>CM066731.1:172800750-174147625 GCA_033961575.1 Aselliscus stoliczkanus
AAGGTCCACTTTGCTGCCTCGGGAGTATCCTATCAAAATTCATGGGTTCTGGGCCGGCCGAGTGGCGCGGTGGTTAAGCGCTGGCTTGGGACGCCAGGGGCCCCGGTTCGGTCCCACATGTGAGGGTCAGTGACACTGCCCTCAAAAAAAAAAAGAACAAAACAAAAAAAATTCATGGGTTTTGGTAAAAATGGATCAGTCAGAAATCTGTGGAGTCGCACATGTGTATGAGAAATATATTCCCTTTATTTGTAATAGATTTTTAACTGTTACAAAACCATCCCAGAAAGGAAGCCAGCGGGACGAGGGCAGCCAGGACCACAGGACACTCTGCCACCGGCCTCTGGACTCTGGCCCACCTCACCCTACCTGGTCACCTGGGCTGTTTGGCCTCCAGTGTCCGGGCGGGGCACGAGGCCGCCGCGGGCCCCCCCCCCGTCTGTGGCTGTGCCTGTGGCTCAGAGAGGGGCTGAGACAGGAAGGTTGTGGAGGAGGGGCCAGGCCAGCCGCAGTGACAGCAGTGAGTGGCCCATGGAGGTTGGGATGAAGGCTTGGGGTACCACGCAGTATCTGTATGTCCTGGGACGAGTTGGTTCCCCAGATCTGCTTCATCATCTCTGCTCATCGAACCCGCTTTGCAGATTTAAGTTAGTGGGTAAAGCATTGGACACGGCCTGGCCCAGCCCATGGGGCAGGGCGCTATCCTCCTGGTTAGAATGGAAACAGTTGCTGCTTTTCTAGGGTCAGGCGGACCCATACCTGGGGAACTGAGTGAGGGGACCAGACTGCAGGCAGTTTGGGAGTGGGGGTGTCTGAAGGCAGGCAGGCGGGGGATCAAGGACAACCTGGCCAGGAGCAGGCGGGACCTAGAGTCCGGGTGGCCTCGGGACCAGGTGGGCCTCAGCCTGTGTCCTGCCCGTTTTTGTAAATTAGGTTTCATTGGAAGCCAGTCGTGCCCACCCACCGTCTGCCTGTCTTTGCCGAGTGGTTCCAAGCCTTCACTGTCTGGCCCTTTGGTGTCACCAGGGGACATCGGTGAGGTCTGGAGACATTTTCGGTCATCACAACTGGGGTTGGGAGGTGCTCCTGGGCCCTGGTGGGGTGGGCAGAGGCTGGGGTGCCGTCCTCTGAGGCACAGGAAAGCCCCCACAGAAAAGAACGAGCAGGCCCCAGACGTCCGTGGTGCTGGGATTGAGAAACGCTGCTTCCTAGAGGACGTTTGCAGCCGCAGCTAGAGGCCGGACTGGATGGGGGAAGGCGGCACCTGGGATGAGTGCTTCTGGGCAGTGCCCGTTGCTAGGACGGGGTGTAGGAGTGTGTGCCGTCCTGGGTGGGGCTGAGGCGGCTGTTACAGGAGACAGGGCTGCCGTGGAGACGGCATTGGGTACCGACAGAGGCTAGGTGGTCCCTAGCCCCATTCCCTGGGGTGGCCTGGGGCCCCCTAAGGATAGTGGGCAGAGCACAGGGCAGGGACAGACACTGGGGACATGGCCCACTCGAGGGCAGGCAAAGGAGGGGAAAGCTCTGAAGGAAGGTGGGAAGGACCAGTCACAGGGACATTGGGGAGACACCCTGCAAGACGGGCCCTCGAAAGCCAGCGGCGAGGGGGGCCGCACAGCGAGAGGTCAGTAGCCACGAGCCGCCACGGGAGACAGGCTCAGGAAAGCACCCCTAGGATCTGGGGCTCCGTGGGGCCTTCATCTCCAGCCCCAGTGAGAACAGTGTCCGAGCTGTGGGGGGTAGGGGGGCAGGGCCCAGCTGTCTGCAGGAGAAAGGACAGGGCTGCCCAAGTTGTGGGGGTACCGGTGCCATGGGAGGATGTTTATGAGCTGAAAGGAAGGGGGCCCGTTCCCAGGGTCCCCTCAGCGTCAGCCAGCCAGCCAGACTGGAGCGCCGTGCCCGGCCTGTAGGGCAGGAGGCCCTGCTGCTCGGGCTGCGACTTCTAGGCCGAGGCTGTGTGGCGATGGACAGCACAGCTGCCCTGAGAGGAGGAGGGGCCAGGGAGAAGGTGCCACTAGGAATCACAATGACATGTGGTGTCAACCACGACAAAGCAAAGCAGAGGACAGAAACAAACAGGTGGTGCCGCTTTCTGCTTGTGGGTAATTATTCTCATTTTCTTATTCTCTATCTAAATAATCGCTCTCAGGTGCTTTGTAGTTGGAGGTGAAAGAAAAGCTTCTCCCTGCAGCCCTGGATCCTGGCTGTGCCCTCTGGCCCCAGGCCACACTGCGTGGCGTCCCTGTCAGAGCTGTAAGGGAATAAACGGAATTATCCGGAGGCCCGGCCTGGGTGCAGCGCCTGGTGAGCTGTCTCCTGCAGGCAAGACAGCCTGTCTGGTCAGTTGATGTCCATTTCCTCTCTGGCGCAGACTTACAGCAGAAGATTGTGGAAAAAGAGGCTGATTCACACACAGTTCACTAATTTATTCTTGGGTTTAAAAAAAACAAAACAAAAAACAGGAGCAGCCGTTCCGACTGTCCTGTTAGCTGTATCACAGCAGCACCCCTTTGGGGGTCCTGCTCTGGTCCCCAGGACTATGTAGTCACTGACCTGACGTAAGGAATACCCCTCTTCTGATGACCATTAGGTTTCCAGGACAGAAAGCTGCCCTGGACAGACAGGAGAAGGCTGTGGACGCAGGAAGGCTTGCATCGTCTGTTAAGACACATTGATCTCTTCAAAGTCAAATGTCCTTAAAGACAGAGCTGCCCGGCGGTGAGCAGACTGGGCGTTCCAGTCTGAGGCCGATGGACGGCATCATTCCCAGAGTCCTGCGAGTGCCTGGCGCACGTCCACAGAAGAACTTCGCCTGCGGAGTTGACTGCGGCGGGTGTGTTACTCAGGAGCTCGTATGTGACACCCGGAAAGCATTGCTGCCCGTGGGTGATTCTGTGACTGAGGCCAGGGGTCGGAGACAGCAGAGCAGTGCAGGGGGACTCGTGGGAGGATAGGTGGGTTTGGTGTGGCAAAGGCAGCGAGAACCTTCCAGGCCGGGGGAGCGGCATTCCAGCTGAGTGGGCTGCGTTTGGGTTTTCGACAGGACGGGCTCTCTGAGCTGATCCGTGGTTAGTTAGGCTGATGTGGACAGTGCAAAACCTAAGGACTGTTGCATCTGAGAAGCTGGGTGGGAGATGTGGGGATGAAGCAGACGGTGGCTTGGCAGTTGGATGAGTGGATTTTTCCCAAGGAATGAGGGCATGCAGGTGGTGGGGCTCACGGGGCCTTGGGGACGGCCTAGGTCTCACATGTGGGGAGAGTTTGGTTGGGCCTAGGAGAGGCCAGGCAGGGGGAATGTCTCCGACCACCGTCTGCCGTTGAGACTCAGAGAATGGGCTCTGGATTCTAAATGGAACGGCTGTTGTGGGTGGGCGAGTGAGGGGCGTCCAGGTCAAACAGTGATTCTGTCCTGTCTGAAAATTAGAATTACATGACAGCTTTTTCAAAGTGAAAGTATTGCTGTAAAGCTTCCCCAGGAGTTAGTCATCAGCACCCAGGGTTGAGAAACTGTTAAATGGGAGCCCTTTGGGACACAGGCGTGCAGGTGTGGCTGGGAGGTGGAGATTGCCGCTAACTGGAAATGCGAGGGAAAAGGGCGAGGGAAACGGGGAGCCTCACCCTAGCCAACGGCTCAGATTTTCAGGGTGAATAAACAACAGCGATAGGAGCCCTCACCGAGGACAGGGGCTCCCAAGGGGGGCGGTGTCGCTCCTCAGGAGACACTTGGCAGTGGCTGCAGACATGTTGGGTTGTCTGGGAGCGGAGATGCCTCTGGCTTCCAGTGGGCTGAGGCCAGGATGCTGTGAAACACCCTACTATGCACAGGGCGGCCCCCCAACCCAAAATGATCCTGTCTGAAATGTTAATGAGCCTAGACTGGGAAGCCCTGGCCTGCGACAGCTGAGTGTCGGCGTTTCACTAAAGCGCTTGGCACCAGTTAGCAGATTTAATCCACACACTTTGAAGAGATAGATAGTAGTGTCGTCCCCATTTTATAGATGAAGACGTGAAGGCACCAAGAAGTTAAGCAACTTGCCCATCTGCGGGGTTTCAAACTTGGGACAGAGTGCCTCTGTGGATTAAAGGGGGAGGTCACCAAAGGTGAGAAGGTGGTGCCCTTGGTGATGAGCAGATATGGACCCCTCCAAGTAGAAATGCAGAGGATGTGTGGTTTGTGGGAGACTGAGTTCGCCTGAGCCCCTGGCATGTGGCTGTTCGGGGACACCAGTGCTGTGCCCACACGCCCTCCGAGGAAGACAGAGCAGGGCCTTGACTGAGCACTCTGCTCCCCTGGCTGGGCAGATTTTACTGTCCCGCTGCTGCAGGTGGTATAAACCGGCTCAGAGAGGTTAAGTAAGTTGTCTGAGATCACACAGCTGCCCTGTCGGCTCAGATCCGATCCAGAAACCCTGCACTCCTTTCTTTGTGCCATGTCATCCTCCCGTTTTAGTCCCCACTGCAGTAGACACTGGTGGTGGTGTAATAATTTGTTAAAGGTCAGGTGAGGAAGCCAGGGACTCGGGGAGCGGAGCGGGGCCCCCCCGGCCCCGGCTGTGGGGCTGGGGCAGGGTGCTGAGTGTCGTCACCCGCAAGTGCAGGGACCACAGGACCCCCCTCTCGCAGGCCTGCTGGGGAGAAGACAAGCACGCACCCACTCACAGTTACAACATCTGTTCCCCAAACAGCCAGATCCTTGCCTGGTCTTTTGCCAGAATTATTGTCTCTTGATGAATCGGTAAAGGTGAGATTCAGTTCATGGCAGAAGACACATTAAGACTCTAACTGCCAGTTGCTAGGGGCTGTGTGGCCTCCGCCATCTGACCTCCAGGCCTCATCGCCCTGCCGGCGAGTGGCCCTGCTGCCAGCCCACCCTGCTTCCCCGCGGAAGGGCCCACCACACCTTCGCTGCCATCGGTGGGAACCTTGTACCTGGAGCCGTGTCCTGTCTCCCTGCCTCTGGAGCCCCAGTGCGCCCACGGCTTTGTCTCTCGCCCTCAGCTTCTGCCAGCTGATGGAAGTTTCTATCCTGGGTTTTGCCTGTGCATTTGTTTTCAGCGCTGTGACTACACAGGGGTGTCTATTTGAATGACTAAATATTTGTCTTAGCTGGGACACGTACCACTGTAGCCTGACTGGGCCCCACCGGAAAGAACGTGCCTTTGTGGCCAGGCCTTTGTTTGTTCCCCAGAGCTCCTGAGGTGGAGCCCCAAGGGGACGACATGTTGCCCCAGTTCTGCCTGCCACTGAGGGGGCACCCCCCTGCTTTCTGGAGGCTGGGGTGTGTTCTCAGTGCATCGCGCTGTTCCGACAGCACCAGGATTTTAGTGGAAGTCGCTGTTTCAAAGCCTCAGTTACTTGGTCGCCCCTGAGAAATGCCTTTGGGAGTCTCTTGGGTGACTTGGCAAGAGTTTCACAACAATGCCTTGGCTGTGGAGGTGTAATTACCCATTGCCTGCCGATGTCGCACTCACCCTTCAGGAATGTGTGGTGAGCGGCCACCGGACCAGGGCCTGCCACTTTGGGATCGTAGGAAAGAATGTTCCGGAAATGTGGAGGCAAGACCACATTTTGCGATAGAGGCCATGACCCTCACTTTCATTTGCTCCTTGGAGTTCCGGTTGTATTTGATGTGACAAAAAAGACCGATGGGGACAGGTGTGCTAGGAAGCGGGAGGGCACACCATGGAGAGGAGGAGAGGAAGGTTCCGAGGAGTCTGGGTCCAGACCTGCCTCACTGCTAAGCCTCTAGGCGGTATCGTAGGTTCCTGGGGCTTCCGGGATAAAGTGCCACAAGCTGGGGGACCTGAAACAACAGAAGTGCGTGTTTTCACTGTTCTGGGGGGCCACCGTCTGAGGTCAAGGTGTCGGAGGTTTGGTTGCACCCGAGGCCGGGAGGGAGAATCTGTCCCAGCTCTCCCCATCTCCCCATCTCCCTGCATCTTCACATCTTCCCTCTGTGAAGGAACTTCCCAAACTTGCCCTTTTTCTAAGAGCACCAGTCCTATTGGATGAGGGCCCACCCTATCACTTCATCTGAGCTTGACCTTCTGCAAAGACCCTATTTCCAAGCAAGGTCACATTTGCAGCTATTGGAGGTTGGGACTTTTGGGGGGTGGGGAGAGGGCACAGTTCAACTCCTAAGAAAAGATATTAGAAAAATGTGAGCATACATGACTCCGCAGTGTCATCCGCTCCCTGGCCTGGCGGGTTTTAGGTTTTAACCAAAGGTTATGTCCTTGCTTGTGTGCATGGCTTGCTGGGTGACCCCAAAGCCTGGACCCCTTGGTCAGGCCTTAAGGAGCTGACCCAAATGGAAATGAGGTGCAGTGAATATTGTCAAACCTTCACTACACACAACCCACAGCTGTCGTAATTAGCAGTGGCACTAGGATTTATGAACTGATGAGTGGTTTATAAAGGAATGATACGAGCTCATTTAACAAAGCACCTAGAAACTCAACTAGGTTTAGCTCGTTGCCGCAGCAGAAATCATAGCCTTGCAGACCGCAGCGGTGCAGCTGGGAAGCAGCGAAGCCATGTGAAAGGCACAGGTGTGTCTCCCACAGACTCAGCGCACGTGTGGATTCAGAGTACAGGGCGTGTGCGTGAGCCAGGTTATGCGTGATGAGCTGTGTGACTTCTGGCCTCTCCGGAGTGTTACCCATGCCCGGGGCCTGTGCACTGTGTGTGCGCGTGGTCTCCTGGGTGACCCTTCACTGCTGTTGTCCTGTCCTCATGCAGATGGGGACAGTGAGGCACAGAGAGGTCAGGGGAGCGTGGCTGAGTTGGCGAGCGTCAGATGGGGCCTTTCTGAAGCAGTGATGTTGACGGGAGACCTGCGTGACAAAGGTTGTTAGAAAGTGAAGTTGGGGGACGGTGAGGGGTTGGCAAGTCTTACCTGCCAGAGGGAACAGCCAGTGCAAGGGCCCTGGGGCAGAAATGAGTTAAACTCAGAAAATGAGTGCACCCAGGAGGAAACAAGGTCAGGCGGTCCCAGTAAGGAAGTTAGATTTCTTGGAAGTACAGGGAAATACCAGAGGAGAGAATTAATTTGCTTGTTAAATAAGGAGAATGGCTTAGTTGTGTGTGTTTGGGGTGTGGGTGGAGGGGCCAGGGCCAGGAAGCAGGTGGCAGGCTGCGAGCCCAGGTGAGAAATGAGGTGCTTGGGGGAGGAGCAGGGAGTCCGGGGAAGGCTCTAGCCGACATACCGTGGGGGTGGAAATGATGGGACCTACAGAATCTACTGATTGTGAGGACAGGTGAGGCTTTGGGGCAGAAAACATATGGCCCCCAAAGCCCAATTTACTCTCTTTACAGAAAGGTTTTCCAGTGCCTGCTCTACCCTACCCTGGGACTCCCTTTTAAATACAGGGAGACCCACCATTTTTCTGGAAGAAAAGAGAATAGTATGAAGATGTCAGTTCTTACCAATGCCATGGCAACAAAATCCTAGTGGGGAAGAGGCAGGAAGACATTTTATTAAAGTATTCTAAAATTCATTTGGAAGGAAAAAAGTAACTGACAGGAGACTTTGAAATGGAATGGTTCATGGAAACTGGTCCTTCCAGATAGCCAAACACGGTAAAGCGACAGGAGATAAGTAAGGACTGACGTTGTTATAAACATAGGCTGACTAATGACACAGCGTAGGCCAGTTTGAAACCCCAGTGTCCACACACGTTTAAAATGCATTAAGATGCCATCACATCAGTCAGGAGGGCACAAGTTATCAGGTTACCCATGCAGGAGTCATTGCTTAGCTGTTTGCTAACTAATTTTCTAAATTCCTCACTGAGCAGCAAAATAAATTCTTTGTGCATTAATGTCAGGACACAAACCATTTTTTTTTTTAAGTAAAGGAGACTAGCTGTGAATGTTTATCACATTTTTTATTAGGGGAGGCCTTTCTGTGCTTCAAGGCGAAATCAAGGAAAGATTGATACAGCTGCATGATTGAGACTTTACCAAGTGAGCAAATAAATGGATTAGTGCATCTCGGAGCGACGGAGTGGGGAAGATGGTTGCAACCGATTTGTTGAATTGAAGGCTGTCACTGAGCAAAGGATCCAAAATGAGAGTCACACAGCAGGAAATAAGATGGAGAAGATGTGGGAAGCACTGCTGGCTGGTCGTGAAAGGACCGTGCATTTAAACTTCAGTGTCGGTGTCCCCCACATGTCAGACTAGCAGAGCTTCGCCTGGACCACCGGGAAGGCTGGGAAATAGACACCTGCTGCTGTTGAGAGTAGGAATTGCTACAGCTTTCCAGGAGGCAGTGCCTTCTACTCTACTGGATGGTCGCCCTAAGAAAATGATCCCAAATGCTCAAGGAGATCAGTTATAAAGGTGGTCACAACCCTGCCATTTGTAGCAGCAAACGTGTGGAAGCTGCTAGGAGAAGCAGGGCCAAATGCTTTCCCTCTGCAGAGCTGCAAATAAGGCCCACACGGTCTGGTCGGGCCAAGCACATTTCCAAACCTTTGTTAATGTTGACTTTGCCCCTTCTCGAATCTCCTTTCTACCCATAACAATTCTGCACCCAAATCCAGTGTATGTGGGGTTTTTCCCACATCGCCAATTCTCCAACACCAACTGGGTGTCAGAATTCGGCCCAATTCTGACACGGACTACCTGGAGGTAGCGTCAGATTGCACAGGTGAGGGGCTCAGCCCACAGGACTGCCCTCCCCCCACTACTTCAGAGTGCGTCTCCAGTCCAGGTTGTCTGTGCTTCTGACCAACTGGTTATAGATGGGAGATTCCAACAGCCCTCTCTCTCCTTGGGGTGGCTCACAGAACTGAAACCTCCTAGATGACAGGTTTATTATATAAACAGACCATAACTCAGGAGCAGCCAGGTGGAGGATATGCATGGAGCAAGTATGGGGAAGAACATGGGGCTTCCACGCCCTCTCTGGGCTCCCCAGTCTCGCCAAAGCTCCACGTGGTCACCAACCCAGAATCTCTCCAAACCCCTTCCTTCTGGGTTTTTATGGAGGACTCACTCCATACGTGTGATTGATTATATCATGGGCTTGGCAGTTGGTCCAACCTCCAGCTCCCCTCCCTCCCCAGAGGTCGGAGGGTGGGACTGCCAGTTCCAACCCTCTCATCACGTGGTTGGTTCTCTCGACAGCCAGCCCCCTCCTTAGGTGACCTGGGGAGGTCCAACACCCCCCTCAGTTACCCAGCAGGAGATACCTTCGTAATTCTCTTTGCTTAGGAAGTTCCAAGGGTTGTAGGATCTCTGTGCCAGAAAGGGGACAAGCACCGAATATGTGTTTCTAGGTAGAAATCCCAGTGTCACAGTCAGGTAACTCATGTCTCCTAGTTAGCAGAGTCATAAGGGCCAGGAGTACCTTTTATTTTCATTTAACAACAAATGAGTCCCCAAATCACAGAGAAGCCTGGAGTTAGATGCCCTGGAACCAACACATTGTGATATGTACTCAGTCAAGTGTTTGGGAGTTCAGAATCAACCCCTCCTGTGGCATACTTTTATATCTGCTCGGAAAATGTCCTTGAAAGGTTGGAAAGACCCCATTGGAACCACAGCCTACCTGTTTGGGAATAAGAATCAAAGTTTATTTTATGAAATGCATTTTTAATCACAGAAAGTAGAAAGCTTAAGAAAATTAAGACAAAGAACAAAACAATCCATCTGCTTTGCCTCCTAGACCTAAGTCATGTCAGCATTTTGTGTGAAATTTAATCTTTTCTTTCCTAGCACATACACAGTTTTTAAAATAAAGTGGAATAGGACTTTATTGTAAAATTTGTGGGTTTGATTTTTTTCTTGATACTATGTTGTGTGGATTTTCCATCCTATTAAATATTAGAAAGTGAATTTTAATGGCTGTGTAACCCTTCCTGGTAATGGAATACACGTGGCCTGTGTGTTGGGTAATTAGGTGTGAGCAGTGCTATGAATAAGGCACTTTATCTACATCTTTGATTTCCGAAGGACACGGATATTTGCGAGACAGTGGGATGGCAGAAGGAATAAGGGTCCTGTCCTCTCTCATTTCCTTAGTGAATATTGATGAAATTTATAGATTGGTAGTAGGTTTATTGTGCTAGATGTCTTGGTTAGTAAAGGATGGTCAGAGTAGATCTTCAGGAGAGAAATTCATTCCTTCATTCCATGAATTTCATTGTTTGCTGACGTGCTAGATGCCGGCTCCTCAGTAAACTGCAGATGGAACTGAACTGAGTCTGTGCCATGGCTGAGAGGCAGCACCACACAAGTCAAGGATGGAAAGTCACCTTGGGAGCTGTGTCCTCCTCCTATCTCAGCTTCTCTCCTGGGCAGTATTCTAGGACCCGTCGACCTATGTGTACCTTGAATTAGTATGCCAGGTCCCCACTTGTATCTGTTGGTTATTTTTCAGCTCTACCAGTTGGCTGGTGCAGTGGTGGAGTTTTGCAATGGCTGTCGCTCATCTTCATGTCCCTTTTGGTGGCAGTGGCTCCTGCCGTGTCTTCACGGTATTCAGTTCCTATCTCGAACTTGAGCCTCAGACGTGGTGTGTGTGTATCACTGTCTAGAGCTGTCAGTTGAACCAGGGGCCACTGGTTCCCTTCCCTGGCTGGTACGATTCCAGCGTTTTAATGTGAGACTCACAAACGAGCCTCAGGGAAAACCCTTCGATAAAAAGCAAGCCTCAGTTTCTTCATCTGTATAGTGGGTGGCAGCTCTGGCCTGATCTGCGTTTCTCAAAGCGATATCTAAGCTCAACTTGAAAAAAAATTCATTCATAAGTTAATGTATGCTAGAAAAGATTCGTCAGTCTATCTTGCAGATAAACTAGCTTCCTCTTTAAAGCGACAGCTGCCTTTAAAATAACTGCCTTGAATAAACTGAAGTTGACGAAAGGAGAATAAGTAATATTTGATTTTTTTTTTTTTTTTTTCTTAAGGAAGACAGGAAAACAGTGAGTAATGTTTGGAAACCGCAGATCCTTCCAAGGCTGATGCTTTGCCGTCTTGAGGAGTGTGTCAGGCGGGTCAGGGGCCGCCGCTGACCAGCCTCGGTTAAGTGAACGGGCCTCCCATCCGTCGCTGTCAGAACGCCTGGAGTGGCGATCACGCTTTCTCTTTCCAGTCACTGGCTGGGAACCAGAAGTATTTCTGGCCTGGGCTCGTCACAAGATCCTATTTCACAGCCTGTCTGCTGCCAGCTCGATCACACGGGTGGGCTGGCCTCCCCGCGGGACTCAGGGAGGCAGGCCACAGCCACCACCACGATGAACGCCCCCAGGACCCACCCCCCCACCCCCATATCCCATGCTTGATGAGCTCTTGACAGGCCACCCATTGGTTAGTCTTTGAACTTCTTGCCATTTTCAGCAGCAGGGTGATGGGACAGATGAAAAGCATCCACACGGGGTGTGATGAGCCAACCGAGATGTCTGGGCATCCAGCCTTGTACGAGAAGTCATGGTGGAGCCCCCCACCTCCCCTTGGTGTCAGTTTCCTGTATGCTGTCCCCAGCCAAATGACAAGCAGCAGAGGGAAGGGACCAAGTCCTGCATTGCCGTGTGTCTTTGATGGTCGTCTCGAGTGCACTGGTTCTGAATAAGTGTTTGAACAAAACATTTGTCCATTCGACAGATGGCACTAAACAGTAACGTGAGCCAGGCACCGTGTTTGCCCCTGGGGGATCATAAAGATAGAGAAGCCAAGTGTCCGGACTCCACGGAAACGAGTATGTTTTAGGGAACTAAGAGATCCTGTGCAGAATCTCAGCTGTGACGCTCAGGATGAAAGCAGTAAGTGCCTCGTGACGGTGACGGGTGCCCAAGCGAGCTCAGAGAGCAGACGAAGTCCACATGCAAAGGGCTTTTGACGGGGGTCCCGCTCACATGCGTAGGTTTTCATGTAGCAGAAGGTGGAAGAGCCTGTTGGGGCTTCCGGGAGGTGGGGTGGGGAGAAAGATGACAAAAGCTCGGGCGGGGCTGGGCGATGTTTTGGAGCCAGGCCAAAGAAACCCTAGCAGTGTTTGGCCAGAGTGCCGGGCATACAAAGGAACGCGTGATGCAGATGTGGCGAGCGGATTAGTGCGTGAGGGTCTGGAAAGACAGCAGGAGCTCTGGCTTGTCGGCTGCGGGCTGGGAGCCTCTGAGGAGGGGCCTGAGGATGTTGGCTCTGCCCAAGGATACGATGGGATTGGTCCAGCCGGCCACGAGGAGCGGTCCCACTGCTGGGCGTCCAGCCGCCTAGAGGGAGGAGGCCGGTAGTAGAAAGCCCAGGCTGCAGAGACCCTCCCCAGCCCCCCCCCCCCCGGACCCCACCCACACCCCTCGGATTCTCCAGACCCAGATTTTCTGACTGTCACTGGCCGCTAAAAACATCCCAAGTTTTTGCACCGGGTCCCTCCAGCCATCACACTGCACAGTGAAAGCAGCGAGTGAGTGAGGAGAGCCCCATGCCTGGGTCCCTCCCCTGCTCCCCACAGAGCCTGTGGGTGGTTTTGAGTCACCAGCTCTGGGTGAAAAGATAAGGACTGGAATATGTGTGTCTGGCACACGGAACCTTTGTTCTCCTCAGAGTTTTACACTCGTGTTTTTCTCCTACGTGGTTCCCTGAACACGACTGCTGTTACATTTATTTCTGTCCCCTGGTGTCCCCTGGACACATGTCCATCACAGAGCCTTGTTCCTGGAGGTAGACGCTCGGCGGGTGTTTGCTGAGGTGATGTGATGCCCACCCGCCCCCGGGGATGCCCACCTGAGATGCTCACCTTTCTCAGACTCGGGTGGGGGGCATGGTTCTGCCCACAAACACATCACTGTACCCAGACGGCCTGCTGGGGGGCTCCAAACTGCTGTTGCTGCCCCTTAAACTGAGCTCAGTTGTGGAACCAAAGTGAAAAACACTCCAGACGACACTGGTAAATGAGGCCAGTGTGCCCTGGGGACCCTCCCGTGGGGCTGTGCTCCTTTCACCCCAAAAGGAGGCAGCCGTCCTGGAGGCCACGGGGCAGCACTTCCGTCCTGTGCTCTAGGTGGACCCAGAAAGGCTCTAGGGGTGAGGCTCCTGGAGCTGGGAGGAAAAGTCCCCCAAGGTGGGGGCAGGGTCGAGTTTCACCATGTGGGGCCTGCCTGGTAACTGCCTGGTAACCGGAGCCCTCTTCCAAGGGAGGGAGAGCCTGGAAAGGGGACACCAGTCACGTGTTGGCTTTCCACTTGGGCTGTTGCCCAGACTGGTGGGGTCAAGGGTCAAGAGGCAGAGGGAGCGGGGGTGCTGGTTTAGAGGCTGTGGGTGCGCCTCCCTCCAGGGCTCTTGGTGTCGGAGGGAAAGTGGTATTTAGATATTTAGAGGCGCACAGTCGGGCGCCCTGCCTCGCTGGGTTACCACCAACCCACCCTTCTTCCGGTCTCAATGTGCATCTGTGAAAGGCGGGTCCCCACGGGCCCCGCATTGCCCGTCAGAAGGCCAGGGTGTTGGGTGTCAGACGGTTGCTTTCAGGAGGACAGGTCGGCCAGGGTGGGGTGTCTTGGGGTGATTTGGGTCCCCCGAGACACACTAGTTTGCGGTGTGAGTGAGGTGGGCAGACGTGAGGCGGTTTCTGAGAGAGAGCCTGGTGACCACAGCCACCGAGAATGGGTCGAAACTCATGCTTTCTTTTCACCCGGAGGAAATCTGATGAAATCGCCATGACACTCTCTCTCCAGAGTTAAAATCCAACGTGGAGAGTGAATCATCCAAAACAAGGCAGGAGCACAGTTTGCCGGACGGGGGCCCGAGCCCTTTTTTTGCCGGGTCCTCCTGCAGACGGCCTTCCCGTCCAAGGTCATGGCCACCGGGGCACCTGGCACGTCGCCCGCACGCTCCGGGCTCACCAACATGCACATTCGTCATCTGTTGTTTTCCCTGATTCTTTTGTTTTTTTAATTGTTCCTCGGACAGTGCTTTGGCAGTTAGGACCCCACAAGAATATTCTGTGATTCCAGAAGTTTTGGCCAGGGTAGCTGAGGAGATATGTTCGGGTTTCTGAGTTTGCCACGAGAATCTGTAAATAATTTTGCCTGGGCACGATGTCATCTGTTTGGCAGCCAACCTCCCAGCTTCTGGGAGGAGCCCGAAGCGGGCTCTTTCCTCTAAATGAATCGGCCTTTATACAAGAAAAGGAAAACTCATTAGCCAGGAGTCAGATACAAGCAAGCTTTAATGCCCCTTCCTGTCTCCCACCAAAGGGAGCAGTGGCGGCTTCACCGTAGGGGTGGGGTGCCTGCCACAGCCTGCCCTTCTCGGGTGTCCCGAGGTCCAGTGCTGGCCGCCTTGGCCAAGGGTATAGCTGCAGGCTGTCCTGGAGAGGGGACCGACCCCTGGGCCCAGCGGGTGAGTCTAGTCCCTCTTGGGGGGTGGCCACTCGTAGGCCATGCCACACAGGTACCCACCCAGGTGCCCACCCAAGGAACCCACCAGTGCTTTAGGATGTATATAACTTGAGATTTCCAGAATAGGATGGGGTTCCTAAATTCAGCCTGCTGTGTATAATCAAGGCACATCAGCCATCTGGGGGGCCACTTGACACTTGTGATTTTGGGCTCCTTTAAGGAGGTTACCCCAGCAATACCAAATATCTCTGAAGCCTTCATCTGTCTTTAAATACACAGTCCACCTGGCCTGGGCACAGCTTCCTCCTGGCAAACAGAGAACATACTCCTGATGTGTAAGCACCCAGGGCTGAGCGTCAAACATGCCTGGATCAGTGTCCGGAGCATCGTACAGATGGTCAGTATTTTGTCCAGTACAAGCCACGTGCTGTGAGACCCAATCTACACTGTGCAAAAATACTTCCCCCAAAATGGAAAGATGAGGGCAAGCATTCAGAGTTGTCTGGCAAATATTTGGACTCATGGAAATACGTGGATTTTTAGACCTGGTTAACTAACTGGACAGTGAAGATTGTTGTAATGATTGCCATCTTTATTACGGTGGAGTTCCAAATCCCATTGGTTCCCTGCAAACCAGAGGCCATCCACCAGCCCAAGTTTTCCTGTCCATGAACAGTGGCCCTCAGATTGTTCACACTGCACCTCCTTGTTCCTTCACTGACTGCAGACATTCCCGTGTCACTTTGTCACACTTGGAGGAATGGCTGGGACATCACTTGAAGATTAAACTGTGTCTCTGCAGCCGAATCTCCTGAGCCACCTACTCTTTGGAAGTTAGTCAATCTCACCAGGAACGTTCTGGAAACTCATGTAAACAGCTGCGAGGTTGGCAGTACCCATGGCCTCGGGTTGGGGCTGAAACCATGTCTCGTAGCACAGTGGGCCCCACTCACCGCCCTCTTCTGAGGAGACGACAGACTCCCGGAAACGTGTCAAGCACTTTGACTTTACCTTTCTGTCAAATTTTGACTTTTTGGGGGGGTAAAAGTGAAAAATAAATATACATAATACGTAAAAGTTTTAAAAGATCTTGCCTGATCCTAAATAGTTTAGCAAAATAGACCACCTTTACCCAAATCGAATTTCTTCAGAAGCCAATAATCTGGCTGCTTTCATCTAGGTTTCAAGGCCTCAGATCTTCCTTCTCAGGCATGTCCCCCGGAACTGCCTGGTGACAGCAGAGACAGCTGTCCCAAACCTGTCAATCACCCGCATCCGTCTCCCTCAGTGGAGGGGTCACCCTTCCCCAGGCACTAGCAGTCTCCTCATTCAACCGTCCAGGTGACACATCTGTTTCCTGCTGCTGTGGGACATGTCGGCCTGGGTCCAGCCGCCCACCTCAGGTGGTTAGGGACCTGCAGGCCAGACAGGTGTGTCCCTGACAGCTTCGGGGACCTGCTTGTCCTTAGGGCAGGCGTAGAAAGCATGCCAGAGACAGGATTTCAGGCACGAGGGGCCCAGATCTCTTCACAACAGAATACAAACTAGACAAAAGATTTCCACGGTCAGGCCATTTGGGACCTCTGAGTCTCATGTGACCCAAAAGGAAGGAATGATAAGAATACTAAAATCAGGCAAACTGGGTGGACAGCTGGTCAGTTTATCTACTTGATAGCTATAGAGCTTTTCTCACTCACTGTTCAAAACAGGTTACAACCCTGATATCATCAGATCCAGAATCATTTCTAAGTGACAGTACAGCTCGTTGGACCATTACGTTTCTCTCTCTCTCTCTCTCTCTCTCTCTCTCTCTCTCTCTCTCTCTCTCTCTCTCTCTCTCTCTCTCTTTCTCTCTTTCTCGTGCACGCGCGTGCACTCCCACATGTCTGGGAAGGCAGGTGATAAATGTATCCTAATATTACTTCCCTGAATTTTTTTAACGTTTTACTGCACATATTTAAAACATGTACATAAATGGGAAAAATGGTAGAAATAAGATGATAAATAATAAAAATAAATAATGAAAAGGAAAACGGTAAAAAATGAGTAGGGGAAATAGTATAATGTACAGTAAATGTAGCGATATATTTATATACTTATAAAATATATGTTTATACATAAATATATTTGTAATAACAATGGATAGTAAAGCAGTCTAATGAACCTCCATGAACTCCTTAAAAGTAAATCAAACCATCGCATCACTTCCCCTCCCCATGTCACTTTTCTCATAAAAGCATTGATTTGAAGGCCGTGGTGCTTGAGCTCATGAGACTTGGGTTTGAGGCTGGGGACACTGGCGGATCTGAGCCCTCAGGCCTGCAGGGCTGTGGGGAGCAGGGTGGAGAGAGAGAAGGAGCGCAGGTTTTGCTGGATGCACAGGTGAGGGGCGTGTGTTCCCAGAAGCTGAGAAGGGGGGGGCATACTTGAGGGGCAGCGTGTGAGGATGGTCGCTGATCTGCTGATTCCCTCAAGGCTGGAGGTCAGCGAGAAACCGGAAAGATGAGATGAAGACTCAGCCCTGGAGTTTCTGAGTACCAGGGCGGGAAGTCCAACACTGATGGTTTTAAAGCACCAAGCCGCACCCTGAGGGATGTGAGTCGGGTGTGACCTACCCCGGGACAGCTTTGTGAAAAGTAGGCCCAGATGGGATGGACGGTGGGAGGCATCAGGGATCCCACATTGCTGCAAGGAAGGCCTGCTGCCCTTGGATTTGGAAAGAAAGGGTTAGTTAGCACGGAGGAGCAGAGCACTGCCTCCCGGAGTCTTGCCTGGGCACGTGACTGCAGGCATCTCTCCCCGCTCCGGAGCTGCAGGGGGGGAGGGGTAGCTTCCCTCTGAACCCTCACCTCACGGTACCTGGTCAGGGAGGTGCCAGGCAGAGTGAGCCCACTAGGCTTTGTCCCGCCGGGCCGGCTGCCCACTCACTTTGCTATAAAATAACATCCCCAAGGGGTGGTGGTGCCCTGCACTCACCACAGAGATACAGGTGGGGGTCAGGACTCCGTTTAAGGACCGTCTCCCACTGCCTCTGGAGAAAATGTTGCCACTCTGGGCTTAACACAGGGCACTGAACACCGGGGACTCCCTGTCCCATGTCCTGTGGAAGACACGGTGCAGTGACGCTTGGTGTGAAGGCGACACATCTGGTCACCGAGGAATCGGACTTCAGTGCCGAGACTTCGCTCCGGCTGACAGGTGGCGAGGCCACACAGTTAGTGGCTTACCTGTTCTTTCCATGACTACCTCTGTGAGGGGATCTTTGTGTTTTTGAAAGGACTGCAGTTCTCTTTACATAAACTGCTAACCCTTTTGGCTCTCCACTGGCTCAGGGTCATAACTATGTCCCCCCATCAATAATAAAGAAATACAATCGTCTCCCAGAGTTCCAGGGATTCTGTGATTCGTGGTCCCCACCCCTAAGGGCCTGGTCCCACCCCACTGCCTGCCTTCTTGGCAGTGACAGGAGAAGCAAGAACCTGATTGCTCTGGAATGTTTACCTCTTACCTGCCGACCTCCAGATTCTCCCAGGTGCCCCCTGGAAAGCCACCTCAGCGTCCTGTAGGAGTGTGAGCAGCCGTGCTGCAGGGTGGTGTGTCTCCCAGGTGGGATAGAAGCAGCCCCACCCAGACTTCACCCGTGTCTCCTGTTGAGGACGAGGCCATCTGTGACTCTGAGGGTGGCGGGCTCGTCCCTAGGTCTCCTGTCCTTGTCATGGACACCTGCGCCCCACCCCCAGCACTGGTGCACTCCGCCGCCTGTCCTAAGCCGCGTCAGTCATTTTCAGAGATAAACAGCATTGCTGCTGCCATTTTCCTCATCTGCAGCCCAAGTTCTCTTGCCCAGTCAGGAACCCTCTGTGGCCTCCCGGAGTCTCCAGGGCAACGACTGAACCCTCCCCAGGACCAGGGCTGCTGAGCCCCAGCTCTGGGGGCTGCCACCGCCACCTAGGCCCTGCTGCTCGGTCCAGGCAACTCGGCGTTATTTCATTTACTCTGCACACAAATCAAATCAAGACAGCCCTCCTATTGCCCCCATGCTACAATAGGAAAACAGGCTTCGGGGAGCTAAATACTGAACACAAGACTATCCCTGGAATGGCAGCGTGGAGGCAGACCTGGGGTTGCTCATTGCACAGCTGGCTTTCCGTCACTATGGTGCCCAAGAGCCTGGGGAAGGGGTGGCACTGGACAAGCTAAGTCACCCCCGCAGCACAGGAACTGCAGAGGGTGCTGCTGGGGCCACCAGGTTCCTGATAGTAGAGGTGACACTGGGTCAGAAGCTGCATTTCCACCTGTCTTTGAATAGCAAAACGGGGGACCTTAGACCAGGTTACACGAGCCCGGTAATTTGGAGGTGAAACTCTCCTGGCCAGCTGTGATGTGTCTGCCCGGTTCTGTTGGAGAGCAGGTGAAATTCACTGCTTTGATGCTGGCTGGTGCTTTTCCTGTCCGTGGACGCTGGGGAAGGTCTGCTCACAGCCGGTCATCTCATGCGTCCCAGAACCCCCTAAGTGCCTGTGTGCCCCTTCCCCGGAAGCAAAACAGAAAAAAACCCGGAGGCCTTGGCAGTGATTCTTGCGTTCTCTCCTGCAGACACTTCCTGTGCTGGCTTAGTAAGGACACATGACTCAGTCAATACAGGGTCCCACCTGCACAGGTGCCACGGAAATACCTTACATTTGCAGATGGTCACTTGCGTGTTTTACTTAAGATTGTTCGTTTATTTGGGGTTCAAGGAGGATTTAAGGAGAGTGTGGCCGAGTGTGGGAGGGGCTGTGCGAAGTGCTGCCACCTGGCTGCCCCGTCACAGCCGTGGCCGTTCCTACGATGGAAGCCGCCACTCTGGTTTATTTCTCCTTTCCTGAACCCTGGGGCGAGCAGCGGGACTGTACAGACCCCATTCTGTCCTCCTCTTTGGCTGTAATGCACGGGCTGGCCAGGTGCTGGAACAAACTTCACAAACCCCATTGTGCCCAGGAAGAGAGGGGACCCACAGCAGGCCAGGGAACACCGCGGGGCTGTGTATACAGGAGTCCTGAGGTCGTGGGTGTGAGGTGGGCACAGCCCAGGGAGGGAGCCCTGCTTTGCTCTCCTGGGCCCGGAAAGGACACGGGTCTGTCTGTATTGCAGTGGCCTCTGGAAGAAAGAGGAGCCCACTTCCTATAACATTACTATTTAACGCATGTCCCACTTGCTCACGGGAAATTCTTTTCTTTTTTTCTCCTTTCTCTATTTTCAGGAAGAAGCACATTGCACAGTTGACAGCCACCTTGCAGCATGGTTGCTTGAGACAGAAGCTCAGCAATTGCTGGAAAAGCTGGAGGAAGAAATATGAAACCGTAGCCGGTCACCCAGGAAGGGAGTGGGAAGATGGCGGCCCAGCGGATCCGAGCCGCCAACTCCAGCGTTCTCCCGCGGTGCAAGTCTGAGGGGGCCCTGATTGACCTGAGCGAAGGGTTTCCAGAAACAAGCTTCAATGATGTCAGAGGTGAGCTCCTGGGGACACAGCGGTGGCCGAGGGAGGAGGGGGGTTGCAAGCGCTCGAAGACCCGAGGCCATCCTACTTAAAGGCTGCCAAGTGCACATTCAGGTTATTAAAGGTTAGCTCTCACACTTCATCACGTTATAAATTCAGCCCTGGAACAATAGCCCCCTTTTTTTGGTTTCGGGGTTTTTGTTTGTTTGATGTGTTGGGAGGTTGCTTTGAATTTTCCCTTTGGTAATGAGACTTCTTCAATACAGAAGGATGTTTGTTTTCTCTTTTCATGTGTTTTGGTGACATTGAGGTATGGAGCTTGGGGATACAGAAAACTAGGGGAGGAGACTGGATGAATTACTGAGAAACACCAGAGAAGAAAAAGGGTGGTCTGGGACAGCGATCAGCAAGCTTTTTCTGCAAAGGGTCATAGAGGAGCTATTGTAAGTCTTGCAAGACATGTGATGTCTGCCACATCTCTGCCACTCTGCTTTTGTGGCTTGAAAGCCATCATGGAAGAGTAAACAAATGGACATGGCTGTGTCCTGATAAAAGTGAATCGGCATCTTAAAATGACTAACCATAGAGCTGGGAGGTCTGTGGGTGGAGCTGGGCTCCCTGTTACTTTCTAGTCCTGACTTCCTGTTAAAACTTATGGTTCCAACTTCTGGGAGAAGGATTTATTTATACAGGGGGCCATCTTTGGAAGAGGTCAGATTTTGCACACGGGCAGCTGGCCAGAGGTGTGCGGCCGGAGGTATGCATCCTCACACTGCTGTGGTTGGTTGTTTCTTGTTCTTTCCCGAATAAACCCTCTTGTGGTGAACTACCTGGAGAATTATTTTGTTCAGTTGACAGTTCCAGTAAAACTTTATTTACACGGTCTGGCCGAGTGGCTCAGTTGGTTAAGAGCCCGAGTTCTGAGCAACAGGGTCACCGGTTCAATTCCCACATGAGCTAGTGAGCTGCACCCTAGTTGAGCTGCCATTGAGTTGCCAACAGGTGTCAGGATGGCTCAGCTAACAACAACAAAAAAAGTCTTTTATTTACAAAAACAGCCAAAGGATGTGGCCACGGGATTTGCCAACACTTGCTTTAGAGGTAGCTCCTGGGTTTAAGCACCCCAGTGCCTGTGGGTTTCCCTAATATCCACAAAAAACGAGGCTGATGAGAAAACCCATCTTTTGGACACTAAGGTTGCCACTGGTGGGTCATCCATCTTCTTCCTAGAAGCCCGCCCTGACCTCACTAGGCCATGGTCAGTGTGTGCTATGAGCTCTCCTGGTGCCCTGGGCCCCCCACCCCCATCATCATCATCATCATCATCACGAATTGACTTTTCCACAGGCTAACCCCACCCTGCTGAAATCGCCATGGTGCAGTCGGTCCTCTCCCTTTGCTTTTATATCTGTAGCACTGGGCACAAAGTCAGCTAAACAGGTATTTCTTGAACTAAACTGCTGTCTCCCAGATCAAATCCAGACCCTCTCCCCGGAGGTACTGACAGTCTTCTGTGCGTACTCCTCTTTCGACCCTCTTCTCCCTCCCACGTTGTCCTCCCCTTTTTCCTCTTCCTCTCTCTACCTTCTGCTTGTGGCCGAGCATCGCTTCCCATGTTCTTTTAAAAAAGGAGACTGACAAAGGGAGCTGGTAGACTATTGATAAGGGCAGCAGAGTTATTGGGTGTTGCTCTAAATAACTGAACTGTTTATTTTTCATAGACTCTACTGGGCATTATTTTCTGACCTTAGCCCAGCTAATCACAGTTAATACTGGAAAATGCGAGCATAAATTGTGGGTTTGGGGTCAGGGTCTTGAAGGAGCAGAGAGCTGAATTTTAACAAACAAGGATAATGATCTGGGAGGAGCTATTATTCCTTAAAAAAATACCACAGCTTGAGTGGGGGACAAAGGACAACACGGGATAAGAGGAGAGGCTAGTTAGCGCCTGGGAGCTAGGGGGCTCGTGCCCACAGAGCCTCTGGACTCTACTCTCCGGGGCAGCATTCCAGCCCAGCAGCTCCACAAGAATCCACACAGTGAACAGGCTTCAAGGTGGGAACGTATTTCAGCCGAAACATCTGCTGTGGAATTTCTGCCCCTGCGGCTTGTTACTGAGGCAAGAGGGTAGGGGATGTGCTATTCAGCGCACTGAACCTCCCGAAGCCCAGGGAGCGAGCTGTTCTATATTAAAATCAAGGTAGCTGTGAACCTGGGTAGGCGCTCCCCAGAATTCATTAAGATGGACCGCGATAGAGATTTCCCTGCATTCGATTGGATGGAAGTGCCCACCGCCTGGTTTCCCCAGGTGCTCTGCAGCCATTGACGCACGGAGGGCCCCTTCCAGATGGGAGTTCACACTGCTGTCCACCACCCTGGGGGGGCCTGGTCCTTGAGTGAAATCTGTCACCACTGACCTTCTAAGGAGAGTGCTTGGAATTTTAAGTGAAGCTTTTTTTATTCTTCAGTCTGGGGAGACTAAAGTGATACATTGATATATTTTCTTAGGCTATGTACAAAGTCAGCTTAATAGCTTTGGGGTTTTTTTAATTAAAAAAAGAAAAAACATTCCTGGAAGGGAGTTATTCTGGGGGAACATAATAGGGATATAACTTTTGAGGGATTCTAACAAGATTTTAATAGCTCGCAGGCTTTCTTTAATTTTCATTTGGTTTTAATTTTCATGTGACAGTTTCATTAGCTACGTGAAGGAAACAAAAGTGGTTTACATGACCGGAGCCCGTGACTAGACAACAAAGTAGAAAAGCCCAGTCTGACTCAGGGTCACTTCCCACCTCCGTCTCAAAGCCATTTCCTTTTACTTGGCTCCTTTTTATTTAGTCCCCTCCCTTCAGGGCTAAGTGATCTCTCTTTGGTGTGATTTTATTGGCGGGGGAGGGGGGGCATTCTCACTTTGCCTCTGGCCATCGCCTTGACCCAGTGGCATGGACACAGCTTTCTGTTGTAAGAAGCAAGGTGAGGCTTTGTTCCACAAACCTTTATTGAACACCTGCCATGTGCCAGGGCCTATTCCTAGGATACCACTGTGGGCATCACAGACCCTAATAGAGCTCACACCCTAATAGGGTGATGGAGTTTCCCCCCGCAAAAAATCAATCAAGACAGGTAAGTAAGGTGCCTGATATATTGGTTGATGATAAGTGCTGTGGAGAAAAATAAAATTTGGAGTGGAGTGGAGATGCCTACTAGAACATCACATTTTGTGAGTCCTCACCTTGGGCTAAGCATTGTTATGCTAAGCTCTTTTATCAGCAGGATTTCATTTCATCCTCACCAGAGCCCACTGAAGAAAGATATTTTTTCCCCATCATGAAGACTTCAGGCTCCAAAGGTCACACAGCTTCTGAGGGGCCCGGATTAAAAGCCCAGGTCTAGTGACCCGGGAGCCAGTTTCTCCCCAGCACCCAGCCCAAGGGCCGTAGGTGCCAGCCGTCAGGGCCCAGGAATGCTTTCTCCCAAGCATGTTACTTAGTTCATGTAAATAAATAGAAACTTCCTGCTTTATTTCCTAAGACTTGGCCAAGGAAATGAAATTTAATTTTCATTATTTCCCTTCAGAGGAAAGGGAAGCTGGCAAGTCGGGGGTTTTATTTTGGAGGGTGAATCTGATAGAATAGAATGCCTGTTGACTTAATCATATATTAGAGAAAATGTGGTGGTTGTTCAACTAAAAATATAGTCCTTTCTCTGCTTGATACATAGGCAGCTTTAAAAAGGCTTCCTTTCGGGGTGGCCTGTTAGCTCAGGTGGTTAGAGCACAGGCTCATAACACCAAGGTTGCCGATTTGATTCTCACATGGGCCAAGGAGCTGCGCCCCCACCCCGCACTGGATTGAAGACAGCTACTTGACTTGGAGCCGATGGGTCCTGGGAAAACGCCCTCCACAACTAGACTGAAACAACTATTTGACTTGGAGCTCATGGATCCTGGGAAAACACACTGTTCCCCAATAAAATTTCTTTAAAAAAAAAATAACTTCCTTTCAATTGTTTGGTACAGGAAGTCAGAATATCAGCAAACTGGAAAGCAAGGCACCGTTTGGGTAGGGGAGAGGAAGAAGTATACGGGCTTATTTCCATCAGAAAAAACGTCGTCCTCTGTATATACTTTGTCGTGTATGGGAGGGAGATAAAACACGCAGGTCTGGAACGATGCGTTATTTTTCGACACACACACCACTTGTTAAGATGACTTACGTTTGGCTGCTCCAATTGCTGTCTACCCTGGTAACATTCGTAGTTGGACGCCAAGAACCGTAAGTTAGTTTGAAGCACTGTTTAAAAAGCGTTGGGATTTTTCAGACTGTTTTAAACAGTTGTTCAAAAATAATGTGAACTTTGACCAGACATAAACCTTTGATTTTTAAGGTATGTGGGAGAGACCATTTCCACATTGTTATTTTGAGTGATCATTTCAAGGAGGTTGAAAGAGACCTCAAAAGTCTTATTTCATATAAACAGTTTGATCAAGAATGGGTGCAACTTGGAAATGGAAGAAATGGACCTGAGAGTCAAGGGACCCGTCCTCTCGGTGTACATATTTCCTGTTGAAGGCAGACCATAGGATCAGCTCATAAACATGAGATGCACGTCTCTTCCAGCGCCTGGCAGCATGCCATGGGGCACTTAACTCGGAACTTCACCGTGCTTTCTAAGTAAACCACATTCAACTTCTCTTCTACTGTAGGGGTGGGCAGTTTTCCCTCTAACCTTATAGGCTCTTTTGGCTGGTCTAATTAAATTGACGTAAGAATAACAGAAGAAACACAAATGTAATTACATATGTGCATGGGGCCCCACAAGAATATGAGACCCAGGGGCAGTCAGACAAAATAAAGCTTACGTGCTATCCTGAGCTGAGGAGAAGGAGGTTGGGGGGCTTGGGTCTTCAAAGGGGACGAAGACAGTTCACAGGAAGCTGGGAAGAGCAAATGTTTAATAAACAAATGTCCTCCCTGCCATGCAGACACTGGGACCCAGAGAGGAGCTCCCACAAGCACACCGCACCTGGCTCACTCTCTTTGTAGTCATCTCTAGTGACAGTTTTCTTCCTGGACAGGCCCCTCTGCAAATTCTTTTAGGTATTTAAGGGGAAGGTAAAAAGCGTTTCCTGAGTCTTTTGGGGTGGCCTGTTCTGCATCCCTTCACCACCTAGCAGCAGTTCCGGTCAGTTAGTTAGATAAAATTTTGATCAAAATAAGATGTTTGAAACACCGGGACATAGTAGCTGTTCCATTGTGCTGACTTGCGTTTCTGCGGACGGCAGGGAGACTTCCTTCATGGCCTGCCCTGACTCAGGGTGTCACACTTAGATGCGATGGCGTGTGCCGAAGCGCCCGTGCTCTCATGAGTCAGCTTGTGGGCCAGGTGAATCACACTCCAGGTTTCACTTCGGTGTGTTACTGTGAGTTGCGTGCCGGGCTCACCGCCCGCGTCCGCTGGCGCTTGTTTCTTAGCCCGCTGTCCCCTGGTTTGGACAGTGTCCTGCAGCCCCACCGGCCTCGTCCTCACCGCCTGTTCTTTGTGTTCCGCACAGTGCCTTCTCCCAGTGCCTTGCTAGGAGACAATCCCACACCTTTCGGGAACGCGAAGGAAGTGATCGCGATCAAGGACTACTGCCCCAACAACTTCACCACTCTGAAGTTCTCCAAGGGCGACCATCTCTACGTGCTGGACACGTCGGGCGGGGAGTGGTGGTATGCACACAACACCACAGAGATGGGCTACATCCCGTCCTCCTATGTGCAGCCCTTAAATTACCGGAACTCCACATTAAGTGACAGTGGGATGATTGACAACCTTCCCGACAGCCCAGACGAAGTAGCCAAGGAGTTAGATTTGCTCGGAGGATGGACGGATGACAAGAAGGGGTTGGGCAAAACCTACAGTAACAACCCTTTCTGGAATGGGGTCCACACAAACCCATTTCTGAACGGGAGCGTGCCGGCGACACCTGGCGTGGATGAGCTGGTGCCCAGGAGTACTGTGGATTTGCTGCTCTTCGACACAGGCCCGTCTTCCTTCACCGAGTCCAGCCTGGCCACCACGAGCAGCACCGGCAACATCTTGGACGAGCTGCCGGCCGCAAACCAGCTCCACGCCGAGCCGTCGGTCAAGCGGGACAACCCCTTTTTCAGAAGCAAACGCTCCTACAGCCTGTCGGAACTCTCCGTGCTCCAAGCCAAGTCCGACACGCCTGCGTCGTCAGGGTTTTTCACAGGCTTGAAATCACCGGCCCCTGAGCAATTCCAGAGCCGGGAAGACTTCCGAGCTGCCTGGCTGAGCCACCGGAAGCTGGCCCGGTCTTGCCATGACCTGGACTTGCTGGGCCAGAGCCCCGGGTGGGGTCAGACCCAGGCGGTGGAGACGAGCACCGTGTGCAAGCTGGACAGTTCCGGGGGCTCCGTGCAGCTGCCCGACACCAGCATCAGCATCCATGTGCCCGAGGGCCACGTGGCTCCGGGGGACACACAGCAGATCGCCATGAAAGCGCTGCTGGACCCCCCCTTGGAACTCAACAGCGACAGGTGCTGCAGCATCAGCCCGTTGCTGGAGGTGAAGCTGAGCACCCTGGAGGTGAAAACCTTTATCATCTTGGAGATGAAAGTTTCGGCCGAGGTGAAAAACGACATTTTTAGCAAAAGCGCAGTGGGCCTCCAGTGCCTGAGGAGCGACGTAAAGGAAGGGCCGTATGTCCCCATCGCGCTCACCTACAGCTACGGGGACACGGTCCAGGTGCACCTGGACCACCTGGAGCCCTGCATGTACCTGGCCATTGTTGCGCACGGCCCGAACATTCTCTACCCTTCCACCGTGTGGGACTTCATCAATAAAAAGGTCACAGTGGGTCTCTATGGCCCCAAACACATCCACCCGTCCTTCAAGACCGTGGTGACCATTTTTGGGCACGATTGTGCCCCGAAGACGCTGCTGGTCAGCGAGGTCACCCGCCAGGCCCCGAGCCCTGCGCCAGTGGCCCTGCAGCTCTGGGGCAAGCACCAGTTCGTCGTGTCCCGGCCTCAGGACCTCCAAGTCTGCATGTTTTCCAACATGACCAACTATGAGGTCAAAGCCGGGGAGCAGGCCAAAGTCGTGAGGGGCTTCCAGGTGAAGCTGGGCAAGGTGAGCCGCCTCATCTTCCCCATCACCTGCCGGAACCCCAGCGAACTCTCCGACTTCACCTTGCGGGTCCAGGTGAAAGACGACCAGGAGGCCATCCTGACCCAGTTCTGCGTCCAGACACCCCAGCCGCCCCCCAAAAGTGCCGTCAAGCCGTCCGGGCAGAGACGGTTTCTCAAGAAGAACGAGGTCGGGAAAATCATCCTGTCCCCGTTTGCTGCCACCACCAAGTACCCCACGTTCCAGGACCGCCCCGTGTCCAGCCTCAAGTTCGGCAAGCTGCTCAAGACGGTGGTCCGGCAGAGCAAGAACCACTACCTGCTGGAGTACAAGAAGGGCGACGCCATCGCCCTGCTCAGCGAGGAGAAGGTCCGCCTGAAGGGGCAGCTGTGGACCAAGGAGTGGTACATCGGCTACCACCAGGGGAAGGTGGGCCTGGTGCACGCCAGGAACGTGCTCGTGGTGGGCAGGGCCAGGCCCAGCCTGCTCCCCGGGCCTGAGCTGAGCACGTCGCTGCTGCTGGAGCAGATGCTGCGGCCTTGCAAGTTCCTCACCTACATCTACGCCTCCGTCCGGACGCTGCTCATGGAGAACATCAGCAGCTGGCGCTCCTTTGCCGACGCCTTGGGCTACGGGAACCTCCCGCTCACCTTTTTCTGCCGCGCGGAGCTGGACAGCGAGCCTGAGCGGGTGGCGTCCGTCCTGGAGAAGCTGAAGGAGGACTGTAACAACGCGGAGAACAAGGACCGCAAGTCCTTCCAGAAGGAGCTCATGATGGTAAGTGCCCCGCGGGGCGTGGATCTGGGGAGGGTGGGGCGGGACCCAGCCTTTTCCTGACCCACCTGGGCACAGGTGTGGTTTCGGGAGCCTGCACCAGCATCTGGGCTCATCTCTGCTCCTGAGATACATGGATGGGCTTTAGGCATGCAGTTGGAGATGGGCGCTTGGGGGGTCCTGTAAGGGCCTCCAAACAACTGCAGAGCCACCGCAGTGAGGATCAGTCCACTCTCTTTTCCCACTGAATTAGTGAGCCTCTCGGGTGTCTCGTCATACCCAGTGGGACGGGGACACAGAGGGCCCTGTGCTCCAACCGGCTCTGTTTCAATCTCTTGGGAAAAGATTTATACTTTCATCAGATTCCCAACAGGATCTGTGACTCAGATTTTACGAACCACTGCCCGAAAGTCTGACTGAATTTTAAGTGAGTTTTTCTCTCGAGGCTCTCGCCGTCTCGCTGTATGACTGTGTCCGCTTCCTCCTCGTGTGTGTGTGTTCGAGCCGGGGGTGAGGACAGAATCTGTATTGCCAGCACAACCGGGCACTGGAATCCTAAGAAGTGAAAGGGGGAAGTCGGTGTCGCATTACGGATGCACCCCGGTACCCCAGCCAACAGGGAAACACCTGCTGGACCCTTTCATGGCTGTAGCAGGCCTGGCCCTGCCCCAGCCCCTCTCCTACAAGCTGGTTAAGCTCTGGCAGTGACCTTGGAGAAGCTTAATAATGTCCTCTCAGCATCTGTCATTGAGGCTGCTGGACGTTCTGTATCGACTTCTTCCTAGAATAGAAGCCGTCTCGGTTCCTTTCCCACCCTCCTGATATGGACGCATGTCTAGTTTTTGTTCCTATGGGAAAACCTTGGGGACTTGGCCATATGCTTTCCTTCCGTGTTCCACTGACAGCCTTTTTTGCCTCCTCACTTTCGTCAGGTGACTCAGTATCACTTCTGCCACTTCTGCTCCCCTCCTGCCACCCAGCACCTGCCCTTTTGTGTGAGTGCCTCTTGGAACGGGTGAGCCAGGTGTGTGTGTGTGTCTGAGGGTGCCCGATTGATGTAGGTGTGCGGCGACGCTCACCTAACTGCACACACTGGACCCAGGGTCAGGGATACCGTGTACTGTGGCATGGCCACTGCTGCACGGAGTGAGTGGGGCATGAAGAAAGACCCCTCGACAGTGATATAAAGTGCCAGGCGCATGGAACAGAATGAGACCTGTCCTTGCCCAGAGGAGGGAGTTGGGAACTGGCAGTGGCAACCAGTGGAGAGGACCCGGGGATGTCATTGCTTGAGGGTGAGTGGAATCCCCTGGGCACCTGTGTGGTTCCCCCACCGTGATGACTCCTGTCCCTCCCTTCGGGGCACACCTCACTGGCCCCCCTATAAAATCAGTTCCCGCGCTCCATGCATGGACATGGTGCAGAGGGCCGGGGGATGTGTTTCCCTCTGCCCAGCCTCAGGCTGGGATTCTCCATCGATTGTGGAATCTGCTTTCCGGAGCCTGAAGAGTATCGATCGCGCCTTTGTTGCAGCTAAAAAACGCTCGCCTACATGGGCACAGATGAAAAATGAACCAACCTGAGCAGCGCCTTCCCAGCTGTGGAAAAGCATCTGAAGGGGTGGCTTTTATTTCTGTTTCCTCGTTTCTTTTCAGAAGACTTACATGATCGCTCTTTTTTTCCAACTTGGGGAACTTTCTCTGAAAGCAGATTCTTTGGTTGGCCTCCTTGGATTAGTGTGTGTGTCAGGGACCCTCCGGCCTTCCCCACCAGCCCCACATCCACGCGGCTCCCAGAGAGGAGGAAGTGAAACTTGATCTTGGCAGGAGCGTTGCCTGAGTCAAGGTTAGACTTGTGGTGCTGAAGTGAAACTGGTTTTGCAAGGCTGCTATCTCCTCCTCATCTCTGAGCAGCAGATTTGAAAGGTTGGCCAAACTTCTAGAAACCCCAGACTGACTTATCCTGGGATGGTTGAGGAGTCCCTGGAAACCAGAAGTTTCATTTCCAGGGACTTAGAAATCACTGAGATCTCACCTGCCCGCCTCCATACTGTTACAACCAGACCCCATCTTCCTCACCCTCTGGTCTGAAGATAGTCTTCTGTTTAGTAATGATTCCTTGGTTTGGAAACCGTGATTAGAAGAATTAGCCGGGGTGAAGGTTTTGGACCACAAATGTGCAGGGAGGTGGGAAGGAAAGAGGAATCGAATAAGAGCTGCCCGTCTGTCCACTGCCATCAGAATGGGGTTCAGGCCCCCTCCCTGTCCCACGCGGTAAGGCCTGTTCCCCCGTCTCCCACGTGGGGGACCATTCATGCTCCCTGCACACCCGCCAGCCCTGCCTTTTCCGCAGCACCTTGAACACCCCAGCATGCCCCCGCCTCAGGCCTTTGCATGAGCTCTTCCCTCTGCCTGGAATGCCTTTCCCCACCTCCGATTTCATGTGGCTGGCGTTTCATCTCCTTCAGGCACCAGCTCAAGCCTCATCTTTTCAGACCTTTCCCGCAACTCAACCAAGGAACCTTGTGCCTCTGAGTCTCTGCACCTCATCATTCACATTATTGTCTCGCAGTGCTTTCTGAAATCCGAAATGGCCGTGTGTACGTGGATTCATGTGTCTCATTGTTACTAATTGAATACGAAATGCACGAGAGAAAGGACCCTGGCACACAGGAAGCACTCAGACATTTGGTGAATGAATGAATGAATGAATGAGCCATGAATGAATGAATGAGTGAACGATAAATGAATGAATGAATGATGAATGAATGAATGAATGAATGGTGCAGGCTGAGACTCTGACCAGGACGCAGTCTCCTGTGGTCAGACCGGCTTCTGTTCTTTGGTTCCATTCCCCCTTCCTGTGGCTTCAGTGCATATTTTCCATGTCAGAGCTTGTCCGCGAGGCATCCTGTGGAACACGTGGGCCGCCTGGAGTGCTGTGCGCCTTCTCACCCACACAGCTTGTGACCTCAGTCAGAGAATGACCCTCTGTCCCCGGCCCGCCGAGCTCTCCAGTAGAAGCCATGCCTGTCGGTGACAGCGGACGGCCACCCAACGCCGATGAGGCCGCAGACCATATTGAAGGTGGGGGGAGGGGTGGTGCTGGGCAGAGCCCCTGGCGTGAGAGGGCACTGAATGGACCCCTGGGGAGACACATTTGAAGAGCCTTTGCAGTCAGAGTCTGTTGTGGAAGGCAGAGTGGCAGGTGTGTGGCCCCTGCGTCTAGCACAGCCAGGAAGAGTTGGCGCAGGCAGCAGGGCTGGGCGTTTGTGCTCCACACTCACTCAACATCTCTTTGGTGCCCACATTGTGCTTAGGGGCAATGCTGGGTGCTGGGCTTTCAAAGGAAGACTCAGAGTGAAGGGTCAGGGAGTGCCAGACAGACTGTAATGGGCCCCGAAGAAAAGGACCTCATTGGGGTGGGTGGACCTGGGAAAGGCAAAGAGGGGCTGACGCTGGAGGGCTGTGCAGGAGCCCACTCAAAGGAGAGGGGCTGTCAGGGCGGAGCTCCCACGTGGGCAAGGGCCACAGGTGCAGAGGAGCACGGGGCGGGGTAGACCCAGGCGCTTGGAGAGGCTTGGGCACACGGATAATGGTACTTGGGGCGATGGGATAGTGGCATGGAGCCACCCGGGCCAGATAAAGCTGTGCCTTATCCCGTAGGCATTGAGGGGGATTACGGGTCTCAGGGAAAGTGAACGGGAGTCCACATGCGTCCAGCTGCGTCCCTGCTTCTGTGAATCCAGGTGTGTCCCTGCCCCTTGCCACCTCCCAGTCCCTGAGCCACACAGGTGGCAGCCAGTGAAGTGCCCGCTCTGCGTGTCGTTTCTTCAGAATACCACCCTGCCTGGGGGTGGGGACCTCATTTTCATAGTCACCCCTGGAGTTACCCTTGTGAAGACACAGAGTGGTCGGTTCATTTTTAGCAGAGGTCAGAAGGGCTGCCAGGTTGGGGACACCCTCGTGACCTTGTGTGTAGACCCCTTGGCCATTTGCCTCCCCCATCTGATTTCAGACCTGCAGCCCACAGTGAGAGGGGCTCGCCCTTCCCGTCTTCCCCTCCTCACCTGGCAGGTGGGGTTGGATGGCTGGTGGGCCCCGTCTGCAGTCTGACCTGTGCTGCAGTGTTGGTGACAGGCTCTTTGTCTTCGTGCCCTTTGAACTCTTCGGTGACCTTCTGGGCTGCAGGGATCTTTGGGTTTGCACCACCCGTCTTGGCTCTGCCCAGGTTTTATTTTTCCCAGAATGAGTTAGTCCTCATTGATTTTTCCATTTGTAAAGACAGCACATGCTCCTTTTGCATTGATACTTCGCAGGGCTGAGGAGCAAACGCAGAAACAGAGGGCTTCCCAGAGGTGACCAGCGGCAGTGTCTGTGCTGTGTGATTACTCAGTCCCCTGGGATGCTGTCCCACATTCTGCCTCTCCCCGTTGAGCGTGTATGGAGGTAGCTTTCTGTGCCTGCCGTGGCGGCCTGGGGCACGCGACCTGGCCGGGTACCACTGGTCCTCAGGCCTGGGAAGGGTGTGCGGCCTCTGTCTGCATGCTCGTCCACCTTTGTTCCACCTGCAGGAGGTTGAGAAAGACATGTTGGCTCCGTAGCAGCGAATGTCCCTTTAGGGAGAGCAAGGCCTGCGCATGACAGGAAAGTGTTTTAGAAGTCCTGCAAGTGCAAGTGTTGTCACAGAAATGAGGGGACAAATGACCCTTGTGTGTGTGTCCTGCTCCATGAACGTGGGCCCGGGCCTGCCCTGGGCAGCGTCTGCACTCCCGTTTCCAGCGTGGACAGTGGACAGAGAGCAGTTTGCATTTCTCAGGCCCTGTGTGTCCTGGGCCCTGGGCCCTGGGGAGAGCGGTTTGGACCGTTTCTGCCAGGAATGACCTGAGTCCAAAGCAGGTGACTGGTGTGCTCTGTAAGAAAGTGAGGCCGCCTCCGAGCCAGGCAGCTGAGCACACACGTGTTTGCTCTGTGTGCCCGGGGGCTGTGAGCGAGAGCTGAGCGGAAACGCCAAGGGACGACTGTCAAGCCCTGTGGTCAGCCAGCTCTCTCAGGACAGCCCCGTGGCTGGAGGGAAGCCTGCCTGCCTGACTCTTGTGTCTGGGCTTAAGCCACACACACCAACAGAATCGAAATCAGAAACGCCACCAGTTTATCACATATCCCTCCCCATGCACATAAACACATACGTAGGCACTGTTTATATCTCCTGAAGTTCGAAGCTGATAAACATTGAAGTTATTTAAACAGCTTCACTTGACTATATCAAAATTCAAATCAAAACATCCTGTGTGAAGATATATGAAATTGGAATGAAACGTAACCCAGTCCAGTGCCTTGTTTGGCTCAGTTCTTCATGTCATGTGGTCCCACAGTCTGCAGGTGTCTGCGGCCCACCCCGTGGGTAGGAACTGGGGACAGGCTGCCCAGAGGATCTGACACTCGGCAGACATGGGAGCCCCTCCATCGGCACCTGCCTTGTGTTGGGCTCGGAGCTGTGGGTGGGCCAGTCCTCACTCACAGGAAGCATTCAGTAACTGTAGCTAATTAAACAAACAAACCCAGAAAGGGACCCCGTGTTCCTCCAGCTCCTTGCTGGCCTGCCCCATGTATAGCGAGCTGCCACCCTGTCCGATCCAGGATGGCATCAGAGTACTCTGTCACTGTCACTCATGTTTCAAATTGCAAGCATTGAGGTGCCGGGCGTCCAGCTGAAACGCTTTTGAGTCACCCTGCCCAGCGTATGTGCTTACCAGAGGAGCCATCGCTCCTTCGTGTTAGTAAGCTCCCCAAATAAATGTAAAATATAGATTAGAAAGCTCAGTCTACAATAGTCATGCTCTCCGGTAAAGAAAGCAGTCCAGCACATCGTGACACTGACTCAGGGCTGTGTGTGACAGGAGCTCACGGGAGCCGTATGTTGGCGCATGGGGGCAGTTGGTTAGTTAGATTTAAGACCTTATCTTTGGAGTCCTGAAGTGACAACATTAGGTACTCAGGGCAGAGGGTCGAGGGACAAAGAACACCAGGCCTGGTGACATTTTTCTGCTTCTGCATTTTTTTGGTCTCATCCTAACCTGTCCAAACTCCTGAGGGAGTGTCAGAAACCACTTTCAGGGGTACCTCTGAGTCCCACTTCCCGGGAAGCCAAGTCTTTTCCCATTGTTGGGGAGTACGTGGACGAGAGTGGGGGTGAGACGAGCTTCCCATGGCACAGGAGAGAGACTTTCGGCATGCCCACTCTCCTGCCCTCCTGGGTCCAGTTGGGTGTTGTCACCCTGGCCACCTCGAAGCCACACGCTACCATGCTGGCCTCATTCGTAATTAGGATCACGCCAGATCCACGCATGTGACACCCCGCAGCTGTCATGTAACTTGGGGTCACAACCCATTTACGTCTCACGTGTGCAGACCAGCGGACCTGCCGGCCTGTGTGAGCTGCTTTGGTTGCGTCTCTTTATGCAGGAAATGATGGGGTCGCACAGAACACATAATACAGAATACGTTCTAGAAAAGGGATCAAATCCCAAGACTGCCGCGTGCTTGTTGGGGCCGAGCAGGGACTTAGGCAGGGCCGGCCCACTGCCTCCTTCCCAGGGTGATGGACAACCCTTCCTGTCCCAAGTCCCTCCATAGCTAATGGCCCCCGTCCTGAAGACACGCTGGAAAGTTCCTGCAGTTTGGACGAGGAGCAGTCCTATTGATTCTGGAAAATGCCTCTTGATGGTACACCCTGCTTCAGCCTTAGACCTCTCTGTTCTCTATATTCTCCCCTCCATAGGGGCCTTCACTTTGTTCCCAAAACTTAGGAGTCCCAAGCCTCAGTCTGAGCCCCAGACCCTGAGCTGAGGCCAGCACCCCACACCTCTTCTGCGCACGGAGCAGGCCCGCTGGCCAAGGTCACACTCGGCTGGTCCAGCTCACCCTCCTCGGAGCCCAGGCCACTGTCTATCTTGGCCGAAGGCGTCACTCGCTCTCAGTTGTCCCACTGGGAGCAGGATGAACCCCTGTCGTCCACACTGACCCTGTTTCTGTGTCCTGGGGCTGCCATGACAAGGCAGCACAAACTGGGAGGCTCAAAACAACAGAAGTTTATTCTCCCCCAGTCCTGGAGGCGCCGGCAGGGTGGGTTCCTTGTTGGGGGCGTCCGGCCAGTGCCTCCGCCCTGACTCCTGGCTGCATCACGCCACCCCCGCCTCTGTCCTTGCCTGCACGTCTTCCCTCTGTCTGTGTGTCTGTTTCTCTCCTTGTAAAGACCCCAGTCATTGGATAAGGGGCCCACTCCAATCCAGTGTGACCTAATTTTAACTAATTACATCTGCGAAGACCCTACTTCCAAATACTGTCACATCCTGAGGTTCCAGGTGGACACGGGTTTTGAGGGAGGACGCTGGCAAGCCCTGTCCATTGCTTGTCTTGTATCCTGGGAGTAGCCACGGTGCTGGGGTCCAGGGGCATTTCCGGGGCCTCCCAGCAGTGGCCTGTGTGCGGGAACCGCCCTCAGCACTGCCTCTCGCCCTCGCCTTCCTCCCCAGGCCTTACTGAAGTTGGACTGCCAGGGCCTGGTGGTCCGACTCATCCAGGACTTTGTGCTGCTGACCACGGCCGTCGAGGTGGCGCAGCGCTGGAGGGAGCTGGCCGAGAAGCTGGCCAAGGTGTCCAAGCAGCAGATGGACGCGTACGAGTCCCCCCACCGGGACAGGACCGGGGTCGTGGACAGCGAGGTGAGCCTGGGCAGGGCAGTCGCAGCAGGGCCTCCTTTGGAGCGTTTTGACGAGCACAGAATGAGCTGAGAGTGGGAGCGCGTGTGCCCAGCACCCAGTGCGCGCTCACCGAGTGGGGGCAGGTCTCGACCTTCGTGGGGTTGTCCGTTGTGAGTCCCACTCTTGACTCGGCCAGGAAGTGGGAAGCGCGCAGGCAGAACTGCCCATCCCTGGCGAATCCCCATCTTCGTTCAGATTGAATAATAGAGCCCTTTGGACCAGTTCTGCCCCACGTCTCTACCCAGGACCGTGCTGGATGGCTACCTGGGGCATGTGGGCCAGGGCTGGCCCGGTTCCTGCTGAGGGATTCTTGGCTCTCTCACTTGTGTGTGGAGGTCACGGTAAGCTTCCGGAGACCTAGGGCGTCCTTTATTAACGTGGCGAATTTCTGAATAAATGCATAGCTAGGAAGTGCTACGGGGATGGTAAGGACAGAAATCCTCTCTGTTGGTTCAGATGCCCTGTGCCGCAGCCCTCCTCCCATCGCGCTAATCGCATTGCTTCCTCTGGAATGTGCTGGCCTAGGACAGGCAGTTCCACCTGTTTCTTTGGGTCTGTTTTACTCTTAAAAGAGGAGCATAAATAATGAGCAGAGGAACCGGAGCGAGTCATAGGATCGGTCTCTTACTGTCCTCTCCCCTTTCTCCTCTCCGCCTCCGTTTGTTGTGGGCGACTCCGCCCTCCAGGCCATGTGGAAACCTGCGTACGACTTTTTACTCACCTGGAGTCACCAGGTCGGCGACAGCTACCGGGATGTCATCCAGGAGTTGCACACAGGCCTGGACAGGATGAAGAACCCCATCACCAAGCGCTGGAAACACCTCACGGGGACGCTGATCCTGGTGAACTCCCTGGACATTCTGCGAGCAGCTGCCTTCAGTCCCGCGGACCAGGACGACTTTGTGATTTGAACGTGGGGTGCCCCCGCCTGCTGCTGCTCCGGGGCGCGCTTCTCCCACAGCCCTGGGGGCCCGTGCCGTCGTGTGGAGCGGGCCGGGAGGAAAGGCCGTCGTGTGGAGTGGGCCGGGAGGAAGGGCCGGCTGCTCAGACACACCCAGGGCCGCTCTGGGCTGGAGCCGCACCCCAGGGCCAAGCACATACCGCGCTCCACCCGGCCGCCCCCGTGGCACGGAGGCCTGAAGGGGATTTCTGCCGCAGGGCATTGCCAATCAAATAGCTTTCTATTTGTTAAGTATACATTTAAATTTAAAGTCACTTTTTACAAGTATGATGGGGAGGGGACATACGTGAAAGGTGGTATCTAACTTTTTTAATGGCGCATAAAAGTTAAAAAAAAAAACTTTAGTGGCAGATGCTGTTGAGGTTTTCATGTTCTCGACCTTTTTAAATTATGTGACAGATGTATATATGTATTTAAAAGTCACTGGGGGCATTTTTTATCGCCAGAGACACCCGGCATTTCACCACCTCGCACCGGAAGAGGCTCGTTGGAGTATTGGACCTTTTCCACTCCGCGCTCGTGAAAGAGTAAATCCGACAGGAGCCATGGTGTCTCCGTCAGTCAGGACAGCTGTGCAGCTGAAGCTCGTTCTCTCAGAGAGCGCCCGGCTCCTGCTCTCCCCTCTTATTTTTATTGTTTTCCATCCCTTTGCCTCATGGTGCAGTAAATGCTAGCCACGGCGCACGTGGGCCTTTCTGTGGGAACATGGAGTGCCCCACGAGCGATTGGTGCCCTTGAGATGAGGAAGCAGCTGGGAGCGGCGTTCTTCACGGCCCCTACCTGTGTGCAGTTATTCAGAAGGAACGATGGTGGTTGCGCGTGAGTGGGTCCCTGCCGGGCTAAGGTGCCACCGTCATGTTTCTCCCTGGGGGCAGGACAGTGCTTCCTGCAGAGCCCCGCCCTCCCAGTGGGCAAGAAGGCACCTTCGCCACAAGGGACAACCTGAGCTGCTGTGCAAGGGCGCCTGCTGCCTCGTGCCAAACTCCGCTTCATTTCGTCGACAATGTAACCCCTCTGCCTTCCTGGTATATCCTGTGTCTCTTTGGAAATGAATGGTATCAGGAAGCCAGTTTTATTTATAATATAGATTATCTGAGCAGAAGAAACATTCTAGAAATGAAAATATTTCCCACGTAACACCCAGGACTTGGCAGAGTGTCTGTCGTATTGGTAAGCTTTCTGGTTGTAGACCAACTGGCTGTGTTGAATTCTACGCTTGCGTCGTAGCTGTGGCATCTTACAAGGAATAAGGGGCAGACGTGAAGAAATATCTGGCAGATCCGCAGAGTTGGTCCCCAGGAGTGTGCCAGGACACGCACTGTGCTCGTATGAAGTGATGTTGGGCCGCTTGGAGCCCCAAATCTCATTCTCTAAATCTGCTTTCTTGAAACACGTTAATTACTTAGTCTAATCAACGCATAACCCTTATGGGGCTGAGACTTTCTATCTCTGTTGATTCAGTTACTGAAGATCAACTGGCTAGGAAAAAAAACACACAATAAAAACCACTATCTATTTTATGCTGCAAGAACCAAGACACACGATTCCCCAATCATCACACGAAATAACCTTAAATTCTGCTTTTCGACTGTCCGCCTTCGTTCTTTCCAGAGATCATCTCTCACCTTTTCCCCAAAGAAGAAACAAAACCAGTTGCACCTTAAACCATGGATATTTTTCCTCAGGGGCTTAAAATAGTTTCCTATGCAACATGTCTTGTAGCACAAATTAAATTCTACAAAAGTTGCAGTAAATTTTATTTGGATATTTTAACCTATTAAGTGTGTGTGTGTGTTTTTCTGTGCCCAACCAAACTTTAAGTAAGATGTAAGACCTAGTGTAAGTATCTGTGCATAGAACAATGACTCCCGCCCCTAACAGTCACCCCTGGATGACAGTGTGACAGCTGGGTTAGCTGTTAATTTGATTGCTCTGTGGTGGGAGGCAGGCTCGGGAGAGCCTCCTGGAAAAGTGACTAACCCAAGATCTGAAGGCCAAGTAGGAACTAGCTAGCCAGACCAGGGGAATGGTGAGTGCAGCCTTGAGAGGGTACAGGGGACCACAAGAGGCAGACCCGTCCCACGGTGGGGGGCATGTCAAATGAGCAAGGGTGGCCCCTCTACCTCCATGTTCATTTCTGTCCTGCCAGCACCTGCCAGCTGAGTCCTCACACGCATTTTGCCGTTGAGGACAGGGTTAATGTGATTCCATCTCCCAGCTAAGAGCAGAGGTGGGTGGGGGTTTTAACCCGGGGCTGCCATAACCAAGTGCCACAGACTGGGTGGCTCAAAACAACAGAAGTTTATTCTCTCACAGGGAGGCCAGAAGTCCAAAATCAAGGTGTCACACGGTCATCTTCCCTTTGTGCCTGTCTCCACACCCCCCTCTCTGTAAGGACACCAGTCATGGATGGTGGCCCACCTGAATTGAGTATGACCTCGTCTTTACTTGGTTATAGCTATAAAGACCTTATTTCCAAATAAGGTCACATTCCCAGGTAGCAGGGGGTTGGGACTTCCAACATATCTTTTCAAGGGACACATTTCAACCCGTAACCCTGCCACACACGGCCTTTGGATGTGGCTTGTGTGAAAGAAAGGGGAAGGAACCCAGTTTGATCTACCCCAAGTTAATGCAAAAGCCAGAGGGGCGGGGGGAGGTCATTAGAAGGGCAGAGCCCTCTGACAGACCCACTTTCTCCCTGAGCAATCAGCTACAGTGGCCCTGCCCCCCAAACTCGGCTTTTCCTTTCTTGGTTTCAGTTACCCTCTGGGTAGGTCAACCACCAGCTGAAACGATTAAATGGAAAACTCCAGAAATAAATCCTTCATAAGTTTTACATGGCGAGCCATTCTGACTAGCGGGATGAAACTTCTCTCCACCGTGACCAGGATGTAAATCATCCCTTTGTCGAGCGTCCCCACGCTGGACATGCCCCCTGCCCGTTAGTCACTGATGAACCGTCTCGGTGATTAGATGGACAGTAATTATCACAGTGCTTGTGTTCAAGGAACCCTTACTGCCACATTCACGTGACTTTTATTACAATATATTGTTACGTGTTCTATTTTTAGTTATTGTTAATCTCTTACTGCGCCCAATATGTAAACTAAAACTATCATAAGTGTGTATGTATAGGATATAACAGTCTAGGGTTTGGCACCTACCATCTGCAGTTTCAGGCTTCCACTGCGGATCTTGGAACGTATTCCCAGCAAGTAAAGGGAGAACTGTATTTCCCAATCTCCCTTGCAAGTCGGTGTGGCCACGTGGAATTGAGCCGAATGATACTGGCTGCCATCAAGCCTGCTCCATGGAACCTTTCGGGCAGTTCTCCACTCTCCCAGTGGAACAAAAACAACTCCGAGGACCTGAGATGAGGGAGTCAGCAGGATCCCAGATCCCTGACGGCTTTCTCTTGAGCGACATCTCTGTAGGCTTATGAGTAGTTTATCCTCAGACAGCTGAGGCTGTGAGGATTATTTGTTATAGCAGCAGGCCATTACTTGATTTATTTTTGATGGTATACTTAAAATTTTTTATTTTTCAATTAGAGTTGACATACAATATTAGTTTCAAGTATACAACACAGTGATTAAACGATTATATAAGTTACGAAGTGATCACCCCAATAAATCTAGTACCCATCTGACACCATAAATAGTTATTACAATATTATTGACTATTCTTTTTTTTAAAGATTTTTTTTTATTAAAATACAGCTAACATACCATATTCTGTTTCAGGTATATCATAGTTATTCAACAGCACCCACCGGGCACTACACATAGTAATTACCATATTACTAATTATGTTCCCTATGCTTTGCTTTACATCCCCGTGACTATTTTGTAACTACCAATTGTGTTTCTTAATACCTTCACATTTTTCACCCCGAGAGATCCAATACCTATCTGGCACCATGCGTAGTTATTATTGTAATCTCAGGTAGAGTGGAGCCAGATTATTACTATAATATAAAAGCTGAAGGGGAAAAGGGCTTGCTCTTAAAAGGGAAACATCGCCACCACATCTGAATTATATCAGGTAAAGATTAGAAGAAGCTAGTCACGCTCCTTTTTTTCTTGGCCCGTGCAAGTCCAGAATTGGTTAGTACCAATCTATGAACAATTGCTACACTTTCACTGAATATTGTCTAGGCCAGGCCAAGAAGCTCTGTTAAAATCCCCAGCCAACCCTTTATCGAAGTTGATTTTGGCATTGATCATGATCACAAATTGCATATAGAGTTGTGGTATTGGTAGGTGTTTTTGAGGACCAAACATTGAGGAAAAAGATTTCGTTGAAAGAAACTGTTTTGATTTCTCAAGAAAATGGCAGTTTTGTCCATGATTAATTCCCGCCTTGGTCTTCACCTGGTCGTTGTGCAGTCATCAAATGGGGCATGGGAGCATTTGCTTATTTTGTGACCAGCCCCACCCCCTCTGAGTAGTCTCATGTCACCTGGCCACAGCAGCCAAGCCCAGGCTTGGTTCTGGACCTTCCCCACCAGTGGTCACCAGATCCAGCAGCCTATAGGAATCCCAACTATTCCGAGTGCCGTGACCAGACTTGCAGCCTCCACCTCCCTTTGCTCTCACTCCTTTTTTGGCCAAACTACTCTTCTACCCTCCCCGCACCTGCCCACTATCTCTGCTCCCCTGTCCGCGGGGTACAGGAGACCCTCTTGCTTCCTTCTGTGTGGCCTCCCCACCCTCCTTCGCATCTTCCCTTCTCAGTCTCCCTTTTCTGAGCTGTTCCCCCAGCGCAAACACCCTTCTTCCGTCAGCTGGCGCACGGAGCTCCTTGAGGACAACGATCACGGCTAAGTCATCACTGAATCCCCCGCGCCTGATGCAACAAGTGTCGCCTGAGGGAACTGGCCACACATCTCTGCAATGGAAGTGCATCCCAGAGTGCAGATGGCTGTGGCTGTCAGGATAGAACCAGCTTCATGCTGTGTTTGCAGCCAATGTCAAAAATCAGTGAAAACCTGTCCAGCAATGAGGCCTCAAAACCAGCTTCCATTTTAAGAAGCATTCAAAGAGCAGCACATGGTAGGGATGGGACTCAATGAAGTGTACCCCAAAAGCAATTACATTTCCTAATGATACATTTCCTGGCATGAGGGAAACGCTGTCAGTTTGGTCCATGATTGATGCTGTAATAAATTTGGTTTTACATAAAATAGATTGGAAGGGCCTCATCCAAAACAGAAATGACCTGACTTGCGGGGAAAGGGAGTGCCACCAAGTGCCCGGCGATTGCTCTGTGCCTGTGGTCTAACCTTCATGTATCGGTTAACCTTCATGATGACCTTGGTGTCAAAGATGGGGAAATTGCGGCTCAGGGAGGGCAAACAGGCCCCGCTGGCACAGAGGCCACCCCAGGAGTGCCCACGTGGCACTTTAGAAACAGCATTAGAAACAAAACAGTACTAGCCGTTGCATGAGGAGCAAATGCTCAAAGCCCGAGCAGGGCAGTTCCATGGCCAGCTTTGCTCTGGGACGAGGTGGGACGGGCTGACTCTCCACTCCCCTCCTCCCAGATGGCTTCTGAACTGTATGTGCAGGATGGGTGTCACAGTTTTGTGCCCATTTGCCTACAATCCTGAGTATTTAAAATATTGGCATTTCACTAAAGTTTTCCTTTTAAAAAAACAATTTCAACGTGATTGAGGTGTAATTGACATATAAACAACACTTTCCATTTTAAGACCCAGTCATTTCCATCCAAGGAGCTCAGCCTGGATTGGTTGTACAGTAGGAAAGTGCCTGGCAGTACTGAACTGTCACAACCACGGAAAAGCGGTGAGATGGTAAACATCGTTATGTATATATCATCACAATTTTTTTTAATGTGGAAAAAAAAATTCGTAGGGCCGGTTCCCTGCACTCCCAGTGTCTGATTATGACATATAGGGAGTAGAGTCAGGGGTAGAGTGAGATTCAGGGTTCTTCATTCTTTATGCCATGGACACTGCCCCCCCCTTCGGCAGCTTGATAAAATCCATAGGCGCCTCAGAATGATGTACGAGGTACATTAAATAAACCTGGGATCACAAATGCATAAAACAGACCTAGCTTCACAAATGAAAGCAATTATATTTACATGCACTTCCCAAAAGATAGTTTTAAATTGTGGGGTAGTAATATATGTGCTCTTTATGTATTATATAACGTAGTCTAGTAACAAACGTCATATCCACCATAGTCAACAGGGATAAACACTGCAGAATGTTAATGGGTATACAAGTGATCTGAGATTTAGAGATTATTGTTAAAATCAAGGGGTTGTAATATCACAGAGGCTCCTTGACTACATGCACACTTGAATGAAACGCTAATGTTCAGTTAGAGGTTAATGAAAATAATGATGCAATTTTTTTTCCCTTAAAAAAAATTAAAAACTCACCCTAAGGATTGAATCACCCAGATTTGTACCCCTGGTTTTGAATTGCTTGTATTATTATTTTCTGCTCCAGGTTGGCAAGAATGGTGTTTTTAAAGCTTTGCTGCTGTGATATTCTACCTAACAGGGGAAAAGGGGAACTCGAAGAAATTAATTGGATGTGTCTATGACTTTTTAAATATCATTTTTTACTTTTCTTAATTTCCCATTTCAGTAGTTTTACTTTTAAAAAAAACACAAACCTGTGTACTCATATGTGTATAGTACAACTTTCAATGTCATTTTCCCTTTGCAGGGGGGTGAGGGGCAGATGCAGCAAGCAAACCACCAGAACTGAGAGTGCAGCATGAACCGCGGTGAGAGGCAGGCAGCCTGGCAGCGGGGCCGGCATGTGTGCTGTCTGGGTGGCCGTCGTGGGCACACACAGGGTCAAGGAAGACCCTCCATGGGGAGGGAGCCAGCTCCTGGCCTCGTAGGAGTTGGTATCCCAGTAAGGAGCACATAAGTACCTGAAGCTCAGGGGAGACGGAGGGGTCCTCGGCAGAGTGGACCAGGGAAGTGGCTGAGAAAGGGGGAAATGCTGAGGAGATACTGGACGGACCGGGCAGGGTTTACTGATAAGTCGAGCAGCTTCTGTGTGTCTGGCACTGCTCTAGGCCCTGGGGGGTGACCCCTGTCCCATGGAGCCCACACTAGTGGAGAGGCAGATGACACACCAGCTGAACATTCAGTGTAAGGTCAAGGAGAGGGAAGTGCTGTGATGAAAAATGAGGTGATATACTGTGACCTGGAGGGAACGTCTCTGATGAGACGGAGTGTGGGGATAGTGGGTAGTTCAGAGAGGTTGGGGGAGGGGCAGGGGAGGAGAGGGATGGGGAGATGGGCCGGCCCGGAGGGAATGCGGAGGCGACTCACCTGGACTGGTAGTGCTGGGTAGGATTAGCTGAGGAGAACCCTGGAGGCCCCGAGCCACTGGGCTGACCTAGATGTCAGAGGACCCCAGGATGTGGGAGGTGGAAAAGGGACAATCAACTCAGGGTGACGTTTGACTAGGCAGAATCAGGGAGGCCCATGAGGCCGGGGGGCCGGCGGCCTCTGAGAATATGGCTGGGCCAAGGCTGGAGATCCCAAGCATCCATAAAGGGCTGTACTGAAAAGTGGAGAGAGGATGGGTACCCGCTGTGGTTGGGGAGGCAAGCTGAGTAAGGCATAGATGTGGGAGGGAGGGGAGAGGGGTTCTGGGACCCTGATTCTAAATAAGGATTTAAGGGGCAGCTGATAGGTTGTAGACCAAGAGAGCCAGTGAGAAGAGGTAGGAAATACTGTAGACACTTGGACAGCATCCACGGTGCTTCTCAAACACCCACTCCCATCATGCTAACCACCTTCCATTTCTTCTCTCTCTGGGGGCTGCTGGCTTAGCCCTGGGCACTGCCATCTCCCCCATACCTGCAACTCCAGCCTGTCCCCTCCTCTTCCACCAGACTGGCTCTAAAATGTAAACTCATGCTCCTTTCTGCTTAACCCCCACCTCCCGCGCTGTCCCGTGTTTACAGCAGATGCCAGCTGACAGGTTACCATTAGTCTTGGTGAAGCTGCCACCTCCACAGGCAACATGACAGAAGTAAGGACAGTGCACCGAGGATTTTCATTAAGCCAATTTTATGCAAACGAAGTAACTGTTCCTGATCCTGAGATCAAGCCTTTCGTTCCTTTTTGGTGTTAAAATGTTCTCTGTTTTGGTAACTGATAATGATAGTAAATCATAGTAGTTGTTACTTTAATGCTTTTTTGGGGCAAAGTAAAATGCTGGCCGATGACAAACATCCGTGCATCTCTCAAGACGTGGATTTTTGTACAAATAAGGGAGATACAAGAGGAAACTTCTATTTCCGATGGCGCTTGGCGCCTGTGGCTGTTTCCACCTGGACCACCCTTCTGACTGTGCTAGTGGCTTCGTCATGATTTCTGGTGTTCAGCATCTTGCAGCATCTTGAGGTCGCTCTATATTTGGAACCCAGAAAACGTAAACTCGCAGCTTCCCTTGCAGTTCAATGCAGGTGTTGTGTCTAGCGTCCATCACTCGGGTCTCTGATTCCACCAGCAGCTTGCAGAAGGAGGCGAGGGTGGCGGCAGAAGCATGGGCCTGCGGGCGGGCAGCAGCCATAGGGAGACTCCCTGGCCAGCCGTGGCGTTTCCCTGATGGTTGGTGAGTCTGATGCGGTGCCACATTCCTCATCAGGCCACTCCTGGGGGCTCGGCGTTGAGCATGCTTTCCAGCTCTCCCAACACTTTGCTGAATTATGCAATCACCCTTTAATAAGTCCCTTGTGGACGAATTAGCCATTGCCCATTTCTGTGGCTTGCACATATGTACCTGACTCCCTTCAGGATTCTGCTCTGATCATCAGACTCCTCTGGGAGGCTTTTTGGATGTGCCATTCGGGGTAACGGCCCTTCCTGGGATCTCCCACTGCCCTCTGCCCTCACCACTGACAGAATCCAAATCTCTCAACGAGACCCATACATTCACTTGCCAAGGACTGTAAACTGGGCAAGGTACCCAGCTGACACTCAGTGCATTCAAAGTCACACTCAATAAATTCTCGTATGAATGACTAATTGAGTAAGCCATTTCCTAGTGACCACTGCAGACCAATTCATTTAGGGGCATGGAGGCTAAGTAATAATGCCTGAATAGCTTTTTGTGTGACTGCAGCATTTTTTTTTTTCAATCAAATTTAAATGTTGGGAGGAGTCCACTCTGGATTTTTTTCTAAAAAGTTCTGTCTCCACTCATTTTAGTCCACTGGTCTTCCCATTCTAATGTTACATATTTAGCTCAGCTGAAGCTCACACTTTGGAAGAGCAACTGTGCTTTGTATTTCACACGTTTTTCTACACTCCGCCCCAAATGCAAAATCAGATCACACCCAAGGTGTGGATGCTCACACCTAGGTGAGAATAGCAGACGCTGGGTGAACATCTATAGCCTCAGGAGAGCGGTCTTGGTGTCACAGGCCTCCCTAAATAGTCATCCTGACACCTGAGCAAAGCAGGAGGACGGGCAGACAGGGCTGTTGCCTGGCAACTCCGGCCATCACAGGGCCGAGGTCAGTCATCCTTGTCCAGAAGAGAAAAGACCTGGAGAACTGAGTCCCTTCAGTTGTCCTTCTGATCCTGGTTGGAATCAACATCTACGGAATGAAGACTATAGTAAAATCTACGCCGATGAGTCAGCTTGAGGATTTGTAACATTGAAACATACAAATGCAGCCCTGTGTGTGCAAATGGAAGTGCTGCAAGGTGCATTCTTTGTGTAACTGGTGAATTCAGAAGAATAGAATTGTGTGTAAAAAATGTCTTTGAATAATCAGAGTCCGGGTTCTCCATGGCATTTTGCAAAACACCTTTCTGTATTCCTAATTATCACATTTTCCCCGTGATAGGTGAGAAAGATGGAAAAGGTGATGAATGCGTATTGAGGGACTCAGGGCCCTTGACCTAGTTAGAAATAACACACACACACCTTGGAGATTCATGTATTTTTCCCAGGACCTAGGAGATAGCCATCATACTTCAAATATTAGGTTTGTGCAAAATACACAGAGATGTCCTGCTGTCAGGTGTCGTATGCCATGCACAGGATAGCTCCAGCCATTAAAACAAGAACGAATTTATTTTGCATGTGGAAGTTCATACCTAAGTAAAAGCAACTCCTTTTTAACTCCATTTTCTGTTTGTGACATATAACGTATTTCAAAACTCTGCTTAAAATAGTTTTGGATACCTTGACTGTAGTCAGGCAGATTTCTCTCCCTAAATGGAAGAGCTTTGCATAGTATTTCACTTCAAACAAGGCGGTTAATTGGCATCATTATTTTCAAAATGCCTTCAAAATAGAATACTTTAGTTTGTATTATTTAAATGTTTATAACATTCACGCTTCTCTGGGTGTTTTGCAAGTCAATCAGATCACAAGGCTCAGGGTGAAATATTATTATTTTGGATTCCCATATATTTTTTCCTACCCACAGCTGTGGGAGGAGGTAAAGTGGATACCAGCCTAGTAATCTTGAGAAAATGAAAGAATTCAAATATTTAAGATCAAGTTTTCAAATATAATCTGTGCAACCATTTTTTTTTTTTTAAAGTGTAGACCACCTGAGTGAAACTCACCAGGAGGAAACCGTATTAAAATGCAGATTCCAGGCCTTCCCAGGCCTTTACAATCAGATGCTGTGGGGAGCCAGGAATCTGCAGTTTATTAGGCCTTCCATCTGATTCTTAGGTGCCCTAAAGTGTGAGGACGAGCTCAATTTTTCAATTTTATGGTAAAACACTAGACAGGAAATTAACGTAAATGATTTCCGTTTCCGGGTAGGAGGTTATGGGCGCGGATTCTGTTCTGTGATTTCTAAATACTTCAGCAGCCGCAGCTCCTCTGCTGCGCTTCCTGGCTTTCCACGCATTGCCCTGCCTGCAGTCACCTCCTGCTGAACTTTAATTAAAATCCAGGCAATTGTGTTCGGTAGTCTTCTCTGACAGAAACTACGTCAGTGGGACTTGTGGGACTGTCCCCACTGAGAGTTTGGCGCATGGCAACAGGTAAGACTCGCCCTGCCCTGTGCCTCCTTCGGGCTTCCTATTGGTCAGAGGCAGTGATTTCCATCCCCTGCTGGAAACTGCTCCACAGGCAGGCCCAGGCTTGGGCCTGACCCAGTGCTGTCTCCAGGGGCTAATAATGTCCAGGGCTGTGGGGATATACAGCTGCCTCCTGTCTCCGTGGGAGGCCTAGTGGGGGCAGATGGACGGTCCTCTCGTTTGGTTAACGCTGGTCCTCAGGCAGGGCCTTGCAGGAGGGCCCCCTGCACAAGAGAGCAGGCCTGATAGTCCTCGGACATTCCTGGGAGGTCTGTGGGGGAAGGACTTGGTTTCCATCGTGTATCTTTTTGTGCCATTTGATTTCTTGCTCTGGACTGGTGATATTTTCATAATTCTATACATATTGTTTGCTACAGGTAATAATTTATGAAATGAGAGTAATTTAGAATTAGCTGTAAGTATCCAAGAAATAGAACGAATACCCCATTTGCAAAATTAAAAATCAAACATGTACCTTATTTGCAGATTGTTAACCAGCCCAGTGGGCATACGTACATGGGCAGATCATTGCAATTGATTTGTATGCTTAGAACAGGACGTTTTCACCAGGGCTCCCAGATGGGTCTTAGGGGATCTATGAAGCCCTCAAACCGTGCCCTCATTTTTTTGTTTATTAAGGTCTGTGCATCTTCTGAGGAGACTATCCGGAGTTTATAATAGATTCTCATGTAGGTTTATGATCCACAGAAGTTTAACACTAGCCCAGAGGCTGTGAAAAAAGATGATGTTCGCATAAAAGACTACACTACTCAGAGTTGTAATGAGTATTAGAGAGGGACCCTGCAGCATAAAGCTAAACAAAGTGGGTGGGAGGGGCCAACACACTGGCAGTGATGCCAGGCCACCTGCTTGCGCCCAGAGCACACTTGTCCAGATGCAGCTGCATAGCGTGTGTCCCATACACGACGTACATCCCTCCACCAGCCTGCCAGCCTGCCAGGACTTCCCAGGGCTGAGTGCAGCTGTGTCCAGGAAGGGTTTGTTTTTCTCACTTCACAAATTGTCCAGGGTGGGTGAGGGTCGGGGCTGGCGCCCTTGCTTAGGGAACCAGCCTCCTTTGTGTCTTGCCCTGCCCTTTATAGGGTGTGGCTTTGTCCCACCATCAGGATGGCTGCTGTATGCATCGCTGAGTGCCGGGTCCATTATCCAGGCAGCAAGAAGGGGAGAGGGCAAAGAGGGTGGGGTCTGCCTGCTAAGTCTGTCTCTTTTCCGAAGGGAAACGAGAGCTTTCCTGGAAGCTGCCCTCCGTCAAATTCCATCGCGTTTCATTAGTCACAACATTGCCACCCAGTGACCTCCCAGCTACAAGGGAGCCTATGGATGGGGAGCACTGTGTTCCCTAGTTGGCAGCAATACAACCGTGGACCAGCTAGAGTTCCTCTTAGGATGGAGTACTAGGGACCAGTGGACATCGTGGGGACCCTAAGTGACTCCTCCATGTGTGGTGTGCATGGCAGCTTGCCTGTGTGGACCTGTTTTTCTGCTGGGAGCCGGAAAGCACAGATTAGTTGGTCAATTGGGCCTGAAAACTGGCCTAATACCCTCATTGTGAAAGTGCAGCCGGGGGTTATAACTTACAAACCTGCATTCGTTGGTGCGATTGGAATCAAAAGGAATATAATTACTAGTATTTACTCGTGTAATTCTGATAAAAGTGCATTGCACAGCTAGGAGGTCACAAAGGACTCCTGATGAAAGCACAATGCGTTTCTTTGTGTCATTGACATATAATTGACATGCACATACATGTAAGGTTTCGGAGTTTAAAAACTTTAATGCAAAATACATTTTAATAAAACCGACATACAAGAAAAGAATAAATGAAAGGAGACTGGGATAAAGGTTGCTTCTGAGCAGACCTCAGGGCACCTCGGTCACCCACAACTTCCAGGAGCCTGGCCCTCAGGCAGACGGTGCTTTGCACTCTCCACTGTGACAAAAATGAGGAGGTCTTTTGCTCTGAGCTCTTTTCCTGGACACCAGCCGATATGGGAACGTATGGATGGGTTTCTCTCAGCTGAGGACCCGAAGCCTGGGCCTGGAACAGGGGATGAGCCGGGTCACCAGGGAAGCCTTTTGATGGAAGAAAATGAAGCCAGAAGTGATGAGATGTAGAGTCTCGAACCAAATGACAAGACGGGGCTTTGAACGTGTGACTGACCATAGGAGCAAGGAGTCTCCATTTACAGAGACTAATAGAGTGACACTGACTTCTTATTACTGTGATGTTGTCTTGAATGCTAACTGAAGCATGCTCCATCTAGAATGTTAGCCAGCTTCCTGGGGTCACGCCACCCACTGTCCACCTCTGTCACACGTGGCCCAAACAGCCTGCAGTGCAAACTGCACCCACACACTGCCATTGAACTTCTTGGTTGAGCCGCCTTTTCCTCTACAGAATGTCTGGGGGACGTTTTGCTAAGAAATTTTTGCATTTTTTAGCAAAGGTGGCATTACTCCAAAGGCCAAGAACCCACTAATTGACAGTAACGTTTCACCAGAAACTAAGTATGAATATAAACCTAAAAGCAGCCTCTCCCTTACAAACCTTCCATCTTCTTTGCATTAACTCCAAAGTTTTAATTTGAAAACCTTGTAATTTAAAGAGATGCTGCTAGAAAAGTATAGTCTTCAAAATTTCCCTCCTGGTTGTTACAATTTAATGGTTGTCCTACACATGGTAGATTTGTCTGGATCAGAATGTAATACAAGAGGGGAAAATTATCAAGTGTGTCCTTACAGACAGATCCGCAGATTAAGGAGAAGAGTAAGATCTTCTTTGTTTCCAAAAGAGAAAACTCAAAATACCTGGATACTTGCTCAGCCTCCTAGAGAAATTACTAGAGAGTGAATTCAGATTGTAGCTTCTCTTTTGTGGTTACACGTGATGGTATTTTTTAAATCGTCCCAAATACCTTTGATCTATGTTTCCTACACATCCAAGGGAATAACCGTAAGGTGATTCAAAAACTGTCATGTGGGGAAATACAAGTCCTTCCTTCAGTTTCTGAGGATAATTGTAAATCCATGTTTCTTTAACATTAATATTCTGTTTATCACAGCTCTAAAATGTTTCAGAGTAGATTTCATGTAGCCTGATTCTGTAGAGAATTTTGAAGCCTTCTATGACAGTGTATGATGCTTTAAATCATCCCCATGGGAACTGCATAAAAAAAATTAGGGTGAGGCTAGGCGAGTGGCGCATTGGTTAAGAGCCAGCTTGGGATGCCAGCAGCCCCAATTCGGATCCCACATATGAGGGCCAGTGACACTGCCCTCTACAGCTAACAACAGCTCCACCTGGAGCTGGGCTGTGCGAGCCCCGGTGATGGTGTGGGCTGCAGCCCCTGCTGCAGTGGGCTGCCATGGGCTACAGTGAGTGGCCGGCAGCCAGCGTGAGCTGCCAATAGCCGCGGTGAGCAACCAGCCAGAGACCGGCGACCGATCTGCCTCATCCGGGAAGAGCGCAATGACGATACCAACATGGGCCAGTGAAACAACATCCTCTGCAACTAGACTGAAGAACAAAAAGACAGCAACTTGTCTGTTCCCCTTCCCCGATTCCCCAACGCTGTTCCCTCTCCCAATTCCCCAATAAAACCTTACAAAAAAAAAAAAAATTAGGGCTATCCAGTAAAAAACATAGGGAGCTGTAGGTGCTGTGGTTGACATTAGCCCACAGACACCTACTGTGCGTCTGGCAGAGCCACTCCTTGTGCACCCCAGTCACTGATGGGAGGGACCCAGGATTCTCTTATCTGGATAGACACAGCAGGACCAAAATGCCTCCTTGTCAGCGAGGCCAGGATGAAAAGAGGGTGACATTGAGACTTGAAAAATCACTTCTGGGGGCTGCTCGCCTTCTCTGGCCCCTCCTTGGCACAAGTGGGATTTCCCCTTTAGAGATGGCCCTCTCCATCACACTCCTTCCTGCCCTCCCCTGGGTGACTTCTCCAGCCCTGCCTTGGGGGGCCCTCTGCTCCCTGGCCTTGGGCAGGTTTCTTTGTTAAATACCCCTAGATCCATGAGCCTTTCCTCTAGATAATTCCTCTCACTTTGTAGTTACACCATCTTTCATATGGTTATTTCCTTGGTGTCTGTCTTCCCCAGAAGACTCTGGGCTGTTGCCTTGCCTGGCTCTGCTCACCATTGGATCTCCCGTGGCCAGCACAGGGTGGCACAATAAATACTTGTGGTAGCAAAGGAAGGGAAGGGGAGGGAAGGGGGGGAAGGGAGAGGCTGGAAGCGAGGAGAGGACAAGAGGCTCACACTGCTGAGTCACCCAAATTCTCACATGGATGGTCTGACAGCCCTACAGAGCTCCAAATTGGAGATGAGCGCAGTATTTATTTTGTCAGGTTCTTTGACTGTATCCAAAAGGCAAACAGCCTGCCATTGCCAGCCTGAAAGAGCATTTCCTTTACTTGGAGAAGCCGAGCAACCTCCTTACCACTCGGTCACCATTCTTCATGTCGCTTTTAAGCAGCATCCTCCATTGTGCATTGAGCTGCTTAAAGGAACCAAACTGCCATCATATTTTATAAGCCATTGTATAGCCAGAGATCTGAACGTATGGCGGGTTCTGTGAATTGCTTACAGGTGTTTGGTTCTAATATTATTACCTGTGGCTTTATAGCTCGACTTTATCCAAATCAGGGGCTGCCACAGGCCAGCAGGAGCTCATGGAAGTTCCTTTTTCGTCTTCTGGGGAAACTTAATGGCCTTCCATCGCACTTACCCCCTTTTGCTCTGCAACAAACATTTTCTGCAGCTGCCTTTTCTTCCTGAGCTGTACATTCATATCCAGAATTAAATGAAGAAAGACAAAACAATGCTAGCCTCTGCGAAGTCAACCTGAACCTCACATAAAGGAAAGTCTTTGATGCTTTGTGTCACAAGTAGGAATCAGCGAGGAGGTGGCTCAGCGCCTTGGAGACACCGCGGCCCCTCCTGAATGTGCGTGGCTGCTAGGATACCCCCTTCTACCCGGGAAGGTCAGATGCAATCTCAACCAGGCCCACCACTCCTCAAGCACACCGAGAAGCCCTCGAGGGCCTGAGAGAAAGTAGGGAGGGCAGCTTCCTCAAGAGAAAATGCGTGGGAATTTTACTGCCAGCCCTCTCTACACATGTGCACTGCTCTTGACCGGGCTCATTTGTCTTGAATTCACACTCTCAATAAAAGTGGTTTTATACCAACACATATCCACTCAAGTGCTGTTGTTGGAAATTCAAAACTCCTTGTGCATGCTGTGGAGATCAGTGTGTGTTTATAATGTGTTGAATCCAGATACTGTTACCTGTGGGTAGCAGACCGTGTCCTCTGGACTTACGGATGGTGGGTGGCTGGGGAGTGAGGATATTTCTATTTCTTTACCATTTAGCTTGTCCATTATTCATTCTAAGGACTGAGTTTTAAAAGTCTTTAAAAGTCTTTCAGGCCTATGGAAACTTGTTCCATTTCCGACCCCAATTTATTACTGTTTTTGCTTTTTCTGTTTTTCCATTTTGTATTCTTCCTACAAAGAAAACAAATGGAGAATAATACAGTGAGTCATGGTCACGTCTTCCCTTAGGTGTCCCTCATTCTGGCCATAAAAAACACTGATTATGTTTTTGTCTAAACTGAACTTCTGCCCCTGGTTCATTTAGTAGAAGAAGCTTCTAGACTGGTTAAATGATTTTTTAAAAAGTAAATGGTAAAGTTGGACTCTTGCTTCTAGCCATGAGATGTAACTTGCTCAACCACCATGAAAACCACTTGAAAACTGGACCAAGTATAGGAAACAACAGGTTTCAGACATTGGACCAAAGTCAGTGCCAGATTTTCAGGGAAGGAAAACAAATGAAGTGAATGCCTCAGATTTCGCCACCTGGAGGTGCCACCTGCCCCAGGTTCCACCCAGAGGTACTTTCTGGACCACAGCACAAGGGGAGGGAATCACAGCAGATCGTCGAGTTCTCCTGGAGTGGAGGGTCAGGGATTGGAGGTCAGGGAGGCCAAGGAGGCCAGAATTCGCAGAGCAGAGTACTGGAGCGGAAGGGGCCACACAGCTGCTCTCGGAGAACTCCACTCCAGGCTCCCTGAGTCTTTGGACGAGAACCATACTGTTTACGCACAGGATCAATTCTTCAAAGTCAGGGAAGAACACCTATTGGAATTTATAAGCTTAACAATTTCCAGAGCTCACACTGTTCTAACCAGTCAAGTGGTTAGACCTCATTGACTAAACAGGGCATTCAGAAAAGACCTCAGGAAGGTCATGCTTTAGTCATAGACAAAACTAGCCCAAGAGGAAAGCCTTCTCTAAACCTGTTGTCAAAAAAATTAAAAACAAGACTCACAAAGATCAATCTGATTCAAAAATAATTTAACTGCCTACCAAAAACAAAAACAACCCCCCCACCCCGCCCCCACAATACTATTTAAAGGAAGACAACAAGGCTAGACACTCCATAATGTGATATTCACTAAGTCTAATATCCAATCAAAACTTACTAGACAGGCCGAGTGGCTCAGGTGGTTAAGAGCTCGCTCAAGAGTGAGAGCTGAGCTCTGAGCAACAGCAGTTCGATGCCCAGCCCGAGCTGAGCAGCCGCTGAGCTGCCAACAGGTGGCAGGATGGCTCAGTTAAAAAATAAATAAATAAATAAATAAATAAATAAATAAATAAACAAAAATAAAACTTACTAGACATATGAAGGTGTGAGAAAATGTGACACAGAACCAGGATAAAAATCAGTCACAGCGACAGATCCAGAAAAGATACAGGTGATGGATGGAGACATGATGGACTTAGTCAAGGACTTTATTTTTTAAAACAGTCTCATATGCTCAAGGACTTTAAGGAAAATGAGAACTTAATGAGGAGAGAAACTGAAAATAGAACCAAAGAAAACTGCTAAACTGGATAATACAATATCTGAAATTTAAAATTCTCCACACTTCTGCCAACCTATAGGAACTACTGTGGTTTTTTTTATATCTTTTAATGTGAAAGAAAATTTAAACATACACAAAAGTATTGGGAATAGTATAATTAACTCCCAGTATCCATCCCGCATTTCAGCAGTTACCCACATTCTGTTCTTTGTCTTTTATCTGTCTTTCCAAATGCTTTCTTTTTTTTTTTTTCTGGAGCACTTAAAACACATCCCAGATATCATATCATCTCACTCATAAATACTTCAGTGTTTATCTTTAGCATATAAGTGATCAAAGCTTAAATGTACACACCAATACCACTGTCACACTCAAAAGGTTAGCAATAATTTCTTCATATTACCTAATTACCAATCTCCAGTTTCTTCTGATTGTCTCAGAAAATTGGAATTGGCCTTTATGGTTCATTGGCTCCATTCATTGCTTTTCACTGATATGTCTCTTGTCTTGTACTCTTAACAGTTTCACCTCTTCCTCCTCTGGTTTTCCCATGCCAGGTATTTGTTGGAAACAATCTAGTGATTTTCCAGGTCATTTGTCCGACAGAATGTCTCACCTCTGCATTTGGCTGGCTCAGTCATTTCGGTGTCATTCAAATTTCTTCTAAAGCTCACATTTCCTGTGAATGGGCAGTTAGATCTAGAGGCTCCACTGAGTTCAGCTTCAATGTATAGACAACACTATGTCACAGGGGGCGCTGTGAACTTCCTGTTGTAGAGCATCAGGAGACACATGATGTCTAGTTGTCCCACCTTTGGTGACATTAAGATAAATGAGCGGGGGCCGGCCGGGTTGCTCAGTTGGGTAGAGAATGAGCTCTGAGCAACAGGGTTGTTGCTTCAACTCCCACATGGGATGGTGGGCTGCGCCCCCCTCAACTACATTGAAAACGTCAACTGGACTTGGACTGAGCTGCGCCCTCCACAACTAAGACTGAAGGACAGCTTGACTTGGAGCTGATGGGTCCTGGGAAAAACACACTGTTCCCCTTCCCATTTCCCCAACACTGTTCCCTTCCCCAATTCACCAATGATTTTCACCTAAGGATTTTACCTCCCCCTTGGAACTGTCATTTTAAAATATCTTTGCTGCCTCCATAGCTGAGAAATTGAACCTGTCTGTTTTAGTTGATCAATGTTGATTCGTTGCTTGTTTTTCAAGTCAGGGGATTCATCCATGATTCATCTCCCTACCTCCTTGCAGGCCTCCTCGCTTGGTCTTGATCACCTCTGGCCCACCTCTTGTCTTGCGCATCTCATCAAGCTCTGTGGGCAGCTTGATGCAGAAATCGCCCCACACATAACTCCCAGAATTGTCTGCACATTCCAGGCCACAGGTAGGTATGAGACACCTGGCCCTGACTCCAGCTCCCTGCTGGGACATCTGCTGTGCAATGTTCTTGAAGCCACCAGTCTTTCAGGAAAGCAGTTGAGGTCATCATGAAACCTCCATGGATAGGCTACAAAGCCACCAATTCTACATCTTTTCCCCACCATGGTCAATACTGCAGAAAGGGAGAAGGTTACTGAAACTGTAAGTCTCCTCATTCCTAGTCACTTTTTAATTTGGGGAGCCTCTTCCTAAGATACATGGACTGGGCCATGGAACAGTTTGTGGGACAGACACTGTCCTGAATCATAATGGCCCCTCCCCCCCAAGTCGGGTCATAGGCTTTGGGCCACTCTTTGCCCTTTCACTGTCCTTCCTCTTAGGAGGAGTTATTTCCCTGGCGGACCCAAAGGCTCTCAGCAAATGTCTCCTTGGTGGGGCCAGCCCAGAAGCTACGGAGACAGGCCCAGCTCTGTCTGAATCCTGCAAGGAACACGGGTTAGTCTGGCCTGCGGGGACCCTGTCCCCTCCGCCCCTCCCCCCGCACAGTAACATAATGCCGTGTGGTTGCTCTCTCAGAGAGGTGCAGTGTGCATCAAAAGAATGATTTTCCAAAAGATGTTTTTTGAAGGCAAGTAATGTAAAAAAAATCTCTCGTAGTAATCCAGTTATCTTTGTGAAAAATGTTGAAAATCTCCCCAGGAATTCTGCAGGAAAGAAAGACTTGAGAAGCATTGTTTAACTGCCCCTGGGCAGCCCTCCGGGCCGTGCAGGACGCCTATGAGGTGGGCGGTTCCCTTTGCCTCCTGTGAGAAACTTCCTCCAGCTGGCAATTCCTGATCAAGGACATGATTGGGAGTTCCGTGGGTTTTTTGTGTGTTTGTTTGTTTGTTTTTATCAGTTTTTGTCACCTGCTGATTTGAGGGGATTGCAAAGCAAAGTCACTGTTGGAATGGTGAGGGGCAGAGGGATTGACCCAAGCCAGACGCCATGACCTTGGTAGCAGCAGTGTTTACACATTCACAGGGCACCGAGAGGGACCATGGGAAGATCACAATGCTGCCGAGGCAGAATTTTTGTCCCCAACGCTGGACCTGGATCCCAGACACCTCTCTCAAAATGGTCCCCACGGGGGAAATAGTCACGACTTCAAAAAAACAGCAAAATGAAGAATATAATGTTCCCGTACTAAGCATTCCTATCACATTTTTATTTTCTCTTTGGAATAGCATTGTGGAGGCATTCCTTCAGGTTTTCACAGTTAAGAAGCCATCAGTCCCGCCCTGCGCTGGCCCCACAGTTTCGTCGCGGCCACGGGACGCCTCCTGCCTCAGTCTGAGGCGCCCTCTGCCCCTCCCCCGGCTGTCTCCCTCTCTCCAACTAGAAAGCCAGTGGGTCCCAAACACTGTTTTACTAGAGTTGGCAAGCATTCTTTTCTTTCCCATTAGAATGGATTTATCCCCAACTCATTTTATCGTGCTCAGGGACGAGCTGCCAAGCCCAAATGACAGATGGGAAGGACATTTATAGAGCAGGAGGCCTGGACCACTGAGCAGTTTTGTGTCTGGACAGTCTCCCTTCTCCATATGTGGCTGGGTTAGGGGTGCTGTACAGACTCCCAGCTCGCATGTTCTGGGAGAATGTAACTGTGGGTGCTAAGTCTTCAAAGTCCCCAGGGGGGCTGCTGACACCCCACTTCCCTCCCACCGGGGCTCCCTCCTGGGATGCCCAGAATGGCAGGGCTGCCCTGTCTTTCAGGTTCAGGTTCTTCCCTTGTTATCCGTAGTTTTAAAAATGGTGCCAAGCCACTCCTCCCACCCAGGTGTGCTTTCTCTTCACCCTGCCACCAAAGCTAGAAGCACTGTGACTGAGTCAACCTGGTGAGTATGGCAAAGTGATGCTGTGTGACATCTGAAGCCAGGACACACGAGACCACAGAGCTTGTGTCATGTTCACGAGAACACTTGCTCTTGAAATCCTGACAGCCGTGTAAGAAGTCCGATTCCCTGAGGCTGCCATGCTCCGAGGAAGCCCAGGCCACACGGGAGGCCATGAGGAAGTGCTCTGGTCAGCTGTCCCACTGAAGCCAGCCTCTGAGTCCTTCCAGCCCAGGTACCGGATGTGTGAGTGACCAGGCCTCCTCACGACTCCAGCACTCGGGTCTTTCCCGTCGCAGAGATGAGACCAGCCATCCGACTCCGCGGAATCCCCAACCCACACAATCTGGGAACATAAAAAAGTGCTGTCGTCTTCCACTCAACCTTTGGGGAGTTTTGTTCTGTAGCAACCAGTAACTCGGGCTCTCCTTGAGAACTCTGCCCCGGGGTCTCCACACAGGCATGGGGACTCTCTTTTATCTTCTTTATGCCTTCCCCCTCTTTCACTTGCCATCTATTATTATCTGGAGAAATCCTGCTCTGCTGGTTGTTCTAGAGAAGCCAAAGGAGCATCTTTCCATTGTGTATTAACACTAAATAGCCAATCCTTACAAATCTCCATGAATCTGCCAAAGAGGGAACCCACAGAGGCACGTGCAGGTGGGGAGGGCGGTGGAAGGACCACATTCGGCCACTTGCTTCATTTTACCCTAGTTTCCAATTCCCTGTGAGGATATAGAAGTAAAGGGGAAGTGAATCTGAATACACGGGAAGTTATGCCATCAGGATGCTCCTGGTGGGATTGTGTGCGTCATCCATGAGTCACCCAATCAGGGAGCTGGCAGGTAAGTGGCTACGTCCACATGATGGAGTTTGCAACCACTTCAAATGAGAGTGAGGGCAGTAGAAGCAGACGGAAATGCTGTGGTGTGCACTTCCTGAGGAAAACGGACATGTGTGCATTGAAAATGGCTCTGGATAAAGCAATCTAACAGGAAGGGGAAAGCCAGGAGATAAGGCTCGTGTACAATGGGAAACTTGTACAGGGATGTTCCTGCAGCCCTAGGGGCCTCTGCAAAGATCTGGAAACAACCTTGAGCTGATCAAAGGAAGAGAGGACAAATGAATGCTTCATTATCACATTGCCACGTAATAAAACTCTACAGAAGGAAAAGCAGGGGATGGAGGGCCAGGGTTCAGGGTGAACATTAGCCGCAGGTGGAGGTGGGAATGTCGGAGGCTGTGGAGAGAAGAAAGCTCCATGGCTGCATGGAGGGCCTTGGCAAAGTGCTGGCTTTGGTTTCGGGTGGTGCGTTCTCATGGGCTTAAAAATAATCAAAAAAGTAAGTAAACTAGTGTGAGTCATCAAGGATCAATGGTGAGTGTGTGCCAAGAAGCAAGGATTGCGATGAATCCACTCTGTGGACATGAACCTGAACGCCAGGAAGAGGCAGCGTGCACCTAGGGGAGAGGAGGCCTGGAAGGCAGGTAGAGACAGCTCCTCCAAGAGGCTGAGCTGTACATGGGAGAAGCACAGGCGGCAGGAGCCGAGGATGAGGTCAGCGGGTGGATCGTCTGATGGGTTTTAGTTTATTTGCCAAAGGGAATAATCCGGTAGCTGGCAACCTGATGATGCAGGAGAGGGGGATTCCGGACAGACACCCTCGAGGAGGGGAAGGGAATGTCACCCAGGGCCAGATGAGTTTCCCTTTGGAGCAAACTCTTTTCCTTCCCAGTGGATCTGCAACAGAGCCCTATTCCCGCCTGACAAGGTGTTGTCTCCAACGAGAGGAGCGCGGGCCCGGTGCTACCTAAGACTTCTGCCAGGTCCCCGCGCAGCCCCGCTTACAAGCCTCCTACTTCCCCATAGCGGTTGTCTTGTCATCTGGAAGGATTTGAAAAGCTACAGACCCACACTAGGGCCTCCACCTGCCTGGAATTCCTCAGAACCCTGCTTTTATCCCCATTCTCTTTTCCAAGGGGGCTCATTTGGCATTGGTTAAGCCACTGCGCAGTGTGTGGGCTCTGCTGCCTGTCTGCAGAAGGACCCCAAGCCCCCTTTATCTGCTCAGACCCCCTGCCACTTCCCTGGTCGCAAACCCTGAGCTTACACAGCCGGACACTCAGCTTTCTCCATCATGCAGCTCCTGGAGGGGCTTTCTTCCTTCTCAGTTGTAAGAAACCATAGGTAGTATTTCAGGCTTAATTCAAATGCTGCCTCCCCTGCCCACCCCGCCACACCTCTCCCCTGCTGCCTGTGTGTCCTGAGGGCTCCGTCTTGCCCCAGTCATCTTCTGTGCCCAATGGCAGCCAGGCCCCTAGAGCTCTATCTGCTCTCTCCATCAAGGGGGGTCCTGATGCTCCCCCTCAGAGATGAGTGGGGAGCCAGGAACCATACTTAACATTGAGTCAAACGCATTTGTCTGGAATGAGCCTGAGGGACACACAGTTTTACTTTCCTGAAAATCTTGGTGCTTTCTCTAAAAAGTGGATGGAAATTTTGCACCCTTTGGCTGGAAACATACCTCCAGATCCTTCTGGAATGTTCCTGGGAACACCTTCCTCCCTTTCTCATGGAGCCTCCTGCCAGGAGATTAGGCCTCTACCTCAGGTCTCACCCTGCCCTGGCCCAGTGCCCAGCCATGGGCACAGCCAGGCGGGTCCCCACATGTTCCCACCACTTGCCTCCTCGGCCCCACCCTGGTCCCCATGGTGCACTTGCCCCCCACCCCCCAGCCCACTGCAGCCCCACTTCTCCATCTGACCGGGCCAGGGGGAGAGGCCACCTCGGGTGCTGTGCCCCACTGCTCCCTGGGGAGTCAGCGCAGGAGCCCAGCTGTTCCCTGCCGCCCCCCCCTTTTGCACCACCGGGGCGGCGGGCTGCAGCAGCAGGAGGGGCGGGCCCTGGTTCTGCATGCTTGGTTTCTACTGATTATCTGGAGAGCGGCAAGAAACCCCCGCTATGCTTTCCCACAGCATCTAACTCTGGCTGTGCCTGAGGAGGTTGAGCAATGAGGGCCGTGGCCTTGGGAGCCCAGATTTCTCACAGACTTCTCATCCTGGGGCATGCCGGCCCCCAACAGGAAGGCGCAGACAGTGTGTGGACGGATGCAAACATCTGAGGACCAGCAAACTCAAGGCTGATCCCCGCCTCAAGAATTTTCAGATACGTTTAACTCCTGGTGTAGGAATCTCCTGCCTCCACTGCTGAACCAAAATAAGAGACGGGTTTCCTAGGCAACCGAGGAAACATCCCCAGAGAACGGGTTATTGTTTTGAAGTGTTTTGAAATCTTATCAATGGTTTCCCAGGAAACCCAGGCTGCGGATGGGAGCCTTGCTAGGTAACTTGAAGAAGGGGCATAGAAGAACAGAGTGGAATTCACAGTATGCAAGTATTTCACTGTTTTTTAAGGTACAAAAGTATGTTTCACTCACATCTGACATTTTAATTTTATTACCTGTTCAGTCTTACGTACAGTGACTCTTTGGGGGAGGTCAGCATTCTTCTGATCACAATTTAAGATATTATGCAAAGTTTAAAAATTATGGAATTTGTGAATCACATGAAAATCGAAATTTCAATTGATATTATGTATTACGCTTTGGGGAAATATAGGTTTAAGGTAGCAACTCAACTGCTAAATCTTGGTCAAAACAAATCGCCGCAGTGTCCCCAGAAGAAATGATACAATGACAAATTCGCTCAGTGAAGGATGACCAAAACTCTTTGTGTTCCATGCCAGACTGTCCTCGCTGTGACTCTGTCTTGCCAGCCAGAAAACGGTCTGGCAAATCTGACTCTCCAATGGATATTGGGCTTTAATATTGATTGATTGATTGACTGCATCCATTGCGTCCACTAGGTGCCTCTGCGTTCCTTCACGGGCAGTATTTTTCCTTTATTAGTTGATCCTTGACCCTGTCTCAGGATCCACCACTGCATCTCAGATCCATCTTTGCCCTCGTTTATTGTGTGACTATTCAGGAAGTCTCCCTAGCTTTCTGAATATTGCTAAAAAGAGCAGTGGTGGAAAAGCGAAGTATCGCCATTTTCTAAGTCCTGTCAACCATATAGCTCCACATCGCTTAGAAATAGCTTCTGTTTATATATGTTTTATATAAAGTGACTCTTCTATTTTCCTTGGCTTTTGTTACTGGAATCAAACACAATGGACTACAAGCCAAAACAGATGAATCCGACTCCATGTCAAATTTATACTTTAACCACACAGAAAAATAATAATTAATCCAAGTAATTATTGAAACGTTTAGTCTGACTGTACACCTTCCAGTGGGATATATTTTAAGGACCAAAGAGCCACAAAGAAATGTTGAAATTTACTGAATAGTTTTGTTTTAGGTAGTGATATTGATGTAGTATTATAAGACTGTTTCATGTATATTCTAGGATTGGGCACATGAGTCCGTCTATAAGGACTGAAAACAAGGATTCTTGCTGTGGGAGGAGATAAGCTAATAAAAGGTGTGGGGCTGTGAGGACCCACCCTCTGAAGTTGGGTTGGAGGTGAAGGCACCATCAGGATGAACTCACAATATTTTTTAAAACGTATTTGGAATCTCTTTCCATTGAAGAGACATAAAGACAATGACACCCAGAAGCAATAGCACAGTGAGCACCCAGACCTTGGTTTCCAAATACCTTTCTCCACCGCAGGGAAAAGTGACTGATTCCAGGCCTGGAGCAGAGGAAGGTCAAGGTCAGCTTGGAATATTCTAGAGTGTCAGAAAGAAGGACGTGCCCAAAGACGAATGGGGGCATTGAAAAGAACTGACTGGACGAGCCTCCCGCTATACAAATTTGGGATGATTTGAGTATGGAAAAAATGATTATAACACATTGAACATTTTAGAAAACTATTCACAAATCCAAAATAATACTTAAAATAAGTAGGGGAGGAGACAGGTCTTCTTCATGAAATAATGCCAGCTAATAAGTAGAGAAGAAACAATAGAATTAGGAAAATCACCACTTTGTAGCCACCAATGTAATAATTCATATTAGATTCAAGTTCAGATCATATTTGAGGCTTAAACAATTGGCTAGAGGGCTTTTGAGGATCAGGATATTCATATGCTCTCAAAGGTCACTCCACGGATTATTTATTTACTCAAGGGTAATGTCTGTTTTAAAATGGTAATGTAACATCACCAATAATAGGACAAACTCGGGGGTGCTCCAATCCACACACATCATCTATATGATAATCCTGCCAAAAATGTGTATCCTCAAACCTATCATGAGAAAACAATAAGACAAATCTAATCCAAATTATGGGACATTGGGAAAAAAAGAGAGACTGGCCTGGACTCTGGAAATGTTAGCCATGAAAGACAATAAAAGGATGGGACACAGTAGAGATTAGAGAAGATGAAACAGCCATGGCAACCAAATACAATTCATGATTCTTGATTGAACCCTGGATTTTAAACCACAAGGAGGGTGGGCCCCAGAGACCAAAGGTCAAGTTCTAGTCTCAGCTCCAGGGCACCCTTGGTCAGCCTTCTGCTTCGTCACTGGTGTCTGAGCTTCTCACGTGGGGTGGACACTGGTGTGTGCCCTTTGGAGTGACCATGGAGGCTAATGTAAGTTGATGAAAGTGAGTTTGAAGCTGCTTCCTTCTCTGCAAATAGGACTGGCCCGTAATTGGATGCGGATGTGAGTTCTCTGGTAGTTTGAAGCCTTCCTCAGAGCCATCCACTGGGATTTGGGGATGATTGCCAGGTATTCTTCCACTGCCTGGCGCCAGAGTGATGGGACATGAACAAGGAGAGGTGTTCTCCAAGTAACACGTCGGCCCCTCCAGAGCAAGCGGGCCTCCCATGTCTGTCTAGACCCTGTGGGTATTCTCTCTCAGTCCATGAATCTTCCTAACGGGGCATTGAGAGGGGTCCCTTGTAGCTCACTCATGGCAGTAAAAAAAGAATAAGTACTATTATTAAAAAATCCCTCCAAAGTCTCAGTTCTTCATTTCAGAAAGCCCATGCCAACGTCAGTAGAAACTGGGTGTCCATCTGAAGCCAGAAGTTGGGGCCTGTACAACATGGTTTCTTAGAAACCTGGAGTCGAGCTGGTAAAATCCATACACTGACTGTCACCAGCCACCGAGGCAGCAACTTGGGGGATCTCCCACAATCGGTGGGTGGAGAGCGTGGGAGCAGGTAGTGCCAGCTGGAAGTGGTATGGGGAAGCAAGGCAGAACGGGATATTTAGTTATGCAGCAGGAACCTGTTCAGTCGTACTGGACCATGTCGGAGCAAGAAGGGTGTTGGGCCAGCGAAGAAATCTAGACACAAACCTGGGCAGGCCCTGCCGGGATGAGGGACGCTTGACTAAGAGGTTCGTGCAATCCGCACCCTTGGTGCACTGCCCGGAAGTGGGGGAGGGCACCTCCGTTACCAGCCTCAGTCCAGTCCTTCGTGCTCCCAGCAGTGTGTCATCGCCCTGACCTGGCGACCGGCCGACAGAAAGAGAAGGAGCCCTGCAGGCTGAGTCATCCCCTCAGCAATCACCTCTCTTGTTACTGATGGATAAATCAGTGTCAGGTTTATACATCAACCACTGTGCATCTTAGCTTGTGTCTGTCCTAGAGAGACAGCATCACCCTCAGGGTAATACAATCAGGTGTCCGGAAACCAGAAATGGCCGCAGAGAACTCTCCCGGGTCAGAGCGCCCCCCTCCCCGGCCTCCCAGGAGTGCCTGTGGGTGTGGCCAGCTCAGTTCTTCCTGAGGCCAGCTCACTCACCTCTGAAGCTCAGTGTCTGTGGCCACTGAAGCATCATTGTTAAAGAAGAACCGATCACATTTCCAACTCTTTTTGTTAATATCTGTGCTTTTAACATTGTTTCCTCTATCCGTTCTCCCTCTTATTTTCATTGTATACACACACCCAAAATGTTCAATAAATGCTGATTTATTTATTAAATGGATGAATGAATAACAGCTTCAATATTTTTGCCTGAAAATAAATACATGGCTGTGAGCGCCAAGGCAGATTGTACAAGGTCGCGTGTGTGAAGGCATTTTGGGAGAAATAATATGCTTTACAAATACAAGAGAATTTGTAAGTGACCCAGTGGGATTTTGTTATGACACTGGCCACCCACGGACTAGCATCCAGTGGTCCAGGTCTGCCAAGGGCTTCCTGGTTATAGGTGTTTCCCATACATGCCCTCACTTGAGCCTCACAGCACTGTAAGGGGGCAGGGCAGTCTCTGGCAGGAATCAGGATTCGAATGTTGTGTTATTTGATCCAAGAACATTTAAACCCCATCCTACCAGTCCCCCCCTTCTCCCCCACCTCCCCACATACACACAGCAAGGGGCTCCTATGGGAGCAAAACTCCAAAGCAACAACGGCAGGATGGGGGGTCACTTATTAAAAGTTAGCACAGAGCAGCTGTGGATATCCACAGATTAAAAAAAATAAAGAACTGCAACCTAAACCTCACACCTTATACAATTAATGCAAATGGGTCACAGGCTTCCATGTAAAACGTACAACTAGACAATTTTTAGGAAAAAAACCTAGGAGAAAACCTTCAGGCTCTAGAGCTAGGCAGACTTCGCAGACTTGACACCAAAAGCACAATCCATAAAAGGAAAAATTGATACACTGGACGTCCCCCAAATGAACAACGTTTGCTCAGGGAAGGACCCTGTAAAGAGAGTGACATGACGAGCTGCAGACAGGGAGAAAATACTGGCCAAGCACATATTTAACAAAAGATATACATCTGGAAGAACTCTCAGAATTCCTTAGTAAAACAATAAACTATCTGATTAATTGGAAAGTGAGCAAAAGAGATGAACAGAGCTTTCATGGTGAGAATATACAGCTGGCAAATATGCAAATGACGATGTTCAACGCTGTCAGCCCAATGAAACCCACGATGAGATAGGAGTCCACATGCCTATCAGAATGGCCAAAAACAAAACCAGAAAACGAACAACAACACCGCCAAATGCTGATGAGGATGGGAACGGACCCCTCGTGCATTGCTGGAGGGAACGTAAGTGGTCCAGCTACCCTGGGAAAGAATACAGGCACGTCTCACAAAACCAAGCATGTGGTTACCATGTGACCCAGCAACTGCATTCCTGGGCATTTCCCAGGGAAACGAAAACTGCTTTTCACACAAACTGCTCCAGAGATGTTCATTGTAGGTGTATTTGTAACAGCCTCAAACGGGGACAAAATGTCCCTCGCAAGTAAATGGCTAAAAACCTGTGGCCAGTCCATAGCCTGGACCCTACAGCGATACAGTGGAACAAACCACTGGCATATGGGACAACCTGGGGGGAGCGGAAGCGAGTGGGGCTGAGTGGAAGAGTCAATCTCAAGAGGATGCCTCCTTGGCATGGCAACATTATGGAGCTGGAGAACAGACTGGCGAGTTTTCAGGGATGAGGGCGGGACAAGGAAGGGGAGTGGCCGAGGCTGTAAAAGCACCAGGGTCCTCGCAAGGGAATTTTTCTGTATCTCGGCTGCGATGGTGGTCACGTGAATCTATGCATGTGATAAAATCGCTAAAACCACAGATAAGTGCATTTCATAGATGATGAAACCTGAGCAAGTTTAGTTTCCCAGGACCGCCGTCACCGATGACCATCAACCAGGTGGCTTTTACGCGTGTATTCAGTCACAGTGCTGGAGGGCAAGTCTGAAGTCAAGGTGTCAGCAGGGCCAGGCTCCCTCTGAAAGCTCCGGGGAGGATCCTTCCTGCCTCCTCCAGCTCCTGGGGGCTCCAGCCTTCCATCTCCCCTCCATCTTCCCACGGCCTTCTTCTCTGCCTCTGTGTGTGTCGGTGCCATTTTCCCAGCTGTGATATTCTTCCATAGTTATGCACGATGCTGCCTTTGGAGAAATTGGGTGAAAGGTCTAAGAGGTCTTTCTGTGTTATTTCTTACAATGCATAGGCATGTACAACTATCTCAAATGAACAAGTGTTTTTATACAAAAAATGTTGGCCGAGGGAGAGACAGAGAGGAGGAATCCATGGGTCCTGGCATCGGACTGGCTGCAGGACAGAGGGTGACATTGAAAGTGGCATCGGAGTTCCATGTCTGGATGACGGGAGATGATGGAACCATCCAGAAAAAACCAGAGGACAGAAAAGGAGGAGCTGAACCCATGGCCAGACCAGAGGACTAGTGGTCAGCATGATGGCTTCAGGGGCTGGACCGTTTCTTTAGATGCAAGTAACATCGGGCAGCTGGAGCTGCCTTACGCAGGAATGGGCAACTTCCTATAAGGCTGCAAGGGAGACCCATTGAAGCTAAAGGCAGAAATGTAATTGGGCTTCAGAGTTAGAGCTGAGACCAGGGTGAACACACTCCATCTTTCACCTTTATCTCAATATTTTCCCTTAACAATCTTTCTCTCTTCTTTAGTCCACATAGTGTATAGGAAATGGCTGCCCCACCTCCCAAGTTCACATGTATAATTCCACCGACCAGGAGACACTGACCTCTTGCTATTCATTCTAGTCCCACGTTCCCAGGGCAGAGGTCCTGCCTGGGTCTCTTGGGATCAGGTGCCCTCTTCACCATGGCCAGGGGGCAGGGCCGTGGTACACAGGCCTGGCCAAACCTCACCAGAGCGCGACAGTCTAAGGGCAGCATTTTGAGCTGGGCAGACATCCCAAAATGTATCAATCACAAAAGTCCTTAAAGCACCTTATATTCAGTCCAGTAAATGTATTAGAGCAATAGAATTAACCACATTTCCTCTTTCAAGAGGAAATTCTCTGTTTCCAACCATCACATTTTAGAAAGATTTTCAACAACAGGAGCTGAAACCAACATTTAGATTGTTTTTTATGAAACCAGGAAATTAAATTACCCGGAAATCAAATCCCCAAGCAGTCTGAGCACCAGGGTTTTATTTTATTATAAATCCAGATTTATGCAAGTAACTATCATTATCTTGTGGAGCTAGAGTAGCTCCTCCCCCCACAGTCCCTCCAACTCTCTAAAATCATTACTTATTATTCTGATCAAATAATTTATCAGGAGAGGGTTTATGATAGGGTAACCTTTCAGTACACGGCCATTTTTCTTTTAGGGAGAAATACCAGTTCTTCTTAGAGACAAACACAAATATAAAGAGATTGTAGTCCTTTGTAACCTGAGTTATTCTCTGGGAGGTTTGCGGTGACAAGTTGGGCCATCAGAGGCAGGTCAGGTGGCAGCGCCTTGAGGGGCAGAGGGAACTGTGGGACCCTGAGCCAGGCAGTAAGCGTCAAGGGGCCAGGGAAGCAAACTTTTCTTTCTTTCTCTCGTATGGAGATCTCTCACAGAAGGCTCTCCCTCCCCTCTTGTAAGAGCGCTCATGGAACAAAGTCCCAAACACCACTCATGCTGAATAAATAAATAGATGGCCCATGCATCTGCTTCCTAGACAGGGATTTGTTGATCTAATCCCACAGTCAGCCTTCTGGTGATCCTTCATTAATTAAGGCTCTAGAAACAAAAGAACTTTGTATTCTTTAATCATGGAATTTCCAAAACATCAAAGTGGACAAAGATGTTTTTCCTGAAGCTCTTTGATTCTACCCATCTTCCCCCCACTCAGGGCACCCACCAGTGAGGGGGGTTGAAGGTCAAATATGCTAGAAAAGGGGTTGAAAATAAGAGCCCTGAGCAGCCCCGCGCGCTCTGCCGCCTGGCAATTGGGGAAGAGGATGATACGAAACAAAATCACATTCCAAACGTACTGTTTCTGGTGGAGAGAAAATACGTTCAGCAAAACCAGGTTCCCGGCGGAGTCTGCAAAACATCCAAATGAAATACTGTTAAACAGCTGGGGGCCATCCAAGGGCTGGCGGTTGGAAGACTTCACATACTTGGGCGCAGAAGTCTTTCTCAGAAGTCATGTAAAAATGGAACTGAAAAGAATCCCAATGAAATGCCATTTAAAAAGAGATGTGTACAAAGCTGTGTGGGAACGGAACCCTGAGGGAGCCCCAAAGTTCCAGCCCCTGGTGTAGACACTGTGTGTGGTCCCCTCCTGGTGAACATGCTGGGATGGGATGGATGGAAGTTCGCTCTTACGATGAGGTTTCATTGTGTGACAAGGTGATGGGAAAGGCACCGCTGCGACTACGTGACCAAGACTGCACAGCTCCGTGGTAGCCTGCTGGCCTCGCAGAAGCACACGGCTGTGAGGTGAGCTGGCATGTCTTGCTGTAAGAGGGCAGCCGGCTAGGGCCTGAGGGAGGTCTCAAGGAGCCGACAGTGACCCCCGGCTGACAGCCAGCAAACAAAGAAAATGGGGCCTCAGGACTACCGCCACCTGGCACGGGGTTCACCCCCACTGCGACACCCTGAATTCAGCCTGGTGAGGCTCTGAGTAGAGAACCCAGCTAGCAATCACTCACAGAAACTACGAGATAATAAATGTGTGTTGTTTTAAGCCACCCAATTTGTGCCAACTTCGTACACAGCAAGAGAAAACTAATACAGATCATCTCAGCAAGTCGGCATAATTTCTCTCAGTAAGAGCTTTTAAAGTGAATTGTATGCGTCCATCAGAGTAGAGGGGCGCTGGTGCTGGGTGAAAGCCAGCAACCTCAGCACGTCACATAACAAAGGACAGCACGCTGAGAGTCAAGCCACCTGACTTGGCCTTTTCCTGTCCGGGAGGCTGACCCAGACCAGCCACTGCCCTACCACAGATGTCAGGTTTAGGTCTTGTTCAGTGAGGACGTGCGGCGGAATGGCTCCCTACGTTTTCTTCTACTTTAAACATTGTGTCACCAACTCCCCAGTCTGTCTCTTTCGATTATAAAAGTTAATAATGAGCGCATTCTCTTGCCTTCCCAGGCTGTTGCAGTCAGTTTCCCTAGTTCATTTCCAAGTCCAAGTGACGCGGCCTTATCTGTGTGTCTCCATTGTCTTTTGTCACCGTTCCCACCTAACACCCCAGCTGAGCCCACACCTTAGAGGCACCCCTTTCTCTGCAGGTGTGTACACCTTTACACACCTGTGCACCCACCGCCTGGCCCTGGCACGTTAGCTGGTGGTCTTGGACAAGCTACCTGACCTGGTCACGTCTCGTTTTTATTTTCTTTTTTTTTTTTCTTTTTTTTTTTTTTTTTTTTGAGGGCAGTGTCACTGGCCCTCACATGTGGGACCGAACCGGGGCCGCTGGCTTCCCAAGCCAGCGCTTAACCACCGTGCCACTCGGCCGGCCCTCGTTTTTATTTTCTATAAGATGCAGGTAATAATACCCTCTTGTTTTCCTTCTAGCATCACTCATTCATTCAGCAAGCATCTAGGAAACGCCTACACAGGGCAGTCGCTCATGAGGTGCTGGGGGGACAGCAGTGGACAAAACAACACAAAACCCCCTGCCCTCTGGAGCTAATGTCCTGTGCAGGGTGGTCCAGGAAGATCCCTGTGATGAGATGAAATTGTGAGAAGACCTGAACGAAGTGAGGTTCGAGCTATGCAGACACTCGAGGGTGTCCAGTATGGGGACAGCGAGGCCTGAGGCCCGAATGTGAGCATGGCGGCCTGGAGCTGGCCAGAAGCTCCTGGGACTTTGTGGGGAACGTGTGGGGTCTGTGCTGAGCGGCTTAAGCAGGAAGGCCGGAGCGCTGGGGGTCATCCTGGGGTGGGGGGAGCACCTCGGTGAAAATGGATATCCGTGAGTGACTCACTCTGTAAGAAGTTGTTACTCTTCAAAGGGGGATCAGAGAGCTCTGCCAAATCGTGGGGTGTAGGTCGGGGATGACAGTCCTAGCCCATTCTTGACACGCTGCAATCATTGCCACTGGCTTGCTGTGCAACTCTGATAAAGTCAATTTGCCTCTCTGAGCTTCCTTCCTCTCATTTATACGAGCAAGGAGTTATTCAATCAGTGATTTCCAACCTGGGGACTTGGAACTCTAGGGGTCCACAGACTAAATAATACAAGAAAGAGATCTATTATCAGTGTTGGAAAGAGCTAGGGTCATGTCACTCCCCTGGGTGAAGTTCAGACCATCCTTTCAAAGCGTCTCCTGGGCTTTGTGGAGCTGAGAGGGGTGAACAGGACAAACAGGCCATGACCCCTGGGCACAGGCAGCTCTTCCTGCTGCTCGGAGGCCTGAGGAGGGGACAGGTGGATGATCCTGAGGCCCAGGGGCGCAGATGGCCGCTCCTTGGTGGGCAGGGAAGCTGGTGGTGTATGTCGCCTTCATTCTCTTCCTTAAAAGGAACTTTAGACTCTGCTGTCTCTGAGTTACTGGCCTTCTGAGGGGTGTGTGTGTGTGTGTGTGTGTGTGTGTGTAGTGCGCACATGTGTGGGTGTGTGTATGGGGGTAGGTGTGAGAGTGCATGACTGTGAGTGCATGTATGGATGTGTGTCTGCATGAATATGTGTGTGTGGATGTGTGCGTGTGTGTGTATGAGTGCATGACTGGATGTTGTGGATGTGTGTTGCATGTGTGTGGTTATGTGTACATATGTGAGTGTGTGCCGTGTACCTATGTGGCTGTATTCATATGTGTACATGTGTGTACATATGTGTGTGGGTGTGAGTGTATGTTCCCACAGTTGCCCACAGAAGGCAAAGAAACCAGGAGCAGGTGGAGGGGGTCTTGGTGAGCCCACAGGAGACTGGATGTGGAGGGCGAGGGCCCTGGCGTGGCTCTGCGGGGAAAGGTGCCTTGTGGTTTCTGTATAGATAAGTGGCTCGGAGTGTGGAAATGGCACTGTCACCATTGGTCACGTCCAGTCACACGGGTGAAGGAAGGGAAGCTGGGAAGAGTCCAGCCCAGAGGGTAGGGGTGACGGGTTGCCAAAGCAGGGACAGGGTTGACAGCCTCAGGGGGGTTGTCTTAGAGGAGGAGGTGAAGGGGGGTTCCCAAAACTCCTGTGTGCGTGCTAAACCCACTCTGTCCTGGACACTAGGAACAGCACAGTTAGAGTCCAGGTTGGAGCGTCTCTTCGTGCCGGAGTCAGCACATACATTATGTCTGATGCTCAAGCCAGCCCAGCGTGGCTGCCGTGGGGACAGTTAAAGGACAAGGGGTCCACGGCAAGCCCAGCCATCACACACGCATTCATTCATTCATTCCTTCCAGCCACTCATTCCTTCAGCACACTGTGTAGCGTCTCACCCTGTGCTGGGCGCTATTCCCATTGTGAAGTGTGGCCATATCGCTGTCAGGAAAGGCATCCCGGGGTTCGGGGCAACCAGCACATGACGCGGTCAAGGCCCAGGTGGGACAGGGCAGGGCAGGGCAGGAGGCAAATTTGAGAAATGCTGCAGCTGGAGAGGCAGGTGGAGACAGACCTTCTCCCTCCTGACACCGCAGAAGGTGAGGTGATGTGGGGCAGCATCAGGGTACATGCGACAGAGACAGGGACAGTCCAGCTTAACAGGACGTTTTGTTGTTGGGGCTGGAATCATAGCACCACTGCCCTAACAATGGTTATCTTATGATGCTTTTCAGCTATGTAGCTGAGTAATTACAAATGGATGATTATTAATTATTAGTATTATTCATTATTAATAAGAGCAGTTTGCAAGTGGAGGTTCTTTTTATTGTTTTTAAAGATTTTATTGGGGAACTGGGGAAGTGGAACAATATTGGGGGAATCGGGGAACAGCCAAGTTGTTGTCCTTCAATCTTAATTGTAGAGGGTGCAGCTAGCTCAGCTCCAAGTCCAGTTACCATCTAGCCGCCTGTTGCTTGGCCACTCAGCTCAAGGTGTTGTGTTCAACCTTAGTTGCAGTTGCACCTCCATTTTTTTTTTTAACATTTTTTTTTCTTTTTTGAGGGCAGTGTCACTGGCCCTCATATGTAGGACCTGAACCAGGGCCGCTGGTTTCCCAAGCCAGTGCTTAACCACCGTGCCACTCGGCCAGCCCAACCTTAGTTGCAGTTGGGCGGAGCCCACCATCCCATGTGGGAGTCTAGCCAGCAACCTTGTTGTTAGGAGCACGTGCTCTCACCAGCTGAGCCATCCTGCCACCTGTTGGCAGCTCAGCAGGAGCTCAGCTCGGGGGCAGTTCACTGGCCCATGTGGGAAACGAACAGGCGACGCTGTTGCTCAGAGCTCGCACTCTTTTTTTTTTTTTTTTCCAAGAGAGCTCGCACTCTTAACCAATTAAGCCATTCCGCCGGCTCCTGGAGGTTCTTTTTAAGTGGAGGCCCATCATCCAAGGATCCTTGGTAAAGAGACTTGGGGATGGAGAGCTGGAGGGTTTCTAAAGTCCCTCCAGCATCCGGGCCTCTTGTCCTAGATCAGGGAGAGCTTTCTTCTCTCCCCGCCAGCACTGCAGACGCTCACAGCTCTTACTCAGCTGAGGCCATCCATCCATAAATGCAATGATGGGGCATAGATACCACCTTGCCATCAAGGGACTAATCCCTAGCACCTGAGGAACATGAATGCACCAGGAAGAGTTACACCACGGGAGAAGCAGGGCGATGGTTATGAGCAAGCGGGTGAAAAACAGTTCCCTGGCCTCTTAAATCCTGATTTCTGCAGCTACAGAGTCTGCAAAGGAAAAAGCAGGACATTGCTTCCAACACAGCTGCCCATCTACCCTCCCACCTCTCCTGATGAGAAGAGGAGACCGAGGGTCATAGAGGGGTCAGAACTCCTGCCCAACGCAGTATGCTCTGCCCAGGAACGTTCTCTGAGCAGTGAGGAGTGAGTGGGGACACACTTCTGTCCCTGGAGGCACTGCCACCAGGATTCACGGTCCCCCAGGATGCTGAGGGCCAAATCCTTCCGCCCCGTACTGTGCTGCTTGATCTAGCTGGCAGTTCTGAGGCCGCCGTTTGTCTGGAATAGGAAATTACTGTGTGGGAGAATTGCCTCAAACCACTCTGCTCGCAGGGCTTTTCTTTTTTCTTGATTTTGTTTCACACTGGACTGACAAACGGGAGAAGATCCAGTCGGGGCATTTCAAGTTACTTTATAAACAGTCACATAAATATGGGACCGATTTCTGCTGTTTCTTTTGGGATGGAAGACCATGTTTAAGCCACAATTTGCTGAAGTGTTGCGCTTTGTTGTTATATAAGTGTTGCTATTGAAGGGTGGAGATGAGGGTACCAATACTTTGCAGATGTGACCTTAAAACGGGGAGGTTATCCTGGATTATATGGGCAGACCCAATCTAATCACAGGAGCCCTTAAGAGCAGACAAGTTTCTCCAGCTGGAGGCAGAAGCTGCTGCACAAGAGGAAGCTGGGGAGACTTGGAGGGAACTTACCTGGTTCCTGAGGCTGGAGGGGAAACCCCCTGGAAAGCACAAGAAGAATGTGGGCAGCCTCTGGAAGCAAAGACTGGCCCCGGCTGACAGCCATCAGGAAACGGGGACCACAGGGAACTGAACTCATCCAGAATCTGAATGATTTGGGAGCTTATTTATCCCCAGACTCCAGAAATGCACTCAGCTTTGCAGATACCCAGCTTCCGGTGCTGAACTAGGACTTCTGACCAGTGGAACTAGGAGACCAAAAATGCTGTTGTTTCCAGTTGCTGAGTTTGTGAGGCTCTGTCGTTGGTGTCCCTGGACATTTGCTGTAAGCATGCGAATGCATTTCACGTGCACGGAGGTTTCTACGTACGTCTGTGTGGGTGAGCGGCCAGGTTAACTTGACAATGTGAGTGCTCAGCCCATCTGTCATTCAGTGGCAGGTCCCGCCCACCTGTTGCCAAGTGGTGTCTGCAGAATTTCCATGGTGTTTCTGGGGGAGGGCTGAGGTTCAAGGACTGGGCATGGGTTGGAAGGGTTGGGTAGATGACTTGCCTGAAGCTGGATTTGTGGCCTGTCTCGTTTCTAGATGTGTCTCGTTCAGACTGGAGTTGATCCGGGAAGGGGAAGCTGATGGAGACTGGATGTGGTTAACGCCCCATCAGCCTTCCACCCTCCAAACTGAGGTTTTGCTCGCTCGCTCTCGTGGCTTGTTGCTGCGGCTGGTGTTGCCTGGGTGGTGGTTCTCTCCATCTGTGTTGAGGAGAATGGTAATTGTGACGAGGATGGGCTGGGATCCCACCTGGGCCATTTAAGCAAACCCTTCAGCTTCTCAACACCGGGTGAGCACACATGTAAAGCGGGGTGGTGATAACGGGATGCATTTCATAAGGCTGTGTGAGGTCTCCAAGGAGAGATACAGTGTCTGCGAGCAGTGGGCACACTGTGGTCATTATTCCGACCATCCGCGCAGCCTTTCTGTTGGTGTGAGGGGCTCTGAGGACTCTCGTCTCCTGCCTTGGACTCGAGGGCCCATCTGATGCACGGCTTCCTTGGATCATCTGCCCAGGAATGGGTACCCTTTGGGCTTGACCTATAGGGAACTCTGCCTTCCAATTAATTTTTTTAAAGTCCTGTCTCCCACATATCTTTCGAGGGACCCCAGGAAAGACTTGATTTGGGCAGATCACGTTGGTGATCTCCAGCCTGTCCCTGGCGGGCACAGAAGTGAACCAGGCTGGTGGTGGCTTCCCATAATAAGCCGCTGGGAGTTTCCTGGGCTCCGGGCAGCCTCTTGGCGGTGCAGTCCAGCAGGGATTCAAAACTAGTTAATAATTTGGATGGTGCTCCACTGCACCCCTGCCCCATTCCTGTCCCGCGAAGAACGCTGCACCTACAGCCCTCGTTTCTGGGCTGGGGAGTCCCCAGGACCCGAGGGGACCAGGAGCAGAGCGGAGCTTCTGGCTGGCGCGCCAGCACCACCTGCCGGCCCCAGAAGCTCACTTTTTTCAGTTGGTCTCCGTGCCAAGACCCCACCTGGCTAGTTACCACGCGACGTTGCTAATGGATTCTGCCTTTGATCTACGCAAGAGGAGCCACGTCCTTGGCCCCACACTGTAGAGGGCCGCGATGATAAGAAACACTCTCCCCCCATAAATATATTAAAGAACACAAGGCTCCCCTTTGTGTCTGGCACTTGATGCTGGCCTCCAAGTTTGGGCAGTTATGAAAAAAATCTGCTATGAACATCCGTGTGCAGGCTCTTGTGTAGACCTAAGTTTTCAGCTCCTTTGAGTGGATACCAAGGTGCACGCATGCTGAATCGTATGGGAAAAGTAGGTGCCGTTTGGTAAGAAACCACCAAGCCATCTCCTGCAGAGGCTGTGCCATTTTGCGTTCCCACCGGTGATTAATGAGAGAGGAGCCCTTTGCTCCACGTCTTCACCAGCAGTGGGGGCTGTCAGTGTCCAGACTTGCACCCTTCTGTGACGAGTGGGGTGCTAGGTCTCACAAGGCTTTCCTTCCTACATTGTGGCCACTATATTTGTAAGCGAAATAGGTGTCATCCAGCGGACTGTTCAGTGACATGAGGTCGCCAGGCTTCTAGGGAGGAACTCTAGCCTGCAGGAGTGAGACCAACTCGAAACCATAGCCCGAGCCAGGCAGACCACGTGTGTCTTGGACAGGAGAGCCCCAAAGTGAGCGCTCAGATGCTGAAAATCTTTATGGGGTTTACTGGGCAGCCTTGCTCCCCACAATCATGTTCCCAGCTTCTTAATAGAGGCATTTCAGGGCGAAGCTGGCATTTCAGCCTAGGCTGCCAGCACGGATGTGTGTTCATGATAAAACTAAGGCTGTCTTTTTATTCCCTGGAGGAGACAGCGTTCTTATGGTGTGCTGGATAAAAATGCAAATGGATCCTTTATATGCTCTTAAAATAGAAATCTGAAAAATATACCAGCAGGCCGCAGCTGAGAGCAAGCTCATCTTAAAGTGAACCGACCCTCCTGGTGCTCTGCAAAATCCTTTACGCATTCTTCCCCACCCCCATTTGAAAATTGTGAAAATTCGGACAGAGATTATGTGATTCATTCAATTATAAAGTGTCAAAAAGTGGCGTGCTTGGTGTGATGGTTAATTCTATGTGTCAATGTGGCCAGGCTATGGTACCCAATGGTTTGCCCAAACAAACACCAGTCTGGATGTTACTGGGAAGGTATATTTTTTAGATGTGATTAACATTTAAGTCAGTAGACTTTGAATAAGGCAGGTCACCCTCCACGGTGTGGGTGGGCCTCATCTAATCAGTTGAAGGCCTTAAGAGCAAAGACTGATCCCCCTGAGCAGTCTTTGCAGAATTCCGCCTCCTACTGCTTTCAGATTTGGGCCGCAACATCAGCTCTTCACAGACTTTCCAGCCTGCCAGCCTGTCCGGAGAATTTCAGACTTGCCAGCCCTTACCATTACCATACTTTAAGGCCAACGCCTTAAAATAAATATGTCTCATCTCAGCCTGAGTCCCCCTATCTCTCCCTTCACATCAACCTGTCTGTTGTGCCTCCCATCCCCACTGCCAGTTGATCCTAGTTTCCCTTTACTCCTCTCCTCCAAAGGCACCTCCTCATGAAGGTGACAAGGCCCCAGGCAAGGGAGGCTCTCCTGTTGCAAGTGACATCAGAGCAAGGCAGGGCGTTCCCTCTCAGGGCTCATGGCTGGTGACATTGCACATGAGTGAAGAGGCCTTGCCTGCCTCAGGGTTCCTGAGCTCGCTCAGTTTGTTCCCACAATCCCTTCTGTTTGGACCCCAGTGGTCCTGGGTGGTGTGAATGGCAGACATCCCCCTTGGAGGTCAGCCACTGGCAAGGTGACAACCTGTGCCACAGCCAGCCAGGGTGCCTCCTGCTGGGCAGGCAGTTGATGGGGGGATGGGTCCAGCGGCCTCCTGTTCCCTCTGCTGGCCCCACTGCAGGTGTGAGATGAGGACAGGAGACAAGAATGCTCCTTGGGCACTCAGTGTCCCCTCCCTTCTCTCCCTGCCTCTCACTGCACTACCTGGGCAGAGCGCAGACCCCCACCCAGCCCTACCTGCTGTGGGGCCTCGTTGGGACCTGGGTCCAGGTTGGCGTAGGCTTTTTCCAGCTCACTCTGTCTTGTTTCCACCACCTCTTTTATGCTGCAAAGGAAAAGCCATCCCACTGTGTCCTTCTAGATGTTTGAATTATGTGAAGGAAAAATAATGGAGTCAGAAAAGATGAATAAACTCTCACTCCAAATAAATTGGATCCTTCCCAAGCTTAAAAGGAAAAAAAATCACCGAGAACTGCCTACTGTCATTTCAAATCCAGAAAGCTGAGGGAACTCCAAATTGTCTGGATTCTATTGTCATACAGTAGGGACACCTTAACTGTCAACAGAAAAGCCTATTCACTTTTTAAAAAGAAATGATGTGAACCACGTCACTGTTCACTTACACCTGTGAGCCATCACTGAGTTGCAAGTTTAACGTGGTTATTACTTCCAATTGGAATGTCACCTGAGCCATCAAGAAGTGGTGGCACCTGTGCTGAAAAATAAATGAGGAAAGCTGTGTCCCTAAGACAGGAGGAGTGGCGATAAAGGGCTCTGAGGAAAGCCATGGCAGTATTGTCATGTGTGTGCTGTTATTTTAGCAGAGGCCTCGCAAAATGTTAGGGATGATGCCTCAGAAGGAATCGTATTGAGAGAGACAAAGCCTTATGTGTGAAATACCGTATAATCAGGACGGACCACGAAAAGTGTCAGCCGTGCTGGCCACACAGTTGGTGACATGCTTCCCTTGATTCAGATCCAAGTTCCCATTGGTTGTGGAGAGTCTGGTAATAGTTCCCGAGGAAAGAAACCCAACAGGATGTGGGAAGGCTAAGTGGACTCATCTGGTGAGGAGCCGAGAGAGGGAGGATGGGGCAAGAGGCAGGAAGGCAAGTGGGGCGAGTGTTGGAAGGGTTTGGGGTTTGGAGGGAGGGAGAGCAAAGAGGGAGAAGGAAAGGAGTCTGTAAGTGATTGCTGTGCCGCGTGGAGTATGGGAAGCATTATAGTGCTAATAGGTGCTCATTTTGTTTCGTATCGCAGTGTGTGGTGGTGGGGGGCTCTTGGGGACACTGAAATATATTCCTGTTTCACGAGGCAGAGAAAAGCAGCTGAATTGTCCTTCACGGCGTGTCTGGTTTTGAAATTTGCTTTATGTGAGATCTTTCTTTGACTTGACCAGACGTGAGCATCCGAAAGTGTTCACTGAGCCTGGATCTCTAGTATGAGGCTCAGAAACACTGAACAGTCCTCTCCCACCTGCATCCTGGCCAATGCCACTGTCACCTGGCCTCATCTGGCCACGGCCCTCATCCTTGGCACTCTGAGCCGTCCATAATTCAGACCCCCCCCACCCCCACTCCAATCCTGCTTCCAACTGAAACTTCTTCCCCTCGGGCAATGGTCCTGCCTGCTGCATGCATCCTCCATGCCAGCTCACCTCTGCCCCTCACCGCTCCTCTGCCTCCAGCCGGTCCGGTCCACTTTCTGTCTTCCTTGCTGGTCAGCCCAGGCTTCGCAGCCTTGTGTGTCTGCCTCAAACACTTTACCTTTTCCCCTCTCTTTTTGTGATTTCCTGTAGCACTAACTATCTTGCCTTTAACTGTGGGTGCCTTCCCAGCAGCTCCCCTTTGTTATGTCTTTCCTGATGGACCACGGCCTGTTTAAATTTGATTCGTAAAATCCACAGTTACTATCGGTCAACTCTTGTATCAAGTCAGTTAGCCTGGACCAGAGTTGTAAGTGATGTTAGTTGGAAACACATCCACATTAGGAAGAGGTAATCCAAAGGTGAGGTTTATGTCAGTACATTTGTTTCTTTTTTTTTTTTCAGAATTATAGTCTGACTTTTTTTCTGAAGAAGCAGAAAAAATTTTGTTGAATCTCTCCACAGAAGTTCCTCTAATCTTTATCATGTGGTACAAGAATTAAGTATGAAAGGCCCACTCACTTAGTCTTAGAATTATGTCTCCCTACATCCTCTTAGCAAAACCAGCAAAAAGTACATTATGTGTCATATCTGTTACCCTACTGGTTAAAATGTTTTTGCTTTATTTGCAATCCCACACTGCTCCCTGGTGGTAATAAATAGGCTATAACAATTGCGATCTTTCTTTTCCTGACTCCATTACAGCACATGTAAAAGGACTAGGCAGGAAAATCTAGTCTGTTTATTTCCATGCTTTTTACCCCAAAACCAATCATTTCATCTCCATTGGTCCAAGTTTGCAACACGCTTTTTATTTTTTCCCTGTCTTATGATGTTGTATGTGGTCTTGCATTTTAAATTCTTTCGTAGCCCTATGCAAAGTCAGACAACGTTTGAAAGATATTATATCTCTTCAAACTTCATATATTAATTAACAGTGTTTTCACATTTAGAAGCTAATTATACACCCTAATCAAACAATCTGAGCTGATCAGCATAAATTAAGTGGCACTTTTGCTTGATGTAATTCCGTCTAAAGCTGAGAAACCTATTTTAACCATATTGTGCGCAAATATTTTACTTAAGAAAACATAACAAACAACAAATCGAGTAGAATATTACTTTTTACTGCTATACTCCTAACAAATGAATTATTTTGCCTGATTTATTTGTTTTATAGGTAACAAAACAGGCCTCAAAAAATAAAACTAAGAGTCTTACCTCTGATGACAAAGGTAGTTAATGGTGGTGGGGCTGTGATGAAAATGGATTGATTGATTGATTGATTGATTGAAAAGCAAGGGGCTGTTCCTAAACTGTCACTCAAAAATGAGAAGGGAACTACAACCAGACTAAAAAATGGATTATGCACCTTACAAACTGTTTTAGATGTGCAAATGAACCACAGTTTCCTAGAACCCATGGGAGAACAGAAAAGAAACATCAAGGTTCTCGCTTTTGATTGAAATGAGTTTGGTTAATTCACATGAATTGTAAACCCTGTGGTTTCTTGTTTCAAATTAAATGCTTGTTACCTTTTCATTATATTTTGAAGACCCATGGAAGCTCCTGGATGAATATCTACTGCACTGTTTCTAACCCAGCAGCTATTCCCTCGTCTCTCTCCACCCTGTTGTCTTATTCATTCCTACTGATGACCACCTGGGTTGCCTCCAACACTAACTGCCCCTCCAATGCTGTGATACACACCCTTCTCTACGTTCCCCAGGACCTATGTGAGAGTCACTTTGGGACATTTACTTTCACGTAGGATTGTGGGGTAACAGAGTGTGTGTGTGTGTGCGGGGGGAAGACTGAGAGAGACAGAAAGAGAGATTTGGCTGCGTCCTGGCAGACTGTGTTTTGCAGAATTGGCTGTCTTGGTCTACACTCCCATCATGAGTGATGCACGTTCCTCCCTTTCCAAATCCTTGCTAAATTTAGATATTATTCTACTTTGTCATAGTGAAACGATTAAAGTGGTATCTTACTGTGGTTTTATCTTAATTTCTCTGATCAGTGAGAAGATTGGAGCTCTTTTCAGTTTCTCGCTAACTATTAGCATTTCCCTTCTATGAATTACTTGTTCATATTTAAGCCCAATTTCTTCTGTTGGGTTTCTTGTCTTGTTTATTTGCAGAATAAACAAGGTTTGTAATTTCATGATATTGATCTCGTATCAATTACAAGTGTTGCAGATATCTTTAGCCCATCTGCCTGTGCCCTGGAGGCCGCCCTGCATACCTCAGTCCCAGCTGTGGGCCCTGAGCCGGCACGTGACTGGGTTCCAGCTCCTCTCGCCTGCGGCCCGGGGCCAGTCCTGCCCACACAGGGACTGGCCTCGTGGGAACCACAGCTGCCCATGCACCCACATGGCAGCACACTCACCTCTGTGGACACTGAAGTGGCCCTTATCCCAGCAACAGCCCTACTGACAAAGGTCCCAGAGGCTGTCCCTTCCACCCAAGGCCCAGACAGGGGTCACAGCCACTGAAGTCCCTGGGAAAAGGCCCACCAACCATGGACCTCCCTGCCGCTGACCCAGCAGCCACATGATGTGCCCCTGCCCCCTGGACTGGGAGAGAACCCCACCAGCCAGTTTCCCCGATACTATCTACTAAGTGATCTATCTTTCCCCGTTGATCCCATTTCCACCACACAGCAGGTTCTCAGTTTACAGGGCAACTCTGAGCTCTGTGTCCCCTTTGTCACTGTCCGGCCTTTTGCCAGCACTATATCATATTTTTGCTTTACTATGTCTTGTGCTAGTTTGGTAGGACAAGTCTGTCAGGGTTCATTTAGCTATCCTGAATCTTTATTCTTCCCTGCGTTGTAAAGTGGATTATAAATTAAAAAGATGGTTTACATTTTTAAAAATCTATCTGCAATTTTAATGTAATTGCTTAGAAATTGCAGAAAAATTGGAGAACTGATCTCTTTACAGCGTTAAGTCATCTCATCCGTAGAATAGTTCTACATTTTTGTTTTCAGGTTTCTTATTCTTTCCTAGAGTTCTCATGTATAAGGAAATAATTTGATATTATATAGGTATGTGACTATCATGAGCTGTATCTTATTTTTTTAATTATATTTTCTACTTGTAGCTTACCCATGTAGACAAACGCTTTTGAGATTTCATAATTTGCCCTGGCGTCTCAAATTATTCCTGAACGCTCTAGTCAGCTATGCCTGTTTTTTAAAATAGAGACAGTCAAAGAGACATTAGTCCCTGAACTGTTGTTAAAAAACAGCAAGATAGATGTTTAGATTATAATCACAGGGGATGAGAGTTCAGTGCAGAACTGAGCTCACCTCCCATCTGTGCAGAGAACGGGGCAGTCAGGAGGCGTGGTCAGCAGGGGCTGGGGCAGAATCTGGGGAGCAGAAAATCACAAACAGTGGGCGGAGGGGTTGGTCAGTGAGCTTAGGCCATGTGCATCTGCTGACTGGCGCTTATCACTGTTGGGCTGTTCCTCTCCCCTAGAGACTGGGAGGCAGAGATAAAACCTTACGCGATGGGAGTTTGTCGTCCTTCCCGGTGAGGGATCAGGCCTGTTTGGCAAGAGTGCGCAGAGGAGCTGACGGAGCTCGGACGGGGAGACGGTGTTTGCCAGCAGGGCCGTTTCACCTGCAGATAAAGCGGCTGTATCCCATCCCTTCTAATTCTTGCATCACTTATTTTTTATAATCATCTTACATGTCATCCGTATTTCCTTAAACAGTCATGGACGCCCCTATGCTGATCTGTTTTTTTAAAGCTGGTGTATCTATTGTGTTTCCATTAAGCAAGGTGTTTGCTGTAGATTATGGAGTTATCTGTATTTCCTGGTTTGCCAAGAACATGAATCGTAAATGAGTATTGAATATTATAAAGATTATTTTCTGATTCTCTGGGGATAATCCTAAGGGTTGTCTCATTCAACTAATTATGTGGTATATTACATTCTTAGATTTTTCTGGTACTGAACCATTCCTGTAGTACTCAGACAAACCTCACTGAATCAGAATATAATTTTTAAAATATCTTCTTAGTTTAGGGCAACTAACATATTATCTTGGACTTTTGGACGTGTGCAGAAGTGAAATGGAACCATAAATGGCTTTTCTTGTATTACCTCATCCAATGTTGGAATAAAAACTACGTGAGCATACTAACATTTACTTAACAGCTTTCCATTTTCTAGAATAATATATGTAAGATAGGAATTATCTGTTCCTTGAAAGTTTGCTAAGCTGTCAGACTGAACCTAGGCTTTATTTTTGGGAGGGGATGGTCTTTAATTTCCATTTCAACTATTTTTAATTTTTTAATTTTTGTTTTTATTGGGGAACAGCCATAGTCATTGGTGACACAACTACAATGGCATAGTTGACTCTTTAAGGAGGGCACAGCTCACAGTGGCCCATGCGGGGATCTAACCGGCAACCTTGGTGTTATCAGCGCCACGCTCCAACCAACTGAGCTAACCAACCAGTCACCCTCTCTCCCCGTGCCATTTCAACTTTTTAAACCTTTGTTGTTCTATTCCAGTTTTCTATTTCTTCTTATGTCTCTTTTCACAGTCTATGTTTTCCCAGAAATGTATTTATTTTTTCTAGCTTTAAATTTTTTTACAGTTGTTCATAAGTTTCTCTTATTTTAAAATATGTGGTTTTTCATCTATTTCTTGTATATATTGTGTGTTTGCATTTTCTATCTTTTATCATAGTCTTCCTAGGGGTTTATCTAATTTTTCTTTTTTTAAAGCCAATTATTTGTTGTTGATTTTCTTTATTTTTGTCCCCCTATTTCTGGCATTGTCTTTATTATTCTACTTTATTGGATTTGTATTTGATCGGATGTTCTTTTTAACTTTCTGGGTTGAATGTTTACCTTGTTTGTTTGCAATATTTCCTGTTTCCTAATAAATATATTTATATGTTTTCCCATAAGTATTGATTTCTTTGTTTTTCAAAAATGTTAACGCATAGGGTTTTCATTATTTAGTTCTAAATATTTCATAAGGATGCTTACTGTAAAGTCCAATCTTTATTTAGAAGAATGTTGTTTAGTTTCCAGTCACATGGGAATTTTTAGGTTTTGTTATTGATTTCAAAATGTATTGTGTAATGGAATTTATTATGACTTCTTTTTGTCTGAAACAATCAGTGTTTTTGTGGGTTTTTATGGGTTCTTGGAAATAATGTGTTTTTTCTAGTGTTGGAGATTTCCAGCTTAATAATCGCATTGTTCAGCTTTTCTAATTAAATTTGACCAATGGAGCTTATTTGTCCCCAAATCTGTTTTTGTTTATTGTACCTGTTATAGTAATTAAGCAATTTATATGTGCTTAATTACTAAAAGCAAATGAAATACGACTACCGAAATAGTGTTTCAATGAAATCATCGAGGAATCCTGTAGAAAGACAAACAAAAGAGATTTGCTTAAAAATGTGTATGGAATTCAGTGATGAGGTGTTAGTGAGATCATCGTAAAGGCTGGGGGGAAAAAAGAGTAAAATCGAGAAGGATTCTGCAATTCGACCCTCATGAGGATGTTTAAGGACTTCCCTGGCTTTGCAGAAAACAAAATGATCCATCATGCAGAGGGCATCACGGGTGTGGCTCATGTAGAAAAACGACTCCAAGCTCCAGTCAGAGCCAGGCTATCACATTAAAATATTGTCTATTTTTATTTGTTGTAGGTTTTACATTAAAATAAAATATTTAAAGTGTATATGTATTACGTATTTTTTTTAATGATTTCCTACTTTTAGCTTTTGATTAACCAACCAAGTAATCCTTTCCACTGTTAGATAAGCAGAATATACACCATATTATTCATGTGACTATTAACTATAAAAAAGATCAATGGTAAATAATTTTAAAATGTTAACAGTGGCTCTAGCTCTGTGAAAGATTATAAGTAATTATAATATCTGCCTGCAGCTTTTGTCTACTCAACACATTTTTATGGTAAATTTGTATTCTTATTGTAATCGGAGTGGACATTTTTTCAATGGAAAAAAGAAGAAATACCCACAAAATTAAAAATAGGAAAAGGAGGGAGAGGTGGAGAGACAAAAATGGTAATAACTGATAGTTCTTCACAGATCACTTTATTTGATCATCACAAAAGCCTTATGTTGTTGGCCAGTTCAGATCATTTTCTTTCTCTGTTTAACAGATGCAAAAACAGGATCTGAAAAGTGGAGAGGCTTGCCCATGACCACTGTCCCCATCATCTATCACTCCATAGCAAACCTCCCCAAAACTTAGTGGCTTAAAAAGGTATGTCATTATTTCTCCTGGCTCTGTAGGTTGACTGAGCTCAGCTCGGCAGCTCTCACTGGGTCTCTCATGAGGTGGCAGTCACATGCCTACTGGGGCTTCAGCCACATGACGGCTCCTGGGCTGGCCATCAAGATGGTGCCCTCCTGTGGCTGTGTCCTGGCAGCTTGGCTGGGGCCTGGATCGCACACTCACATGGCCCCTCTTGCAGTGTGGAGGCTGGGTTCCTAGAAGGAGACAGACAAGAGTGAGCCTTGCAAGAGCCCTGGGCAGGTGCTAGACCTGGCCTCCGAAGTCCCAAAGCATCATTTCCACCACTTTCTATCGTCCCACCTGTCACTAAGACCAGCCCAGATTGAATGAGAGTCATGGTTGGGGCCCTCTTTGGAAAGCCAAATCTGCCATGGTCACCGAGCTAAAGATCGTCAGGGTATAGGATGACACTGCAGAACACTCCTCACTAAGACTCACCCATATGGATTGAATCACAATGTCTGAAATGATATGGGTCTGGTAACACTTTTTCATTTTTAAAAAATAAATAGTAGTTCAGGGCAGTTACGTTTTTATTTTTTATTTATTTTTTTTTTTTATTTTTATTTTTTTTTTATTTTTTTTTGGGGAATTGGCGGAGGGGAACAGCGTTGGGGAATCGGGGAAGGGGAACAGACAAGTTGCTGTCTTTTTATTCTTCAGTCTAGTTGCGGAGGATGTTGCTTCACTGTTGGTATCGTCATTGCGCTCTTCCCAGATGAGGCAGATCGGTCGCCGGCCTCTGGATGTCGCTCACTGCGGCTATTGGCAGCTCACGCTGGCTGCCAGCCGCTCACGCTGGCTGCGGGCCACTCACTGTAGCCTATGGCAGCCCACTGCAGCAGGGGCTGCAGCCCACACCATCACCGGGGCTCACACAGCCCAGCTCCAGGTGGAGCTGTTGTTAGCTGTAGAGGGCAGTGTCACTGGCCCTCATGTGGGATCCGAACCGGGGCCGCTGGCATCCCAAAACCAGCGCTTAACCAATGCACCACTCGGCCGGCCCAGGGCAGTTACGTTTTTAAATGTCACATCAGGATTGTATTTTAAAAGTTCTAAAGCCAATTGGAGTTGACTGACTCTTTGGAATATGTCTGACTTAACAAGGATTCAGATGGGACCGTTAGCTCACAGTTCATGTGTTTTCTCCGAGTAGAAGTTAGAATGTGTGAATTGCTGATTGGGTATTGGTAATAAAGCAATTTCCTTAGGCATAAAGATAAAACTCAGTAACTGCTTTCTATATGAAACTCGTGAATTGCTCAAAGCAGCTTCCTACCCCCCATGAAGTCTAACACAAAGCACTAAGTGATTTTTATAGCCTCCGTCACTTCCCCCAGAGCTCATGTGACTTATCTCATTCCCTCTATCTCTTCTGTCTCCCTTGGCAAGGTTATCGGGGGAGCTCAGTGCATTGGCAGACTCTGGAGCGCTGGGATGATTGGTGGCGACACCATGTCAGAGGTCATCATGGGTCCCCAAGAAGTCCACACCTGGGACACTGAACATTTTCTTCTTTAAAGAGACATAGTCTATTTGGTTTTTTCCTCCTGGGTCTTAGCATGATCAAAGATCACTTTTAGTTAGCAAAACCAGAGTGTCTTTACCGATTATGCCCATGACGAATACCCCCATTATTTGTCCTAGTCATCAGGACTTTAACCGATGCTCAGTGCTGGCTTCCTTTGTTCCTGGTCGTGGTGGTTCCTGAACATTCGTATTGCTAATAGCTTTCCTTCATTGCCATTTTTGCTGTGGTTTAAATTCAACCCGTGCTTGACAAACTGCCAGGGGGCTTCCTTGTCTCCAACAATAGCTTTATCAAGGCTGCTATGAAGGCGTCCTCTGCTCCCCTCCGAAGGCGCCTCCTTACCCCCCAGACCGGCTGTCACTCTGCCCTCCATGAATCCACAGAAGGGCCTGGGAGGAACAGCAAGGGTTAGGAAGCAGGTGGCCCTGACCCTAGGCAATGGGATGAAGAGATTGAACTGAGTAGGTTTCCTTTTTTGGTGGTGGTAGTGGGGGTCACTGTGAGACTACAGCAGAGGTGGCGGGAACCAAAGCGATTGTAGAGGGAGCGCAGGGATGTTTGTTGGAGACCAATGGCACCACAACAGACTGGGGTGCCTCCAGCCAGCCCTGTCCTGGCCACATGGGGCCTGCCCAGGCTGAGGTTTAGGGGTGCCTTTCAGCAGCTGCTCTGTTTTCCTATTATCCCTGAATTCGGCAACCACGTTTCTGGGTTTGTTTGTTCGATGCTCAGTGTGCACTTTCTCTGGTTTAGCTCACTCTTTGGTCCTCTCTCCCGTTGTCCCTCCTCCATTCCTGCGCTCTCAGACAACTGTCCCCAGAAAGCCATCATTCTACTGACGTTTTCCGGGGACCAGTTTATCTGTATAGCTCAAACATGTCTGTGGCTCTTTTGAAAAAGCAAGCATGCTTACAACGTACACTTAGCCCAGTGCCTGGACACATAGCACTTTCTCTAGTAGCGGGCTGCAAATGGCGAAATTAATTAGCTCATAGGAGCAGCTCAGCCCTGTGGTGGGCAGTGTTACTGGGACCCCATTGCTTTGGGATTTAGCTTCATACTCAGTGACTGGCGCTGTGGTGCAGGCTTGGCCAGCCTGGAACACCAAGGAGGCCATGTTGACCTGTATGCCCAGACTGGTGCCCTCTGGCACTTCCGAAATGGATCCAAACTTTTCTGAATATCCTCTGCTCAATAGTATTACCCAATACGCCTAGGGTGGCTTGTACGCATCCTTGAATGAGTCCAGCGTCTCCGGTGCCCCGTAGCACAGACTGTTCCCTCTGTATCCAGATGGGGAGGGTTCCTCAAGAGAAGGAGGGTACAGAGTCAGGGGCATCCACAGAAAACTGCCTGGGCCGCAAGTGTAACAGCGCCTCCCAGTTCACACTCGGGCAAGTCTTTCCAGGCCACACTCGGACAAGCCTCTTCCACCAGGCACAGATGGTACCAGCGTCACTGGGTCAGATGGCATTTCTTATCATCCACCCAGAGGGCTCAGAGCCAGGTTTCACACTGGTCTCCAGTGCTCACACTTCCAGATTCCTCCCTTTCTCATGGTGGGGTCCCTCCCAGGAACCCTGGGCTCCTGTCCTTTGGTCCGTCCCGTTAGGGCCTGTCCAGCCCCTCAGGCATTTCTCAGTATTTCTGAGCCTGAAGTAGACGGGAAAGGGGTCTCAGGCCCCTTTCTCCCTGGGAGTGGGGCAGAGTTCTACCTCATTTCATTTCTGTACATTTTATTTTCTTGACTTTAGTTTTAAAACAATTAACGATGACAAGAGTACATTTCATTTTCAAGGTAGTGTTCAAATTCAGTAAAAAGTTGCTGCTATGAACTCAAACAGGCCCAAGAGCGCAGTAACTGGAGCCCGGTTCTCCATCTCTCCCTCCCCGTGCGGCCACCGGCTGTCCCCAGTCTCCTGTGAAAGGTGGAAAGTATAGCCCCAGAGTCGGAGACCCAAACCCACGCCCTAGTGAGCACACCCAAGTGAGTGTGTAAAATTCCGTCTGTGCACATAACCAGGCGTTCTCCAAACTGACTTCCCCATAGATTACAATGTTTATTAAGGTAGGAGGAATAATAAATGTGCAAATTGAAGTCTACATATTTATTACTGAAACAGTGACCGCAGCAGCTGTCTGCAACTTAGACCAATAAAAAGATTTCCGTTCACATAGAGGAATTTTTTATCACCGCCATTGTTTAGAATTGCTTGCACAGGGTGATAATTAAAGGCAGATGGAGATTTAGCTGGTTTTATTATTCTTTTCCATACTTCAGGCGGAAATGCCCCTCCCCTCACTGTCTGCTCCCTGCAGACCCCCTACTACCTGGGCAAGGTGCCACCTGCTTGGGAGAAATAAACAAATCAACCAACTTGATCCCCACCTGCAGGATTTGGTAATGGAGAGGAAACGGCTGCAAGGAGGCCTGCTTATTCCAAATACCTGTTGGAAAAACTCTTCCGGAATCGTGCAGGCATGAAACCACAAGCTCCCCGACCCCCACACCCACCCCTCTACCCCCCACCCCGGGCTCCTGAAATCCCAGGGCTGTGGGCATGAGGACTTCCCTAAGAGCAGGTTTTCATTGAGGGCCTGAGAACAGCTGGGCCGTGAGCTTGGTGCCGAGTTGCAGAAAGGGCCCGTGTGTCCGACAGCTTTTCTCCTCCGTCCCTGAATACCCCAGCTGGGCGTCCACTTCTGCCGGACGCCCAGCTCTTGTCCAGACCTCCACAGAGTCTTCCCAACTGCCCGAAATCCCAACTGGAAAATTAGCCTAATAACTAGTCATCGTTCGGTGCATACTGAGTTTCTTTGGGACTGAAGTTAACATAAACTGGAATGAATTGTTCTAATGTGGGAATGGGGAAACTAACAGATGAGATCGCACCGCATTTTTTTTCATTGAATCAAGGTTATTCTTCAAGGTTGGCACTAGAGTCTTGTGGTAAACAGAGTGGTACCCACATCCTAATCCCAGGACCGGCGCAAAGTGGGGCTGGGCCCGGGACAGCAGCCAGAGCCAGGAGCTCACGCCCCACCTGCAGCGGGGAGGGATGCGGGCCCCCCGGACGCCGCCGCAGAGGGGCCTTCAGGGGTCCTGGGTCCTCCTGACCTCACCCCACGGTGAGGGGGCCGCGCCTGGCGTTCCAGCCGCTGTCCCTTCTCGGGGGCTGTGAGCAGTGTCCCGGGTGTGAAGGCGCTCCTCAGCCTACAGTCCGGGCACCCACCGGGGACCAGCCAGACACCTTATGTCTGAGGGCACAATCATTTCAGAGACTCAGCTTCACTCCTCGGATGTAATGTTTTTGGGGCACACATGGGCTCCTGTTGGCTCCCTATGGCTGCCGTAAAAAATTACCACGGCCTTGCCGTGTAAAACCAGCTCACGTGTGTGTATGGTCTTCCAGTTCTGGAGTCTGACTTGGTCTCTCTGGGCTAAAGTCACGGTGCCTGCAGAGCTGTGTTCTCTGAAGGCTCCGGGGGACGTATCCATCCTGGCCTTCCCAGCGCCTGGAAAGCAGGGGCCCCCATGTGTGGGCCCTTCATCTTCAAAGTGCCTCTGCCGCCGGTTCTCTGACTCTGCCCTCCGGCCTCCCTCTCATCAGAAGCCTGCTGATCGCTTCGGATGCGCACCCCCACCCCGCCCTAACCCAGGTAATCCAGGGGAAATGTCCCCATCTCAGGATCCTTAAAAGAATTGGAGTTTGAGTTTCTAGGGCAAGGATGGGGACGTCCTGGGGTGGGGAGTGAGGGGAGGCAGGGAGGTTGTTACTTGGCCTATTATAGGGACCTCTTGCCGTTTTTGAAAAATAATTTGAAAAACTAGCTCTGGTCTGTTCATCCCACTGTCTCCTAAATTCGGACGATTTGTTCCAGTTTATGTTTAGCTTGAGTCCTGAAGAAATTCAGTATGGAACTCCTAATTACTTGTTACTAGGTAATGTATTATTTGGGATTTGGCCGTACATACTCATTGAACGAAAAGGTGGTGATGAATTAATTTATTATTTTGGTTTAGGCTGTGTGTGAGTCTTTAAAAATGATTTGAGCCAGTTTATGAACTTAGAACAAACAAAACGAAATCCAAAATAAGAGTCAATTAGTGAGACAAACAGATATCACAAGGTACGCTCCAATGATGACCATGGATACGGCTTCAAGGTGACATGGCTGGTGGCTTGTTGCAATTTGGGTTAAAGGGTGAGCCCGTTATGTCCTGGTCGTGGTGTCTGGCAAACAAAAGTGCACATGTTAGGAAAGGTGTCTCTGCACGACCAGGTACCGCATCCCAGGCCCCACTCTGGTGTGCCCTCAGCACTCCACACCTGGGCCAGCCTATCACCGGGTAACCCCACATTGCCTCGTCTCATCGTCCACTCCACTGTCCCCAGCACAAACCCCCTCTTCTCTCCTCAAGGCTCCTCCCAGGGCTGCCGCAGCCTCTCTCTGCCACCCTGCAGCCCTCGCCCAGTCAGGTAAACAAACACCCCTTATGTCAGTTGTCTTAGCTCCTGCCTCCTCACTTGGACTAAACCTCCCCAGGGGCTCAGCACCTCCCCTCTGCATTTGTTGTTCCAAAGCCTATGGGTAGGGGATTGGAGGTGGGCGTGTGAGAGGTAGGCATTCTCCCAGCTACGTGCAGATTCCAGATTTTTTCCCATAAGTGCCCACCTTGGCGTCATTTTGCAACCCCAGGACAGCTCATCCTGAAGGGGCAAGTGGAATTCTCATTCCACTTGGGTGCTGGCTCCTGAGGACTGGGCTAAGAGTACGTGTGTGCTCAGTCACTGTGCTGCCACGCTTAGTGTGGGGTGACTTGAAGCGTGGCTCTGGGAAACCCTTGGTTTCCTAGAATCTTCAGCTAACACCCAATGCCTTCATTGCACCTTCTGCTAAGAATGCAGCTCCCCAGGAGACTGGGGCGCTCAACTCCATCCCTTGAAGTGAAGTTCTTCCTATTAAAGAAAACTGGTTCCCCTCTGACATTAGGACTCTGTGAGCATCCAGGGCAGAACCAGCTCGTCTCTGCCCCTGAGATGCAGGGACGGTCTAGGCACTGGCTCGAAGGGACCCGTCTCTGCCCTGTGGTCCAGCCCGGGGGTGATGGATTGTCTGACCCATAGGGCACTTGTCTGGGGCCCTGGTGTCTTTGGGTCTGCACTGAGCATGGAGCGTCCCAATTCAGAGAGCACAAAGGCAGTTCCTAAAACCATCGTGCCTGGCTTGACGTCACTGCCACGTCCACAGAACAACTGTCTTTAAGCCTAGAAGTTGTTTCCTGGAAAATTGTTTGCATTTTTCACGTTTGGACTTGAGGGAACCAGGAGGCCTTGAACTCACCTGCAGGCTTGGGGTAGGCTGACGACTCGCCTCATAGGGAAGCAGAGAAATAAGCAAAAACACCTGTGGGAAATATAGAGAGTTTTTAAAAACCAGCTTTATGGGCATAGAGTTTATGTAAAATAAAACTCACCCATTTTAAGTGTACCATTCGATGAGTTTTGTGACAACTGTACGTAGTCCTGTAACCATAACCGCACTCAAGATCCGGAATATTCCATCGCTGGAGCGCCCCTTTTCGTGTCTTGGCTGTCTCCCGCTTCCCATCGCTCCTACCCTCCACCTTCAGGTGGCCAGCGACCTACTTACTGTCACTGTGTTTTGTCTTTTCCAGATAAATGAAGTCACGCGATTACACGGTCTGGCTTCTTCCACTTAGCATAAAGTTACTGTGTGTCAGAAGTGCTGGGAATTTAGTTTACTATAAGAATAATACTTTCCTTTTTATCGCTGGGCGGTATTCCATTGTATGGAGTACCGCAATTTGCTTTTGCATTCCTCAGTTGATGGACATTGAGTTGTTTCCAGTTGCTTCTGGCGATTATGAACATTTGAATACACTTCTCTGTGTTCTTACGTTTCCATTTCTCTTGGATACACGCCTAGGAGGAGAATTTCTGGGCCCTATGGCAAGTGTCTGTTAAGCTTTATAAGGAATTACATAACCGTAAAAGTTGCATAGATGGCACACATGGCCACTCACGTTTGAACTAATTATAGTTAAATACATTTAAAAGTTGGTGACTCGGTTGCAGTAGCCACATTTCAGTACTCACTAGCCACATACAGCTACCACATGGGACAGAGCAATATTTATAGATAGAATAAAATATTGCCACCATTCCGGAATATTCTACCACATCCCACTGTTAAAAACTGAGTTTTAGAATAAAGGCCTTTTCCTTGATTTGGATGAAAGGTGTTTTTAAAAGCCATGGGTAATCTTTCACCATTGTTTCCACAAACAGTGGAGTCCTCGCCAAATCTAGTTACTAGAGGAAGCAGCCCATCTTGCATTCGTCTGCAGAATTAATGTTTGGAGCCGCCCAACGACCAGAGAGTCCAGCAGACTGCAGAAGTGATTGTTCACACTGGAGCAGCTGGCTGTCCACGTAGAGCAGCCATCCACAGGGACCCACTGCCCTCCTGGCCTTGGCAAATTCCTGTAAACAGCCGCAAGACCCAAGGACCCCAGAGAATGGAAAGGAGGCTCAGCCTGTCGTTGGGAAAATCCCCGAGGTTCCATTGCAGTCACATAGTAAACCGATAGCATCACAGTCTAAGGAAGTGAGCTGTACATTGCTCCTCAGATGGTCTCTTCATTCATCACTCTTTCTACAGGTGGCATGGAGCCCAACTGATAACACGTAGGTCGACCGGTCAGGCCTGACACTCTGAGTTTCAGGTTCCATCATCTTAAAGACCCTTGGGTTTGACGAATAGAAAGTTTCACCTTGGCTTTTCCATGTGAGGTTCTGATTTCCTGGCAGCTGGCGCTAATGGTGAGGAACCTGGACCCATGACAATCGGGGCCATTGACTGGGCATGGCTCTGCTCCTTGTGTGTGGTCTTTCTCAGGGAAGAGAAGGCACATCACAGAAGAGGGGCTTTTGTTACCTCGGGGGCAATGTTGCATTTTGTGAAAGAAAGCATTTTAACCACCGCCTTGAACAAAGCTGGCAAAACAATGGCCCTTCTTGTGGTCTTAGCCATTAATCTTCTTTTATGTCGGAGGGGGGGGACATCAGATGCCTCCATAACATCATCATCTGGCTCGGGAAAGAGCCAATGGAACCAAAAGACACCATTGTTTCTCGGACACAGTGGTTGCAGAGGAAGCGCCATTTGCTTTTTCTTTCCCAGGGAGAAGAGGGCACCTCCACAGCTGACCGCCAATAAGCATGGCCGGAATGTTAGCTTTGGGAGAATGGGCCGGAATGGCTTTGTGGACCTTAGACATTTCCAAAAAGGCTCCCCCATTCCCTCCCTAGCCATTCAGTCATCTGCTTTCTTTTCTTCTGCAACTAAAAAGAGCTATTTTTTTTTAATTTTTATTTTTATGGTAAGTGGTGGAGTCTCCCCTCCCTTTTTCACTCCATTGTTTCTTTCTCTCTTCACCTTCAGTGGAAAGTCATTTAGGGCAATAAAACAATAAAGTTAGCTAGTGAGAGGTGAGAGGTGGTGAGTATTAGCAAGGGGACAGTGTGTGTTCTGTAGATAGCTGCCCTGTGAAGAGACTTAATGGCAGGCAGGACAAGCCTGTCCCTGGGGAGGAGCCTAAGGGCTGGGCCCTGGCCTCCCGGCACCATTCTGGGGAACTGGGATCTACGAGGCCTGTGAGAGAGGCTCCTGGGGGCAGGGGTGGGCAGGAAGGCAGATGGGGCAGAAAAAGGGAGGAACACTAGATTGGACAGAGAGGGGACTCCTGGACCCATCGAGATTTAACTCTGTACACCCAAAGCCACCTTGACGGCCATGTGCAGCTCACAGAACGGCCCGAGTGTGACAGTGTACGACCTGTTCCGACATGCCCTTGCTGAGATTTGGGGCAAACAGCAGGGTCTCATAACTGACTCTCAGGACATGGATCGGAAACTTGGCTCCTATTTTCCCTCCTTTCCATATCCAAATTGCCTTTTGCAATGTGACTTGAACTCTTTCCATCAAGAGTTGCAGGATATTTCCGCATCCCTTGAATCCACACTGGTCTTGGACTTGCTTTAGCCAATGAGCCTGGCAGGAACCTCTAAACCTAGACTTCCAGGTGCTCTGTGCCCTTCTGCCCTCTTACTTGGATCCCTGCTTCCACCATGAGAACAAGCCCAAGCTAACCAGCTGGAGGATGAGAGATCGCATGGAACAGAGCTGTCTTCTTAGCTGAGACCATCCTAGACCAGTGAGCCTCCAGCCAGCTTGCGAATGTCTGCTCACGCCCAGCCAAGCCTGGCCAGGCAAAATGTGGGTCTGTAAGAAGAAATGCTTGATTGCTTATCTTAGCCACTAAGTTTTGGGGTGGTTTGTTACTTAGCAACAACGTAATTGGCAACTCTTTAGAAACAGAGTCATGAGGGCAAAGCATCATAAAACCCTCACCACAGTCAGCATTGGGCTGTTCATGAGCTGTGGTTCTGAGCCCTGCAATGAGTTCTCCCAGCTGGCAAGGGACTCCAGGCATCCTGCTCAAGCTTCTTAGAGCACCTTTCCAGGTCCATCAATCCTGACTCCAGCCCTGGGCATTCACAGCCAAGCTCCACTGTGCAAGTGAGCAGTCTCCCAGTTCCCGATGCCATGTGGCCAGCTGCCTACAAACTGGACAGTCTGTGCTGGAAATTTAGAGTTTACTATAAGAATAATACTTATTTACTGAGGCAGATGCAAACTATTAAATCCCACCACTTAGAGAAATGAGCTGTTGACATTTTGGCGAACATCCTTTAAACATGGGACTGTGGACACACACATACAGCTTTTATAAAAGGGCTCCAATGGTTCTAGGCTTATTGCTTTTCTAAAATTACAAAATGCCACATGCTCATTGTAGACAATTCGAACAGCAGGGAATGTCTAAAGTCAGATAGAAAAGTCCTCCCTTCCCCTGGGACTGCTAATGACAGGCTTGTGAATTTCTTCCAAACACTGTTCTCTTTGTAATTTGGCTTTATGTTCCGTGTTCTCAGGCACTAATTCGTTTTTGTTTTTGTTTTTCAGTGACATCCATTTCACCACCCAATTCTTTCAAGGAGGTCCTTGTGTAGCTATTGTTACTTTTTTGTTGTTTGATTGTTTTTAATTTCCAAGAACTGCTTGTCGTCTTGTAATTGATCATTTTCATAGCAGCCTGTTCTTGTTTAATGAATGTGGTATTGATTCTCAAAACTCTCTAGGAATGTTAAGTAGGCTTTTACAGGACCTCTTTCTTGGATTAACCATGTTTCCTTGCAAGTCATTTGCTATGCCTGCCCCTTTCAGGCTCTTTGTTCTCCTCCAGAGTCTTACGATCCTTGTCAGTGGGTTCATAATCAACAAAGATCCAGATTTATCCATATTGATAGCTGTTGTGAGCCTCCTTCACAAATATGAAGGTCATTGTTTTTATTCTCTGGTTGTGTGTTTTCCTGGAGTGCAATGCTTGGCTGCATGTTTTAGGGGCGGCTTGCCCGTGGCTACAAAGTGACTATTGGCCAGTAGGAGGCCTTCTCTTTAGTGTGTGTGGATGGGGAAGTGGCTAGAGGAAGGACTGCACTGGAACCGTCAGGCCCAAACCATAGGGACTGAGTGTGGTGGACAGGACTGCCCAAGTGAAACAGACATGCTAAGGTCAGAAGGAAGAGGAATGGCTGGTGGGCAGCTAGAGCAGCATATGGACCCCACACTGAGGGGGGCCTGTGCCATTGACCGAGGACCTATGTGTGCAGATTACTCCTCCCAAGCATTCATACATGTGCCTTTGAAGGTAAATGGAGTTCAATAGGTGACAACGTCTTTTTGAGTCCCATGAGGCTCGTCTTTGTGTTTCTTTCACATGGGCAGGTTGTGCATGATCCTATCACTAAAACAGATCCAAAAACTTGGGCCAGAATGGCCCCTTTGCACTCAGTGGCCTCGTCCCACCTTGTCGCGAGTGGGGCAGGAAAAAGCCCATCAGCTCTCGGCACTAAAGTAGGTGATCCGGACAGAAAAGGGGCCACATGTTAAACCTGACAAGCTCAGGAGACTGAAAATAACCACAGAGGATGGCGTGAACATAAAAATTCCTAACTAAGGTGGGCCATGGAGGGAAGTCAGATCCTTGGCCTGTAGCCTCCTTGACAAAGGTCAATCTTTACCTTAGGCTTGTCTGTCATCTTTTTGCATTTAAGATAATATACCCTTACAATATCAGAGTCACCTCTTTTTCCGGACCCCCAGGCGGCACAACCCACCACACCAGAGCAGGAAACTACAAAGTTACTCATTGTTGTCTTGTTCCCCAAATACTATCTCTACGTGCTGCAAAATGCTATTAATTATGCTGTACCCACCCTGTAAAAGAAGTGCATGTCTCTCCATTTTATTTCTGATCCAATCCCAGAGATTTTTCCCTGCTTTGCTTTTTCCCACCCCCTCAATCTACAACCAATGGATTTCATGTAACCTTCTTCCTTTGATTCGAATGTATAAAATAAGTTGCACAACGGCCATTTTCCAGATCATTTTCTCAATCCGTTGAGACTTTGCTTCCCGGCAATTGTCGTCAGTTTGGCTCAAATAAGCTCCTATAGGTTTTCTCTTAGGCTGGATGTTTTTTGTTGACAGTGGCTAGTAGTTTTGATAAAAGGCAGGCTAACAGATGATAAGTAGAGAAAAAAAAATCAGTGATGGAAGGGGAGGCGTGATGGGTATCGGAGTAACACGCTTGATTGGGTGAGAAGGGGACACACCGCACATGTGTGGAAAGCACACTGTTACTTTAATTGGCATTCTTTTAATTACTAGGATTTTGAACATTTTCTATGCATTCATTTCCTGGTGTTTGAATTTTTTGTTTATTTCCCTGCCCACCCTGCCTGATCAAATATGTAGTAATTACAAGAACGGGTCGTGTAGATTAACCCATTTACCGCCACCATGGTGACAGAGAATAGCAATTCTATTGATTTTTTCCCTCTTACGCTTGTGCGGTTGGCCATCTGAATGGCTAACTGAGTGGTACTGGATAAACACTACTCAAGGCCGGGATGCTCTTGCTGAACTGTTTTAATTTATAATTAAATTTGTACATAATTTCTAAGTTAGAAAGTTGCACGATGAAGACCTTTGATCTCGGAACAGGCCCCAGCCAGGCAAACTTGGGAGGCAGCAGTCTTCTTTAGCGCTCTCTGGTTTCTGCCTCCGCCCCTCCTTCTAGTCTGATGGCCGCTGTTTTAGTTTGAAGCCGCTGAGCGCTGAACTGTAGCAGACTGGACGGTACTTCCGAGAGGCGGCGGCTAGCTGATGGTGGCTTCCTCACTGCCTGGCCTTCTAGCCCCTGGGCTGACAGTTGCCCATCCTATGGAGAGGGTCACATGTGGTGGCTGGCTGAATAATGGTTCCCATGATGTTCTCGCCCTAGTCCCTGGAAACTGAATTTGTTCCCTTACATGACAACAGGGGACTTTTCAGATGTAACTAAGGTTAAATTCGGAGATCATTCTAGATCACCCAAGTGGGCCCCGTGTAATCATAGGACTCTCCAAACTGGGAGAGGGAGGTGGGTCAGACAGACACGACGTTGGAAAACGAGGCAGGAGAGACTGCAGGGGTGAGAGGGATTCAACCCATTGTTGCTGGCTTTGAAGATGAAAGAAGGGGCTAGGAGGCAGGGCTGCGGTAGCCCCAAGAAGCTGGGAGTGGCCCTCAGTTTACAGCCAGCAATGAAACGGGGATCTTGGCCCCACAACTTCAAGGAACTGCCACAACAGGAATGCGCCTGGAAGCAAATTCTCTCCAGCACCGAAAGGTGCTCAGCCTGTAGCTAACTTGATTTTGGTTCGGTAAGAGCTAAACCTGCTGGACGCCTGACTTCTGGGAGCTGTAGAATGCTAAATATGTGTTGTTTTAAGCCTCTGGGTGAGTTTGTGTTGATTTGTTATGGCAGCAATAGGAAATTAATACCTCTGGGAATTTGGACTCCTGGAAGGGGCCTTTCAGGGTAAAATACACAAGCACCGCCGACCAGGAGGCACACCGTCATGGCTGAGGCAAACCCTCCCGGGGCCCGGACCTGGCAGGGGCCTCCTCCAGACACCCTTGCCCTCCCTGGCCCAGCACCAAGGGCTTCCAAGCACAGCAGGAGCAACACCGTGCAAAGCTGCGTGCGCATCTTCTGAGGCCCAGCAGGAAGACAAAACGTCCCTCCAATGGGTGGGTTGGTCCCCTTGAGCTAGCAAGTTGTGCCAGTGCCTTATTTTTAAAAATTAGTTAATTTTAGACTTCTCGGGGGAAAACAGGTTTTAAGAAAAGGAGAGAGGCCCGCTGGGGTGGATGGTCTTCCCCTGCATCATCGTTTACGTGGGTTTGCCTGGAGTGGGCAGTTACACGCAGAGACTGGACCCCGGGGGAAGGGGGCGGCGGGGGCACTGGGCCCTACCCTGACCCTCCCCCCGGCACCTGGGAGGTTAGGGGATGAGTGAATGAATACTATCACTCCTCGCTCTCTGATTTTTTTTAAAGATAAGGACAATACAGGTCCAATACACAAGTGTGTAAAATAGACTTGAGAGCCTGTCTTCCGCTCTACCCCAAAGGGAGCCACTGTTCCTGGTGCTTGTCATCCCGGACACCTTCTGCACATATCAACCTGCCTCTCACTCTCCTACTTCCCCTTTCTCTACACCGTTCTTTCCACAGCCGCAGAGGTTCCCTTTGTACGGGGCCCGACTGAAGGTTCTTTAGGTTGTGTAATAGCTGTTTCTCACCATTGCCGATACCTATGTGACTGTATTTCTATGAGGAGCTGCTGGCTCAAAGAACAGCTACATTTCTAGAGCTGATAGCATTGCCCCAACTTCTGCTCCTTTTAATCTTGGCGCTTCCGGTGTCTCCCTTTCCCGCACCCTTCTGAAATCACCCTGCTGGCCCGCCCTTCCCTCCCAGAGCACCTGCTGGCTCTCCCACTGGAATTCTTTCTGCTTTCTGCTCCTCTGTGTTCTTTAAATGTCAGGATTTGAAGCTGGATGCCTACCGATCTCAAAGCGTCATCCCATTCCATTCCAGAAGATTGCTTCTGCCACTGCCTTCTTCCCAGTCTGATGCGTCTCCATTAGCAGCTAAAAATAGTCCTGGGTCCAGCAAGCAGGCGTGTTTCTAGCCGCAGATCTCACTCGGAAAGCTCGTCCCTGGGGCAGAGACAGGCAGGACACACCTGCCTCCCTGCCCCCTGTGCTGGCCCTCCTGGGCCCCCACTGCCGGGCGGAGCATCTGCCAGGCTGAGCTCACTGCAGATGGAGCGCTTGGAATTCTGGGGAGAAAGAGCCTGTGATGGCTGCTGCCCAGGGTGCCACCATGTGGGCCCAACCTCTGTGCCAGGAATGACTCCTCCTCCACTGCAGCTAGGAAGGGCATGCACTGAGGTTATCCAGTGTGAGTGTGTGACACCAGTGTGTGTGCAAGCCATCTATTTCACAGGGCTACCTCCAGCCTGAGGAAGGAGGTGTGTGTGTGTGTGTGTGTGTGTGTGTGTGTGTGTGTGTGTGTGTGTGTGTTTCTCTTCTGCATCTTTCCCCGGCCCAGGCTGCAGGGGTTATGTCATTTTTCCCATTTCTCTTTCCCCTCCATGTAGGAAGGAGGGTGAGCAGTGGTGCGCTGGTAAATGCTGACCAAACAGCTCCCTGGGGTAGAAAAAAACAAAGCCCTGATCAGCATTTACTGATTTCCAGGATGTAACTATTCCCACCATGACCGATTTCAAGTTACCAACATGACATCGCTAAATTCAGAGTTGGGGAAAAATGATGCACCGTCACCATCACCATTATATAGGATTTCCGCTGTGCAGACACAGGAGGTGTAAATAACCTCAAGAGCAGTGATAGTGTTAGAATAAGCAAGAAGTAATGAATTTTGAGTACCTATTGCTCCTTTTGAAATATAACTTACTTCTGAATATATATACTTGATTTTTTTTTTCCAGCTGAGCCAGCCTGCCACCTGTTGGCAGCTTAGCGACAGCTCAGCTTGGGCTGGGCATTGAACTGCTGTTGCTCAGAGCTCAGCTCGCACTCTTGAGCGAGCTCTTAACATACTGAGCCACTTGGCTGGCCCCTCCATACTTGATTTTTAATGTCCTTATTTAACGACTGGCTCGTAAACTTCCTGAAACTTCGGCAGTTGCCTCCTATGAGCTGGCACAAGCCGCTGAGGTTTGGTACACCCCTGGATGGCTCCTGGGGCAAGCAGAGGCCCAAGGCTCTGGCGTTTTCTTAAATATTTATACACGACAGTTCCCCTCTTCCCTGTCCAGGAGCTGAGTGGCAAGTCCTTGCTCGGCTGTACTCACAGGTGGATTCTTGATGTTCTTTTTTTCCTCTCAAGAATGTTCTAGAAAGAATGATTCTGGGGAAATAACTTGTTCGGAGTATCCCCTGCAGTTGGGCCTTGATTCCAAGGTGCAGATGTGTGTCTGTCTTTGTTTCTGAGTCTCTGTTGCCTCTGAGCAGAGAGCTACTTGAGAGCTTCCACCAAAGCGAGCTGAGAACTTTGGGCTCCCTGATTCCCAGAACTGGGGTAGAAAGCCCGCAGTCAGAGAGCTGCTGGTGGCAAGATTCCAAATGTATTTGCAGAAGGTTTTCTTTTCTTGCATCAACTTCCCATTTTAACTTTCATTAAAAGCGCTAGATCTTTTTTGCTGATTAGAAATCCAAATCTATCTTTGAGGTTAAATCCAAACAACCAGCTTAAATCTTCCAATTGGTACAAAGCGTCAGCTCATGACAAGAAAAATGGAGGCCCACAGGGGTGCAGGCAGTGGGCGCCCTCCTGGGGCTTGCCGGTTGCTGGTCGTTGGAGGTGTGGACGCCCCTAAACCCACTTTTAGCTTTTGCTTCAGGTCGTGCGGCTTGCTGGCAGGCATTTCGCAACCTGTTCCCTCTGAGGCTGTTTGAGGGTCCTTCTCAGCTCAGCGCCAACTATCTGTCTGCCAGGGGGGGGCACAAATGTCACCAAAACACACACAGAAACACAGATGCACAAACACAGAGACACACAAACACACAGACACAAACACACAGATACACACAAAGACACAGACACATGCCGACATACACACATAAACACACACAAGCAGAGTTTACAATCTTTCAGGAAACTCAGCCACTCAGTTGCCTGCCTTCCATCTGCTTTTATGAGCGTTGCCCAACTTTCCCTGCAAGGGCTTCCTGTAGGAAGGTCCCCTACTCCGTGTGAAGACATTTCTGTTTCTTAGGTTTGGGGCAACATCAACCTGAGATTCTGCACCCAGTTACGATGGGGGGAGGGTTGCACACCTCCAAGTAATTCTCAGGCATCAGTTGGGTGTCCTACAATTCAACTCAATTCTGATGTCTGCCTGAGAGAGCTTCAGACCCACAGAGTGAGGGATCCATCCCACAAGACTGCCCTCCCCGCACCCACTTCAGCCGCCAAACTCCAGCCCAGGTTGTCACCTGTGCTTCTGACTCGCTATAGATTAGAGGTTCCCATGCATCCCCTCCTTGGGGTCAAATAATTTGCTAAAGCAACTCTCAGAACTGAGTCATATGACTTACGGTTACTGGTTTATTAGAAAAAGATAGAACTCAGGAAAAGCCGGATGGAGGGGATACGCAAGGCAAAGTATGGGCAAGGGACATGGAGCTTCCCCGCTCTCTGAGCAAGCTACTCACCTCACATCCCCACGAGTGCCCCAACCCAGAGGCTCTCTGAACCCCCTCTGTCTGGGTTTTTATGGAGCTGCATTACACAGGCACAACTGATTAAATCATCGGCCCCTGGGGATAGATCTAACGTCCGGCCCCTGTCCCCCCTGGAAGGTCAGGGGGAGGACTGAAAGTCCCAACCCTCAGACCACATGGTTGGTCCTCCTGGCAACCAGCCCCACCCTTCAGTGCCCTCCAAAAGTCACCTCATTAACATAACAAAGGACACCCTGCTCAGTATCATCACTTAGGAAATCCCAAGGGTTTTAGGAGCTCTGTACCAGAAATGGGATGAAGACCAAATGTATATACTTCTTATTATAAATCACAATATCATAGACCCCGAGTGGAGAATGGCGGGGCAGGTGGCAAGGGAGCGGAGGCCAGTGAGATGGCAGAAGGCCATGCGGTACATCACGGGACACTCCCCTAGCTCCTCACATCTTTACTGATGTCACTAAATTCACGACCTGCTGATGACTATGGTGGGAACTGGGAGAGGTGGGTGGAGCTCTGCTGAAAGGGGCGCTTGAGCAGCACACACCCGCAGGCTGATGGGGACGTAAGGATGAGTGCAGAAGCACCTACAAAAGGACACACAGGAGAGCTCTGATGTGACACAGGTGTCGCAGGGACACGGCTGTGAATAAGGCAGGTTCCGTTGTTTCACATGCCCCTGGGAGTACTCACTGAGTCTGTTAAACTTCTTAAAAACAAACAACTAAGTCTCTTAGTAAATCACTGAACTGATATTTTCCAATTATTTCAAAATAAAGCCACAGAAATGCCTCGTCCCTAGAAAGGCTGCTTCTCATGCCCTCTATCACGCCCCCGCTGATTGTCCGTCCTCACTGCGCTGTACCGAGCTACCTGGGTTCACGTGATTTATGAGTCAAGGCTTCAGTCTTCCTATTAATTTACACTCTCTGAGCGCTGGCTGTATGTCAGGGGCTTTGCACATATTGACCTATTTGCTACAACAACCCTTCAAAGTCAGAACTATTGTTGTTCTGAGAGATGAGGATTCAGAGGCACAGACCGGCCAACAGGGGTCACAGAGCCCCTCTGACCCCCTACTTTGCTGGATAGATCCTTTCTGCCTCTCCTACCCCAGGTCCACTCATCCCGCTCGCCCGTCTCCCCCTGCTCTGGGCCCCAAGAGGCTCCCTGTAAGGCTGCATCAACCTGAGGCTCTGGCTGGGAGGCCTGGCCAACGGGGAACCCCAGCAGGAGGCTGAATGGGGACAGGTAGGGCACTTACCCCCCGGGCCCCCTGCAGGTCCCCTCAGGCTGGCTATCACTGCTTCCCTCCTCTTCCAAGTTTTGGTGTCCTTCTACTATTCTGTCTGTGCCCTTGTCCCACAGGGCCTAAGGATGCTGTCACTAGCCCCAGGGTTCCACTCTGAGCCTTGTTATTTCGCAGAGCCCAAACCTTTGCAAACAGTTTCTCACTGTATTAGTTTCCCATAAAACAATTTATTCTTTCACGGTTCCTGTGGTCAGAAGTCCAAAGTCAGCATCCCTGGGCTGCAGTCAATGAGACTAGCGGGCAGGGCTCCCCTCCCTCTGGGGCTCCCCTCCTTCTGGGGGCTCCCCCCCTCTGGGGCTCCTCTCCCCCTGGGGGCTCCCCACTCTGGGGCCCCTCCCCCCCTCTGGGGCCCTTCTCCCCTTGGGGGCTCCCCCCCTCTGGGGCTCCTCTCCCCCTGGGGGCTCCCCCCTCTGGGGCTCCTCTCCCCCTGGGGGCTCCCCCCCTCTGGGGCTCCTCTCCCCCTGGGGGCTCCTCTCCCCCTGGGGGCTCCCCACTCTGGGGCCCCTCCCCCCCTCTGGGGCCCCTCTCCCCTTGGGGGCTCCCCCCCTCTGGGGCTCCTCTCCCCCTGGGGGCTCCCCCCCCTGGGGCTCCTCTCCCCCTGGGGACTCCCCCCCTCTGGGGCTCCTCTCCCCCTGGGGGCTCCCCACTCTGGGGCCCCTCCCCCCTCTGGGGCCCCTCTCCCCCTGGGGGCTCCCCACTCTGGGGCCCCTCCCCCCCTCTGGGGCCCTTCTCCCCTTGGGGGCTCCCCCCCTCTGGGGCCCCTCTCCCCCTGGGGGCTCCCCCCCTCTGGGGCTCCTCTCCCCCTGGGGGCTCCCCCCCCGGGGGCTCCCCCCCTCTGGGGCTCCCCTCCCCTTGGGGGCTCCCCCCCTCTGGGGCCCCTCTCCCCCTGGGGGCTCCCCCCCCGGGGGCTCCGCCCCTCTGGGGGCCCTAGGGAAGGCCTGTCCCTTGCCTCTTCCAGTCTCTGGTGGCTGCGGGCGTTCCTGGACTCACGGCTGCATGGCTCCAGTCTCTGCCTCTAGGATCATGGTGCTGTCTGCTCTTCTGTCTGGAGTCAGAACTCCCTCCTTCTCTCTCTTATAAGGACACTTGTGTTGGTATTTAGGACCCACCTGGGCAACCTAGGATAATCTCCCCATCTCAGGGTCATTAATCGCATCTACAAGTAACACTTACAGTTTCCTGGAATTCGCACTGGTGTCCTTGGGGCCACGATTCAGCCCACCACATCCAGCAAAGCTTCCCCCAATTCTCCCCATGGGGGCATGCTGCCTGCCCCTGCCAGGACCTGCCTGTCACGGCATCTGAAAGAGTGCAAGTTCAAGTGAACGGGAATAAGTTCATTTCATAACTCGGCATGGATTTCAAGACCATTTATATGCTGATGGGTCACAAATTTACATCTCTGCTTCATTCCTTTCCTCTGAGTTCCAGGATCACATATCGGATTGACTGTTAGATATTCCCGCTGTTTCATAGGCACCTCCGCTTTGCCTGGCAAAACCCAGCTCTTCTCTTGTCCTGCTCCCCATCTGCCCTCCTGAGTCTTCCCCAACTCAGCAAATCACACCACACCCATCGTTCACTCAAGCTGGAAACTTGGAGGTCAACCCTGGCACCTCCATATCCCAGCCTCCGCCCCAACACCCACCAAACCATTCAATGAAGCGTCCCATGGGTTCCACCTCCAATTCATGATGGTGTCCCCATGGGTTCCACCTCCAACACAACAGATCTTGGGTGTCTTCTGTTCTCCACATACCTGCTGGCACCAGTCTTGTCCGAGGTGCCACCTCCCTCACCTGGACCACAGCAGTGACCCCCTGTTTCCCCTCCCACCTCTCTAGTCCACCTATACAAGTAGCCAGAGGGTCACATCACTACCCCACTTAAAATGCCTCCATACTGTCCAATTGCCTTCACACCCTTGCCCACCGCACTTTTTGTGGAACCCGTCCCCACCCCACCCTTCTCACTGTCATTCCTGTGCCTGAAACGAGCTTTGCCCCAACTCTTCACTTGTCTGGGTTGCTTCGTCTTGATTACTCACTGCCGAGCACCATTCTCAACACAGTAGAACGCTGGTGACTCTACCTTTTGATGGGACAAGTTGCAAAGTCACTTTGCGAAGGGTGAGAATACCAGGAGGTATGAAGGACTGTGGCCACTGGGGACTCTCCCACCTGGTGGACAATGGTGGAGACCAGGCTGACCTGGGGAAATGCAGCCCATGGTCTCCCCAGAAACAGAAAGACCTTCCAGGTCCTGAGTCCATTCTGGGCTTGGCCATCTGCAGGGTCCCCATGAGAAATGATTGGGCTGTACCTTCTGGGACAGGAGGTGCCTGGCCTGTGGGAAAGAGTCTATCTGTGTTGTGTCCCCATGTGTCCTTCTCAAGGTCACTGGAGGGGTCTGACTAACGAAGGGTTTCATCGCCATCATTCGTTACGCTTCATGTGCATTTGTCCCAGTGTCCTTAGCTTGATGATTAGGTCTGTCTGGCTCCTAGCTAGCATCAGTGATTGACAGCTGGAAGAGGAAGTCCAGGCTCCTGCTAGAGGCCAGAAAAAGGCAACCTCAGATCTGGAATGAGTCACACAGCAAACATATCCTCATGGGCAATGCGGAGGCTCCGGTGCACAAGCGGGAGTGTGCCGGAACCCCTTTCCAAATGCTGCTGTGATGAGGAGTCCTGGCCTAAAGCAGGCGCTGCCCACGTGAGGAAATGTCTACGGCTAGCAGCCTTAGGACTCTGGGCAGCGCGCTCCTGGGCACGTGAGGGCTGGAGGCGCACTGGTGGTGGGTCTGAGGCGGGGCAGGGGTGCGGGGTGTCAGAGCTGGGGTGTCACCTGGGCTTTCCTACTCGAAAATGATCTTCTTCCAGTCCAGACATCAGTCATTGTTTTCTCTCTCCCTGTGGTCACTAGATGTCACTGTAGGAAAAAATCTGACCAGAAAGCAGATGCAAGGCAGAATGATATTAATGTTTTGGATCCTAAGAAGTGGTTGCCACGGCAACAGGGAGCGCGTGCAAGAACTTCCTTCTTCATGGACAGCATTGGGCATCTAAGTGATATTCAGGCTGTGCCCCAAACAGATGGTATTCAGAGCCATAGCTCACCTACGGGGACTGAATGAACCAGCAGGAGAAAAGGCAGGTGGGGGCAGTGAAAGAGAGGCATTCAGGAGAGAGGCAGGGGAAGGAGAAAAGGGGGGAGGGGGAGGGGAGACAGGCCGACAGGCAGAGAGAAGCATAGTGTGAGAGCTCAGCAAAGCTGTTGACTCCACGTCTGAATTCCAGAGACACAGAGGATGTTCATTATCCTCATAAGGATGCACTTTATTGGCAAATTCAACCACAACTACAGAAATCCTAAGAGCGGCACCAGGAGACAGCATGTGCCCACAGCTGAGTTCCCCACCGACAGGAAAACCATCAGATTCTGAACCACAACACAGGGCGCGGAGGCGCGCGGGCCGGGCGCGTCCGTAAGCCTGACCCCCCACTTTCTCTTCACACCGTGTGGGAAGGAGAGGGGTTCTGCCTCAAGGTGTGGACGCGGGAGAAGGAGCAGAGGGGAGGATGGGAGAGCAGAGGGAGAGAAGGGGGAGAGGGGAAGCTGACCGAGCCAGTCGTGGGGCTTCATTTCAGGACAGACCAGCTAACGAATGCCAGGCCACCGGGAGATGCAGACATAGATTTCACTGTGGCCACCACAGCCCCGCGCAAAGCTGGAACAGTAAGTTTTGCTTCTCTCCTCCCCCCACTCTCTGTCCCTTTCTCCTCCCTCTTTCTCTCATCTCCTGAGGTCCCAGTGTCCTTGAACTGCCCTCTGGCTTTTGAAAACGTCCCCTCTACACCAAGTTTCTTTCCTGCCTTCTTCAGAGCTGCTTCCCCGAGCCCTGCTGACCTTTGGATATTGAAATAAATTAGTTCACTAGAGCCCTGGAAATGTAACCCATCAGGGGATATCAGCAGTTTAAAGGGTAGCTTCTTATTCAAATGCATATCTATCGATAATTGCTAGAATGTTCACAAGGGACAGAACTCAGAGCTACGGAAACCAGGCATCGGGCCTCGTCACTTTAGAAAGGCCTGGGGTAGGGTCTCCCATGAAACCCCTGTGCCACAGTGCGGGCTGGGCAGCAAGGTGGGCCACAATCCCCAGCCCCCAATATAGGTGTGATGAGAACACCGAGAGGCCAATGTCTCCTGGAGGGCACACAGGAGACTTGCCAGAGAATATGGTACCCCTGGGAGATGAGGACAAATTACAAAAGGGCAAAAGAGACATATTCCGAAGACCAAGGCCCACATAAAACTGAAGTCCAGGCTGTCCAGCCAAGCCAGGTGCTGTGTCTCCGTCACCTGAAGGCCACACAGGAGTGATGGACAGTGGCGGTCTGTGAGAGGCAGCAGGGGCTCCTCACAGTGGGCCAGACCCGGGAGCCCCACAGCCAGGCTCTGGGCACGAGGCCTGAGGACCAGCTGCGTGACTGGACCCCTGGGTCGCGGGGCCGGCTCTTTTTTTCGCTTGTCTGTTATTTTTATTTTTTACAAAAAAAAAACATTTGTTATTTGTACTAGTTTTTTAAATACCAACGCATTATCTGGGTATGTTTTGCATGTAACAACAAGCTGGCTTCCACGATACTTCAAGCATCTATTTTATCTCATGCTTTGATTAATACTAAACGTCTATTAAATACATCGAGCCAAATGATACCCATTGGCTGTTAAGACAACATGTTTTAGGCTTTATTTTGGGCATGCGTACCTGATGAGAACATAGGGCCACAGGAGAGGCTGCAGCCTGGCCTCAGGGGCATGCTCTCAGGGTGTCAGGCGCTCCCTCGCCAGCTGTCACAGCTCAGGGGACCTTGGAAAAAGTAGCGAGAAGAGCTGGCCCCTACCTGTGGCCTTGAGCTCTGCCCTGCCCGCCCCCCCCCCCCCGACAGCTCTCAGCAGGAAACCTTTCTCCCAGAGCTGCTCACTGTGCCCACACCTGCTGTGGAGTGGAGACACCCTTTCCCAATGACACGTGCCACATTTTCACTTGCATTTGCTGGGAAGCGGGGAAGGCTTTCTGAATATTTAGCCCTGTGAGTTTCTGGATGCAATTCCAGTGTGTGTGTGTGTGTGTGTGTGTGTGTGTGTGTGTGTGTGTGTGTAGGGGGTGGGGTCTTCCCCACACCAACACGTGATTCTAGGACACCAGCAGGGTGTCTGAGAATTCAACTCAATTCGACTCAATTCTGACACTCTCCACCTGGAGATAGCATTTGATTCCACAGGCTGAGGGCTCAGTCCCACAAGAAGCCCCTCCACTGCATCCCCACCCCCCACCCCGGGCCCACCTCAGAAGCCAGTTGAGGGCCCAGGTCATCTGTTTCTGACCAACCAGCTATATAGGTCAGAGGCTCTAAAGGCCCCCGCCTTGGGTTCAGAGAGCAGTTGTCACCTGGGCTTCTGACTGACCAGTGTGGGGCAGGAAGAAATTTTCCTCTACCTTTCTAGGTTCTTTCCATTGGCCTAATCGTTATTGACATGAGACAGATTAACAAGGGAAAATGACCAAATTTGATTACATATGCATGTATGGAACCCTGCATACATGAGAGAGTCAGAGAGACCCCCACATCCATGGGTGGTTCAGAGACAGAAAGGAAAAATGAGGCATGTTGACATTGCAAGCTAAGGATGAGGCAAGGCTCCTAAGGTTTCAGAAGGGAAGAAGGTCATTCAGGGGGCAATATGGGCAGCAGATGTTCAGTAATTAGATGTTTGCCTTACCCTGTAGATAGGTCATAAAAAATTATTTCTGGTGATAACTCTTATGATGGGCAAGGCCCCAATTTAAATTCTTTAAAGGAGAGGTATAAGTTTCTTGTGAGCTCGCAAGGTCACATTGCCTTCAGCTCTAAACAGTCCGCGTGCCAAAGTGGGGAGGTCTGTTCTGAACCTCTTCAGTGACTATAGGTCAGATGTTCCCACAAACCCCTCTTTTGGTTCTGTTAGCCAGAGAGGCTCACAGGACTCAAAGAAACACTAGATCACAGGTTTATTATAAAAGGAAGGACACAACTCAGCAACAGCCAGATGATGGAGACACACAGGGTAAGATATGGGAAAGGGGGCAGAGCTTTCTGCATGAGCCACTCTCCCCATTTCTCCATGTGGTCACCAACCCCGAAGTTCTCCAAACCCCATCCTTTTGGGGTTTTCATAGAGGCTTCATCACACAGAAAAGGTTGATTACAACTTTGGCCATTGGTGACTGATCCAACCTCCAGCCCCTCTCCCCGCCTGAAGGGTCAGGAGGTGGGACTGAAAGTCCCAGCCCTCTAATCACGTGGCCAGTTTCCCTGGCAGCCAGCCCCCCATCCTTAGGTGCTTTCCAAAAGGCACCTCATTAATATAACAAGAGACACCTTTATTCTCTTATCACTTAGGAAATTCCAAGGATTTTAGGAGCTCTGTGCCAGAAACGGGACGAAGACCAAGTGTATACCTCTGATTGTAAACCACAGCATCACAGAGCCAAATACCATTCATGTTACAGCAACATGTGCAAATCAGGAAAAGATGCCACATTTTGGTCATTGGCAAAGGCCAATGCATTCAACAACGGCTGTCTGGACACAGGGGCGAGATTCTTGAGCTCACTGTAGAATGTGCCACCTTGGACTCAAGGCCTGGTGTGGGGCTGCCCCTCCCCAACCCTGGTCAGTGGGCAAGACGTGAAACCACGGTGCCCACCGTCAAGCAGCCCCTCTGTCCACAAGCCCACGCAGGCCTGTCCCCTTCACTGCCCCCTTCAGCAGACGCACTCTGCCCATGCACCTTGCTTACCCACTTCTGCTCACCTCTGAGATTCCACACCAGTGGTTCCCACAGTGAGGCCTGTGGCTTCACCTGAAACATGAAACAATCTCAGGTCCTGCCCCCGCCCTGCTAGTCAGAATCTGCATATTTATATTAAAGCCTGAGAAACACCAGTGTGTACCAGGGATTGGCAGGCTGGCCCACGGGCTGAATCTGAGGACTGCTTGTTTCTATATGGCCCACAAGCGGAGAACGGCCTTTACAGTTTTAAATGACTGGTGCTATTCAACCGAATGTTTGTGTCCCCTCAAAATTCATATGTTGAGGCTTAACGCCATGACATTAGGAGGTGGGGCCTTTGGAAGGTGGTTAGGTCATGAGGGTGGAGCCTTCGTGAATGGCATCAGTGCCTGTATAAAAGAGACCCCACACAAAGGAATAATATTCAGCCTTAAAAAAGAAGGAAACGTAGCCATTTATGATAACATGGATGGACCTGGAGGATATTATGCTAAGTGAAATGTCAGACAAAGACAAATATTATATGATCTCACTTACATGTGGAAGCTAAAAAAAAAGAAAAAAATTGAACTCACAGAAACAGAAGCTAGAACGGTGATCACCAGAAGTAGTGGGGAGAGGATTGGGGGTGAGGGAAGGCAAATGGGTGAAGGCGTCAAAAGACACACACTTCCACTTATAAGATGAATAAGTTCTGGGGATGTGATGTCCAGCGTAGTGAATGTAGTTAACAATACAGTATTTTATAGCTGAAAGTTGCTAAGAGAGTTGATCTTGAAAGTTCTCATCACAGGGAAAAATTGTCACTATAGAAAGTAATAGATGTTAACTAAACTTACTGTAGTAATCATTTCACAGTATATACTTTTATCATATCACATGCTGTACACACCTGAAACTAATACAGTTATAAGTCAATTATGTCTCAATAAAACTGGGATCAAAACAAAACAAAACAGAGACCCCAGGTTGCTATGTGAGGTTCTAGGGAGAAGACAGCCAGTCTGTGGACCAGGAAGTGGGCTCTCACCTCACTGGCTCTGCAGGTGCGTTGACCTTGGACTTCAGGCCTCCAGAGCTGTGAGAAATAACTCACTGTTGCTTATAATCCACCTCGTCTGTGGTGTTCTGTTATAGCAGACCCAACAGACTAAAACAGTTGGGGGGGGAAAAAAATCAAAAGAAATCAATATTTCACAACATGTGAGAATGATATAAGCATCAAATTTCAACATCTATAAATAAAGTTTTATTGGGACATAGCCCACTCACACCTTCAAGTGTTTCTATGACTATGTTCACATCACAGTGGCAGAGGTGAGTCGTAGGAATCGAGACCACACATGGCCCACAAAGCCTGAGATGTTTACTCTCTGGTCCTCTATGAGAAAAATTGGCCAATCCTTGATCTATAGGATTAGAACTTACACACTCATCTCATGTAATTTCCCATGGTTTTGCACCACATAGTCCCAGGAAAATGAAAATATGACCTTGCTCTTTGACCTCGTCACCCCATCCCATGTCTTGTATGGCCTCCGTGCCATTTCCTGAGCTCCTACCCTGCTCCCCACCTTGGGCAGTGCAGACCTGAAGCCTTGGCCGGATTCCTTTGCTGCCTCGATTTCTCCTTCGCTGAACTCTGATTGCAGCCCGGCCACCAGGTTCACACAGTCAGCGCGGGAATGAACCCTTATTCTAGTTTTATTTGTTTTTCAGGATTGTTAATCTGAGTGCTTGGGCCAGTCCATTTTAGTAACCCCAGCATTAATGGAGCCTTTGGCACAGAAGAGGCACTCAATAAATTGTTTACTGAGTCAATGACTGAATTAATGGGCCATGTCATCTCTGGGTGCTCTTCACAGCACCCAGCACGGCTGTGGGTAGACGGTGTCTAACAGACGGATTAATTGATGGATTGATTTTCCTGCCAGAGGTCCGAAATGCCTTGTCTCTCTCAGTCAACCACTCATTCTTCACAAATCTATTAAGCCTCAATACTGTGCTATTTTCTAGGGTTACAAAGATGAATTAAGATAGAAGCCATCCCTTCATTATCTTACAAATCAGTCAGAGAGGGAGGCATGTGCTGTAAGCAGCCTGGTTTGGGGCTCCATTCTGGAAAGCATACTGCGAAGACCTCTCCTTCCACCAGGTATCTCTGGGAGCCCTGTGTGCACACAGAACATGTCTGCTTCCAGACTGAGGGGTGTGGCAGGCATGGCTGCTGCCACCCTGCTTCACCTGCCATTCCTTCCACCAGGGTCCCTGCCATGGCTCAGAACCATCAGAGCCATTTTGGAGGGCACGAAAAGAGTTTGTCACTCTGTGCTGGCCTCAGGGTTCCACAGGTACACAGGTCTGTCTTGGTGGCTGCCTGAGCCCCCAGGATGCCCAATGACATGTGGCCCGAGTGGTGTGATATCTGTTCTCTCCAACATGGTATAGCAGCTGTGCCAGGGTCCCAGTGTGTTTGGAGGGTACAATGACTGTCCTGGGCTGAATTGTGTTCCTGCAAATTCGTATGTTGAAGTCCTAACCCCCAGGATCGTAGAATATGACCTTATTTGGAGATAGGATAATTGCAGATGTAAATTAATTAAAATGAGGTCATACTGGAGTAGAGTAGACCCCTAATCCAATATTCCTTATAGAAGGGGGGACCTGGAGATAGACATGCACAGAGGGAAGACAAGATGAAGAAACAAAGAGAAGATTGTGATCTACAAGCCAAGCAGAGAGGCCTGAAACAGGTTCTCCCTCACAGCCTCAGAAGGAACCAAGCCTGGTGGTGCCTTGACCTTGCACGTCCAGCCCTGAGGCTGTGAAACAGTACATTTCTGTTTAAGCCCCCAGCCTGTGGTACTGTGTCAGGGTCACCTTAGCAGACCAGCGCAAGGTGTTGCTCTTTAACAAACATTGGGTTGCTGGAAAAGTCATGATGTATTTTTTCTGTTTTTCGTTGCAAAAATGCATCAGTACTTTTCCGACAACCCCAAAAGATGGCCAGATATTTCTCCAGCAAAATGGTTTTATTTCGGAACAATAAAGAATTATAATTCTAGACATGGGGTCTAATGCTGAACCAGGCACAAGTCCAGAGAAACAAAGGAGAGGAATACTGTTGTATGGACTTGGGAGGAGCAGTTATAAACAGAGTTCATTGGAGGAAACTGGAAGTTCGAAGTCTAGTAGCTTCTCATTGGCTGAGCTCTGGCCATCTCCCATTGGCTGCGCTGTTACTGGGCAAGGAGGACTCTCTTCCTCCTGCTGCTGGGGTAGAAAGTGTCCCTTCCTGTTGGAGGTGGGAAGTGTGTCCCTTCCTGTTGGGGTCAGTGGTGTAGGTTGAGTGACACACAGGTTCCCTCTCCTAGCTCCTGACTCCATTTTGAATGGGTTGCTGTTGATTAATTTTCACAAAGGACACAGCTCTCTTCCAGTCCTCTTTCCCCCGGGACCTTGGTTCAGGGGAGGGCCATCACGGGATACTGAACATCCAGGATGCGGTCCTCAGAATCCCCAGTCCTGCTCACAACCAAGACTTCGTTATCAGTCAGCTCAGCCTGCCTTGCTCCTCGCCTCACGAGGAAGTCTTCCCACAGGCCCTGGGCCTCCTTCCCATCACGGTGCCTTACGGAAGCGCACCTATTTGCCTATCAGGAGGTTCCTCTGATCCCCAGCAGAGGGAACAGCGTGAGGCTTTTTCCAGGATGGCTCTCAGCTCCCAGCAAAGGCCACCCCGCCCCGACCAGCTGGCTCCCACAGGCCAGACCCGGGGAATCTGGCTCAAGCCAGATCCCTGCCCAGGGCAGGCGAGGAAGTAACACTGCAGACAGAGAAGCAGGCATAGCTGCAGCGTGCTCAGAGTTGGGACTGACGCCATGCCTCACAGAGGAGGGGCACTCGGCAGGGAGGGATGAGCAAGGCCGGAGCCAGGAACTGACATCCGCGCAGAAGGATGGCCCTGAAAGCAGAGGAGCTGCCAAGAGCAGCCCGGCAGGAGCGGCAGTTACCGGAGCACAAGGCATCTTCTCATGCTCTCACTGCTGCCTTTGGCTTGGAACGTGTTTTTCCTTCTCACACGTGCACAGCACGTTCACATTCTCTCACAGTATACACACACACCACTCACATATGCACACTCACACATCACTCACACATACTACATACCACTTCACATTCTACACATTCACGCGACACACACACTCACATACTCTCACGCACTCAACTTACATTCACACACACTACACACACACTCATATACACACACCAACACACATGCCAGCCACCACACACACACATACACACTCTTTTCCTACTGTCTGCCTGATAAACACTTCCTAATGTTATTTCAAGAGTCACACCCTCAGAAGACCTCTTTGAAGAGGAGAATGAGCAAATATGTTCACCTCACTGAGTTTTAGCTTCATCTCCTATGAACTGGCATAATTTTCCCTATCTATATTCACATATAAGATTCGTTATAAGGGTGAAATTAGATTTTCATATTGGACAGTGATCTCTACCTTGGCATGAATGTGAGGAGTGTCGATGAGGATGATGATGGTGACTATAATAGTGACAATGATGGTGGTGATGGTGGTGGTGATGGTGATGATGATGGCGGTGGTGATGGTGATGATGGTGATGGTTGATGATGATGGTGGTGATGGTGATAGTGGTGATGGTGTAGTTGTGGTGGTGATGGTGGGGGTGGTGATGGTGGTGATGGTGGGGGTGGTGATGGTGGTGATGGTGGTGGTGGTGGGGATGATGGTGGGGGTGGTGATGGTGGGGGTGGTGATGGTGGTGGTGATGGTGGTGGTGGTGATGGTGGTGGTGGTGGTGATGGTGATGATGGTAATGGTTGATGATGGTAATGGTTGATGATGATGGTGGTGATGGTGATAGTAGTGATGGTGTGGTTGTGGTGGTGGTGGTGGTGATGGTGGTGGTGATGGTGGTGGTGGTGATGGTGATGGTGGTAGTGGTGGTGGTGGTGGTGATGGTGATGATGGTGATGGTTGATGATGATGGTGGTGATGGTGATAGTGGTGATGGTGTGGTTGTGGTGGTGGTGGTGATGGTGGTGGTGGTGGTGGTGGTGGTGGTGGTGGTGGTGGTGGTGGTGGTGGTGGTGGTGATGGTGGTGGTGGTGGTGGTGGTGGTGGTGGTGATGGTGGTGGTGGTGGTGATGGTGATGATGGTGATGGTTGATGATGATGGTGGTGATGGTGATAGTGGTGATGGTGTGGTTGTGGTGGTGGTGGTGGTGGTGATGGTGGTGGTGGTGATGGTGGTGGTGGTGGTGATGGTGGTGGTGATGGTGGTGATGGTGATGATGGTGATGGTTGATGATGATGGTGGTGATGGTGACAGTGGTGATGGTGATAGTGGTGATGGTGTGGTTGTGGTGGTGATGGTGGTGGTGATGGTTGATGATGATGGTGGTGATGGTTGATGATGATGGTGGTGATGGTGATAGTGGTGATGGTGTGGTTGTGGTGGTGGTGGTGGGGATGATGGTGGTGATGATGGTGGTGGTGATGGTGATGGTGATGTGGTGGTGTTGGTGTTGGTAATGGTGGTGATGATGGTGATGTATAAATCCAGGGTATCCTACCTTCCAGGTTTTGGACGTCTTGGCTGGGCGACTATCTTATGCGGCTCTTGATACCACAGCCAAGAGGGGATTGGTTGGCAAACGTGGGAAAAGCAGCTCAGTTCCCACACATTCATGTTCATAAGAGCACAGAGGCCCCCCTGCTCCCAGACCCTCTGTCTTTCCCTCAGAAGATTGTGCCTGGCCCTGGAAGGAAGGCTGAGGACTGCCTCGACGCCATCCACCTGCTTGTGCTTCTGAAGAAGTCCTTGATTCGAAGGGTGAGCATCACAGGCCCCCGCCCTGTGGAAAGGCCAAGTTTACTGCTCTTGCAGCCCATGCAGCTCATTCATGGTATGCTCCCCAGTGGGAAACTCAATCTCACCAACCAAATGGGAATTTTGTGTTCATTCTTGCGAATTAAAAAATCATCAGCAGTCCTTTTAGTCATATCCCTTTACCTGTGTCCTAGAAATCGGAGACTTGTGACAAGAAAAACGCCGTCACTCAATCCCCAAAGGCCTCTGAAGGCATATTCTCAAGGTCTTCGGGCCTTCCTCAGCAAGTGTATTTTCCCAAGGGCATTGGATCTTTTAAAGGTTATCACTTTTAGACTGAATGCTTTCCATTTATTGGAATAAAAGTGAACTTCAGCAATATTCCACATAGTCTGTTTTCTAAAATAGGTTCGATTGTAGGAGGATAATCAGAAACAACACCTGATGGCCCGAGGTGAACCAGTAGTTAGGGCTAACTAACATCTCCCTTGAAGAGTGGAAAGGAGGTGTCTCCTCCTGAACTAGCTCACCCACCTGGGGCAGGACACGCAAGCAATTGGTAGAAACCCTCTCCTACCACCAGACCCAACCCTCAGGGCCCCTCAGGGCCCCTGTTAGCAATCCCACTAATCATCTTCCTACCCTGTTTGTAGCTGAAGCCTGGTCAACAGCATTTACTGCTAAAAATGTTATTAAAAGTCCAACCAAGCAGTTTTTGCCAAACTCCAGAAGGAAAGTTGCAGGGAATGAATGGTTCTGAAAAGATTCTGGGCCTGTGTGTGCATGAACCACAAATGTTCAGCAAAGTCCAAGCATTGCGGCGAGCGAGAGCATCAAAACTCAGGTCTGTATGAAATGGCAGCTCTCTCCCCTCTGCCGGTTTGGGGGTGCCAGTGCCTGGGCCCCCACCTATCGGCTCAGCGCTGGGTGGGGTGGAGGCTCCTTTCTCCTCTTTTGATCACTAGAGAGAAACAAGCAAATTCCTTCTCCGCAGTTGCAGTTTAGCAAGAGGCCACTGTCATTGCCTCGGGCTACTTATAAGGCCCCTGCAGTATCCCATGGGGCAGGGGTGGGGTCTGCAGCCAGGAAACAGCTTCATAGGACAAGCTTCGGCAATGTGCCCCTTCCCCAGGGCCTTGATCAGCTCCTGGCCTGAGGCCACGAACACTGTGTACCAAGGAAGTTCAGTAACCTCCTCCCTACCCCACTCCCCTTTAGCACCCCCCACCAACGATTAACAGTCTAGGTCGGGTCGGCAAACTTTTAAGACAGAGGAGCTGAAGAGCCTCCAGGGGTCAGCAAAATGCGGCTCGCAAGCCACCTGCAGCCCTTTGGGTACATACATGTGGCTCTGAAGTAAAATTGAAAATGAAAATAAAACTATCATAGTTTCATTTATAAAATTTTTAAAGGATATTGTTCACATAATGGTGATTATGTAAAAATATATTTATGGCTCTCGAATAATTTTTAAATTGTTGTGAGGGACAGGATTGGCTCTTCCAGGAGTTGGCAAACTTTTGGGATGGAACGCACCCAAAGAGCGGCATGTGGCTCGTGAGCCGCAGTTTGCCGACTCCTGGTCTAGGTCTTGTTGTCTTTGGCATCAGTACACCTTTATGACGTTGGGCTCATTAGTTAAACAACCTGAGCCTCGGTTTTCTTATCTGTCAAATGGGAACGATCCTCTTCTGGTTGCAAAAACAGACTCATTTACGTTACATCAGATGAGGTAAGGAGAGCCTTGGATATAAGAATGGCAAGGATCTTGAACATGTGCCCATTGTGCCAAGACCCTGAACTGTGTTAGGCTCCAAGTGATAGCTCTAAGAGTCCAACCGCTGAAACGCTGACCAACCAAGGGCTCTGGGGCGGTTACCCACAAGAGGCTATCAACTCATCCCAACCCTATTGCATTAACATGACTCAGGTAATTTCCCTGTCTGTGTGTCTCTCTCCAGTCTGCATTTCTAGGAAAGTCATTGTGATGACTGGGTAACAGCCGTTCTCTGCTTGGTCCTTTTTGTGTGGTGGTGATGGTGATGATGGTGATGGTGGTGGGTCATAGGGTGCTGGACAAATTACAAGTCACCTGTCCTTGGGCCATATGCCTGTCCCTGATCGAATCAGACTGTGGATGGAAGGCAGGGTCACTACAACATGAGCATGTTATGCCTTCAGCAGAGAGAGAGCAAGGGGGTGGGCTGTGCTCCCCAAACATGCCCAGTCATAAGAACTGTGACACTCACACGTGACAGGCCCAGGCCTTTGCTGTGGAGATTCTGGTTAAGACTGCAGTGGTGAGAAAATTCAAAACATTTAACAAGTGCCTCCAAGAGATTCTTCGGACACCCCACACAGGGCGGGCTTCATATGTGATCCGCATGGTCGCCCAGCGCCCAGACTCGGAGGGGCTTTGTGTTTGGGGTTCACACTCCAGGGGCTGCTGTCTTAAACACCTTCACCATTTCCTCTTTGAATTAGTGTTTTGGAAGTGAAGTCTGACGGGACAATGGAGTGTGGTCCCCCTATTTCCCCACCTCCCTGGTGCCCCCTGGCTCCCCACCTCCCTGGTGCCCCAGGCCCTGTCCTGCCCCTCCCCAGGCCAGACCTCTGCAGCCTTCTTCTGCCTGCCATGGGAACCGAGCTGCATCTGTGGGGGAGCCTGGGTTCTGCTGCCACCCTCCATGAGTTCATTTTGCTAATTGAGGTTTCCATTCTGTCAAAGGATTCCAGAATGTTCTGAGGCTATTAGGAGATGTTTAGATCAAGCTGTTACTCTGAAATAAAAGCCTGGAAGTGGATGAACTTTTCAACCCTGGGGTGAGCAGGGTACAGGCTGGAGTCAGGATGACAAGGCTTTGTCATCGCTTCTGCAGAGAGAAATCTGCGGGCACCTGGAGACCGAACAGAACTCCTTGGATGATTTTTTTTCTCAGATGACCTTCACGTTGAAATGTAGAGGTATCATCCTTTCTTTGCCAGAGTAGACAAGGAAATGGTGCCAGGCTTGTCAGAGGTGACTTCACTGCCCAGGGGCTGGGCGTCGAGGAGCCCGGAAGCGGCTCCCTAGTTTTTTCTGCTAATCTGGAGCTGGTTCTGCATGTCAGTCATTTGGCTGCTCCCTCGGATTCTTTAAACTCTTAAAGAATTCTCAGAGCCTGGTAACTATTATGCAAGAAAACATTCCGGGGAGGTGAAGAGAGAGTGCACACAGCCTGAGAGAATCTACTGGAACTTCAGCCTCCTTTTGCATCCATGGCCCGGAAGTTTCAGCCTGTGTCTTAAGCACGAATCTTCGCATATTTTCATGCCTTCAAAGCAGTTCTCCAGAGCACAGAGTTGACCTTTTGGTGTCAGAGCAATCCCATGGGGCAGGTTGTCTCCGGTGCAGAGACGGGGCCTTTCCACCGGAAGAAGCATGGTTCTTTCTTAAGAGGTGAATCTCTCCGCTGAGCAGAGGCCCCCTGACCATGGGGACAGCTGTTTCCATGGCATCCATTGGCGCTGGGCACGTTGAAAGAAAGCGCTAGATTGGGCTTGAAAAGCTTCTTCATACACATCAGGGGAGGGGACAGGCAGTGGGGAGCGTGTACACAGGTGGCAGACCCTTCTTAAAAGTTCTTTTTTTTAAACATTTTTTTTTGAGGGCAGTGTTACTGGCCCTCACATGTGGGACCGAACCAGGGCCGCTGGCTTCCCAGGCCAGCGCTCAACCACCACGCCACTCGGCCGGCCCTTAAAAGTTCTTTTTATTGCACGCCCCATATCGAGGGGGTTCCCTCCTTTTGCCAAGAGCAGAAGGGCTCTTTGGCATCATAAAGAAGATTTTGCTTGGAATAAAGCACAGGAACATGTATTGGGGGAGATTCCAAGGCTCTGAGATCTAACGGGAAGTCATTTGCCATCTCTGCTCTGAGCAACTGAAGCCACAGAGAGCAGGCCCAGGAAGGGTGGGTTTGTGCTCTGTGTCCCAGCATCATCAGTGCATGAAGTGCTGAGCAGAGTCCGCAGCGGGTAGACCATGGTCTCATCTCCAGGAGTTAGAAGCCAAAGAGGGGAAAGGCTAAGTGGACCACGGGCATCGAGAACCAGTTAGCATTAAGAAAACGAGCTAAACCTCTTCCTGGACCTCCTTACTCAATCAAGCAGGATGGCTGGAAGCAGAAAGGAAACCACTAATCCGCCATATATTCAGAATCATTTTAGAAATGTCCAAGTGAAAGGTTATTAGAGGGCACATTTCAGCTTAGGAGATGATAGTGCATCTTCCCACTTGAAAATATGTATCCTCCAAAATGCTATATTACATACCTATTGGCTATATTATAATTGATTCTGTAGCAGTCATAATTTTAAAATTATCTTATTAGTAAAAGAATGTATGCACATCAGAGGAAATTTAGAACATACCAATAAATATAAAGGAAATATTGATATTGCCCATAATACACCACCACCCAGAGACCATCACTTAAGATTTTGATGTTTGGCCTTTATTTTCATATTTCTTTTTATAAATATATATGTACAATATAAAATATATTTAGGCTAACATAATTGTTTTTCATGTAACATTATATTATGCACATTATCCACATCGTTAAAAAATTTGAATACCACTTTATATGACTATATAATGTTTCGTCCTTGGATACACTGTATCTTATTTGACTATTGGTCTACTGTTGGGCATTTATGTCATCTTAAATGTGTGACTGTAATAAATACTGCTGTAATGAATATCCTTGCATAGAAATCTTGGCCCACTTTATTTATTTAAACAACAAACATTTACTAAGCTTCCACCAAGCAACCTTCATAGTCTTAGGTATATATAGATGGTCCAACAGGAAATAAGAAAATCCTCATCTTCATGGAATTTACATGATAATAGGAGAGATAAGCCATAAATAAGTGAGCTGGTAGTGTGATTTCAGAGTAATGAGCAGAGAGTGGCCACAGAATAGAGGCTATGTTAACTGAGATCTTAAGAGAAGGCCTTTAAGAAAGTGATGTTCAGCCAGAGGCCTGCGTGATGGGGAGGAGCCATCCATGGCATTCCAGGGAGCGGAAATAGGAAGAAAAAAACACTGAGGAGAAAAATACCATGGCAGGTTGGAAGAACTTCAAAAGGACCAGCTATAAAGTGGCTGCTATAAAGGGAGTAAGGGCAAAGGTGAGAGGAGATATAAGTCAAGAGGATGGAGTATCTAGGAATTGGAGGCCCTGGTGAGTGGCCTGGATGGTCAGTGCCATGGGCAGCCCTTGAAGGTGGGGTCAGTGCATGGTATGACTTGATTTACATTTGAAACATTACTTTAGCTTCTGAATTTAAAATTGGCTGTGGGGAGTAAGAGTCGAAGCAGATCCCAACTCCATCTCTAAGGATGGTATTACCTCGACATCAAAACCAGAAGAAGACTTCACAAGGAAAGAAAACTACAGACAAATATTCCTATGAATATAGATGCAAAAACTCTCAACAAAATACTAGCAAACCAAATTTAGTAACATGACCAAGTGAGCTGTATCTCGGGAATGCAAGGTTAGTTTAACACTCCATCCCCCCCACCCCCAAATCAGTGAAGGGTCCTGGAGTTCTAGACATATCCATTTCTCCTTTGTTAAAATGAACCCAAGATGTAGTATTCCTGAGTGAAAAGATAGAGAAAAATATCTGTTTTGTAAAGGTGTTAGATTCGTGGTTCATAACTCATAATTCATCACTCGCATGGTAGTGGGAGTGATGAACTACCCCAAGTGCTGGTACTACTCGGGATTCTCAGTATGTGTTTATGGATGGATGCAAATGGGAGAAAGGGTTCAGGTCCAATTTTAGGGACCTCTTTATACAAGCTGTCCACCCCCCGAAAAAAAACGAAAATCAGGGTTAAATTTTCTGGATCTAAGCTGTGCCTCCCTCCCCACAAAGAATTGCAAGTTACTTTGCCGAAATGTGGCTTAAATGTTTAGCTGATGCTTGGAAGAACAGACTGCCATCAGCTCTTAGAGGAGAGCTATAATTTATCAAGTTTAACAAGTTGTAACTGGTGACCTCAAAGAAAAAGAAGGGACGGAACAATCATTAGGAGGAGGAGCAGTGCTAAGATGCAGACATGGAGCTCTGGGTTGGAGGGTATGGGGAAAGGACCTGTGGTCCAACGGGAGGGTTACTCTTCCTGAGCCCTGGGAACCTCCAGAGAGCCAGGATCAATGGGTTGGAGCCCACTGGGAGAAGGGTAAGGGCAGCCAGGAAATCCGCCCAGCTGAGCACTACGCAGGAGTTGGAAAAGGCAGCTCACACAGAAAGTGGAAGACTGTTGTGTTTATTCTGAGCAACATGTGTGTGCTTGATTGGCTTTAAAAAACAACAACAACAACAACAACAACAAGAAAACAACAAGGCAAAGCCAAACTCAACCCTTTGTAACCTCTCACCCCTGTCTTCTAAGGGACCAGCAGTGGACACTTAACTGCTTGGAAGTTCATTTCAGTGAGAAGGTTGCTGCTGTTGGTCTTAAATAAGAAGCTGAAATTGTGAGATGGTCCCTAACATTTGGTGTTAATGTTTGGCTTTGAGGCCAACGAGCTGAAAACTATGAATTTATCAGTATCAGTAAGTAGTGGACTCAGAGCTTCCATTAGTTCACCTTGCTAATTGAGGGTTCCATTTTGTCAAAGGATTCCAGAATGTTCCAAGGCTATTTGAGTGGAATCCATGTTGCATCATTTCCTTTGTCCACAAGGCAGTGAGGTCACCTCTGACAAGTCTCCCATCATTTACTTATCTACTCTGGCAAAGAAAGGATGATACCTCTACATTTCAACGTGAAGGTCATCTGAGGAAAGAAATCATCCAAGGCGTTATGCAGGGTCTCCAGGTGCCCGCAGATTTCTTTCTGCAGAAGTGATGACGAGGTCTTGTCATCCTGACTCCAGTTTGTACCGTGCTTCCTTCAGGATTGGAAAGTTCATCCACTACCAGGCTTTTCTTCCAGAGCAGCCGCTTGACCAAAACATCTTCTAATTTTCTGGTAGCATCTGTATCTATCACAGACCCTTGATGTAAAGCTTTATTTTTCTTCATATGTACAAAGATATTCTCCCAGGAATCCAAACTGTGGATGAATGTCTTGTGATCCAGTAGTTTTTCCTGTTCTTTCTCTCTCAAGAAAAGATAAGCTGCCTAAATTTGTACTGTAAGTCAGTCAACTAATTTCTCTTTTGTGTCCAAAGGAATTGATGTGAGTACACAGGGGTGGAGGAACCCCCAGTAGAAATTATTATTGCTGAAGAGGAGGAGAAGAAGAGGGAGAAGGAAAAGGGCAAGGAAAACAAAAAATCCCAAACAAACTAAAAGCCAGCTTTGCTGGGATATGGATGGATAATTGGAAGATAATGATACAAAGTTGGACGCCTTTGATCATAAATAAATTGGAAAGTTCGTTCAGGCTACACCATTTAAGGTCTCTGGGAAAAAAGAGAGCACCAGCTTGAAAAGCTTAAAATTTTACTGATAGACACTGCTTGACACAGAAATATCTCTAACCTCAAAATGATTTGCAATTAACATTCTTCCTAGTGGTGTAATAACTGCCTCACTTAGTTGCTAGGGAGACTAAGTAAGGCAAAGCTTGAAAAAGCCCCCATTAAACTGAAGTGTGTTATTCAATTTTAGGGATTGTTATTTTCAGAGTCATCAAATAAAATCTGATTTTCATAAAAAGTATTTATCGAGTTGCTACAAACATGAAAGATACATTCAATACATGATTTATTTTCATCTTTACAATGAACCTGCAATGCAGGTATTAATCCCATTTATGTTTTTTAACTGAAAATAACTTATAGCTTGTCTATAAGAGATGTATCTAAGTGTTTAGAGTCTAGGAGAAATTTCCCATGTATACAAAGCAGCTCTAAATGCAATTCTTAAATACCATGGGAAGAACAAGAATGCAGCATTTGATTTAGCTGAATTTAGTGGCCTTAAGCCTGGAGTTCAGTATTAAACATGTATACACTTGGATGTTTATTGCTGTGAAGGTCGGGCTGGTCAGTCGCCATTCATTCTCTTGGAAGAAAAATACGGAGAGATAAGAGTGCGTGGAAAAAAAGAGAGGAAGGGCACGTTGCTCAGATTACCTGAGCTGCTAGATACCACCTTACTAATTGGTGTTAATGAGAGGAAATTAGCTAGGTCTTCCCATGGGTTTTCTCAAACCGCTGGTCTGGGAATCGGAAGAGAGGGCCTGGGGCATGGCCCCAGAGGGAGAGGGGGAGATTTTGAGTGAAGAGGCTGTATGGACAAAAGGCGCAAGAGGAGCCCAGGCTCTTCAAAGGCACCCCAGAGGAAGGTGTTTCTCCTAGCATCATGGATTCAGAGTGTCCTAGGCTAAAAAGAAGATACACAGAGAAGAGAGAGAAAGCTAAGCAGGCAGGTATTGCAGAATAAAACCACAGGAACAGAGAAACAGAGAACGGATCTTCTGGACCCGCTGGTAGGCATGCTTTCCTAGAGTGGAGTTTACTTTCAGCAAGGTACTGTGACTGTACATTCTAAAGGATTTGGACAGACCCAAGCAGATTTGTTTTTTTAAACATTAGCTATTGGCCCTGTAGTGTGGACCATGTGCTGTCCGAGGTGCTAGAGAAACGACAGTGGATGGGACCCAGTGCCTGCTCTCACGTTGGTCCCCGTCTAATATGGATATCAAATAAGTAAGCAGAGGTTATGAAACTGAAGACAGTGTCCCAACAGGAAGATCAAAATCCCAAGGGCCCTTGGGCAGCCCGGACTCGGCCTGACCACAGCAGCCGTAGGGAAATGCAGAGGGAGCTGGGCCCAGGGTCCTACCAGATCCCACTTTAAAAAAGAGGGAGGTCCAAAGAAGAGATACAGATAGCCAATAAGCCCATGAGAAGAGGAGCTCAACATCACTAATCTTTAGGGAATGCAAGTCAAAACTACAATGACATGTCACCTCACACCATATGAATGGCTACTCCCCAAAAAACAGGAAAAGTGCAGGTGAGAATGTGGGGAAACTGGAAGCCTTGGGCAGCATTAGCGAAAATGCAAAATGATGCAGTGCTATGGAAAACACAAGGAGGCTTCCCAGGAAATTAACAGATAGAATTACCAATGATACAGCACTTCTGGTATAAATGCAAACGAATTGAAAGTAGGAACTTGAGGGGACATTTGTACACCCAGCCCCAAAATGAAAGTCCATTAATGGATGACTGGATAACCAAAATATGACATATACTTATAATAGAATATTTTTCAGCTTTCAAAGGAAGGAAATCTGGACATTCTACAGCATGCATGAGCATGGAGGACATTACGCTAAGTGACATAGGACAAATACTGTATGCTTCCACTTATATTGAAGTATGTAAAGTAGTCACATTCACAGAGACAGGAAGTAGAAGGCTGGTACCTGGGGCCCGGGGGCTCTGGGGAATTGGTGTTTAATGGGTACAAAGTTTCCGTTTTGCAAGAAGAAAGAATTCTATGGATGGATGGAGGTGATGGTGGCACAACGATGTGAATATACTTAATGCCACTGAACTTCACACTTAAAAATGTTAAGATAGTCTCGATGCTGTACACCTGAAACTAATATAATGTTGAATGTCAACTGTAATTGAAAACAAAAGTTTCAAAATTTTTAAATGGTTTGGATGGTAAATTTTATGATATGTGTATTTTGCCACAATAAAAAGAGAGTGAGTGAGGGAAGCGGGTGCCGGGAACTCAGAAGAGGAGGTAGGAAAAAGGTGTCCTGCTCATAATTGTCATGACTTCTGTCCCCTTCTACAAGGAGACACCCCCTCACTTGTGGGTGTGTGACCCTCCTGGGTACCACATTGTGGTGACTGCTGTGGAGATTCACATTAACCTCATTCCCATGTGGATAAAAATGTTCCCCCGAGAGAGGTGGGCACACAGAATGACTTATGGGGTCCTGGCACCCTCGGTCGAAACGTGGCACAAAGGCGGTTCTCTGCCAATCGCTCCTCTCATCAACTGAGGTTGCAGCATGGTGACGTCACGGATGAGGGTCAGAGAGCCATGACCCTTCCCTTCGCCTCGTCATCCCTGCTCCTCAGGGTGGATGGAGAATGAGGACGCTGATTACTCAGAGGGAAACATGAATCCTCTCATTATATTCCAGGGATAGCGTGTCATGCTTTAGACAAGTCCCGTGGAACATTCCAGATTGCCACAGTGTGATTGTGTGTGAAGAAAGACCATTTCGTTTCTCCCAGGCTAGAGACAGATAGGTTTATTAACTTTTGAAGGCCCTTAACATGAAAATACAGCCATGGAGTCCTTCTCCCCACCCCCCAAGTGAGACCAAACCACAAAATTGAAAGAAAAACACAAAACAAGTATAGGAAACCCACCAGTGTTCTTATATTTTCCTATCACCACTGCTGAGATGAGAGTTGTTATAAACTTTTAAAATGAATATACTTTAATCTTAGAAAAGCTTTAGATTGATAGAAAACTTGAGCAAAACGTGCTGAGCTCCTGTATACCTCCCCCTCCCTCACACTGTCGCCTCTGTTATTCACGGCTTGTGTTAGTGAGATACATGTGCTACAATTGATGAACCAACATTAGCACGTTACTATTACTAACTAAAGTCCATAGCTTATTTTAGGATTAACTCTTGGTGTTGTACATTCTGTGGGTTTTGCCATGGGTTACCGTCACATATCCGCCATCAGAGTATCATGCGGAATCATTTTACTGCCCTAAACATCCTCTATGCTCCCTATGTTCATCCCCCGCACCCCCAAACCCTGGCAACCATGAGCTTTTTACTGTCCCCATGGTCTTGCCCTTTCCAGAATGTCACAGAGTTTCAATGGCACAGTCTGTAACCTTTTTGGACTGGCTTCTTTCACTTGGCAATATAAGCGTAAGGTTCCTCCCTGTCTTTCCGTGGCTGGACAGCGCACTTCTTTTTTTTAACGGAATTTCCGTTGTCTGGATGCACCGCAGATTGTTTATCTACTGAAGGACATCATGGTTGCTTCCAAATTTTGGCTTAATTATGAATAAAGCTGCTGTAAACATCTGTGTGTGGGTTTTTGTGTGGATAGAAGCTTTCAACTCATTTGGGTAAACAACTAGGGGCACAATCGCTGGGTTGTCTGATAAAACTCTGTTTTGCTTTGTGAGAAACTGGCAAACTGTTTTCGGGAGGGGCTGGATCATTTTGTGTTCCCACCAGCAGTGGGTGAGAGTTCACGCTGCTCCACTCCTCGTGGTACCAAATGTTTATGCCCAAAACATTTCATTCTGCTTGGAGTGGCCTGAGCCTGGCAGAGCTCGCACTTGGGAGATTCTGCACTGATGGGGGTACACGTCCTGTGGACGATTTCTGTGTCCCCTGGGACCTCATCCTGGTCCCTCTGACTCCCCTGGTTTTGAAGGTAGGGTGGTCCCACCAGTGGGTACTTGGCACCTGCCCCATCATTTGTGATATAAAGTAATATTTGTGTCCAAAGTAACCCATGCCCCAGGTAATTACAATAACACATGTCCGGCTGTCCCAGGTGGTGGACCAGGAGGAAATCGGTGTCACGAGTGGGTCTGGCCCATGTGTACCCTCCGCTGTGTCTATCAAATTGGCATGTCCTCCTCGGAGCGAGCTCTCCCTGCTGAGTTTAGGAAGGCCTCTGTGGGACTCCAGTGTCCTTGCAGGAGGGGACACTGGGCTCCAGAAAGGTCTGGCTTTGCTGTGACGAAGAGAATGTCCTCTGACAGGATGGTTAGGAGGCTTGGAGGGAATGAAAGTTGAGATTCTGTGAAAACTACAGATTTACTGTTACTCATAAATTATTGCAGCCTTAGATGTTTCCAGTGTCACAGTGAAGCCGTGGGCCAGCATCACCATGCTGGTGGTCCCAGAATGCATCACTGGAGCCCCAGGCTCCCATCTGTCTGTCGCAGAGCCTGGCTCCAAGGGGAGGGGCTGCAGTGCAGTCTCCGTAACACAGACCCAATAGGATGTACAGAGAGGAACCTTGTAAAGAATTGGCTCACACGATTGTCAGGCTGGCAAGCCCGCAACCTACAGGGCAGGTGGGCAGGCTGGGTGCCCGGGCAGGCTTTCTACATGGCGGGCTTCAGGCACAATTGCTTGTTCTCCTGGAAACCTCAGTTTTTGCTCTGAACGCCTTCAACTATGGGACAAGGCTTTCTCATGTGTGGACGGGAACCTCCTGGGCTTGCAAGCCCTCTGGCTTGTTCCTGCCGGCCCCCAGCAGTGAGTCTGATCCTCGCATTTCTGACCCCGCCAATCTGAGGGTCTGTCCATACCTGGGCCCCATCCTCAGCTACTCACACGTAATGGTTATTTTCAGGACGCACTGTTTCAGGGCTCTTGGCAACATCCATCTTTATTTGTGATATTACATGTGCTTTGAGCTCTCTCTTGTTTAGCAGTGTTGCGTCTAAATAATCTAAGAATAGTCAGGCAAGCAAACTAATTTTCTGCCTAAAACACAGAAAAATGTGGACAACAAAATAGCCCAGTTTAACTCAAGAAATTCACCGATTAAAATAGTAATCTTTCATAATATCTATAAAACAAATATTCCTTTCGTTAACAGGAGAATCCATAAACCAAACGTGGCCTATACAATGGAATACGATTCATCCATAAAAATCAATGAAGGGCTGATATATGTTCCAACGTGGATGAACCTTGAAAATATGATGCTAAACGGAAGAAGCCAGTCACAAAGGACTACTTACTGCTTGATTTCATTTATTCAAAATATTCAGAGTAGGCAAATTCAGACACAGATTAGAGGTTACGAGGGGCTGGGAAGAGAAAAATGAGGAGTTCTCTCTTACTGGGTGTAGAGTGTCTGTGTGAGGTGATAAAGACTTTTGGAAACAGATATAGTGGTAATGGTTGTATAGCATTGTGAATGTACTTAATGCCACTGAACTGTACACTTAAATTAGTTAAAATCATGACTTTTAATATATATATATATATATATATATATATATCCCTTGAGCAACATAGGGGTTGGGACACTGGTCCCCATGCAGGAAAAAAAATCTACATATAACATTTGCCTCCCCCCAAAACTTAACTACTGATGCCCTACTGTTAACTGACAGCCTTACTGATAACATAAACAGCTGATTAAAACATATTCTGTATATGTATTACTAACTGTATTGTTACAATAAAGTAATTAGTAATTAGAGAAAAGAAAATGTTGCTAAGAAAGAAAAAAATACATTTACAGTATTTTGTGAAAAAAATCCACATATAAGGGACCCATATAATTCAAACCCATGTTGTTTGAAAGTCAACTGTATATATATAATATCTCAATAAAGCTGTTTTAAAAACAAACAAATGTTCTTATTGTCATGTCAGCTGCATAAGAATGTCACTGTTGTTGGTTTCAGTCCTTCTAACGGGAAAATAACAACATGAACTGCTCCAGCAGTTCCAGGCATCGTCCTCTGATCCCTGGGTGGCCCATCTCCACCCCTCCAGACCCACCCTCTCATGGGATGCATTTCCAACCCCTGCGAGGCTGGGGCCATCCAGCCATCCTGCCCAGCCTCCCTGGGAGGGACCACCAGCCACCAGAAGACACTCACAGCTGAACGAAGCAGCCCAATGGGGGCCAGGCTGTTTTATAAACACCCTTTCTTTTCAAAGTTAATTCTGTGGGTTGGACACAGCTGTGTGCATTCTTCCTGGGTCTTTCATTTCAAAGCTGCTCCATGCACTTTGATCTACAAAAGCCAAGTCTGCCGATGTGGAAGTTGTTCACTTAGATTAATGATTTGCTGCTCCGCTCCAATTTGTTCTAGATTTGTTCACTTTCAGGATGCCACGTGGGCACCTTCTCTATTTGAAGCAATGATGAAAGAATAACGAGGTGATGTAGCATGGGGTCCAAGCATGTGTGACCAACTGCTGCTTCTGACGTACACTTTTTGTCTCTTTACACAGTTCTCCCGGGGGGCAGTAGAAATATGTGTGCAATAGAAGAGAAAAAGTGGGTTCTGAGGACCAGAGAGCAATTTGCCGGGTACCCACACACAAGTCAAGCCAAACATGGTCTTTTGCGGGGAAATCAGTTTCCGAAGGTCAGGTTTAGAGCAAGAACGACCTTCTACAACTCCACTCATCTCCCCTTCTCCAAAAAGATACTAAACCCAGAAGAATCACCTTTTATGAAGATATTTACCCTGAGATGCTCATTCCAGGGACTGATATCCACTTCAGAAGAACTTAAAATTCTTGATACTCTAAAACGTCTCCAACACAACACTCATGAAGACACACACACACCATGTGTAGGTACACATACACACACTTATGCACACACACACACAAGCTATATTCCAATTTCTTCTTTCATTCATTCAAGACCATCTCTGATCCACAAACCACCCATCAATCAAGAAACCACCAGAAACGGAAGAGTCTATACCACCCACAGCTGCGTTTCTAACCCTGACAACCAGCTACACGGCGGGAGGCACGAGGCCATCTGACAGATGCAGATGCTTCCTCTCAGGGTCACCAGGCCACCGGGCACTGGAGCGGGTGTGTCTGGATCCAAAGCTCATGCTTTTTTCATGGGACTGAAATGCTTCTCCAGTGTCACAGGGCATGATGGGAAGCCACACGAGAAAAGGCAGGAGTTTCAGGAAGATGTATAAACAGCCACCATGCAACCCTTCTGCATAGAAATTAAAGCTCTGTTACTAGGTACCCGTGTCCATCTCATGGGGGCAAAGCAAAGACACCTAGATCAGTTGGGAAGATTGGTGATGCTCTGACATCATCCCCTTATCATTAGGACCATTGTCTTATCATGGGAACAGAGCCACAAACACAGACTCCAGTCACCAGGGACAAAAGCATTCCTCTCTCTTGTAGTCATCCCTGGCAAATAGACTGGCTGTGTCTGGTTGTCTCATTGGCTATTATACACAATAGCGTCTGTGTGTGTGCGCGCGCACGCATGCGCGTGTGCTGTGTGCTGTGTTGCTGCCCATTGTAACACCTGTATGCCTGCTCCCACTATGCATCTGTAAGTTTGTATATGCTGATGGTTTGAATATCAAGGACCTATACCCACAGATAAGCCAGTTCTTGAAAACAAGCCCCTGTGAATACCTACCTGTGTGCATCTCCAACATTTAGGATGCCTTCTCTCATAAAGACATTGACAATGTGTGAAATTCACCCTCCACCACGCTGAAATTTTACTGGGGAGCTAGGTAAATGCCGCACGATGGTAGACAAAGCTTTGAGACTGTGTATGTGGGTTCGGAGTGGAACCTTGGACCTCAGCAGAGATGTGTGGGCAGGTTATGGAAACCTTGTCCCGCACCACAAACAAATGGTCTGGAAGATGGGGATCCTGGAGCAGGGCTGGGATGTGGACCAGGGAGAGAGTCTCACCTGAGACCAAACACAGAGGAACGGCTGGAGCGAGGCGAGGAAATCTAAGTAGGAAAGCAGAGGTATTTGAGGCTTGGCTCTCTACGTGAGAAAAGCTTGAAATTTAATTTTTAATATTTCTTTTCAACTCTCCCCTCTCAGTGAATGCCCCGTCAGACACCTGGGGGTGACCTGTGGCCCTTTCCTCTCCCTCTCAAACCTATGTGCATCTGTCCCCTAGTGCTGCCAATTTTATGCCCTCCTGGCATCTTTCCCACCTCCCAGGGAAGTCCTTCGGAGGGACTGTGCTGGCCCAGATCCCCTGGGGAGCAGACATCAGGATGGGATGGGACATGTGAGTGTCCCCGCAAGGAAACGCTGCGGGGAGGGAGTGGGGATCCGGGAGTGGAGGGACAGCCTTAGCTCCACAGTCAACCCCAATGAGAGAGAGAGGAGCACCCCAATGAGAGAGAGAGGAGCACCCCAATGAGAGAGAGAGGAGCACCCCAATGAGAGAGAGAGGAGCACCCCAATGAGAGAGAGAGGAGCAAGGCGGTGTGGCCAAGCCAACGTGGAGTTCCTGCACGTTCCCCGTTAGAGGCGTCCAGTGGGAGACAAAGGGGGAGGAGGCAGGACTGGGTTGGAAAAGCCTATCCAATGGGATGGAGATGTGACCCCTATGAATAGAAAGTGGGGAGCAGGCCGGACTGGGCAGGGAGGGGCTCAGTGGGCAATGCAGGCCTGGTAAAGGCTTCGGCAATGCAGCTGGGCACCCCAGAGCCAAGACCCGGCTTGAGGAGCTCTGCTCCGGGCAGACATGCCCAGGTCCCAGGCTTGGGAAGGGTCTGGTCTCGGCTCCAAAGCTCAGGTGGGCGCTGACGTCGCTGAGAGCCAGCTCACTGCACCCTGGAGCTGGAGGCAGGGAGATTTACATGGTGCGTCTCCACGGCTCACTGCCCCACTGAGCACTGCTACACAATCAGATTTCATTTTATGACCAGCATTAAATTAAATGACTGTTTATTTCCTTTATGATAAATAAAACAATGTTGAATATTTTTAGTGCCTATTTACAAGTATTTATATTGCTTAAGAGAGTTTTCTCAAAATGAGATTCCAGGGTCAAAGCCAGGATCATTTTTGAGATTCCTGGGACATAGCGCTCATTTTTTTCCACATCTGAACCGTTTTGCACTCCACGCAGCAGTGTAAGAGCAGGCTTAGCTCCTTGGAAAGGCAAGCTTAGGGCAGCGTGGCTAATGAGAGAGGAAAAACAACAACAAAAAACCTTTCATCGTGTTATGTATTTATTTATTGTAAGGCAAATGAGGTATTTGAACACAGTGGAGGTTGGACATTTTTTCCAAATGTTGTTAAGCCAGTAGGAGTTTGTTTAAAATGTGTTAATCTGCATCTTCTGAGAGGCAGAGGCCAAGGCAGGATTCACCTTGTCAGAGAGTCACCTGGGCACCACCCAGTGAGGAAGGCAAGGGAGGTGGGAGGGCAGAACGTGGTGGTTTGGCCTTGTGTGAAGGAGACAGGAAGAAGGAAGGAAAGAAAAGAGGGAGGGAGGGAGGGAGGGAGGGAGGGAGGGAGGGAGGGAGGGAGGGAGGGAGGGAGGGATTGAGGGAGGGAGGGAGGGAGAGAGGGAGGGAGGGAGGGAGGGTTAGGGAGGGAGGGAGGGAGGGAGAAAGGGAGGGTGAGGGAGGGAGGGAGGGAGGGGGGAGGGAGGGGGAGGGAGGGAGGGAGGGAGGGAGGGAGGGAGGGAGGGAGGGAGGGAGGGAGGGAGGGAGGGAGGGAGGGAGGGATGGAGGGAGGGAGGGAGGGAGGGAGGGAGGGATGGAGGGGGGAGGGAGGGCGAGGGAGGGAGGGTGAGGGAGGGAGGGAGGGAGGGAGAGAGGATGGAAGGTAGTTTATTATGTGCTGGACAGTGTGCTAAGGACTTTATCTGAGTATCTCATTTAACGCGTACAACCAGCTTTCATTACAGATATTCTTATTACCTCCAGCCTGTAGAAGAGGAATCTGAAGCTTACAGGGGTTAACTGACTGCAAATGCATGTAGCCAGCAAGTGCCGGCCGCAGAAAGGCCATCGACAGCTACGCCCCATTGTCCATCCTGGGACAACTGCGACCTTCTGTCACTCTCAGTTTCTAAATATGCGGGCATGTTTGTGAGCCCTCCATCCTGTCCCGTCGATCTGCCTCCCCTAGAGCAATATAACCTTCTAGTGACCAGCTGTAGGGCACAGAGGACTGTCTAGTAGGGCGAGTCACATCTTCCGTCCTCCTCTGCCTCCTCCTCCTTTTCCAATGTCCCCTTAAGTAGGCAGGAACTGAACTCCAGTTGGATGGGTTTAAACCACTGAAATTTTGAGATATGTGTTTTAGTTTCCCATGGCTGCCATAACAAAGCATCAACAACGGGGTGGTTTAAAACAAAACAATTTATTTTCTCCCAAATCTGGAGACCAGAAGTCTGAAATCACGTTGTTGGCAAGGTCGCAGTCTCTCTGAAGACCCCAGGGAATAGTTTGTTCCATGATGATCTCTTAGCTCCTGGCATTGCCGGCAATCCTTGGCATTCCCTGACTGGTAGACGGACTACACCCTTCTCTGCCTCCGTCATCACAAGGTGTTCTCCCCTGTGTTCCTCTCTGTCCCTTTGCCTCTTCTTATGAGAACACCAGGCACGTTGGATGAAGGACCCACTTCACTCCATCAGGCAAAGGCCCTTCTCTGCAGGGTGAGAAGAGGGGACGAAGCCTGCGTGGGTGGCTCACCCCCCTCTGGGCATTCTTGTTCCCCTCCCTGTGCCTTAGAGACATCCTCTGTGTCCCTTTGCCCCATGCCCAGCACGTGAGCTCAGGCCCCATCTTGCCTTCCGGGGGTCCTGAGTAGGCATGTCTGCGCAGCAGGCCCAAGCCCTCCAGTGGAGTTGTCCTGAGGTGCTGAGGGGAGGCTGAGTGGAGAGGCTGCTGGCCTGTGGCCTGAGACCCCAGCTGATTTATTATGCCCACATGCCTGAACTCTGTCAACCTTCAACTAGTTTGGGATTTGGGAGTAAGATAACGTGGAGAGGGAGCTGGAAAGGACTGGCATTCATGGGTGGAGAGAGGGGAGTCTTGGTGGGGACAGGCCAGCTGCTCTGAGCCCTCATGCCGAGGGAGGGTTGGTGTACAGAGGGGCAGAGGTGGGCTGGTGGGTAACTTGTAAGGACTCACATGGCTGTCACCGTGATCTGACTCACCCAGGCCCAGCTGGGCCACAGCAGGCAGTCAGGAACTGAAAACGGTCTTTGTGGGACAGCCAAGCCGAGCCCCGGGCATGGGCTGCTCAGGCAATGGTAGGCAGCTGCTTTTATTGGTTTCCTCCAGTTTCTAGCCAGCTCAGTACTTCCACTCGGGGACACTTTGGTATTTTCCTCTTCATCTTGTCTGACCTTCATTTAAGGTCAAAGCAGATCTATCCAGTAGTTGTGTGACCTTCTGCATTCACTCAGACCCCCAGAGGTGCTCATTAGGATTCTGCATTTTGGTAGGCATGGTGCATCTCGCTAACAAGCAAATGGAACTGTGCGAAGACCCCTAGCGTCGAGGGAAGCGGAGGGAAAGTTGAATGATATTGACATAACTCTAAAGCGCAAAATAATCCTTACATGAGACTTGTACCTGGTAAATCCGAGTGTGAGGAGGGATGACACAGACGCTGCCAAACCCAGGCTGGCTTCAGGTTGCGATGAGGCTGAACAGGGAGAGACAAGTCCAGGCCCAGCCCACTCCCACCAGGGACCTCAGGTCTGCGGAGTCAAACGCTGAGCAAAGCTAGGTTTGGGGAAGAGTGGATAGCAGAGGCATTGGTGCCACCAGGCCACCAGGGTGCTTCAAAATCATCAACAGCAGCTGCCATTCAGGAATCGGCTGAGGGTGATTCTCCTGCCAAAATAAATGCTGAGAAGCAAAGAGAACTAACCTCCAGGAGTTGGATCTCCCTGGCCAGAGCGGCTCTACAGCAAGAGGCAGCCAGGTGGCCGGTCTAAACAGCCCGCCCTCGATGCAGTACCCAGGTGCCGGAAGTGCAGGGCTCCAAAGAAAGTGGAAATTAAAAGTCCTTTTGTGCTTAGAATGTGCAAAGAGGAGTCTCAGTGTAAGACCTGGTGATTGGACTGTCATGAAACTCCCTAAATTTTGCAAGAACGTAGGATATCTTTCTCTTTGATGGAGGAAACATGGATGTTTGACTTCTTTTCTTAGTAGCAGACAGCATTTGCTATGATAATGCCACTTAACAAACAAGCCCAGAGCCTCAGTATTTAATCTTGTTCATAGGTTTGTGTGTAGGCTGTGGTTCTCCTGGGCCTGGCTAGTATCTGCTGGGCTTGGCTCTAGGCTGTGGGCTTGACTCAGGTCTGCCCAATAAATCGCCTTGTTCTCCTTAAAAGAGTGGCTAACTAGGCATGTACCTTTTATGGCAGAAGCACAAGAAGCCAAGCCAAACCTTGAAGGCACGTTGGAGGCCTGAATTAGCATCTTGCTTGATAATATTCTGTTGGCCTGCAAAAGCAAGTCATGAGACAAAGCTTTAAATCAACCACAAATATAATAGGTTATCCTCCATACATTCCACCGGGAGACTGCAAAATCATATGGATAAAAGTTTGGGTGTGGAATCCATTGCAAAGAGGGGGTAAAGGACTGGAACCCATAATCCAATTCACCACTTTCCGGATAGATTTTTCTCAAAGGAGTGCAGACCTGTATGTTTTGGTTATAGAAACGTGGTGCAAACGCTCTAGGCAAGAGCGAAGCCAAGAAGGGCTTTCTTTCATGTTCCCTCGTCTGTCTTCTTTCTTTCACATACACAAATCGCTAGGGCAGCCTTTGCAAATATTGTTGGTTTTGCCATTTGGGAGTATCTTGATGCAGCCTCAATACAGTTTTCTGATCACATTGCAAAGTCTCAGTGAGCTGTATAGCACAACTAGCTGGACATAATTTAAGACAATTACTGGAACAGAGAGGATATTTTTAGCCTCAGGTACACTATGTCATCAGGCAAATTGGATTAATGTTCTGTTCTGCACATTCCAGGACCATCCCAGGGGAAGAACCGCTCGCCAGCATCCTGGGTCCCTGGAGGATACACAAAGGAGCAGTGGTGGAAAACAGGGAGGGACTGCATGGAGATGGGAGGACACTGTTGGATGGCTCTCCTCTCTCCCCTGAAGGGTCCACTCACAGACCCCTGGTGGACCATAGGCCCGGCACTGGGCTGAGAGAACAAAATGCAGGCTGAATGCTTATCCTTCACTTCTCACATTTGCAGAGGGGAGATGCACTGGTCAGTGTGGGCTGGGTTACGCTGCAGTAACAAACAAGGCTAATCCGAGGGTATGTTCAGCTTCCCTCTGCTGCAGAAAGTCAGGCACAGGTCAGAACATCTGTCTCTCCTTGTCTTCGGAGTAGAGGACCCATTGGCGATGTCATGGGCATCCTGAGTCTTCCTGCTTTGTGGACCCCCACTCTCTTCTATGTGAGTTGTCCCAAAGGCTGGCTTGGGGGACAGGCTGACAAGAGCCTCAGGTGGGGCCAGAGATTTGAATCAAACTCTTCAGTTAGTGTACTTCTCAAACAAAATTTTTTTTGTTGATTTTAAAACTCCACTCCTGTAGCTCTTGTGTCTTATTTCTCAAGGAGATTCTTAACTCAGAGGAAAATTTAGAGCTTATTACTAATTAGTACCCTAAAACCCAACAAGTCTTTCTTCATTCTCTTGCTTTTCTCATTGTTTACTAAATCTTTCATTCAAGTTTCATTAAAGTGTAACACACATGCAGGAAGATGCACAAAGTGAATAAGGGAACAGGTGAATAAATTGTCATAAATACACACAAGTAACACAGACCATCAACAGAGCATCACTTAGATCAAAAACAACACTCACAGTGCCCCAGCCCCTCTTGGGTCCACTTTCATCAACTCACCCCCGCCCCCCACCATTCTGACTTTGAACATCATAGATGCGTTTTGTCAGTTTTCAAACTTCACATAAACAGAATCATACAGCTTCTATCTTTGGAGCCTGGCTTCTATTGCTTAATATCTGTGAGCTTCATTTATGCTATTCTGAGTCATTTTGATTTGTCCATTTCCATCACTGTACTTCGTTCTCTCTTGGGGGACTTTTGGGTTGTTCTAGACCGGGACTGTTGTGAACACCGCTACTGTGAAATTTGAGGGTGCATGTCTTTTGATGAACATTCACCTGCATCTCTGGCAGGTATCTATCTACCTGAGAGTGAAATTGCTGGTACCAGGGTGTCACAGGGCACGTGCGCATTCAGTTTCTCACTGGTGGTGCCCATTTCCACTCCCATTGGCAGCGGAGGAGAGCTTTAATAGCTCCAGACCCTCCTTAACACGAGGTCTTGTCTGTCTCTCCTTTTAGCTGGTCTGGCGGGTATGTAGTGGCATCTCGTATGGCCTCATGTTGTATTACCTGACAACCAATGAGCTGGAGCATCTTTTCAGATACGTGTTGGCCACGTGCATGGCCTCCTTTGTGAGTATTTGGTCATGTCTGTTGCCATTTTCTCTTTCCCTTCTTGGCAATGTGTAAGAATGCTTTATACTTTCTACATATGAGTCTTGGATCAGATCTGTGTTTTGAAAACACTGCTCCCACTTCATGGCTTACTATTTCCCCCTCACCCTTTATTTTCTTATTTTAGTGACTGATAACTCCTACAGAGCAATTTCCTTACTGCACAGGAATAACCCATCACAGGCCTCTATGCATCAGGCATGGTTTGATATTCTGGTCCTAACTTTTCAACTCATAACCCAGCACCCTGCAGACTGATCTGTGGGTAGGCAGTCAGCACAGCTATCCCTCCTCCCATGTATATTCACACTCACAGTCCACCAAAATGTGCAACTTCTTAAATGGAACCCTACTGGGAAATATTCTTCTAATCAGAGGTATCTGCCATGATTCATATCCATCTGCCATAAATGCACCCATCTTCCAAGATATTTCCATTGGAATGATCTCTATTTCAATCATAAGCCTATGAATCGATATGGGTTCAAGGAAAACAGAAAAGAACTTACATTTTCCTCTTTACTGGGATCTTCTTTGAGGAGCCCTATTTGTATGTGGGACCCCCCAAGTCACAAAACAAACCCAAAATGGGACAGATTTTGCTTCTATGACACAAGAACAAAAGGACAACATCAGTCCTCTTTTTTCAACATGAAGGGGAAGTCCCACAGACTCTGAATGCCGGGCAGGTGTTCGGGGGAGGAGCTTCCTTCACACTGAGTGAGAAAGGGAGCCATTCTTGTCTGAGGCCATCAGGGCTTTTCCAGTAAGGGTCACCCAAGCGGGATGCAGCCTGGAAAGGTGATGGTCAGTGGGGACAACCAGCATCCATGGGGTCAGGAAGGAAAGTGAATGAACAAACTGCCCCTCAGTGAGCCCAGCAAATGAGGAGCCATCAGCAGAGACCCCATAAACAGAGACCCCCCAGAAGCTGAGACCCCAGAAGCACACTGTGCCACCTCTTTTCAGGGAAGTTCCAGGAAACCAGTGTGAGCACACAGGGTCGCATTGCTGTTCACACAAAGGCCACGACAGTTCCCGGGCATTGCGATGGAGAGGACTGCCAAGCAGACATGATGCCTCGGCCTTGCGAACTTCCAAGCTCCTGTTTCTCTCCCAGGCAGCTCCAGCTGCCCTGCCTGGGCCGTAGGGTACAGGCGTTCCTCGCCGGCTGGGGAGCTCCCCCCGGCAGACACAGTGAAAATAGCGGGGTGATTCATCAGACAGTGCTTGGTACAAAACAGAAAACTGATTGAAAATTCTAATATGGCAGTATTTTGAGTCCACATATGGTTTTGGAAGAGGGGTTTTCACAACCAATAAAACCCCAGAGGAAGTAAATAAGCTCATTAAGTTGCCAAGTGTGAGAAAGTCTCTTCTGAAGCTCTCAAAACAAGCCCGTAAGCCCCTCGGTGGGAAATGGCCTCTGGTTCCACAAAGCTGGAGGCCTTTCCCACCCCCGTCCATGCAACCCAGGGGTGCTGTGAGCTTTGCCTGGAAGGGAGGCAGGAACTACCCTGATGGATTGGGAGCCCTGAGACTGCTGCATGCCTGTAAGAAAGTGGAACACTGGAACTCTTCTGCCCTGGGTTCTGGGCCTGAAGCTATCCTGGTAACGAGAGAGAAGGAAGCCCCTTGATACGCAATGAAGGGGTTCCTTAACGCCGGCTTAGAAGCACAGTGCAGAGGGAGATGAACTTTAATGGGTGTTTGCAGCCATCCTGGGTCAGTCCGCAGATGTGGCCCTATGATGCTTGCTTGAGTTCTGTCCAACAGAGCTTTGAACACAAGGTAGACCTAGCTAACCTTCACCCCCCACATGCCCACATTGGTCACATTTGCTGTCCTGGAGTTGGGTAGGTCTGTGTCCCCCAGGACTGAGAACCTCTGAAGGACAGTGTCAGCACCTTGCACAGCTCACACTCTGTCCCAGACCAGCTCCCCACTGTCATCCATGAAACTCTCACCAGAAATCCTCCCACAATGATTTGCTTTTTAAACCAGACGAAACTATAAATGGATACCAGATTGGTTTTTATATAGAATTTCCGAACCCCAGTGAAGATTCTATCATGGGGTTACAAATTTACATTTATTACAGTGAGAAAACAAGGAAGCTAGATTTCCTCTCACAATCTTGCACTCCAGTGGGAGCTGAGTAGCAGGGAAAAAATTACATTTTTGTCTAATCTAATAAATGTTTCTTGATCCAATAACCTAGATGGTCTCTTTCACGTCACAAAGACCATGAATGGGATAGCGGGGATCACCCCACTGGCCCTGCTGGAATTAGAATCAATAGTGATCTAAAAGCTTATGAAGGCTTGGTTATCTCTGATCTGTCATCCAGAGGAATAGGTTTGGGATGATACGTGTCTTGGACAATTACATATGGTTTGGACAATTCTGTAGCATCTGTAGAGAACCTGACAGCCTCCGAGTTCTCAGTAGCATCACCACCAGCTTGTGCCCTTATCATGTCTTTCCCTGCAGTATGCTCTTCTGAAGATTTGGTCCAGTTGTACACCTCGGGTTGCAGGGTGGCCCAGGGGCTTGTGCTGTGGTTGAGCTTCTGAACCTCTTCCAGGGTGCAGCTTTTCATGGCCTGTGTGAGTGCTGGGCGAGCTTGGTCCATAGTGAGCCTCCGAGACCCAGCAGACGCCAGAGCATCTCAGGGAGTGCGACCCAGGATGTTCCCCATATTTCCTGTTGACTGGCCAAAATAACTCTCCAAAAAATCCACCCAAAGAGAAAAGAAAAAGAAGCGAGACTGCCCTCGCAGTGTGTGAACACACACTTCCGACCGGAGCTCCAGCCGGCCTCACACGTGCAAATAGAGCATGTTCCCAGGATGGTCTCTATATTGATTTGAATCCCTCCCCCAGAAGTTACCACAGGTTTAACAGGAAGCCAGGACTAGAGAGTTAACAGGGGGACCCAGCTCCACCCACAGTCCCCCCAGCTCTATGGTTAATCATCTTAGGATGCCAGTTCACTTTTATCAGTCCCAGCCCCTTGCCCAGGGCCTGATCCTGTTCTTCTGGCATTGAGATGATGAGAGCAGAACTCTACTGTCAAGAACATGAATGCTGATGCCAAACTGTCACATCCTCCACTCACCATCCGGCTTCCTCCTCCGCCTACCACCCGGCTGGCTTCCTGCCTGTTGTCCATGGTACAATCATTACCACTCCTTTGTCACTCTGAAGTGTACCAGCCAAGTACAGGACTTGGCAAGATTCAGTTAGACATTAGAGCTGCAGCACTTAGAACCGCCTGGCACGCAGGTCAGGTCACATGGTGGCCCGTTGTCCTTGTTCCTTCTCCAATAGTCTATTGCTCAGAGAACCAGTGGAGGAGAGGTTCCTTAGGGAGAGGTGGCAAACCCCCACCGGGGAGTGGAAACAGCTGGTTGGTCTTCTGTTTGCCGTTGTGAATGCTGTAATTATTTCCTGCATGCACCACGTGGGTCTGTGCTTAGAGCTAAGTGGGCAGGAGAGAGGTAGGTTGTTTGGAGTATGGGAAGGCAGGGCCGGGGGTGCTTGGCTGGTGGGACTCTTGAGTGGACAAAGGGAAGCCAGAAGGTCAGAGGACACACGTGGCCTCTTTTCCAATTTAGTTGGAAGTGCCATTGGCAACAGATGAAGGAAGAATGGAAAACCACCCAGGTCTATTTTAGAGCATCACTGCTTTTGTGTGTAAAACTGTTGTTAAAATTGCCTGAAAGGAGTGTGTATCTAGATTGGTACCCAGTCTCCAGCCTGAGGTAGGACACGAGAGGCACAACATGACATCTGTCCCAGCTGGACGTGCCATGGCCAGCAAAAGTCACGGTGGGAGGCCAGGAGCCAGCAGAATGGCCTCATTCCGCTGAGCCCTCCTCCTGGCTGCTGCCCGGCAAGGGCTCTGGGGCTTCGGGCAGCAAGCCTCTGGACTCGGGCTGGCAATCCGGGACACAGGTGCACCTTTGCTCCCTGAAAGGGCTGGATTTGGTTTAGAGAGAAGTAACAAATCAAGAAATGGGGTTTACGTCCTGTTAATAAGTTTCGTCATTGTCTATGTGGGTAACAGGTACTGAAGAGAGAAAAGCACAGGATCAGCATTGAACAAGGCGGTCCACACTCCTTCCCACCCATTGCCAATTCAAGTGGCAGAGCTCTCACAGGGATGCAACCGTGGCTTGAAGGGACAGAAAAGTTTGAATAGATGTCAAAGTGATCTGTAGTTTAATAATAATAGTAATAATAATAATAATAATAATCTAAATCCTATTACAAAAAAGAAAAATAGTACAAAAAACAATATTGTAACCCTTCGGTAGAAAGACAGACACTTGAGTATCATATAATTATCAGGAAACTGGGGCAACACCAAAGGAAAAGTGCTGCAAAAATAAGGGAAACACAAATTTAGAAGTCTGACTGATCAGCCAAAGCATGTGGCAGAGACCCTGGATTATTATCCTTTACTCTCCTAAAATGTTTGCATGTCTGCATCACTATGACAACAGATGAGAGCGTGGCACCAGGGACCTCAAGCCCACCTTCATGATCCATAAAGGGAAGAGCACACACACCCCAGAGTCGGAGGGGAGCAAGTTGCTTTCCTCTGGGAAGCCTGACGCCCTGACCCAAGCAAGGGTCATGCAACTTGCCTGGCGGGGGTATCCTGAAGGTGGCCCAACAGGGGGCTGGGTAGAGCGGGCCTCCTTAAATGCTAGCCCCTCTTCTCCCCGACTTTCTGTGTGTAGAGGAAAAGCCATGGGAAAGCAGATAGCACAAGATTCAGACTCACAGCCTCTATGACTTAGGAAAAATCCCTAAGAATTTCCCAAGACATACTTAGAATAGGAATTTAAGACATACATGTTCCAAACATGTCTATTACTTGTTAAGTACAACTATGTTCTAACTATAAAGGAAAAACAGCAATTTGATTCTAACTTGTGGTTAATATTTTCAATAGCCAGGAAATTCCCCTTTCTGATATCTGTTTTTCAATCTTCTCCATGTCATTGTTTTCTGTTCTGCTTATCAAGGCCAATGAGGGGTTATTTTTTTTTAAACATGGAAGCCACTGCCACATGCATTTTGATGTTGTTGTTCTTCTGACAGTTCTCTCGATGGAAATAAAAATTTTCTGTGGTCTTGTCCTCATGTAGGAGCATGAAGGAACTCTACCCTGTAAACATGTGCCTCATGGAGGCCCAAGGTGTACCAGCTGGGAAAGACCCTCCTACTTCAGCTTGGCAGATATTTTTTTTCCTGCTAGTTAAGTGACTAACCCATAGATTTTGTTAAAGAGCCACTGCTTTATTCATTGTCTTCACAAAAGAGATAGTGGCCCCACAGAAGGACAGGACCACCACAGTGACCTTCTCATTTTCCGTTTGAACCCCCCGGGGCCCACTGTTTGTATGTGTTTATTAAGATATTCACCCTTTCTTGAGGCTGATTTGGGAGCAGGAGCCCTGGAAAGCCTTATAACTCACCCACAGTTGGGGGAAGGGGGTGCACATTTGGGGGAGAAGTTCTATATTGCAAAGTTATTGTATCATGTATCTTGCTTAATGCAGTTGTAACTATGGAAACTACCTATGATTGGAGATCAGTGAGGAGTGATTCCCTCATGAAAATTAATTTTGCCGTAGGCCATTTTAATAAAGCATAAATATTTTGAGCAAGGAACAAGTTAGATGTTTTTAAAAGAGAAGGAAGTAAGGAAAAAAAGGTGTATGTGTGTCTCCTTCACTCCTGTTTTCTTTCCTGGGCCATAAAACTAGGAAAATGACCAACATAAAAGAAAATCACATTTGAAAAGGATACATTTAGTTACGGTCATTTAAAAAATGCATTACTTAGAGACACAGCACGCTTGTTCTCACTTATATACACTAACTCCAACTATTATACAAGTGACGCCTGTTCGGGGAATGAAATAAAGTTCCCATTACTGCTGAGGCCTGCGAGGCAGAACGCGGTTTCAGGAGGCCCGACTGGTCATGGATACGGGCAGCGTTCTGGTTCTCCCCAAGGACCCCAATCCTACAGCACCGTCTACAAGCTGCCTAAGCTTCGGCAAGTTTCCAAACCCGCGTAGCCTGGGTTTCCTCATCTATGAGAGGGTGACGATGGCATCAGCCTTGCAGGCTGGTTGGTGGAACTAAATACGATAGTGAGTGAAAAGTACTTGGCACAGGATAAACAATCAAACAACATTACTTATGGGCCGGCCGAGTGGTGCGTTGGTTAGGAGCTGGCTTGGGGCATCAGCTCTGAGCATTGGGGCCTGGGTTTGGATCCCACATATGAGGGCCAGTGACGCTGCGCCCTCTACAGCTAAGATGGTGAACAACAGCTCCACCTGGAGCTGGGCTGCTGTGAGTCCCCGGGACAGTATAGCTGCAGCCCCTGCTGCAGTGGGCTGCCATGGGCTACAGTGAGTGGCCGGCAGCCAGCGTGAGCTGCGAAGAACCACTGTGAGCGGCCGTCCAGAGGCCGGCGACCGATCTGCCTCACCCGGGAAGAGCGCAATGACGATACCAACATGGGCCAGTGAAGCGACGTCCTCTACAACTAGACTAAAGAACAAAAGGACAGCAACTTGTCTGTTCCCCTTCCCCGATTCTCCAACGCTGTTCCCCTCCCCCAATTCCCCAATAAAATCTTTAAAAAAAATTAGTTATTATAATTCTCATTAGAAGTCTTATTAATGAGGCAGAGAAGAAAAGCTCAGGAATAGAAGTCTGGAGACATGGACTCTAAGACTTGCTCTTCCAGAAATGAGCTAGAAAATCTCTTCCGCTTTCTGGACTTCGGTCCCCTCACTTACCAGCTCAGGAGATTGGGCCACATGATGTGTAAGAACCCTCCAGTGCTTAAGTCCCATGCTTCCAGTTCAGCCTTCCAGCAAACCCCTTTGGCATGCCATTGTCTCATTTACTTTCTGAAGAGCCCAACAAAGTGGGTATTCATGAGTCTACTTGTCTCAGGTGAGGATGTTGGGGCAGACGGGAGATGGCAGAGAAGAATGGACAAAGCTGAGAGCTGACCCCGCTACATCTCACACCTTCTTACCCCTCCATTGAATTCAGAGGTCCGATCAAAGGAAACACACCCCTCACCAGCTGACGCCCCGCCCAGGTTTCAGGGTGATTTCTGTGTTCCTACTTCATATATCTGGTTCGGCCTCGGGGCCCTCCTTGTGGTTTTGGCCCACACACTGGTCATCCAAGTGTCCTTTGCAGCCTCGGGCTGTGTTTATTAGCCTGAAAATGAGAGTCTGGATGCTGGTGGGAGGTTACTATCCCCAACCTCCCCCCCAGAGCTGCGCACAGTGACTTCATGGATATGTTTACCAAAATGTGTATGAAGGAATATTGATTCATTTCGGATTTTTTGAAAATCAAAATACTACAAATTGGTAGTTACAAAACAGTCATGGGGATGGAAAGTACAGCAGAGGGAATATAGTCAGTAATATGGTAATAACTATGTATAGAGCCAGGTGGGCACAACTCTGATTGGGGGGATTACTTTGTAAGTTAAATAAATGTCTAACTAGTATGCTGTACATCTGAAACTAATATAAAATAATATTGAATGTCAACTGTAATTGAAAAATAAAAAAAATAAAAAATACTATGTAAAAGAAAACAGATGCCCCATCCCTGCACCCCCCCCCCACTGGCATGATTGAGCATTTAAAGGACCTGGGTGGTTCCATTTATTAGAATCACATGGGGAACTACACTGACTACTAACTGTATAATTTTATTAAACGGGTAATTCTATTAAAAGACGAGAAGGAAAATCTATCTCATGCAACCTCTAATTTAAATTCCACAGTTCCATCATCATTCCTGGGTGCGTAGAGAAGACAGGGGAAATTCAGGTTAATTATTGTTGTCGAATTAAGACCAGAGCAATGCGGGGCTGGCCGAGTGGCGCGGTGGTTGAGCTTCCCAAGCCAGCGGCCCCGGTTCGGGTCCCACATATGAGGGCCAGTGACACTGCCCTCAAAAAAAAAAAAAAAAAGACCAGAGCGAGGTGTTGTGGCCCTCAGTGCCCATGGGAGTCCCAGTGTCTGCCTGTCACCCAGGCAACCTTGGAACGATGGAGTGATCTGAGGGCTTGGAGGGAGACGACTGCCCGCAGGTCTCAGGGAAGGCGTGAGCAAGAAACATTTCTCTTGAAGGATGAGGAGAACTTGCAGGGTGAAGAAGTGACGGAATGGCCTTCTGGGCAGTGGCTGCAGCCCAGACGCCAAACCTGGGTGTTTGGACCTGATCTTTCAGCGGTGAGGGGTCTGATAAAGTGAACTGATGAACTTGCACGTTGGGTTCCTCTGGAGGCAGAGTTCGTACGATGGCGAGTGACGTCTGGGGAAGGAAAAAAGAGGATGCAAAGCCCAGTGAGGAAGCTCCCACAGTGGTACAGCACTGACCAAGCCCTTCCTGACCACAGGGCCGCCCACAAAAGGAAGTCCACATTGGTGGATGCGGCCAGGCCCTTCTACCCCCACTGAGGTGACCACTGAAGGACCCAACAGGTGGAGGCCGTTAGCGCCCACCCTTGTAGAGGGCACGGCTGAGGGGTGCGTCCCTGAGTCTGTCACAGGAAGGCCAAGTGCATTGGGCTATGAGGAAAAGCTAACGTTTATTGGGGGCACCATATGCCTCTGCTAAGCACGTCTCCTTCGTTATTTCATCCAACCGTCAGCGCGGTCTTGTCATGGAAGTGCTCTTATAATTATTCTCCTATCCCAGGTGAGGAAGGAGGCCTCAGAAAGGTAACATGCATTCAGAATCAGGAGGCTGGTAAGTGACAGAGGCAGGGCTGCCATTCACATCTCTTGGTGTTTAGAGTTAGTGGCCCAAGCAGGTGCCCCAGAGCGTGACCAAGGGGAGCGGTGGAAGCAGGAAGACGGGTCAGATGGCTGTTCCATGGCCCAGCCTGGACCAGCGGCAGGACGGCTTTGAAAAGCCTTCCAAGAGAAAACTGGCATGGCATTGTCGACAAGTAGGCTCAGTGGGTAAGAAAGGTCCCTAACTGGACAAGCCTGAGGGGTCTGCCTTTTTAGGTCTGATACCTCCTCTTTGTTCAATTTTGGTAACCTATATTGAAAAGACATGGACAACATTTAGATTTCTTAACTTACTTAAATTATGTTTTCAGTATTATCTTCTTTATTTAACTGGCTAACTAGGTAATACATTCACAAATGTTTAAGAGCAAAAAGTACAAAAGTGTATACAATAAAAATCTTCATCCTTCCTGTTTCCCATCTGATTAGTTTCCACTATGCAGATACCAAACCTATATCCAGTGTTATCCGTTTCTGATGCATTCTTTTAGAGTTTTTTAATGTATATGGAAGCAAAGATAAAAATGTATCTATCCTTTTTTTACACAACTTAAAATAGTCTATATACACAGCTCTGATTTTTTTATATTAGCACATAAAGGCCTGTCTCATTGTTTTTCGTGGCAGCATAGTATTCCATGGAATGGATATGCCACATTTAATTTATCCTATTGATGGACAGTCCCACTACATCTGTGGAAAAAATGCTCTTATCGTAAGAGCTTCTGTTTTATCTCTGTGGTTACACATTTTTTAGATCCAAATGCTATGTTTTAATTTCTTTCTTTTCCCCCTCTTTGATCATACTTCCTGAAAACTTCTCTATTTGGTTAATGTTTTGTTTGTTTTGTTGATAATGTTTTCAAAGAACCAGGTCTTGACTTTATTTATTATTTCTACACATTTATTTCTAATTTATCATAATTAATGCCTGCTTTTCCCCTTATTTTTGTGTAACTTCTTCAGTTGAATATTTGGTTACTTCTTTAAAATCTTCTCTAATAGTAAAGGTTTTTAAAGTTACAAATTTGAATCAACAGCATATTACAGGTTTGATTTGTATTTGCTCTTTGACTCAAAACTATTTGAAAGAGTGTTTTTAAAATGTCTCAGTACTTAAGATTCATTTTTACACTATTTGTTTGCAGTCTATTTCTAGATTTAATATATTTTGGTTAAATAGTAGGACCTGTGTAATTTTGACTTTGGAGTATGTAATTAAGTTTCCTTAAGCCTATAACCAAATTTTGTAAATATTTCATGGTTATTTGTGGGGGAAGAAAATCTTGTCTCTATCTGTAGGGTACAAAATTCAGTAGCTCTCTATTAAAATAAATATGCTAATTGTAATGATCCTTTTCTTTGTTTGTTTGTTTCTTATCTCCCTCTGGCAAATTCTGAGTTGGTGCACTAATGCTTTCCATTATTATTGTGTTGTGATCATTTCTCCCAGCTACTCTGATGATTTGCACTTTTACAGGTTTCACTGCTAAGGTATTTGTATATCAAACATGTTCATGACTTTACACATCCTGAAGCACTTTTATGGTGTGTGACAACAACGAGTAGAGAGCTGTATTAGCGTTTGCTTATTTACAGAGCAGGCTATGGCACAACTTTCCTGCCTCTCATGTAACTCCTTTAACCACCAAATTTAGCCAAACCACACGTAGTTGCACAGAAATCTCTTTGCTCAGTAATTTCACTGATGTTCTCAGAAACGTAGCCAGTATATTTTCCCTGAATGTAATCCAGCCTTTTGTGGGGCTCACTAACTCTTCCAAGGTATGAGTTTATAATTTCTTAAATGATGGGGTCACCATAACAAAATGAGCAGGGTCTAATTTGTACCCAGACACGAGTTTCTGCTCTTGGCAAGACTTGCTCTATTTCATCCAAACAAAACTTTACTGTGAAGATTAAAAACTCAGCCACAATTGGGGTCTTTTCAAAGTGACATGGAGTTAAGCTATAACTCACATTTTGCCTTGCTAAATAAAGCTCACCTTAGTGAAATAGGGAAGAAATTTCAACAAGTTTCCTGAGTTCATATGCATCCATATTTGGGGTTTGACATTCCATAGAATTGATAGAGGTAATAAGAAGGATTTTTTTCCCCCTCTTGATATCATTGACCTGGCAAAATCTTATTTGAAATGTCCTTATATATACCTTAATGCACTTGTGCTACCTTTCCTTAACCATAAATTCCTGAAAGTGAAATTCTCATATCAAAGGATGAGAAACTTAATTTTTTTTTTTTAAAGATTTTATTGGGGAATTGGGGGAGGGGAACAGCGTTGGAGAACCAGGAAAGGGGAACAGACAAGTTGCTGGCCTTTTGTTCTTCAGTCTAGTTGCGGAGGACGTTGCTTCACTGACCCATGTTGGTATCGTCATTGCGTTCTTCCCGGGTGAGGCAGATCGGTCGCCGGCCTCTGGATGGTCGCTCACCGCGGCTATTGGCAGCTCACCCTGGCTGCCAGCCACTCTCTGTAGCTTATGACAGCCCACTGCAGCAGAGGCTGCAGCCTACACCGTCACCCGGGCTCGCACAGCCCAGCTCCAGGTGGAGCTGTTGTTCACCACCTTAGCTGTAGAGGGCAGTGTCACTGGCCCTCATATGTGGGATCCGAACCGGGGCCGGTGGCGTCCCCAAACCAGCTCTTAACCAATGCGCCACTCGGCCGGCCCGAGAAACTTAAATTTTTGATGTGTAATTTGAAATTTCTCTTGGAAAGGCCACCTTTGGTGGTAACAACGTCTGCTTCCCCATGCCCTCACTGCCCCAGATATTATCAGTTTCTTATGTTTCCAATTTGGCAGGAAGAAAATATCTATCAACCCTCTAATTTGTACTTCTTTTATTGCTAGGAAGTTTTTAAAATGTCCTAAATTTATTTATTTATTTTATTTTCTAGTTTCATTGAGGTGTAATTGACAATTAACATTATATACGTTTAAGGTGAACAACATAAGGATTTGCTATATGTATCTATTACAAAATGGTTATCACAATAGAGTCAGTTAACATCTACCACCTCACATAGTTACGATTTTTTTCGCTTTGTGAGAACTTTTAAGACCTACTCTCTTAGCAACTTTCAGATACATAATACTGTATAGTTAACTATATGCTTCATATCCCTAAATTTAAATGCCGTTTGTATTTTTTCTGTTCATTGCTTGTTATATTCATTGCCCAGTTTTCTAAGTGGGTGGTCTGTATTTTTCTTTTTTCTTTTTAAGAGCTGTGTGTAGGGATATAAATCTTTTGTCATATTGATGAGGTTTATAAAGCATCTATGCTTCACCTTTTTACCTGCATAACCCAGCTGACTTTTCTTACCAATCATTTTCCAATATAAAAAGACACTGCCATGTAGCTTGCTATTGTTACTTCCATTTCACAGATGATAAGAATGGGATTCAGAGAGGTTACGGGGACGTAAACTGACATAAAAGCCAGAATCAGGCTCTGAAGTCCCATACACTTTTTGTGCTCGTTCTCATGAGATTTGTTGTACAGTTTCATGAGCCTAACTGCCATGGCTGCTACTACTGTGGCTCCATACCATTCAACCCAGAACCATCGACTGCCTCAAAAACCCAAACAACCCCTCCCATCCTAACACAGGACCAACCCAGAACCAACTTGGTTTAAAGTCCTGCCTCCTTAAATTCATGGAGTTTCAGTTTTCAAGAATACCTGTGTTCAGTCATAGGGGAAAATATGCTATTTTGTTCTGGTTTGTTTTATGTTTGAGAAACAAGAGAAAGGTTCTGTGCATTGAGACAGTCCTGAGGCGAGACTGCCTCCCATTGGTGTTGCCAGAACACTGGAGAGCTTGATCCTAATCACAGAGCCTTCCCTGCAAACTCCCCCCACCAGGAGGTTGACTAGATGGACGGATCGTGTTCTTAACAGTCATCAGTGGAAGCCAGACTGCTGAATGGCTTTGATGAGGAACCAGAGGGAAAACTGAAACATACACAGTGTTCCATTTCACTGGTGCAGCACAAAACCAGCATTTCACTTTTAGAACGAGCACATCTCTCTGGTGACTGGACATTTGTGTACGGGGCAAGCTGCCTAGCCCGGTTCCCAAAGCCAACGCCCTGAAGCTAGTAAAATTGCAGGGTGGCCGAACTGGTCTCCCACAGCGGTGTGCCCAGACCGGGGTGGGGGGACCTTTGAAGAGGCGATGGGGACTAGAGTAACAACATCGTGAGGAGTCTGCACGGTGACCGATGATTACTAGACTTAGTGGGGCGATCACACTGTATGGTATAAAAATATCAAGTCACTATATTGTACACCTGAAACTAATACAACTAGTATAATATTGTAGACCAACAAAATTTAAATTTTAAAAAAATTGAGGCTGTAAGAAATAGGCTGGGCTTAGCAAATTCCATACCACAAAGAGTTGATCACAGTAAAGAATTACAAAATGAATCATGCTCTTTTCCCAATAGCACAAAAATACAAGTGCCTAGCACACAGGAAATGATAATTATGAAAGAAAAGTGGGTGCTCAGATGACACTGTCCCTGGCATAATGCGACGTGAAACAAACCAAACCCCTTGCTTTGTCATGTGGGGTGAAGCAAAGTTTCAATTACACACAATGAAGCACAGTGCTGTGTGTTCTAGAATGATCTGCCTCCAAACAGCCCGTAGCAGTGACCTGGAGCGGAGCCTGGTGGAACGTAGCATTGAGGGCAGGGGAGCAGTGTGGGCTTGCAGAGGGCAGCACCAGCGGGGAACCAGAGGCCTGCGGAGCTTTTCCTGTTGTTTGCCTGATTTTGTATTTGTTTTTTCATTTTAAAACAACCATGTAACCACCCATGGAAACACAGTAACTCCCCTGATATGGTTCTTCTCACAGTCCACACTCTAGGTCAGGGTCCCAGGGGAGAGGCAGGCAAGGTCTCTGCTCTGGGAGGGCCAGCTTTCGGCCAAAATAACGGGCAGTAGACGCCCAGCCCAGTCAGACTTTACGTCACAGGGAATCCCGTGCTGTCCACGTGGGAGGTAAGCTGTTCTGGTGATGTCAGCTTCAGGAGGAGCTGCTGCACGTCTGGGGAGGTGATAGCAGTCCGGCGGCATTGCCAGGTGCCAGCTCACATCTCAGGACCTCCCCTTCCCTAGAGACCCCATAGGAGGCAAGGATGGAAGAAAAGGAGAGATGTAAAGAAAAGGGGGAAGGGTGGGAAACTGGGAGAAATGGGAGAAAGGAGAGACAAGGAAGACAGGCAGGGGAGGAGGGGAAGGGGCGAGGAGGCGGTCATGGGGCGCTGTCAGCTCCCCAAGGCCCCAGCTTCTCCCCAAGCCTGGAGATCAAAGCCCCTTGTCTCTCCCCCCTCCCTCCCTGCCTTTCTTCCTCCTTTCTGTCTTTCCTTCCCTCCTTCTTCCCTCTCTCCCTCCCGCCCTCCCTGCTTTCTTCTTTCCTTCCTTCCCTCCTTTCTTCCTTCCTTTTCCTTCCTTCCTTCCTTCCCTCCTCTCTCTCTCCCCCTGACTCTCTTCCTCCTTCCCTCCCTTCCCTCTTTCTCTCTTTCTTTCTCTCATTTTTCCTTCTCCAGAGCCTCAAGGAAGTGTGGATAATTATTCTCCCTTAAGGCATTATGACAAGGTTTAGAGCTCTTGGAATGTTCAATGTCTCAGAGGCACAAAGAATTTATTATCTGTTTCCCAAACAAAGCAATAATTAGATTATTCCAGATAATTAATATCATGTTTTCAGAAGCCCTGAGTAGATGATAAGCTAATATTTGTACACTTGACCTTAAAAATTTGACAACTAAGAAGCTCTTGGAGAGATGCCCAGAAAGTCACCGATTATTAAAGGATTTAAAAGCAATGCCGTGTGCAAAGGAACTTTCAGAATTCTTTTAAAAATATGTTTGCAGTTTTGTAAATCACTGTGCTAGAGTAACTATGGAATTATTCTTTGATGGTATAATTACATTTTAACTATAAAGCAATTTTGTGTTCCGTAGTCATGCAGGGGAAATCCAGGAGCCAATCAGCTGCCACCAGGAGGAAACATAAAGACTAGTTCACATGGAACAAACTGCTGTTTCCTGGTGGCTGTTTGCATCTTCTAGTTGTAGTCAGGCATTTGCAAAGGTAGTGAGAATTCCCTTAAGGGCAGTTGGACACACCAATACCCACAAAGAAACAACCACTGTGTGTCAAAAACCCAGCTAGAGGCTATTTTACAAAATGTTCTGAAAACATATGTAGGAAAATATTCCCCATTGAGCAATCAGCTCCCAAAGGACAATGAAGTCTCCAGAGAAAAAAGGAAGCTTTTTCCAGGGGGCTGGGAGGGTGCAGGGGCTTCATCCAAGATTCTCCTCCCACGGCCCACTCACAACTGCTCTCCTTTTTTTCTACTCTAACGGAGAGGCAGTTCAGGCTAGAAAACACAGCTAGCCCTGGTGAGTAATGAGACAGCCCCCAAACCAAAGTCCCAAATGCTATTTTCTCCCATGCTTTTACCCTTCCATCCCCTCCCTCCCTCCCTCACCTGTTTGTTGTCGGGGATCTAAGTGGCCTGGGGGGACCTTTCCAGTGGAGTGCTGGAAAAGGTTTCACAAACCAGCTGTCTGGGGAAAAAGTGTTTGCCGATATCTGTGGTGTAAATACTCTCTCCAAGGCTGACTTCAAGCAAACATGGCACCCCTGAATGCACTGTTGGAAAGAAATGCACACAATTTACTTGCACAATCTCTCTCTCTCTCTCTCTCTCTCTCTCTCTCTCTCTCTCTCTCTCTCTCTGTCATTTTTTTCTGGATCAATTGAGAGTAAGTTGAAGACTTTATGTCTCCTAAATACTTGAGGTCACGGTGTGTGATGTATTTTAAGGATAGACAAACATAAAGTATTCTTCAATTTTGTTAGGGAAGTAGATACTTGTCTTTTTTTTTTTTTTTTTTTTGGTTTCCCAGAATCCAAAACCCATATCTGTGTTTTAGGAATTCTCCCAACTCCTGAATTTTGGTAGGAAGCAGAACCAGAAATGCCAGATTCTCTCTTTCCCAGCATCCTTTGCAGTTAGGGCATGACCATGTGACAAGGCCCCACCGATCACATGTGCATTTCATCTTTGGGTTTGGGAGTTGGTGACACACAAAACAGGGAGGCAGACCCTCATGGCAGAGATGGACCCCAACTGCATGAAGGGCCCAAGTCTGTTGTGGCCCCATGGTGGGGTCCTCACCAGCCTGCCCTGTGGGGTGCTGGTGGCACGGTGGCTGATGGTGTAGCCCAGCCTCCCTGCTCTTGCCCATTTTCCAGCCTAGTTCAGGGTGCTGCTCTGTCCCCTTTCCATGAACTCTTTCTCTGCCAAGTCAGCCCAAGGTGTCACCAGCTCCCATGACACTGGACCTGCAGCGGGGTTCATGCTTCTACCACAAGTGTCTCGCCACACAAAGAACAATATGGAGACACTGTCATAGTGAATATAAAAGGGACCATGTTTTACATTCCTCACTCGGTGGAAATTATTCTGGATATCATGAAAGGGCAGAGCTGTCTCTGGAGTCAGGATTCCTCGGCCCCACCACATCCTGACGGAGCCACAGGACGTAGGACACTCCTCAGTCTCTGGCCTCGGTTTCCCTATCTCTCTAGTGGGGTGCCAGTGGGGATGGCGCTCGCAAGGTCCCTGTGAAAAGCAGAGATGCACGTGAGATATTGCTTGCATGGCTCATGCACGGTGAGGGCTCAGTGGCCTCGGCTGCTGCTCTTAGAATGTTCCTGCTCCTGTGTGTCTTGCTTTACTATACACAGTAGCCTCTCAACCATCTTTTGGAGAAAAACAATATTTTTATCCTATAACACCAACTATATTTTACAAAGGCCATTTTTTAAAATTTGGCCCTGAGGTCATGGACACACCAGGCCTGCTCGTGTTCTCCGGGAGTCTGTGTGGCCCAGTCAAAAGCGCCTTCTGCAAGGAGTTAACCAGATCTGGGTAGGCCAGCTACACCCGGATGTTTCTTGACTCTCCCCTCTACCTGGAAAACAGCGTTCTTGTTCACTGTGCCTGTCACGGGGCTTTGAGAGGTTCTGTGACTCACTTTAAACAGCAGAGCCAGATTTGATCCTGGATATGGGGCCCCCTGGTTTGAAAGTTGGTGCCATTTCATCGATGGCAGCAGACAATTAGCAGGATATTTCAGACACTGTGTGCAGGGGTTCGTGGGCGGGGACACAATTAGGGGAAAGCGTGCTTTCATGCACAGAGAATGGAATTATAAACCAGTGTGTTTTTTTACAAAAAGCGATTAGGTAATATGCTACAAGAGCCTTAAGAATAGTCATGGTCTTTGTCCAATTTCACTTGCAAGAATCTGTAAAGGGACTCAATCAGAGATACAGTCAAAGCTTTAAATGCAAGGTTGTTTATTTCAGCTTTATTTATAAAAGCAGAAGTTGAGAAGAATTAAATAACTTAAAGGGTGGAACTTACTGAAAAGTTATAATACCTCCTTTTAGGAAGTCATCAAAATCCAAGTTTCAGTGCACAAGAAATTGCTCATGAGGTAATGTTAAGTGAAAAAAAGGACATAAAACTACATTCAGTATATCATATATAGGTATATCATATATATCATATATATGGGAATAGTATATTATATTTATGGAAACAAAAATTTTAAGAATAATTCTACCTGGCTTCAAACATCATTGGTGATTTACAGTATTTACTAAAATCTCTACAATGAGACTTTGTACAAATATCTACAAAATTCTCTAGTGCACATTTTATTTTATTTAGTTTACAATTTATTTCTCCCCAGCTCCAGTGAGATGTATTTGACATATAAATTATATAAGTTTAAGGTGTACAACATGATTAATTGATACATATATGTTTCAAAATGATTACAGCCTAAGGTTAGTTAACACATCCATCATCTCACATAACTTGTAATTTTTTTTTTGTAGTGTGAACATTTCAGATTTACTTTCTTACCACCTTTCAAGTATACAATTCAGTATTGTTAATGACAGCCACCATGCAATGTGTTTTAGACCCCAGAACGTAGTCACCATCTAACTGGGAGCGGTGTCCTCTGACCAATATGTCCCCATTGGCCCCACTGCCCAGCCCCCAACCACCACTGTTCTACTCTGGGTTCCAGTACACAGTAATGTATTAAAATAAAAATGAACACATATAGCAATGAATCTAAATGGCCTGGGGGAGTCCAAGGATATAAAAGAACTGTTCTAATAAGATTAGATTAAAAGCAAAACTAAATAAATCAATCTGACAGACCCATAACAAAATGAGCACAGAGGAAAAGAAAGACAGTGGGAACGCAAAAATAAAAAAGGGAGACATCTCATATCAGCATCGGACAACGCTGATACCTATTAGGAAGATTAGGAAGATGGTCTGTGAGAACACAGGTCATGCAACCTGAATGAATTATGGAGTTAATCAGGGAAGGCTGTCCTCAGCCCTGGGCTTGGGCTGTGTGGTGGGCAGAGCCTGGAGTCCTGGAAAAATCGGTTGTGAATTTGAGTTTCTGCCATCAGCCTGCTCTCGGCACCATTTTCTTCATCCCTAACAGAAATACCGCGCCATGCTGCTGTGGAATTAAATGAACTGCTGTGAACACTAGCATAATAATGGGTATAAATAGCTGCTCGATAAATTTCCTGTTCATTTCCTATGCTGAACAGCAGAGCCACAAAATATGCGCAGGAACATGTTTTAGACATACAAGGAAAATTGACAGCGATACTATCGTCGGATGAGATTGTAGCTCACTGTTGTCCAAGTTCAGACAACGGCAGCCGCCTCCAGCTGTTGTCTGGGGACCACGGGCGATATACAAAGGGTCTCAGAAACTGTGCGGCAGCACAGTGGTGTTACTTATTTTCAAGATGTAAAATAATATTTGGGGGAAGTGATTATATTTTTTCCAAGGTCATAAAGAAATTCTCAGTACATTTTAGAGAAGTATAAATCTTACAATCTGTATTTATGACCCCAATATAATATCTAGTATTAGTCATTTATATCTAAGCCAGGGAAGCTCCATTCTCTGTGACATTATCAAGAGCTCTCCTGAATAGTACTTATATAGAACAAATGACATAAAGGATTTGATTTGGAAAATAAAACACTACACATTGAAATAAAATTATAATAATAAATGAAACCAGGCCTTCAAAATGTAATTGAATGTACATTTTGGAAGCAGGGTTAATTGATGAGCTCTGATGTAATTTAAAAAAAAAACATCATCACAAAAGAGACATTCAAAAGATTTGGTCATTAAAATTGTTTAAAATGTATAGTGAGGACAGGGTGAAGTACAACAATCCCAGAAAATATCCAGGGTCCATAAAGAACTCACAGGAACTGATTAGAAAACAATTTTAAAGCCCACATATAAGTGGACAAACGATTTCAACCCACAGAGCATACTTTATCATTGACTTGCACGTAATAGATGGGAAACTAAATAAGAATATTTAACAAAATCTCAGTATGTCTTTCCTACGTGCTGGATGTCACTCTTAGCACTGAAATAGTAACTCCTTTCACCCTCACAGCCACCCTGGGAGGGAGAGTGCTGATGCTCTGATTCTGCAGGGGAATGAATCCCCACGAGGTGAAAGGACTCAGCCAAGGTCACACAGCCAGGAAGGGCAGAGCCAGGATGCAAGCCCAGGGTCACCGTACCGCATCCAGCCCCCGGGTCGAGCAAGCCGAAGCGGAGCGCATGAAGGTGTGGACGTAGCGGGATTCATGGTTGTGAAAGCATACAAACCACTGACAGTGTGGGAATGCTGAAATAACTAAATGACAACTGAAGACTGTTATACTGCCCTTAAATTTGTAATGAAACCAACTTCGGGCAACTTGAAATCTGTGATGTTAAATGAAAAGAACATAAATAGCATGCATGCTCTGTTTCCTAGGATGTCTAACACTCAATGCAGATAGGCTAAGAGGGAAGGAGGCGTGGAAAGTGGAAACATCGATGTGGCTACACATTGTCCCCATGTAATGTCAAATGAGAGTAGTGGTTCCACAGGAAAAGTGACTGTTGTTGGAGAGCTGTGCGTTTCCCCCAATACAGCACCCTCCCTCTCTGAAGGGGCGTCCTGGGCCCCTGCACCCCTTTGCAGCTGCCTGCTCTTCATCCCTCAGTCTCATCGCTCCTTTTGGGAGGACTTCCGGGCACCCTGCCCTTTTGGGAGGACTTCCGGGCACCCTTGGCTTCAGGACCATCCTCCATGTCTCCACAGCAGCCCGCCTCCCCCACTTGGCAAGGCTGACTTCTTTTCTTGCCTGCAGCCCTAGCTCCTGACAGGGAGCCCAGGTCAGGTCCTGTTTGGTGAAGAGCTCAGGCACCTCAGTACTGCACACAAGATCTAATAGCCTCATAACGTTCCTCAGAAAATGCAATTCTTCCCTCGGAGAATACCATGAAGTTTGACCCAGGATTTCTTAAGTTCGGCATCCCATAGCATCGTAAATGGGGAGATAGCCAGGGAATCTTCCATGTTGGAAGGGACTGTAAGACCCTCTGTGCCTGTTCAACTGAGATGTCAGATACTTAATTTTTAATCTGAATTCCAAGAGCTCCACTGTAATAACAATACCTTTAAAACTTGCATGTTCTTCTAAATAACAAATTTCAATATAAAACACTGAAGAGAATTTGTGTGATCTTTCAAACGGCCTGGGCAAGTGAGGCTTGCATTTATCCCATTGACCTAGGTAGGGCGGCAGTGCTGATGCCAGAGGTTGCCTAAGATGGTCCAGCTGAAAAAGACCACCTCTTTAGGATGCACTGACTGACACTGAGGAAGAACATGGAAGGGTGAATTTAGCACAACCCTGAGATGCTCCGGCAGTCTCCCCTGATAGCAACCAAATCAGTACTTTGTCATTTTCACAGCGCCGCAGCATGTCAGCGCGCTGTCTGTTCCCACCGTCCGAAGTTTGAGAGCTGCGTTCACATGATTTGATTTGTGCTCTCATGAAGCTGAGGGGGGCAGAGGCGCCCACAACTGCATCCTGCAGGGCACTCCCGCTCACCTGCGCCCCCGGCTCTCCTCTCAGTGTGTGTGGAGGGGGGCCCCCCGATGTGACGGCCCCCTGTCCCCCAAGGAGGCTGCTTTCCGCAAACCCCCGGGACTGTCTGATCTGAATGGACTCTGACCTAAGCCGCACCCCCCCCCGGCTCCTGCTGTGCTGCTTCCTGGGACTGGTTGTCCTGACCTGGTCAAGCATGGAAGGTAATTTCCGTACCTGGTGGCATTCACGTATCTCCCTGTGACTATGCCCCCTGTACCCTGTGTGATTCCCTGGTGCCTGCCAAGCCGAGCAGGGATCCGGTTCACCTTGTAGCCACCCGAGAACCTCCTGGATGTAAGTTTCCCTGAATAAACTCCATTGATTACCAGGCTGGGGCGATCGGCCTCTTTCTACAGTCTTTCCCTGCCCTCCGCTTACAGAGGAGGATTTTCAGAGTCAGGCTTTCTCCTGGGTCTGCATGGACGAACAGCACAGCGCCTGAGCCGAGTGTGTGTGAGGATGACAACTTCATAGATAGCGGTGAGGAAGTTTAAGGAAAATCCTTAAGATCACACAGCCGGTGAATGGGAAAACCCGGGCTTGAACTCTGAACCCACAACCCCTTAGCACCACCGCTGAGCAGACTCAGCCCCTTCGGCAGTGGGTCTCACATCACTGCGGAAGTGGTCAGAGATGCAGACTCGGCCCCACCTCTCAGTTCTGCATCACAACCTCTGGGTGGAACCCAGATACCTGTGTTCAGAAAGCCCCGGGGTGATTTTGACGCTCTCACCCGCACGTGTGCATACACACACACGTCCACGGGTGAATAGGGCTGTTAGCTGGTGAGATGAGGACTGAAGTCTGCCTCCTGTTTCCATGCCACAGTCCCAGTCTGTCTGAACACTGAATCACTTGGAGAGTTAAAAGCAATTTGTCGACAATAAAAGACACAAAGAAACATACAAAAGACATTGTCCTGACCCCACCCCAGACAATTAGTAGGACTCTCCCAGGGGTGGTGCCAGTCACTGTCTTTGTTCAGAGCTTTCCAGATGCCAAACAGCTGCTTCCGGGACTGTCTTATCATCCTCCGCAATCGGTTCATAGCAAGAGCCAGGCCCTAAGAAGGGACCTGGAGGTTGGGGCCGGGGGGATATGGGCTGTGGGGTCACTGCAGGGGTCGGTCTGCACTGTCTGGGGATTGCCTGGCCCAGATCTTGGGGTCACCTCCGTGTCCGTCCTTTAAGTGTTCTCTAAGTGTCTGAGCCCTAAGATGAATTCTAAGTGGATGAGTTCACCCTTTTAGGCTATGCCTCTGGCTGGTCGGAGTCCCTCCAGGAGGTTCTACTGGTCTCCTTTCCTTGGGAGGGGTCAGGGGTCACGTGGGGACTAAACCGGGCGTCTGAGTCCCTACATGACGCCTGCTGTGGGTGGGGCGTCGGGGGCTGTGCTGTGAGTCACATTGCTCCCCGCTCCCCTGGATGTCTCTTCGTTCACACTGCCCGCGTGGGTTTGTGCCACTTTTCTTGCTGCAGTGGTATTTCAGGAGGAAGGGTTAGTCCGTGCTGTGTTAAGCCTGCCGCTTCTAACCAGAGCTCTGTGCACGCTTCCCGACAGCACCCTCCTTCATCGCAGGTTTCTGTCCACACACTCTCCACCAACTCTCTAGAGAAGTGGCCTCTTCTTTTAAACCAGGCCTTGGTTTGGTTTGGTTTTTCCCAAAACACTGAAGAGTTATTTCTAAGTCCAGGTGAAATTCACAGAACATAAAGTTAAACATTTAAAAGGGAACAATTCAGTGACATTTAGTCCATGCACAATGTTGTGAAACCAAGACCTCTATCTAGTTTCAAAACATCTTATCACCCTAAAAGGAAACTCTGTACCCACTAAACATTTGCTCCCCGTCACCCTGCCCCAGCCCCTGGTGCCCACCAATCTAAGCTTTGCTCTTTAAAAGGTTATTTTAAGAATACTGAGCTCACTCTGGTCCGTCACGCTAGTCTGATCTTCATCTGAGTGTGCTCGGAGCTCACAGCGCTCTGGGAAGTGAGTGATCCTATTGTGTTAGAGAGAGAGAGAGAAAGAGAGAGAGGGGGAGAGGAGAGGGACGGGGGGAGAGGGGAGAGAGGGGGAAAGATTTATTTTAAGTAATTGCCTCATGTTATTGTGGGGCTTGGCAAGTCTACAACCTGATGGGGTAGGCCAGTCAGCTGACTCAGGGAAGAGTTGTAGTTCAAGTTCAAAGGCTGTCTGCAGACAGAATTCTTCCCTGATCAGGGGAGGTCAGTGTTTATTCTAGTCTGGCCTTCAACTGATCGGACGCGGCCCACCCACATTACAGAGGGTAATTTGCTTTACTCATATCCCACAAACTATTTATTGTCATCCAGGAAATATCCTCACAGAAAGATCCAGAATAATGTTTGACGAAATACCTGGAGACCCTGCCCAGTCAGGTTGACACATACAATTAACCATCATGACTATGAAAGTGACAATACTGAGTTACTGGGAAGGTAAGTCACTAGCCCCTGGGAGATGGGGGCAGTCTGAGCCCAGGTTCTCACCCCATGCTCCGCCATCTGTCGCTGCACCACGAGGCTGTGACCTCAGCTGAGACAGCTCGCTGATGGCCCCTCCCTGGAAACGAGGTGTGCTGGTGAGGGACAGACGACAGGGCTGCACTGTCCTTCACCTTCATGGTCTGGCTCTGCTCCCCTCTCTTCTTGGCCCTGTCACTGAGGGTTTCTTCCAGGCTGTCAGGCAGTAGCTGGGGGCCTCCCGTCAGAGAGGTTGCTGGGCTCTCCCTAACCTAGCTGTCACCTCCTGTGCGAACACGCATGCCCCCTTCTTGCCTGCCTTCCTGGGTGTCTCCCTCAGCCCTACCACTGGGCCTGAGGCTTATCCTCTCCCTGCCTATCTCTGCACTCACTGGCCTCAGAATGTTCCATGGCATGTGCTAGAATAAACACGTGCTACCCTTCCAGGTGGCTGGAAACTACTGTGGAAGGACACGACTGCAGGTCACATATTCAAGTACGCAAGAAAAGTCGCTTTCATTTCCTAAAAGTAACAGCCCTGGGGCAATGCAAGGTGTGTTGGGGGAGGGGTTGGGGGGGCAGTGACTGGTGAGGGCATCGCAGCACCGTGACCAGGTGAGGTCCGAGCAGTCATTTCAATATGTCCAGTAACTGTCCCAGGCCTGCAGTGTCTTCCTTGCCAAACTCTAGCCAGGCACCCTCGCACCCACGTCTCCTTACCAGCTGCCCTCCGAGGTCAGCCACATCTGGATCACTGATGAGGAGCTCAGCCTACACTTCCTGGCTGGCAGAGACTGGGACCTTGGTCCCTTTTCCCCAGTCTCTTGGAATTGTCTCTGGTCTGGGCAACTGTCTCTCTGCATCTCCCCAAAGGCACATGGTGTCACTTCATGTCCTTCAGGACGCCCACCTTCAGTGTCCATAATGGCCAAGGCATTTGGAAATAATCATCAGGGCATCCTGTCCCCAGTGTGCTCTGAGACTGGGACACTCCAGAGCTGCCTTTGGCTGAATGGGCAGAGGGACTAAAGAAAAATACGGGGAGGAAAGACCACAATGTGCATCTCAAGAGATTATTCTGCCACATTGAAAACCACCCTTATGGGACTTTCCTGGGATCTTGTCATAATGGCCTGTAGAGAGAAGGGTTTTAGAAGGGACCCACTGCTACGACTAGAGCTCCATTTCCCAAAGCCTTGATGTCTCACTTTGGAAACAACATGAGGTGACTGTTTGTCACAGGGACTCAGTTTGTCACATGCTTCCTCTACAGTCCAGTGCATTTCCCAATTAATAAAAGCAACAGTGGTGAGAAGGAAACAAAATTAAAAATGGAGAGCTGGAAGGGGCCTTGGAGATCCTTTAGCCTGATTTCCTGTTATGGGTGAAATCAAGGGCCTGAAAAATGACATTATTTGTCCAGGCCATCAGTGAGTTAGAGGACACGCCACAGCCTTCTCAGTGGGCCCAAAGCCCAGGCCTCGGGGAGAAGCTGTCTCGTCAGGCACAGCGGCTGTCTGCTCACCCACTAGTGACAAGAAGCAGAGAAGAACCCCTGCTGGTGGAACAAACAGCAACTTCTCCTGGTGCCTGACAGCACAAGGTACAGAAGGATATTTCCACACAGGAATATAAGTGCTCACAGCACAGAATGCTTCTCAAAGGCAAATTTTACAAATGCCAGTCCACAGGGAGATAACAGTGGGTTTTCAGAAAAAGAGGAAACTAGGATGGCTGAGCATTTCTGCTCTCTTTAAAAAAAAAAAACCCACAAAACTGCAGCAGGAACAAATGTGACAGAAGAAGGCTTCCTGCCAAACACGGGGAGGGAGAGCTGACAGTCTTCCTTCCATAACCGGACAGATCTTTCCCAGGAAGTGAAAGACGCCTCTCTGGAGAACAGGCTGTTCCCACGGTCACAAAACACACTCATCTTCAACAGACAAATGGGGTGACCCGTCAGCCTGTAGCTTATATAATAATGCAACTCAGTGTTTATGGGACTTTGCAGCAAAGCGTAATTAAAAATGAGAACACAGTTGAATATAATGGACCCAAGAACAACACAGTTAGCTTTGACAATAGACAAATGACAACAAGAAATGGAATTTATTTACTAAGAACTAAATAAAGTTTGTTTTCTCTTATTACTCTTCAGATTAAATTTAGTCTTATAGAAGATTTAGAATATCTCAGAAGCCACAAATGTACTTCTAGCTCCTTATTGGGTTGGTTTCAATTGCAGCCAAGTTGTCCTGCCAGCATCTCAGCCACAGCTTTAGCTGCTGTGAAGACAGGAACCCACGTTATGGTCCTCATGGCTGAGTAGAGCTGGCTTATCCTATCACTACAGCTGATGAGCTTAATTTATGACCTCATTACAATGGCCAAAGGAGACCCAAAGGAGTTTTTGAGAAATGGCTTATGAAACGGGTCAGATAAATTAGAAATAAACACAGAGACTGGCTCCCGGAACCACAGCTTTTGGACAAAAGGAAGCAGAGGTGCCATATTGCAGGGGCACTCCTAATTATTTTTCATGTTCTTTTTTTCTCTACACTCTTTTTTTCATATCAGTAGTAAGTATGATTGTTAAAATGTTCTGGAATACAATGATAACAATGCAGCTTTTAAATAATGACAATAGTTAAGAGAATTTCAAGGGCCTCCAGGTTGGACTATAATCTTAAAGAGCCCTCTTCTGAGCACAAGGTTTAATGTTCCACCCTTGGAAAAAATAAAATAAGAACATTTTAGACCAGCTCACCAAATCCTATGTCTAAATCTTTATTGAAGAAAGAATGCCACCAGATAGCCATTCAACGTATTTGCAGAATTAGCATCAGACCTCAACATAGAACAACAATAGAAAGAAGGAAAAAGCATGTGATTATCTCAACTGATATAGAAAAAGTATTTAGTGATGCTCAATAGCTATTCATGAAAAAATGGTTGTTAGTAAACTGGAAGGAGTGAAATTCCATAGCTTCATAAAGTTTTATACCCAACACTTGCAGCCAGTCTTATATTCCTGTTGGAGAAACTGACACATCTCTTTTCAGACTGGTTACAACACAAGAATACTCATTATTACTGGTACTATTGAAGATACTGTCAGATGTCCTGGCCAACAGGAAAAGGAAAGAAAATGAATAAAGAACATAAGAATTAAAGAGGCAGAGCTAAAACCATCATCATTTACAGATTGAACAATCACCTACCTAGAAAAACTAAGGGGCTCCACAGACAAAGTAGTAAAGCTCAGAACTATGATTCATCAAGTTTTCGGTTACATGATCAACCTTCCGCAGCATTTCTGTACATCAATACTAACAACAAAAAGTGTCATAAAAGGAATAACCCATTCACCAGAACAATATATTTTTTTAAGGAAATTTTATTGGGGAACAGTATGCCCATCAGCTCCAAGTCAAATAGTTGTCTTCAATCTAGTTGGGGGTGGGGGCGCAGCTCCTTGGCCCATGTGGGAATTGGACTGGCAACGTTGGTGTTATGAGCCTGCGTTCCAACCAACTGAGCTAACCGGCTGCCCCAATACATTCTCAAGTATTTAGAAATTAGCTTAACCAATAATGCACAAGGTTTCTGTGGTGACACTTGAAAATTATGAGGAAGGGCATAAGAGGGTCTGACTAAATGGAGGTGCAGTACACTTTTGGGAGAAGCGATTTAATATTATGAAGATGTCAGTTATCACCAGACTGTTATATAAATTTACTACAATCCCAATCAAAACTTTAATTTTTTTTTCAGACACTCAATAACTTACTAAAAATAATATGGAAAATAATATGGAAATAAAATTATATGGAAATAAAGTTCATAAATATTTACAGAAAAACAAACAGAGGATTTGCCTCACCAGAGAGCAAGACATACTTCAAGGTTTTAGGAAAGTGGCATTGGCCATTGACTAGACAAACAGACGAGCGGGACAGAAGGGAGGGCTCAGAAAAACAGTGCATTGTGGGAATTTAATGTGTGTTAATGACAAATCGGTAGCAGATATCTTGGGAAAATTGGCTCTCTAAATGAAGAAAAATCAAATTGTTGCCTACACCAAACCACATGAAAATGGGTTCTATTCAGATGAAAAACCAAATGTGACAGGTAAAATTATGAAGTTATTAGAATAAAATGCAGCAGAACATTTGTGTGATCTGGGTTAGGAAATTACGTATGAAACAAAACTCCAAGGGCCCAAGTTACATGGCAAAACTGACAAATTTGTGTACATTAAAATGAAGGGTTTCTATTCAAGGGTACAATGGACAAAGTTATTAGACAGATGACATAATTGCAATGTCTAAAACTGACAAGGGATAGAATATACAAAGAATTCTTACAAATCTACCAGGAAATTGTGGCAATAAACAACTAAATGGCAAAAGGATATGAACAAGTACGTTATAGGGAGGAAACTCAAAAGTTAACAAGCATATGATGATTGCTCACATTCATTAATTTGAATCAGAAAAATGCAAGTGAAAACAACTGTGAGAAATCACTCTACAACTATAGATGAGCACCAACTAAAGACTGAAAATACGGATTCCCTTATACACCGCTGCAGGGAGGTGAGTGGCTCAGTCATTGCAAATGACCTGACATCAGGTGGTCAAATTAGACAAGAACACACCCTTGTGTTCTTGGGTCAGAAATTCTGTGCTTGGGTGTATTATCGCAAGGAAACCCTTACACAGGGGCATAAGGACACACGCATAAAGATGTTCGTTGTCATTATTTATGGGCTAGAGAATTGGAGGCATCCAAGTGTCTGTGACCAGGAGAGGGAAATAAAAACATGTGGTGTATGTACCCTCTAGCATCTGATGCAGCAACTAAAAGGATGTTTACTAATACAGGTGGATAAAAACACAGTTCTTAGTAAAAAGTAAAATGCACAATGAAATGTATATGAACTATCACATTTACATATATTATATGTAATATTTTATGTATGTTAAATTAGTTTTGAATAGCATTTAAATACCTTTAAATGTATTAAAATACACTCACAGAGTCCATCTACTAGCATATCCTGATTAGATTGTTTCAGGCCAAGCATTCCACTTAGTAAAACTAATTAAGTTGAACAAAATATCAAACATGTTTATTTGCAGAAATCTCAGGAGAAGGGAATGAAGAGATGTATGCCCAGCATTTGGGTTGCATTTGCTTTTTTTCCGAAAGGAAAGAATGGGGGACCTCCTTTTCAGTAAGAGCTGGAAGCTGAGAATCCAAGCAAAGCTTTTAGCTGTCTGCCCTGCTTGGATGGAAAAAAATTGGTGTTCTGGACCTAACAACAGGTGGGGCCCTTGTAAACACACCAAGCTTTCAGTGGGACCCTAAGGACTGCACACTAGGAAATAGACTGGCCCATGCAAGATCTGCCATTCAGCAGTGAACCAGCCTAACGTGGCAACCAGCTGAGGTGACATACCTGCAGTGTAGCTGTCTTCCAGAAGACAAAAAAAAACTCCTAGAAGATAACACCACTAGGAGCTTAAGAATACTATTTATCTTTCCCTTAGAGCAGGCCTGCTTACAATTCTTTCTCTCAGATCTGTTCATCTGAATACATCTTTATTTTGCCATTGTTTTTCAAGGTTTTTTTTTTAAAAATCATATTTGAGGAGACTCTACTTACACTTGACCTTTACACCAGGTCCTTTATGTTTGGTGACAATAGTTGACAATAATGTTTTGTATCCTTGAAATTTTCTAAGAGACTAGATCTTAAGTGTTGTTCACACACACGCACACACACACACACACACACAAACACATTGGTAACTATGTGCGGTGATGGGTATATTATTATAATTAGCTTGATCATGAGGCTCATTTCACAATGCATATGTATATCGAAACATCAAGTTGAACACTTTAAATATATACTTTTATTTGTTATTTATACCCCTAACAGATGGGGACAAATTCATTTAGCTACACACTTACGATGTTTGCAACAACAGGCTGGAGGAAGATAGCACAGTCTTCACACAGACAATGGAGCAGTATCCAGAATATACACTTTAAATATCTCTAACAAATCAATGTGAAAATAGATCAAAAACTCAAGAGCAAAAAGGAATAAAATAGAAACACATTTCAAAGGATGGAAAATGCAGTAAAGTACAAGACTATAAAAGCATAAAAAGATGTTCAAGTTTACTAAAAGAAAGTGCACCCAAACAAAATTGTACATTTTTCAGGAATTTAAATTGTTATGGGTTGAATTGTGTCCCTTACAATTCGTATGCTGAAGTCCTAACCCCAGTACCTCAGAAGATGACTGTACATCTTTAAGGAGGTAATTAAGTTAAAAATGAGGTCACTAGGGTGGGCCCCAATAGAATGCAACTGGTGTGCTTGTAAGAAGAGACTAGGACAGACACACAGAGGGAAGATGACATGGAGATGGTTAAGAGACGGCCATCCCAAGCCAAGGCGATGCCACAGAAGACACCAGTGCTGCCCATGCTCCCATCTCAGACTTCCAGCCTCAAGAACCGTGAGAAAACAACTTTTTGTTGTTTAAGCCCCTCTGTTTGAGGTGCTTTATTACAGAAGGCCTAGCAAACCAACAGACATATGAACAAGAATATAGACATTAAATACATTAAAAAGGTTGCTGTTCAGAGGATGGAAAGGGGAATTCAAAATGGTTATAAAAGAATAATAAAAGAGACGCCTCGCGTATGGATCACTACGAAAACTGTGCCCTGCACTGAGAAGTGTTATTAATTCAACCCTCTTACCATGAGGTTAAAAACGGAAAAGAAATTGGACTGGCCGAGTGGCTTAGTTGGTAAAGAGCTCGCTCAAGAGTGCGAGCTGAGCTCTGAGCAACAGCAGTTCGATGCCCAGCCTGAGCTGAGCTGCCGCTGAGCTGCCAACAGGTGGCAGGATGACTCAGCTAAAAAAATAAATAAAATAAAATAAAATGACAAACTGAAGCCCTCACAGGACTGACACAAAACAATGACGGACATGACCCAAGTCCGGCGAAATGTTGATAATGGTCGAAGCTGGGTGATGCATGTGTGGTGACGATTACTTAGCTCGCTCTCGTATTTGCATATTTTCAGCTCTACTGAAGTACAACTGACAGATAAAATGGTAGATATTTAAAGTGAACAAAGTGGACTGTCCTCTGGCCCCAAGGCCACACCCTTCAGCCTGAGCCCCCATATTCCTCCGACATCCCCCCCGAGTCGCCGTCCCTCCGCCGGAGCCCAGGGAAGGAGGCAAAATGTAATGACAGCTGTTCATCAGAACATTCCCCCGAGGTTCCAGCCTGTACCAGCATCACAGAGTTAGAGGCAGGCTTGCCAGAGTCACTCGGCCACGGAGCATGCATGGTCCCCTGGAGGGACACCTGGGCAACTTCCTTCCACCCAGGCCTTTGGTCAGTTCAGTGGGTCTCTACTGTCAGAGCCTCTACTGTCACCATAGCTGTTCTCACTCTACACAGGACACATCCAGGGTGAGCTTCTCAAACACGAAGTAAATGAAACCTAAGAACCCCTCCTAATAAAGCTTTCCAAAATGATTCCAATAAGTAAATAAATAAATAAATACACACATACATAAATAAATACATAAGTAAAGTGTATGACGTGATGATCGGATATATGTGTACCTGGTGAAGGATTCCCCATCGAATTACACACCAGAACCCCAAATATTTACCCTTTTTTTTTTTTTTCGGTGAGAACATTTAAGTTCTACCTTCAGCAAATTTCAGTTATACAATGCAGTGTAATCAGCTATGGTCACCATGTTACTATGCATTATTTTAAAGAACAGGATTTTAAAAAGGAAAAAACAATTTGTTAAAACCAGAGCCAGAGTCCCAGGGCCTCCTCCTCAGGGAAGCCATCCCGGATTCACAGGCCAGGTCGGGGTCTCCGAAAGGCTCTCATCTCATGTTGTACTCACCCTTTGGGGCAGAGACCTGAAGAACAATCAGTTAGGAAGGGAAGGTCAGTGCTTGTGGGGTTCCAGGGTGTTCTGAGAGGTGATCCCAGCCAACACAGAGGACGCACCAATGTGGATGTGGCTCATGCCTGGGAAGCGGGTGGGTAATACTCAAACACAAGGCAGAGGCGGTGCCCATGGGAGAGGTGAGCCCACGGGAGCCAGGGTGCTGCCTGGTGGGCCCACTGCCCTCAGGGCTGCAAACAGGTGTGTGCCCAGGAGCCCAAGCCAACGCTTCTTAGATGCAAAGGCAGAAGCCGGCAGAAGAGGCAGGAGCTACATTCCTGGAACAGGTTCTGGAAAAAAAGCAAAGCCTATTGATTTCCAGTGCTTCAAGTAACAGCTGCACAGTTTACAAAAGCTTAACAATACAGGACAAAAATAAAGAAGACCCTCCTCCAAGTCGCCTGCAGACAAGGCTGGCTGGACCGCCCCCTCCAGCCTTACATCTGCTCGCAGGATGTATGGGACGCATGGGTGACCCTGCAGGCTACTCTGGAACGCTACTTTTAAACACAGAAAAAGACAACATAAGTGTCTTTCCAAGGCCTTGCCATTCTAAGACAGACATGTGAGAAAACCAAGGTTTGCTTTGAAAAAAGAAGAGGCTGATGAACAGAATTAGGCACTAATTTTAGTTATAACCTGCAGGCATCTTCAACGGAGGTTCGCGTGAATCTCAAGGGTCAAACCCACAACAAGGACGCTGAGGGCAGTGGGACATTCTGTGTTTGCAAAGAGGGCATGATAAATATATCCACTAAATTAGGAGATAACGGGAAGGCTAGAGAAGACCTTTTAAAATCCCCATTTTTTCCCGTGCATCCCTATTCACATCTTTCAGACCTCCTGAAGAAAATGAAGGAAACGAAATTTTATTTAAAAAGTGAATTTGGAAGTTTGAAAAATAAAGGCAGACAATTTTGTTGGGATAAAGAAAACAGTTTCTGACAGACTGAAAACTGAGCCTTGGCGTCTGAGTTTCAAAGAGCAGAGAATCAAATGACATATGCGCAAAAGAAAAATGCGGTGAAAGCGCAAACTGTATTTCACTATTAGCCTACTAGTACGTGTCACTTATTTACTTGTCGAAATAGCTTCCGCAAGAAGGTTGGATGCAGTGGTGGGTTACATGTGACAGAATTGGTGAAGGTGAAGTCAGTGTTTTATTCATAGCCAGTGAGTAAATTTACTCTCTTGTGACACATGGAATTTACAGTTGGAACTTAATCAATGCAACTCCTCACATCAAGCCTCTTAGCAAATGCAGTTTCTAGAATATTCCTCCAAAACCTCGAGTTTAGAGTCAGCTTGCCTTTGAAGATAAGGATTAATCTAACCCTCAAAACAGGACCGGAAAGTTCCTTGCCACTTTTGTTAAACAGACTCAGAAATTCTGTTTCTAAAGATAGAGAACAAAAGTACTCATTTCATTGAAATTTTAAGGTTTATTTTCATATTCTCTCGCTTCGCTTATTTTCTAAGCCGGCGATGCTGCTAACAAAAAGCTTCACATTCTCAAAAGCATACGTGTAAATAGAATACGAGCAGGTTCTCATTAAGTTCTGTTGACATTCGTGGCCGTGTTCACACATTTTTCAACAAGGGTCAAGTACAGTATTGGGGGCTGATGAGCATCTCGTCCATGGACAAATATTACGCTGACGCCCAAACGCAATGGAACAAGCCCCCCGAGCCTTTGATTCTACCATTTCATCTCTTAGATGGTCACTTCTCTGCTTATGCAACTTCTCTCTCTCCCTCTTCTTTCCCCTCAGTCTTTCGCAAATTTTTGCTTCGTCTTCTCTTCCTCATATGCCCCCCATTTCCCTCTCTCTCTCCCCCGTGTGTCTCTGGCCCCACGTTACCGATGGTGGAAGAGGAATCAGTGGACTGGCTCTGTCAGTGGCGTTGGATGTCGAGAGGGGTTGCAGTCAATTCTCGTTATTCGCAATAGTTATGGCCCGTAAACTGGCCATCAACACGGAATCAGTGACTATTGAACCATTGCTCCTGTGGAAAATACAGGATTAGTTTCCTGTGAGCCTCTGGCCACAACATTTTTGTCAACTGATCAATACACGACCGTGTTCTATGTGTGTTTCTGTGAAAGACACCTGATTTAACATACGTTGATTCCTTAACATTGAACTCGCAGCCAGCAGCTGCTGTAACTCAGCCTGAATGAGGCTCAGCTAACACTCATTTTCTCCGTGAGGCACGTCACAGCTGCCTGCACTCAGGAACATGGGACAGTCCTTGAGCCCTAGGCGTGGGGCCACTTTAAACAGCACAAAAATGTGTCACCTTGTTCCACCACAGCTGGGACTGTGGGAGTTGGGGTTATAAAGAATTTTTTTTTTTTTTTAAGATTTTTATTGGGGAGTTGGGAGAGGGGAACAGACAAGTTGCTGTCCTTTTGTTCTTCAGTCTAGTTGCGGAGGACATCGCTTCACTGGCCCATGTTGGTATCATCATTGCGCTCTTCCCAGGTGAGGCAGATCAGTCATCGGCCACTGGACGGCCGCTCACCATGGCTCACGGCAGCTCATGCCGGCTGCCGGCCACTCACGCTGGCTGCCAGCAACTCCTGGCAGCCCAGCTCCAGGTTGACCTGTTGTTCACCATCTTAGCTGTAGAGGGCACAGCGTCACTGGCCCTCATGTGGGATCCGAACTGCGGCCCTGCTGCTCAGAGGTCATGCTCCCAAGCCAACTCTTAACCAGCACACCACCCTGCCGGCCCCAAAGAAACTTTAACAGGTCAGCAAATTAGCAAATACACAATCTTCAAATAATGAGAATAGGCTGTATTTTGTTTCTCCTCTTTGGTCTCAGTCATTTTATTTGCAAAATATCTTGGGAGAGAAGGTAGCTGGGGAAGTATTGGTTTGTTTTCTACTGTGCTCTGGGGACCCTAGGGGTTGGGCTGGGGCCTCAGAGCTGGGAGCAGGGACAGCAGTGCCACCCGCCCCTTCTCTCTCTTCCTGTGGCAGCCCCCCCTTTGGTGGCAGAACTGTTTCTCCCCACTCCAACCCCACGTTTCCACTGAACAGAGATTTGCTGCCAGCCCCGAATGGGGCACCTGAGCACCTGGCCTCCTGTCCTGGCCTCCAAGGCACAGGAACGGACCCTGGGGAGGAAAGCCACTCCTGTTTTGTCAGGACAGCACTGTAAGGACAGCGTGAGCCTCGTGTCCCTATCAGCTATCACCCAGGAAAATGGAGCCAGGAGATGGGAGAGGAAGAACAGGAAAGCAGCCCAGCCTGACAGCAGGGCTGAGCCTCTGACTGTGCCTGAGGTCAGTTCGACTCCCCAGTAATTACTTGTAAGAGAATATGTTTCTTTCCTGAAGTAAATTTGAGTTGGATTTCTGCCACTTGGGAAAAAACAAAACACCCTTATTTGCACGCAGGGCTGGACAAATTGGAATTCGCTGGGTTAGATGGTCTTTATGATTCTCTTTGTACTTCCATATTCGTCCTCTTTTTTCCTGTGGTCCCCTTCTCTCCTTTACAGGTTCATAGCACAGGCAGAATTTAATTCATTCTTTGCCATGTTTCTTCAACCAAGTTTCATGTTTTTGTTTTCTTATTTTCAAAAGCAGAAGGATAAATGATTTCTTAAGTCATATGAAACTGATTTCCCCTTATAAGTAATGATTGACTTGCCCCTCATCGGTGACTGGCCTATGATTTTTAACCAGGCTATGGCAGATACCTACCCAAGTGATTTAAAAGGAACAGCAACTGGCCGGCCGAGTGGCTCCGTTGGTGAAGAGCTCGCTGAAGAGTGCGAGCTGAGCTCTGAGCAACAGCAGTTCGATGCCCAGCCCACGCTGAGCAGCCCCTGAGCTATCAACAGGTGGCAGGATGGCTCAGCTTAAAAAATAAATAAATAACAGCACTATCACGCTCTCAGGTGCAGGTAGGGTGGGTTCAAGGCGCAGCAGGGGCCCCTCCAGGGCTCACAGGGCCTCAGGCGCTGCCGTCCCTGGTTGGCTGCTGACTCACTTTCTGCAGCTTTCACTCCTTAGTGCCATGGCCACGTTCTCTGGCACATCTCTCTGATACAGAGCCCTGATCCAGCCCTCAGACCTTGGCAGCTCCTGTTTCCGCCAGAGCCATCGAGAGATTGCTCGTCAGTCAGAGTGGAGAGCCACCTCTCTCAAATTTTTAAACTAAGGACTTCTCATCCACAGAGGCTACTTGACACCTTCATTTCAACCTGGAGGCTCTGTGCTTCTCAGAAGACGCAAGCAATGGGTCTGACCTACACTTCTTTTTTCTTCTCTGATCTGCTTCTCACCGACGGAGACCAGAAGCAACCACTTGCTCAGTTCAAACTCCATGTGTGGCATTTTAGATACATTAATCCAGTTAATTATCACAAAACACATAAGGAGCAGGTATGTTTTTCATACTTGACAGACTAAGACCCTGAAGCTCAGAGAAGTTAAGTGACTTGCCCAGGGTCACACAGCTCAGAGATGATGGAGCCAGGATTCAGCCTGTTGGACTGCACAGCATCAAGGTCCCAACTGCCCCCTGCTGTGCAGCCCAGGGAGGGCGGCTGCTCCTTTGCCTTGAGAGGAGGGGATAGAGGAGTCTTAGAAGGATGCAAAGAACTAATCTCCTAACTGCAAGTTTCCTTTCAAAGAGGGAGAGTCCTGAATGCGAGGGGTCCTGGTTTTCCTTGTCCCCAGCTCAGCAGCCGGCATCTCCGTTCCAGACGCCAAAACTGCATGTTTACGGGCTCAGCTAGGCTGTTTGTTTTCACCTTGTGCAGCCGGCAGAGACGGGACTCGTGGCCAGGGGGCAGGGGGCGTGGGCAACAGGGAAGCGGGGAGAGCATGTGGGCCTGGGCTGTGCCACCAGCCGCAGGGGCTGCTGGGCGCCTGGCGTGCGGCACCTCCAAGTCAAGCTGTGCTGTCGGGGTGACACACAGACCAGGTCTTAAAGGGAGCATGCAGTCAAGAGCGCCACATATCTCATGGGTAATTTCTTTATAGTGACTATATGCTGAAATGATAACATGTCGGGTACATTGGATTAAATAAAATATATTATTAAGGTTAATTCCACCTGTTTTAATACGGCTGTAAGTAAATTTTAAATGACATATATGGCCCCTTTTGAGGCTCACATGACATTTTTAGTGGACAAGCTGGACTAGACAGATGAATGAACTAAAGCAACTTAGCATGACCACTGCCGGAACCTTCCAAGCCTGACAGGGTTACATGCAGTAGGAAGAGAAAAATTCAGAAGATAAAAGCCCTCAGGATAGAAGAGATGTAATGAAATCCTTAAATTTCCAGAGTGCTAAATTTATAATGCTCAATTATAAATAATATAATGATTAAGAATCTGTAGCAAGTTAGAATGAAATGCATGATTGGCTTTGGAGCCTAATTAGGGCTGTAAGATAATTGGATCGATGCTGTAGCCTGGAAGCTGGTACTGTTAGATGCCAGGCCTCCAGCAGGCAGAGAGGGCTTGGCCCCTGTGGGCTGGTGGGTTTGGCCAACGGGAGGAACTGGGCAGAAAGGGACAGAGGCCAGGAAGGGAGAGAGATCCACTGTCTAGTCTCTCGGCGCCCCCTTGCCAGCCTGTGGTTTGGAGTGGCTGTGTCCCCTTCCCCAACTCCACAGCTCCTGCCAGATGGCCAAAGCACTCACACAGAAGGCTGATGCACCCCTTTGCTCCCAACCAAGCCCCTGCTCCTTGGCCCCCACTACTGTCCTCATGGAGCCACCCCTCTCTCCATCCCAGCCTCTCCTGCCCTCTCACCATCAAAACTATGCCGTCTCTTCCTCTGTATCATCTCTATGTATTCAGACATCATCACGACGAAGACAGTGTTTGCGAATCAAGGTAGAATCGTCGTATTCTGCGGAATCAGGACATTTTATTTCAACCAACAGAATTCTACATTAAATATATTCTCAACTATGCATGAACTCATCCCAAATCTCAGAACCATGATGTAACCCGATATATTTTATACAACGCATGTCTCTCCTGTTAGTAGCTGGGAGCCGGATGGCGTGGAGCGGTGGGGGCAGGGCTAGGAGGGAAACATTTGACGTGTCTGGTTCCCGCCAGCCCCGGGACAGCCCCTGACAGCTGCAACTCCTCTCTTAGCTCCATGGAGCCCTGTCTCACCCAGTACCACGTACCAGTCATTTCGGCCCAACGGGAACAGAACATTGGACAAATATCTCTGGATGACGTTTTTTATATCAGATATTGTACTAGTTTGCTTAGGCTGCCATAACAAAACACCACAGACTGGGTGACTTAAACAACAGACATGTATTTTCTCACAGACCTGAGGCCAAAAGTCCAAGATCAAATTGCCAGCAAGGTTGATTTCTGCCAAGACCTCTGCCTGGGTTTGCAGACCTCTTGCTGTGTCCTCACGTGGTCTTCCTCTGTGCCCACGTCCTTGATGTCTCTCTGTGTCCAAATTTCCTCTTCTTGGAAGGACACGGGTCAGAATGGATTAGGGCCCAGGCTAACAGCCTCATTTTAATGTAATTAGCCCCCGAAAGACCCTCTCTCCAAATATAGTCACATTCTGAGGTCCTGGGGGTTAGGACTTCAACACACAAATTTTGAGAGGACACAGTTCTATCCAGGATAGATATGGTGTCATTGTCCACCATGGCTTCAAATACTGGCCGTGCCCCTTTCTAATTGTGTATCCATGGGCAATGCACTACTTTCCCTGAACCTCAGACCCCGCCTCTTCCAAATGTAGGCAATGATTGCCCTCCCTCAAGGCCTGGGGGGGATTAAATGACATCATGTGGGCGAAGTGACCAGCACCGTGAGTGGCACATAGTAGGTGCTCAATTCATGTGCGTTCCCGTCCCTTTGACCCTTTCCTCCCCCTTCTCTGCTCCTGCAGATGGGGGCCCTGCCTTGACCTTGGTGAGCGTCTGTCCGAATGACAATGGCAGGCTGCTATGGCGTACACTCTCTCCTCCAGCACTCTCTGGGAACCCACTAACCCCATCGGCTTCTGAGATCGCTGGTCCGGGACTGAGGAACCTCAGAAGGAGGCTGCTTCACTTTGTTATGGTAGGAAACCTACATATGCATTCGAGTCTAAGCAGAAAAAAACAGGCATTATTTTAATCAGGTTACAAAATGCTGGGTACTGAAACTTTTCCCTTCTCAGAATTCACTGAAGGGTCACAGAGATATTTCTAGTTGTTTTTTTCTCTTTGCTTTTCCATTTCTCAGCTCCGATTTTTAAGGTGACTTTTCTATGATTTTAGCTTTTTTTTTTTTTTCATGTCCTCTTTGGCTAAATGTATTTCCATAACTAACATATTTTCACTTAGTAGATTAATGTTTATCATCATTATTTACCTCCATCCCCTGCTTTTTTAAATCGGGAAATGAGAATTTTTTTTTTCTAATTGTTTAAAAATTACTTTAAACCTTCATTTCGACTACATGTATTTTTTTTCATTTTTGCCCTTTTCTGTGCATCCTCCCCTTCACTTTCAGTTCACTTGACGTGGGCAGAGGACTTGGAGAAAAATCAAAACAGCATTTGACAAATAACACCTTCCCCTCTACCCCTAACCAGTGAATGGCACCTTCTCCGATCTCGTTACTTCCCTTGAGGCGGTCCACCTTACTGCCACACATTAACACATCCATTCTGCCTGCGCTCACAAGAGCTTCATTAGCTCAACGCATTTCTTTTTAAATGTGCCACTTGCAAGTGCTGCAGCCTTCTCATGCCTGTGTATGTGAACCCAGTTTTGGTGATGGCTAAATGGCTCCATCTGCTAAGTGACCCCCCAGTCTCTCCAGAGGCACCTACGAAAGACGCACCAGTAACTCTTGTACGAGGGGGTGCCGATTCACATCGGGTGCAGTTTTGTCTAGAGGACCACAGAGGGTCTTCTCAACCCTTGGGGTTCCAGTTGCCTACCAAATGCCTCACTCTCCAAGTTAAACCAGTGCTTTCCTTTGCCACAGAGTCCACCAATATTCCACGCTGCCTTCATGGTCACATATTCTCAACGTTTTAAGGTGTACAGCACCTTACTTTTCCTTCTGAAGGAGAGCGGAAACAACATTAAACTAAAAATGGAAAAACTCAGCTTGGAAATGAAAATCTCTTTGAAGGACTGGGGAAATCCACACAGGAGAGCTGAAAAACAGGATGTTGGGAGTTTTGCCCGTGACTTGAACCATTTGGCGCCTGCTAACACAGAATTTGGAGGATGTGATACCAAGCTCACAGGGAGCTTATGTTGTGCCACTGGGCAGGATGGGGGGGGTGTCTTCACAACACCCAACATGAGCCTCCACCCTGCATGCCAGGGACCCCAGTTGTGACAGTCAACATTCACTAAGTGAATGAATGAATGAATGAACGAACGAATGAATGAATAGCATGGTAGAATAAGAATGATTATATTCGTCTATGTATTGGGCCATCGGAAAAGTCATGACATATTTTTCTTATGTTTTTCGTTGCAAAAATGCTTCATGACTTTTCTGACAACCCAATATGTGGCCTGGGCGTCCATCTGATAGAATCCTACTCTATAGCTCCTTGCTCTTTGAGAAATGAGGAAACTGAGACCCAAAGAGGTTATATGGATTGACTGGTATCCCACTGTGGTAAGGCTCTCTTTCTGACCCCCAGTGTTCTTTTTCAACAACGGCTTTCCCCTCCAAGTTGCCTTGCATGGTGGAGGGGGTGCCAACAGGACCCTTAGTGGGTGTCTCACTAAGTGACACATCTGGGATAGAGACTCTTGCTCCATCTGTACCGACTTTTTCTCATCCATACATTAGGGAAAAGATGCTTGCTGTACACGCTACCCTACTAAAGATGGGGAGAGAGGTCCTCAGATGAGGCTGTGGGTAGGACTTGAAGAAGTAAACCGACATTAAATAAATACCAGAGACTGACATTATTTTACTAACGTTTTCTTCTTGTGTCAACTGAAAGCTGCTTAAGATAACCTTTGTTTTATAATTTTGGTATCATCGGATATTTGTTAGGAAAACTTTCTCCCGGCTGTCTCTGAATTCTTTGTTTCATGTTAAAAATCCTGGGTGGTGGAAAGAATGTAGCTTGACCAAGAGTATTGAATTCTAGAGAGCATTGTACCATAACCTGGCATGCCAGAGAAATTACAAAACAAAAAATGTGGGTGGCCCTGACACCACCGCAACCTCAGTGGCCAGCCACAGAGACATAAAGAATCTTGGAGGAAGTTATATTTTGGTTACAGGCAACCACAAGAAACTTGCTATCACAAGTTGCCACATGGTTGTAATTCATCTGCGAAGAACCAGATTTTCTTTGGGTCTGAGAGTCGTTATCTAAAATCTGTGTTCTCCTTTGAGGGCATATGAAACGAGATTATTTATGCATTATTCTCACAGTTCTAGAAGAATGGAGTAATGAGAGCCATGTTATTTACTTCATTCTGTCCTAGCTCACTGCTGTCAACTTGTTAGTTTAGAAAGCTTAAATCCCTCCATGAGAATTGGGTGGTCCCTGCACTCATTTCTGACCTTCAGATGGGCAAAATTTCACAAGTTGGACAATGCACTCTTTTGGCAAGGTCATAGGAAACAGACATTCTCATATATTGCTGGTGGGAAAGCAACAAACATGGTATGACCCTTTAAAGGAATTTAGCAATATCCATTTAAAAAAATCTACCTATGAATGTGCCCTTAAACTCCACAATCCCTAGGTATTTATCCTAAGGATATTAGGAGCTTACCCTAATTTACCTCCAACAATATGAAAATATAAATGTACAAGCTTACTTACACATTGAAGCATTGCTTATAATTGCGAGATATTAAAAACGACCAAAATGCCCAAGCCAGGAAATCTATTGAACTAAGGAAATTAGTTCAGTGAACTCTGGCACATACATAGGAGGTCTGACAATTAAGTTCATGAACTTTGTTGCACTTACGTTGCTAACCTTCTTTGATATCAGGGGGATTATTCATTATGAATTTGTACCAACTGGATAAACAGTTAACCAAGTTTACTATTTGGAAGTTCTGAAAGGCTGAGTGAAAAAGTTAGGCAACCTGAACTTTTCGCCAACAATTCATGGCCTTTGCATCACCACAATGTACCAGCTCACACGGCACTGTCTGTGAGGGAGTTTTTAGCCTGTCAACGAATAACTGTATTGGAACACCCTCCCTACTCACCTGATCTGGCCCCCAGTGACTTCTTTCTTTACCTGAAAATAAAGGACATATTGAAAGGAAGACATTTGGATGACATTGCTTTGAAGGGTGGACTAGGCACTGGCACCGGTGCATAGCTTCCCAAGGGGAGTACTTCAAAGGTGATCACAATGAGGTATGTAGCACTTTTTCTAGGATGAGTTCGCAAACTTAATTGTCTGACCTTGTACAATGGACTACTATGCAGCTGCAAAAAGAATGATGTATGTGCAGATATTTCCTTGCTCTGTCAGCTGAGAGAGCCTAGAAGCAATGACTCTCCAGTATCTCTGAGCACAGTTATTGCCCAGATCTGGGTTTCTGATACCATTCTCCAATAAAAGGAACCAGGGCTCCTTGGAGAAATGGCTGATTCTAGCACAGGGGCAAGAAACGTGCAAGAGAAGCTTAGGACATCTTACAGTGCTGGAAATTAATGAAGTATACTTAAAACACACACACACACACACACACACACACACAACCTTATGTCAAAGAGATAAAGGAACCATTGAAAGAGCTCCCGATGAGCAACACTGGAGCCATTTGAACAATAAAATATAGTACTGTTGGATTATAACCCAATATAAAATAAATATTCATGAGTCCATACTGGTATAAATAAATGATTCAATAAATAAATAAATTGGAGAGAATCAAATGTTCCATCGAGATGAATTCTAAATAATTATGTAAATACTCTGTCCTCAAGGTGGGGGGCTCATAATCTCCCACTCCTTAAATATGGATCATGCTTGGTGACTTCCTTCTAAAGAATACAGTAGCAGGGAAAAGAGTAATTACACAGTGGAGAAACCTGAAATACTACCTCAGGCCAGGGGATCAAGGTTAGCCTCATTAGTGACAAGTCATGCTGATGGCACGTACCTTGGATTTGATGTGAAAAGCATGGCACTTTATTGCCATAGTTTCCTCCCACTCATAACCCCAACTAAGCACGAAAAAAGCATCAGAAAAATGCCAGTTGGGATATTCTATAAGATACCTGACCAGTACTCCTCAAAACTGTCATGTCACAATCAAGAGGATCCTAAGGAGACATAAGTACATGTAATACGGTGTCCTAGATGGGATTCCGGAGAAGAAAAAGGACATTAGGTAAAAACTAAGGCAATCTGAATCAAATATCTACCTTAGTTAATAACAAAGTATTAATATTGGTTCATTAATTGTAACAAATGTATTATGCTAACGTAAAATGTTAGAGGGAAAATTGAGTGTGAGATATATGGTAACTCGCTCTATTATCTTTATAATTTTTATGTAAATCTATACAACTCTAAAGGAAAATGTTTACTTTTATAAAGTCAAAAAAATTAAAAATAAAATAATGAGGGAGATCTTTATGAACTGATATGGAGGGATTTCTGGAAGATATTAAAATGGGTGAGGGAGAGGGGAAGTATTTACAGGGAAATTGACAACACTAAACACCAACATTAGAAAAGAAAATAGTTTTCAAATCATTCTCAGCTTCCAGCTTAAAAAACTAAAAATAAGAAACAGAACAAATTAAACCTTAGTAATAATATCAGAGAGAAATCAAAGAGACAAAGAAAAACAGAAAAAAATAGAGCAAAATCAATGAAAACAAGGCTGGTTCTTCAAGAATAACAATAAACTTGCTAAACCTCTGGGCAGATTGCTCAGGGGGGGAAAAAAAGAGAGAGAAGCCACAATTTACCGATAATAGTAATGAGCGAGGTGACACCACTACAGATTCTACACATATTAAAGGCATAAAGATGGAATATTAGGAACAGATTTATTTCCTATTTAATATTCCGTGCAAAATTACCCTCCCACCTACCCCTCAGTTTTATCTCCAAACGAAACAAGTAAGGCTGAAAGTCTCAGGAGAGGGCGAAGGAATTGCTAACACTGTGTTTTCAGACCTGGCCCAGACGCCTCGGGTGGTTAGGCTCTGAGTTACCATGACGGACTCACCCCGCCTCTCTGTGCTGATGAAATGCAGAGGGATGGAGCCCCTTTCAGACATGCCGGGGTGGCAGAGACTGTGGGTGGCCCACCTGACACCCATAACTGCCCTCTTCTCCCCTACCTGGCTGTCCTATAGAGGCCACACACAGGGCTGGCTTCACGGGAGTGCGATCACACAAGGCTGTGACCTCACGGGGGTCCCGGCCTGGGGTTTCACTCTCTGTGGCCATCATCTTAAAATTCTCAATAATTGTCTTCTTTGAATTTGTGTTCTATGAGTGAAGCCCCATGAGACAGCAGAGCATGCAGTGGGGGGCTTAGAGCCTCGGCTCCCCTTGCCTAGCCTACCCCACTGCTCCCTGGCCTCCGCAGCTCCGGGCAGGGGGCGGTCAGCAGGTGTGCGGGTACACTGAGCCCAGAGCCCCGGAGACCACGCCTGGGCCCTGCGGGCGGTCAGCCCTTTCTTCCTGAGCCTCCCCACCTCACAGCATTAACCAGCAAAGACAAAACACCATGGCAGGTAGAGAGAAAGCGAGACTGCAGAAGACAGGAAACGCTTTCCCCTTGCTTTTTAAACAAGAGGCTCCGGATTTTCATTTGGCATGGGGTCCTGCAAATTACGTAGCCAACCCTGGATATTGGACCTAAATATTTCCTAGCCGCCGCCCTCACAGCTCAGAGGCCGCTACCAGGTGGAACAGGTGTGGCCAACACAGCCAACTCAGGGTCTAGCTCCCTTGAAGCCAGAAATGTTTGCCGTACTCATTGTTCATTTCTTGGTGTAGAGCCAAAAGCAGGCATTGAGTAAAATTAGATAAAATTAGCCAATTAAAACGCACGATGTACATCGTTATGTGCTAATCGTATTATTCAAGTGCTTGCATCTTTTTTTCTATTTGGTCTGTCGAATCATGGGAATGATGTGTAACTATCTTCCAGTAAAGTTTGCATCAGGCTGTCCTTTCCATTCTCATAACTCTTCCTGTATTACATAGCTGTGCCCAGTACATAAAGGTTTATAAGACAGATGCTTTTGGGTACCTTTCACTAATATAAACTCTCTATTCTTTTTTTTTTTAAATTATTATTATTATTTTTTTTTTTTTTTGAGGGCAGTGTCACTGGCCCTCATATGTGGGACCCAAACCGGGGCCGCTGGCTTCCCAAGCCAGCGCTTAACCACCTCGCCACTCGGCCGGCCCAACTCTCTATTCTTTTAATGATTATTGCATCAAACTACTTTGATGCTAATGTTGCACTTTATATTTACATACACATATATGTCCCCGTGTATATATTTAGTTCATATATCTTTGCCCATTTATTGTTGGCAACTTCTTTGTGCTTTTGATGGGTCTCTTATTAATATTAGGTTGTCGGAAAAGTCATGATGCATTTTTGCAATGAAAAACATAGAAAAAATACATCATGACTTTTCGGACAATCCAATGTTATATAGCTGTGGATCCCTTATTAATATTATATAGTTGAATTTTAATTTTTTGGTATCTCATGTGAAAATCTTTGTCTTTCAACAAGGCAACTTATCCAGTTTGCATTTATTATGGACACATTTGTATGTATTTCCTGTTTGTGAAGTTTTTAAAAATTGTCATTTTTTAAAAATTTTCTGACATGATAAATTGTTCAAGCTTTTTTTTTTTTTTTTTAGCTGAGCATCCTGCCACCTGTTGGCAGCTCAGCTCGGGCTGGGCCTTGAACTGCTGTTGCTCAGAAACTCAGCTCGCAGTCTTGAGTGAGCTCTTAATCAACTGTGCCACTCGGCCAGCCGGCCCTATGTTCAAGCTTTTATATGAAGCTTTGTTTGTAGTTTCTATAGTTCTATGAAAGTGTTACACCCTGTATGTGTTCTCTGACTTAATTTTTTACAAATATGTATATAAAGTTCTTTTTGTTTTGATGTCAATAATTAAATATCAGTAACTTCCTCTCTTCAAACAACGAAGTCTTTATCATGCTTTTTGATCCCTCATTTTCTCCTCCTACCACGTTCTTTGCCTGTCCTTTCCCCAGGTTCTATGGAAATCATGTGATTTTTACTTCAGGACTGATCTTTATTAAGAATGCTTTTTTTTTTTTTTTTTTTTTTTTTTTTTTTTTTTTTAAAGATTTTATTGGGGAATTGGTGTAGGGGAACAGCGTTGGGGAATCGGGGAAGGGGAACAGACAAGTTGCCGTCTTCTTGTTCTTCAGTTTAGTTGCGGAGGATGTTGCTTCACTGTTGGTATCGTCATTGCGCTCTTCCCGGATGAGGCAGATCGGTCGCTGGCCTCTGGATGTCAATCATCGCGGCTATTGGCAGCTCACGCTTGGCTGCCAGCTGCTCACGCTGGCTGCGGGCCACTCACTGCAGCCTACGGCAGCCCACTGCAGCAGGGGCTGCAGCCCACACCATCACCAGGGCTCGCACAGCCCAGCTCCAGGTGGAGCTGTTGTTAGCTGTAGAGGGCAGTGTCACTGGCCCTCATGTGGGATCCGAACCGGGGCCGCTGGCATCCCAAAACCAGCGCTTAACCAATGCGCCACTCGGCCGGCCCAAGAATGCTTTCTTAAAATTGAATTAACTGTCATCACTGGAATATTGAAAATTTTAAAGATATTTATTAAAAGGATCAGTTTCTTCATTCACACTGATTCTTTTGTAGTCTATCTCCCCTTTGTGACATTTTTATTCAGATTTATTTTTCATTCTGTGTTACTACTTACTTGAAGAATTTTTTTAAAAAAGATTTTATTGGGGAGTTGGGGGAGGGGAACAGACAAGTTGCTGTCTTTTTGCTCTTCAGTCTAGTTGCGGAGGACGTTGCTTCACTGGCCCATGTATTATCATTGTGCTCTTCCTGGGTGAGGCAGATGGGTCTCTGGCCTCTGGATGGCTGCTCACTGCGGCTACTGGCAGCTCACGCTGACTGCTGGCCACTCCCTGTAGCCTATGGCAGGCCACTGCAGCAGGGGCTGCAGCCTACACCGTCACCGGGACTCGCACAGCCCAGCTCCAGATGGAGCTGTTATTAGCTGTAGAGGGCAGTGTCACTGGCCCTCATATGTGGGATGCGAACCGGGGTCGCTGGTGTCCCAAGCCAGCTCTTAACCAATGCGCCACTCGGCAGGCCTTGAAGAATCGTTTTTATAATGAGCAACTGTGGTATATTTTCTGAGTTCTTAAATATTTTTAAATAACTCTGCCTTTTATGTGAATAATAATGAGTTTGGGAATAAAATTCCAAGGTGACAATTTTTTCCTTAAAACCCTATAAAATCACTGTCTTTTCATTTTGCATTGCAATTGAGAAGCTTAGCAAAAATTTTATACCTTTCAGTCTAAATGCTCCCTTTTTTCCTTCTAACTGAAGTCAAGTAGGATTACCTGTCTATGTTTGAAAGACACACATGTCACCAAGATATGGCAAAGCGGATGGCTTCTTTTACTCCTTAGATCATTATTTTTTGGGTTTTTTTTTTTAATGTTTTAAGAGACTTTTCCTACCTATTCTCCTAATCATTAATGTGATTTTGAACAGTACCCACCCTTCCCTATACTCTATTGACTTTCTCCTGCTTTCACTGGAGGAATGTGGACCCATCTTTCACTGGTTTCTCATCTTCACAGAATTATTTAGTGGAAGACTAATCCATTTAGTGGAAGACTAAATGGACCTGTACAGGCTGCCCATGTAGACTTCATCTGCAGTGCTGCAGATTGATATATAATCTTACCTGGCAATGAGGCAGGTTGTGAGGGCTCAGTTGGAAGAGATAGGCCAAGAGAAAGCTTACCTTCCTGAATGTGTGGGTGGGTTGGGGAGAGAATAGCAAAATGTGCTGCTGTGGAATATAAGATAGGCATGTGTTCAGGAGCAGCTGGGTGTCAAGGTCCCAGCTGCCACCTATACCAAGTTGATGAAGTCTATGAGCTGAATGGAATCAGCATCAGCTTCCTTTATGTAAGGAGTTTGAGGAACTCTAGAAAACGTTTTTCTATTCTGGGCCAACCACCACCGTCCCAGCCATTCCCTCCAGCCTCCAGTGGTGGTCTTGTAGGTTTCTGGTCCACTTAGAGCTAGATTTCCAGGGGGCTGGAGTTAAGATGGCGCCCATCCTTTGCTCTCCCTTGGGGGTGCCTACTGAAATCAGTCAGTAGAAGCAACTGCCCTCCTTTTCTTCCTGACCTCATGCTAGTAATCTTCGTACTGGAATCTCAAACAGAGCCCCACTTCCATTATTGAGTGAAATGTCCACAGAAAAACAGTAACAATATTGTGTGTCTCCAATGTGGGACTTTGAAATTGTTCTCAAACTGAACCTCAGTCTCTGCCTCGAACCCCCACTGCCCCATCCTTGCTAATAGGCGTGGTGCTCCTGGACTGGAGGTGCTCTGGGGGTGCATCCCTCCCTTTTTAGGCGGGTCCTCTTGGTTTGGGTGCCTTCTCTCTTCTCAGTACACGTTTGTTCTTCCATGTCACTCATTTCATCATTGGGTAGCTGACAGATGCTTCCCATCCAATGACAAGTGTCTAGCACATGTGCTGCCATTTGCTAGTCCTGTACCTTTGACAGACATCACTAATCAATTGCTGCTTGTTTGGTCTGAGTCTAAATTTGGCCCTGACTGTATTCTCAGTCTTCAACTGCTGAGATAAATTACCACAAACTTAATAGTTTAAACAGCATCAATGTCTTACCTTATAATTCTGTGGGTCTGAAATCCAACACAGGTCGCACTGGGCTAAAATCTAGGTGGCGGCAGGGCTGTGTTCCATCTGGAGGCTGTAGGAGGTGCTCCTTGCATATTGTGATTGGTGGCAGAATTCAGTTCCACGCTGTTACAAGGCTGATGTCTCCATTCCTGGCTGTTAGCTGGGGGCCACCTTTAGCAACTAGAGGCCTCTCTCAGATCCTTGCACATAACCCACTTCATCTTAGAACCAGCATCAAGGTATGTCCTTCTTATGCTGACCCAACTTTCTTCCACTTTTAAGGACTCGTGTAATTACATTGGGCCCACAGGGATAATCTAGAATATTCTCTCCAACTCATCTTAATTCTACTTAATAATTAAGAATTCTTAACTGCAAAACACCTGTTGCTATATTCACAGGTTCCAGGGGACTAGGGTGTAGACATCATTTGGGGGCCATTATTCTGTGTACCACACAGACCAAATCCAAATCCTTTTCTTTTTATTCTCTTTTCATCTTTTTTGAAGGATTGCCTTCGTCCACTTGGACTGCTGTAGCAAAATACCACAGACTGGATACTTTATAAATGATAGAAATTTATTTCTCACAGTTCTAGAGGCTGGAAGTCTGAGGCCAGCATAGTCAGATGAGGGCCATCGTCCTTGTCGCAGACTTCTTGTATCCTCACATGCAGAAGGAGGCAGGGGAGCCTATCTGGCTCTTTATAAGGGCACTGATCCCATCCGCAAGGGCTCCACCCTCATGACCTACCTAATCACCTCCCACAGGCCCTGCCTCCAAATATCATCACCGTGGCGGTTAGGATCTCAACTTTTGATTTTTTGGGGGGGCACATTCAGAGCATTGCAGGTATAACTGACAAATAAAAAAATATATATTTAATGTATGTGATGTAATGTTTTACTATACATACACATTGTGAAATAATCACCAGCATCAAGCTAATTGACAGATCTACCACCTCCCAAAGTTACCATTCTTGTCATTTTATGGTAAGAACACCTAAGATCTACCCTCTGAGCAAATCTCAAGCATACAATACAGTGTTAACTACACATGTTGTTAACATGTTATTAACATGATTGAACATTAGATCTCTAGAACTTACTCATCCTGCATAACTGAACTTTGTACCCCTTGACCAACATCTCCCCATTTCCCCGGCCCCAAACCCTGGCAACCACCACTCTACTCTCTGCTTCTGTGCATTTGCCTACTTTGGATTCTCTACAGAAGTGGATTCTCTATAGAAATCATGCAGTATTTGTCTTTTTTACCAGGAATGCTGTTCAGCCTTAAACAAAGAAGGAAATCCTTCGTCAAAGGGCGCAAAGTTGCAGTTATGTGGGATGAAGAAGACTAGAGAGCTCCGTGCAGCACGCCGACCACAGTGAATAATGCGGTGCGGAACACTGGAAATTTGCTAAGAGAGAGGATTTCTGATGCCGTCATGGCCCGCGCACACACAAATGGTAACTGCGAGATGGTATGTTAATTGGCTTGACCATAGTAATCATTCCACGATGTAGAAGTGTATCAAATCAGGTTGTACGCTTTGAGTACATACAATTTTTATTTAAAAACATAAAACAAAAAGAAGGAAGTCCTGGCACTTGCAACAACATCGATGAACCTGGAGGACGCCGGGCTAAGTGGAATAAGCTAATCCTTTTCAAACTGCACCCCAGGTGACCACTGCAAATTGACTGATGCTGGTGCTTGAAATAAGTCTACTGGACACTTCTGGGATACAGAGATGGGCACATTTGCCCACCGGCACCCCCCACTCAGCGTGAGCTTTCAGATGTTGATCCTTCCTGGAGCAAATTGTGGGGAGGCTGGCACTACCAGGAGAGAGGATGGCTATTAAACGGCCCTGGTGGCCTGCGCAGCATCTTTCTACTGATGTCTGAGGACCGCTGATTGCTCCCACCGCAAGGGGAGCATCCGACTCCCACAGCGCCAGCTGCAGCTGCCTGGCTCCACTGACACCGCTTGACTTCAAGCCATCTGGGGATTCTGAGACTGCAGCTACCTGACATCGAAATAACCCATCAGCTTCAAAAAATAACAAGCAAAACAATTATAAACAAAACAGCTGTTTGAACCAACGATGTGGTTTTTTTTACCCTTTCACTGGTGTCTCATCCACTGACAACTTAGAAAGAGCCTTCACACATAAAGGATGCGAGTCAGATAATGGATTTTTTGTGCTGGGAACGGCTTCACGGACAGGGGTGATGGACGCCTCCATGGGTCTCGGATAGGCAAGGATGTAATTAAGAAGCCAGCTCATGCGGGCTGACAAATCCCCACTGACTTTAGAACACTAATGCTTGGAATAAATTTCATTCTTGGCATTTTAACCAGCTTCCAAATTAACCATTCCCTTCATTTGTCCCGTTTTTCAGTGTTTCCATTTTCCTTGCATTTTTAGACATTAGTTCCAGCAGTGTTATTTATTTAGGCCTTAGTGGGTTATCTATTAAGGGATTATCTGTGACTGTTATTAATCTGCTTAGAAATGTATGTCTTGAATTGATTTATTGTTTAACAAAGCAAAATCTGTGCAGGGTCGAGACATATCAAAAAATTCAGGAAGAGTTACAACGAAAGGCAACAAATGTCTCTGCTCCTTTCTCCCCAACCCTTGCTCCAGAGGCAACACCATTTAACGATTTGTCCTTTTTTTCCTGATGGTTGTCCCATATATCTAAATACTATACATATACTCCTCGGTTCTGAGTTATCCACTTTTTATTTGCTGTTGGCTTTCTGTTATGATGTATCTCATTAAATCAATACTCCCTACTCCCCTCCATCCAGTACAGTCACACCACTATTTTTAGTCAGTTTCACAAACATTACCCCACATAAAATTCTTCCACTCCTAATTCTCTTTCAATGTCTGCTTCCCAAGGACCCAGTTAATACAGTGTCACCAAGAGTATCTGAAGAAGCAGGTGGTAAGGTGGGGTCTGAATAGGATGACTCAATATCATAAAGATCTCAGTTCTCCCACATTCACTGATAAACATCAAAATTCCAATAAAACTATCAATAAGTAGTCTTAGGAGCCTAGAAAAGTTGACACTGATGTTCAAGTAGAAAATTAAACATGCAAGAATAGCTAAGGAAATGTAGGGAAGGAAAAAAAAATCTATGCCAGGGTCTAGCTTTTCCAGATATGGAAACATTCTAGAAGGCCTCTGTAAGTAAAACAGTTTAGACTAGGTTGTAAATAGGTAGACGGACAGGTGGAATAGAATAAAATATCTGGAAACAGTCTCGAGTACATATGGAAATTTAGTATGTGGTAAAGATGGAATTTCGAATTACCAGAGCAAAGAGGAACTTTTTAGTAAATGATGTTAGGACAACTAGTAACCATTTGGAGAAAGGTAAAATTAGATCCACACCTCACACAATATAAGAGATTCAACTCCAAATGGATCAGAGATTTAAACGTAAAAACTCAAAGCCATCATATGTAGACACGCGTGAATTCTCTTTAACCTTAATGTAGAGATAGGCTTTCCGACTATGACACTATAGAAAAGCAATAAAAGTAAGGAGTGATGAACTTGACTCCAGAGAAAAAATCTTTTGCACAGAAAAAAATCACCCTGAATAAAGCTAGAAGACAAACGACAACTGAGGGATATGTTCACAACTTATATCAGGGATAAAGGATATGATCTCTAATATAAACAATTCTAAAACTTGAGAGGAAAGTGGCCAAAAATCAGATAGAAAAATGGGCAAAAAAGCACTGTCAGACAATTTAGAAGATAAAAATGGCCAACGAACATAAAAATATTTTCAATCTCACTCATAATAAGAAACACAAATTAAACCTACATTGAGATCGTATTTCTCAAGTATTAGATTGACAGAAATTCAATGACAAAGTATGACAGTACACTGAATTTGCAAAGCTGTGATAAAACATTCTTCTCCCGTGTTGCTGGCAAGAATGCAATTTGGTATAACCCTTTGAAGAGGAATTTGGCAATTTCTAACCAAACTACATATGTGTTTACCTTGCAATCTATCGATCCAACCTATGAAGACAAGTTTGTTCATTCCACACTCTTTATGATGGGAAACAATCTAGACACCCGACCGAAGAGAGTGGATGAGTGAACGATGGTACATCTACATCAATAGAGCACTATGCAGCCGTACAAAAGAAGGACAGAGGTCACCATAAAATGATACGGAGGGACTTCCGGGAGACATTATTAAGTTATAAAGGTTGGGGGGCAAAGTGCATAAGAGGACTATGCTACCGGCTGTGTAGGAAGGAAACGGGAGAATAAGGAAATATATGTGGATCTGTTCATTTGTACAAAAAAAGACACAGAAAGGAGAAACCAGAAACCAATGGTATTGGTTAGCTCCAGATAATGGGGTGAAAATGATGGGGAAGGAAATATGCTTTAAGTTAGTTCTGACTTTTGGAATGATAGTAATGCTTCATATAGTTAAAATCGATAAGAATAAGAAAAATAAAACTAACAATGAAGTTCAAACAGAAACAAATGAACTTAAGTATTATATGATTTCAAATGAATAACATACCACAGAAGGATGAGGTGGGAGAACAAGCCCAAATAACGTTTCAGTACAGGATTTGACTCCATATCCTTGGGCTGGAAACAGAAAGAACAGTAAACAGATATTGAACTCTAGCTATGAGGTATGTTTTGTTCAGTGATGTGGGTTAGCGCTTCTGAAAGTATACATTCTAGTATCGAGGAAATGAGTAAACACATCTTGGGTCATAGGAGACAGTCTTCTCATTATCTGAAACGGAAATTAAAAATATGGAAAGAAGCGAAGTTAGAGTGAAACCTGAAATGATGTATTGGAGGTATCAGAGTGAATATATGGTTTTAAAGATAGATAGCTAGGTGATTGTTAGATAGATGATAGATAGATAGATAGATAGATAGATAGATAGATAGATAGATAGATAGATAGATGATAGAGAATAAATAAGTGTATGGATGGATAAGTAGATATTGATATGTATTTTTTATTTTTATTTTTTTGCTCTGTCTGCTGAAACGGTCTCAAAGCAATGATACCAAGCAGTAATAAGTCAAACCTATTAACCAACTCTTGGGTTCTAAATACCATTCCCCAATAAAAAGAACCAGAGGGTAGTGTTGTTGTTGTTGTTGTTGTTTTGTTTTTGTTTGTTTTTTTAAAGAAATGGCTGGTTTCAGTTCTGAAGATGAAAAATATCTTGGAAAAGAACCTAGAACATTTTTGTCTGAAGATAAGGATTGCCCAAAGAATAATGCGAACATGTTAAAAGGACATAGGACCATGTTGAAAGCACTCAGACTGGCTAAACCGGGGACAATTTGGGCATCAACACAAATAATGATAAAATACTGACAGACACAAACAAACAAAGGGAGAAAATAATATATATCTTCCTTACAGTAAAATACCAGCTAATACATGTAAAAGGAATCATGAAATTAGAAAAACCACCATTTGGCGACCATCATAATCAATACTGATTCAAGATGGAACCGGTGACTTAACGAGCATCTATCATGGTAGCGACGGTCTGGGAACACTGCCTAACCCGATGAGAGAGAAGATGACTCAGAGGACAGCTGCCAGACCACGAAGTCTCCCCCATTGTGAAAACCCAGCCTGGGATAGAGCTCAGGCCCAATGGCTGATCAGACAACACGGGGTTTATTCCACCTGCTAGTAGGAACGCTATGCTGCTTTAAATGGCAGCCTGGGTAGCAAGCTGACACGGAGAGGGGCAGTGTCTTCTGCAAGCCAGTTGGTCCGTGGTGGTTAAGCAGTCCTCGTATTATTATCCCCTGGCCCCTTAGAAATAGCCCCTGGGGTTCATTAGCATCAATAGCGTCACCTTGTCAAGAAGCAGACAGTCATAATTCTCAAAAGGCAGGCTTTGAGTCCCTGCGTGCGGAGGGCCTCCTGTGAATTGCAGCATTTTTATTACATTGGCTGTTCCTTGTCACCATTCAAATGAAACATATCGAGACAGTCCTCGGTGTGAGCACCATATGGTGAGCCTCCCTGTCCCCAAGTGACACTAGGAGAGTAATGAGCTTCTTCCAGATCTGACTCGATCATTTTAATCACAACTGGTAAGCACCCTGCTGTTACTCCCAGCTCTGGGCTTCCCAGTTCCTGAAGTCAGCCTAGGAGGGAATTCAATTAATGAGCCACCCTGGCAGAATAAGTTACTCAGTCCTTACAACTGGGAAAACAAATTCTCAGTGAAGAGAAATGGAAATTGTAGGTTTCCACTCAACCCCTTTGTTGTAGGGAGAATGGGGGTTTTGTTTTGGTTCGATTGTCAAGGCAAAATTTCCACTTTCTTGTCTCTTCGCTGGTTACCATCTGTTTAGCTAAAGGGCTACGAAGATTCTAATCCCATGTTTAGTTTTTGGGAATGTTTATGTGCCTGCTTCACCATCCAGAGTTTTCTTGGCATGCTTTTCAGAGAGGAAAGAAAAGCACATACGATGCATGTGACAACAATCCTTTCTTTCTGGACTGTAGAAACTAAAGTAACTCAAAATCTAAAGCTAGTGTTTTAATTTAATATGAATATAATTTAGAGGTAGCATTCAAATAGATTTTCTATTATTTAATGTTCTGAAACCCTTTATCTCAATACTTGTTCAGACTGCTTATTTTACAAGTTTTATTGATTTCAGTAAAAGCAAAAATGTTATGTTTTTCTTCCTTTCTTTTTTAGATGACTATATACACTTCTTGGAAGAATCACATAACCACGTTGGAAAAAACAGATAATACTGTCTCCAGCCCTCACATCAGAAAACAAATGTTTGGTGTTTGGTAGAACTATTTTGCCCCAGTCTGTTGTTTGCCTTTTTATTTTTGCATTTTTTTTTTTCTGCTCACAATTTTTATTATAGAGATATGTTGGTTTCTTTTATTACTTGTAAGCTTAAGAAGTCATTTCTCCTTTATAGTAGTCAATTTTAATTTCTTATAGCTTTTATATATATATACGTATATACGTATATATACGTGTGTGTGTGTGTGTGTGTGTGTGTGTGTGTGTGTGTGTGTGTACTTAACTCTTTAATCATTTAGAAGTTACTTTGGTGAAAGCTGAGTTTTGTTATTTTGCTTTGTTTTCTCCTGAAAGGAAGCACCAAGAAATGCTCAGAGGAATCACCTGGTTCCATACATGTCCCTCCCTGCCCTGTTGTGTGACAGCAGCCCACCTCTGGCCCCTAGATGGGGTGTCCCCTTATGAGGGGACACAAGAGTCCCATTGAACTACAAGCTGTGCCTACTGCTTTGAAGTCCTTGTGTCCAGAGATCAACAAGCAAGCCGGCGTCTTTATATTGGCAGGAATAATCCACGGGCACCCCATTTAGGGGCCAGACATCTAATCCTGCAGAACTCAGAGTGTAGGGACAGAAATCACCAAGGCCCCCAGTGGAGTCGTAGGAAATCAGGGGAAGGGAAGGCACCCCTGCTCTACCCTGGGCTCCAGGACACAGTCTTCTGACTCCTAGGGCACAGTCTGATTCAGGGGGTCCACTTTACCCTGGAAAAATGGCCCTCATCCTGAGAGCGTCCATCTGGGCTGATGTTCCAGCCTCGCGGGCCATGTCAGCACTTTGACAGGTGGCAGCTTCTGGGTGGTGTGGTTTGTAACACACCAATAGATCTCACACTCATGGGCGCACACCCACCCTTCCTTACCCCTCCTGGACAACGCTGTGTTGTGTGGGATTCCATGTGTGTGGATCTAGCACTTCGAAAGCACCCAGGTAGCGGAGTGTCGGTGATCATCTGAGATATCACCGCTGAGCAGGAAACCGGGGAGATGCTGAGACTGACCCCAAGACGGTGCAGGATCCCACTTCTGCGTGACAGACATTCCTGCAAGAGACTCAAGAGAAGCTTCAGGCCATGCCCGACCAGATCACAGGAAGATCTGATGACAAGCACAGTCACCTCGATGACCGGGAGAAAAACATTGCAGACCTTGCGACACAGGCAGGGGTCGCAGAACTGAAAGGTGAAAACATGATACCTGCTGCACAAAAGAGGTGAAGGTTGCTAATTTGCACTGAAATCTGGAACACAGTTTTTACAAGCCCAGAGAAGACAGGATGACTTTTTGCAATGAATTACTATGTGCAGACAGGTTTTATGTATAAAGCGTGCATTCATTCTTCTTATCACATTTAACCACTTTATAGATGATGCTTTTCCCTCCAGTTTCTTAAACACAGTAACATCACATATTGGAGTTTGGTCAGTTGTATTATTAGTAATTAAACATGAAAACATTGGTGGTTCCTGCATAAAATTGTCCATTTTTTTGGTGGATTTTTGTAAAGTCATTTTTTTCTATTGTTCCTTTTTTAATAGTTACTGTTTGATAAAAGTTGCTGTGTAATTTTTTTTTAGACAAATGGTAAATCCTTCGATTATTATTATTGGTTTTTTTTTTTTTTTGAGGGCAGTGTCACTGGCCTTCATATGTGGGACCTGAACCGGCGCTGCTGGCTTCCCAAGCCAGTCGATTATTTTTAAAAAAATCTTCCATGTTGCCCAGTAAACAGACCAAAGCAATGTTTTTAGGTGTGGGATACGCTGCCTGCAGAACCAGAAACTTACCAGGTGTTATGCTTCCTTCTTTTTGAAAAAGGATGCAAGATGTAGCAAGTTTCCTTCTGCTGTGGAAGGGATTCTGAATGTGCCCCTGATGACAGAACCCCTAAAATCTGCACCGAAGTACCAGGCCCCCGCATCCTCACAGCGTCCCCGCCACCCCTGGAAGCACACGAGTCTTACCAAGGCTAGCCCGCCGGCCACCTCTTGCTCAGGGGTCATGATGTCCAATGTAATGGATTGATATGATGTGTTACAGGAGGTCCCGAGGGGTGAAGCCCTTTGACCCATGTTATGATTGAGGTCAGGAGCGTCACTACAGCTCCCGGGGAAAACCTGTGAATGCATGTTATTGTCCCTCACAGGTGAATATGAATGGCTTCGGATCCTCTTCCTGATTGAGACAGAAAAGAACACATTTGCCAGATTGGTGGTTGTATGACATGTACCTGAGGCTGTGTAACCTACTCCAGCAGCGATGCCACATCCAACATAGCAGCTGAACTGGGGCTACTACGAGTGAAGTGGCAAGAGCCTGGGGTTACCCTCCAGGCCCATCGGTGCCCAGATCCATTCTGCAGGAGTCAGACTGGCAAGTGAAATGAGATTATGATTGGGACCATCATCCTGCAGTTTAGGTCTTTGATGGTGACACTAATGGCCCCTATTCCTTCCCCACCCCATAGGATGTGATGTTGTTTCTTATTTATTATCTTGGGCTGGTGGAGGAGCCAATTTCAGGGGCTTTCACTTGACCATCTCACTATGATAACTCTCATTCCATGAACCAGTGAACCAATATCGGGGGTATTCCACTTATAAAATACATCAATCCCAATTATATAATGGGGAACTGGGGAGGTGACAACCAGATGGAGTCACCAAAGCACTTGACATGTTCTAAGTTGGACTTTGGCCAGGATGCCATTTATTACGTGGTCCCTCCACACGCCCTCATTTCAACAGGGGCCAGGGGACACTTCGGGTCTCTGAGTATCAATGTCAGCACAAGCTCTTTTACTAAAAGTACTAAAAAAGCCCTGGTATTCTCCTTTCTGCAGTGTCTAGGCACTTGAATAAATGGCCGTAGTCCCTTTGGGGAAAGACTGGGGGGCTGTTAATGCGCATAATTATAATAATGTTGGAGGGCTCTTACTTCCAGGAACCTGGGGAAGTCTTCAGTCAATGGGTTCCAAGTCTGAAACCTGGCTCAGGTCCAAAAGTTTTGACTGATTGGAATGACTGCCCTCAGTTTCTGCTCATTTGTTCCTGCTTTCTTTTGATTTTATATGTGAAACACACCACTGTTGGAGGCCCATCTGTTTTTCCCCTAGGGTGCCATGTTTTATTAAATATTAAATACAGTTCTTTGCAGGTCGTGCCCCTTGCTGTCGCTCCAACTTTGCCGTTTGTTTTCATAATTGTGGCCATCTGGCTTCTGGTGGTTAGGTGCTGCCCTTGGTCTCTACTGCTGTAAGGCCTCCGGTGTCCCTAAAATAGTTACCAATGAGCCAAGCTCTCCTACAAATAGTCTTGGCTTAAGGTAGCTCCAGGGAGAAACTACTGGCCCACATGGGACAAAAGGAAACGCCTAAATTGTCCTGGCAGATGATGGACAAAGGGATTAGAAAGCTCAGGACAGTGGACATGTGGAGTGGAGCAAACTGGGAGGCCTCCCTTGAACTTCTGAGTGATACTGGGCCCCCCTCACCACACGGTTCTGATGGACGTAATGGACAGCAAATCCCCAGCCCTCCCCAGGGAACATGGAACATAACCCCCTGGGAACATGGAACGTAACCCCCTGGGAACTCTGGAGCAAAGACTGCTCATTAGGAGAGCCCTAGCTGGGCAGGACTCACATTGGCCAGGCTCTCACATCCTGACCATGCTCTCTCAACGGCTGGAGCCTGGCCAAACACGTGGCCTCTTCTCCAATGCCAAGATAGGTCCCAAGGGCATCGAGCTGGAGGCCAGCAGCTACATGACAAGTTTTTGTCTTGAGGGAAGATTAAAGCAACACACCTCCACGGTTGACATACCCTGGTGCTATTATTGGCGTTCTCATAATTATCTGTATGCTTTTCTTCTGTTTTCAAAGGACTTTTGCAGTCTTACTTTTATAGTCACACAAAAAACATAAATGTATTTTATAAAAATTAATTGATCAGTTTGGCACTTTTCTCCCTATACCTTGTGGTCACTGAGGACCTGGGAAGAGGCAGAGTTGCAATAATGGAAGGCAGCTAAAGGAAGTAAGAAACCAGTTGGGTATCAATTCCCTGATTAGTAGCATGGCTGCTAAATTGCTTCCTCATAGATTTTTTTATGATGACTCCTGAGACACCCTGCATTATCTTCCAGTGCCATGGCTGACACATGGGGGTTTTGCGGCGTGAGGTCAAGGCACTTGAGCATCCAAAAGAGAGGAGATTGGGGCATTGTGGAGGAGGCATCTACCATGACAAGAGGAAACGCTGAAAGGGACGGCACATGAACACAGCTGAGTTCATGAGGAATTGAAGTTGGATGAGGAATGATCTCTGCAGGAGCCTCTAGAAAAATGAAAACAATATGAACTGCTGAAAATAACCATTATTATCACGGAGCCAAATTTCCATGATGGTGGGTTGGTGAAGCCTCTTAATTTCTCATTACTGTCCATCCTGCTTTCCCTGAAAGGGGCATCACCCATTACTATCCTGGTTCTATAAACCGGTCAACCAAGGGAGAAATGCCAAGTTATTTGCATAGGAGCACATGGCAAATAAGCTCCTGTATTTCTTCTATGGAAAAATGGAAATAATAGTAGTTTGCCTTAGAAACATATATGAAAAATGGAAGCTGTGTCTCCTTTCTACCTGTGTGGCCGGGTATCTTAATGCCAAATTCAGCACCCAATGATAGTAAATGATTCATCTCAGATCCTTTCCCTCCTGTTAGATATGTTTTCTGACTTATTTCTAGGTATTTCATTTTGCTTTATGAGTTTTAACTCTTAAGATTCCATGGATCTAATGGAAGTAGAAGTATAATTCTTAACCAAAAAAAAAAAAAAATCCTGTCTTGTGGCGCCAACATGAAGATTGATGAGTTAATATTTACACAGAACTTTAAGAACATTGGTGAGTAGTATTTCTTGAATACAGAGTCATCACCAGAAGCATTATAATAATCTCTTCCCTTCTGGAAGCTAGAATGCTCTTATTTACTCATTAATTCCCAGTTAAGGACAGCATGGCTTACAGCTGTCAGATTTTTCTGAAGCAAATTAAATTTCCTTAGAAACCTACCAATGGGTTCTTTACAAAGCACAACAGTGCAAGGAGAGCAATCTGGGGCTTTGGATTTTTGTACCTCTTCTAAGCTTTGTGGTGACCTCCCCACAAGACCGTTACCAAGACTCTCCTCTCCCCAGAACAAGTTGGATGGTGGGTCTTAACCAGTTTGGGGTCACAAGTCCTGGGACTATCGATGAAAACCATGGACCTTCTCCCAAGAGGAAGGTAATATACATTAATGGACAGTTTCAGGGGGTTGTGGAATGAGGGAAACCCACACCAGAGTCCTTGCTGAAGCACCCCACATGACCTCTTAGATCTCTGCCAACTCTAGTTTTTTTATGATGAAGGTGTCTCTTAGGAAGAGGGAAAAAATGAGGATGCATGAAGCCACCAGGTTTCCCTGAAGTGCAGCTGTCCTTTCCACCCCTCTCCGGGGTCGCCAATCACATAAGATTGTGGGAAAAGGACGGCTGCAGTGCCAGCAGGAAAAAGGCTGCTGGGTATGGCCAGATGCTGGGCATACTTTACATTTTTTTCTGAGACCACAAATATGTCCACGCTTTGAAATTGTTTTTCCTTTTTCCTGATGTGAGCTTACATTTTTTCCCCTATAACTCATGCCCACTTCACATTCTTATCACTTTGATCTTCATAGCTAAGACTTTCTGGTGATCATCAGCCTTGGTTCTGTGATTGAGTCATTAACTCAATGAAACCAAAAATAACTTACTGGAGAAATTTTAGCGCATTGTTTTATGTCCATTCTTTATGTATAGCAATGTAATTCCTTTTATGCAGTTCACACAAGGACACCTTGATTCTCCAAGAGAATGCATCTAATCAGACACTTCTGTACCAAAATAGAAACACTGGATCTGAGGGCTAGGCTCTGGGCTGAGGCTCCCATTTGGCGAGATACTGAGATTTGTTCTCCTAACCCCCTCTGCCTCTGCCATGTCCCCTGGCTCAGCTGTGTTCCCTTTAATTGGGCTGGGGTTATGCCCTGGTCAAACATGACCCTAAATCTCTTAAGGTTTCAACAGTGAGAATTCTTTGGGTTGCCAATATCAGAAACCCAACCCAAAGTAGTATAAGCAAAAAGGGAGATATATTTAAAGAATCCTAAGGTGTCTCAAAAACTCAGAAGTAAGAGTCCATATTGACTTCAGAAACAAATGAATCTTGGGGGAAAAAACTGCAGTCTCAGAGACTCTCTCCATCTCTCATCTCCCTACCCAGCTCCCTTCTCTTCTTTAGTCCACAAGACAGAAACCACAGTTGCACGTCTAAGCATTAGACTCCTGAAGAAGGCCAACTTTTCTTTCTCAGTGCACTCTTGCCCATGTTGAGTCAGGTGCCCACTGAAGATCCAGTCCACTGTAGCCAGTGGGCATGGTCATGCAGTTGTGTCATGGCAGCTCCCATGGGGAGCAAGAAATGGAATGGAAGACAGATAAGCCAAGTTCCCAGAAAAGTGGGGATTACGCTGGGTGGAAAAAAACTCCTCTGTCCTTTCTTCCTCTTCCTCAGGTCCTGTAATTGCTAACCCTGAGATCTTCCAACCCTTTATTTATAAAGTTATATTTATATGACTATCTTTAAAGAGGCTTAATTCTCCCCCCCAATTTTTTTTTTTTTGAGGGCAGTGTCACTGGCCCTTACATGTGGGATCCGAACCAGGGTTGCTGGCTTCCCAAGCCAGCGCTTAACCACTGCGCCACTCGGCCGGCCCAAAAGTTTTTTTTATTAGAGCATCCCCATATAGACTATGTAATAGGCACTACTTGGAAAACTGAGGTCTAAATACATCTTGAAAAGAATGCTTTTGCCTATGATCACAATCAGAGGGCCCCAAGGAGTGGAGTCTGCCAGCTGGGCTCCTTCCTCTCCCCCCAAGTCACCACCCCGACCCGGAAGCAGAAGTTTGACAAAGATTGTGATGACGGAATGAAGAATTCACAAAGTCAGTGTGAAAGGAACAACTTCAAAGAATACACTCAGAAACTGGCACAAGTAGGGCATTCCTGGCACTTTTTCATGCTGAATGGATCATGCAGTTCACATTGTCCCCATTACTGTCCCAATGCATATGTTAGCTGACGTCCATTCTGTACCTCTGGCCACCATCACCATCTCTCAATGAGCAGCATTGTCCTAACAATGGAAACATATTTTCAATGCCACTCCAATCTCTGCTCTAGAAAACGAAGTTGCTTAAGGCCGTCTATGATTGTTCTTGGTCATGGCCTTGGAAACTTCAATCAAGAGACCTTCCACACATAGCCTTCTCCAATCCTTTTGGAAAAGACTTTCCAGGGAGGTGGTCCTTAATCTGACATCTCCGGCTCCCAGAAGACCTCCGGCTGGCGATCAGGGGAACCGTGATGCTGTAAGTGATACGTAGGACCATTTGCATGTGTTTCTCTAGGAAGTTCTTAGCTTTCTTTAGATTCTCAATGTGATTCAGAAGCTGAAACAGATTTCAAATGGCTCTTTTCTGGAAAGAGCTAAGCTGCCCCTGCCTTGGCTTTCTTCATGTTGCCAGCCAGAGCCAGAGGTGGGGGGCCTCACTGAGGATCCGAGCTGTAGGGGCCATTCTCTGAGGGAAATGAGGCTATCCACATACTTCAGCCTTGAAGAGCTGTGAAGGGTGGACCAGGAGCCCAGGACACTTGGCAACCTTTCCAGTCTGCGCCCTCTGCCCTAGCGTTCTCATCAACCCCAGCCCCATAGATTCAATGGCTTCTAGGCAAGCGGAATCCAAAGCCTGGATCTGCCCCTTCATCCTGCCTCACCTGCATTTGAACTTGGGCAGTCAATAGTTAGCTCAAACTCAACATGAGTTAGAGAGATGGGAAACACCACACGCTTTGGAGATGAGCCTGTGCCATTGGAGCCTGGCTGGACCACCCAGTAGCCAGTGCACCTGGCAAGCCAGGAGCTTCCTGAACCCCCGTTTCCCTTTGCAGGAATGGGTATGAGGTGCCCTCCCTACTGGCTGGTGTGAGTTCCGAAGACCAAGGCCAATGCTTTGTTCAACACTGAAATCAGGCTCTTCCCCTCCAAACTAGGCTCCACCCAGCATTTTTATTTGTAAAAATCTCATCTCTCTTCCCTAATCCATTTGCTAGGCCCCATGCTTGGCACTGCGGGTAGGGTGTGGGGACCAACAGCCATGGCGACCCTGGCCAAGTTTCAGTTGTAAGAGAATGACCACAAACAAATAACAGACTCACAAATGAAATACTACAAAGAGCGTGAAGTGTTTTGAAGGAAGCAGGGGCCTGAATTAGGGAGCACAGGAGTACCTCTTCAGGAAGGCTGGTAGGGAAGCTTCTCGGGGAACAACATTTAAGTTGAGCTAAAGACGGGAGTGAGGCAGCCATTGGAAGAGAAAGAGACATTCCAGAGGAAATAGCAAGGACCTGAGAGGCAGGAAGAAATAGCACTTCTAGGAAACTGAGAAAAGACCCATGTGACCAAAAAGAAAGTGCCACAAGATGAAGCTGTAGGGTAGGTGTGCACATCCCTCTCGGCCTTGTCCAGGTGCAAAGGGAGAACCCTCAGGTGGGGCAGCCATGGGGAAGTCTCAGTTTTCAGCTCCCTCATCTCTGGGAGAGAAATGATTGGCACAGGCAAGCATGGCAGCAGTGAGACCAGTCACAGGCTGGTGCAGTGGTCCAGGTGACAAACACGGGCAGCCAGGTTTGTCCAGGGGTGAGGCTGGGCAGAAACCCCAGCTCCCACCCCTCTCGCCTCCCTCACACCCCATCACCTTTCCTTTAAAATGTGTCTCCCAATGACACCTTCTTCCCAGTCCCACAGCTGCCAGCCTGCTCTAGATGAGAGAGAGAGAGAGGAGAAATGATAGACAGATGATAATACATAGATGATGATAAATATAGATGATAGATGATGATAGATAGATATAGATGATAGATAGATAGATAGATAGATAGATAGATAGATAGATAGATAGATAGACAGACAGGTAAATAGATACAGATAACACTGGGGAGCATAATCTGGTTTCAAAGAAATCTTGCTACCATGCCAGACTTTCTTGAACCCACTGTTCTCAGCACACCACTGCCAAACTCCTTTTCCCCAAAGACGACATCTGCAGGGGTTCTGTAGGATAAGTGAAGAGAATTTCCTTCCTTCTCTTATATTGTTTAGTTCCAGTGTGAAGCCCTGAGATATTATACAGCAGATAAAAAATAAACAGAACTGCTTGCTTGTTCCCAATGTGGGAACCTGCTAATAAAACAGTAGTAATCTCTCAGCTCCGCAGTAGAAAACAGGAGGAGGAAAAGTCAGTGTAATTAGCTGAATCCACCTTTCCTCAGCCCAGGACTGGGAAGCTTTAAAGATGTTAAGCTGATGGTGGGCCCTTTTAGCATTCAAAAGAGAGACCCACCACTCTGACCTGTCCATTTCACACGACAGATCAATACTGTCTTGAGGTACAAGTATGTGAGATGCATCAAAAACTTAGGCTCAGACAAAAGCCCAGGTGTTGTCGGAGCGTGGGCCTTTCTCGGCGCACAGTCCAGGTCCTTGGCAACTCGAGCAAAGAATTGAATGAGATACCAGAGTAAAGCAGTAGAATAAGTAGTTTATTAGAAGAGAGAGTACATTTAGAAGTAAAAGTGGTCCTGAGCACTAGAGGATGGCTCAAGGGCCCATTACTAGAAGTTACATTCCTAAGAGTGTGGAGTGGGCCACGCACAAAGGCGAGGCTCAAAGGGAAGAAGCAGAAGAAACAGCCGGCTGCAGCAACAGCAGACGTAGTAATAGTAGCAGTAGCAGCCCTGGCTTCCCAGGACTTGGGGTTTTTATCCCTTTTTCTCTAGAATGGGCTGTTCTTCTCTGGGCGTGGGACCACTTGATTGGCACCTGTGATTGACAAGAGGTACTGCGCAGGTGTGAGTGACTGATCTAGTTGGCTATTTTGTGTCCATTTGCTCTTCCCACAGGGGTAGGTAATTACAATACAACGGGGAGTATTGGGTGGGGAGGGGATGTTCCCCAGGCGGTCGCACTCTATGGGACGTGTAGGAATGCAGAGACCCAATGCCTGCCTCTAACTGCCTGCCTGTTTTCCCCTTGAGAGACGTGATCCCCATAAAATCTCTATGGGAAGCTGAGGGACAGGAGGTCTCGTCTTCTGTATCTGCTTCCTGCTGGGCAGGGGCATAGAGCTGTCCCTGCCTATTGGGGTTCACGGAACTCTCACCCTAGCTGGTCTCAGATGAGAGGAAGGGGTCTCGAGCTCCACCTGGAAGACCATGCTGGCTTCTTTGGTTGGGACTGGCAATCTTGCTGGGGTATTATCTGTATCCCCAAGGCTCCTGAATGAGGACAAAAATAGATTTTAATTAATAAACCTGTTAGTTCTTACGAAACTTGTGGCTATTCAGTCCAGCACTCAGGTGGCGTCAGTTGTCTGGACACAGAATGGGTTTGATGTTTAGCTTACTGGCCTGGGGGATATTAGGAAGTCACAAGTTTTCAAACAGTTATCTGAAGCAGGGGTAGGAAACTTCTATTGTTTAGGATTCAGAAACTGATTTACAAAGCAATTAAGAAGCAAGGGGGATCTATATATATTCAATTACAGTTGGTATACAACCTCCTCCGCTTCAGGAGTACAGTGTAGTGATCAAGCCTCTACTCCGGGATGTGGATTAAACTGTGGAAGGTAGTCAGAGGAAGAGTAATAGATATATATGATATGGGGGGGAGGAGTGGGGTGGTGAATTGAGGGAGGGGAGTTGTCACTTTGTGGAGTAAAAAGTATAACTAGTGCACTGTGTTGTACACCTGAAACTAATTAAAAATAAATAAATTTTTTTAAAAAAGGGAAGCAAGGGGAATCTTCAGTCCAAGATTCACAAACTGGTTAGAAGAGCAATCAAAGCCCAAGAGCTAAGAAACTAAAGAACTAGGGAGGAGACTTATCATTTTTATACTTAACATTTCTATAGGAAAAAAAACTTTCAAGTTTTTCAGCGGTGGGGGTTCGTGCTGCTCAGTTGTCCGGTAACACAGTTTCTTCAACTATAAAATTTTTCTGGTGAATCTCCAAAAATAACTTCTCACATCATCCTAAATTCAGGTATTTTAAAAATATCTCCCAACCTAGTTCCCTCCCCTCAATCTACATTTCCCTGGAAATGTTCTAGGGAAACACGAATTTAGAAAATTTGTCGACTAATTTAAATGTAATTAGTCAACTAATTTAACTACATCCCTACAGTTAAATTAGGTTGAACGGGACATTCTCCAGACTTTTCCCTTCCTACCTTCTTGGCTACACAGGCTCCCCGCTCTGGCAAATGGGGGCTTGTCCGTAGCTCCATGAGCTGTCCTCCCAAACACTGGGCTCTGTGCAATACTCAAAAATTAACTTCGTTCTCTTGAAAAGTGATGTATGAAGAGTGACCATGTGATTACCAAACTCAGGTCAAGTTCGTGGAGTGTGAAACTTGGTCACCTCCACCAGGGTGTGCTGGTCAAGACAGAGAACACTGGACTGTCATCTCCAAGGGGAAGTGCAGTACAGTCTACCTGATAAACTTGCCTTTTAGCCTGACGAGGGCTGTCTCTATTGCTGTTTGCCTTTGCAGGTCAGTAACAGCCATCTTCCCAGTCTCATCTTCTACTCTCCCTTGGGTCCAGAGCTGGCCAGTGTTTGTGCAGGGCTGCTGTGAGGCTCTGGTCCACTTGGCAGAGGGGCACGGGTCAGCCATGGCTTTCCTGTGGTCCCTATGGGGCTGGTCCCACCCATGCTGTTGGAGCTCCCGGCAGGATTTGTAGAGACTGGTCTTGGACCACAGGTGTCCAGGACAGGAGTGGCCCTCTGCAGCTGTGCTGCGCTTCATCCAGCTTGAAACTGCTCACAGGAGACAGTTAGTAAACTTTTAGGACTTTTGCAAGCCAGTTGTTAAACCCCTGGTAGCCTGAAATCAGCCATGGTGTGAATATTTACACCACAGAAATGGGGAAATGCTAACAGTATGGGCTTTGGGTTTTTTTTTGTTTGTTTGTTTTCTTCCCATAGAGCAAGCTGTGACATTTATCAGCATACCACTGGGACTGGGTCATCTCTTGGCTACCAGGAGGACCAGACACAGAGTTCCTGATTGCTTTCCAGGCTGCTGGAAAGCCCAACAAGATGCTGCTGAAAGGAATCAGATTTCCCAGAAGAAAGCGCGGTTGAAGCCAGAGGCTAATCAGAGATATTCTTCCACTTGGCCTTCAAAACATGAGTCACTTCTGTTGCCTTTCACGGAATCAAATTGCATAAGAGATGTCTGGGACAGCTCGGGAGAGTGCATCTCAGTTTTCTTTCATCTGCAATATTGCTTCTCTGGGAATCTGTGGGATGACCTTGGAAGAAAAGGTGAAGTTGAAGTAAGCGGCTAATAAGCCCACTCTGTATTCCATTTCCTGGGAAAGAGGTGAATGTCTCAGTAGATGTTAAATGACACCCATGGCAGGACAGGATGCTATGAAAATGCATTAAAGGTAGATATACTGTGCGGTGAATACTTCTGCTGTAGCAGATGCTGTCAGTGACCCCCACCCCACCCCATGCCCTTAAGCCTTACCATTGTAACGAAGGCCCATCCTGCTTCCAACCCCAGCAACTTCATCTCTTTGCCTGAAGGCTTTCTGGCGGAGATTTAAAGCCCCCAGGAGACAACTCTTAATGAAAGACTGAGGAGTTAGTGTGTCAATACCCCAGCACCTAGGATGGGATGACTCTGGGGCATGCTCCATGTTGTTGCCCAAAGTTCCTCAGTGATTTAAAGTCCCTTGTCCCACGCAGTCATCGGCACTGTTTCTTGGGTGTCCCCACTTCTCCATTTGCCACGAGGGTTGCCAGCATTTCCTCCCAAGTAAACTCCTGAAGCTGAAATCCTGGTCACCCTTCCCTGTATCCAGGGAAGACGGACTAAGACCGTCCTCTCTTTCAAAGGAACTTGACTCACCAGGTGTGTGCCCGGATCTCACAAAGGAACCAGACCTACGCCAAGACACCGTGACCAGAGACACCCTTCCTGCCTCAGAACACAGAGCTGGACAGCTGTTCCATCACTTAGGTGTGAATCAAGTCCCACTGAGCCTTCATCCGATTCAAGAGCCCTTAACCAATTATCTATAGGGATCCGAGGACTGAGTAGGGGATGGGTATCTGATGACTTTTTCAAAAGTTTCCTAATGGACATTTTCAAGCACACACAAAATTAGAGCATATAGGATAATGAACTCTTTTGTTCTCATCACCTAGCTTCAATAATCATCAATATACGGCTAATCCCCTTTCATTTATACCCTCTATTCCCTTTTTGCTGGTTTATTTTAAGGTAAATCATAGACATCACATTATTTCATCTGTATATATTTCAATAGGTATCTCCAGCAGATAAAGTCTCATAAAAGATAGCAACATAAGAACACCTCCTAAAACATCTACAAACATCATATTTAATGACGAAGGACTGAAATTTTTCTTCTAAGATTAGGAACAAGACAAGGATTTCTCTTTTTCTCACTTCTACTCAACATGGTGCTGGAGGTTCTAGATAGGGCAATTAGGCAAGAAAAAGAAACCAAAGTCCTACAGATTGGAAAGGAAGATGTAAAATTATCTTTACTTAAAGTAAATAATATGATCTTGTATATAGAAAAATTACAAGGAATTTACCAAAAAAACTATTAGAGCTAATAAATGAGTTCAGCAAGGTTTCAGGGTACAAGATCGATATTAAAAACCAATCATATTTCTCTACAGTGGTAATTCTGAAATGAAATTATGGAAGGCAATCCCATTTATACAAAGCAGCAAAAAAAAATGCTTAGGAATAAATCTAATATAAGAAGTGCAAAACTTGATCAGAAACTATAAAACATTATTGCAAGAAATTAAAGAGACCTAAATAAATGAAAATATATCTTGTGTTAATGGATTGGAAGACTTAATATTATTTAGATGGCAACACTGCCCAAATGATCTACAGATTCAGTGAAATCCTTATCAAAATCCCAACTTCCTCTTTTGCAGAAATAGACAAGTTGATCCTAAAATTTATATGGAAATGCAAGGACCCAGGGTGCCCAAAACAACCTTTAAAAATAAGAACAGAGTTAGAGGACACACACTTCCCATTTTAAAAACTTACTACAAAATGATAATAATCAAAATAGTGTGGTACTGGAATACAGACAGACATAGTCATCAATAGAGTAGAAATGAGAATATGGGAGGAAAAAACTCCACATGTACATGGTTCATTAGTGTTTTTGTTTTGGCAAGGGTGTCAAGACAATTTAATGAGGAAAGAGTGGCCTTTTCAACATATGGTGCTGGGAAAACTGGATATCTACATTCAAAAGAATGAAGTTGGACTTCTATCTCATACATATAAAAAAATTAACTCAAAATATGTGTAAATCATAGACGTAAATGTAAGAGCTAAAACTATAAAACTTTTAGAAGAAAATATAGGAGTAAATCTTGACTTGCAGTCAGGCAGAGTCTTCTTAGATATGATACCAAATGCATCAGCAACCAAAGAAAAAAATAGATACATTGGACTTTATCAAAATTAAAAATTTGCATGCTTCAAAGGGTACTATCAAGAAAGAGAAAAGACAGCTCACAGAATAGGAGAAAATATCTGCAAATCAAATACCCAAAAAGAGTCTAATTTCCAGAATACAGAAAAAACTCTACAAATTTAATTAAAAAAAACACAACAGTTTTTTAAAATGGACAAATATTTGAACAGACAAGTTTTCAGAGAAGATATACAAATGGCCAATAATCACCTGAAAAAAATGCTCAATTTCATCAGTCATTAAGAAAACGCATATCAAAATTAAGATGCTACTTCACACCCACTAGATGGCTATAATCAAAAAGATAAATAATAACAAGTGTTGGTAAAGATGTGGAGAAATTAGAACCCTCATACATTGGTAGAGAGAATATAAAATGGTCAAGCTGCTGTGGAAAACATTTTGGAGGTTTCTTATAAGGTTCAGCATAGAGTTACCATTTGACCCAGCAATTCCATTCCTAAGTGTATACCTATGCGAATTGCAAGCATACCTCCCAAAAGCTTATAGATGGATATTTACAGCATCATTACTTATAACAGCTACAAAATGGATACAACTCAAATATCCATCAAATGATGAATGAATTAACAAAATGTGGTGTGCCCACACAATGGAATATTACTCAGCCCCCACAGAAAGGAACAAAGTACTGAGAGATGTTACAACATGAATGAACCTCGTTTATGCTAAGTGAAAGAAACCAATCACAAAAGATCAAACCTTATGTTATTCTTGTTATAGGAAATGTCCAGAATATAAAAATCCACAGAAACGGAAAGTAGACTTTTGGGACCAGGGAAAAATGGGGAGTGACTGAAAATGGTGTATGGGGTTTCTTTAGGGGGGGAGGGGGTAATGATAAGAATGTTCTAAAATTAGATTGTAGTGATGGTTACATAATTGTGTGAATTTACTGAAAAACATTAAATCCTGCACTTTAAATGGGTGGATCCATATGGTATGTGAATTATATATAAATAAAACTGTTTTAAACAGTTTTAAATTGTTTTCAACAACCTAATTGGAACTAAATTTGGCCAGCACCTGCAATGATCCTAGGAGTGGGTTCTTCTGCAGAGCCTCCAGAGAGGAACACAGCCTGGATGACATCTTGATTTCAGCCATGAAAGCCCCCAGCCAGGCCGCTCCCGGGCCTCTGACCTACAACACCAGTAGCAGATAAACGAGTGTGTTTTAAGCTGCTAAGTTTGTGATAAGTTGCCCTGAAGCAATAGAAAATGAACACAACCTTCTGTTTATGGCATGGATTTTCTCTCATTCTTCAAATATGTCCCTGCTCTTTGCTCATAAACTTGTAGATTAGAAATTTTTACAAAGGTGAAGCAGGTCAGCTCAAAAACCAAAAAAAAAAAAAAAAAAAAAGAGACAGAGAGAGAAAGAGCTTATCTACAACATTTAATACTTGAAAAGTTGGGCTGGCCGAGTCACGTGGTGGTTGAGCACTGGCTTGGGAAGTTGGCGGCCCCAGTTCAGGTCCCATATGTGAGGGCCAGTGACACTGGCCTCAAAAAAAAAAAAAAACTTCGAAAAGCGATAAAAGGACACTAAAGAGAAATACAATATAATTAGAATTGATTTTAAAAGTAAAAATATTACAGATTAAAAGTTTTATAATTAAGTGGTAAAGGGCAAGGTAGTAAAATGCAATTTATTGGGTTGTCGAAAAAGTCATGACGTATTTTTTTCTACGTTTTTCATTGCAAAAATGCGTCATGTCTTTTCTGACAACTCAATAAATATTTTACCTGCCAATATAAAAATAGTAAATCTATGTTATGATAAAAATCAAATAGAAAATATTCTAAAGAGTAATGCAGCAAACTAAAAGGCAATTTTAAAACTTAAACATTGTTTTAAAACTTTAAAAAATAATTTTTAAAACTTGAAAGGCTCAAAAATGGGCATTAAACATTACAAGAGAAAAGATAAAAGAAATCATTAAAATTTAAAAGTAGGACCATTTTAAAGGAACGAACAGAAACTCTAAAACTTCTTCATCCAAAAACAATCAGAAGTGAAGTGAAAGAAGCAAGACCGCATACTCAAAATCATTAAATATCAATAAAATAGTACAACACGCTCCGGAGACCATTTAAGACTCAGGTCATCAAAACCTGAAGTTCCAGGAAGGTACAGGAAGCAGATGAACTGGTGAGGCAAGATAGGCACCTGGCAGGGACCCCCGGGCTAGCTGGGTGAGGGCCAGAGGGGCACCGTGTCCACACCGTGTCCCAGAGCCGTGTCCATCTCTTGGGGCCCCGCACATCTTGGCTTCCCTGAAACCTCCCGGATTCGTGAGCTCCCTCTGCCCTCCCACCGCACGTGGTCTGGCACTTGTACTGGCCCGAGTCGTGTCCATTCCAAAATCCAGGGATATCCATAGCCTCAGAATGAGACCTTAGTCAGATTTAAGTCTTTGCAGTTCTCATTAGTAAGTGAGGTTGGTCGGGATTAGGGTCAGCCCCATATACCTGTGTCCTTGTAAGAAGGAGAGACGACACAGACCCACACACAGAGAAGGCCAGGTGAAGACAGAGGCCGAGGTGGGGGATGCCAAGCGGCTGCTGGCAGCACCCCCGGGGCTGGACTGGGGCATGGAGTGGACTCTCCCTCAGACCTCCACAAGGACCAACGCTGCTGGCATCTTGATTTCAGACTTCTGGTCTCCAGGACTGGGAGAGAATAAGTCTGTTGTATTAAGTCACCCTTTTATGGCACTTTGTTGGAGCGGCCCTGAGAAGCTAATAGGGTGCTTATTACCTAATTTCCCCTATAAACTATCCACAGTGCCTGGTTGGTTTTTTTGGGGGGTGGGGAGGGGTCATTTGATGAATATTTGTGCAGTGTGTTCAAGGACACTCTGGGCCTCAGGCCAGAACGACAGCAGTTGGTGACGACAGACTGGGTGTTCTTTGCACAAGGAGCCTCTGAATGGTATTCTGAGCCTCCCCGGGCCTCCAACAGGGTTCCCCATGCTGTCCCTGCCACTGCTCAGTGCCCCAGGAGGCTCTGGACAACAAGGAAGAAGATAATATGATTTCCAGAGGGACTCCAGGCTCCGCTCCATGACAGATGTGGGCCAGGCTCTCAGAGCAGGCTTCCTTCCTCTGCCAAGGCCTCCCGGGCAGGAGGTTGTGACCCCATTTGGGCACCTGAGCGCTCCTGCCAAGAATCTCTAGATCAGAGATCAACAATCTTCAAGAGAAGAAATAAAGCAAGAAAAATTAATTAGCAATTTCTGAAACGGGTCCCACCTCTTAAACTTAACCCTAACCAAAGCACTGGCAAAAGCCCACATGACTTTGCATATTGTCTTGCTTTTTGAAAGGAAAAGTGCCATGATTCACAGGTACAACTCCATGTCACGGGGGATCAGGTAGGTGTTAGCACTCACTCAGGGTCCTTGCACCTCTCTGAGGTCTTACAGCCCCCAAGACAGGTGCTGCACTGCTTAAGGCACTGTTCTTGGCATCAAATTCCAGACGGGCAGCTCTAGACAGATGTGCTTAACTGCTGTGAAGGGACCGGGAAAAAGTGTGTAATTCTTGGTGGCAGACCTCAAATCCTTTCCCTCGGTGAAACCCACAGCCTTCTGAGGCTTAACGGAATCACTGTGACTCCCCCCAGCCCCGGTCTGTTCACTGACACTTCCATCTAAGACTGTGAGAGCTAGAAGGGGGCTGGGAGGGCATCTCACCCAGACCACACAACCTGCGGAGGTTCTAGATCAGCACTCTTTTCTTTCTGTGGTGGGATTTCCTTCCCTGCGAAGACATATGACTCAGACTCAGCAAGTCATATTTATCAAGTACCGTCATTCATAGAGATGGGAAGCAAAGTCCTCTCATTCGGATGTCTGCGGTTGATCAAAGATGCCCACATTTATATATCACATTGTGTGCTCCCACCCAGAGTCAGCTCTCCTTCCATCGCCATGTATTGGATCCTTTTACCCTCATCTACCAGCCCCTCCCCCTTACCCTCTGGTAATCACTAAACTATTGTCTGTGTTTATGAGTTTTTGTTTCTTTGTTTGTTTGTCTTGTTCCTTTGTTGCTTTCAGTCTTATATTACTCATATCAGTAAAAATTAAATACATACATACATATATGTATAAATAATAAATTTTTAAAAATACACAAAAAGATGACCACAAATTCTCTGATGCTTCTCCCATTGAGAAGGGGATGAGGAGGATGTCCCCTCCCTTGAATCTAGGTGGACATCATGATGCTTGCCCAATAGACCGTGCTGTGACAGAAGTAGCCATGTGTCATTTTCAGGGCTCAGGCTTTAAGAGGCTGACAGCTTCCATTTCCTGTCTCTTACAGCACCTGCTACTGGATTCCAGCCTCCTGGCTGTGAGAAGCCCGAGCCACATGGAGAGGCCATATATAGACCCTCTGGGACAGTCCCAGTAGAGCTACCAGCTGACAACCAGCATCAACTGCCAACTGTGTGAATGCGCCATCTTGGATATATAGTTGAGCCTTTAGATACCTCCAGCTCTAGCCACGAAGACTGCAACTTCATGAGAGGACCCAACCACGAACTGCCCCACCGAGCCCAGTGAATCCACAGAACCACAGGAGATAATAACAACTTGACGTTTTGAACCACTAAGTATTGGGGTGGGTTGTTATGCAGCAACAGGTAACCAGAACAACAGCCGGTCTGTACACCCTCTTCATCCTAGACTCTCAGTATTTGAAAAAGTCTTGGGAGCCTTATTTCATTCAACAAATATTCATTGAGTATTTCCTGTGGTCCAAGAAATCTTCCAGGCACTCAAGAGTAAGCAATGAACAGCATAAACACGGCGCCTATTCTCATGGAATTTATCGTCTAGCATGGAGTAAGGGGGAGAGAAAATATCACGTAAAGTGCTGTACAGAGAATTAAAATAAGGAAACAAATGTGACCTGGAATTATATTTTTTCTGATATTAATATTGCTACTTTCTATTATAGCTACAAACTTCCAGCTTTCTTTCCGTTAATATTCACCTGGTATATCTTTTACTATCTCTTTAATTTTAACCTTTTTTATCAGCTTATGTTTTCCCCTTGTAAACAACACATTTATTTAGCTTATGCATATTTTAATGGTTGCATTCATGCTTTCATGTTTGTTGTAATTATTGATGTATGTTGGACGTATTTCTTCCATACTATTTTCTTTTTTTTTTTAACTGTGCTGTTTCTTTTACTCAATAATTGAATTGCCTCTCCAACATCTTTTCCAAGTTTCTCTCCAAGCCCTGTTTCTGCTTAAACATCTCTATCCTCTGTTGTATCTGTTAAATACTAGATTGGTAAATAACAAAATTCCCTTTAATTTCCACCCAGTGGTCTTTGTGTTGTATCCCACACAGAGCATGTCCCACCCATCTTTGACCTGACCGCAGTGCAGATACTCTAACATGTCCAGCATGCAGGGGATACCTTCCAAGACCCCCGTGGATGCCTGAGACCATGGACAGAATCAAGTCCCAAGTCCTCTCATCATCATATCTCTGTTCCTCCACCTTTTCCCCCCCGGGACATAATTTCAAGAACCAATGTGGTTCCATTGTGTCAAAGTGCGGTGTCCACGTCTGAAGGAATTAGCCCTAGAGTAATCTGATATGTCTCAAGAAAAACGAGACCATTTCCTCCCCCATTTAGACAAAACACTGTCCTTTCAGGATTGCACTGGCCCTTGGGACCTGAGGCTCATGGCTGACTCCCAGCAAACTCACTGTCAACCAAAGTCTCTATGTCATTTCCCTGCTGTGAGGCCACATCTCCTCCATCTTATGTTTTATGGCTAAATTGTATTAATGTAAGTACCAGACTGCACAATTATCCCCAGTCAGACTATATGTTGTTCAAGTCAGGCCACTGCTCCAGGCTGTCAAGATATTTTTGGATTTCTCCCAACATTGTGGCACCCACAGAAGATGTTTTCTTTGTTTAGATTTTCCTCTCTGCAATTCCCAGCTCTGGTCCAATAATTCTTTATATTCCTTGTTTTATTTTCTGGAAATATAGTCCTGTTGGCAGTTTGTGGAGCGGGGTTGAGAGAGAGGACAGGAAGCTACCACCTACTCTCTCTCTCCGAGCTCAGGTAATAAAACTCTCACATAATGGGTGTGATCAGCCGTGTGTGGGAATGAACCGAGAAGGTGCTAATGTGTGGCAGGAAAGTTTAAGGACAATGAAAAGGCAAACCATGGGAAATCCCAGAAAGCAGAGTTGTGATTGGCATGTGACGAGCAGAAATCTACTCATTTGTATCATAGCCTGTCTGTGTAAAGGATGGGTCAACAGTAGAGTATTCAAAAAAAAAAATGAAGACTCTTAGGAGCAAACGTTATCGGCATCCTAGATTTGACCATGTACGGGCTAAAGTTAGTTCCCTCAAAATTCATGTTGAAGTCCTAACTCCTAGCATCTCAGATGGGACTGTATACAGAGATAGGGTCTTTCACGATGTTGAGTTAGAATGAGGTTATTAGAGTGAATCCTGATCCAGTATGACTGGCGCCCTTATGAGAAAAGGATGTTTGGACACAGACACACACAGAAGGAAAATTATATGAAGACACAGGGAGATGATGGCCATGTACACTCCAAGGAGAGGGGCCTCGGAAGAGACCACACCTGCCGACACCTTGATCTCAGGTTTCCAGCCTCCATAACTGTGAGACAATAAATTCCTGTTGCTTAAGCCACCAATCTTTGGTGCTTTGTTACAGCAGCCCACGCTGACTAATACAAACCATAACAACTTGTTGGCAAGGCCACCCTGTGCAGCAATGACCCGGGCCACCTTTCTAAGATCAACCAGCTTTCTTTTTTAGCTGAGCCATCCTGCCACCTGTTGGCAGCTCAATGGCAACTCAGCTTGGGCTGGCATCGAACCGCCGTTGCTCAGAGCTCAGCTCACACTCTTGAGCGAGCTCTTAACTAACTGAGCCACTCGGCCAGCCCTAACCAGCTTTCTTCATACTGCCTCCATGCTCCCAAGGAAGCACCTACCCTGTGGCTTGCCTTGTGGTTGGCCTGTCTCAAACATTTAGTTCACAGGCACACTTCTCCTGACACTGAACAACCCAGCAGATAGCTTGTTAACACACGCATGCATGCATACATACATACCACAGTGCACACCTACATAACTATAGCTCCGCAGAGAAACATGGGCCAAATCGAGTTTCTGAAAACGCAAAGTTGAAAACCAGGCCCTTAGATATCAGTGAACAAGCCAAGATTCTGCCATTTCATGGGACTGGCCAGGTAGCCAATGATGATACTCACGTAATACTCCTCTCTCTCATCACCGGTGTTCTTGGAAATGCAACACCAATGCAATCTAGAGGTTTTGTTTGTTTGCTTTTCAAAATCAGAAAGATGTAACGATTTAAAAATTCCGATGGGCCTATAGGAAGCTGATAGGGAGAATCTGTGACATGTGAGATGTGAAGAGACAGGTCAGCCTCAACATCTGGGCCCATACTGAGTCCTGCCAAGGATGGCTTGTAATGGGCCCAGCATGAGAGTCTTCTAGTCACAAGTGTTCTGGAGATGGGGATGGTCTCAGACATTTGGAACTTCTTTGTTTTGCACAATGAGTTATGGACACATTTGAGATCAGAATGGAGGTCTGACAGTTTTCCATTGGCTTGTCTTGGCCTCTGGGTGCTAGCAAGAAATGTCATATGACCAGGGAGGTGCATCCCCCAACTCAGGGCCTGGTCTCAGAGCCCTCAAGGAACTTAAGGTACTCTCTAAAACTTTGGGGCTCCTTCCCCCCAAGACTATTCAAGGGTTTTCATCTCTCCTCCATGGCCTATAGGGTCCTACAGGATCTGACAGAGACCCCACCTCGCCTCACAGCACTTTCTCTGCAGGCCCAGCCATATGGCTTCCACCCCACCCTGGACCCTTCTCCTCCAGGGCCTTGCTGGGGGCTGCCCACCTCCCGCCTCCTCCTTGTGGCAATTCCTCCTGCCTTATGGAAGCCTTCCAGGTGAGGTCAGGTTCCTCAGTCACGTGCTTAGGTAGGACCTGTGCTCCATCTGTCAGAGCTTGCTCCTGACTCTGTATTCTAATACTCGTGGGTGACAGGGCAATGACTAGCTCCCTCACTAGACACTGAAAACAGGGACAAAATCAGAGTCACGCTCCACAGCACTGGCTGAACAAGAGAACCAACAAGTCAGCCCTCACTGTGGGCCCTGGAGTAAAATAATTGGAAGCAGATATTTGACACTTACTTTAGATGCAATTCTCACAATATTATTCTTTTTTTTCTTAGATTACTGTGGTTAGAGGCGTCAAACTAGCCACCCAACAGAAGAGTTAGGCATTCAGAGGCAGGTATAAGTGACAGCTGCAAAAATCATACTAATAGCCTGACTGACAGCAATAAAAAATATACTAAAATGAGCCCAAAAAACCAGAATGATTCTTTTGATGGTTTAAGATTTTCACTGGAAACACAGCACAATCTGGGTGAGGTAAAGATGCTTTTCCCTACACTGAATGGCCAGTGGCTGCCAGTTTCCTTGAAAGTCAAATTATTGTGCATGTATTGTCATCTTAAAGACAAAGACAACAAATGCAGTGCATTCTGGGTGGATTTCCTCCTCAAAGCATCACTGTGTTTTGGTGCTTCAATTATCTAGGACAGGAATGGGCAGACTTTTTCTTTTAGGGCTATATAACCTCTATCATAACAACTCAACTTTACCATTATAGCATGGAACAGCCATAAATAACACTAAGCAAATGAGCATGGCTGTGTTCCAATAAAACTTTATTTACAACATTCGTCTGCAGGCTAGATTTGGCCCTTGGCTATATAGATTTCCAGCCCCCACCTAGAACATTCATATTGTAGGGCTCCTCACCAGCAATGTCAGATGAGAGAGAAGAGAAACATCTTGGACTCGGGACCTTCAAGTGTTAAATGGCTGAACTGTCACTTCCTCAGCTCCTGGAGCTGGTCTCCTTGCCTCTTCACTCGGAGGGCACTGGGGTGAGAGCTGCAGACACCCCTCTGTGCCCTGACTCACACCCCTGGTCCATAACTTCCAGGTCATTGTAGGGTCTTCAGAGTCATGCAGATCAGAATGTAGGACACAGGGCCCAGTTCGCCCCTCCCGGAGGGAGTCCAGAAACAATGAGCAGGCTGATTAATGAGTCTCGCTGCCTAAAGAAGAGCATCTACTTAAAGCCAATACCCTCTGTCTAACAAAAGAAGCATGTTTATCCACTCTAATTGTGGGCATTAATCTGAGTGAAACATCCTTGCACAGAAGTAGTGATATAAAATACTCCTGCACAAATGCTTCCTATTTACCTTTGCATCCTCTAGCTACATGTTTGTCATTTGGCTGGCTAAGCCCTCCTCCTCTTCCTCCCCGCCCCCCTTTAAACTTTGAGTGCGTTGCCAAGACTAAGCTTAACACGAGTTAATTAACTATAAATTAACTGCCACCCTAAGTAGTCAGTGCTGGAATGACTCCAGTGGCCATTAAATTTAGACTTCAGTGAAGCGCATCGAAGGCTGTGTTTACGAGAGGATCAGGCCTGAAGTGTCATGAGCACACACGAGCCATCGGGTGGGGCTCCGTCTCATACTCCCAGCATAAAGAGGCAGAGAAGCAATCGGGGCCGTGACAACAGAGAAAAGCCACACAAAGGAAACTGTGAGGAAGAGAGATTTTCTCTTAAAGCACACAAACCATAGCTTTGGGATTCCAGAATAGCTAGGTCAATGAGTCCTCGCTGTACTGTGATTTCTGGGTAGTTAATCTTGGTCCGGGCTTTCCTAAATATCTACACTTCCAGGAGGACATATTGAGAAAAGAAAAGTAGGACTATTTTGTACGACATGGGAAATGGCATGAAGGAGAACAATTTCAGATGCTTGTTAATCAGCTCTTGTCACAATGAGGCAATAAAATAGGTCAAGCCTATGTGTTTAAAAGAAATTTTGGGTCATCCTATAAGGCCTTTAATTATGAGGTTAAATATGTTACAAATTTAAAAATTATAATGAAATCCAATCACTGGAACCTCTCTGAAGCACAAAGACTCAGAGGGCCTGCAAAAACTAACGCAGCTTCTGCCAGCTTCATTAACCCCAGCATCACATTTGGAAAGAAATCAAGATGTTTTCCCCAGAAATATTTAGAGGAAAACCCCAAAGAAAGACTAAAGTTGAAAAGAGAAAAAAAAAAGTTCATCTGGGAGGTAGAACACTGGAAAAATCATCACTCCTACCGTAAGAAGCAGAGAAAGCGAACAAATTACAAAATCACAACGTGTTTTGACCTATCAGAGATCTGAGGTTGCAGTTACCAAGTATCCTGAAATCCAAAGAAATGAAGGTGCCAAGGTTGGGAGCAAGCACCTGCTCACTGGAGCACAGTATGAGATGAGGAGAGCAGGAAAGACGAAGTCAGCTACAATTCCAAGGAACTGTGAAAGGCTTGAGTATGGGTTTGTATGAGAAGATGGAACATCAGCAGACACAAGGAGGATTTGAACTCACTTGCAAGCTCTTTTCCACGGACTTCTGGAAAATGCTTACAAAAAGAGCCAGGGATTGGGGAAAAGACAGAGATAAGCTTCCTCAGAGGTACAGGCCTGGAGGCAGGGAGCAGCCACAGATGCAGGGAAAGCACATAAGCCCCACCTGGACCCTACTCCACGGGAAACAAAAGTCTTACGCCTCTTGGGGAGGGACAACAAGCCCTACCTCCCACGGAGCATAAGAGAAGACCCATTGGGGCCTAGCAGCAGGGTGCAAATACAAATCTTCTCCTCTTGGGGCGGGGATGTGAGCTAGGTCCAGGGTACTATACAGATACCACCAGGCCTTTCCCACAAAAATTGCACCAAAGACATAAGGCAGAGTTTGGCTCCCCTAGGGAGGAGGGACCACATCACTTAGAAAGCCCCAGACTAAAGACACTGGTATATACGCCTGCCTAAGTTCTTGATTACATCAATAGAGAACCCAAGAATTCCAACCACCCGGCTACCAAGTGCCAACTAACAAGAAACAAGAGTTTACCATGGAGAAAGGGGCAAGAGCATAGAGAGAGGCCTCATGTGTAAGAGGCACATAGAGAAAGCCTAAAGCTGAATGCAGGGAAGGAACATTGGGAAAACCCTCTAGCACCCCAGGCCCCTCCATAAGCATAAGGTAGCACTAGGGGAATTCAGTGAGGGGGGGTGGTGAACATAGCCACAGCGGCAAGAAAACCCAAACCCAATTCAGCTGCTGACAAGGGACTCAACCCCACACTGATAGGTTAGGTAAGAGAAAGGATTTGTCTGCTCCAGGTATAATGCTATTTACTTCAGCCTCTGCTGTTCTACATCATGATGTCCAGAATGAATGCAAAAATTCTGAGACACCAAAAATCAAGAAGAAGCAACCTTCTTCCAAGAGACAAAAAAACTCAACAAAACTAGACTCAAAGGAGACCCAGGGGTTGTTACTCTTGGATAAGGAACTTAAAATAAGTAAGATTATTAAATCAAATTTTTAGTGGAAAAGGTTGACAAAAAGTATGAACAGATGGAAGATTTTATAGAAACCATAAAAGCCAAAAAAAAGAAGAAAAAAAAAAAAGAAAAGAACTGGTAGGGAAAAAATATGATGGTAACAGAAATAAAGAATGCCTTTGCCAGGCTCATCAGTAAACTTGACATAGCTAAGTATAGAGTCAGTGAATTTGAAGACAAATCAATAGAAACTATCTATTTGATACACAAGAGAAAAATAAAATCTAAGAAAATAAAAAGAACAGATTATTGAAGGATTGTGAAACTATATACAGTGGTTTACATACATATAATTGCAATCCAGAAGGGTAAAAGAGAGAAAACAAGGCAAAGGAATATTTGAAGATGAAATAGCAGACAATTTTCCAAAAATAACTAAAGCTTTTAAACCATAGGTCCAAGAATTTTTGAGAGCCCCAAGCAGTCTCGCTTTCCTCTCTCATAAACTACCGGGCCATATCTATCAAACTGCTCAACAAATGGGCAGAAGACCAGGCTCCAAAACAGATAGCCTGAAAGTTCAAAACAATGACTAGAAATGCCTGAATGTTAAACAAGTCTATTTTTTGTTTTGTTTTGGGTTTTTTTGAGGGCAGTGTCACTGGCCCTCATATGTGGGACCCGAACCTGGGCTGCTGGCTTCCGAAACCAGCGCTTAACCACTGCGCCACTGGTCCAGCCCCTTAAACAAGTCTTTTGATGAAGCATATAAAAACAACTCAAGGGAATTTCAAGGGTAAAAGACATGTTGCAACAAGTAAGTGCTGGATCAAAACTCTGGAAAAAGTTCACAACTGCAAAACATAAATGTTCATACATTCAACAACTATTTTCTATTTTTTCTGTGTCAGATTTGATAAATTGTCTCATTATAATAATTTCTCCATTTCGTTTAAAGCCATTAAACTTATTATTTATAAAATTGTAATAAAAACATAGTATCATAATGTCTTCTTATTATCCAATATATAACAGGATCTGTAGTAATTTCCCCCTTTTTTATTCCTAATCTGGGTAATCATGTTTTATTTCTTTTCATGCTCAGTCTTGCTACAAGTATATAAATTTATAAATGTTTCCAAATATCTAACATTTGACTTTGTGTTTTTTTTCTCATTTATACGCCTGTCTTCTATTAGGTTGTTGGAAAAGTCATGATGCATTTTTTCTATGTTTACGTTGCAAAAATGCATCATGACTTTTCCAACAACCCAATATTTCACCGATTTCTATCTTTACCCTTATTTTTTCCTTCATTTTCTTTCTTTCTTTGGTTTTAATTTGCTCTTACGTTTATATTTCCTTACAATGAAAGCTTAGAAAATTGATTTTTAAATTTTCTTGTTTATTTATACTATGCTATAAAATCCCCTCTTCTTTAGTTGCATCCAACAACTTTGATATGTTGTATTTTCAGTATTCATTTTGAAAGGCATATATTTTATAATTTCCATGACAATTTATTTTTCAATTCATGGGTTATAAAGTATGTTGATGAACATAAATATTTAGAAAATTTTTAATTTTGTGATTGATAACATTCTATTCTATTTCAATCCTTGAATATTTATAGAAATCTACTTTGTGTCTAAGCATATGGTTTATGTTGGTGAGTGTCCCATCTGCATTTGAAAAAACATCTTTATTCTGTAGGTATTGAATGCAGAGTTCTATAAATGCAAACCAGGTACAATTGGTTAATAGTGTTGTTCAAATCTTTTTTTTTTTTTTTTTTGAGGGCAGTGTCACTGGCCCTCATATGTGGGACTCGAACCAGGGCCTCTGGCTTCCCAAGCCAGCGCTTAACTACCGAGCCACTCGGCTGGCCCTGTTCAAATCTTTTATACTCAGTTTTTTTTCCAGCTTATTCCATAAGTTACTGAGTGGCGTTTTAGCATATTTAACTATAATTTAAGATTTATACATTTTTGTCCTTGAAGTTATGTCATATTTTGTTTTATATATTTTGTAGCTGTTAGTAAGTGCGTACATATTTTTAATAATATGCCTTAAATTGACCCTTTTTCATTAGGTAACATCCTTTATTTCTGCTGATATTCATTGTCTTGAAATTGACTTTGATATTAATATAGCCACTCTAGCTTTCTTATGCTTATTGATTGCATGCAATATATTTTTCCATCCTTTTTTTCCCATCTATCTCTCTCCACATCCAAAGTATATAATTTGTTTTTTAAAGCACATAAATGAATCTTCATGTTGTTCCAATCTGACAATCTCCATCTTTTATTTGATTATTTAGCTTATATATACTTGATGTAATTATTGATAGGATTGGGTTTAAGTCTATTATCTTGCTCTCTATTTCATCCCTTTGTTTTCCTTTTCTGGCATTATTTTGTGTGAAGTATTTTCTCAATTATTCTAGCCTATCCCCCCTTTAGGATGTTCTGTTGCTCCTCTTCCCTTCCACCCTCACCCCCTCACTTTCCAGCCCATCCTCCCATTTCTGCAGACTATGCACCCAGCAGTCCCATGAGAGTGAATAAGTGAGCAAAGAGGATTAGCCTGCACTTGGGTCTCCTTCTGATTTCCATCCACATGACCAGCCAACACGGCCATAAAAATGCCTCTGGGTACTTCCTACCCCAGAAAACGTTCTCTGCTGGCCCTTGCACAGACTTGACAATTGCCCTCAGAGAGGAAAGTATCTGCGGCCCTCATGTCCCCCAGGAGTGATCTGCCTCTGTGTGGCATTGGTTCCTTTGGACTTCTTTGCATCACAGCTCTTAGATGGCTTTTTTTTAAACATACAATTTTTTTTTAACTCCATTTAGTTTTTTCTAGCTTATATGGTACAGGAGGTGGTCTGTTCTGATATCTTTATCCTAACTTGAAAAAGAAACTCCTATCTAATAAATATATGTCAATAAATTATTATGTACCAGACCCCATGCCCACTGTTCAGGGTATAGTGATGAGTAAGAAATATGATCAGAATTCTGCACCAGGACATCAGAATGCCCCGGCAGTGTTTCCAGAAGAGCTGAAAACAGTAAGAACTGCTCGTTTCCAGAGCAAGTTTCTATGACTCTAATAAACCTGATTTGTGCTAGAAGTGGGTAATTTTTTAATATGCAACCAATGCCATTTTTATTATTTCTTTACTAATTACTTATTCTTAGGCAACCTTATTCTTACCACCTGTGTAAGTATGTAAAACTTTGCATACTTCTCCCCTTTATTTTTCCCCATACCCCTGTTGCCCTTAGAAACCACAATTAAAGCCAACCCAACAATCTTACTCTTCATAACATTCAGATTGATGTTGAAAAGAACAAATAGTAAATATGTAAAATATTAACAACAAACCCCATTTGTAGGCAGTTTTGCCTCTCTAAACCTATCATTCCATTGGCTTTGCATTTCTTTACTGTCAAATAAAATAAAACAGATCAACCGACAGCTAATATTTACATCACTGCCACAAAATAATTTGTAGGCGTGTAGAAATACCAGGTGGCTTACACATTAAGAAAAACTCATCACAGGATGCCAGGCAGGCAGCTGTAAATTGAAAACTTCAGTCTGTCTGCTTTGTTGGACCTACCTATGCAAATGCTTTGACTGTTTCTGTACAATCAACGGAATCTTCAGTCATGGTCAAGTAACCAGAAAACCCTCCCAGACCAGTGGTACCCAACCCCACATTCATGCCTCCCACGGAGCACTCGATGTGGCATTACAAACCTCGTTTCCGTCTGGGTCTGCCATTCACGATGTCCTATGCACATTACTTTCCCTCACTCAGGCTCCCATTCATTGCTCATCTGTAAAACAAGGCGGTTGGACCAGTGAAACATCCGGGTACCTGCCATCTGTCACATCCGACATCCTTGGTAACCGCCCATTGGTTCTTTTGGAAATATGCATGTTCGTTCGGGGGAGCTCAAAGCCAGGTGGTAAAGCAGGAGAGCTTGTCTTCGGCTTTTCCAGCTCAGCGACTCCCCCAGTCTCCACCCCGGAGCCTCTTTCTCACCATAACCTCCTCGGATCATGGTCACGAAGGTCAAAGCACTGGCAACAAAGAAACCTTCGCCCAGCCCCAGGCTTGGAAAGGAAGGTGGAAGAAACTATGGAACAGGGTTAGGCTTGGGCTTGGAAACACGGGGGGCCTGGCTTCACACCTGCTTCTGCCAGCTGCTTTGGGCAAGTCACATACGAGTTGTACCTACTGCCTACGACTTTCATGAGGATTAACTGAGAAAATGTCTGAAGAGTCCACAGAATTTGTTTGACTCAGCAAATGTTAAATATTGGTATTGCTGTCCCTCCTGATCAGGAAATGATCCAAATATGAAGATAATAAAATTATTAATATTTCTAATTACTAACAGAAATAGTAAGATAGCAGAATTCAGTTATTTGAAGTTTGAACTATAGTTCAGAAAATATTCATGGTTTTCCTTCACATTGTAGATGGCATATACTGCCCTGCCCAACTGGGGTTGAACTTGGTTATGTGACTTCCTGTGGCCGATGGAATTTTAATGTGATGCAGGCAGAGCTTTAAACACACTTTCTTAACCTGGCTTCGTCTCTGGGCCTATGATCTCTGCCAGGAGAACACACCGTGGTTATTTATTACCCATTTAGCCTCAGAACCAGAATGGCACATGAGAAACCAACCTGAGCTCCACTTACAACTTGAAGCCCAGTCGTGTTGCAGTGAACCCATGAGTGTAAAGGTAAATGATTGCTGTCCTAGGCTGCTGTGCTCTGGGGTTGTTTATTACACAGCATTATTATGGAAACAACTGACTGATACATGTTGCAATTATGTCATTGTGGGCCAAAGCCCGTAAATAAGGGAAACCCTTCACATGTCAATCATGCTTCCTGTGCTGCCTTATTTCCATGCAGTCACTTCCTTTCCAGTGCTCTGTGTTTGGGGTCCCCCCACCCTGCTCTGAAAAATCTCCACAGAGTACCTCTCTGCCAGCTCCTAGGCATACAACACATACAAAACGTTATCCTTGCCCTCTTGCTGTCTATTGAGAGCCATGGATAGGTTAACAACAAATAACAATTTCGTGGGTTGAGGACGCTGATGGAAAAATGTCAGACTGCTGTGGAACCAAACAAAAGGGACAGCTGACCCGTTTATGGGGTCGGAGTAGGTGGCGAAGTACAAACTGAGACCAAAAGAATGAGTAGGAGTGAAAAGAATGAGCGAGTGGAGAGAAGCATCTCGCACCGAGGGCGGTGTAGCAAGACCCTGGCCAGCGAAAGCACGTGTCAAGATGGGTTCCTCCCAAGTCCCTGCTTCCCTCCCCTGGCAGGCTGGGTGAAACCACAGAGAAGCCTCAAGACAGGGTTTGCTCAGCCTCCCTAGGGAGCTGCTTGGAAGTACCCATGCTGGGGCCCGCTTCTGGGAACCCTGAGTTAGCAACCTTGCAGCGGCTTGGGCAATCTGCTCTGTAAATGAGTTCCCAGGCGACACTAATGCTCACCCCATTTGGGAATCGTGGGTGAGCTGTTTTCTCCATCTCTCCTTTCTCCTGGGTACCACCGTGCTGCCGTGTGCCAGGGTTCCTGGAGGAGGCACCCCTTATGCCTGTCACAGCAGGCCAGCTCCAGCGGAGGACAGAGCCTCCTGGAAGGCCATGGAGGCGGCGGGCAGTGACCTCTGCTCTTGCCACGGCAAGTTCCCAACGGCAGTGACTGGAAGTTTCCGCAGCTGTCAGAGGCCTGTGTCCACAGGACGATTTGTAGCTGGGGCTTTGTGGGTCCTGCACACGGAATCCAGCAACAGAGAGTCTGGACAGAAACCACTTTGGTTTGCGCTGGAGGGTCTGAGAGAGTCTAAATCTAGAAATTTGATATCACGCTGCTTCTGAGTTTTTAACCCAGATTTTCAACTGGAACGTGGATTGTGGCAGTTTACTCAAACATATTCCTGGAAACCAAAGACTAAATCATTTATGAGCTGACTGTGCTGGGCTCTGTTCCTACATGTGTGATCACTGTCTCTCCCCACCCCTGCATCAGGCCACACATCCACACATCCACACATTCACACACACGCATTCATACTCACACATACACACATTCACACACACACACTCATACACATACATACATTCACACACATACACTCATGCTCACACATTCACACACACACTCATGCTCACACATTCACACACAAACAGACACACACACTCATGCTCACACATTCATACTCACACATACACACATTCACACACACGCATTCATACTCACACATACACACATTCACACACACACACTCATACACATACATTCACACACACATATTCACACACACATTCATACTCACACATACACACATTCACACACACATTCATACACATACATACATTCACACACACTCATACACATACATACATTCACACACACACAGGCTTACACACACTCATGCTCACACATTCATACTCACACATACACACACACTCATACTCACACATACATACATTCACACACACACTCATGCTCACACATTCACACACAAACACAGGCATACACACACTCATGCTCACACATACACACATTCACACACACACTCATGCTCATACATTCACACACAAACACAGGCATACACACACTCATGCTCACACATACACACATTCACACACACTCATACTCACACATTCATACACAAACACAAACACACACTCATACTCACATTCACACACAAACACGCACATGCACACACTCATGCTCACACATTCACACACACAAACACAAACACACATTCATACACAAACAAAAACACACACTCATACATTCACACACAAACACACATACACACTCATACTCACACATTCACATACAAACACACACTCATACACATACACACACTCATACATTCACACAAACACACATTCATACTCACACACACAAACACACACACTCCTACTCACACCCACACACTCACTGACACTCCCACGTTCCCACACACAGAGCTGTGGAAGCTCAGAAAGAAGAGAAAGGTCCAAGCCTCCCCTTGCCTCCAGCAAATCCAGCATTGGTTCACACTGTTGTCCTGTCACAATGGGCCACCTAGTAGGGCTGCACAAGGACAACTGAGTTCCTGACCTGTGGCCAGTTCACACAGTCTCCTCTGTGATCAGCTTGTCTCTAGAAGAGAAAATCATTCGACTCTGTATTGAAAATCTAATTTCCTGTCAGAGCAGTCTGACTTCCGGGAGAAGGAGGGGCGGTGGGAGAGGTGGTGGCTGTACTTGGTGTGCTGTGCGACGTGCATGTATGTGCTCAGTTTGGTGTGCGTGTGTTGTGGTGTGTGCATTGGTGTGTTGTGCCATGTGCGTGCTGGGTGGTATGGTATAAAGTGTGTGTGTCTTTGTGGTGTTGTGTGTGCATGGGGGGGTGTACAGAAGGATGTGTGAGTGTGATTGTGTGTGTGAGTGTGATTGTGTGTGTGAGTGTGTGTGATTGTGTGTGTGAATGTGATTGTGTCTGTGAGTGTGTGTGGTTGTGTGTGAGTGTGTATGAGTGTGTGTGAGTGCGCACGTGTGAGTGAGTGTGCACGTGTGTGTGAGTGTGTGTGTGAGTGTATGTGAGTGTGGGTGCGAGTATGTGTGTGTGACTGTGTGTGTGAGTGTGTGTGTACACATGAAGACAACAGCATCCAGAGCAGCAGTGTAATGACTAACAGGGAAAATTTTCCCTACATCCTTAGTGTCCAGGTTTTCCCAGTTTTTCAAGTTCCTCACTGAATGTCACTTTCTCAGCTTGGACCTGACTCAACGGTGAATTTCTTTTCTGGAAATAGAGCTTATCCAATCAATATCACTTCAGAGCAATGTCAGCACCTTCAATTTCAGGGCGGAAGAAAGTTCAAGATTCCCGTCAGTTTCTATGAGCAATTCGGTTCCGGAAGTCACGGCAGTTCCCTCTCAACCAGGAGCCCCTTCCCGTCCCTGGGGAGGCCTGCCGCACTGGCCCTCGGCACGTGCCCGGACTCCTGCGGGTCACAGAGCCAGTGAGGGACAGGCCTCCTACCCGACCAACTTTGGCTTTCTTGGCGGGTTGTCTTCAGAGACCACGTTCAGAAGACCCTTGAAAGCAAAGCAGAAAAAGACCATGCTCCCCATCCTGGGACATTAGGCAGCAGCCAATGAAGGCTGTGCCCTGGGCCCATGCGGCCACCAGCATTTCACGGGAGTCACTTCACACCCACTCCCCTCTGAGCAGAGCAAGGAGGGACAACTGGAAGCAGGGGTGATGGCGGCCTTTACTGGGTCTCCTCCAGGAAAGAAAAAGCAGAGCCGTCCCTGGGCACAACGTCCAGGGAGTGGCCAATCATGGCTGACCACCCCAAACCACCCGGCGGCTACCTCATCACCCCTGCTCCAGTTTGCTGAGCCTCCCAGATCCATTCTCTACCTTTCCTCTCCCTCCCTCTGCCTCAGGAGGTGGGCCAGTATGGTCCACCTGAACCGAGCCATTGGCTTCTGCATCCTGGTGGGCTTGGCCCTTGGGGAGTCTAGGCAGGAGGGACAGAGTGGGTTGGGGTGGACCCCCTGCTCCCTTGGATGGAGTCCTCCCTGGCTGGCTGCCTACCCCATCTACTGACCCAAGACCTGAACTTACAGAAAGGGTCCTGTCCCACTCCTGTCCTCTGCCCCTCAGGCCTGGGAAAGATAACAGCACTCAGACTGGCACTAGCCCCCGGATGGTGTGCTGCCCCTGACACTTCCCCTATATCCTTGACTCTCATCAAATCCTCCTCAAATGACCCAACCTGCGTGCACCATCCAGATCTTGTCAGGACCCCATGGATATCCCCAGGTTGTACAAACACCTCCTCTCTCATTTCTCCACCTTTCCATTTGCGTGTCATCCAAGCTTCAGGGAAAACATGCTTAGTGAACCAAGTCACCCCGACACCACCTACTGAATCCTCAAGGTGGCCTGTCATGTCACACCTGTCACCCTGGCTGCCACCACTCCAGCTAGCATCCATGCCAGCGTCTCCACCGTTGTGCCCAGGGCCCATTCCCTTTCTGCTGTGCCCTTTCTCCCCAACCACCCACCTCCTTCAGGACCTTGCTGCTCTGCCTTCTGGAACCTTCATTCTATTCAAAACATATACTCCCCCGTCATCGTGCCCTCACAGAATGCTCCTCCTGCCTCCTAGCTGCCCATCAAGGATATTATCTTGTTAGTGACCCTCTCCATGGTGTTCCTGCCCCCCAGAGCCCACAGCGGGACAGGGCCACCAGCCGGGTGGGGACAGTGGTACTCTGTGCCTCCACTGCAGCTCCTCAGCCACTGTGCCTCCACGCTCACACTGGGCTCTTTAGAAGGAACTCCCACCCTGACACACACAACAGGGACCAAAACCCAAGTGTCCCCTCTCATAAGGCCACCTTCCGAAACTCTAGCGGTCTCCCCAATCCTAGACTTTATCCCTCTCCCACAAAGTCTCACTTTTCCATGTATTGTTTGGGAAATCCGATCAAGTTGAGCTCTTGGGGATGATGGGTCACCCCCCTCCTTCCAACCTGTCCAGGTGACTCGGACGCCCCAGCCAGGGAGCTCTAACACTGTCACCATTCCACTTCTAAAGGAGTAGCTAGGACACCAGGAAATATTAATGAAAAGAAAGTACGTCATCATCAGACTCCAGACAGTGTCAGGTCTGCCCAAGAACAGGAAACGAGACGCACACTTGAGTTTGAGAAAGAGACTGGTGGTTTCAGCTAGCCGTGCTGTACTGATTCTAGACTGTCGTTATGAATCTGACTTCAAGTAAATACCTTTCTTTTTATTAAAGATGGTGCTGCATTTAAGGACATCTGACAATAAGATAAAAGAACAAAAGTTTCTCACTTTTTTACCGTGACTGGAACCTGCTATGATTTACTATAATATTATAATAAATAATAAAATAATGCCTTGCCCTAGGACACCCATTTTTCTCCATTTTTGTAGAAAGATAATGCCTAGGAAGATAAGGCTGTGCTGTAGATAAATACAGATGAGCAAGACATCTCCAGAGCTGGCCTTGGCCCCTGGCAGCCAGGACTTGGCCATCAGAAGACCGATAACAAATAAGGGCAGACAGGGAGCTTGAGATCATGTCGCTTGTGTGAGTGGCTCCAGCCTGGCAGGGAGCTCAGAGGGCTCAGCCTGCGGGATGGCTGGTCTGCTCCCCTGTCTGCCCAGCTTGGCCCTGATTGGCTCGACTCCATTTCAGGTGCTCCTAAGCAGCTCCGGGGATCCAGGGCACTTGAATAAGTGCCATCAGGCAAGGACAAGGATGGGGCATCCTGAAAATTATGGTGGGGAGGCCACCTGACCAGAGGAAACCTAGCTGTCTGGCCAGCATCGGCCTCTCATCCCCACTTCCACCTCCACTCATCGTTCGATGAAGATCTAAAGGGTCACTTTTCTTGTACTGCTTTTGTGTTTGGGTGGAAGTGAAAGAAAGTCATTTCAATCGTTACCATTTTTGAGCACTTGTTACATGACAAATACCGTGCTGAGGCCTTGCCTTCCTCATCTCACAGAAATCCCATTAGAGAGTTATTTCGGGGAGCTGATGCTTAGACAGGTAACTCTTGTATGATCACACAGCGGGTGACACAGCTGGAAACCACTCAAAGGTCTTAACCACTCAAAGGACTGCAGACACAATCCCCACGAATTTTAAGGGTGTCCTGGAGCAGTTATCTGGTCATTGTTCCTTTGACACATATTTCCTTCAGCCTTGCCCTGTGTGATGCACTGTGCTCGTAAGTAGACAGGTAGAGTGTGGTAGGTGTGTGGGTCGGGAGGTGGCACAGACCATTGCAGCTGGGTGATCAGGGAGCAGGCATAGAGGAGAGAGAAAGGAGACATGCAGACAGGATGTCAGGCCTCCCACATGGTGGGGACACTGGGCAATATGCAGACATGTGGGGTGCACCCAGGAGCTCTCAGCTCCCAGTTTGGCTGAGTGTGTGTGGAGCAGCACACTGGGAATGGCCTTGGGAGGAGCAAACCATCATCGTATCCCTGCTAAACTGAGAAACATGAATTTTATTTTACTGGCAAGAAATGCTGGAGGCAAAGAATTGATGTGATCTGAGTAATGATTCAGGTGTGTAAGTCAGACAGGAGAGAGGTTGGGGGATGGGGGGCAGGTAGACGGGTAAAGGAAGATGCGACCGCCCCAGAGAGACCTACTGAGGATCGAAACCACAGCCATAGCAGGGCAACTGAAAAGGCGGGAAGAACTTCTGTACCGGTGGAGAGGGTCTGAGAGGATACGGGACTAAACAGAATGGGAGGGAGGCAGAGGGTATGAGCTGAGCCCGTTAAGAGACAAGGAATGTCGTCAAAATTTGGTTTTCAGTGTTTGAGGTGTAGGGGGCAACAGGCAAAGGGACTGCAGAATACGTAGGTAGAAAACCCATTCAGCCTGGACATGGACTCCTGTGACAGATGCGAGCTCCAGTGATGGTAGAACCAGAAAGGTAAATGAGAGGTCCGTGGATGGGAATAAGGCACGTGGCGCATAGGTGACTGAGGAGGGGACAATGGGGACATGGATGCTTAGGAAACAGGAGACAGTAAAGGGGTCCAAGAAACCGAGACGTGACAAGGATTCCACGTTGTCACAGGGGCAAAAGGAAAGGAGGATCTCAAGGAAAGGGGCTGGAAACTGAGTCGAGTATTATAAAGACGCAGAGGAGACGGGAGCTCACCACAGGCTGTTGGCTTCCATAGATGTGTTTCCTGTGCCAAGCAGATCACGGCTTTCCTGAGTGTAGGAACCATGTGTTATTCTCCCTGGTACCCTGCAATGCACAACACACAACTTATGCAGGGTAGTTACTAAGTAAAATATGTAAAATCAAAAAGTCATTGGGCTGGCTGAGTGGTGCATTGGTTAAGAGCTGGCTTGGGGCACCAGCGGCCCCAGTTCGGATCCCACATATGAGGGCCAGTGACACTGCCCTCTACAGCTAAGATGGTGAACAACAGCTCCACCTGGAGCTGGGCTGCTGTGAGTCTCTGGCGAAGGCATAGCTGCAGCCCCTGCTGCAGTGGGCTGCCATAGGCTACAGTGAGTGGCCAGCAGCCAGTGTGAGCGGCTGGCAGCCAGTGTGAGCTGCCAATAGCCACCGTGAGCAGCTGTCCAGAGGCCGGTGACCGATCTGCCTCACCCCAGAAGAGAGCAATGATGATACCAACATGGACCAGTGAAGCGACATCCTCTACAACTAGACTGAAGAACAAAAAGACAGCAACTTGTCTGTTCCCCTTCCCCGGTTAACCAATGCTGTTCCCTTCCCCCAATTCCCCAATAAAATCTTTAAAACAAACAAAAAAAGTCATCGCCCATTCTCTTATATTTTCCCACCTAGCCAGCATAAAAGAAGAAATACTAAAATACTGCTGGAAATGAAAGAACTCACAATTACTTTCCTGAAAAGTCAAGGGGATCGTGTGGCCAACAGCACACCAGAGAGTGGAATGAGGTGGGAAGGGGGCACTCACCTACCTCAATGCAAAATGTAGGGCGGAGAAGTCTGTGGGGAGAGGAAGTGAGGGCCATTCCCGCCTCCCCACTCTTCCTAGAAAATGACCCAAAATCATTTGGACCTGAGTAAGGGGCGATAAGGATGATGGACTGTTAAGGGTTGAAAAGGTGGCAACATGAGGGACACACTGACCCAGCCCGTAGCCTACCTGAGCATTTGGAAACAGCCCATAGCCAACCTGCTCCCCGAGGCTGCAAGAGGCTGGGGAGACCCTCGGAGCAGAACAGAGACATGGTTGGGGTGCCCCAAAAGGCACAGCTGGAGGAGGCACCAACCTCTGCTTCCAGGGAGGGAAGGTTCCCAGGAGCACAGCTGCCCTCTCTCCTCTACCTCTACTCCTTCCTTAGGAAAAAATGATTGGCAGTTTAAGCAGTCAAGGAGAAATACAGTCTAAATGGTTCCCTTTCCCTCTCGATGGTTATAACTAAAAGATGCAAACAGTGACCTAAACACTTTCCAATGCAGCCCATCTCAGCCACAAATCCCGAACAAGTGTCAACAGAGAGAAAATGATCACTGAGCATATTAAAAGATTTGCCAGTTCCTAAGGGAAGATCAAGTCAATCACATTTAAGCCCAGCAGAAGAGTTACTGCAAGTAGAATGAAATATTTTAAACTCTACTATATCCTCAGGATGATCTGAAAGGACTTTGTATCCTTAAAATCAAAGCAGGCTATGGTGGGGGGGGGGGAAGAGCCACCTCAAATCCAAAAGAGACCAACGTAAAAAATGCAATGATGGAACATTCACTAAGTGGCAGTAAATGGTAGCTGGTCTAGTGCAGGAAGCAAACAGTAACCTAACAGAACAGACGAAAACACCGCTTCCAGAACTATACAGAAAAGACAAGATGGGAGCTGAGACAGTAACTCATGCATGTACATTCGTGGAACAAATACTTACTGAGCAGCTGTTTTATACCCGATGCTGTGCTGGGGGCGGTGATGCATCAGGGAGTGAAGGAGATGTAGACCCCTGTCACAAAGGGGCTGGCATCCCAGCTGGGCAGACAGACTGCAGAGAGAAGGTAGAAGACACTGAACGCTGCAGCAAAGGGGGAAGTGGAGCAGGTGGATGAGGGAGGCAGGTTCAGTCGTCTGCAGAGTGGCCAGAGTGGTCCACGTTGAGAAGATGCTACTCGAGCAAAGCCTGGCAGGAGGGTCCCCGCACAGGCTTATTTGGGCAGGAGCATCCCAGGCAGAGGGAACAGGTATGGAGACCCCAGGATGAGAGGACCTGGCAAGGCTGTGAGTGACGGGGAGCAGGGTGGCTGATGAGGCCAGGAGGTAATAGGTGGACACATATGTTGGGCCTTGGAGGCCATTGTGAGAGTTTTGGCTTCTGTTCTAATGAGATGGGAAATGGGAAACCAACCCTTCGAGATTATTTTTGAGCAGAGGAATGACATGGCCACATTTAACTAAGGATCACTCTGTTTACTGTTTTGGGACAGGAAGGAGATGGAGACTTGGGGATGTGGGGACAAGCCGAGTCACAGAGGAGAAAGAACAGTAATGCAAAATAGCACAGGGGTGCTGGGAGGGGTCAGTTTCTGGGTGAATTCTGAAGCCAATCCAGTGTCAATAGAATTTCCTCCTGGTTTTGATGTGGGGAGCGACAGAAGGAGAGAAAGGAAGAAGGATTCCAAGTTTCTTGGCAGGAGCTGTTGGAAGTCTGACATTGCCATCAGCTGTGACAGAGGGAGGCCAGGGAAACAGGCCTGGGAAGGGCCTCGGGAAGTCAGATAGAAACACAGCAGGTTGGACATGACTGCGGGATAGCCAAGTGGGAAAGTCAAGTTGGACGTCTGGAATTCAGGAGAGAGGTGAAGACTGGAGATGTACATCTGAGAGTCGCGGCCTCAAGATAAAGCTCAGCAAAGACACACCTGGCCCAGATCAAGAAGGCTGCATCCTGAATGGAGTTGTGTGGCTGTGTTTCCCTCAGTCATAAGACAGAATCCACAAAGGGCATCATGTGTGATGTGGTAGGCTCTGGGGAATTTCATTTGCCATCTCCTCTGAGTTGGATATTTGCCATATGCTTACAAAAACAATTACATACTATGTAAAATATTTTAAATGCCGCAGCATCACGTCATTGCAAGTGTGGCCCCTGTGACCTACCTACCTAAGTTTGCATCTCCTATCGATCCGCTCAGAGCTGTGGTACCCAGTCGGTGTTCAGCAGTGTCCTGGAAACAAAGTAGTTCTTCATTTTAGTCAGCCAGCCAGCTGTCAAAATCGCAGAAGGAAACCAGAAGAAATCTATCAGTTAGTGATTAATGACAAAAAGAATTACAAAAATATTAGTATGTGGGAAGGAAGGTGGTAAAAATGGAACATTCCTAACAAGGTATACAAGAAGACATGATCCGTGCTGGGTGGTTTTCTTCTAAGGCCCTTTGCTTGTGAACAAGGATGGATGCCACTGTGAGTGGTCAGAAAGGACGCCATTGCTGCTGGGTAAAAACGTGTTCTGGATGGAAGTTACGCAAATGCCGCTCAGGCTCAGGAGGTGGGCCAATCTGAGCACTCACCACATGCTGGCAACTCTGGAGCACTACAGACATGAAATAAAACATGGCCCCTTTTCTCCCCTTCCCGCCCTCCACCCCTCCACCCCCAACTGCACTCTGATGTTTTATCAACTTGTCCAAGAGGAGTCCATGTTACCCTTCCAGTGGGGGAAGGAAAGCAAAAAGAAGAATTACACAGACCTTCCTTCTGTTGTTGGTTCATCTCCCTCCACTTCTCCATGTAAATCCTGTAGAAAGGGCACCACTGGATGGCCCTAACCTTGAAGCCTACTCACTTTGGGGGGAAAGTAAGGGACAGTGTCCTCCAAGAGCAGTGCAAGCCATTACAAACCAAAGCATGGGGTCTGAACTCTCCTGCCCCACTGGGGACGGTCTGCAGTGTCTGGAGACATTTTCTCTTATCTCAACAGTAGGTACAGGGTACTACTAGTGGTCATCTAGTGGATAGAGGCCAGCGATGTTGCTAAACCTCCTACAATACACAGACAGGTACCACAAAAAGGCGACTCAGTTCAAAATGTCAACATGTGGTACCAAAGGTGAGAAACTTTGGTCCAAAAGGATGAAGCCAGGAGATGTGGAGAGATTGAGGTAAAGCCTTCATTATCCCTGGGGGGAGATTCAAACAAAACGCTGTATTTACTCATGTTGTCGGCAGTGTGGCTTCTATGTATTTTATTCTCTTCTACCTTGATGCTTTGACACTGGAAAAGCAGAGGTTACTGTCAAGGGAAGACATGAAGGGATGGCAAACTTTAGAAAGGTTTGTGTGTTTGTTTGTTTGTTTGTTTGTTTGTTTGTTTGTTTGTTTGAACCTTGCTGCATGACTGCTCTAAATTTTTACACAGACCTTCTGCCTCATCAACTACCATATCATCTCATCTCACACTGGAACCAGAAATGATTCTGCCATCAGAGCACAGCACTTCCCGAGATTCGTACCTTGAGGTTATTTGAAAGGAAAACAGTAATGGAAGCTGGCCAATGACATTCCTTAAAGGACTGGTAAAAATATAGCCTCGCATTTTACGGAGAGTAGTGGGTAAGGAAATTGGTTGGACTTTTAATTCAGATGTCAAGCTTGGTTTTTTGTTGAGTGTTTTATTACTGAAATAAATGAAAATTTAAATTGAAGTAGATATAAAGTCAGAGTTGATTGTTACATTGAAACTGCCTTCTGGGTTCAAAGGGTGGGTCTCTGTGAAGGCTCCTCCCCTCCGAGCCATGAATAATGTAAAATATTATGAGAGCCTTTGGCTGTTGACTTTGTTTCTCCTAGTTCGTCTTGTAGCCACAGCAGCTCAGCCTCATTGTTCAGACCCTAAGGGTTACACCGCAGGCCTGGTGGTTTGAGGATTTTTTTTAGGTTTGTGGGTGTGTGTGCTTGAGTTTTGTCTCTTGATTTTGCTGGCGTGTAGGAAATGATATGACTAGAAACGTGAAATTTCCTTCGGCATTGTTGGTATAAGTGCCGTGTCTCCAGTGAGTTTTATTGCATGAACTCATTTCCCACGGCTCTCTCTTACAGAGCAATTGTAATGAGGTCCCACAAGGAAGCCCCTTTAACATCACGCAGGAGGATATCACACCATCCAAGACACACAGTATGTGACGGAGAGACACCGCGCTGAGATAATGTGGTCATCTGGCTTCCGGAAGCTTTGTGCTTCTTCACTCAGACTTGTATCTCTGAGTCACTGAGTAATTGACACCTTTCCACTTCACTTTAAACCAGGTGGGTCTGATGTAGGCCAAGGAAATCAGCAGGGCATCAAGATGGCGAAAAGATTGAAGATGACTCACTCGGTCATGGGTGACACAGACAGACAGACGCTTAAGAGACAGAAAGTTTGCTAGTAAGAGTCCTAATTTAACAATGCACGAGACAAATTCATTGTAATTTAATGTTTTCCTTTGGCATTGCCTTAAGGGGCTGAGACTGTGTTGTTGGCGATGGAAGTAGCGAGGGGGACTCAACATTTCCCAGTCATAGAGTAGGAACTCCCGAGGGAAAAGAGGGAAAAGACTGGTATTGAGCCTATTGGGTGGCAGATCCTATAGAAGGCACCTCACAGGTGTCCCCCTTCTGACCCCAACAGCCCTGTGCAGCAGGCACTGTCTGTAAATTAGGATCCTGAGGCTCAGAGAGGCCGGGCAGCCTGAAAACCCTGACTAACACATCTGGTTCGGGGCTGTGGAAACAGGAGACTCTCCCACATTTCAGGCTCAGCTCAGCTGGGAATGCCTTTTCCGTTATGGAGTCTAGGAGAGACAGAGCCCCACACTGAAAAGGATTTGGCTTCTGGTTAAGCTTCTTCACCTCATTCACTGTTCTTTGGAAACATAATGTTGCCAGGCAGAAGTGTTTTAAAAATAAATTTTAAATAGGCCGCCATCAGGAGCTGGCCGGTCCAAACACTTCCTTAGAGGACTTCAGAGGCTATGCTGGCTGAGCTCGGCCATACACAGGGAATGTCTAGTTTCTTTCTCCCAAAGCTTGAGGCTTGCTCTTGAAATCTATGCATCTGAGCAAGTCATTTAGAGGCGGAAAGGCCACCTCAGTCGTGTGTTGCTCCTTCTGCATCAGGGTCCCATCCATTTCCTTTCTCCTACATCACCCCTAGATTTGCACTCTAGGTGCGCATGCACTCTGTTTAACCCTCCTCATTGAGTTCACCCATAAATGCAATAATAATAATAATAACCATAACAATAATAAACAAAACTTTCTTTTAAGCTTGGGGCTGCCATGATTAACTGAACAGATGGACCAGACTGCCCAAAGCTGCGGTGTTTTCATGGAGGTACCAAGGCATTTATTCTAAGCAGTGGGACCACGTTGCATGGCGGTCACGTGATATTTGTTTGCATCAGCGGGTCAGTGTGTGTGGCAGCTGTAGAAGCCTGGAGCCAGCAGTGATCAAAGTGGGCTTCGTCCTTCCTGTCCCCTCTCAAGGAAATGCTGCAAATACCTGCAAATACTTGTCCCCACACCTCCAATCCTTTGCCCCAATTCTCCTCGTTCTTTTATTGACTAGGTTTTTGGAAGGTTTTGTGTGTTTGGTCTTTGTGGGGGAGGGCTATTTGTTTGGTTTAGATTTGTTTTGTTTAGTTTTGTAAGAGCATAATGACAAAAAAACAAATACCAAAAGATATACAGTGGGAAGCGCAAGTTCCCTTCCCACCTATTTGGTCCTAGTAGCTAATCAATCTCCCTTCACCTCCCCGTCCTCGTGCTTGTGACTTGTGTCCCTCCGCACCTCAGATTGATTACTGGTCTTCCTGAAGTTCCCCCAAGCACTGAGCTTCAGGACTTCAGTTGCCTCTGAATCACCTAGACCAACCCACATTGGTGACTTTAAATTTTCTGGCAGCCACACTGGAAGTAAACGGAAGGAGGGACAAACTTCACTAATGTATTTTAGTTAACTCAGCATATCCAAAATATTATTATTTCAACACGTGAGCAATATTAAAAAAACATAATGCAGCACTGACCTCCTTTTCTTTTTTTTCATACTAGGTGTAAAACTGAAGTGTATCCTACCAGCCACATTTGAAATGTTCAATGGACATTGGTGACAGTAGGGACTGCCATACAGGACAGTGCAGGCCTGGCATGCTGACTCAAACACGGGTTACTGGGTCCCACCCTAGAGTTTCTGTGTAGGTGGGTCTGCGTGGGGCCTGAAAGCTGAGTATTTCTCAAGCTCCCGGGGGACACTGGTCCAGGGACTACTCAGAACGGCTGCATTAGGGACGTGCCAGAGACAGCAAGTGAGGAAAAACAATTCTGCAAAACCAGGAGCATTCGCTATTATTATCTGCAAATGACATGAGGCTCCTGGTCCCACAAAGCCTCGGCCGCGTGGACAGAGGCCAGGGGGACAGGTGTGCTGATGGCAGTGCCATGGCTGGCACCCCTGGCGGGGAACACAGGGACTCCCGCCCTGACGCCCTCTGCTGTCCTTGGCCAGCACCTGGGGTGATTTGATGACTCAGCTCGGGCTCCAATGTGAGACTTCTCTACAAGACAAGGTTGCCATTTCCATGTACGTTGTCTTGGGAGAGACATGCTTTTGAAAGTAATGAGTCCTTGGTTGCCACAAGCAGGGGACGAGCATCCTACGCCAGCCACACACTTTGGGCGCCGGCCCAAGACACACACACTTTCGTCTGCATGACACTACGGCTGCCTTTGGGCCAGGAGTGAGACGAGTGCTCCCTGCACCATGGAAAGGGGTTTCTGCTCGGTCTATGCTCCAGATACAGTGGGCTGTCCGTGTTAAAGAAAGGTGAGCAGCAGTCTGTTCTTGTGTTATTTCCTCTCTCCAAATAAGATGAAAACCACTCTGCCTGAGAGAAACATAGGAAAGGCCTGATGGGATTTCGAACACCCAAAGCCTTGTCTTTTGCAAGAGGACTTAGCCGTGGCCTGTGTGTCCGAGACTGAGCGAAGAGACAGGGGCAGTTAACGGGGAGAGTGGCTTTGGCGTGGCCTCAGGAGTTGGACAGCGGGCCCGGACCTCCACCCCCACTGCCCAGCTGCCGGCCCTGAGCCGCGTCCTTGGCATCTCTCTGTCTCAGGGACTGTCCGCAGCCTGTGGAGAGGGGGACTATTGGGTTGTCGGAAAAGGCATGACGCATTTTCCCAACAAACAGCAGAAAAAATACGTCATGCCTTTTCCGACAACCCAATATTTCCCTCCAATCTGTGCTGTAGGCTAGATAGACGAATTCCTGCTGGCTGCTTAGCGAGCGTACGACCAGGCCCCTGCGACACGATGAACAGGGCACAGCTATATACAGAGGCAACGTGGGTCAGTAAGAGCTGAGAGTTGGCAGAAGAAGGTGTCTTGCAAGTTAGTTACATGTTGTGACCCCAAGCTCTGTTCCTGCCCCTCAGACAGGCATGTCTGTCACCGAGAAGAAATGGGAAATGCCAGATGAGTCAGAGGGTGACACTCCCAGGACCACAGAGTCAGAGGGTGACACTCCCAGGACCACAGAGTCAGAGGGTGACACTCCCAGGACCACAGGGCCAGGGTAAGTCCTCCAGGGCAGGGGTGGGGGGGGGAGAAGGAGGGGCTCCCAATAAGGCTCCTCCTTCTCTCACCCCCACCTCCCTCCCAAGAGGTGCTGTGGAGGGAGGGGCTGAGGCCGAGGGGAGCCTTGTCTGGGGAGGGAGGGCAGGGGCTCAGGAGGAAAGCCACCAAGAGCTGGAAGCTCCGGGCTCCGGACCCCAAGATCCAGGGGGCATTTACTTTGAGGTTTCCTTCTGGCCTGACAGGTGGCCCCCGCCAGCTAGCACAGGGGATCAGAGTCTGGGCAGAAACCTGCCCTGAAACAGAAAGAAAAATGTGTCCAGCGATCTCATGGCAGATTTCCCAGATCCTAGTGGGGCACTGGGCAGATGGCAGGGCCGCGTGGCGAAGACCAATGCTGCCTAAGCCCCTATCAGCAATGACCCCCATCACTGCACCTCTTCAGGGGTGTCACCAAGCCTGCGTGGCCTCTGATAGGCGCTGCATAGGGGCAACCTATGCCAACCAAGCACTGGGCTAGAGCTGCACTGTCCTGCAGGACGGCCACCAGCCGCAGGGGGCTACGGAGCCCTTGGAAGGTGGCCAGTCCCCTGCGTGCTGCAAGAGTCAAAGGCATACCAGAGTAGGACGATTTGGTCGGAAAAATAAAGAATGCAAATGTTAACACTTTTATATTGATTACATTTTCAAACGATAACATTTTTGATGTAATGAGTTACATGTGTGATATATAATTACATATTATCTATTTTTATAATACATAATATAATTTTATTGTACATTACAATATATAATAAATATAATTATATATAAAGTCTATAACAATATATAATAAAAAACTAATTTCACCCGTTTAGCTTTATTTGGGACTGTGGCTACTGGAAACTTAAAATGACAAATGTGGCTCGGATTTGAAGCTCACGTGCTGGCCTGGAAGATAGCTAAGCATGATCATTCCTCTTATGCAGGCATGTCCCCCAAATCTGTTTCTGAGACCGTGGGTCCCAGGGAGTGTTCCCCCAAAAAGGTCAGATAAGTTGGAAAGTGCCATATGTATTTCCTCCCTCCTTCAAAGACAGCACAGGCCCGTAGGTCAGGACCCAGAAGTCATGGAATGAGAAGGGGCGTTTAGCCCAGCACTTCCCAAATAACTGAATTTTCCATTCTGTGCACAGGCGTCCCACAGAACCAGTGTTCCCTGGGACGCCTTCGAGGATGCTTTGCCAACACACCGCGGGGAGTACAATCACTTAGCAGGACAGCAGCTGAAGACTTGGTGCCAAAACCACGTCAGAGCTTATGAGGCTCTGCGGAAGGGCAGGGAGGAGGCTGCCGTTGCCCCGTCTGGGTCAGAGTGGAATTAAGGCCCCAGGAAGGACTGATGACAGGAGGAGGGCCAAGCCATCTCATCAGCCTCCGACTGAATTGTCATAGTGTCTTAATCTCAGCCTGTTTTTCGCAGGCAAGAAAATTACTTTAGGAGGGAGCGAGAATAATAGGCATGAAATATTCTGTGCTAAAAACATTCACCTGTGTGTTTACAGGGCTTACACGTGTGACTATGTCCACTAACTTGGTAAAATATTTGCCCTCGAGGCCAAGAATCTGCAGTTTGGATGATCTGTCTCTCACATCGTCAACCAGTGCTAGGAAAGTTAGCAATATTCCACTTTCGACTGTCCCTGTGATGGGGGCCTGATTGGGGGAGGGGACTTTAAAAGGATCAGCAAGAGGCCTGCCATTGACACCACCAGCTGCTTCCCTGGCTGAGGGGCAGCAGTCACCTCCGTCACCTGGTCATGGGGACTTCGTCCTGGGAAGAATCACTTGAGTGACCTTTCCTATGCCATGGAAACAATGTCATTAGCCAGCCATGGCCTTGGGGGAAGGGTAGTAGGCAGGACCGTTTTTGGTGGTTTGAAAGGTCCTGAGACCTGGGCCTCTTCTCTCTGACACATTAAGACAGTCGCCTGTCACAGCACCTGCCGGACCAGGTGCTGCCTCCCCTTAGGAGTCCCTGTCACATTGATGGTGCTGATTTCAGTGAAACAGACCTTTCTGGGCACCGTGGACAGAAGCAGGAAAAGGATGTCCTCTGCTCACCACCCCTATCAAGGTCACCTTCATGGTCTGTCCAGAAGCTGCCATTCCACCCCGCCCTCTGCCTGATATGAGACTCCTCAGTGCCCAGATTGGCCTGAGACCCAGAGACTGTCTCAGAGAGTCACTGTGGTTGTCACTCAGTGACTAAGAGTGACCGAGTGAGTGAGATTGTCACCCAGGGCCTCCCTGTGACCCACCTGTGAGCCCTGCTGGGGCCACCAAGGTGGAGGGGGTTCTAAAGTATTCTGTTCACGCCCTGGAACAAGTTACCAGGCCACAGTAAAAGCCGAACTTGAGGGCCAGCCAAGTGGCGCATTGGTTAAGAGCTTGCTTGGGACACCAGCGGCCCCGGTTCGGATCCCACATATGAGGGTCAGTGACACTGCCCTCTATAGCTAAGATGGTGAACAACAGCTCCACCTGGAGCTGGGCTGCAAGCCCCGGTGACGATGTAGGCTGCAGCCCCTGCTGGAGTGGGCTGCCATAGGCTACAGTGAGTGGCTGGCAGCCAGCGCGAGCTGCCAATAGCCACAGTGAGCGACCATCCAGAGGCTGGTGACCGATCTGCCTCATCCGGGAAGAGCACAATGATGATACCAACATGGGCCAGTGAAGCAATGTCCTCCGCAACTAGACTGAAGAACAAAAGGACAGCAACTTGTCTGTTCCCCTTCCCCAATTCCCCAATGCTGTTCCCCTCCCCCAATTCCCCAATAAAATCTTTTAAAAAAAATGTCCAACTTGAACATCCTTCTTCCCCTTTGGGATGTAAAACATAAGGGTCTTAATGTGTCCACAGAGACATACATATGAAAGGAAGGGAGAAACAGGGGTGGGGGAAGAGGGCGTGGAAGTTGGGGAGGGGAGCAGGATGTTTAAATAAATTTCCCTGCTTGAAGCACCTGATTTCTGGGCTGTACTGTTTGACCTCAGATAGTACTTACAGTATCTAGTCTGGCAGGGTTGACATTATTTGTTTACGAGCACTGTTCCTGATCTAGTTGTCTCATCTGTCCTGTTAGAAGGGGTCCCCAAGGCTCGCCCTTAGCACCCACCTGAGGCTCACCAGCAGGAAACGTTTCCAAGGGCACAGGGTGGGCGTCACTGCGGGGAAGGAGTCTGGGCTAGCAGGAAAGAGCTGACGCTGGAAGATGCCCCACTGCCCCCAGCTGCAGAGCCTGGGAGTGTAACGTAAAGCCAGCTGGACCCACCGAGCAGGGCAGGGACCTGAGACGTGGAGGCACTGCTGCAGCAGGGCCACACACCCTCAGGAGGTAGGCCCACTTGCTCCGCCTGCCCAGGGTGGCAGGGGCGGGGGCCCAAACCAGCTTCCTTCTCCAAGGTTTAGAAGCAGAACAGTCACTGCAAAGCAGGCCCTGAGATTCTCCACCAACAGGAGCGGGGCGGGGGGGCCCTTTTGCTTGCCGTAGAAGGCATCCTCAATCTTCAAGGCAAGGAGGACTATAATTATTTGCCATGATGATATCCCTGGGCAGATAATATAGGACGTTCCCTTTAATTCAGGGCGAGTTCAGCAGAAGGGTGGGGCTGTGTCAACTTTCTCCCACAATGCCCTCTTCTCCTGCTGTCCATCGGCTGTTGGCCGATGGAAGCAGCAGCATTTTCCTCCTGACCCACAGCCCAGTCTGTGGCCTGAGTTCCCAGGGGTGACAGACTCCAGGAGGGACTTGGTGGTCAGGGAGCTGGCCAGGCTGCTCGAGAGAAGGCTGTGCCTGAGCACATCGGGCCACCACCCACCCACCCAGGCACGGCCCACCTGGCCTTCACAGCCCACACTGGGGAAGCCACCCCCAAATGCCCTTAGAACACCCTGATGTACAACAAGATGAGAGAGCAACTGAATGAGTGAAAGTTTAAACCCAGCAGCACCCAAGCCTACCTTTGCTCTGATTAGAGGTGATGGTCAGGGTGGAAATGGGGAAGGAGCAGGGGAGGGGCTGGATTATCGCGGAGCACATCACACCCACTTTCCAGGTAACCTCACAGCTCCACCCCCTCCCACTGAGCCGGCCTCCTCTGCTGCAGCCATGCCCCAGGCCCTGGGCCCAGGACGGTGAAGCACTCCTCACTGCCGGATCAGGACAGCTTCCTGGCCGCCCAGCCAGGAACAGGCCAAGCACAGGGGCCGTTCCGTGGCCTGAGGCGCTACCAGCCAGTTGGCCATGGAGGGCCAGGCCCTGGCTTTGCGAACTCAGGGCTCAGCGTTTCCTCCCCTAGCAGCTCACCTATCCGAGGGTGGGGCACAATAAACAGACTCATTAGCACGATGAGCTAATTAGCTGGCCAAGTGCTCAGTAAGGGTTCCTCAGTGTTGTGATGTTTAGTCCGGGGGTTTCAATCTCGACGCCAGGCGTCATTATGGCAGGCTGTGTCAGCTTTAATGAGGCACCTCATTATGTCTAAGGATGCACATTAACACCTGTGCCAGGTGGGGTTTCTGTGGGCGGGAGCCATTACGGGTCACTAGGGGAAACAAGAGGCAGGCGGGCCCCGCAGGAGCCAAGATCTCAGAACTTGTCCACACAGGCCTAACCGCCTCGCCCCGCATCGGCCCCCTGCCCGTCTTCCTGCTGTTGGGAGCAAAGCTCTTGCCAAGACGCCTCAGGGCCTTACCCTCCGTTCACTCTTCACCCCCTCCCACCCAGGTCTTCTCCCTACTGCTCACCCAGGCGCGACTGGTCAAGGTCACCAACCACTCCCATCGCCAATTTCCGCAGCCGGCTGACTCCTGAATGTGTTTGTCCTGCTCCAGGGTCATCCCTGAGTTTTCTTCCGCGTGTATCTGATGCCTACTCCTGATCTCTGCTTGGATAGCTTATAAGCTTCTTAAACTTACCCTGTCCAAGCTGGAGTCTCGTTTTAGCTCCGCACACCCACTTCTCTCTACCAGCCCAACCCAGAGCCATCAGGACAAACCCACCCACCAGTTTGATCAGACAAAAGCAACATCCTCCATCTGGACTCTTCTCTCTCCCCTCACTCCCCTCATCCAACCCATCAGCATTTCATGTCAGCTCCACCTTCAAAATACATCCAGAATAGGGCCGATCCTCACCCCCACCACTAACACCTCAGTCTCAACACCCTCCCCTCCCCCAGACGTGACCACCCCCCAAGTGGGCTCCCTCTGTCTGCGCTGCCCCAGCCGTCTCTTTTCAACTTAGATTGGACCGGCCCTTCCATGCTCAAAAGCAGCTGAGTTTGGTCTCCTCGTCTATAAAAAGGCTTTGTGTGTGTCAGCTCTGAAAACTCAGAGGCTTAGCGTTCCATATCTGTGTCATGTGTCCCTCCAAAGTGTTGGGGGGCAGCAGGAGGCAGAAACTACAGAAGGACCTACAGATTTCTAAGTCTCAGCTTGACATGCTAGAGACAGGAGCACACCCGCGTGGAAACACACGTGTGCTCGCTGGTTATAAAGCCACTGAGATGTCTTAGTGAGGACACAGTGAGAGGCGACGAGCAGGGCCACTGGGGAACCATTCATTCTCCTCTTGGTACATCTGCCAGAAGGTGAGATACTGGGCTGGGACCCTTATGTATTTACCATTTATAAAGGATTTGGAATAAGGAAAGTGACTAAGGAAAATGTGGTTTATGACATGTCAGAGGAAACACCTCGAGGAAATTTAGATACCACCACAAGGAAAGGCATCTATCATTAGCCACAGCTAAATCAGAAAATCCTGTTTCCACTTTTGGAGCTCTGTAATAGATGCATTTTTTTCAGGCTTCATCATTGGGTGTTGGCTTTAGTCTTTGCAAAGAAAAGGAGCAGCAAACTCAATCTGTAAGAATTTGCATCAAAGCAAGAGAAAATGAATTTTCGCTAACATAGGTCCTTGCTCATTTCATGAAGAAGAGAGAGAGTGTTGTCATGAAGAGCTCCAAAACCATGGTTTAAACACACCCTGCGCTCAAAATGTGGGCTCCAAGCAAACTGAAATACCACGTTTTCCAGAGTCATCCGCCATGGGAACTAGAGGGAGGCTGACATAAGTGTGAATAGTTTACAACAAACAACTCGCCTGTCAGCTCAAAAGTTTGTAAATAAAGAAAGGAAATAAAAACTAGCTGTGCCATTTCACACGCAGGCAGAGCTCAGGGACAGACACCGAGTCCGTGAGGTTTCTTAGGGACAAGTAATCAGCCTGGTCAAAGTCAGGAAGCTCTTCGCCCTTCACAGGGCCCAGTCTCACCAAGCCCACATCTTCCCCACCCTCTCAGCTTCCTGTGCTGCCATCACACACATGACAGTTCCTTTTCCCATCTGGTCCTGGGCCAGCACCTCCAGAGCCCCGGCCGTGTCCCAGGCAGCGTGCAGCAGCCACTGCAGAAGTGGCACTGCCCTCCCTCCCCCAGGGAAGAAGGAGGTAATATCTCTACCATTGGGAACCTGACCCCAGACCAGGAGAGGAAGCAGGGCAGCCCCTGCTCCTAGCAGGATGGGGACAGACACAAAAGAAGAACCCACAGAACGCGCAATGCGGGTCTGGAGGGAGGGGATTTTCCATTCAGTTCCTGCAAGGCAGAGGGTGACGTGCAGGAGGTGGCATTGAGACTGGCAGGACGGTGAATGCCAGAGAGAAGGAGGGCTCCCAAGAAGCTAGGCCAGACTGTGCAGCGGCGAGGGGCAGAAAAACACATCCAGGGAGCGCTGGTTGTCTGCCTGGCTGCCGGGCAGTGCGAGGGGCAGAGCAAGACAGGGGAGGAGGAGGCATTTAGAGCAGGGAAGGCCTTAAATGGCATGCTATGGAACTTGAACTTGTTTCAGAGTCCTTCAAAGGCCTTGTCCTCTTGGAGACGACTGCCTGAGCATCACAAACCTGCTGTCCCCAAGGAGGGAAATTCAGATACTCCAGGGACCCCGCCTTCTGGCTTCAGTGTTATTGCCCACGTGGGGGCTCACCCTGACCCCAGCTGCCGGGCATGGAGCCATTTCTTCGGCAAGACCCAAAGTAAGCAGAATCGGCCTCTGTCCTCCAAAGACTATAAACATATCATATTTCAAGAGTTCACCAAACCCTTCGGCCTCTTTATGTCTAAATGTCATACTCGAAGGCAAGCGGCAGTCCCGCACTCTCCCCAGTAGCTGCACATGCACACAAAAGTGTGGGTCCAGCCATGGGTGTCCTATGCCCATCCAATTCCCGAGGGCTCTCGATTGTGGCGCTGCCCCAGGAACGGAAGCAGATACTGTCATAAGCGATTTAGCTTCTCCAATAGCAAATGGTTCAATTGTACTCGCCTAACCTGTGATCCTCGATCCAAGTAATCAAGTAAAGTAAAAGTAACTAATCAGATTCTGTTGAAATTTCTATACTTAATATTGTCACTTAAATGAAACCCGAAGGCAAGAGGCGGTTCTAGGGCATGCTGGGTCGGCACAGGTGGTCCCGTGGGGTGTGACGGCGGTGCCACCCTGCAGATCACCTTGGCCCTGCTCACTTTATCTCTCCCTGCCTCTGCGTCCTGTTGCTTCCAGACTTGTTGACAGACTAGTTTCTTCTTTTACTCTTTGCCGTCAGGATGGATGGATCCCTCATCAGCGTCTCGGCTCTAGTAGAACTCCAGTCTGGCTTCCAGAGCCCTACTGCCCAGAGTTCCAAGGGAGGATGAAACAGCCCAGGTCAGGGCTGACCAGAGGCGCAGCTGTACCTCTCCTGCAGGCTCTAAACTGCCTCCCTGCACACCTGCAAAGCCCCTCTTTGCCGTCTGCCAGCCCCAGCCAGCTCAGTGCAGCACCTGCTCTGCCCAGGGCTTCCCAGAGGCAGCTCTTAAATCTCACCTGGTGTGACAGCATCATTCTCACCTGCAGAAGGAGTTTAAAATGCAGATCTCCAGACTCATGAGTTGTATGTTCTGACCTCAGGTCAACCCTCTGGGCACTAGCCATGCTGTGGATCCTGCCTCCCACAGGATCTGGCATCGCTGCCAAACAAGCAACGTCACCCAAATCCTCATTTCTTCAGCACATGTCCTGAGTACTTTCCTTGGACAGGCGCTATGCTTTGCTGGGGGCCGGGGGCAGGGAATTTACGAGAAATTAATAAAACACGAACTCTACAATGAAGAAGCTCATTGTCAACTGCAAATAACAGAAATATGAATGAACCACTGCCATGCACAGTGGACAGGCCTCCGTTAAAATGATTCTCAAAGTTCCACTGGAGCTCGGCAAAGGAGAGAGGCTAATTCTGCCTGAAAGCCAAGGCGACAGCCCAGGGCAGCATCTTGAAGGGCCAGCCAGCCAAGCAGATAAAGAGAGGGGCCTCTCACCATGCCGCCTGTTCTTTGCTGTACTGTCATTTTTCTGGGTTACAAGGAGAGCCGCGTGAAGGCTGCCCCACAGCCTTAAAAATCGTTTATAAATTCAATCTCCTAATTTTGCATATTTAGGTTGCTTCTGTTTTTTTCCCCATTCTGAACATATTGCAGTCTTGCAGAATTAAAAATAGTGTTTCCCACAGGAAAATTCCACAACATGCGACTACCCAGTCAGAATGTTTAACTTTTAATTTGAACATGTTTTTTTCTTAATCTGTGTTGGTTTGAAAGGTGAAAATTTAATTATCACTTTAATTTCCCTGCCTAAAAACATTAATAAGGATGCGCTTCAAAAAATATTTATTGGCAGGTTTTAATTCTTTGAGAATTTTTCTCGTCCTTTGATCATTTGTTTATTAAAGTAGTTGTCTTTTTCTTATTGATTTCAAAGAATTTTTAAATCTTATATAAAGTTATTGACCCTTTACTACATATAACATATAATATATATCTAACATTCTTTGAATGTGTTGTTTACCTTTTACTTTTGAATATGATGTGTCTGGGGGATACTAAAGTCTTCTTTTGAATAGTAAAGTCTACCGATATTTTGCTTTATGACTTCTGCTTTGGGCAGCAGTATCTCATTGCTAAATTATGCCTTTTTTTTTTTTTTTTTTTTTGAGGGCAGTATCACTGGCCCTCATATGTGGGATCTGAACCGGGGCCGCTGGCGTCACAAGCCAGAGCTTAACCACCGCGCCACTCGGCCGGCCCTAAATTATGCTTTTGAATTGCCATGTATTTAATAGCTTCTGCCAGGTTGTCCTTTATTTTATGTCCATCAGTACATATTGTAATTAAATACTGATTGAATCTACTCTTAGAGGGCCGTGTTAGTGCATCCAATTTTTTGTCACTATATAGAATGCTTGCATTACTCACAGGAACCCATTTTTCTACAAATATGAGAAACCTGCTCCTACCTTACAAATACGTTCGAGTTCGAGTCAAATTCTAATGGACCTTCTACTGGCAATGACAATGGTCATTAGGGAACACGCGCGCCACCAGTCTAGCAGGCATCTGTTTTCTTTCTGTGATGATGTCTTGCCGTTTAGTCACCATTCAGTTCAAAGCAGCAAGCCATCAAGAAAATGTAATGAAATAGAGGAAGAGTCCTCGTGCGGTGCCTAACCGTGGCCGTGGTTGTCAGCAGCGTCTCCTCTTCTTAAATAAGAGTCAGTTTCTTCCACTCTCGGTTCCCAAGCCACTAACAGAGCTTTCCTGAAAGTCCCAATGACCAAATGTACCCAGCATCTCTGCCCTGTCAGAGTGTGACCTCTGCTGTCCCCTCCTCCTCTTGGCGTGTGGCACCTGCTCCTGCTGGTGTCCCTGCTGCCCCTCAGACCCCCCTTTAAGGCCCTCTTCATCCATTCTCCCAGTTCTCAAAGGGTGGTCCCTGAGCCAGCAGCACTCACAGGCAGCTTGCTAGAAATGCAAATCCTCAGGCCTCACACCAAACACAGAGTCAGAAATGCCGTGTTTGGAGTCCACACATGGCAGCGTTTAGAAAGCATTGCTCTCCATAATGTCACCAAAACCTCCAACCATGTTCTCCAGGCCAAACATCTCTTGTGAGCTCTAGACCCACAAGCTCAATGCCCCGCAGGATGCCTCGTTTTCTGATGTCTACAGCCACCTTGACTCCACGTGTCAAAATAATACCATCCTGCTCTGCCCTCAGCCCTCCCCGGCCCCTCCCACCTCCCTCACTGTCTTTCTCCTTAACAGCACCTGCACACACCTCACTTCCTTCCGTCTTTGCTCACATCTCACCTTCTCGGGGCCCTGCCCATCACTGTTCCTGAACCTGCCGCCTGCCACCCCCCACACCCCCAACCCCCCTTCCCCTGCCTACTGTAGCACCTATCACCCTCTACACATTTTCTTATTCACTACGTTTACTATTTGTCTGTCTATGGAGAGATCTGCGCATGTTTTGTTCACTGCATATCCCAGGCATCCAGAACAATGCCTGACATATGGGAGGCACTCGTTAAATATTTAAACACATGAATCTGTCCGATTCAGTCCACTTCCACTAAATTTTTACTGTGTTAAGTCAGACTTAGAAAGATGACTAAGACACAGCTTCATGAGTTGCACAATATACAGCTGAGCAGAAAAGCAAGGTGACAGAACACTACTTAGTATGACTGCCTTTATTTGCAACATCTGTACACAGACGCGACCTGGACACAGCCAGAGGGTGGTGTCCCAGAGGAAAGTCACCGAGTCATGGGAACTAGCTGTCTCTGGTGATTTCATTCACATCTCCACCTAATGCCTGCAGGTGTCAAACTCCTCTCCCATGATTCTTAACGGCCAGACGCAGATGAAATGGTCCGTTGTTATTTCCAGCATCTCAGTGCTGGTTCTTGCTGCCTCCTTCGGAAACACAGCACACTGGGTTTCCGGGGCCTTCTCTCTCGGCTCCCTCCCTCCCTCCCTCCTTGGTGTTTTCTCTCCATCCCACCCCCATCACCTACACACTCTCCTGCACCAACCTCAAATATTTGTCTTTCCTGGGGCTCACCCACTCCCTACGCTCTCCCCGGAAAAGCCCACCCACTCCCCAGGTAATGTCCACTCCCACGTCCCCCCCACCCCCGGCTTCATCCCACCCATGTGGGTCATCCAGGGACTTTGGGGCTGCAGCCTCACACATCAAATTCCTGGCTGCGCCTTCCCTCCGGCCCCCAAATCCAAAGGCTTGTAAGAAAAACATCACAAAGATGAGAATAATCCTTTTCAAGGTTTTCCCAACTATTCTAGCTTATTCATTCTTCTCAATGAACTTTATAATCAACTAGTTTAACTCCAGGAAAGAAAATATGATTGTTTTAATTGAGGTTATAGTACATGTATAAATTAATATATAAAATTTTCATCTTTAAGTTGTTGAATTTTCTAGGGAAGCACACGTGCGCCTTTCCATTTGTTTAAGTTCTTTTTCTGTGTTTCTCAGGAGGAGTTTATATCTTTCTTCAGGCACCTTTCAGGCACATCTTAGGTTTATTCTGCTATTTTATTTACTTCCTTGCTGTCATAAATTGGGTCTTCTTCCGATTATAGCTTTTGTTTGTATATATAAAGGAATTGATATTTATGCAGTAATTGCAGAAGTGGAGGCTTTACTGAGTTCTCTTTTTTACAGTTTTTTCATCAGTTAGCTTGTGTTTTCCAGGTATATAAGCACATCATTTACAGATAGAGATGGCGTAGCTTTCTCTTCCAGCACTAATGCCTTTTATGGCTTTCCCTCGTCAAAATGCCACAGTCAATAATTTCAACACATTGTTAATAGTGAAAGTGGTGGGTATCTTGTCTGATGGGTCTTGTTTAATGCAAAATCCTTGAGTGTTTTCTGATTCAGTAAGGTGGTAGCTTGGGGGCTGAGGTACATAGTTTTTTATCACAGTAACAAAGGATCCACCAAGTCCTGTTTTACTGAGTGGGTATTGCCTTCTGTCAAATGCTTTGTGTGTTGCATCTTTGGAGATGATACATTTGACCATGGAAAAGCTTTTTAAACATCCGAGCACATCGTTTTCTTCTCCCATTCTGAGCTGCTCCTTTTCTTTTTTATGCCAAAGATGATTTTGTTATTAAATGTATTGGAGTGGCATAATCAAGTTACGTAGGTTTCCAGCGCGCAGTGCTACAATACCTCTTCCAAACACTGCATTGTGTGCTCACCACGCACAGTCAGTCCTCTTTCCGTCACCGTCATATATGTGACCCCTTTGACCCTCGCCCCCCTCCCCCCTTGCCCTCTGGTAACCACTAATATGGTTTTCTGTGTCTGTGCGCTGCTCCTTTTCCAGAAAGTCGTGTTTTATTTTAGAAGGAGATTTAGGCATCACCTTTCCACCCAGGTGCCTAAACCAGTATATACCCAATTCTCCCTCCTTTCCCTCCCTTCACAGCATCCGTCAAATCCTGTGCCCTGGTGTTTTCTCTCTCCTCAATTATTTTTTACTGAAGTCAAATTCACGTAGCCATTTTGAAGCATACAATTCAGTGGCGTTTCGTAGATTCCAATGTTGTGCAGCCGCCACGTCTCTCTCGCTTTTCCATCACGCCAGGTAAACACCAGGGACCCACTAAGGAATCGCTCCTCACTCCCCCTCCTCCATCCCCTGGTAACCACTAATCAGCTCTCTGTCTCCATGGATTTGTCTGTTCGGGAAATATCATATAAAAAGCATTGTGCAACCTGTGGTCTTTTGTGACTGGCTTCTTGCATGCATCATAATGTTTTTGAGGCCCATCTGAGCTGTACAGTGTCTCAGTACTTCTGAGTTTTTATTAAGTGTCCTCTGTCTTTCCATCCCTCCCACCATAGCTTGACTTTCGGGCTCTGTTCTCTCTTCCGTGGGCTGTTTGAACTGCCTCCGGCCTGAGCTCCCTGCCTCTCCAATGGTCTTCTCTCCTGCAGCCAAAGTGCTCGCGCCTGACACCGACACCCCCTGCTCCTCACTTCAGCCAAGCATCCTTCCTTCACGCTGCACACTGAGGTCTACTTAAGTTAAAACGTTTCCTCCGCTGTTCTTTCTTCTCCCCTTATTTCCTTGTTCGCATTCTCTCTAATTACTCTAACATTTAAAACATCCCTCGTCATACTCATTGCAGCCAAACACAGGGAACCACCTGAAAGCCCATCTGCAGAGGCAGGCTTGGCATAATTATATTCCATCCGCAGGATGGAATGTAATTATCGTGCAGTTGTTAAAAGGAATGAGGCTGAAAGAAACTGACATCAGGAGGTTCCTGGAGCTGTGCGCCGAGAACAACACAGCGCCACTTACTCAGTGTCCTCACCAGGAATGAATTTTCTGACACTAAGAGTGAGGAACCAATCAGACAAACTCCAGCTGAGGGACATGCTAAAGACAGCTGCTCTGTACACCTCGGAAGATGTCTGCAGCGTGGAATACAGAGGAAGGGTGAGCAACAGTCCCAGATTAAAGAGCTTAAAGAGACATGACAGCCAAATGAGAGGAGTGACCCTGGACTGGATCCTGAGTCAGAAAACGAATTGCAATTAAGAACATTATTGGGGCAGCTGGTGGGATTTGAGTACAGACAGTGTATCAGACCGGGGTGTGACATGGATGGTGAATTCCCTGAAAGTGATTTGTACACTGCGTGTTGTCCGGAGATGCAACACTGAAGTATTTAGTGGTAAAAGCCAATGATGCTCCCAACTTAGTCAAAATATCTACAATAACAACTGAAAGGGAGAGAGAGAGGGAGAGAGAGAGAGAGAGTCACAGAGAGGAAGAATCAAAGCAAAGATGGCAAAATGTTAATGATCGGTGAAGCTGGGTAATGGGAGTATAGAAATGCCTGGCCTTATTTTTACAATTTTTCTGTAAGCTTGAAATTTCTCACAATAAAGTGAAGAAAAATTCAGTAAATCATCATAAGCTGGATGGGAAGGGGTCCCTAATGCCCTGTCACCTCTCAGAATACTTTTATGAACTCGACCCAGATGTCTGGGGAGATGCACACATCCCACCCCGTGGTTACTGCCACCACTGCCCAAGACAGCCCTGGCTTCACCATGTGTCCTGGGATGCGACCTGCCCTGTCACACATGTCCCTTTATGGGTGAGAAATCACACGGTCACCAAGCTGTAGGAATGAGTTGAAGGAAATGGAGGGTTTCACTGTTTTACTTCATTCCAAGCTGTAGAGTTTAAATTTTTTAATAGTCAGCATCCATTATAGTATACTGATACACTCCTTTGAAAACTCTCAACAATTCATCTCTTACAAATTCTCCCTACTATAGGACTATGCTTTGAGTTATTCATCAAAAAGTATGATAAAACCGGGCCGGTCGAGTGGTGCATTGATTAAGAACTGGTTTTGGGATGCCAGCGGCCCCAGTTCGGATCCCACGTATGAGGGCCAGTGACACTGCCCTCTACAGCTAAGATGGTGAACAACAGCTCCACCTGGAGCTGGGCTGTGCGAGCCCCGGTGACGGTGTAGGCTGCAGCCCCTGCTGCAGTGGGCTGCCATAGGCTACAGTGAGTGGCCGGCAGCCGGCGTGAGCTGCCAATAGCCACTGTGAGCGACCATCCAGAGGGTGGAGACTGATCTGCCTCACCCGGGAAGAGCGCAATGACGATACCAACATGGGCCAGTGAAGCAACGTCCTCCGCAACTAGACTGAAGAACAAAAAGACAGCAACTTGTCTGTTCCCCTTCCCTGATTTCCCAACGCTGTTCCCTTCCCCCAATTCCCCAATAAAATCTTAAAAAAAAAATTATCTTATAATTGTGAAATGGGGAAGTCTTTTAAAAAAAAAAGTATGATAAAACCTACAAAATACACACAGTTTCAATCATTATTAATGCAACCTGAAAATTAAACCAGCAAGGTATCGTTTTCATCAGTCAGCCTGATAAAAATTAGGTACACTCGACATAGCATTAGCAAAAGCAGGGAGGGGGCCTGACCTTCTCACACTCTGCTGTTGGGAAAACAAATTAGCTCAGCCATTTGGGAAAGTCACTGTGATATCTGTCCTAATGAATGTGTGTGCATTACAACGCAGCATTTACCCGCAGTTCTATTTCCTAGAGAAACTCGAGGCACAGAGACAAGGATGAGGGTGCTTGTTTGACCTTTGTCTGCAGCAGAGGACAGAGGAAGCGGTAGCCATCAGGATAGAAATGAGTGGATGAAATAAACACAGCTCTATGAGGTTCAGCTGTTAAAAGATCTCTATACATGCACCAGATCTTTATACGGCAATATGCATAGATCCAAAAACCTAGGACTGTGTGAGGAAGACAAGACTCAGAGTGATAAGAGCAAGTTTATGCGGTGTGTGTGTGTGTGTGTGTGTGTGTGTGTGCGTGTGTAGTGTTTACAAACACAAAAACTATTCTAGATGTTCTTCCTATAGGCACATATGTATTTAAATTGTTTTTAAGTGGAACAGAGGAATACGTACCAAGCTAATGCGAGTCTTTGCTTTGAGGAAAATGAGAAGGATGTGAAATAAAAGTGGGGAGTGGGCCAATCTGATAGGTACACAAATATTACCTGTATCTATCATGTTTTAATTTTTAGATTAAAAATTGGAAGAAAATATGTCAAGATATTAACAGTTCATTCTAGATGGTGCAAAACAGAGGGCATAGTTCTAAAATTTTCATTTTTTTCAAAGTAATATGAAGCTTTAAAGATATGTAAAAGAATAAGTATTTTCACAATATCCTTATGCCATCGGGGCGGTGGGGGTGGGGGAGGAAGTTTCCTTTCACAACACTAAATAAAGCTCAAGCCCCCAGAAGAAAATCAGTCCCTTGACAGCAACTTGATTCTAAGGCATACAGTGTAACTGGAGTGTTGAAGAGTCTAAACAGAGCAGCACACAGACATGGAGTGGATCTGAACTCACCAGACACACAACCCATATGTGGGACTGCTTCATGCTGTCATTTTTCACTTGCCAACATGATCTGGGGTGAAATCAGGACAGCCACTCGAATGCATCTCTTTGGATCCCAGCTTCCTCTTTGCATTAGTGAATAATGAAATGGGAAGGGAGGATTACGTCTTGTCTCTGGGATGTTATAAGCCAATCTACTTATTTCACGTGGGAGGGTCAAGATCCCAAACAGGCCTGTGCTGCAGTCCAGCAAAGCTCCAGATATATGTAGCATATACTAGGCATCAGTTCTCAGGCTAGCGCTCATGAGCATCACCTGGGAAACATGAGAAATTCACATTCCTGGGCACCACCCTCAGCAATTTTGATTCAACAGGAACAAAGTGAGGCTTAGCATCTGTGTCTGTAACAAACTTGCCCCAAACGATTCAGATTTATGCAGGCTGTGGAACATGATTTGAAAAAGCTTGGAAAAGATTTCTGATTAAGGGATTAGCTTCTCCCACTCAACAACAGCTGTAGTTGGTTAGTTGGTTGGTTGGTGCTTGGTTGGTTGGTGAGTGGTTGGTTAGTGGCTGATTGCTTGGTTGTTGGTTGGTTGGTTGGATGGCTGGTTGTTGGTTGGTTGGTTTGGTTGGTTAGTTTGATGTTTGGTGGACTAGAGTGTTTGTTTTCTCAAGACTATGGCCAGAATTTCTGCCCATTCTCTCCCATTTGGTGCCTGCTCACCACATTAGAAATTTGGGATTTTCACTCCATTCCACCCTTGTCTTTTCACGTCAGAATAAGGCCTCAGATGGTTAACACAGGAGGAGCGTTTTTTTCTTTTTTTTTTAATAGATTTTTTTTCCTATTATTTCACAAACATGGTAATTGTCTTTTATTTATTTTTGATTGGTTTGGTTTGGTATGTTTTTGAGGGCAGTGTCACTGGCCCTCATATGTGGGACCCGAACCGGGGCCGCTGGCGTCCCAAGCCAGTGCTTAACCACCGCGCCACTCGGCCGGCCCAGGAGGAGCATTCTGAAGTCAGATCTTTTCCGCAAGTCCACCTGTTCTAGAAACCTACCCTGAGTTATTTTAGGACCAAAGAATAAACTTAGCGCTTTAGTCTTTGTCTTTTGAGTGATATTCCTCCTAAGTTGCTCAAAAGATGATGTGTGTAATTGCAGCATAAAGAATACTTCTTGGCCAAAGTCGTTGTGATGGTTAATTTTATGTGTCAACTTGACTGGGCCACAAGTGCGCAGACACTTGGTCAAACATTGAGTGTCTCTATAAGAGTATTTCTGGATTAGATTCACAATTGAATCAGCAGACAGAGTAAGCAGTTGCCCTCCCTAATGGGCGGGCCCCATCGAAGCAGTTGAAAGTCTGAACAGAACAAAAAGATTTTGTCCTCCCATGAGTGAGGGGGAATTCCTTCTGCATGACTGCCTTTGAGTTGGGAAGTCAGGTTTGTTTGTTTGTTTTGTTTTTTGTTTTGTTCTTTTTGCCTTTGGACTTGAACTGAAACATTGGTTGTTTCCAGGTCTCAAGTTTTCCAGCCTTTGGATGGGAACTATCAGCTCTCTTGGTTCTCAGGACTTCAGACTCACACTAGGACCACACCCTCAGCCTTCCTCGGTCTCCAGCTCGTTGATTGCAAATCCTTGCATCTGTCAGACTGCATGATCATGTAAGCCAATTTCTTACGATATAGATAAATAGAGATAGATAGATGATAGATAGATAGATAGATAGATAGATAGATAGATAGATAGATAGATAGATGATAGATAGATGATAGATAGATGATAGATAGATGATAGATAGATAGATAGATAGATAGATAGATAGATAGATAGATAGATAGATAGAGATAGATAGATCCTATTCTGGTTTTCCAGAGAACCCTGGCTGATACAAGGAACAATAGAAATGAATACAGTCTTTTCACAGACAAGAGATCTATGGTCTAGAGAAGTAAGGGAACAGGCTGTCACACAGCCTGTGTCAGGACCAGGATTCAAGACCAGACCTTCTCTGAAGACCATGGACTTGCACGTGAGTGCTCATCAGCACATTCCATGTGCTGTCACTCCCTCATCTGCTTTGTCATAGCTAATGATGTCAGGTGATCTCTGGAAATGATTGACTAAAGATGGCAACAGTCCCAGTGAGAGAACGTAAATTTCTTTAATGGCAAAAGGTGGCCCTACATATGGAGCTTCCCTCATGTTTTCCAGATGTCCGTGGCTTCTCACACCTGGCAGAAGGTGGGGTCGGCCACGAGCACGGCCCAGCAGGTGCGCTCCGGGTCTTCTGGAAGCACACGCCAGGTATCTCTTGCCTTACGTAGACACCTGGCACCTATGTCCTCTTTTATTGACTGTCTGTGTGTCCTTCTGCCAGTCAACCACCATTTCACAGTGACCATTGTGCACCCGGCTACTTAGTTAGAAAAGGGCCCCATATCTCAGTGATGAGGGGCTGGGTTTCTACCACATGGATCTCTGTAAGACGTGTCATGTTAAAGCCCAGAAGGAAGGCTCAGAGTCCGGGGTGCTGTACTGAGACCCACATCCTGCCACGTCCCAACAAAAGTCCGTGAGGAGTCCCCAGGGTCAAGGAAAAGCTGGCATTTGTCCTTCGAAGCTGCTGGCTGCACAAATGCCCAGATGCTGGTTGAGTTCCGTGGGTAGGGCTGGACACCTGGCTGACATGGGCTGGTGGTGCTGGGTATACACCACAGAGGACCCAGACTGGCTCAGATCAGGCCATCTGAGCAGTGACAGATCCCAAAGAGGAACCACAGCTGGGCAGGGGGAGGGGAAAGGAGGCCAGACCAGACTAAGTATGGGGTTGTCAGCAGACTGTGATCTGAGAAGGAATCTCTTTTGCATTGGGTCCGGGACCAGATGGAATTGCCCAAAAGGGGCAGAATTTCCAGTTGGGTCAACAGTTGGGACACAGAACAGAGAAGGGACATTGTTGGACAGGGGAAGAATCATTAAACTTGGAAACAAAGGATTTGCCAAGTGCTGAGGCTTGATAGACACGTTACTTGAACTATCCAGGTTTCCATATCTTCATCTATAAAATAGGCTAATCATGGTTGTCAGAATGAAATAAGAAAATTTGTTTTGTAAACTAGTGTTATATTGTACCCATTGATGTTAGGGTCTGATTGTCTGGGCCACGGTTGTGTTTGGGAAGAGTTTGTTGATTCCTAACATATTTTAGCAAGGGCTGTTATGTACTTGGCGTAATTTAATCCTGTAACCATCCCTCAGGTGGATGATGGGCCTCCTGTTACAGTGGAAGAGTCTCTGAGGGCTTCGGGAACACGTTCATGGAGACTCGGGTCCCACCAGGACACAGCCAGTGCCGGCAGATTCCTGGGCCTCTGCTCTCAGCCCTCGCCATGTGGCCCCGCTTAGCCTCCTGCTTTCTGTCTCAACCTCCCCCTTGGGGAGGTGTGAAGGAGAACCAGCCCCAAACCCAGCCCCAGCCTCAGCTGATCTGCACACAGAGGCGTTTTGTGCATGGCCGAGGCTGGACATGACAAACGTGACAATCAGGGCTCAGGACATGCGACTCGCCCTCTCCCACCTGATCCTCTCGCCTCATCTCTGCCGGGGCTCGCTCCACGCTCCCTTCTCTGCTTTCCCAGCCATTGTGCCAGGCCTGGCGGAAGAGAGGCTGCCCGGGGCATCCCACAGCCTGGAATGTATAATGAAGTCACCAGCCTGCGAAAGAAAAGGCCTCTGTTTCTATGGGCGATGGGGCTCGATTCCGGGATCTGCATTATGCAGCTCTGATCCTCAGAAATAAAGTGGTGACTGTTAGAGATGTCATCTGGCCTGGCAGCCCTGAGAGGGGACGTTTCATTTCTGCTCTGTGAGTTCCCTTACGCCCTCTGAATGGCTCTGTGGCTACATGACCACACGATGGTCCATTGCTTTTCTGCCAGGATGGTATGTGCCACCCGGAAGGAAGAGCCCTGACTTGCACTGTCCCCCAGCCATGCAAACCATTAGCGGCAGGGTGTCCACTGTGGGCAGGGGGGCTCCTGGAGGCTGTCTGGCTCACGGTGGCTCTCACGCCAGACCTAGATGACAGACTCTCACCTGCAGTGAAGACCAAAAACATCGCCTTGTCTCTGGGCCTGGGGATGAGGCCACAGAAGCTAGACAGCTAGTTTGGGGTGGTGGCCAGTATGGCAGCCAGTAAGTCCAATGGTCAGGAGCCACATCCCCCAGGCAAAGCCGGAGTCGGGGCCAGGCCAGCTACCGGGTCAGCACAGAGCAGACAGCGACCCCAGCAGGCAGGCGTGACTGGCAACCCCACGCCCAACAAGGCCAGCCCGCAGTGGAAGCGTCCCGCCAGGGAACACGAGGTCTGCCTCACGCAGTCTCTCAGGCGGACCAGCTGCGTCTGTTCCATTTGTCAGACCCACAGCGTGAGTCCGTGCCCTCAGGATCCCGCTCTCAGCCCAACCCATAGGCTCTGAAGCTCCGGTCCGGACCCCGCATTGTGCAAAAGAGTTCCGAGGGGCCACCTGAGCTTGTGAAAATTTAAGGCTGAACAAAGGGTGTCAGAACAACTTTACAGGTCACTTTTTCCAGGAAGAAGGAAGCCCAGAACCTTGTAAATTACTCAAAAATGATCTCCCTCTTCTCAGTTTGCTGACTATGTTGCCCACTTTCACACTCCTATGTCAACCACCCCCATGGTGGCAACATGCCAATGGGTTAGTATGCATCTTCTAATTGGGCTACATCCTTAAAAAGTGTACATTTCTTGCAGTATGCCTACATTTTTGACTTCCATAAATAGGTTTGCCTGGCAGGGCTTATGCTGAAGTTCTTTCTGCACTAAGTGTCTGAGATACATCCATGCCCTGCCTCGTTAAGTACCGCTCAGAGCTCCGTGGTGTGTGTGGCTACCACACTCTACCTCTCTACCCCCTCCCAGACACACATGCACACGCACACACGTGCGCGCACACACTGCCAGCCATCTCCCACCTGTCCATAAGGGCACAGCCGAGTTGTGTGCATGTATTTCTCTAATTGTTTAAGTGAGGTCTCACTGTGGTTTTAATTTGCGTTTCTCCTTTCTACAAAGGAGTCGGAGTGTCTCTTCATATGACTGTTGTTCTTTGAGTTTGCTCTTCTATAAATGACCAGTTCATATCCTTCACTTGCTGATTTGCAGTATTTCCTTATGTATTCTAAATATTATTTTCTTTTGAGTTTTAGACATTACAAATGTGTTCTCTCACTTTTTTTTTTTTTTGAGGGCAGTGTCACTGGCCCCCATATGTGGGATCCGAGCCAGGGCCGCTGGTGTCCCAAGCCAGCGCTTAACCACCGCGCCACTCAGCCGGCCCCTGTTCTCTCACTTTTATATATGATTAATTTTACAGTGTATTTTTAACAACTGATCTCAGTTTAAATCACTATATTATACAATCCACCCAATTAAAGTGTACGATCCAATGTTTTTTAGTATATTCAGAAATGTGTAACCATCACCACCATCAGTTTTAGTGACATGTCCATCATCGCCAAAAGAAGCCACGTCCCTAAGAGTGGTCACTCCCCATTACCCAGTCCCACATCCGCCCCAGGCACACCGGCTACTAGCAACCTACTTTCTTTCTCTATTCTGCACATTTCATATAAAGAGACTGATACAATATGTGGTCTTTTGTGACTGGCTCCTTTCACTTAGCCTAATGTTTTTGAGGTTTATTTGTGTCGTAGCAGGTATCAGTACTTCATTCTTTATTGCCGAATAATATCCTATTGTGTGGATATGTCACGTGTGTTTATCCATTCATTAGCTAATGGACATTTGGGTTGCTTCCACTTACTGGCTATTTTGAGTAATGCTGCTATGAACATTTATGTATACAAATTTTTATGTGGTCATATGTTTTTATTTCTCTTGAATCTATACCTAAGAGTGGAAATGAGTGGTAATTCTATGTTTAACATTTCCAGGAGCTGCTAAATGGTTTTCCACAGTGGCTGCCCCTTTTACATTCCCACTAGCACTGCCTGCCGGTTCCAGTTCCTCGGTATTCTCACCCACAGTTACAGCTGTCCTTCTATTTCACCCATCCTGGTAGGTGTGAAGTGGTATCTCACTGTTTCTATTTACCTTGCCCTAATGACTGATGGTTTTGAGTATCTTTGCAGGTACTTGTTGGCCATTTGTGTATCTTTTCTGGAAAAATGTCTATTCAGATCTGTTGTCTTTTTTAAGTCCCATGGTTTATCTTTTTATCACAAGTGCAGTATACCTTTTGAACAACAAAAGATAAACCCTTAATCGATGTAATCACATCAGGTTTGGTTTTTGTTTTGGCTTTGTTGTTGCCTTACAGTTTGTGGTGTTCGTAATTTGTTTAAGAAGTGCCTCCCCTCCATAGGTCACAAGGATGGACACACACACACACACACACACACACACACCTTAATAGTTTCACTTTCAGCTTTAGGTCCCACTGGATTCCATCTTTGCATGTGAGGCTGTATGGTAATCTTTCATTGTTCTCCATATACTATTATGGTTAGTTGGCCAGTTTTCCCAACATCACTTATGAAACAACCTGTATTTCCCTGTTGATCTATGGTGCCACCTTTATCATAAGTTAGGTTTCCATACACACCTACGTCTCTCTCTGAGTCCTTATCTTGTTTCTTTGGTCTATTCTCTTCCTTGTGTCTCTTGGTTCTCACACCAATTCCACATTGTTTTAACCAGCCAGGCCTCTTTTGAAGGCCCCAGGGCTCTGTACCCAGGCAGGTGAGGGTAGATCCCTGAAAAGTGTCCCCTCGTCCCCATCGGTGCCTCTGTAATTATTTGCTTTGGAATTCCTGTAGGACTTTGATCATTTGGGCACCCTCCAATTTTCTAGGTATCCCATAATGTAGCCAAGGAGAAATTGCTACGAGTTCATGGTTAAGTTCTCCTAATAAGAGCCCTTTTGACCGGGCTAATTGTTTTAATAAGCCAGGTCTGCCATCAAACAGTCAGGTTCCCGAGTCATTTTTTAGGGACTTCTGTAACATATGCCTGTACTGACTAGTGCCTTGAGATAGCAGCTCCAGTTTCAGCATCTCAAACGTCTATGCCCTTCTCCCATGAGCCTGACGCCTGAGGGCCTGGGTGCCCCAGCATTGTGGATAATGAAAGGGTGGTGCCGAGTGCGTAGTCTGGGTGCTGATGGGTCCTTGGAAGTGACTGGCAGCATCTGTCTTTTTCTAGACGAGCTATCCAGCTACTAGGAAGTACTTGCCTGGGCAGTTCCGCATAACTCACCAGCTCTCAGGCCTCAAGTTAATAAACTATTGCTCTCTACAATGGTCCAACACCGTACAATTACAGAAGAATATTTATTTCTTGCATGAGACCTTCAGTGCCTCCTGATGAAGCACTCAGCCCCACAGCATTAGCCCCATTTTGAAGATGAAGAAACTGAGGCCCATGAGTGACGGACAGGCTGTGGAAAGACTTCAGCCCTGCTCACCTACACAACATGGCTGTGTTGGTCTGCTGCGGCTGCCGCGACAAAATACCACAGGTAGGGGGGCTTAAACCACAGAAGTATGTTTCTCTCAGAATATACCTCTCAGAGGCTGGAAATCCCAGCTCAAGGTCCAAACAAGATGCTATTCCTGACTTGTAGGGCCGCTTGGGCATCACGTTACTTTCCTCTGAGGGTGGAGAGGGAGCACTCACACCCTGGGGTCTCTTTTTATAAGGACTCCTATCAGATCAGGACCCCACCCTTAGGGCCTCATTTCACCTAAATTACCTCTAAGATTCCATCTTCAAATACAGTCACCCTGGTGGTGAGGGTTTCACATTTGAATTTGGGAGGGGGACACAATTCTGTCCGCAGCTCTGTTGTAACAAATGGCCACAGACTCGGTGGCTTAAAACAGCCCGCAGCTCTGGAGCGCCGAAGTCTACACACGGTTTCCTTCTGGACTGCGATCCTTCTGGAAGCATCATGGTCGAGTCCAGTTCCTTGCCTTTTCCAGCTTCTAGGGGCTGCCTGTGTTCCTTGACTCATGGCCCCTTCCTTGCTTTATCCCAATCTCCCCTTCCATCATCACATCTCCTGCTCCTAACTCTGATTTCCTGCCCCCCTCGTGCAAGGACCTTGTGATGACATTGAGCATGCAGATAATCCAGGATAATATTCTCATCACCAGATCTTTAACGTAATCACAACCACAAAAGCCCCTTTGGCCACGTAAGGTGACAGGGGATTAAGGCGGGGACCTCTTTGGAGGCCATTATTCAGTTTCCCGCATTCACTTTGTTCCTCTGGACCACAGACGTCTCTTCTGTAAAGTGAGGATGTAAAAGGAGAAGACCTCTAAAGCCCTTGCAGACCTGCTCCTGCCCGCAGGTGGTCAGCTGTGCTCAGGAGAGCATTTCTGATTTCCTGCAGGTAATGTCACTTGCAGGCCATGATTCACTAGCTTGGAGCACAAATGGGGTGACATCTCTGTTAGGTCATAGTGTTTTCCCTTGCACGGTCTTCACACTTTCTTAGACTACCTCAGTGTCAACATTTTTGCTCGTCAACATAACTTTTCCAATTTTAGGAAAACTTCAAAATGAATACATTTTTCTCACCTATTGGACAACAATCCACTTTTTTGGCATGTATGATTCTTTTCTGCAGGCATTGATTAGAATGTGTGCTCATTCACTAATTCACTCCACAAATGTTTGCTACCGTTTGTGTACCAAGCACTGTGCTAGATTGCATAGATGCCCTCTAGTCAACATGGGGACGTAAGACAAAACTGGACAGGGATTCAGGGCACCTGGTGTACCCATCAGATCCTGGCAGGAAACAGTTCAATTGAAGAGACTCTGGCAAAAGGGCTCCTTGCCTAGCCCAGCGGTGTGGGCAGGGCTTCGGGACCACATAAGAGATGGTAGGGAACCCAGGGACTCACCACAGTGGGCAGTGCTACTATCCCTAAGGCCAAAGGGACAAGGGAGGACAGTCGAGGGCTGGAGCCCTAGGGGAGGATGTCAAAACAGGGAGTGGGTGGGAGCAAACACCCAACCCTCTCCCTCCCACCCTCTCATCTTAGGCCAGCGCCTCCCACTGGCCAGACCCAACCAGAAGCCAGGGGAAGGGCGCTCAGGAGATGTAACTATGGGGGTGGTCTCCAGGGGCCACAGAGAGGGCAGAGCAATGCAGAGAATGGATCCTGCTTGTGGGTGCGGGGAGGGAGCCGAGAGGAGCCAGGCTTCCTGCTTCTAGCCTGGTCCTGCCACCAGATAACTTGCTTCCTGGGGCAAGTCCTTCACTCCCTCTAGGTTTTGTTTTCATCGCCTAAAAATGAACCAAAGAGAACCAAAATCTACCTGTTAAAGGGCAATCTCTACCATCTCTTTCAACTATGAAAGTCTATGGTTTAAGATACAGACATAAAAATAGCAATCTATCAATATATGATGTATAGTCAACACACCACCAAGTCATATGTTTGTTTTCTGTAAATATATGAAGTAGTGTGATGACGTGGCTCTCTAGGCACCCCATGTATAAACATATCGACTGGCTTTCCCTCGGTACACATAATTCAAGCTGGCTTCCACAGAGTTATGAGAGCAGATCCTAGCATTTGGCTTGGCCTGATTTCTTTGGGGGATGTGATGCTTAAACTTGCTTGGGATTTGAATCTTTACATGGACAGCTGTCATAAATTTTAAAAAATGAAGCTCATGAAGCCAGCGCACTCTAACGTGGCCTTCTCTTTTTACAGGCTATAAATTCACTGACAAGACAGACAGTTACTAATGCCCCTGTGGTTTTGCAAAGCACGAAGGCCATATCAGTGCCTCCCAGGGGACAGGGGATGAAATGAAGCAAGCCTCTCCACTTGTGTTCCAGATACGGCAGTGACTGACGGTCACTAGTACAAAGCTATTTCAATCTGGGTTGTAGTCTAATAATACCTTTGAACAGAAAGGGACAGCCATCGGCAACTAATAAAAACACCGTGAGGCATTTGGAGATTGTAACGGAAGCCAGCTTTGCACTGTTTGATGACATCCTCAGTAGCTAACCCTCTGGCCCTTAGCTCAGAACTGCTGCCCTTGAGAAAAGCTGTCCCCCGGCCTCATGGCATTGGGATGTCTTCGTCCTTGTCATTGCGACAGCGTTGTCTTCACCCTTCCCCTGGTTCCACGGCCAGGCTTCAAGATAGAGTCACCAGAGCAAAATAATAGCAAGTGGTTGAAAGAGGTTAGTTGTTAGTTCAAAAATGAATACATGCACAGAAATTTCTGGAAGGACACAGAGGCAACAGTTTATCCCCCTGGGAGATTACAGAAGTTCCCCGTGGGAAGGAGAATCAAAGTCCTAGGGTAGGAGAAAGAATTTTACCTTCACCATATGCCCTTTAGTTCCGTAGAAATTTGTGACACGTGTGTGAACGAGTTTTTGATTAAAAACACTCCTCTAAGACGTTCAACCACTCTACAAGCTCTGATCCTCAGGTTTTCAATGAGGATTATTTGCCACCAAATCGTTTCCAGAGAATCTGTGATGTGTTTGCACATATCACACAACCCTGGAGAAGGCATGATGAGTGAGTTTACTTAGAAGTCATAGAATCAGAATAAATAAAGGCAAAAGGCTGTAAAAGAAACCCTAGAAGGGCCATGTCCAGGTGCGCTGACAGGCACAGCTAAAGGGACCTCAGATTTCTCAGACTATAGCGATAACTGATGTCATCCAAGTGAGTGGACGCTGCTACAATCAGTTAGCTGAAAGAGGAGAATGGTGCTTCTCTCGCAAGAGAGAATACTACTGTGGGTGGCATGGCCATGGCCAGTTCTTTCTACTTACATGGCATTTCTGCCATGTATGGCTTTCCATCAGCCCCTCACTTTTCCCCACAAAGGGAAAGACAGCAGAGGCAGCTTTGGGAGACTGCACTGGCCTTGGGTTTCACTCACTCCACTGTCTTACTATTCAGGGGTGCTTCCCATGGGTGGAATTGAAGTGTTCCAAAAGCCATGAATTTGGAGATATTCCACCTTGACCATTGAACCTATGGATCCAAGACTATGAGGACCTTGCTCTGAGGTTCTTCTTGATCATAAGTTTCAGGCTCCAGTGACCCCCCTGTTTCATTCCCACGCCCACAGCCTGACCCCATCCCCTTTTCCAAGCTCTCCAACCCCAGCTCCTGTCCTAACTCTGGAATTTGACCATGTTCTCTCCCCAGTTTCAGATGCTACCACTCCTTGGAGCAAAAAGTCTAGGTCATTTGTGTCCCACCAACTCCAGCTAAGCTGGCCAAGAAAAATTCAGTGAAAGTGAATATGAATTTTTAAGTAAATTCAATGAGGAAAGAAATCGGGGGGGGGGGGGGCGGGAATGACCAAAAAGCTGTTGCAAAACCATCTTTGTGGTACACAAAAATTACCAACACTCAACATATCATGGATCATCGACAGAACTGTTGTGTCAACCAAATGGTCACATTGACCAATTTGCTTCCTACCAAACTGTTCTCAGACAAATTGTTTTCTACTCTATTGTTTGCTACCTCAGACAGATCTTCACTCAACTTTGTCATGTTACACTGTCACCCGGGACACTGCCTCCCCCACCAACCCAGTTCCTACTCCCACACCTTCCCCAGGAAGCACCACTGAGGGCAACAGGAACCAGTCATAGGGGACACTCCGTTCTTTTCAGGAGGACCTGGAGGCCACTTGGTAAAGGGTCAAAGAGTTCCATGAACTCATGGCCACTGAACTTGATTAGCTAGACGACCATGTGGGCAGAATACCTGGAATGGCTCTGCTCCTCACCCATCTCTGCCCACCCTACCGCAAGCTGGGGTAAGGATTCCTGAATCTGTTCCTCCCCGTGGTCTACTGCCTCCTGCAGCTCTCTTCCAGCCCATTAATAAAAACTCTGTTTAAGCCAACACTCAGCTCCTCTGTACCCAACTCCCAACCTACCCCTGTTCAATGGGTTACTTGATTCCCCTCATTTGGGAACTGTAACCTAACTCTCTCCTTTGTAGCTCTAAAGATGGCCTCCGCGGAACCAGAAGACCTGGGACGTACCTCCCGTGGAAGGTCACACAAGGAACATCTTTATTCTACAAACTTTTCCCGATTTGGAGGACAGGTCTCAGAGCTAGGATTTTTCTGGAATCACATTAAGGACAGTCCCATAGATAACCACCATCTAATACAGTTCTCTTCCCCTCTGTTTGTGATTTTTATCTAGGTTTGGAATCCCTCTCTATAAATTGAAAGCTAGAGAGTGAACATCATAGAGAAAGAGAGAAAAGAAGACAGAAAATGACATTATTGGAGTATCTTTGTCATAGAACTTCAAACACATAACTAAAACAGCATTGTCCAACTGCTGCCAGATGTGCAAACGCTCCCTCCAGCAGCGTCTGCTTGACGATCCGGGAAGGCACGCGCCCCCTGCCCGTTCTAACACCGCCTCTGCTTTGATTCTTCATGTCTTACTTATTTTTTTCTTTTTTACATTCAAAGTGCCTCAATTTTCCACTGCAGTTTTTTGCCTCCTCTCTTTTACAGATGTCATTTTTTTATTAACTATTGATACCTCTTCCACCCTTAGTATTTATTTCTCCATATGAGTGGAATTACTGGAGACTATTTTACTGGTTAGCTACAAAGCCCTCCTAGCTTAGGCAGAGGGGAGAATTATGGGAAAAGGGGTAATGCATGTACTGCCGGGGTGGGGGGGAGCTGGGGCTGACCAGCCCAAGCACAGAAGGGTCAGGGAGCAGCTGAAACCATAGACACCAGGACGTGGGTGCTGCGTGTCTTTCCCAGTGTTCTCGCCTCCCGGGCTCTCTCTGCTTCTCAGCCTCATGCCCTCTCACTCTGGCTGCCTTCCCCATGTGGCTGGAAATATGGAACTAGTGCCTATCAATTGGACATGTTGTGTCTCCTTCAGGTGCAGTGTAGAAAGTCCTAGGACGGTATGCCAAACTGCCTAGGTTGGGGCACGTGCTCATGTGAGGTTTAGCCTCTGAGTCAGTGTTGGTAAGCTCTGGGCCTCGATTCCCCTAACCCTAAGATCTCAAACCCATTCACACACTGGAAGGAAGTGCTATCACCGGGAGAGAGCTAGACGGACAGTACAAATGTGTAGGGTGTCCCTATGTAAGTGCACATTTTATGTAATATCAAGATTAGCTATGAGTGTACTAGGAAGCATTGGCTAGCTAAGGTGGTCCAGATTCCTAGTGTAGACGTAGTAACTTCCACCTGAACTGTTTGCATCTAGAACTATGCATGGAGATTTTTTATAGGGTAGGAGGCAGAAAAACGGCCCCCAAAGTTGGCCACATTCTACTCCCTAGAAGCTGGGACTATGTTATGTTGCATGGCAAAAGGGAAGTAAGATTGCTCATCAGTCGACCTTAAAATAGGGAGGCTATCCTGGATTACCTGAGTAGGTTCAATATAATCACCAGGATTCTTAAATGTGAAAGAAGAAGGCGAGAGAGTCAAGGTCAGAGTGATGTGATATGAAATACATGCGACTGGACATTGCTGAGGACGCCAGCTGCCTCCGGGACGTGGAAAAGGCAAGAAAATGGATTGTCCTCCAGAAGCTTCAGAAGGAACTCAGCCCTGCCAACACCTTGATTTTATCCAGTGAGACCCAGTTAGGAACTTTGCACTCCTGACCTCTAGAACTGTAAAATTACAAAAAAAAAAAAAAAGATTGTTGATTTAAGCCACTGAGTTTGTGATGGTTTGTTACAGCAGTGATAGGAAACTAATACAGCAACACAACAAATAAAAGAGAAGGAAAAGTGATAGGGTCACTCTTCCCTTTTGCAGCCCACGCCCCTTGAACTAGGTGTGAGGCCCTGTGTTTAGAGAGTTGGGCTGGCTGCTGATAGAATTGCTTATATGAAAAAACCCTGGGAGCCTCAGGACATTGGGGAGCACATGACAAAGGGTGGCGATGACCTTCAGGGAAAAGGCCCTTCTCCTCACCTTTGTGTGAATGCAGCTCCACTCTTGGTGCACAAAGAACCACCAGCTTTGGAAACGCCTGGAGGTGGCAGCCTTGGCAGGGGTGTGTCTCTTACCCTGAGGAAACCATCAGCTAAGGGAGTAGAGGCCTCGCTGGGGAAGAACCAACAGCAGCTTCAGAGTAAAACAAATTCCCAGGGACCCTTCCACGAAGCCCGTCTAAGTACCCAGATTAAGAACCACTGGAACCATACCTCCTTTGTGTTTTCCCATGAAATCTGCTAAGCTCAATAGGCCACGGACACCAGGCAAAACAGGCAACCTGTGGGCATCCCAAGACAGACATGACCCTCACCCTGGCTTTCTCTACTTATTATGACCCTGATCTCATGCTGAACTCCTATACTCCGGATGTCACTATCTCAATTTCAATACTGTCTGTCAACATTTCCGTATGGAGGTTAAGTGTCTGACCACCCTGTCATTTGATTCTAGGCTTTCTCCAGTGTTATCTCGAGTGAGAACCTCTCCCCTCCCCGGTTCAGTTCCCAATCCTCAGACACTTGATTGGGCCCCAGTGGGACAAGGGGAGCCCTCCCATAGAACAGGCATTTGGAGTAACAAGTGCGCTTTGACCCAGGTACTGACCACTGCCTCCGTTCCTGAAGCCATCAGAAGTAACGGAGAAAAATTCCCCCAAATCCAAAACAATCCACTCTTTTTCTCCTTCTCTAACAATGATTGAAATTATAACAATGCCTAATTTTAATTTGGTACATTCATCAGTAATTCTAAACTCTCGTGAACCAATTCCAACCCTATCATGCAGAGACATAGATTAAAATATACCACTGTCATTTACAGCAGTTAAATCCTTTCTTGAATCCAGTGCTCCAAGGCTGACCCTGGCTTTGTCACATCGAAACCAATTAATAACAACAACAACAAAAAATGTAATACTGGCTGAGAGTGAATATTTCAGTTCATTTTTGCAACTGTTCTCCTTTGCCATTTTTATCAGAGGTCATAACCCAATGATTTTCCATTTTGATGGTGAGACTTAAAGATTCGTGAGTGTCTGCCTTGTGCCTAGCTCTGTGCCATCTCTGTTACCATATTGTATTTATTTCCCACCTCCATTGTCACTAACCCCTCTCACTGACTTTCCAAAAGACAAAGTAGACGTTCTCTCCTGGTATGGTGACCATGAACTTTGCCTGGATCACTTCCCATCTGAAGAAAAGAATGTTCTCCTAGTCATTATAGGAGTGTGACATTTTCTTCCACCCATCAATCACTGCTCAGTAGATTTCTATTAGAAACTTGAGGTTCCTTAGCAACGCCCTAGCAACAAAAGCTTACCTGAAATTGTATCTGGCTTTCCAGAAATTGTTTTCTAAAAGGACTCATTCCTTCTCAACATTTTTACCCTCAAGGAAATTACTTCTCTTTATTACTTTTCCTGATGATAAAAGCAATACAAACTTGCTTTAGAAAATTCAAGCAATAGACAGATAATGAAAGTAAAAATTCCTGACTGATACCTCTCGTCTCCTTGTCCCCGCCCCCATTAAGGAAAATCTCCCAACAAACGTTACTAAACAAAGTTGGTTTATTGTTGTTTTTGTTGTTATTAAATAGTGATGTAAATTACTTTCATGGGCAATAAGTAATAAAACTACTTTTAGGTGTCAAAAAAAAAAATGACTTCCCTGTCTTTTTAAGAAGGTTACTACCAGGATGCCTGAATTCTAGGCTGTTTCGTTGCTGTTTTCTTTACTCTCCTGGACAATAAAGGTCCCCTTTATCCTGAATTTCAACTTTTTAAGCACCAGAAATTTTATTTAGTTCAGAATGAGGCTGATGAAAGTATAGACTGCATTGAAAGACTTTGAATTAGTTTGCTCAATCCAAAAAGCGTGACAGGATAAGGCACAAAGACTGAAATAAATTAACGTGCAGGATGAAGGCGGTGGGGGTTCTCAGCACTTCTCATGCCCATGACGTGAGCTGGAGTCTTCTCTGCCTGCACATAACCAAGCTGCTTTCTAAGCCTTTCCAACGAGGATCTAACCTGGGCAATTAAAGTTGGAAGGAAAAATAAGTTAGCTCGACCTCAAGTGTATCCTAAAACAGTCCAGAGTTGTTCTCTTTCTGACAGTGGGAAGCCTGGGCTAGCACAGCTTCATACTGGCTCGCACCGAGGGAATTCATATAATATATTGGCATCTGGTCTTTGTCTTTAGGAGAGCGTCACTCCAGTCCTCCATATCTCAAATAAGTCAATGTCGTAAAATAATGTCATTTATCTACCATGGCAGAGACAAGATCGCAATAATGCTTAAATTATCGTCGATTTCTCAAAAGGAAGAAAAAAACCTGCATTCTTATAGTTATTTATTTATTCAAGAACTATTATGAAGAATAAATTCTTGTGTTAAATCTGTCACTCAGATGTGTGAGAATAATATATCCATAAAGCATAGATCTTGAAAAAAAACAGGGGAGGGGGGAGAAGAACAAATTCTTGATCAAACCCTTTACTAGACTTTGAAGATTCCAAGACTGATAAGAGACAAGTAAATAATAATACCACCATGCTACAGTCATTGGGCGTATTTGCAAGGGCACTGAGTGTATACTAAAAAGAGTGCACAAACGTCAAGTATATCAAGGAACATTTTCTCAATAGGAACAGCTACGAGTTTCTCTTCAAATTACCCACTTAGCAATTTTTCATTAAACAACAACAAAACTTGATTTGTGTGTTCATTCCCAGGGCTGCTGTATCAAATGAATGCCCACAACCTGAGTGACTTAAACAGCAGTAGTTTCTTCTCTCCCAGTTCCGGAGGATGGAAGTCCCAAGCCAAGGTGTCAGCAGGGCCACGTTCTCTCCAAAGGCTCTTGGGAAGAATGCTTCCTTGCCTCTTCTAGCATCTGGCAGTTGTCAGAAACCCTGGCACTCCATGGCTTGTAGCGCTGTCACTCCACCCTCTGTCTCGTTCTTCACACGGCTTTCTCAATTCCCCTCTTCTTGTAGATAAAACAGTCATATTGGAGTTAGAGCCCACCCTAATCCAGTATAACCTCATTTTAACTTAATAACGGCTGTAAAAACCCTATTTCCAAGTAAGGTCACATTCACAGGTTCCGGTGGACACTAATTTGGGGGAACACCATTCAACGCAGTACAATTTGTGGCTGTTTAGAAGGGAGCATTTGTTTTAAATTGCCACCTGAACTTCATATTCAATTAGCCCTGAGATCCATTTTTGACTGGTTGGTTGTTTAACTTGGAGCCTTTCTCACACACATAAACACCTCCAGAGGAAAGGGAATCCATGATCAATTCAAAGTCAGCAAGTTCTCAGGAAGAATCTATGCTCTGAAAATAGGGTGTTGGAAGAGAGGCGACCTCTCCTCGGGAGCCTTGTTTCTGTCTTAGGGTGACCAGCCATCCCATTCGCCTGGGGTGTTCCAGTTTTAGTACTGAGACTCCTGCATCCCAGGAACCCCACACTACAGGGCAAACTGGGACAGCTGGTCACCCCACCAAGCCTACGCAAAGGCAGCATAGCTTTGAGAAAATCAAGACATTCTGGAATGTGAACAGCACGGCGAAATACCCACCCTACTTACCTGTTCCTAAAGCGAGCTTATGTTCAATTAACTGACTAACAAGGTGGATTGGGACCTCGCTCTGAGTACCAACACATAGCCCACCATCAATAAATCTGTATTAACTGGGAGACTGAATGCCTGCAATAGCAGCGCCATATGACCACAGCACGCCTGGCTTTCCAGGAAACCCAAGGTCTGCGGCGCCGTCCGTACCGCCTACCCTGTCTTGGTCCTGCCATGGTCCCATTCCGGAGGTTCTTTTCCTTTGGATCTTAAAGACAAAGTTTGAAACTCTCCTCAATGCACAAGCTGGCAGGAGGAGGGAGCCCTCCAATTATAACCTGTTGGCTTGGAAGCTTGCCCAGGGCTCAATGCTATGAAAGGCTCCAGGGGAGCCGAGCACAGATGACCGAGGGACACAGGCCCCGAGCCACACATGCTTAGCTGGCCCGTCTTCCGGTACAGAGTCTAATACATGAGGCGCATAAACATGACCTGCTCTCGTCGAAGCAGGCGGAAGAGTCTATAAATCCCAGGAATGAAAGAGAATAAATGGGATTTTTATCTCACATCCTGGATCTGGCCCGGGCTTTATATTTTGAGACTGACAAGTAGCTTCGTCTCTTTGGGCCTCACTTTCCTCAGCTGTAAAATGGGAAAAATAATCTGTGTCTCCCGGAATCACAGCATTGGTAGAAAGTTTGTTTAGTACTGTGAGTCTTGAAAGCACAATTTAAATACAGTGTATTATTATGAGAACGGCATGGAGGGGCCTTTATTTACTCTGCAGCCCGCCTGAGGCACAGGCAGAATGGCATATCAGCCCACGACTAAGAAATTCAGTTCCAAGGCTCCCAACCTGCGTTACAGTTCTGAAATTGTAGATTCCTTCTCTAGATGAAAATCACCCTCGTAATACCTATTTCATTTAAGGCTTTATCCCCATACAGCTTTGTATTAAGAAAGAAATACCCCATATATGCTCATTGTAAAAATTTCAGGTAGGGCACAGTACAGATAAACTTTGACCCAAAGAAGAAATCTTTTCCTGTTCTCACCCCGTACCCACTCCAAAACTACTTTATGACTCTTAATAACCAGATATTGACTGCTGCCAACTCAAACAATTTTCTAAGCAATGTGCGGAATTCCTCATGTGAGGGGCCATGGGTGCTGAAAGGCCTTCGCTGGCTACCCTCGTGTTCGGGGGGCTGTGGAGTTTAGACATGACATTGTGTACATCCTCATACAAAAGCAACAAGGGTTTTGTTGCTTTTTCTGCAAGTCATGGCAGTGTGAGATGGAGGGACTGTCAGCCACGGCCCTCGGTGCTTTGCAAGGACACACGTGACGCCTAACAGGATGGGCTTGGCTTGGGACTCGTTATTCCCTGAGGGGCAGAGCTGGGGAAGCCAGTGTGTCCTCCGCACTCCCTAAACACTCTGTGTTTAGCTGAAATTGTGTGGAAACCAGCATTTGACTTCTAAACATGCAGAGGTCATCACTGCCAACAAGGAACATCCTGACTGAGAGACACAAAACTCTGCAAGAATGCTTTATCCCAGCCTCCAGAAGGAAAAAGTGGGGCTCTCAAATGGACCAAATACCAGAACCCCCACAGCATGGTTTTAAGTCAGCCCTCTCCTAGCTGGACTCCTAATACTGACCAGGAGTGACGGGTTTCAGACCTTGCTTTCTGCTGTGTCTGTTCTCTCCCTCCCTCCCTCTCTCCTCCCCTCCCTCCTGCCTTCTTCCCTTCCTTCTTCCCTCCCTCCACCCTTCCTTTCCTCCCTCCATCCCTCCCTCCTTTCCATCCTTTCTTCCTTCATTTTAAACCAATAGCACTTCTTTTAACGAAATGTTATGGGGGAGCCCCCTATTGCTTTCTTTCTTCCCATCCCCCTTTCCGGGAAGACCTCTTGCTTAAGAACAGAGAGCTTATTGGCCTCACTTACCAACTTGAAGTCGAGAGTTGGCCAATATTTGTAAGAAAAAGGATTGCTTGCCTTGGAAATATTTCAGTCCATAGAATCTGAGGGACCCGAAGTCTCTGCCAGGGACCCACAGGACCTGAGGACCAGGCGCCGCTGCGGGGAGGACAGGGGGAAGAACTGAAATGGGGACGTGGAGAGGAGCAGACACAGGGAGACAAGGGGACGCAGGTCCCTGGGAGACTGGCTCCCTGGAGAAGCCATGCTTCCACTCCCCTCTCCCCGCAACGTGTGCCCCTGGTCAGCTTACAGCCAGGTTTTCTTTCTGGGAATGAATTAACCCCACATGATTTTCCAGATTGAGGTCGTAACCCAGGGCTTGCTGGTGAAAACTGAGAAGCACAATTGCTCTGGTGGACGCCCAGAGAACAGTTTTCAGATCGCTAACTAGGGCCTCCTGGCCCCAAATCCCTGCACAGCTCTCCACCCCAGAGGCCAGGGCACAGTGAGAATCAGGGGTCCCCCCTCATGGACCAGAGTCCTCTAGGAGACTGCTGTCCAGGGCTCTAAGCAAGGGAGGGAGACGTGGACGCCTGTGGCACTGGGAGGGGAGGATGACCTGCTTATCAGGTTATGTCCTCCTATGATCCGATTTTTTTTACCCTAAGCACATATTAATTTTATAATATAAAGATCAGTATAAAACAATTCTCTAGCCTACGACATAAAATTGTAGAAAATATATCCACTGGGAATTAGGATGCCGTAATCGTCTGTATATGCCACGCTTGCTCAAATGCTTCTCTGTAAGTAAGAAGCTACTTTTGAGTCCTCTGAGTGCCAAGCTGGCCATACAATGAAAACCGAGCCTCTTGATATTGGCCATCAGCCCTCCAAGGTCACATCAGTGAAACTTTATATGAAGGGTTTACAAACTTCATTGTATTGTCTTGCTTGGGGGAAGAGGGATGTGGAGGGTGGGAGTGGATAAGGAATTTCAAAGTCCCTGAATTCATCAGGATGGTCTCAGCTATGCTGCAATAACAAATAAGCCCCCAATAGAAGATGATTTCTCACAGTGCAGGCTGGACAGCCCACTGACCTCTGTGGCTTCCAAGGTCGTTATGGCAGGTGTAGAGAGAGAACCAGGGAATCTGGAGGGAGGTTCTGAAAGTCACACTTGGAGGTGGCTCACACGACTTCTGCCTGCCTCCTGTGAGCTGGAACCCACTCACGGCCTAACTTCTGGGAAAGGCAGAGAAGAAGACGAATGCCTGGCAGTCAGTAACTGTCACAGCCCAGGCACCCTAATGTGTATTAGGACATTTTACCTGCTTATGTCCTTGTGAAGTAAAAAGGGAAGGTGGTGTTATCCCCTTTATGAGACCAGGAGATGGATGGTTTTTCAGCATCACGAAGTCAAAGGGAGGGACTTTAGTGATGATTAGGCTGCACCAGGTGCCCAGTGCCCTGAGCCAGGGGCTTGACTTGAGGTGTGTGATCTTATGTCTGCCTCACAGGTAGGAGCTGTTCTTACAGGTGGGGATGCATGCCCAGAGGTGGGTAGTTCCCCCAGATCAATAACCGCTAAGGGCAGAGCTCTCTGGAGAGCCCAGGTCTTCAGACGCCAAGAGGCAGCCCTTACCCCACCCCTCTGTCACCTTGTGGCTGCCTGCCCGGGCCCACCCCAGCCCCAGTTCCCAGCCAATCCTGGTAGGGAAGAAGGGAGCCCCAGCCTGCCCATGGGGGGGGCAGGGCTGTTCTCCGTCTCTCAGGACATCTCTCCCCTGCCCCCTTCATTGGTGACTGAGCAGAAGCTTGCCCTGGTTTCAGGTCCAAACTCAAGTTCCGGGGCCCATCTCTGTACCCCGTCCGGCCTCAGGGCCTGAAAGCCGATGGAGCCCTGCCAGTCCCACCCTCCTCCACACCCCCGCCCATGAGACTCATCGGGCCCCGCGGTCCCCCATCCTCCGGCTCCACGCACCAAATTCCCGTCTCGCTCAGACTCAGCCCTGCGGAATAGCAGGGCTGGTGCTCTCCCGCGTGGGCATGGTTTATTCCTCATAACGGCCTCAGCGCGGGGTTCCAGGGAACCAGCCCTAGACACACTTGGGAGCCGCCGAAGGTCCCCCGTTCCCTCCTGCTGTCATACTGACCAGACAGTGCACCGAACTCCTGCCTCCAACCCAGTCCTCTGTGGGGGAAGCAATCCACTTCGCGTATTGTCAGGGGGTCTGAGGCTCTAACACCCCCATTTTTCCGGGACCCTACCCCCTGTACCCTGCCAGCTAGAGCCCAGCACCTCCACGTGTCCAGGGAACCCCCACTTTTCTGAGTATTGCCTATAAAATATTTCAGACGCAATGCAGGGGGTTATACGTTGCTAGGGGAACAAAGCACCAATTTCCAGGAAACAGAGCTGCGTATAAGAGTTGAGGGGCTTTCCTGTGTGGTTGTGGGGGGGGGTGTCAGAGCCGCAGAGGGGGAGCTAACAGCTCTGTCTCCATGGAGAGGACCCTACTGTTTTGTCTGCCCAGTAGCCCCTTCCTTCCGCTGGGACAAACCCTCCCCACCTTGGTCCGCCCGCATGGCCCCCTGGGAGCATCCAGGTTCCTACATGGCGATGCTGAGACGCCGACCCAGGGTAGGCCAAGGAGCTCCTAGGGCGGCAGGGGACCCTGACAGCCCATCAGTGCGCTTCCACTTCTGATATGGAAGACGATGCTTTTAACCCGAAATGTATTGCGATTTATCTAATGTATAATATAATTTGGAAGTGAGACTTTTCACATCAGCCTGCCTCGTGTCTTAAATGGGGCTGAGGCCGATGTGGGGCTGTCGCGGTGCCATTGGAGCACGTGCTAAGGAGGGCGCAGAGATGGCCCTTCTGCAGCAGAAGAAAGACCGATGCCAAAACTGAGAAGGAGAGATACGAGTCCCTGGCGTGGTCCTCGAGGGTCCCACTGAGCTGCCGGGTCTGCTTCCGTTCCACCCTGCAACACAGCAGCCTCCAGGGTTTCAAGTCATAAAAGCCTCTATGCCTTTAAAAATGAACTTCACTTTGTGCTTAAGCAGCTCACGTGGCTTTCCGGGCTTTGCAGCCAACATTCCTAAGTCATACAAGCTCTAATTGAAAAAGACTAGCATTGATCAATTAGCAATCAGAATTTTCCATTGATATGCTCAAGAACCTTGACAGAACGCATCTCAATTGTAAACAAATTAATTTGGCAGCCAGGCAGCAACTATTTCTCTTCCTTGAAATTATTTACTATTCTGACCAAGCTTTTTTGGAATTGGCAAAGAAATTATTAAATGAAATCAATTTTCTTAATTGTACCAAGTCAAAATACATTGGTAGCACAAGGTACGTTGCTACTTTTAAGGTAATTGCCTTGGACTTGGGGGCATTCTGAATTTCTAGCAGAATCTTCAGTGTTTCTCGGTCCTGGGTGGCCGAGTCTCCAGTTTCCTAAATTTCAAACCAGGGTGTGTTTGTTTTTTTAAGCACAATGGGAACACGTACACCTGATCACTTGCCCGAAATATAACAGGAAGGAAAAAATTGGCTACAAAGAAACTCAGTAAATTCCTCCTTTGCTTTTCCCCAGGGACGTGTGTTTATGGAAGTTGTTTGTGTGGGCCCCTGCAGCCCCACTCCACTCACATTCACCACCCGCCTGCTGTCTGCCAGGCCTGTGCCAGCTGCTGGGAACTCAGAGATAAAAATGATAGTGTCTCGGCCTCCCAGGGTCACCAGGCAGACAGACAGGAAGCCAGGAACCATGATGTCACGTGACGGTCCAAAAGGAGCACAGTCTTTGGGTTCACAGAGGAGAGTAAGGCAGCTGCCAGGTTGATCAGGAAAACCACAGAGTAGTGTAGGCATGGGGAGCAGAGCCCTGATGGTGGAAGAGTAGGTTTGCCAAGCAGACAGGAGTGGGCAGAGCATTCCAGGAAGAGAAAGGGACGATTAGAGGCACGGAGCTGAGGGGTCACCTGGAGGCAAGAAACTGCTGGTAGACCAGTTCCCTGAATGAGCGAGCCCCCGTGTTCCATAAGGGCAGGAAATAGAAATAGCTTTCCTCATTTCTTTCTCTTTTTCTCTTTCTCTCTCTTATTTTCTTTCCTTCTTTCATCTTCCTATTTTTGTTTAATAACAGCTTTATTGATATATAATTCACATACCATACAATTCAACTATTTAAGTGTGCAGTGCAATGGGTTTTAGTACATTCATAATGTTGTATAACCATCTCCACTATCTAATTTTAAAATACTCGGTCATCTCAGTAAGAAATACCATGCTCATTGGAAGTCCCTCTCTCCCATCCCCAGCACCTGGAAACCACCAATCCGCTCCTGTATCTATAAATTTGCTTGTTTGGGACATTTTATAAAAATGGAATTATACAACATGGAGTCTTTTGTGACTAGCTTGTTTCACTTTGCATAATGTTTTCAAAATTTACCCCTGTTGCAGCATGGATCAGTACTTAATTCCCTTTTATTGTCAGTTAATATTCCATTGTATGAATATACCACATTTTTTACCCATCCATTTGTTGATGGACATTTATTTTCACTTTCTGGCTATTATGAATAATACCTCTATGAAGATTCACATACAAGTTTTTGTGTGGACATATGTTTTTGTTTCTCTGGGGCATACACCTTGAAGTATTATAGAATTGCTGGGTCATTTGGCCCTCTATGGTGATCATTTTAAGGAGCTGTCAGACTACTGTCCAAAGCAAAGTTACCACTTTCCATTCCCACCAGAGTCCATAGCTTTCTCCGTATACTTGACAACACTTATTATTGTCTGTGTTTTTAATTACAGCCATCCTAATGGGTATGAAATGCTCTCTCGCTGTTTGGGTTTGTATTCCCCTTATGACTTAGGATATTGAGTAACTTTTTATGTTCTCTTTCTTAGTATATTTTTAGAGTTCTTTCTTAAAGCTCAATAAATGCCTGACATCCTGACCAAGAAGTAACATGAAGGAGCCGAGGGATGTCACTTCAGGTTGGCTAGGTAGTGTTGCCTGACCCCAAAAGAACATTGGCGTCGGTCACAGGGAAAGGAACCACTTGCACCGTGTGAAGGAGGAAGCTCTGAGAACCCATTCATGGGTTAATTTCTGGTATCAAAGAGGATATTTCAATCTGAATTTTACCATGATTAAATACACTTTTATATGTACAATTTGTTAGAAGTCTCTTTAATATATGACTTAGAAATCAGATAAACCTCAATTTTATTCTCTGTTCTGTCAATCATTAATTGTGTTGCTTTAGGCAAGTTATATACGCTCAGCTTCCTGAATCAAGGACCTACAATCCAGCTTCTAGTAAGGCAAATTATGTAAGGCTCAGCTTCCTCGTACATCATACAAGAAAACAAATACCTAACTCCTAGGCTTATCATGAAAATTAAGTTAAATAATATATTAAAAGACCCTGTCATTGGGTGGTCACCTAATGAGTTTTAGTTCCTTTCTCTTTCTCCTAACGTTCGACTGGGGACAGTTTCTCAGTAGCACGTTGTCATGAATTCCATAATTGTTCATGTTTCATAACAACAACAAAATGTTCCCTGGGTCTAGGAAAGGAGTTTCTGACCGCATGTGCTCTGTAGTTTGGCAAGGGATGTGGGGGCCTGATGCCATCAGCAGACACTGCTGTGCCTGCTAGTAGCCTGGTTCTCAGCAGCTGGGCAAATTCAAAGAAACATCTGATTATATTTCCCCTTGACCTTAAGGACCTCAAAATCTCAGTGTTGACAACGCAAGGAATTGGCAAGATGGTTCAAATGGTACAGAGAAAATGTGCTGCATACCCAGAATAGAGATTCCAGGAGGCTGAGTTTTCTGAGAAGGTCATGGAGAAGCTGGTTCCTAATCAAGTGTGGGAAGAGGAGGAAGAATTGATTGGTTGAAGAGAAAGGGCGCCATTTTCTCCAAAGAGGAACTGACATGTGAGCCAGGCCAAGGCTGGAAAGGTATCTGGGGAGTGATGAGAAGTGAGAAAAACTTTAGTTGAGCAGAAAATCTAGTGGTGACAAAGGGACTCTTGGAATCCCTGCTATTCTACACATATGACTGGTTCAATAAATGTGGGCATTAGAGATCCTTCCATGGCTGCTGTCAGCACTCCCAATGACTGTCTCATGGTCCATATGACTTTTTTCATCCTTAGTCAACTCATGGACAAATGGAAAGAGCACTGTGTTACCAATACTATTGACCCCTCCCCACCCAGGCATACTGAGCAGGATGAGGGGATAAGGCAGAGACTCACAGAGTTGGTCATGGAACCAGTGCCTGCCAATGTCCTTTACCTTGCCAGGGCAGGCCCCTTGCTGAGAACTATGTCCCTTTTGTTCCACTCACCTCCTCTCTGGCAGCTCACTGGCACTAGCTGGGTCTTCCTGACTTTCCTGGCTGCTGGCTGTCAAGGTAACAGTCTAAGAGATGTATACCTTTTGAGCAAGATGGTAGAGTAGTAAATGCTGTGCTCACCTCTTCCCATGATCACCTCAAAATTACAACTAAACTACACAACAACCATAGATTGAGAATCACTTGAAAGTCTTGCTTAACCGAAGCCCTACAACTAAGAACATACAGAAGAAGCCACCTCAAGACTCGAGACTCGTAGCAGGGATGGAGACATGTGTGATCATTAAAAATCGGGAGGTATATCTTGGCTGTGGAGGTCCCCTGCACCACACCAGTCTCCCCGGCCCAGAGCTCCAGTGTGGGGGAGAGAAGTCCCCACAAAAGTAGAGATTGTGGCTGAGTGGGAAAAAGAGTGGCTGCAGTCCCAGGTGATCCTCTTAAAGAGCCCGTGCATGGCATTAGTTGCTGATAGACTCGCTGGCTCTGAGCTCCAGTGCTGGGGCAGCAGCTTGAAAGGTGAAAGGGATATACAGGGAGGAACTGAGCTGTCAGGCTTCAAGGTGAGGGCTGGAGGGGCAGCTTTCTCCCAGATGGAAGAGCTGGTGGAAGCCATTGTTTCTTTGTTGAGCCTTCCCTTTCTGATGTACAGATGCAGGAAGACGCCGTATCTGAGTCTCCATCAACCTGGCTAACCCTGATCATTCACCCTGCCCTGGTGATTCTGAAATCCTGGCCCACCTAACTTTCAGGCACACCCAAACCAGTGGCTTTTTCTTACAAACCACCTGCCGTGGCTTATGCTGCAGATGTTCCTGAAGACTCTCAAAAGTTCATAAAATCCCAACAAGCAGCATCTGGCTTCAGCATGTCCTGTACCTCTTGCTGAGCAGCCCGAAGCCCAGCACTGGCAGCAGATGGCCTCAGTTTGTGGCTTGGCTTCTCAGGGCACCTGCAAGCATGGCACAGGTGGCAGCCATCTCTGGATTGCTTTGTGGCTCAAGCCAGGTGTCCCTGGGCAGGGCACAGGATGCAGCTGAATTTGTCCTGCAGCAGGTCACCTCCCAGGTGGCCCTGGGGTGGCATACCCAGGGACACCTGGCCAGCTTTGAACACAGCTGGAGCATCACCCAGCCACCTCCAAGGACTACACACCCAAGGGGCAGACTGGGAAGTCACCAGAGCCCTGCTAAAGTGAATCCTGCTCTTCAGGATCAGTCCCTCACAACCAATCAGCCTGAGGGTCAATCCCTCCCACTGATGTGCAAGTGGCAAGCAAGGCTCAACTATAGCAGAAGGACACACACAACCTACCTAAGGGACATACATGGAGCACCCAGCTCAAGTGACCATGGAGACTGTGCCACTGGCCCTCCCAGAACACCTACTACATAAGGCCATTCTGCTAAGACCTGGAGACATAGCAGCCCTACCTAATATATAGAAAGAAACACAGGGAGGCAGTCAAAATGGGGAGACAAAGAAACACATCCCAAATAAAAGAATAGAACAAAGCTCCAGAAAAAGAACTAAAAAAAATGGAGACAAGCAATCTACCAGATGCAGAGTTCAAAACACCAGTTAGAAGGATGCTCAATGAGCTCAGGGAGAACTTCGACAAGAGATAGGAAACATAAAAATGGAGATAAAAAACATGAAAAGAACCAGTCAGAAATAAAGACTACAAAAACTGAAATGAAAAATATATTAGAGGGAATCAACAGTAAGTTAAATGAAGCAGAGGGTCAAATATGCAATTTAGGAGATAAGGAAGCAGAAAACACCCAATTAGAACAGCAAAAAGATAAAAGAATCCAAAAAATGAAGACAGTTTAAGGGGCCTATGGGACAATATCAAGCATACCCACATTTGCACCATAGGGGTACCAGAAGGAGAAGAGGGACAGCAAGAAATTGAAAATCTATTTGAAAAAATAATGATGGAAAACTTCCCTAACCTGGTGAAGGAAATAGACATACAAGCTCAGGAAGGAGTCCCAAACAAGATGAAGCCAAAGAGGCCCATATGAAGCCACATCATAATTAAAATGCCAAAGGTTAAAGACAAAGAAAGAATCTTAGAAGCAGCAAGAGAAAAGCAGTTAGTTACCTACAAGGGGGCTGCCATTAGATTGTCAGCTGATTTCTCAACAGAAACTTTGCAGGCCAGAAGGAATTGTAAAAAAATATTTAATGTAATGAAAAGCAAGGGTACTCTACTGAGCAAGGCTATCATTTAAAATCGAAGGATGGATAAAGAGCTTTTCAGAGAAGAAAAAGCTAAAGGAGTTCATTCATCACCACCAAACCAGTATTACAGGGAATCTTACAGGGACTTCTTTAAGACAAAACAAACAAACAAAAACGTCAAAATTATGGGGTGGACGAGTGCTGCGTTGTTTAAGAGTTGGTTTGGGACACCTACTCTGAGCATCAGGGCCCCGGTTCAGATCCCACACTAGGGCAAATGATGCTGTGCCCTCTACAGCTAAGACGGTGAACAACAGCTCGACCTGAAGCTGGGTTTCCTTGAGTTGCCAGCGATGGCATAGGCTGCAGTGGGGCTACAGTGGGCTGCCATGAGCTACCGTGAGTGGCTGGCAGCCAGCGTGAGCTGCCAAATACTGCTGTGAGCTGCCATCCAGTGGCCGGCGACCGATCTGCCTCACCCAGGATGAGCGCAATGATGATACCAACATGGGCCAGTGAAGCAACGTCCTCCACAACTAGACTGAAGAAAAGGACAGCAACTTGTCTGATCCCCTTCCCCATCCCCAACGCTGTTTCCCTCCCCAAATTCCCCAATAAAATATTTTTTAAAAAATCAAAATTATGAATAATAAAATGATAATAACGACCAGGTCTGACAATTACATTCGTGAACTTGTTGCAGTGATGTTGCTAACCATTTTTGATGTCATAGGGATTATTCTTCATTACAAATTTGTACCAACTAGACCAATAGTCAACCAAGTTGACTATTTGGAAGTGCCGAAAAGGCTGCGTGAAAAAGTTACACGACTTGAATTTTTTCACCAACAATTCATGGCTCTTGCATCACGACAATGCACCAGTTCACATGGCACTACCTGTGAGGGAGTTTTTAGCCAGGAAACAAATAATTATACTGGAACAGCCTCCTACTCACCTGATCTGGCCCCCAATGACTTCTTTCTTTACCCAAAGATAAAGGAAATATTGAAAGGAAGACATTTTGATGAGATTCAGGACATCAAGGGTAATATGACAGCACTGATGGCCATTCCAGAAAAAGAGTTCCTAAATTGCTTTGAAGGGTGGACTAGGTGGTGGTGTCAGTGTATAGCTTCCCAAGGGGAGTACTTAGAAGGTGACCATAGTGATATTCAGCAATGAGGTATGGAGCACTTTGTTTAGGATGAGTCTGAGAACTTAATTGTACATACAAGTAGCTATCAACAATTATTTTCAGTGTAAATGGATTAAATGCTTTGATCAAAAGGCATATGATGGCTAAATGGGTAAGAAAACAAGACCCTTACCTTTGCTGCCTGCAAGAGACTCACTTCAGATCAAATGACACACACACAGACTGGAAGTAAAGGGATGGAAAAAGTTATTTCATGAAAATGGAAAGGAAAAAAAGCTAGGGTAGAAATATTTATACCAGGCAAAATAGACTTCAAAACAAAAGCTATAACAAGGACAAAGAAGGACCAAGTAATCCCACCTCTGGGTATTTATGCGAAGAAACCCAAAACACTACGTCGAGGGGACGTGTGCGTCCATACGTTCACTGCAGCATTGTTTACAATGGCCAGGATGTGGAGGCAGCCTGGGTGTCCCTGAGGGATGAATGGATAAAGAAGAGGTGGTGCATATATACAATGGAATATTGTTCAGCCGTTAGAAAGGATGAAAGCTTGCCATCTGCAACAACATGGATGGACCTAGAGAGTATTGTGCTGAGTGTAGTAAGTCAGACCGTGAAAGACAAATGTCATACGATTTCACTCATGAGTGGAATCTAAATAACAAAATAAACAAACAAATGAAACAAAAACAAATTCATAGATACCGAGTGCTCTTTTTTGTATGATTTCCAGGTGGGAGTGGGGGTTGGGGGTGTGAGTGAAAAAGGGGAAACGGATTAAAAAGTACAAAGTAGTTGTTACACGGTAGGCATAGAAATGTAGGTTATAGCATAAAGAATATAGTCAATAATATGGTAATAACTATGTATAGTGCCAGGTGGGAACTAGACTAGTCAGGGGGATCATTTCTTAAATTATATAAATGTCTAACCCTATGCTGTACACCTGAAATTAATATAAAATAATATTGCACATCAACCGTAATTTAAAAATTAAAAACGGGGCGAAAGGTGAAGGGGAGTAAGAGGTCCAAATTTCCAGGTATAAAACAAACAAGTCATGGGGATGTGATGTACAGTATGGGAATATAGTCAATAATATTGTGACAGCATTGTACGGTGTCAAATGGTTGCTGGGCTTATCACGGTGATCACTTCTTTAGGTAAATAAATGTTGATTAACTCTGGTGTACCCCTGAAACTAATATTGTATGTTAGCTATCTTTTAATAAAAATCTGTATAAATGAATAAATATAAAAGATGTATACCTTTTGAATAAATATATATACAGAAGACTCTATGTTTATACTATACACACACACCCCACAATATGTGTAATGAACTGAATGTTGTGTCCCCCTCCCAAATTCATATGTTGAAGCCCTACCCGCCTAGTGTGATGGTATTTGGAAAATGAGGCCTTTGGGAGGCAATTAAGGATAGGTGAGGTCATGAGGGTGGGACCCCCCATGATGCAATTATGGGCACCAAGAGTTCTCAATCTCTCCCCACTTTCACGAGAAGAGGTCATGTGAGTTCACAGCGAGATGGCACCTACCCATGAGCCAAAGAAGAGGCTTTACAACGAAACCTACCTGGCTGGCACCTTAACCTTGGACTTCCAGACTCCAGGCCTGTGAGAAATAAATCTCTATTGTTTAAAGCCACCCTGTCTATGGGATCCTGTTATGGCAGCCCAAGTTGGTTAAGACAATATATTATATACAAAAATATTTACTTCTTGGCAAAACTCTTGATGCAGTATTCCACTGCAATTATGCAAAAAAAAAAAAAATGTTTCTCGTTATAAATAGTTTATTGGCTTTTAAAGCAACAGTTAATTTTTTTCATTGTTTTCCAAGAAACCCAGATGCCATATGGTAAAAACCCCTGCTGACACTGCAGCATCAAAGGACTTAATTTCACATTGTCATCTCAGCTCCTTGCTTCTGGAGTCTTCTGGGTCTTCTAATGAGAGAATACAAATGCCTTAGAAAATTGTTTTTGAGCTCTTACTCTGTGTAAAGCACTGTGCTTATATTTATCTCTATATAAGACTACTTTAATACCTAATTGTTTTCATTTTGGTATTTTTCCATTTTAAACTAACATCCAAAATACAATATTAGAGTTATAATTTAGAACACACACTTTTCCAAATAGCACAAATGTTTGAGCCTGTTTGCTGCCCAGAAGGTCAGAGAAATGCTGAGCTGGAGACCAGCTTAGCTCACCCACTCTGGGGAAAATTTGACCTCAGGTAGGAAGGAGGGGTGGTAGAACCATGTGTCTCCTTTGGAGCTATTGATGCCAAATATCATTGTCCCACAGGCACCGCATGTTATTTCAGTGTGAACGATATTATTAGCCAACATTGAACACACCATATTGTTTGGCTCCATTCTGAATGCAAGCCACTTTACCAGGCCACGCACAGGTCACATGTTATTTTTCCAAGACACAAGTGCTTTTAGCAGATATGCTTGTATGTGAGGCGTGCAACACTTAACCTCGGTAGAAAACTCTTTAGCCTTGTTGGTGGCAAATAAGAGGTTCATAAATGGTCTCAATAGCTGTGTTATTAAACTGAAAAATGATCTAATTAGGCACCCCAATGGCTTGAGCATCTTAGTGTGGCGAGGACTGGTCAGGCCTTCCCTTGCACCTGCATGCTGGGCCCAGGTAGACTCACTAATGCCCACAGGGCCTGGGCCTCATCGGGGCCTCCCCCAACCAGGCCTGACCTCACGATTTCTGTCTTGTTCCCTCACTGCTCTGCCTTCTCCACCGGAGAATGTTAGAACCCAGAGGAAATCACAGGCTCAAAATGTCAGCGATGAAAGGGACCCCCGGGTCACTCATCCAACCCTTTTATAGATGAGGATATGGAATTGCAAAGGCGTGAAGTGACCTGCCAAAATCATGCCACGAGATAGAGGCTGAGCCGGGGCTACACCTGGCCTCCTGACTTCCAGGCTAGCACTCTTCCCCCACCCCGGGTGGCCTCATAGCAACGTGCATCGTGCCCTTCATGGCATGGCCCAGGAGAGTGGTGGCTGTCAGGCTGAGCCCTCTGTGTCCCAGTGCTTGTGCTACTGTCACCTCTGACTGCAGCTGACCCAGCTGTGGCATCCACTGCATGGAGTTCCTTTTAGCCAAGAACTGTGTTAGTCACTTAATTAAATGGGAGGACAGGCGTCATCCTTGTCCCTCAATTATTTTAATGCATCCTGCTCCCATGGTATTTAACACGTCCTCCCTCCCCCTGTTCCACCCAGCACCCACACCCACCTCTCCAGCAAGGAATTAATGTACAAATTTGATGTGTTTGCCCAGTAAGTAGGCAAGTTTCAGAATGAGGGCGGGAGAGGGGCGGTGTGCAGCAATTGAAAGAAAGAAAAGAAAGAAAAAGAAAAAGCCAAAAATGCTTTTGCTGCATTGCAGGAGCCGGCGCTCACAGACTCGTGGTCCAGGCGACAATCACAGTGCAGCCCTTGCAGGAGGCGTTGCAAGAGAAATGAGAGCATCTCCCTCTGGCTCTCCAGGTTCATCCATCAGACACTCAATTAGCACCTACTGGGCGCAAGTTCCCAGCTCTGCCAGGGAAATAAAAGATGAAGGCACACGATCTCTGGCTTCAAAAGAGCATGTGGTTTAGAAGAAGAAGGAAAAATGTATTCAGAAAAGGAGCATTTAGTCGTGGGAGGCAGGAAGCATCCTCATGCCAGACCAGCGACAGGGCCCACTTTTTACCTGCGGGGTGGGGCCCCATGTCTATGAGAGCAGGACAAGATGCCGCATCCCCGAAACACACAGAACCCACAGGGTGCTGGCCTGTATGCTGTGCCCTCGCCAAATGCTTGCTCACGGGGCTGGTACAGCCGGGGGCTGTCCTTTGGGGTCAGATTCAGGGGCTCTGCCTAGGAAGCCTTAATCCCATGTAGAGGGCCTTTGGGAAGGACTAGGGCTCAGGTTAGATCACCTGCCTTTAGGTGAAGATGTTCCAAGCCTAGACAGCAGCAGGTGGAGACAGGTGCCTCGCAGTAAGGCCTGGGTAGGTCACTTCAGGACAGGAGGGAATTCGCTGCTCACAGGAAGAGTCAGAGGTGGTCTGGTGGCCTGCCCCTAACCTGGCCCCAGGCTCTTCCCAGACACCCAGTCTGCCCAGTGCCACAGGGAAACGGCTCCCAATTTCCCCCTCTTGCTCACAGACCCGCCTTTGTCCCTCCTTTGCTGACGCACGGCACACCTGACTTACTCCAAATCCCTCTGCCAACCTGGTGATTCACTTCCCCACGTGTGTCCTCCTCCTCCCTAATCTGGCCCCTGGTGACTTCCATCATCAACCAGGATTCCCCGGAGAGGCACCGCCTGGGCCACCACCATGGAGCTCTCACCCCGTCTGGCCCGGATCTCAGGGTCCCAGCCTCTGAAAACGTTCACTGGATTGAGCCAGCAGCCACCCGGAGTGGCCGACTGGAGCTGAACAGAGAAGCAGCGGCAGCTGCCAACCAGGAGTAGAGACCACAGAGTCTTAGAAGAGGAGTGGTGGCTGCCGTCACGCGAAGGGCAGCGGGGGTCCAGATGACAGCAGCTGTGGCAATGGAGGAACCGGGTCTGGCCCGACACTGGACCATTGCAGCAGAGTTACGGTGAACTGGGCTCTGGACACGTGCCGACCAGCCTGCTCTGTCCTGAGGGTAAAGGGGGGGCAGCCAGAACATCCCAAAGAGAGGGCTGGGTGACCCCAGAGAGGACTCTCCTGGGAGCTTGAAGACTTATCTTCGCCCCATTTCTGCAGCCGGAATCGCCTCAGCATAAGAGGAAGTGAGAGAGTCTGGGGCTCGTCCAGACCATTGTCTCTCAAACATTATTTTTGTCTATGACCCATAAATAAAAAATACATTTGACACGGTGACCCATTGTAGACACATATTCACATACGCACTTGCAAACACGCAAAACAAGAGTTCCATAAAATATTAGTTATTCTTAGTACAGTGCACTCTGATATTTTCTCTATTCGATGTCACTGATTTCAAAGCAGATCATAACCCTCCAAATTGATGTCAGGACCCATAATATGAAAAGCACAGCCTAGTGTCAGGTGCCTCCTGAGGTGGGAGAACCAATAATTGGAGGACAGGTGGAGGTCAAGGTTAGGGGGATGTAGACCTGGAAGGGGGCCCAGGCCAAACCCAGCTTTCATGGTGTGTAGGCTCTTGATGTCTCAGAACGAGTATCGTTCAAAAACCAAGGGTGACAGCTGTTCCTCCAGGGTTTCCATCTACAGGAAAAGTCAGGAACAGAGACAGACAGACAGACAAGGTGACAGAGAGAGAAGGTAATCACTATTATTAATAAGCAAGAAAAGAATATGGGTGTATATCCTTATTTATGACTTTCCATTGTAAAATAATGGCCTGTAAACTAAACTCGACGAAGACATTTTAGTACATTCACCTTGTAAGTGTGCTGCACATTATTTAAATGTCACAAATCCATGAGTCCTTGTAGAATATTAACACATCTGGCTTAGCAATAGGGGTAGGGATAATTCACACTTACTGCAATGCATGCATGTTTAAAATTACTGGAAAACTTCCAGGTGAAAAAGAAGGGCTGAGAAATACATGCCACACGCAGAAAGAAAAAACAAACAGCCCACAACTTTCTAAATGGATAAGGACAAAGCTCAAATAATGAATGTATAATGAAAAAGTGTGAATAGCTGTAATTACAATGAGAAAGAATAAACTGAGAAGCTCAACAACCTGAATGCATATCACAGATATCAAGCCGGGGAAAAGAAGTCATATGACCAGGTTATGTAGTGGATGGCCATTTGTATGAAATCAGGGGTAGCCAAAACGAACCAGAGGGGATGAAAACCAAATCAAGGGTTACCTAGAGGGATGGGGGTGCTGAGGAGGAGATTGACTGAAAAATGGTACAATGGAACTTTCTGGGTGATGGAAATATTCTACATTTTGATCGGGGTGGTGGTCATATGGATAATATACTTATCAAAATTCATAAAATTGTACATTAAAAATGAATGCATTTTGTTTTATGTAAATTAGAACTTAATAAAATTGATTTTTTAAAAAAAATAGCTAAAATTAGTCACCATGCTCAATTAAAGATAACATCATAATGTACTGATACAAAAAAAGAAAGAAAAAAAACCTGCCTTCAAATAAGCATCTTGATAATCCACACAGACACGGGCTTGGTGGAAATTTCTAACTCCCCCTGGCAGCCAGTTTTCTCAGAAGCCAGCTACACAAAGTCAGCACATGCTGGTAACACCAGTTTTAGCTTATGAATACCGCACCGTAGAACCTGTTAACTCACTAGCAAGAGCCTCAGTCACAAATAAAACACCAGTGCCTGGATTTGTGCACCTCGGCCTACAAGATATCAAGAGGAACTTGTCTCTGGGAGTCCGTCTGAGACCCACAGCTGGACCTCCCATCTTCCGGGGTTGAGAACCACCTCCGTACCCATGGTCCTCCCACATCAGAAACACGGAGATGCTGTCTTGGGCCACTCACACACCCTGTCAGTCTCTGTGATGCATGACAAACCTTGGTCTCTGTGCCTCACTTGGGCCCCACCCAGCCAAGTGAGCAAATGGTTTTCTGTGAGGCCTCTTCATGTGCCTCAAGCCTATGCTGGGCTCTCATCAGCAGATACCCATTACCCGGCGTGTGACCTGTCCTTCTGCAACCTGGCAGGCACCCACTTTCTAACTCACCTGAAGGCTGTCTGCTATGCCCCACAGAAGAGAATGACAAGGGTACCAGGTCTCTGGTGGGATGTTCTCTCCCAGGTAGGCACTGCCATCCTATTACTCCACCAGGAAGGTGCAGCCCAGGCCAGCAGACAGTCCCAGCCTTCCCCTGTTTTCTCTCTGCAAAAACTTAACCCTGGATCATAATGGAGAGTGGAGTGGGTGTCCCAAGTCAGTGCAGTGAGACAGAAGGGGAAGTAGGGGGAATGTGGAAAATCAGGCAACTTGTACCCAGGCACTCCCTTTATCATGTTTGGACACATAGGTAGAAATGGAGGGCCACAAGCCTCAGGTCTAAACACTTATAAGTTATACTTTAAGCTGCACTTAAAGTCTGGCCTCATCTCTTGCCCCCAAAACCTTCAGCTTGCTCCCCTAGAATCAACCTTGTGACCTGGAAACTAAACCAGGCCTAAGTCAGAGCATAGATCAGCTCGGCTGAGCCCAGGACTCCTGGGTGATGACAGGGCCTGCTCAGTCACATGCCCTGACAAATTAATCAAACCCAAGGAGGGGGTCATTGGAACCTCCAATATATAGCTAGCCTGTCAGAAGCACAGGTGCCAACCTGGATTTGCAATTGGTGTCTGAAACTAGAGGATGGGAGGAGGCCAATTTTGTGGGGTTGAGCCCTCAACCTATGGAATCAGACGCTATCTCCAGGTAGAGCACATCAGAATTGAGTTAAATTGTAGGACACCCAGCTGGTGTCAGAATTGCTTAGTATGCATAGTAATTGCAGAAGTAAAATAACTGATATGAAAGCTATTCATGATGTATCGATAGTAAGAAAGCAGATTATAAAACAGTATTAATGGAGGACAGACCCAAGATGACTGAGTAGATAAACACTGTGCCTGCTTCCTTCCATAAACACAACAAAATTACAACTGAATTATAGAACAACCAACCTGAAGTCTAGCTGAACATTTTATAACTAAGGCTATAAAAGAAGCCATACTGAGACTGATAGGAGGGGCAGAGACTCAGAACATGCCTATAACCTCCATGTGGCTGTTGAGAGCCAGGAGGGATAGCTCAGCCATGGAAATTCCCCCAGAGAAACAAGGGACCCCAGCCCCACACTGGCCTCTCCAGCCAGGAGTACTGGTGTCAGGAAGAGGAGCCCCCACATTATCTGACTGTGAAAAGCAGTGGGGATTCCTACTATCTGAGTGTGATGGAAGGCTACTGGAAACCCAGACATCCTCTTAAACCACCTGAGCACAGGCTTGCTCGCAGGCATTCACCTTGAGCTCCAACAGAGGGATGGTGACTCGGGAGGCATCAGAGACATGTGGGGGACAGACTGAGTTGTGTGGCTTCAGGTGAGGGCTGGAAGACAATCACCATTTCCCCTACGTGGGGTTCTCCTTCCAGGCTGCTGGCAGGCAAGCACCATCTTTCCTGTGTTGAGCCCGCCCCCATAGGCCAAATCTGAATCTGATTGGCCTGGTGAGCTCCGCTGCTCCACTCTGCTGACTCACTGGGACCCCACCCCATCCAACTCACCTGACACCTGAGGCACTTTCTCCGTGAGCAGCCAGACCCACCCGCATTGCACTCTGTCTTGGATCACTATCAGAGTCCCTGGGCCCCAGGTGAGCAGTGACTGGCCTTGGTATGCTCTGAGACTTTTGCTGAGTAGCTCCAACCTCAGCACTTTTACCAAACCAGAGTCTACATTAACCCAGTAACCACAATTTTTCCCACTCTAGTGACTCCATTAAACCCTGCTTCATCCAACTCACATACTGCCCAAGACTCTATCAGTAGCTGAACTTTAAGGGATCTGGCTGTTGGCAGCAGGCCTCTGTGTGTCCTGGCTTTCTGAGGAGCTACTCCAGGCCTATAACTGGTATACCTGTCCTCAGCACACAGTGTGGCCTCTGCCACACGTCTCCAGTTTTAGCACAGGCAGCAAACAACTATGGATCACTTTGTAGCTCCTACCAGGTGGTCCCCTGGCCTGTCATAGGCAGTGAGTGACCTGGGCCTGCACCAGAGCCTCTCCCAAAAGGCCTCAGAACCAATGTACTTGGAGGTTGGCTTCAGACCATAGCAAAGCACTACCCCATTAGCCCCACAAGTGGCACACACAAAGGGCAGTCTCAACAGATACAAGATCCTGCTGGAGCAAATCCCACTCCATGGGGTAAGCCCCCTGCACAGCAGCCCATAAGCTGTGGACAAGGCCAAACCCCACGGCCCATCAGCCTGAGGGCCAATCCCACCCACTGATGTGCCAGTAGCAATCAAGGTTCAACTATAACAGGAGGACACACACAACCCACACAAGGGAGACTCCTAGAGCATCCAGAGCAGGTGACCAGGGAGACTGTGCAAAGGCCCCACAGAGCACCTACTGCATAAGGCCATCCGGCAAAGACTGAGGGATGTAGCGGATCTAGCTAATCCATAGAAACAAATACAGAGAGACAGACAAAATGAGGAAACAAAGAAATATCTCCCAAATAAAAGAACAGGAGAAAACTCCAGTAAGAAAACTAAATGAAATGGGGGCAAGCAGCCTGCCAGAGCTTAAAGCAATGGGTATAAGGAGCGCAAAGAACTTAGTGAGAACTCCAACAGAGAGATGGCAAGCATGAAAAAGAACATAGAAACCATGGGGAAAAAAGTCAGAAGTGAAGAATACAATAACTAAAATGAAAAATGCACTAGAAGGAATCACCAGCAGACTAGATGAAGCAGAGGATCAAATCAGTGATTTGGAAGACAAAGTAACAGAAAACACCCAATCAGAACAGCAAAACAATTCCAAAAAAATGAGAATAGTTTAAGAGACCTCTGGGACAACATCAAGCATAATAACATTCACATCATAGAGGTATCAGAAGGAGAACGGAAAAAGCAAGGGATTGAAAACCCATTTAAAGAAATAATAACTGAAAACTTTCCTAACCTGGCAAAGGAAATAGACATATAAGCCTGGGAAATGCAGTGTCCCAAACAAGATGAACCCAAACAGGCCCACACCAAGACACATTATAATTAGAATGGCAAAGGTTAAAGACAAAGAGAGAATCCTAAAAGCAGCAAGAGAAAGGCAACTAGTAACTTATAAGGGAGCTCCCATAAGATTGTCAGCTGATTTCTCAGCAGAAGCTTTGCAGGCCAGAAGGGATTTGCACAAAATACTCAAAGTGATGAAAAGCAAGGACCTACAACTAAGACTACTCTACCCAGAAAGGCTATCATTTAAAATCGAAAGAGAAATAGAGAGCTTCCCAGACAAGAAAAAGCTAAAGGAATTCATCACCACCAAACCAGTATTACAGGGAATGTTAGAGGGACTTCTTTAAGATGGAAAAAAGAAAAAGAAAAAAAAGGATCAAAATTATGAACAATAAAATGGCAATAGTGACATATCTGTCAATAATTACTTTCAATGTAAGTGGATTAAGTGCTCCAATTAAAAGACATAGGGTGACTGAATGGTTAAGAAAACAAAACCCTTACATATGCTGCCTACAAGAAACTCACTTCAGGTCAAAAGACACACACACAGATGGAAAGTAAAAGGATGGAAAAAGTATTTCATGAAAATGGAAACAAAGAAAAAAAACAAACAAAAAGTTGGAGCAGCAATACTTACACCAGACAAAATAGACTTTAAAACAAAGGTTATAAGAAGAGACAAAAAAAAGACCCAGTTACCCCACTTCTGGGCATCTATCTAAAGAAACCCAAAATGCTACTTTGAGGGACATGTGCATCCATATGTTCATCGCAGCATTGTTTACAATGGCCAAGATGTGGAGGCAGCCTGGGTGTCCACCGATGGAAGAATGGCTAAAGAGGAGGTGGTACATATATACAATGGAATGTTGCTTGGCCATGAAAGGGAGTGGGTTCTTGCCACCTGTGGCAGCATGGATGGACCTGGAGGGTACTGTGCTGAATAGAGTGTCAAAGAGAGAAAGAGAGATGCAATGTGATTTCACTTATATGTGGAATCTAAAGAACAAAATAAACAAACAAATCAGAAGTAAATTCATAGATACAGAGAACATTTTAATGCTTGCCAGAAGGGAAGGGGTTAGGAATGTGAGTGAAAAAAGGGGAAGGAATTAAGGAGTACAAATTGGTTATTAAAAGGTAGTTATGGGGTGCAGTGGTTAAGAGCTGGCTTGGGAAGCCAGTGGCCCCACTTCGGGTCCCACATGTGAGGGACACTGCCCAGTGACACTGCCCTCAAAAAAAAAAAGGTAGTTATGGGGATGTAGGGTACAGCATAAGGAATATAGTCAACAATATTGTAACAACTATGTATGGGGTCAGATGGGGACTAGATTTGTTGGGCTGATAGATGGGAGGGGGTTGGAGGGCAGCGTGGTAAAGGTGAAGGGATTAAGAAGTACAAATTGGTAGTTACAAAATTGTTATGGGGATATAAAGTAAAGCACAGGGAATAAAGTCAATAATATGGTAATAACTATGTATAATGCCAGGTGGGTACCAGACTAGTCAGGGGCGTCACTTCTTAAATTATATGAATGTCTATATGCTATACACCTGAAATTAATATAACATAATAGTGAATGTCAATTGTAATTGAAAATTTTTTAAAGGTAGGAAAAGGAAAAAAATAGTATGTATGATTGATTTATACAAAACATAGAGAAAATTGTGAAAGGATATATAGCAAATCCTTCAATGTGGTTACCTTTGGGATTTACAAATATTTTCCCCACTTTTTCTCCTGGTTTATCTGCATCTTCTGATAGCTCAGCAATTAATAATCAGCAATTACTGATATAAAAAAGAAATACAAAATTTTCAAATTGAGCTTTTATTTTGTAAAAAATTCTGGCTGATGTGCCAACTCTCAAATATGCCTCTTCTAGGCTTGTTTAACATATTCTAGTGGTTGCAAGCGACCAGCTATTTTTGTATCATGAGAACATATCAACTCCTAGATGTGTTGATTTCTGGAGGAAAAAAAACGATCAGCACCTTGAGACAGACGATGAGTGACCAGCAGGTGTTTCCCTCCATGAAGGAAAAGCCTAAATATAGAAAATTCGACTGTGAGACTGGACTCCTGCATTTCAGTGATGTAAATGTCAGCAGGCTTTCTTCCTGTGCAAGTATGCCGCGTGTGAAGAGGAGCTGTTTGCTGGATGTCCGGATATCCTGTAGTTTCCCACTCTGGACTTGGCTGGCCACCTGTTTCTGCGGCATTTGGCACCCGTCTGCCCACACCAGCCTGTTGGAAGGGGCCGAGGGAAAGACCACAGTGGTTAAGGGCACAAAAGCTAACGGTCGCCAAGAACAACACGCGGGCCACTGGGACTTCACAGGATGGGCTCGACCCAAGGGGGCTGGCTCTCGCCCCTGGTGGAGAACACAACGAGAAAAATGAAACGTGCCCGGGACCCATGAAGACTTTCCTGGAACTTGGAAAACAGCTTCCTAAGTGAGGAGGAACATTACTTCAACTGTGTCCTATTCCCAAATCGAAAATCGTAGCACAGCCCAGAATATAATCTACAACGTGACTTTGAAATGCTTCCTTGTACGTTCTTGAGTTTTTTGGCACGTTTAAGTGTGTACAGGGGAAATAATTTTGTAATTATCAAAAAAGGTTTCAGTTCAGCCCTAAATAGTCCACCGTTGTTTAATGAGGAATTCTCATTTTCCATTCGAAGGGGAGATGTTCTAAGCTTGCAGTAAACCCTATTGGCTAAGTTAGGCAGAATCTAAAGGCAAATCGTAGGTTTGCCTGTGAAGAAGGAATAGAAACTAACTTGGAGAGGGGGAGGGAGAGAGAAGACTGATTCCAGGCAGGAGAAACCTCTCCATCGAAGGGTCATGTGGCCTTTCAGAGGTGGGTATGATTCCATCCCACATCAGAAAACAAAGTGTGGTGTGAAACACACGACCGAACTCGGGGTCCACTGGACGTCTCATTTGGCTAAAAGCAGAGCCTCTGAAACTGTCTTAGTGAGTTTTAATAACAAGCTCACTGCCTAGAAGGTAGCCAGGCTCTAAGAAGAACTGACACTGCTAATAACAGACAACAAAAATGGTGTTTAGAGACCAAGACATGGGCAGAGGTGTACTCATTATTATTGGGTGTTATTGCTTCTAGGCTCTCTCAGCTAAGAAATATATTTATATGTAGTAACCCATGTGTATACACACATTTATGTTTCTCTATATCTATCTTCTCTCTTTCTCTCTCTGTGTCCCTAATCATGAGTTTATACTAATATCTCTGATCCCAACTTAACATCACAGGGTTCATTTTAGCCTTTTCTAGGTAAATACATGGGGAAAGCTACCAATGTCATGGAAAGGACAGCAAAACTAACTTTCCAGAACCCCCTAGTTCATCCTGTACCCTGGGCCTCATGGACATGCCTCAGGGGTACACCTCACCTGAGCTCCTTCTGCAGTGCCACAACTTAAATCAGGTGTAAGGGCTCAGCCTCCATGGTGAATAAGTAAACCATCTTTGCCCTGTGTTTTGATCATAAAGCCAAGGACACAAAAGAGATTAAAATGGTCAAATGACTATTGTCATTTCTCCAAGCGTTCTGGCCGCCGAAGATTCTGATAAATTAAGATGCTTATACTATGCTGAACTTTATTTCTAAAATTACACTTGGTTGACATAGAAGCTCTCCCAGTATCACAGCAAGTAGCCGCATTCAGGTGAAAGTGATGCATGAAATTTGAGTTAACACTTAATTAAGGGCGTGTGGGAATCCCGACATTCAGATGCTCATGTGATGTGGTACCTACTGTGTGCTGCAAGCCAATGTGAACTCGGCAGCGATGACCCCAAGACAGTGGTAAAACCCCGAAATACAGCCAACTTCGCCCCCTCCTTAGTAGTAACATTTAGAAGCTTTTCCATTGCTACACTGGTTTCCATGAGAGGAATTTTCCCAAAACACCCTTCTTCCTTGTCCCGCCTCTTACTTTTCCCGAGGGAACTAGAGCCAGTGACCCGGTTGGGAAGTCAGGGAAAGAGAACTGGCGTGCATGGTCGGTCAGCCCACCCTCTCCGGGCAGCACAGAGCAGAGGTTCTGGTGGGCTCCTCCCAGCTTCAGCTCTCCAGATCCAGGATCATACCTCAGGACAGATGCTGCTCTGTGCCTTTTCCTGTGTGTAAGCAGGTAGGTCTCATTCTAAGCCAGCTGTGGCTGCACACCAAGCCATGCTCTGGCCTGGGGGTGCTTTGGGGATGGCAGAAGACACAAGTCCCTCGAGGATGCAGTGAGAACAGGCCTCGCAGGTTTGGATAGTGACAGTTTCACGCAGATTTAAGACAGTCCAAGTGAGATTTGACCTTGGTCAAAACAGCTCTGGGCTGTTTTGTTTTTCAGTAGGAAGGACGGCGGGCTTGACCTTGACCAAGCACAGTTACCACACCTTAGCAAAGGCTACCAGGCTGTGACAGCCTTAGCAAACGTGGGGTGGGGAAGGGGTAAGAAGCCACAGAAAGCAGCCCAGGGCCTGGGCCTTAGCAAAGGTGCACCCCACCGGGACCAGGCAGGGGCATTAGCCAAACATACGCTGCAGGGCGACCGTGGCTTGCCGGCTGCTACGGCTTGACCTTGAGCTATGCAGATGCAGCTGACATTTAAACATGCACAACAGCATGACCAGTGAGGCCAAGGCTGGGGGAGACCTCCTTGATCTTGATTTTTGTGCTTTTAAACTGGAAGGCAGCTGAATTCTGCCCTCACCGTGAGCAATAGCTCTGGCTTTGGAGCTTGGGGGCCAGGCCCGGGGGAGCAGGCAGCAATAGACTCATGTCACATGCCAGGCCCACGAGGAAGCCAGAGGGACTGAGCCTTCATCACGTGGCTCCACACAGGGGCCTAAGGTGGCTCTGGACATGTTCATTCAAAAGCTCTGGCCCCGGCTTTAGATTTCGGAGACCTGAATGGGCTAACTTTCAGGAGGTGGTGGATTTGTAGCAATAAACATGTAAAAACAAACAGGGGTCTCATAAAACAAATGCTGTCCTTGTGGGTTAGTAAAGAAACAACTCAGTGAAATTATTACAAATTCATAAGCTGGAAATGTCCACACCTCTGAAAATTGTATTTGCTCAGAAAATCAGAAAGAAATCAGAGTGACGTTAAAAAAAAAAAAAAGTGCTGTAGGCTTAGTCAGAACAGGAGCGCTGAAAAATAAAAATAAAATAAGGCAGACTGGGAAGGTTACACTAAGAGAGATTTCTTTGTTTTTATTTATTTTATTTATTGGGGGACAGTATGTTTTTCCAGGACCCCTCAGCTCCAAGTCAAGTAGTTGTTTCAATCTAGTTGTGGAGAATGCAGCTCAGTGGCCCGTGTGGGAATCAAACTGGCAACCTTGGTGTTATGAGCCTGAGCTCTAACCAGTTGAGCTAACCGGCCGCCCGAGATTTCTTACAGAGATGGGAGAAAGGGTGGGATTGTAGCAGACATCCAAAATAGTATTGAAGGAATAACAGATCTAACGTCCAAGAAAGACAGATATAAGCCAGAAAGAGGATACACCCCGGTCTCACTGCTCTTACAGAGAATGGGAAAGGTGTTGACGCAAACTTGGTTGTTAACAGATCAGAAAGTGGGGGAGTCCAAAATCAAACAAGCTCTGCTGAGCAGACCTCCTTCCCCGGGGGGTGGGAGGGGACCACCATTAATGGTTGGACAGATATTCCAAGCAGTTATAGAAAATTTGAACGATTCAAGAGAAAGCCACCCAGACAGGCGTGAAACACTCAAAGCAGCCCCTTAGGTGCATTTCAAGGTGACACAGTCGATGTGGTACCGGTATGTCTTGCCTCAGGAACAAGGACTCTATGAGAAGGTCCAGCCACGATGCCCCAAGCCAGGACAGTAACAGATTGAGTCCAGGCCTGGCTGCAAAGCCCATCTGATGGGAGAATGTCTCTGGGGCAATGATGCCCCTCAGGAAGGGAGATGAGGACTCTGTGAATAGTGGATGGCTGTCACAGACCTGGGATGCTTTAATTTCATTTTCCTCACTCCCGCAGCCTCACAAGGCAGCGTGTGGAGGAATATGTTTGCGAAACAAAAGCCACGAGGAAATGGAAGAGAAGGCACCCAGGCTAACCCGACCTGCAACCTGCGTCAGAGAAGCAGGGGGCCTTTCAGAAAGCGGCTCAAACCACTGGAAACACAGGGCCCTCGGGAGGAGCAGGACAGCAGAGGGGAGCCCCGCCACAAACACTGCGAGGCAGGCCCCGTAAAGGGCGCACTCTCAGTGCAGCAGCCCAGACATGGGCTAAAGTCCTCAAGTCCCCAAAGCCGAGGTTTCCTTACGTCACGTGGAGAAAGACCTCGAGGCCCAGGAAGGGGTCTTACATCATCAAAGTCTAAGCTCTTCCAGAAGGCAGTAGCTGGCGTCTGATTGTGCAGGTGGACCTCCCCCGACTCGGGGAACACAGCACCATAATAACGTCCCGATGGCAGATTTCTCTCAGGCAAGATTAGCACAGAGGTCAAGGTCTTGAGCCAAGAGTCCCAGGCTGACAGACATCTGGGAGTAGGGAGTGAAAGTCAGGCTGTGTCCACTCCACCCCCACCCTTTGTTTGCATGCAAGGCTGGGTGCTGGCCTGCCTCACTAAGGCGGAGGTGTGACATGGGTGCTCTGATGCCCCTGTCCTTCCAAGTGTTAGACTCTTTCAAAGAGGCACACACGGGGATCCAGGCAACCTGTGAGGCCTACGCCACCTCTCACTCAGCTGCAGCTGCACATTTCAATCTCCCAAGGAGCCTTGAAAAAGAACTGCTGCCCGGGTCTCAGCCCAGAGATGCTGAACGAACAGGTGTGGGCTGTGGCCTGGGTGCTGGGAGCTGTATATGCTCTGTGGGTGTCGCTGGGCATACATTCACACCCACTCAGAACCTCAGAAAGTGACCTATTGGGAATAGGGTCTTTGCAGATGAAATTAGTTAAAAATCTAGATGACAGCATACTGGATGAGGTGGACCCTAAGTCCAATGAGAGTGTCCTTGTAAGAGACAAAAAAGGACCACAGAGAAGTCAGTGTGAAGTCAGAGGCAGAGACTGGAGGGGTGCATCCACAAACCGAGAGCACCCCGGCTTTCCAGCAACTGCCAGAAGCCAGGAGCAGGCCTGGGATGGGCTCCCCTGCAGCGCTTCCTGAAGGAACCAACCCCACAACAACTTGATTTTGAACTTCCAGCCTCCAAAGCTGTGAGAAGACAAATTGCTGCTGTGTTCAGGCCCTCAGTTTGAGGTGCTTTCTTACGGCGGCCCCAGAAAACTGCGCTGTGTGGTGAACTCGGCACCCCTCACCCTTTCCAGGGTGGCACGAAAAGCCCTTGGTCTGCCCACACCCCCCGGCAAAAATGTCTGTGGCCAAGCCCGAGGGAAACCCAGGAGGCTGATTTTCAGTCTTTAATTTCTTTGACTTTTAACTCACAAGGGCAAAAAATAATTTAATTCCAACTTTGATTCCTTTGGACTTACACTTACTTCTTTGAAGTGTAACTTGCAAGAGACCTAATCTTCTCATTTTATTTTATCCCCAGAAACTTCTTAATGAAGAAAGGATTTCTATTCAAATCTGTGGCAACTTACTACTGCCTGCTAATTTTTAGAGGATCTTTAGGATGTCATTTGATCCCACTGCAGAACCTCTGCGAGAGGATGTCAAATAACACGGTCAGGTATAATTTGAGAGGGGAAATAGAAGACGAGTGAGTGTGTGGCCTTGGGGGAAGCGTGACCTTGACTTGATTTAACTCGTGCTGTGTTCCTACTGCTTTCTGAGCTATCAGAGCAGAGCCTGTACCGTGCTCCAAGGCCCTAAGAGAGTCCATGTAAGACAAGTGCATGGCTTGGGGACAGCATCATGCCAAGGCGGGGGCAGACCTGCCCTGACTGCCGGTCTCCTCCCCTGAGACGTGGGGCTTGTCCGGGGTTGCCTCTTGGCCCAACAGGTAAGCCCCGTGGGTATAAGGGGCAGTAAGCCGGGAGCACGGAAGCCAGCCCTCTGGCCTGTTAAAGAGGGTTTTCCCCAACACACTCCGGACCTTAGCCTCAGAGCAACTCTCTGCAGCCAATGGCACCAGCCCTCACTGCTGGACCGCGTGGAGCTGCCCACCAGCAGTCTAGCCCTGGGAGTCGGTCTTGCCCTGCCCTCCCCACCCAGGCCAGAGCGGTCGGGCGGGTAAAGCGTGCCAGCCGGGCACAGACTCAGTCCTCCTCCAGCCTGAGTCTCGACGGCAGGCAGGGAGCTGGCAGGCCGTGTCCTGAACCTGGCCTGGTCCATCGTCAAGGTGATATTGAGGTCTCTATCTGCTGGCTGTTTTGACTTAGGTTACTGTTAGTCAGAAATCAGGATGGAGGGGAGCGCCACTTATTGACCCTGAAACAAATACTACCGCCCTGCACTGAGGACTGGCCCTGTGCCCGGGCATTTCAGGACTGTTACTATATTGTTGTGTTGAGTTTTCACTGCTTCCCTGGCAGGGAGGCAACCTGTCATCGCCATTTCACAGATGAGTGCACAGAGGCACAGAGAGGCGAGGTGAGATTGGAACCCAAGTAGCCTGACCCCAGAACCCTCAAGTTAATGAAAGAAAAGCACATGTGGAGAGTGCTAAAGCCATTTTTCGCGTATGTATTGTAGCTCTCTAATACGTATGAGTATGATATATATAAGTATGTATATGTCTATTCACTCACATATGAGTTTATGAGTATATATGTAAGTATATATGAGTATGTATATATATATCTTGGCATATATATATTCACAAGTCTTTTGGTACATGTGTATCATATATAGTAAATATATGTGCGCATATGTGTGTATCTAGCAATTTCTCTTACAAGAATTTATTCTAAGAAACAGTCAAAGAGATGTATAAACATAAATATAAAAGGCTTTTTAATGCAGCTTTGTCGTAATAACAGAAAATGGAAGCAATTTGAATACCCAAAACAATAGTGGATTGATTAAATATATTATAATAGAGACATCCAACAGTGAAAGGCTTGTTTAAAGGAAAACAAATAAACAACAGCTATAAGATTTGGAATTTGGGAAGCAGGCTGGTGAGTTGATAATGACCTCGCAGGGCTGAGGAAACTTAAGCAGGGCATGAGAAGGCTAAGAATCAGGTGCACAATCCCCGAAAGGCCCGGGAATTGGGGGCACCACCAGGTGAGGTGAGTTGGTGGTATAGAGCTAAACAGAGCAGAATTGAGTAAGCAAATGCTCCTGCCCACTCTGGCAAAGACCCTCTGGAGAGAGAGAAGCAAAAGCCACACACCACCCGCCCCGCAGGCTTCCTGGAGGGCAGGGCCCCTACTGAAGACAGGAAGTTAAGTGTGTGTTTACTGTTTGGTACCCTTACCTCTAACAGCTCCAAGCGGCTGCAGGATCTCAGCTCCAGGCAGGATGCCGGGGGCGGCCCCTCTGGAAAAGGCCTGAAGCTGTCAGCATTGGGAACGCCCAACTGCATGCCCAGCCACTGGAGGAGATTGACAAGGCCAGTTGACAAGGATCTAGTTTTGCAAAGGGAAAAAAGAGGTGACTCTGGAAGGAAGGCTACTGGCCTGCGTGTGTGGCTCTTGGGTCACGTTTGCCACCCTGACCACCAACATGGGCCGGTGCGAAAATTCCCAAATAAACACGATGAGAGCCAGGAGAGGGAGATGGAATAGATGGAATGTTCCATAAACAGTGGTGGAAATTACACCATATCTAGGGACACAGCCCAGAGTCCTGCTGCCAGGGAGAGAAGATAAGAGCGAAGCCGTTGGTCTGTTAGCACAGGAAACAGTATGGGTGTTGCTGACAAAGCACCAGAATCAAAGGGACCAGAATTCAGAAGACACATGGCAGGTGTGTGCTCTCACAGGGGCATTCCTTTCAGATCACAGGAGGAAATGAATATGAATTCACCAAGGGGACAAGTACCATCACTCAAGTGGACCAAAGGCCAGTTTAAAGAGATTCTTATTCGTTCAATCACCATTTGTGACCCTCTGCTTTTGTTCTTATACATCGGTTTGGGGGTTTGTGACCAAATGAAGACCACAGATCATATCGCTGGTCTGCCATTAGTACCCAGAAGTGTTTTTCTAGCGCACTGGGAAAGAGGTAGTTATGCTCCAGCTAGCTAGACATCACCAGGAAAGCTAGGCAAGCATCGCTTAGCTTCAGAGATTTCCCCAGGACTCTCACTGCAAAAATTCAACCAGCAGAAGCCAGGGTTAGGGGTTGCTGTGGATGGAATCGTGTCCCCCGCAAAAGATAGACGGATAGTCCTCACCCCCGGTACCTGTGACTATGACTTTATATGGAAATAGGGTCTTGGCAGAGGTCATGAAGAAGTAGGTTAAGATGAGCTCAAACTGGAGTAGGGTTAGACCCTTTACCCAATGTGACCGGTGTCCTTGTAAGAAGAGGACAAGAGACGCAGAGACACCCAGGGGAGAACATGATGTATCGAGAGGCAGAAATGGGAGTGATGCACCCACAAACCAAGGGACGCCAAGGATTGCTGCAGAGCTAAGAGATGCATGAAGAATTCGACCTCTGAGCCTCCCAGGAGGAACCAACCCTGCTGACTTCTGTCCTCCATAAAGGCAAGAAAATGAACGTCTGTTATTTTGAGCCGTCCGGTTTGGGGAGCTCGGTTTCAGTGCAGGAAGGAGTTCAGAGGTACACCCAGGAGGAGGATGAGATTCCCCATCTCCCGACCCTCTTCCCTCCACCTGCCTCGATTCACTTGGGAGCTTGCTATCCATGTTCCTCAAGGGATGTGGGCCACACGAAACAATTGTTCCACTCAAGAGAAAATGCTGAAACACATGGATTTAGAGAATTAAATATAAATGGAGCCATGCTCAGGCATTCTAGCATTGATTAAGTGGCTCTAGGCACAGATCTTTTTTTTTTTTTTTAACTGACGCTTAAATACAAGACCAAAAGCCCTGTGACCTGATTTACAAAACTCAATATTGACACAGAGGAAAATAAGCCTTTGTCTTTCATTCGTGGGGAAAATTTCTCTGTTCACAAGCAGTTGAGGAAAGTGCATGTGGAAAACCATACGATACCTGTTTCCCAAAGCCCCAGCTCTGACTCTCAGCTGTGGTCTACTGCTTTTCAATAAATGGCAGTTAGGCCCACAATAGCCATGTGATCCCTAAGTAGCCGTGGCTCTGTGGAATTTGTGCACCGTGGAGAACAAATTGGGTCTTCCTGAAATTTCTTTTGAATTAGATACCTCTTATCTGGACGCAGCAGAACTTCTGCCTATTCCCCTGGGGAGACCCCACAGCTATGCTAGGCATTGAGGGGCCGTCTCTGCCACCTGTACCCGGACTCCACAGGTTGGCTCCTGCCCAGCTGCCAATTCAGCCAGGCAGGACTCCTGCTGTCGCCTGCTCCCAGCGCCCAGGGAGCTGGGATGGAGGGTGCTAAGTCAGCTCTTGCCAGAGAGGGAAGAGCCTTCCCAGCAGCTGAAAAGAACTTCAAAATGAGTCTCAGTACCGGTCAACCATCTTTATTTCTCTTTTTATTTTACTGTTGTCCTAGTACTTTGTTCTAAAGAAAATCTTAGACGCCCTGAGAAAATAACTAGGATGTGATAAAAGGCTGAGAGGGAGAAGGAAAAAGGAATTGGGGCAGATTCCCAAGCAATGGAAGGAGGTGCTACGTGCCATGCTTGTGACTTTTTTCCTCTGTTGTCTGAGCATTTCAAGGACAGGCCCATTCCTGAGAACAACAGGAAATAAATAACTTCAGGGTCTACGGCAGAGTTTTGAGACATGTCCATGGGATTTACCCTGAGTTGGTGAGGAGGCCCTGCCAGCCTCAAGGCCTCTCCATGTGGGGGCGGAGTAGGGTGTCAGTGTGTTTGCCACGATTCCCACCACCAGCCCCAGCAGGCTCCAATCTGCCTTAGGGATTGCGGGGCCTGTGTCTTACTCCCACCTGAATGGTAACTGAACTGCAGGAACTCAGCCATCCTGCTGCACTGGGCCGGTGCTTCCATGGGAGGACTTGGGGGAACCGTGACCCGCTCCCCCGTGGAAAGCTGTGATGGTGGGGTTGTTGGGGTACCTGCCGTGGCAGGGCTAGGGAAGAGGGCAGCCGTATCTCTGACAGACCCCCAGCATTTGGTGAGATACTAACGCATGCGTTTTCTTTGGGCCAAGGGGATGTTGAAAAGATGGCCCGAAAGAGCCAACTTTATGGGCACTCACCCTTCACGATCTTAGGGACCTCAGCTGTAAGAGGCTGCAGGATGGAGCCCTGGGGCAGGACCTGAGGAAATTTGCAACAAATCAGCGCAGAACAGACCCTCCCGAGAGCTGATACCTGGAGCGCGGCCAAGAACCAGCATTTGGACACCTGTCATGACCACGAGTTTCCACGGCCAGGAGACAATGACAAAGCACACGTGCAACCTAGAGGGATGTTTGCCCCTTTCTGCTTGTCCCCTCTGCCCTGACCGGGAAGTCTCAGACAGGAGGGGTGAGTACAGGCAGCTCTCCTCTCCAGGCCTGAGATGGAGGAGCTCGGCAAACCCTGGTTATGAGACGGACGCTTTGACATGAGGCTGGTCTGCACCATTTGGTCCCGGGAAGGGAACCAATATTACCTACATGACCTGTGACAGCTGAGAGGACCGAACGGGGGAGTCATGGAGGGCGTGGAAGGGACAAGCCATGGGGCAGGGTTGCAAGCACAGAGAGGGAAGATAGTTCATGATGGTTGCCCGTGGGGTCGACCCACTCCACATTCTAGTTACAAATCTAAGAAATCAAATTTCTTGGATGACCTAACACCCCCAATTACTGGTCCCTTCTCAGTGGTGGTACTGGAAATTCCACAACAATTTGTCTTTCTTATTATTTATTATAAAGCCAGAGAGCTTCTCACCTGGGAAACGCACATTGCTCTGGAAAGGAACCCTTCCACTCTAATGTGAGGGGGCTTTGACCCAGTCTTCCCTGCGAGTGACCAGGGGAGGGGGAGGGGAGGCTCAGGCTCCATGAGGAGTACCTGCCATTGGGATGGAAAGGCCTGGCATAGCTGAAGGTGCTGCCCCAATTGCCCTGAGCTGGCTCCCATGAAGCCCTGAGACAATCTGTGTGTGTGTGTGTGTGTGTGTGTGTGTGTGTGTGTGTGTGTGCATTTTAGTTCTTAAAATCACACGTGTCCATCCTCCAGCTGTTTTTCTATGTTCTCTGCCATCACTGTTAGTTTAGATATTAAATGTTAACTATGAAAGTCAAAAATAGAATGGGACAGAGAAATGCAGGCAATAACAAGGAAAAAATACTCTATGCAGAAGCTGAGGAGTGGAAGCTTCTGTTAAGTAGCCCTAATGCGCTAATGTTCTGTAACTAGAGAAGTTCTGAAAGCTCTTTGCAGATGTGCAGGTCCCAGATGATCGATGGAGCCCAGCCGAGTGTCCCAAAATAGACTCCGGTGCACAGAGGACTGGAGCATATGATAACGGGGACATTGCAGCCCTAGGGGAAAAGACAGGTTTAGGAGATAATATTGGGACAACTGCTTAGGCATTTGGGTGGGAGGTGGGGGAAGTGGTCCTTACTGCAATCTTAATACCAAAATAAACTCTAGATGTGTGGTTTACAATACAGTAGCCTCTAGCCAATGGGTGGCTATTTAATCTAAGTTAATTACATTTAATAAAAGTAAATACTCATGAGCCACATTTCGAGTGCTCAAAACCCACCTGTAGCCAGTGATATATTTGGATTATGCAAACCATACCCATCATCACAGAAACTTCTATTGAGCACAGCTCCTCTGAATGGTTCAAACGTTTAAATGTAAACACTTACCTTCTTAAAGCACTAGGAGGCAAATAAGCACAGATTTAAAAAGCTTGGAATGGAGAAGTTTCTAAAATGGACTTAAAAGCCTAGAAAGCAGGGAAAAGTTGTTCAAATCATGAAGTAAAAATTAAAATTTTTCTCCGTATGAAAAACAACCTCATAACCAGTTTCATACAGTGAAAAACCCAGGGAAGGACTTCTAATCCATAAGCAGATAAAGAGCTAAGTTCCTTAACAAAAGAAGAGAAAGACAAATACCCTACAGAAAAATGTGTCAGGAGGCAGGCATTTCATAAACCAAAGATATAAATGGCACACAAATATATGAAAAGGTGTTTAACCTCACTTATAATTAAGGAAATGCAAATTAAGTAATGACGATACCATCATTAAATAATGAAAGAGGCCACTTTTCAACTATCATTGGGAAAAATTTAAAAGTTCACAGGCATCCTGAGCTAGAGTGTGAAAAGTTTGGTGGATTTCTATGTTGCTGGTAGAAGAAAAAACTAGAACCACCTCTGGAGGTAGTTTAATAGCAGAAATCCAAATTTATATTATAATGCACACTACCTTTGACCCAGTATTACCATCATTAAGCATTTACTCTACAAATAAACTTGCAAAAGTGCAGCAAGTTATGTGCACAAAGTGGCCACTTAAAGCATTATTTGTTACAGCTAAACAAATTTAAAAATCTGAATGTCTATTAAAAGATCTATTTATGTAAGTCATGCTACAGTCCTATGGGGTGATACCACGCACCCATTACAAACATACATGATGATAAATAAAGACCCCCAAGATCTATAACTAAGTGGAAAATGTAAGGCTAGAACAGTGCATGGTATGATCCTAGCTTGGTTTTGTTTCAAGACGTGGAGAATATACAGATAGACTCTGCATATATGCAAATAGGTGTACACAAAGGGGACACAGTGACCTCTCCTAATAATCAGCCCCCATGAGTAGCCCTAGTGGGTGAAGTCAGAGTTTTATTTTTCTCTTTAGAATTTCTGTGTTTTTTGTTCTTCACACATGCATTCACTTGTTTATATTATTATAGAAAGGAAATCGTTTCAAAAATTGATAAAGGTGCTGTATAAATAAAAAATGGTCATCATTTCCTGTCTAAGTTGAATGCCCAAAGGACTGTATGCACTGAGTGCAGTAGAGAAAGGGACTAGGATGAGTTTAGGGGCTGGCGATGAAACTCAGCCCCAGCACACATTGAAAGCAGGACTGAGGAAGCCACAGCGCCCTGTCCTGGAGTCTCAATGTCAAAACGCCAGGCCAGGTATCACCTACTCCAGCCACCGGATACTTGGCGAGAAGACGCCGCTCTGACTCAGAGAAGGATCTGGTTCCAGAGAATTTTGTCATCAAGAACAAATCATGTGACACCCCCGTGAGAGAAACAGCTGGCCAGTGGAAAACTGAAGCTTGTCCTGGCTCAGGGCTTCACGGAGGTTTTTCTACGAACCAGAGGTGAACTCAGGTGCAAGGCTCATGAAAAGGTGCAGAGCAGGCTGTCGGGGACTGCTGTGACCATTCCCACTGCTGTGGAGCGCGTGGTTCCAGGGACAAGTGGATGTCCTCTTCTATCATAAAATACAGCCCCTGGGACCCTGGCATGGAAGGCCTCTGTGGGTCTGGAACCTCAGCTCGGAGCAGACAGACGGCTGGAGACAGGCGCTACTAAGGATGTAGGCTGATAAGTGTAAGCCTTGCTTTGTGCTCTGTAGAAACAATGGAACTTCAAGGATAAGGGGAAATGTTTCAATTTGTCCAATTCCCCAACATCCCACCACCCGAAGTTAACTCATTTTAATTTAGCATTTTCTCTTCCTATCTTCCTTCACATGGATATATATTTTTTATGTTTCTAATTAAAACATATGAGGTCTGACAATTAAGTTCGCAAACTCATCCTAAACAAGTGCTCATACCTCATTGCTGAATATCACTACAGTCACCTTTGAAGTCCTCCCCTTGGGAAGCGATGCACTGACACTAGCGCCTAGTCCACCCTACAAAGCAATTTTGGAACCCTTTTTCTGGAATGGCCATTAGAGCTGTCGTTGTATTATCACTGATGTTCTGAATATCATCAAAATGCCTTCCTTTCAATATTTCCTTTATCTTCGGGTAAAGAAAAAAGTCATTGGGGGGCCAGATCAGGTGAGTAGGGAGGGTATTCAACAAATACAAATACAATTATTTGTTTACTGGCTAAAAACTCCCCCACAGACAGTGCGGTGTGAGCTGGTGCATTTTTGTGATGCAAGAGCCATGAATTGTTGGCGAAAAGTTCAGGTTGTCTAACTTTTTCACACAGCCTTTTCAGCTAACCAAATAGTAAACTTGGTTAACTGTTTGTCCAGTTGGTACAAATTCATAATTAATAATCCCTCTCGTATCAAAAAAGGTTAGCAACATCATTGCAACAAGTTCCCAAACTTAATTGGTAGACATCGTGAGTATGAGCTCAGCCGAAACAAATTGGGAGAGAGGTTCTTACATTCTATAGTAGATCTGAACCTGCCAATGAACAATCCGCTCTCGGGTTCTCCCTCCTCCAATCTTGTGGGCCCTTAGGTTGACCTGATGCCACCGCAAGGACCTCCCCAGCTTCCCTGGGGTCCAAGGGTCGCATCATGAAGACAGGTATGTTTGGTTAGAGAACCTCTACAAGCATCTGCAGCACCTTGGTGACAGGTTATACAAGAGCTCAAAGGAGTGACCTTCACAAAGATGGGTTCGTATTGCATCACTTTTCCAAAATCCGCCCAGTTCAGTCCCCATTCCCCATCCCATCACCATGATATAATACCCGGTATAAGCAGAGGCTGGTCCTTTAAAGGCAAGATGGAGAGGTGTGTCTATAATTGTGTCCCTTCCCACATCTTGTCCCCTGTAGGACCTTTGCTCTATCCTGGCCAGTTGGCACTGGACGGCCCCATGGGGTTCAATACTTAGGCCATAGGGCTGCTTCCCGAAAGGACATGTGGTTCCCTCAAGACCAGAGCTGGTGGATGGGGCTGCAGAGCAAGCGTGGCGAGACCAGGAGCCCTGCTCTCACCCCACGTCCACACTCGTACCTGTGGGAGGACCCGTGAGTGCTGCTGCTTGCTTCCCCCACCCAGTCTCAGCACCTCCCACCCAAAATAGAAACACCCACATCTGGATCCACGTGTAAGAAAGGTAGATTTTACTGATTTCCCATGGAAAGAAAAGAATGCCATATATTTAGTAAAAATCATGTGTCATGTAGTAAAATTTCATTCAATGCCCCCATCAGTCATGTTGCTTTTCTCTCGAGGTTTTAGGCCAGTCTACCTGTCACTGCATCTCTCGCTCTCCTCATCTCTTCCCACAGAGCCTGGAAAAATCACCATCATCGTCAGAGGCTTTTCGGCTCTCTGCCTCCGTAAACATTTACTCCCTCTCTTCAAAACAAGCAAACGGCCCTGACATTTGCTAAAACTTGATCGGCTTCTTCTCCTCAAGCCTGTCCCTGGAGCTACAGCTCACCGTGCCCACGAAGGTCAAGGTCACAGGGCAGCTCAGGTAATGAACACGTGAACCTGGGGGAAAGGAAAGCAGAAATCTGGCCCAGACCCTAGGGCAGCAGACACTGAAGCCGCTGTAAAGTGTAACTTACCTCAAGTCCACAGGAGCACACACTCGAAGCGAGTTAATTAGTGATGAGCAAGTATTAGCTTACCTCTATCCACCCTGACTGCTCCGAGAAGGAAGTGGCTTTTCTATTTCATTTACTGCGGTGTCCCCAATGTGTGGGTGCTCAGGAAACATTTGTTGGCAGGCTAACTGGACCAATCTTTAGGCTAACCCCCAACTTAGCCCCTGAGTATATATATCTTGGAAAATAACATAAGATTGCAGAGGGCGTATTTAACCTAAATTCAGATGTATTTTGAAAACAAATGTAATTTTTTTTTTTTTTTTTTTTTACAAATCAGGATTGTAATTGTATGTGTGTAAATTAAATTAGTAACTGATGTTACTAATAAGATTGCCAGTGGGGTCCACACTCAGGAACATTATCATCATACTGTACATAGTAGGTGTTTGGGGCTCCGTTTTACAGGGAGGAAGCCAAGGGCTGAAGACAAGGAAGAACGCACCCAAGCCCCACAGTTAGCAATGGCAGGGCCAGGATTGGAACCAAGTGGACTGGTGCCTGCAAGTTCTGCTTATGGTTAGATTTAGTGGGTCTTTGCAGAGGGCACTGGACCAGACACTGTCCTGCTCTGCGTGGCTTGAGGCTAGCTTTAGGCCTCTGCTATCTCGTCCGTAACCGAGAGGCACCTGGAGGTGCTGTGTGCAGGGCTGGCATGCTGCTGACATCACACACAAGGGCTGGTCGGGCCCATCATCATTTCCAGGAAGGGCAGTGTGGCTGAGGGCGAGCCAGGCTATGGTCCCGTCTGCTGGGGAGCAGAGGCAGGTGACCTGTCCGCGGCCAGAACTGCTGCCGGAAGTCAAAGACATGACGTTCTACTCCAGGTCTGGGGAGGGGAGGAACTGGCCGGAACACCCACCTGGCCCCACGGAGGACATCTTACCTGTAAACCGGGAAGTGACTTGGTGCTTGGCATAACCAGGCAAGGCGGTAAGGGATAAGGGCACAAGCAGGACCTTTGGAGTCCCGGGGGGAATGCCTTTTCAGGGAAAGCAATGGGGATGGAATTCGTTTCTAAGAAACTTTCAGAAACCTCTTTGGTTTCCATAAATACACTGGCTTCCAAAAATAGGGCTGTGGTCTAAAATGCTTCAGAGAGAAATGTAATAGCAAGGATTAATAAAGCAACAAAAATATTTCCGGGCCGGCCGAGTGGCTCAGTTGGTTAAGAGCTCACTCAAGAGAGTGAGCTGAGCTCTGAGCAACAGGAGTTCGATGCCCAGTCCGAGCTGAGTTGCCGCTAAGCTGCCAACAGGTGGCAGGATGGCTCAGGTAAAAAAAAAAAAATTTCCACTAATAGCCATGTAAGTTGTAAGGCCCCATGCCTGTACCTCCCTGGTTAACCAGAGAATCTCGGTGGGCAGGTCCACCACAGCCCGGCGACTCAACCTGCGATCGGCAGAAGAGACCAGTGGCTTCCCCTGGGCTTGTAGGAAGCAGGGCAGGTCAAGCTCCACCTGAGATCTACTGAATCAGAACCTGTGTTTTATGAATCCCAGGTGATCTGTGTGCACATTAAGTTTCAGGAGCCATGACCTACAGGTGCTCTGATCCATCTGACGTTTTTCAAGTCAGCAAACGGAAGTCCAGGAGAGGAAGTCCTTTACTCCAGGTGACAGGAAGTTGGTGGCTGTACCAAGGGAGCCCCACCTCCCCCCCCACCTGAGGCACCAGTGTTATCCCCTCTTCTGCCTCAATGCCTCCTCCCCAGTTCTGAGACCCTCTTCCCCTTGCTGTAGCCCCAGAGATGGTCGGAGGGAGGACAGCGGAGTGGCCTCCTACAACAGCCAATTGCTGGGGACACAAGACGCCCTGCAGAGGAACCGAGGCTGCACGGTGTCTGGAGAAGGTGTGGAGAAGACGGTGGTGCCTTTCCCTCTGCCACAGCCTCACCTCCCAAACACAGATGGCTTTTCTCTGTGGGAGCCGTGGGTTCTTTGGTTTCCCTGTGGGAACCGGGGGGATTCTTGGACCACAGGGATGTGCTAGGTTGGAAATGTCAGGGAACTGATGCCTCAGAGAACAGTCCTTAACCAATGAATTGGTGACAAATACCTCGCTTCCTCACCCACTGGGGCAGAGACCACGTTGGGCTGAACCCTATGCAGCGTCTTAGCGGCCTGGGGGGCGCTTCTCCCAGCTTCCCCCAGCAGCGCCCTTCTCAGGAGCCCACCCTAAACTGGCTCCTCCTTTTCCTCATCTCACTTCCCAATAGCCCTTCTGGGGCTTCCTGAGATCACCTCCCAAATCAACACCTTGCACTCAAATCCTCACCTCAAAGCTGGCTTCTGAAGAACTCCAACTGAACCAGGGGTGGGGGGTGTGGGGGGGTGTGAGAGGCCCAAAGACGGTCAGCGCACTGCATTCTAAGGAGGGCGGTTTCCAGGTCCTTCTAGCGCTTTAGTTTCGCTGAGTGGGCGACGCAGGTTGGGGACAGAGCTGAGCTGCCCTGAAGAATAGAGTCAAGGGCTGGCTCAAGATATCCCCAAGGTTTTTCTCTCCCCTCTCCTGGGACAGCCTAGCTTTGCATCTACATATATTAAATATTTAGCAAATATTGGTTTGGAGGGGTGCCAAATTATCATCCTTCCAAACCACTCGCCAAGCTCTGTCCAGCATTGTGTGATACTCAGTAAGCCCTTCCTGGTTACATCACTGCTTCAAATACTTGGTTGCTACAACATAACCAATGAAATTTAGAAATGAGTTGTCAGCCAAAGGTTGATGAATACTGTTAGCATATTCGTAAAATTCCCATTTCCTCCCTCCCATGGGCATCAGAATAAGAGGCTCTGTATTTACTTTGCTGCCCCTTCACTATGTATTCACAGGTTACCACAGGGACAGCGGTCGCTACGGGCAGGAGTAAGGACTCCTTGACTTTGGTCCCAGCCTTTCCTGTGATTTCCTGTATTCTGTTACCACTAGAGGTTTGCTGTTGTGACAATATCTCCTGGAGACCCAACCCAAACGAGGCAGACCCCTCTAACGCTACCGCAGGGGTCAGCAAACTCTCTGCAAAGGGCCGGCCGTAGTTTAGGCTTTGCAGGCCGGTGTGGTCTCTGCCATAGCTACTCAGCTCTGCAGAGTGAGAGCAGCCAGAGGTGACACACACCCATGCGCGAGGGTGTGTTCTGATAACGTTTTTATGGAGACACTGAAATTTGAATTTTGTATAACTTCCACCTGTTATGAAATAGTCATTTTTTGATTTTTTAAAAAAACATTTAAAATGTAAAAATGACTTCTTACCTCACAGGCCATACAGACACAGGCCACAGGGAAGGTTTGGTGTGCAGACGGCAGTTTGGCACCCTCCAGCCCAGCGTTCTGATGGACTCTGTGCACTGTGGGTGGAGGGGAGGAGGGAGAAGGAGTAGAATGGGAGGGAGGTGTCACAAAGGAAAGCAAAGCAGGTCGCCACGTTCACCAATCGCCCCTCGGCCCCACCTTCCCTTCGCTCTGCCACCTGCCATGGTGGGCAGAGCAAAGAGGCCCCAGCGGAAAATAGTGAAGGCGTGTCATGGGCCCAGGAAATATTTAAATACCTAGAGTAGTCAGAATCCCTCTCCCGGTGCTTCTTGCTTCTTAATTTCCCCCAAATTGAAGCTGATAGAGAACCTCATTTACAGAGGGTGCCAAAAAATGTATACACTTTTTAAGAAAGGAAAAGATTGTATGAAAATTACGCTGATGGTAACCACTCTGAGCGCCTCTTGTAATTGCAGACATCCAACGTGACTTGTATTCACCTTTTGTCATTGGTATGTATTATCACAATTTTAATACAGTTTTTGCCTTTCTTAAAAAATGCATATACTTTCTTTGGCACCATCTGTATTAAGAGAAAAGGGGAGCCTTTATGCAAAGGGAGCCAAGATGGGGGGCGGGGAGATGGGCGAGCCCTGAACTCAGACCCCAGCCCAGCGCTAGTGGGTTTGGCGGGGAGGGGCGGCTTCCAGGAACACCGCTTCACAGCCTCTGTTCTAAGGAAAGGAGGAGGCAACCTCAAACAGCTGGCTGCTCTTCCTTTCCCAAAAGCGGTCCTATGTGCCTGGCACATATGTGGAAAGTTGGCCAGCATGCTGTATACCAAGTGCGCCCTGGGTCCCAGCCGGGTGACGTGCCAGGGCCGCCTCTGCAGGGCACGCTCTCGCTCTGGGCAGAGGGTGACGGAAACAGCACACAGGAAGGGAAGGCACCTTGAGAGCCAGCACGTTTTGCTGGGTGGGTTACAGCTAAGCAAAGCATCCATTCATAGCCCCAAAGCAGTGCCTGGTGCGAACAGGAGAGAGCAAGGTGAGAAGAGGGAAAATGCTTTTCAGTTACACAGACACCTGTACAGTAATCACGCACGATGATCCAGATATGCTCCCTAAGGGGCGTGTCTTCCGTATCACAGAAGCTGTCCCTGTGATCACACTGATGAAATAGTCCATTGTGTTTTTAGAATTAGAAGGGACCTGCTTAGCATGGAAGGCACTGGTGCTTATGCTCAGAAAACAGACAATTGGCCTTAAAACCCTGGGTGTGTCACTTCTGGCCAGAGCCTTGGACAAACCACCGGCCTGACCTGCTGAGCAAGGTCTTAGAAGGTTAAATGAGATAAGGTGGAAAGGTGCAGGCCAACCACTTCGCAATTTGATAAATATTTAAACTAAATCTAAATTTGGAAACCCAGTGAAAATGGAAGAACGGAACAGCAATATTCTTTTGGTTGCTGTCGTTGTCTCCATTCAGAGGGTACATGAAAAGGAAGAGTTGACCAAATGTAGTAAATCCTAAAGTTTAACAGAACTCCCAAAGATATTGTAGCAGATAATCTAATAAACAAACAGAAAGCTCAAGTGCAAAGATGTTTTCAAAAACATATGACAAATATGGTGAGAAAAAATAAAGTCGGTAAACATTGCAGAGACCCTCCTTTTAGCTGCCTTAAATCTGTTCTAACCATTACTTGGTTTTGTCATGATCTGGGAAACGATTATAAAATTTCAAAAGTCTCTGGAAACTACTCATTTGCATGATTTCTCAATGTCTAATTTGTTCATCAGCTGAAGCTATGCGTATAAAACCAGCTTTTTCATCAGCTCACAGACTGTGGAGAGGCGAATTCATCTTCCATTTCACGAGAGAAGGATTCATGAGCTCAGAATTATCATGCCTTTTGCGCTTGTGCCACACAGAGGAAATGATTTACACAATTGTGGTAGCGTGTGTCTCTAGAAACACTCACTTTAGAAACAGCTGCAAATCCACGGTCGGTGTGCAAATGACAGGTGCATTTTCACACCCCCAGTAGCTGACGTGAACACAGGCCAGTGTTTCATGGCACGTGCGGAAGAGGGCTTGAGGAGGCTGCTAGGGGCTTAGGAGTCTCTGCCTGTTCCCTTCATTTGGAAACGAGAAAGGAGCAGCAGCTGGCTCTGCAGAACCTTCTAGGGCCCCAGTCGTTGGGTGGCTATTCCTCCCAGGCGAGGGGCGGGCTGTGTCCATCACACAGGTCTGGGGCCTGCACCACCGTCTGCTCTGGGCTGCCTGACCCCTCCAGCCTGCGGGGTCTGTAGCCATGTTGAGTCCCCCCACCCCCCGCCCCCGTCCCCATGTGGATTCAGGACTTGGTAGTTTTCACAGGCTCAGTTCTGCTCCTGGGTTGTTTCAAGCAAGTAGTGCAGGCTGGATAAGTGACGTCATCGGTAGGGCCTCAGCTTTCTCGTTGGTGTATGACATGACTCTGAGGTCCCTTCATAGAGTAAATTCTGTGACCCCCTGAGACTGCAGCCTTTTCTCCGGCACAAATCTCAGGAGCGGTAACCCTGGCCTGAGAGCCGACTGACCTCGGTGGAGCTGAGCGTCCCTCTGATGTGCCCCTCAAAGGACTTGCCCGGTCCAGCTATCCCAGCTCTGGGTACACCCCCACAAAGAACCGAAAGCAGTGTCTCCAGGAGATATCTGCACACCCACATTTGAAGCGTTCCAAGTGCCCGTCAACCAAATGTGTCCTATGTGATATATAATTCAGCCCTAAAAATAAAGGAAATTCTGACACATGCCGCAACATGGAGAAACCTAGAGGACATTATGCTAAGTGAATAAGCCAGTCATAAAAAGACAAACATTGCATGATCCCACTTGCAGGAGGTCCCTGGAATGATCAAATTCTGAGAGACAGAAAGTCTGAGGGGGATTGCCAGAAATGTGGGGAGGCAGAATGGGTGCTACTGTTGAATGAGTATATTGTTTCAGTTTTGCAAGATGGAAAGAGCTCTGGAGATTGGATGCACACCAATGTGAATGTACTTGATATTACAGAACTGTACACTTCAACATGGTTAAGGTAACACATTTTACATTATGTGTGTTTTTTATTTTTTTATAGTTTTGTAAAAAAAGGAATTGTCTTAGAAGACCCTAACCCTCTACCTGGGCCGGACACCCAATCTTGCAAGCTCGGTGCCGGGGGGGGGTTCTGTCTGTAAACTTGGGTGGGAAAACATTTACATCTTTAATTTCATTAAGCTCTGATGGAAATACAGTATTTCCTTCCATCATGAATGCAAACAACAGGTCACAGAAGTATTAGCTATATCTGAGGTTTGGTCACCAAGAGAAATCAGATGGTTTCCTATCACATTCAAATTACAAATACCTTAAAATACTGTATATAAGTCATTCAAAGTCGTGGTAGTGAGTGGACTGGCTACCTGTGAAAGCGCACCTTACATGGCAAAAGGGATTCTGCAGGTGTGATTAAATTAAGGATCCTGAGATGGGATTATGCTGGATCACCCAGGTGGGCTCAGTGCCATCACAGGGTCCTTTTAAGAGGGAGGCAGGAAGGTCAAAGAGATGTGAAGATGCTATGCTGCTGGCTTTGAACATGGAGGAAAATACCTCGAGCCAAGGAATGACGTGGCGCCTAGGAAGTTGAGAGGCCAGGAAACAGATTCCCTTCGACAGCCTCCAAAGAAACACAGCCCTGCTGACACCTTGACTTTAGACTCCTGAGACCCATCTCAGACTTTGGTCTTCCAGAGCTGTAAGATAAAGAGTGTTGTTTTAAGCCACTAACTTTATGATACTTTGTTACAGCAGCCCTAGGAAGCTGATACCACGTCGGGGGTCCAGAATGGTTTTGCTGAGCAAAGACTCCCAGGTGGAAGGCAGGATGAGGGCTTTTGCTTCTACGCTTGTCTTCTGAGTAATAGTACTTCTCTGTATTGATGAGTAATAGTACTTCTCTGTCTTTACTCAATAACAAAGTTCACAGAACAGGACTCACTCCTACTATGCAGCGATATTCTATTCTGTCCTATCCTATCTATTGATAAGATTGAGCTCAACCTATTAAAAATTCAGGACCCACAGAATTCATTTCTGTGTAACAATGCCTCCTTAATTTAAGGAAATATGGCGATGGACGTTTTTTGGCCCCTGGGCTTTTATCCAAAGAGGTAAGGTGAGTGTTATAAAGCATCATGGTTTGGGGCATATTCCAGCCTGGCAATTCAAGGTTGCTGAGATGGTGAGGGGAGGAGCAATTGTTCTCAGGAGAAAAAGAAGGGGCTGAGGGGAAAGGTAAGCGAGGGCTCCCCAGGCAGCCGTAACCGAGGAACTCTGAGAAAGGTCAACCCAGTGTTCCATGTTAATTTGCTTCCATCTATCCTGAACTTGGACTTCCCCTGCCCCACCTTCTGTTACCCCGAAAGCTTTGTAAGCGTCTTGAAGAAACACCCTCATTTTGGTGACACTTGGAGAAATAAACCTTGGATTCCATACAGAAATCTTCCACATTTTCAGTGGAATAGTGAAAATCCTGGTTAAACACAATATATACCCCATTAAATTAATTTTAAGGATATTCAATAAATACGAAAATCTTTTTTAAATGTCCTTAAGCTAAACAGTGCTACTGCTCACTTTGTTTACTTTGCACACAAAGAAGATATTCCTTTAACCTTACAAATGAGCACTGGCTGACCTAAAAGCCTAAGTGCAAAAGAAGCATTTAGACATTGTGTTCACCTGTGTTTCTGTTTTCCATCACTTTGGGTCGGGGGTCATGGGGCCGTGTGCTGAGATTCTGAACCTGTGAGCGGTAGGTAACATCATATTACACGGAGCTCGTGAGTTCCAAAAGTCTACCTGTCCCTGGGGCATGTGGGTGGGTCCTAGGCTGATTCTAGCAACCCAATGTTTCTTTTGAAAATTCTTCTCCTTACACACAGGTGTGGGTTCAAATGCAACTACCACTACACTTAACATCCCCAAATAGTAAACAGCAAGTGCATATTGGACAGTGGAGGAGTTTATTAATGTGTTATAGGCAGAATAATGTCCCCTCCACCCCCGAAAGAGGTCCTTGTCCTAACACCTGGAAACTGTGGATATGTTACCTTACATGGCAGAGGGGGAATTAAGGTTGCAGGTAGAATTAAGGTTACTAAGTGGATGACCTTGAAATGGGGAAATTATCTGGATGGGATCAATATGATCACAAAGGTTCTGAAAAGTAGGGGAAGGAGGCACAGGCGAGGATCAGAGTGATGTGATGTGAGAAAAATTGCACGCACTTTTGCTGGCTGTGAAATACAAGGAGAAAAGGGGCACAAGCCAAGGACAGCACGCGGCCTCAAGAAGCTGCAAAAGGCAAGGGAAGGATATCCTACCGAGACCTCACAGAAAGGAATGCGTCCTTCCCCTTGAGTTTAGCCTCCCAGGACCATTGTCAGGCTTCTGATGCACAGGACTACAGGATAATTCATACATTTGTGCTGTTTACGCCACTGAGTTTACGGCAGCAATAGCAAGTAATAATGCTGTGTCAGAAGATGAGTCATGGCTGCCTGGAGGTGACAAGCAGAGCCAGTGTGGGATCTGGACTCTCTCCCAAGGGGTTCCTTATTCAGGGTAAATGCTCGATAAATGACGAATCAAGAAACAAAGATGTCTCTCACACACATACTACGATTCTCATACGTTTTCACGAGGTTCAAGGACCCCCTCTCTACTAGTACCTAATACTATAGAACAAATTACAATAAAACACAGTGGCTTAAAACATTGATCGTTTACTATCCTTCATAGTTTCTATGAGTCTAGACCTCAGAGGAGGCACAGAGGGGACAGTGACAGCCCTACTGTGTGGAGGGCTTCCGCTGGAAGTCCCGAAGCTTGGGAGCGGGACTCACCTGCAGGACCTTCTATTGAAGTGCAGCGTGTCCCTGTGACATGGGCTTCCTCACAACATGAAGGTCAAGACGATCGTGGTAGGTGTGTGATAAGGAGCTTGAGACATGTTGGATTTAAAGTGCCAGGAGCATCCAAGAGATGGTGAGGAGGCAGTTAAACGTAAAATGTTCTTCAGGGGTGAGGTGTGGGCTGGAGGTAGACTTTTGAGGTCCATTAACCTGTAAATGATACAAAAGCCAAAAGACAGAGCTATGGCATACGAAAAAGAGAAGAGACCCAAGGATGAGTCCCCTGGGGCTTTCCATATACAGTAAGTCCCCCACTTACGAACGAGTTGTGTTCTGGGAGAACGTTGGTAAGTCGGACTCGCTCGTAAGTCTGACAAAGTGAGTCTTATACGCCTCTGACACAAATATACAATGTGAAGCCGATGTTTGAACGATTCATGGTATAAGAACGAGCGATGTCTACCATCTTTTCGCCTCGGTCCAATCTCTCAATTATTTTCACTTTGTTTCCATGGTTATGGCTTTGCACTTCCTAGCAGCCCCCTCCACCTCGCCACTGCTTTTCCTCTTGCTTCCCGGCATCCTGAGTCCTGATTGAGCCCTGTACTGCTGTCCACTATCGCCCTGTGCAGTAAGCACATAGCAGCACCACTGTGACAACGTCCGGCAGACACGCGAGCTACTCCCACGATTTGTTCACATCTACGAATGTTCGTAATGCGAGGTCTGTTCATATCTGTGAAAGTTCGCAACTCGAATGTTCGTAAGTCGGGGACTTACTGTGTAGAAGTTAGGGAAGTAAGAAGGAATCACCAAGGGGGCTGAGAAGTCAGGAAGGTAGTATAAGAAAGCCTGGCCAGCACATTACCAGAGGCAGGTTGTCAAGGAGGAGGAATGATCAGGGCTGCTGACAGGGTAAGGAAAATGAGGCCACTTGCAGACATCTCAGCGATTACAGCTACTTACGTAGGATCAGTGTAAAGCCAGAGGCAAATCCTGGGTGGAGCATTGAACTGTGCCTAATTGTGTCAGGGACCCCCCTGGGATTTGGGCATGGGGAGCAGGGGGTGACAAAGGCCCACAATGCTGAAGGTAGTGGGCACACTTGTCTGGGGAATTGTGAGCCCAGAGACTGTAACCCAGTGAGGCTGGGTGTGTAAGCCATACACAGGCTGCAGGGGGTCCGGTGAACTCAGCTGGCTTAATCAGGGATGCCAGAGCAGATGACTTCTTTCAAAAGATGGGTGGGGGCAGGGACTCGGCCGGTGCGCACAAACCAGGCACATCTGCAAGGGTCCTAAGTGCCTGAAACCTGTGGCGTGAGCCCTGTGCGCGCTGGAGTCGCTGCTGCAGTGAGGGCCAGCCCCGTTGGGTCCCGGGGGGCGTCCTTACGCGGGGATTGGGGTGGGGGCGTACGGGGGACCCAGGAGGAGCACTCGGCAGCGCCCAGGGAGCTGCAGCTTGAGATCTGTCTCTCTGTTTCTCCCCTTCCCCCTGGCCCACTTCAGGAAAAGGATGCCCAGGAAGCTTCCGCGGTATTTCATGGCACCTAGCTCACATCCTTGTCCAAACTCCATTTCAGTCGTGGAGTGTGGACACCCACGCCCCCGAGGGAGCCCTCATGGCACTTTCGGAAAAGGAGACAAAAAGTTCAAACATGGTGGGGAGGGGAGCCCACAAAGTGCCACCCGGGGACACCGGCGGGTGGCAGAGACTCCTGAAGCCAGCCACTCGGAAACAAACACACACGCAGGCGGGCGGGTCCGGGGGCGCAGCGCAGGCGCTGGGCGAGAGGCCGGGGGCGGGCAGGCGGGCAAGGCGGCCCCCTCGGTGCCCAGGCCCCGCGCGCCCCGGCCCCGGCGCGCGCCCCTCCCCGCGGGACGCCGGCGCGGCGCGGACTACAAGTCCCAGGCAGCCCGGAGGCCGGCGCGGGGCGGAGCCTGGCGCAATTCCCCGGGATCCGGCGCGGGCGCGGGGGGAAGCGGCGCGGAGGACGCAGCGGCCGGAGGGCGGGCGGGCGGCCACGGCGGGCGCGGCGCGGGCTCAGCGCAGGGCGCAGCACGCGGACCCACGCGCGGAGCGGCGCGGCACTGCCGGGGCGGCCGTGGGCCGCGGAGCGCGCAGCGCGGGCTTTGATGGCCGCCCGGCGGGGCAGCGCCTAGGCGGGGAGGCGGCCGCGGCGCGCTCCGTGGGGGCCCGCTGAGCCGGCGCTCCCGGCCATGAGCTGAGCCCGCGGGCCGCCCGCCCGCCCCGCCGGCGCCTGTCCTGCTGCGCTGCCCCCGCCGGTGCCCGGGGCGCCGGGCGGCGGGGGGCGCGGCGCCTGCACCATGAACTACCAGCAGCAGCTGGCCCACTCGGCGGCCATCCGGGCCGAGATCCAGCGCTTCGAGTCGGTCCACCCCAACATCTACTCCATCTACGAGCTGCTGGAGCGCGTGGAGGAGCCGGGGCTGCAGAACCAGATCCGCGAGCACGTCATCGCCATCGAAGGTGAGGCCCCGCGGGGCTCCCGGGCAGTGGGGACGGGGGGCGCGCGCGCGTGTGCGAGTGCGCGTGCGTGTGAGTGCGCGCGCGCGCGTGTCTGTGTGCGAGTGTGCGCGCGTGTGTCTGCGCGCGCGCCTGTGTGCGCGCGTGTGAGTGCGCGTGCGTGTGAGTGCGCGCGCGTGTGCGAGTGTGCGCGCGTGTGTCTGCGTGTGTGCGTGTCTGCGTGTGAGTGCGCCCGTGCGTGTGTGCGCACGTGTGTGTCTGTGTGCGTGTGTGAGTGTGTACGTGCGTGTGTGCGTGCGTGTGTGTGTGCGTGCGTGTGTGTCTGTGTCTGTGCGTGTGTGCGTGTGTGTCTGTGTGTGCGCGCCCGTGTGTGTGCGTGTGTGCGCGCGTGTACCTGTGTGTCTGTGTCCGCCTGTGTGTGTGTGTGCGTACGTGTGTGTGTGCACACGCGCCGGGCCGTGGCGCGCGGCTGCCCCACCGACTGAGCCACTGCGGTGCTGCTTGCCCTGCAAGGCCGGGCGAGAACCCAGGGTTGCGGGGAGGCCGAGGGCCGGGCCAGGGAGCCGCCAGCCCTGGCGCAGAACATGGGCTCTCTGCGTTAATGTGATAATTAACTGTAGTCTCTTCTGTGAGACAGTGGTTCAGTGCCGTCTTGCCCTGGGGGGAGCTGGAAAGGTGGGCGCCACCGGACCTGTGACAGGTTACCAGGCCAGGGCCCAGCGCCTTGCTGGACGTTGGCAATGTGCTTGGAGAAGCGCACCTGCTGGGGGTGAGGCTCTGGCCAGCGTCGTTCAGGCGGGCAGGGCCGCCCGCTGCCTCTGCTCAATTCCGGGGCACCGTGGAGGCCGCTCAACTGAGCCCAGGCAGAGACCGAGCTGCGGCTGGCTGCAGGCAGTGGCGTGTCCAGGGCCACCTGCCCCTGTGCAAAGGCTGGCCTCCATGGAGTGCGTTCTAGCAGAAGTCCTGGGAGGGCAGGGGTCCCTCAGCCTCAGGGGCTCCCTTTCACATGCCTGGAGGCCACCCGCTCTCCCTGTGTGTCGGGAGAGGCTGTGACCCCGCAGGAAAGGTGCGGGACGGTGTCCCTCCTGGGCTTGTGTTCTCTCTGGGTCACTCTCTCTGGGTTCCCAGTGGCTCCTGTTACCCTGCAGCCGGGCTTCTGGGTCGACTCCATGCTTTATCCATTTGGTTCTGCCAAGATTCACCTGGGGGACCAGGTGCCATGTAAACGTGGACTGTGGAGGCATAGCTCAGCCCCAGTCAGCCGGCAAGCAGCCTTTCCCCTTTTGTCACTGTAGGCCAGTGATGGTGAAAGGCTTGCAGGGCGGCTGGCCCGTAATACAGAGCCGTCCTGACCAAAGGCCAGTAGGGCCACTGTTGAGGAACATTGAGAACATTCCAAGGCCTGGCAGGAGTGTGTCCGAAAGCCCGGCTGCAGGCAGTCGCCCACCCCCCCCTCCATCTGTGAGGGACAGGGCATCGGCCACAGGAAGGTTTCGCTCTGGCACCATGCAGTCTGCTCTTCTAACCCAGAGTGTCTTGGTTTGACGCTTGGCCAGTGAGGTGGAGACGGTGCATGTGGAGGTACTGATCCTCTTGGCATTTGGCAGCCCTGTGGACTTGCACAGTGGCCTGGTCAGGCTGCCCTGGCCGGCCGTGTCCGCAGGGCACTGGGCACTGCTAGTTCCCGGAGAGGACCTGAGCAGTGCGCCAGCCTTCTGTGGGGCCTGGCTCTCAGTGTACCAAGCTGCCCTCTTGGCAATTTAAGATGCTTCCAGATTCCTCGACAGGCAGGGGCTCCAGTGTGCCTCTGACAGGACGTGTGGGAGACCCTGATGGTGGGGGTGGAGGGGGTGCTGCAAGAAAGCCTGGGGCTCGAGCTCTGCCCTGTTGCCGTCAAAGTGAAGGGGCGCTGTGCCTGTTCCACTGTCTGCAGCTCTCTGGCAGCACCCACAGGAGTCTGATGAAACGCTTTGAAAGCAGTGCCAGGTATTGAACACACCTGGCCGAGAGCGCCTGGTCGCTGTGCAGAGACCACTGGCCGAGCGGGATTCACGGGGCACCTGACTTTCATTTCCCATTATTCTTGAAGCCCGGCTCTGGGGTCTCCAGCACTTCCAGCAAAGCAATTCGATTTTCTAGCAAGAGGATGTGGTTTTGTTTTTCTTTTTTTAAAAGAATATTATGTGGTGCCCAGAGGATGGTTTTTGGTGTCTTATCTGTACGATGGGAGACTTCGTGGCTGGAACCCATGTCATTGTTTGTAAGACTCAGAATCAGTGAACAAATCATGTTTGGGACTTTGGTGATGTGATTATTTTTCTGTTTAAAAAAAAGGGATGTGTCTATATTAATTCAGCAGAGCTGTTAATTTAACGAGGCTTAAGAATCATTCAGATATGCTTCTGTTCTTTGCATTAACAATGCCACCACTTTTTATTTGTACAGAACTTGAGCAGAAATACTCTCGCGCCTGTTATAACCTCATAGTGTAGCGGCTGTACCAACCCTGCGAGAGAATGTGGGTCGGCTTCGTTTTCGTTTTGTGGAAGATGGAGGTTCTGGGAGGGGTGATAACCTCCTGAGCACTGCCGGGGTGGTTCAGAGTTTGGCCTGAGCCAAGGGGTCATGTGCTCGGGGAGCCCAGCTCTGCAGCCCCCCGGAGCAGCTCACACCGGCCCCTGCTAATGTAGGTTCGTGTGTCACACGAAATGCTATCCCACCTTGTGCCACTTTTCAGATATGGTTGTGAGGAAATTGAGAGGATTGCTCCATGGTGAGAGGGCTGCATTTTTTTTTTTTTTTTTGTATGAGGAGAGCGAATGATACAGAAACAATTTTGTGTGGGGTATGGGCTGTCCACGCATACTGAACCCGAGTGTATGCCATGGGGCACCATGACTGCAGTTGTATTTGGAGGGACCCAGTGGGACAACAGGGCATCACCGGGAGCATCCCAGTGACTGAGAAACAAGCCTGCCTGCCTTGCCTGTGATGCTGCAGCAGCAAAACGTCAATCATTCCGAACGATAGAACAGAACCACTTCCAATCAGGCCAGTACATGCATGTCATAGCACATAGTTTAAAAATCGCCTGTCCCACCAAACAGAGGCAATGGTGTGCATTTTAGAGACTCCCCGGCTAGGCTCCCTCCTACCCCCCACCCCCCCACCCATCCGCAAAACTAAAGTCCTCCTTACAGAGCTTGGTGATGAGCATAACAGGAGCGCCTTTCGGGGGATGAAGAGTTTTGAAGCTCTGTGTTCTCGAGGTGGCATGCTGTTCCCGCATTTGGCTGTGCCATTGTTTTTTTAAAAATCGCCCTCTTCTCTGGCAGCCGCAGGAGCTATGGCTGTCGGGCTGAGGAGTGGCCTTGTCAGAAGGAATGGTGTTTAGGTTTAATGCTTATTTCAAGGTGGTTCCAAGTGGGCCTGGATTGGAAAATCTCTAATAAGATTATCTCGGTTCTGTGTGTCTCGGTCGAGAGAGCTCACCGAGGTCCCAAGTAAGAGCGGGTCGGTGACCGCTTGGATGCCTGGGGTGTGCGAGTTTGTTCTCAGTCTTGTTTTAAAACATTACCTTGCCAAAAAAAAAAAAAAGTTTTGGTTGTTTTAAATCTTTATTTCAGATCTTGGGAGATTCATTTTCCTCCCCAAATCTGTGGAGTCTGAGGAAGCCTTGCTGATGGTTTTCAGGTTTCTGGGTGGGGGCACGCTGGGAAGTGCAGCCCTGTAGCGCTTGTGCTGTCCAGGCCCAGCGGGGAGGCTGGGGGCCGCCTGCCTGCAGTGCAAGCAGCTTGGCTGGGTCTCCCCTCTAGTTCTCCTTGAAAAAGCCTGCCTGGGGTTGATGGGGTTGAGGTAAATGAGTCAACTGCCTTTCTTATTAAATAAAGCTGTTCTTTTAGGGGTAAAGCCTCTCTTGGCAGCTGCACATTGTCATTCAGCTTGGCAGTGGCAGAACTGTCATGCCAGTGGTAACCCAGCCAGCCTGGGCAGTGCTTGAGCCCCCAGCCCGCCTTCGTGCCCACACCCTCACCAGGCAGTATGAGCAGGTCAGCGGGATCCAAGCCCCCCACTAGCCCCTCCAGTGGTTTGTATGGCTTCCCCTAAGGGCTCCAGGTTGGTCACGGTGGCCTGGTCCTTGGCAGGAGAGCTCTGCCTGGCACCCCTGGGAAGGGCACTTCCGCAGGGAGGTTCCGGGGCTAGGCCCCGACATTTGGGGGCCCGGGCAGACAAGGCAGGGGGCCCACTTACTCCCAGCATTTGCGCTCAGCAGAGTGCTCAGTTCGCCCCGTGGCAAGCCCATGACATAGAGGCCACCTCTGAGCTCCTGAAGGCGTGGGGCATGTGCCGAGGAGAGGTGGGCCGGGCGACCCGACCTCAGGATGGCCCGCTAGCTCCTTCGGGGATAGAAACGGAGCGTGTGGTTATTCATAGTCCCCACAAGCCATCCCAAGCGTGCGTCATGTGTTCCCCTCACCCAGGACGGGAAGGGGTTGGGAAGGCTGCAACCACCCAAAAGTGTCGTGGTCCCTGTCAGGTCCTCACCGGGTAATGTCTTGGTAAGCGTTTGTTGTCCTACGGAAATGTGTTTCACGTGGTTGCTGCAGGTGTGTGTGTTTAGGGACCACAGTTCTTCCAGCCACATAGTTCCCCTTTGTCACTATGGACTGTATTTGTGACATTTCAAGTCTAATCAAAAGTTGCAGGTAGGGGGCCTTTTCATTGATACAAATGTCACAGTCTCCTTCCGAAAAATAGTTCTCCCTCGGCTGCTCAGGGCTTCCAGGTTGAGTGTCAAACCTTACCGGCGGTGTCTGACCCTGTGACAGTCCTGGCGTCCCTTCCCGTCTGGCCCATGTCCCCATCTTTCCCTGCTCCTCCCAGTCAGGACGGAGGTCCGCCTGCCCAGGGCCCGCAGCCGCCTGAAAGACTGGCAGTGCTGCGAGGGCGGACTCGGGTCCTGCGCACTGCTTGTCCCCTCTGGGACTCCGTGTGTCCTGTCTGGCCCTGTCCTGTCTGGCCTTGCAGGATGCCCAGGAATTGTTTGTGGACCCGCTGACTTGCCAGGGGCCTGGACGTTTTCTCTGGAGGCTGGGTCCTTTCGCGCCTCGTGGGCAGTGTATACTGTTGATCCTCTGGCAGGAATGAGGGTATGTTGACACCTGGCACAGAGCACCTTTGGGTCTGGTGGGTTAGCGTGGGTGGAGACTGAATGCTGTGTGGTGGTACGGGTGCAAAGGAGATTTTCTTTCATGTACGTAGCGGAAGAAAATGACCTGCTTGCTGACTGACTGCTGGCGATGTTTTCAACCCAGCTGTGCAAAACCGTGTTTCTTTATGTTGGGTGTCAGCGAATTTCAGACACAGGGTCAGTTTTATTGATGGAGACAAATGAGTGACAGGCCGGGTGACCCACATAATGTCGTGTCGTCAGTAACATTGAGAGCAGTGGCTCTTGGAGTGGAGGGTGCGTCGAATCACAGTGTGTGTGTGTGTGTGTGTGTGTGTGTGTGTGTGTGTGTGTGAGACATTGCTGGCCCCACCCCAGAGTTCCTAGGTCTTTAGGTCCCGAGCGGCCTGAGAACACGTTCTGCTAATGGGTTTCCAGAGGCTGCGAGCTCCGATCCCGGAGCACTCCGAGACGCATTGCTGAGGGTGGTGGGAGCCCCGGCCTGGCCAGCCCTCTGGGCCAGCGCTCTGATGCTCTTTCCTCTGTAGTGCCCATGTCAGCCCAGAGGGCTTGCTCTCACCTGGCCTGCAGGTTACAGGTGAGGGCCAGCAGCCCAGGGAGTTGCTTGGGGGTCACACAGTTTAAACATAGTAGGGGAGGGATTTAAACCCAGGTCCCAATGGGTTCCAGCCTGTGTTCACTCTACCTCCACAACACTGAGCGCCCTGTGAGGGGAGGCGGTCAGGCGGGGCATGGACATTGCCCAGGGGTGCCCGCAGGGAAGCAGGACCTGCTGGCGTCCTATCTCCCTCCAAGTCCCAGTCTGTGGTTCTGTGGACCTGCCTCCTCGCCTTTGGAGATGGCGGTTTTTAGTGTGGTGTCCTGCATAGTTAGACGGGGCTCTCCACCGTTCACTTGGTGTGCGAGTTCGGCAGACGATGCGTTTTGAAGTTGTTGTTTTAGAGCTGAAAGAGTGCTTCTGTGAGTGGGGAGCTGGCTGGATGTTACCGGCAGCTTGAAAGGGCTGTGAGAGGAGCCAGGAGGGAGAAGCAGCCACAGAAGCCTGCGAAACAAACCTGTGGCGCTCTTACTGCCGCCTCTGCTTTTTGTCTAAGCCAGACTTTTTATTTCGTTAGGACTAAAATCCCTTATTTCGCATCCTTTCTTCCTGTGTACCCTGCAGGTGTTTATACATTGTGAGCCTGGCTCTGGCTTGTTTTAACTACTGATTTGGCCTTGTTTGGTGTTTCTCAGCATTCAGACAAACCCGTGCCCCCACCCTCACCTCTCCCTCTGCCCCACCCCCTTCCCCACCCGCTTCCGTGACACACCAGATCCCCGAGTCTTCCGCTTAAGTGAGTGAGCTTGGCAAAGCAGATCAGGCTTAGTTATTTTCAAAGTCCCAGGTTCGGGGCTCTGATCTGCTGCTTAGCTACATAATTCCTGCCTTTCGTTAAGTACCGTTTCCTCTGAGAAGCGAAATGCGCTCTGTGGATGTCAGCCTCTCATCTCTGCAGCATCTGTTATTTTGGTACAGGGTGTGAGTGTGGGGTTTTGTGGGTGCTGTGGTGAGCTGGCCTTCCGGGGGGCCGGGAGGAGCCACAGCGGGGTCTGTGGTGCCCGTTGTGTAGCATGGGGAGCGGGCACACAGGGCTGTGTGGGGTGACTTTCCGAGACTCAGCGATGACCCCGCAGGGCCGAGGCTGGCACTGTCGTTCGGGTCCAGTCCCTCTACCTCACTCACAACTCACCAGGGCCAGAAGGGGTGTCTTGGTTGCCTCTGGGGGTTGGGGAGGGAAGGAGAACAAATACCACCCCCGCCACAAGAGGCTGTTCATGGACGCTTTGAATAACCAGCCAAATAGCTTGTCTATGTGCGAGATTGGGAGATTTTCCATAAAGAGCAGACTAAAGATAGCCTCGGGGGTGGGGCCCAGGGCCCAGGCGGGGGCTGTCATCGCCCGATATTGTTTCTTCCACTGGTAACCGGAACTCGCCACCAGCCCGGGACAGGTGGCCACCCTGAGCTCTCTGGGAACAGATCCGTGTTTTGTTTAACCAGGGGCTCATTTGCAAATTTCACACTTCTCTCGCTGTTTGACGGGGACTGTCTTTTTTGGGCTGCAGTGTTGGAGTGTTTGTACAGTGTTTCTACACAACCAACTGTAATCTTTAAAACTGCTCATGCCGTCTGGTTGTCATTAGCATCATGGCTAGAAGCTGCTTTTTTTTTTTTTTTTTTTTTTTTTTTTTTAAGGGTGGGAAACACTTTTCATGGTTCTGGGAGAAGAATTCCAAGTAATTCGCGGCCATGTTCACAAACGATTTATGTTTGGTCTCAGAAATGCCAACATTCGCCAGGCTCTCGCAAATAGAACCATGTTGATTTCGGCTGAGCATAGGCCCTCCCGGAAGCTACTGTACCATATCAGTCCTAAAGGGAGAACAGTATCTTTAGGAAGGGAATGTAGTTTTAATTCAGTGAGTTTTAGTTGATAATGGACATTACTAACCGTATTGAGGATACTTGAAGGAATTAGAATGTTTTTGTAATGAGCGCCTACAAGAAAGCAAGACCCACCTTAGTTTTTTCCCCATGAGTTTTTGCTTTCTCCATCCTCTCCCTGCGAGGGCAGGCGGTGGGCCTCACAAGGTTTGTTGTTCCAGGGACCGTTACTTGCGCAGCTGTTGTAATGCGGTAGAAATTGATTTGTGGGGGGTGGGGGGAAGTGGGGGCAGTGGAGGGGGGCGGTGATTGCCCTGAAATTTGGCTGCTTGCATTTCCAGTTGTCCTTTTCTGTGAGGGGAGAATTGGCGTATTTCCCAGGGAGGGTACTTCCGGAAGCCTGTCTGGCCACCCTTGATTGTTTTCATAGGTCTGGGGTGTTGCTGTGGGCAGTGGTTTCAATTCCCTCCTCCCCCCCTACTCGCTCCTGTTAGTCCAGGCTGGCCACGCGATTTCACACAAACAAACAAGCAGAGAAACCAATGAGCCTTGTTTCCCTTTTAGCTTCGACAGTCAAGCCTGGGTCCCTGGTGATTTTTCTGTGTGTTCCTGTGTGGAGTTTGGGGTGGGTGGGAATGAGCCCACTTCAGACTTGCTCATTTTTTGGAGCCCCTGCTTTGGACATGCAGCTTAAATACAGAGAGGGAGGCCGTGTGCACAGACCCAGTGCTGTGTGTCGCCAGCATCCAGACCACGAACCAGAAGGCGGCCGCCCGGGGAGCTCTGTCACAGTGCATGTCATTAGAGGTGGTTGCCTTTGTTTATGCATCTGTTCTACTGTTGATGGGCGATCGGGTCATGTTTTGGGCTGGTGTGACTAGCACAGCTATGCAGGCTCTCGTCTGAGCCTTTTTGGTGCCCAAGCGCCCCCGTTCTGTTGGGTGTCTGCCCGGGAGCCCAGTGCCTGCTGCGACCTACCTTCCCTCCCCGGGCATGACTCAGCCCTCCGAGCCCTGCCTGAGGGCTGGCGGCCCCTTTTGCTGCTGTGCCAGGTCTAGTTCCTGAGCTCAGGATGGCGCTGGGGCTGCTTCCTCCTTCCTTTGATTTACATTCTTTCCATTATTTGTTAGTAAACAAATGTTTAAGTGGCTAATGTACATATTTCCCCCACACTGTTTGAGACGTTCAGTTTTCCAAATGTAGGATTTTCTGCAGACTGTTAATTCCTTGTTAGTTGAGCACTCCCAGCTTCCTAGATGGAGCTGAGTGAGATCCTGCACCCGGAAGCACCTTCCTTTAGATGGGACGGTCCCCACCCCCCCAGTCTGCCCGTCCCTCCCGCTGCCCTGGCCCCGGGCAGGCCCCCCTCGGCACCGCCTGCAGTCCATCTCACCACCCCGGGCCTGCCTGTTAGGTAACCTCGGGGTCTGGGTTGGTGTTTGAAAGGAAACTCATTTGCTGCTTTTGGCCTAAACTGTTCTGTGGTCTTTGGAGTTACATATTAGCGCTGTTCAGTTTCTGTTGTTTGTACCAATTATGTGGAGACAGAAAAGAAAACAAGAGAACAAAATCTAAGTGCTGCCATGCCGTGGAGACCAAACCCCGGAGCCCCCAGGAGGGTGGACCGGTATGAGCCTGTGTGAACTTCTCCAGGGGCTTTACAAAACGCAAATATTTACTTTTCGGGATGGGAGTGGGCAGGCCTTGTTTATCTTTACTTTGTTTAGTAGGGGAAGCGTTCACGTGAGAATCCCTCGGCAAGATGTTATCAGGCACCGACCCTGGGCCCCGCCGAGCCTCCCTCCCAGCGCCCTGCACATCCAGCCCAGGCGGCACTGGGGAGCTGCAGAAGTGGGGGGCTTGCCAGGCCCGTGGGAAACGAGTGGAGCATCCAGACCAAACCTCTTGTCTGCGGAGACCTGGGGAGGGGAAGACGGGGTGATGGAGAGGGGCCTTGTGGGCCCCAGAGAATGGTCCGGAGCCGGGTTATTATTGGCCGTGGCAAACTCTTGAGGATGGATATTGGTTTAGGGCGGGGAAGAGCGTTATGCTCAGCTGTTGCCACGCAGGCTCCAAATGGTGGCAGTGGCTGTGGGGCGTGGCAGGGTGGGAAACTCAGAGTGTTTTAAGGGAAGGTGGGGGACGGGCAGGCAGTGGGAAAGCAGAGATGTGCCCCTAAAGATGTACACAGAGGGGCAGGCCTGAGGCTGCCTGTGGGTCTCAGGGTGGAGAAGTGGGTGGCCGGGGGGGGGACTCACGTTTGGTCCCCGGAACCCCGGCTTGTTGGGAGCGCTCCATCGTTAGATGCCCTAAGGTTTGGGTGGGAGGGAGGTGCCAGCCACACAGGGTCATCACGCGATTGGGAGCGGTGGGCCCTGCCCCTGCGGGACGGGCTTGGATGTGGGCGTTCAGGAGTCGCCCCCTCTGTCACATGGCCTGGGAGGCAGGCATCTGGAGAGTTCCCAGCGCCTTCCTCCTCTGCGGGCTGTAACAGCCATCTGGGGAGCACGGCTGAGGGCCACCTGCCCCCAGGGGCTGAGTCGGTCCGCGGGCACTGGGGTGGTCGAGCTGCTCTCAGACCTGTGGCTTGTCTAGCCAGGTAGCCCCCGGGCTTACTGCCTTTTCCAGAGCCTGCAGGGCACATGCCCCCTGGTGCTTGATTGACGTGCTCAGCCTGTCTGTGTCTGTATCTGTAGTTGTCTGTCTGTCTGCTGGGGGTGTGTACTTCCACTCAGTGGGTTTACTCTGTGGGCTGGGCGGGCCAGGGCTGGACTGCAGAGCCGAGCAGGCTGTTGGCCGTGCAAGGCCGGGGCTGGTGGGCTAGGAAAGGATGTGTGTGCCACAAAAGGCCCCGGAGGAAGCCCTGTCTGGGCTCCCGAAGATGGGGAGCTGATGGCTTTGGGGGGGGGCATTGACAGGCACCATGTCATCTTGCCTCGCAGGCGGCTTTGGAAAACTCTCCTCTCTGCCCAAAGAAACCCCGCTGTCTTCACACAAAACAGTCCTTTTCCCATTTTCATGAAGGTAATTTCGTTTTCACCCAGGTGCCTCCCTCTGTCTGTTGTTCTGGCCGTCTTATACTGGGGAACAACAAAGTTATCCCTGCCTCTGCCGGCAGCCTGCCCCGGCTTGCCGGCCCTCACCCCCCCAGCACCGCCACAAGAGCCTCCAGAATGGGGCCCACGGCCTGGGCCCCGAGCTCCGTGCTGCCCTCCAGGCTCTTGAGGCCCCGTGGGGCCGGCGAGCTGGGTCTGGACTCGACGGCAGTGCTGCCTTTCCTGGGAGCTGTTCCGCGTTGTTTCTAGAATCCCGACGTCCGCTTCTGGGGGCATGCAGGTGGAAGTGGCACGCTCGGACTTTTCAGTCTGCGGATTGCCTGCATGGAGGTCTGAGGCGCGCTGGTTTGTCTGGGGAGACCCGGCATTCCTGCGCTCGGCGACAAGCTTTGGGGCGCCGTGTGTTGGGTGGGGCGCAGTAACAGCGAACTGCCCCCCTGAGTCAAGGGAGTCCCCACTCACCTGTGGACTTGGGGCACCCCCTGCTGGGTCTGCCCAGGGGAAGCGGTATCCCACAGTCTAGGGCCTGGGGTTAGTGCAGCAAGACGTCTCGCTGTTAACAGATGAAATTTGGTTCCAACTTGAGGAGGATCTGTTTCTCAACCTTTTCTAATAAAACTGTCAAACGTCCAGAAGAGTTGGAAGCATGTGTAGAGTGAACGCTTGTGCACCTGTCAGCTTGACTCTCCACGCGTCAGTGTTTTCCCTCTCCATCGAGCCAGCCTTTTCTATAGAATGCGAGGTTTCCCAAGGCTGGTCTGACTTGGGCGTGGAATCCAGAAGGCTTCTGGAAACAGCGCCGTGGCTCCAGGCTCCAGGCGCAGTGTTGGCACAGCGGGCGGGTGCTCTGGAGTGTGGGCCGTGTGCGGGGCTGTCTCGTTCTGCAGCGGGAGCTGGCTGCCTTGGGCTTGGGAGGTCAGCTTTCCGCCGTGTTAATCTTGATACTGTTCAAACTTGCACGCAAGGGGAATTTGAATTGCACTCTGACTGGAGTTCTGTGGCGGTGTGTGTGTGTTTGGGAGGGCAGCCCCTCTTTGGGCCATGGTGGTTTGGGGCAGGGTGGCACAAAGTCCTCTGTGTCCCAGGACTGTGGTGTAGTCAATGCACTGATATGGAATTCGGGCATTTTCTTGTTGGAACGTGTTACACTGTGACTGCTGCCTGGAAATAGAAGGATGGGCGACCACTGCCTAGATGCCTCTGTGTGTCCTGCAGGGGACAGACAGCCCTAGCCTGGGGATCCAAGACAAGATTCTGTCATGGGACCTTTGAGCCTCAGTTCCAGAGCCTAGAATCCATGGGGTTCAACTTTGATCTCCAGGGTCCTCCTGTTTCCAGAGTGACTGCCACGGCCCCGCCCATCGCTCCTCAGTCCCCGAATGGACTCGGTCTGGCGAAGGCGCGGATGGGAGGGTGGGGAGGAGAAGTGTTGGTCCAGTGAGGACAGACTGTCTCAAGGCCTTGTGTTTAGTTGTTTCACCCACAGTCCTCTTCCCCTAACACACAATGAAATTCCACCCGGTAGAGTAATATCCACAAAAGGGAAGGAAATCTATTGTCTGTGTGTATATAGTCCATGTGGTACATGGACAGCCTAGCGCTTGTGTGCCCGGGTGACGTGCACACACGTTGAAGGCCTCACCTGAGTGTGTGCAGAAGCACCGACTTCTCTACCACGTCCTGGTGCCCGGGCTTAGCGAGAGGCTGAAGAGCAGACGGGACACTGGCTGTCACCCCGGTGATGATATGTCATTGTCACTGTAGTGAGTACATGGTAGAGACATGCCCAGGGACTGCTGAGGAATCTGGACCTGTGGATGGAAGGTGTCGAGGTGACCCTGAAGTCTAGTTCAGCTGTCAATCATGAGTTTCAGGGTGGAGCTGCTGGAATTGGACTCAGGTGCCCGCAGACCTGGGCACCTGGTTACAGCGATTCCTGGCTCTACAGTGTTCATTACATGACCTGACTAGGCCCTAATTCCTGTTTCCCAGACTGGACCCAAATGGGGCACGTCTTCGGGGCTGTCCTTGTGCCAGCGATAGCCTCACCGTGGGCTAATGGTCCCTAGCCTCCTCCTCATCTGACCTCCTATAGCCCCCCACATCCTGCCCAGAGCTGGCCTGTGAGCCCAGGGCCTGTGGGGGGACTGCGTCAGCACCTTCCCTCTCCACAGCATCTCTGCTCTCTGCAGTCTTCACCACAGCGCTGTACTGCCAGCCCATGGGTGACATGCCCAGGTTAGGCTGGCCCCAGACCTGTGTATTGTCCTGGCCCTCAGGCGGCTTGGCTCGCAGCCCCGCCCAGATTTCCATTTGAATGAGCCAGTGGGTCTGACCTCTCCTGCCAGAGCCCTGGCGCTTGGCGCCATTCTGCCACCATCATCTGTTCCAAGTCCACATAGGGGAGGGGAACGTATGTCCAAATATGCTCCAGTGTCGCCTCTTTATTTATATTCTTTTAAATATTTTTTTTTTAGCTGAGCCATCCTGCTACCTGTTGGCAGCTCAGTGGCTGCTCAGCTCGGGCTGGGCATCCAACTGCTGTTGCTCAGAGCTCAGCTCACACTCTTGAACGAGCTCTTAACCAACTGAGCCACTTGGCCGGCCCCAGTTGTCGCCTCTTTAATGCAGCTGGGGTTTGAGTTTCTAAAAGGTTGGTGACTCTGAGGGTCTTTCTTTTCTCCCACACATGCACTGTTCACTTTTGGGCTTTAAGAATTAAAAGGCCTCTTATTTCCGAGGCCTTGTCTTAAATGCCACTTCCGGAGGGACGCAGGGATGTCCATCTTGGCCACCTCACGTAGCCAGACTCCCTGTTCATCTCCATCCATCCATCCATCAATCATCCATCCATCCTCCATCCGTCCATCTGTCTGTCCGTCCATCCCTGCCACTCCTCTCTTTCTGTCTGTCGTAGAACCTTAATGCGATTTATAAACGTGTGTTTGGATGTGTCTGAATGTCTTTCCGCGCGAGGGCAGGAGCTTGGGGTCTCAGTTTTCTCCTGGAAGCAGCAGCTTTTGCAGCTGTTTGTTAACAGGGATGGAGGGAGGATGGTGGTGGGAATGGCGACGTGGGTGGACCGCCGTGGTTGGGGTGTATGCCTGCGAGTGCCGGGGGCACCATTCTCCGTCCTGTGCGAACGCGTGGTGATGCTTAACACGAGCCCTGCCCAAGAATTCTGTAGCAAGGTGCGGTGCAAAGCTAATTGCAGTGAACCTTTCCAGAAACTTGTGTTGGGAAGATGCGTTTTCCATGGTTACTGTTACCCTGGCTCGTGTTACATAACTCCTGTTAGACTCAGATTCAGGGTTTTTTAAAGCTTTGGTTCCAATCTTTAAACACACATGACTTAAACTGTGATGACTACCACCTTGTCTTTTGGGGGCTTTTCTGACTGTAAAAACAGGACTTTTAATCAGAAACTTGAGTGTACTTGTATTTGACCAAGAGTTCCTCTGCTGGTTTGAAAATGTGACGTCACTGGGGACATGCCTGATTAGGAGCCATCAGAAGCTATGTCCATAGGAGCCGGGCCACCGAGACTGGCGGCCACCAGTGGAAGCCCAGCCCTTGCTCTCCTTGACCAAACCCGTGCTGATGTTAACTCTGCAAAGATGGGAAGAGATGAGGCTTGGCGGTGGATGCCGAGCTGAACTGACAGAGAGCCTGGTCTTCCGCACTGGAGCTGCTGGAGTCCGTTTCCTTGCTCTTTTCTCGAAGAGCATTATCATCTCCGTGCAATTCTTTGGGACCCAGTCCTTCCTCTGACCTTCCTGCCCCTTCCTTGGGGGTTCATGCCATCATGTGTGCCGAGCTTCTGTACCTGGGGAGCCCCAGTGAAGCAGCTGTCCAGACTCCGTCATATGGCCAGGAGATGGCTGGCTACCGGGCGGTCCTATGTGCCCGGCCCAGCGCTCGATGCCCGCCAGCTCTGCGGCTGTAGCACCCTCCTCTCTGCTCTGGTTCTGATTCAGATTTTAGTTACGAATTCAATTTTAGGAAGAGCAGACATCCACAGATACCCTAAAATGCCACGTGCTGTGAGGGCCAGTCAGGGAGAGGCTAGCAAGAGGCGGTGGGTGACGGGTGGGGCGTGCGAGCAGAGGAGCCTGGGTCGGCCACGCAGGCTTGGGTTTGCCTTGTAAATGACACCGTTGCCTGGAGGCATCTTTGACAGCTGCTCTTGCCCTGGATTCCAGAAATTTCTATTGAACGTTTCATGGACACCCTCCTACTTTCTTCCCTTTCCTTCACTTCATAAAACAAGAATAGCTCCACCTGTTTATTGAGTGTGCACCATCTGTGCGACCCCGTGTCAAGGGCTTAACATGCTTGTTGTCATTTTATCCTGGTCACCCCAGGACAGAGGTGGTGGAACCCCCATTTCAGGGGTCGAGAGCTAGACTAGAAAGCCTTGCCCAGATCCACCCCACCTGGAGGTGGCCGAGCCAGGACGCAGAGTCTGGAGTCGCTCACACAGGCCACCGGCTGTGATGTTCCAGCAAAGCAAAGAGGACCCTCTCAGGCCAGCCCAAGGTCCGCACAGGTGCCGGGGAACTCGCTGTTGTGTGCACCCCTCCTGCAGGTTCTGATTTGTGATTTGAAGCTGACATCCACACTCAGCCTTTTACTCACTGAGGCTGCAGGTTCACTCACTCCTGCCCCATTGCTGAGGGTGGGTGACTCTGGGACGATGACTGGCGACTGGCCGTGTTGTTTCCATGAGGAGGAGACACAATGGCAAGCTGACTGCCTCTGATTACAGGTTCGCGTCCTCTGGGAGGAGGGAGAACTTCCAAAGAGCATGCCTTTGAAAACCCCCGAGTTCCGAAAACCCGCACCACCTTTATCTGGGCTGGTTGAAACGGCAGCTCTTGAATGTAAGGCGTGCGAATCATGTGACGTTTTTAATACTGGAGGTGCTCACAAGCAGCTAATTTTTAACACGTATGAATAGAAGTCACTTTTCCTCTGAGCTGTCGTTAGCATAATAAGGAGGCACCGAGGCCCTGGGAATCAAAGGGACTCGCCTGAGGTCACGCCAAACACGGTGGCAGAGCCGCAAGTGGCAGAGTCCAGCTTAGGCGGCAGAGCCGGCTTTCCGCGTGGGGAGCTCCGCAGATGCTTTGCTACCTGTCATAGGTGTGGGGCGGGCGGGGCCGATGGCACTGCCCCTCTTTCAGACGGGCGCACCGGGACGGAGAGGACGGCCCGACCCACCTGGGACTGCCCATCGTTGGCTCTGCGGGCCGGGGTCCTCGGCGTCCTGCCCAGTGCTCCGTCCACAGCATCCCTTCCAAGGGCACTGGGTGGCGGTCTGGGCTCTGACTCTGTTTTAGGCCAGCCTGGCCGTGGGGGTGGGTCAGTCACGCCGCCCCACCTGCGCAGAGAGCTGACCGTAGCTCAGGACGGGGCGACGGGGCCTGGGACCTGGGTGCGGGGGAGTGGGAAGTGTGGGGGTGGCCGCGCCCCCTGTCGCTCCCTGGCACTGGAGCAGTGTACAGTGGGTTTACAGTGTGTGCAGCACTACCTGAGAGCCCCCGCCTCGCTGTCCTCACCTGCTTAGGCAGCACTCACCTGTGACGTCTCGTGTGACCCTTGCAGCCTGTTACCATCAAAATAGTTGGTGAATGGGACAGCCGCCGTGTTCTTTCTGCTCTCATTTCATTTTATGCTACAACTTGACACAGTTACAGTTTATGTAGGGAAACTGCACGTATTGAAAGTTTTTGATGGGGTGACTTTTGCGGAGGTGCGCGCGGGAAGCTGAACGCGCCCGTCTCCCGGACGTGTCCCCACCCCTGTGTGGCCCAGCCCTCCCGCTGGCCCATCTGTCGCTGTGGATCAGTTGACATTTTCTAGAATCTGATAGAGACGGACTCACGCAGTGATGGGCCCTGTGTCTGGCTTCCCTCCCCCGCCACGTCCTCGCGTGCCCCTCCTGCCTGCTGAGCAGGGTCCGTCTGTGGGCTCCCCATTGTTTGTCCTGTTGATGGACACGGACCGAGCTGTGTCCAGGGCTTGGCTTTTGCAAGGAAGCTGCGGCGACCACCCATGTGCACGTCTCTGTGGCCGGTGCTCCCACTTCTCTGAGTGAGCGCCTGGGAGCCGCCGGGAGGTGCCCTGGGGTACGCTCACCTTTACACAGCCTACCGGACCGTGCGTCACGTCAGCTGTCTGAGCCCCCCCGCCCCCCCGCTGCCTGCAGTGCAAGAGGCTCCGCTTCGGGTTCAAGCCCAGCAGGCTGCTGGCAGGGACTGGGGAGGCACCTGTCCTGAGAAAGAGGGTTTGGCGTCTGTGTCTCATGGGCTGGGAGGCGGCTTGTACTCACGGTGGGGGCAGGGGTGGGAAGGGGGTGGCGCCTGCTCTGGGCCTGAGGAGCCCGAGGGAGGAGGAGCCGAGATCACACATGCTCAGCTGGTGAATATCAGACCTGTTCCTGCTCCTACAAAGCCACTAAAAGGGGCATCCCTCTGGGTGACCTCGGAGTCACTAGGAGTTGTCTCCACAGCAGGCACGGCGGGAAGATGGCTGTTGGGGGGGACATCTGGAGTCACGGTTCCTCTGTGTTACTCTGACCGCTGACCTCAGTCCCCCTGCTTGCACATCCCAGGGTTTGGCCAAGTTCAGTGGCTCTTAACACACGGAGCCCCCCCCACGCCCCCAGGGCATTTTGCAGAGTCTGGAGAAATTGGTGTTTGTCACCACTTTGCGGGGGGAGGTGCCGGGGGTCCTGCTGAACATTCTGCCGTGCGGGGGGCGGAATGAGCCCGTCAGCTCCTTCTCCCAGTTTTTTAGGAAACCAGCTCCCAGGGGAGGGATGTGACTCCCCCGCCCCCCCTCCAGTTGCTGAGCAGGCAAGTTCCTCCCAGCTCCCTATGACTAACGGCCTGGCACTCAGGACTCTTAAGGAACTGCTTTGATCTCTAACCTCAGCAAGTCTCCAGTGAGAGGAAACCTCCCGGAAACTTTTCTGTGTAAATCCTCTCGACAGCTCTGCTTTCTGGAGGCTTCCCTTGGCAGTTCTTTTACTTACGGGGTGGGGAGAAAACCCCTTGTACCTCGTAGATTTTGCTCTTCCAGGGCCTTTCCTAGAAGCACTCCTGGTGCAGCTCTGTGTGTGGGGAAGTGACGTCCACGTCCGCCGTCACCTCCTACCCATGTGCCGCGTCAGCGAGGTGCTGGAGAGCTGCCTTGTATCTCGGTCGGGAGTTGGGGTGCCAGTTTTCTTCCTTTTGCGGGGAGAATACCAAGGATGGGAAACGCTGGTTTTGTGGAAAGAGTAAGAAGACCCGTGTGCTTCCCCACTCCTGCCTCGCCTTCCCTGGCAGGACGAGCCCGTGCGTGCTGCCGGACAGAGACCTCTGCACGGGGCCCTGCACTGCCCGGGACGCCCCGTGTCCCCTAGCTTTCATGCAGCCAGGGAACCTTTGCCTCCCTGTCCAGGAACTCAACTCCATGAGTGACAATATTACTAAGTGCTGTTAAAAGAAAAAATGTTACCAGAAAAAGGGGCTGTGCTGATAATAAGAAAGACAGAATGAGGGGCAGCCGGCTGGTCCCAGGCCCTCTGCCTGAGTCGTGAGGTTCTTGTTGACACTTTGTTTAGAGCTGGGTGCACTTGGCTCTGCTCAGGGTCATTCCAGGGCAGGTGTCGCCACTTCTCTTCACGTTTCGTTGGCAGTTTTATTGGGCCTGTTTATGCTTTTCTAGTTCCAGCGTGAAACTAGCTTTCTTATGATACCAAAGTGTCTTAAAGGTTTGAGATTAAGAAATTTGACGATATGTCTTGTATCACCTCCCCCCACCCTCCATGTCCACATCGTTGCATTCAAGAGGGCTACTTTTATTACCGGAGCAGGTTTGTAAATGTGGCCTTCCCTTTTTCACATGTACGAAGTGTGATCAGAAGATACGGTGCATGCTTACATTTAAAAAATTTATTGCGGTAAAAGACACATTACCATTAATCCCCCTCAAAATACTCTCCCTCTCTTGGAACACGCTTATCCCATTATTCTTGCCACTTTCTGAAGCAGTTCTGGAAGGCCTCTTTCGTGAGTGTCTTTACTTCATCCTCCATCATGACAACGCTCCATGTCACACATCGCTTCTGGTACGGCAATTTCTGTCAAATAAAAATATTACGGTGTGTCCTCACCCACCTTATTCACTGGATCTGGCACCGTGTGACGTCTGGCTCTTCCCCAAAGTCAAAATGATTCAGGACATGGAGGCAGCCACGACAGCACAACTAGACACTCACGAAAGAGGACTTCCAGAACTGCTCCAGAAAGCGGCAAGAGTGGTGGGATAAGTGTGCTCGAAGCGAGGGGGAGTATTCTGAGGAGGTTAATGGCAATGTGTCTTTTACTGTAATAATTTTTAAAAATTTAGACATTCTCCATGTTTTCTGATCACACACAGGTGTGTTCTCCCCTTCCCCAGCACCTGTCTGTCGCTGGCAGCCTACCTGGAGGCCTGACCTTCGGGTCAGAGCCTTTAGTGCAGTGGGTCTCAAATATCAGCCTGCCTCAGGGTCACCTGGACAGTGTGACAACAGATTGGGCCCCGCCCCGAGGGTGTGAGTCTGGAGGTCCCTGCAGCCGGGACGTCGCCCCTGACAAGTTCCCAGGTGCCGCTGCTGCTCCCACGGCTGGGTTGGGCGCCGCTCCGCTGCTCCAGGGGCCCCAGATGTGGTGTCATGACATGACGAGCAGTGGGTGGATGGAATCCGGGGTGTGGGCACTTCCTGTGGGCGCATCCTTGTTGGTGGGCCAAGGACCTAATGTGGCCAGGAAGCCTCAGTGTGGATTTGCTGACATGTCACATCCCTGAGTTTGGTCCCCTCGCTGGGCCTTTCTCAGGAAAAAAACAAAAGGCCCAGTGACAGACAACCGCCCGCATGATCCTTCCTGAGAATTATTGAGCCCTTCCAAGTGAATGATTTTACAGCTCCTCGGGTTTTACCAGTGGCCAAATCCCTAGATCCTGTCCGGGTGTTTTATGGTCCCAGGTTGTGCCCTTTGCCTGCCTCTCTGGCGTGTGTAACCAACGTGTTTGTATTTATGTGATTCAGCACAGGCGGTCCTAGCACGCCTCACTGCCAGGCTGTGCCAGCGTGCTGTGCACCTGTGCACAGACGTCCCAGGACGATGACGTGGAATTTCGGGTTTGGCAGCTTGGCTCACCCTCAAATAGATTCCAAAACAAACCTGGCCCAGCCATGCCCTCTGGAAAGCCTTTAGTGGCTCACCAGGGTTTCAGAATGGAGCTGACATTCCTGGCCTCACCCCCGCACCTTTTTAGAACAAGTCATGGGGCAAATAAAGAAACGAAAATGGACTTGCTTTGCTTAGCACCCAGGGCCCTTTGCGATGGGCCTGTCCAATTATGCCCCTCCCCCCATGGTCACCTTCGCTGCAGGTAGTTCCCTGAGGGCCGCCTGGGCGCCTGATGGTCTGGGGCCTGTCTGGAGCTGGGGCTCTCTTTCCTGAACCCTGCTGAGACGTGTACGACTTAGCTCAGGGGTCACCGCTCCCTGGAGCCCATTCACATGGTGCCTGATGGCAGTGCCAGGCGTGTGGCCTGTGCCCTCTGTCTAATTGTGTGCTCACCCATCTCTCCAGCATGAGCTCAAGGCGCTCAGGGACTGTGGTCATGAGACCAGACCCTGTATCTCACAGGACCACGGTGTGGTGAGAGCTCCATGGAGTTTGACTGAGAGAGAGGAGACCCAAGCTGGGGCCGTGAAGACACCTTCCCTCGATGGGCCCGTGTGTCACAGGAAGGACCCCGTCTTGTGAGTAACACGTACATACCAAGACTCAGACATGCCCACAGAGAGGCCCACGCCATGGCGATCCATCCCGAGGCTGTGTGCCCAGGACTTGGATGTATCCCGTGGCTGCCATTTTGGGAATTGCCTTCAGAATTTAGGGCATTAAGAAAAAAAAAAAAGTCCTCCTAGATTTAGGTGCTCTTTGCCCTAAGCAGGCAGTCTCTGCCCTCAGAACAGTCCGCGCTTCCTTGCTCCTTGAGCTGGGCTGGATGGTTAGTTACATTGGTGCGTTTGGGTCCTTGGTTGAAACCATCAGAATCCCATCCTGGGTTACTTAGGTTGACATGGAATTTGCCAGAAAGATGTCTGGTGACTGAGTGGGAGAGGCCAGCCTGAGAACCAGGGCCGCTGGAGGGGTCCGGGGAGCAGGCGCAGCACACTTCTCTCCACGGCCACCACTGGGGTTTCCTGTTTCCGGAGAGTCTCACTGGCTCAGAGCCAGACACCCCTTGGCCGCATTGATTGACAGCTGCATCAGGATTTCAGGAGAGCGGAGAGGAGCGGGTCCTCAAAGGGCTATTGAGAAGCGGTCCCCAGATGCCACGGGCATTGGTGCGGAGAGGCGGGAGCGGAGCCAGTCCCACCCCCGGACAATGGGCGCCGGCTCTCCCGTCAGCGTGCGACGCGCCTGGTGAGTCACGGGCATGATTGTGCATCTGCCCAAGTCTGCCGTTTCCTGTAATTCTGCATGAAAACGTCTGGTTGCTCCAGACATTTTGCAGTATTTGAAAGGGACTGTGACGGGTTCACTGGTGACTTTTGACACGGATGCTAACCTTGAAGATGTGCAAACTAACAAGTGACTTCGAACGTTCTGAATTACTCTTTGCAAAAGTGAGGGATGGAAATGAAGCTGTACAGGGCGCGGGGGAAAGGCCAGAGGACAGGGCTGCCTTGTAAGTTGCAGTGGAAGTGAGATGCGTTTTCGGGTCGGGGTGGCTGAGTGGCCTGGGAGCTGCTGGGAGAGGTTGCTGGGCTGCGTGTGGACTTGGGGGACAGTCGTCCCGCGCGTGGCTTGTGGTGGGTGGCTGGGCCACCTCAGCGCTGGGCCCTGGGCGCTGGCTCCTGCCCATGACGCTGCTGCTGCTCCCGCAGACGGGTGGTTCCCACGGGCACACACTTGTCTGCGCGTCCGTCCTCTCCCAGCCTTTGTGGTTACAGCCTCCTGTCTTCCCGCCCCCCCAGGACTCAGGGCACCCTGTTTATGAGCACGTCTGGCAGTAATCCATGTCCAGTGAACACTTGGGAAAGGAATGCCCGTCCCGAGTGTTCTCTGCTCCCCACACCTGGAAATAGGCAAAGCTCTCTCCATCTCTGGTGCGCAGGACGTCCTACTGAACCTTCCTTGTGGTGGTTTCTGCTTCTGCTCCTGTCGCTGTTGACCGAGGGGCATGTACTGTAGTGTTTAAGGAGCGTGTTGGAATGAAATCTGCCGCTGCTGCTTCGGTGCGAGCTCTGTGCCCGGGGGAGGTCCTTGGGATTCCAGGCTGGAGTGCCCCACCCACTCGGAGGGAATGAGGGGCAGCGCCCGGCACCTCGGCCAGCGCGCGGTCCTGCTGCTCTCCCCCTGGCCTCCTTCCACCTGGGGCCTGTCACACCTGGAGGCCTTGGGGCAGGTGTTTGGCGAGTGGACCTCGTTCATCCTGCTCCCTCACGAGACTTCAGATCTTCTCCGTATTGGAGTGGGTGCTTGGCTTGTGACGGGAACTGCGTGGGGCTGTCTCCCCACCTCTGTGTCACTCGGGTTCACCCTCCATAATGGGGTTGACCCAAAAGTCAGCCATGCAGGTGCTGTTGATGGGCAGCTGCGGGCAGGAGCATCCTAGGTCCTGCAGGCTGAGCTCTGATTGAGGACGCTGTGGGGTACTCGTGGGGTTTGGTGTGGGTCTGATGGGCTGTCCTAACAAACTTGGGGGTGGGTGGGCCGGGGGGCTTAAGCAACAGATGTTTATTTTCTCACCATTCTGGAGGCCGGAAGTCCGAGAGCAGGCTGTCGGCAGGTTTGGTTTCTCCTGGATAGCGGGTGGACACTTTCTCTCTGTGTCCTCACATGGTCCTGTCTGTGTGTGTGCACCCTGGTGTCTGTCTGCTTGTAGGGGTGCCAGGCTTATTGGATTAGGGTCCCACCCTGCTGACCTTAACTGTAACTACCTCCTTAAAGACTGTGACAGATACAGCCACACTGTGGGTTAAGACTTCAGTGTGTGAATTTGGGGGGGACACAGCTCAGTCCATACCAGTGTCCTTCCCGGCCCCTGCGCACCCCCATATCACCCACACGTGATTTCCGAGGATTTGCCCTTGATGCAGCATCCCGGCGCTTCTTTGTCCACTGGGATCTAGGCTTGATGTGCTGGGCTGTGTCAGATGCCGCCCGGGTGGGCAGGCGCTTGGGCCGTGCCGTCCTGCATGAATGAATGGGACTAGGGACAGGGACCTTCTGACCCTGAACCGATTTAGGTGTACAAAACAACGTAATGATTGGACATTTACACCCCTCACACTGGACATAGCTATTCCAATACCAGTGCCTATATTCCCTATGCTATACTTTACATCCCGTGACTGTATACCTATAGTTTCAAATTATACTTGACATCCAGTATTATTTTGTATTAGTTTCAGGTGTACAGTGTGATAGCACCTTTTTTTTTTTTTTTTTTTTTAAGATTTTTTATTGGGGAATTGGCGGAGGGGAACAGCGTTGGGGAATCGGGGAAGGGGAACAGACAAGTTGCTGTCTTTTTGTTCTTCAGTCTAGTTGCGGAGGATGTTGCTTCACTGTTGGTATCGTCATTGCGCTCTTCCCGGAAGAGGCAGATCGGTCGCTGGCCTCTGGATGTCGCTCACTGCGGCTATTGGCAGCTCACGCTGGCTGCCAGCCGCTCACGCTGGCTGCGGGCCACTCACTGTAGCCTATGGCAGCCCACTGCAGCAGGGGCTGCAGCCCACACCATCACCGGGGCTCGCACAGCCCAGCTCCAGGTGGAGCTGTTGTTAGCTGTAGAGGGCAGTGTCACTGGCCCTCATACGTGGGATCCGAACCGGGGCCGCTGGCATCCCAAAACCAGCGCCCAACCAATGCGCCACTCGGCCGGCCCTGATAGCACCTTTTAAATGCATGCTTCTCCTGCAGGTGAGGGGTCCCCTGCCCTTGGGAAGGTCCTTTGCCCTTGGGAAGGTCCTTTGCCCTTGGGAAGGTCCCCTGCCCTTGGGCCGAAGCTGTAGCAGCAGGCGGCCATGGCCAGTGGCCCCACGCTGTTTGGAGCAGCAGAATTGTTGGAGCAGAAACCTTGACGTGTTTGAAACTGATACCGTTAATTATATCAGTGTGTAGATTATGTGATGTGAGCTGTGCCAATTAGCTTACGTTCATTAATCGGTTTCATCTTCACAGCAGCTCAAAGACACAAACATAATTCCCAATTTACAGATGAGACTAAGAGTGCTAAATGGTAAAGAGTTCATTCACCTGCCCCAGGAGAAGAAGGTCTAATGATATGCATAGAAAATATGGAAGTAGGGTGTTGTGTGTGTGTGTGTGTGTAGTGAGTGGAGGTAGAAGAAACAGTTTAAGCTAGATCTTTTTGAGGTATTATTTTCTAAAACTTACAAAAAAATTGAAATACATTAAAAGTATATAGAGCAGCATAGCGACTTCCCAGATACCCATCGGTCAGCTTCAGTAATTACCAGCCCTTGGCCAACTTTATTTCCTGTAGACACCCTGCCACCTGCCTACGTATTTTGAAACAAATCCAGGGAACCCCGTCGTTTCATCCGCAGATGTTTCAGTATCTGTCTCCAGATGAGAATTCAAAAATAAAAGCACACGTGACCACATGACCGTTATCACACTTAGAAAGTGAACAATTCCTTAGTATCATCCAAAACCCTGTTTGTGCTCCAATTTCCATTGTCTCAGGAGTGTCATAATGTTTTTCCCTCAGTTTGAGTCGGGATGCGGACAGTGCCCACACACTGCAGTTGGCTGACGCGTCTTTGGCGTCTCTTTCTGTGCAGGCTCCACAGCCGTCTTCCTTGTCTCCCCATGTGATAGATGCGTAACGGAGCTGGGTTCGTGTCTGGTACCGTTTCCTCAGCCTGAATTTTTTTTCTTTTTCTTCCTGTGTTTTGTTGTTTTCTTCTTTTTCTGCCTGGATTTTTTGACTGCCTCCTCTTGGCATTTCTGTCTGCCTTCTGTGTTTCCCTATAAGTTTGGGGGGCTTGTTTCGATTCGGGTTCTGGTTTTGTTGGGCTGGGCGTCCGCGGAGGAACCAACCTGTGGCTGTCTTTCCGTGGGCGTTAGCAGCCACTGGTGGTGTCGTCTGGATCCCTGCATGCCTGGGGGCTGCAAAACGAAGACTTAATTCTGTCCCCCATTTTTTGGGCTACTGGGGGCTCTCAGGAAGAAGGCATTCCTTTCCCGGTGCAGGTCTAGTCATTGCCCCGCTTTAGGGCGTTGTGATTGTCGGGGCACGTGGGGAAGGGAGCCTTTTCCTGAAGCCCCATTTTCCAGTGTCTGAGTCGTACTGCAGACTTGTGGGATCGCTGGGAGCCGACTGCTGGGAGAGGTGTCCCAGTGCCCGCAGCCCAGCCGGTAGGCATCCGTGCCACGAGGAGCCAGCTGTGAGGCGAGTTTCTTGCCACCCAAGGAAGAACAGCAGGCGTTTCTCCAGTCGCAGAGCAGGCCCACAAGGTGTGTGCAGGGGAGGGACCCCGTGGTGGAGACCGGGAGGTGGCAGTCAGCGCCGGACGCCTTGGTTGTCTGCTGATGGTGGTGTGACCTCAGTGGGCCGCGGGCCTGTGTCACGCGTCTCCGTCCATCCAGCGGGGTGGTGCCGCCCTTTGCCTGAGTTGTGTGACGAGCGCCGAAAGGGGCATCTCACGGGGAAGAGCCTGGCGCAGTGTAGATGCTGCTTAATCAGCGTTTCCAGTGGACTCTGTTACCATGGTTGTCATGGAGACACCACTGCTGCGTGACATTCGGCTGACCTTGGCGTTTCTGCATTTACTGTGGCAGACCCTGGACCCAGTGACCCCCACGGACACTGGTTCTGATGACAAGTTCGGCTCAGAGCCAGTGGGTCGCGCTGGTGTGAGGCCGGGGGACGGCTTTGGCTGGAAATGTAACCTTTTGTCTTGGTTTTGGCCGCCCAGTTTGGCAATAAAAGTACAGGGTGGTTAGGAAACTACAGGGTTGTGGAAATAAAAGTATACACTTGGATCAAGGCTCGGGCAGTGGCAGAATCTCTTGAGCCTTCAGCCGAGACTCAAGAGAGAGGAGAGAGTGCAGGTGGACGGTCTCTCTTAACTGAGGGCGCCCCGTGTTCTGACCACCTGTCAGACCACCCCGCCGTATCGCGAGACCTTTTCCCTCCGAGGGACTGGTTGGCTGTACACGCCTCCCCTGTCCTTCCCAGTACACGTTCTCATCCCCGGAAGTCCGGAAATGGAGGGTTGTACCTGGAAAGCGGGCCGAGCAGGGTCCTCTCCGAGTGAGGGGGAGATGGTACCCCCAGGTGCAGATGGTAGGTAACAGTCCACCCTTCCTTGTGGCCGCCGCGTCTGGCTCGCCTCGGACCCCGCGTAACGGGAGGCAGGAGCTCTTCAGGGACCAGGCCTTGCCTTGCGTCACCGATTCTCGGATTTTGCTGGCTCGCTCGGCATTAAATTCTAGATAAACTAATTCTGTGTACAGATTCTAGGGAGATGGTCTCTGCTGCAAAGGACAAAGGACTTTTCATTTATAAAACAAGCTTGAAAGTGTATCCTGTGTTCCTCCTTAGTCTGCAGAGAGTGCAGTTCCCCTTAACACTTCAGGGTTCAATGTCTTCAGATGGGTAGATGGGGCAGGCGTGAAATGTCGCAAAGCCAATTGAGAATGACCATTTGCTCTTACTTTCCCTTATTTTTGGGGTGGTAACTGGTGTTAAATTCGTGTTTTACGCCAACGTCTCCTTTGAAACCTGAGATACTGATGTGATCTTCAACAAATGTCTCCATTGCTTAGGGGGAGGACTGGTTTATCAGGTGGGTAGACTGAGTGGGAGCTGTGTCACGCTACTTTTGAAAGTCAAGGCCACTCAGCAGGTGAATGCAGAGGCATATATGGGTTCCCACGGTTGATGCCCACCTGTGTGCCCGCTGTGATGGGTGTCCATGGGGTGGGGGTCACTGGGGAAGGCCCAGTGCTGCACAGGTGGCCTGGCCTGTCTCCTTCCGGGGGACCGCTTGGGCAGGGCTGCTGCCTTTGCTTATAATATTCATCTCTGTTGACTTGGAAACTGCAAGTTAGATTTTTATTTTTGCAGCGAGAAAATCACTTGACCATGTAGCATGTCCCTCTTATAATCTTCTTACATAAAACAATTTACATTAAAAAAAAAAGCCTCTTGTGAATAAGTTAGGGTAACAAGGAATGAATTATTTGGAGAAGGATAAACACCCTAAAAATCAAAAAAGAGCTTCCAAGCGGTAGGAGCTTGAGAAGGTTACCGTGCATACATTAAAATGAAAAGGAGGTACCAGGAGGGCGAGCTGCGGGGTGGGGCAGGAGGCCATTGCCACCCTCAGGCTGGAAACTGGAGGCACCGCTGCTGCTTTAGGGCGAGGATAATTATGATACCATAATGAACCTACAAGTTTAGGAACACTTCTCTCCAGTCGTGACTGAATGTGGGTGAATTCTGGTAGCAATTGTCCACAAAGTATACGGGCAAGCTCCCGCTTGGGGAATGAGACACTGGAGCCGATCCGACGGACTTGGGGAAGCATTCCTCTCCAAACCGTCGGGTGGTGGGGGCCCCCCTCCTCTTCCGTCTGCAGTGGAAACCCTGCCCCACTTGGCGTCTTCCGTGTAACTCTGTCAAGTAAAAGTGAGCGCATCGTTCCTCTGTCAGCTTAGCATTTTGTTCAGGGCGATGATTGTCACTAGGAATCGGCATGGGAGGGGAGGTTGCAAAATCCGCCCTCCGATGTAAGTGACAGTGTGATGTGGCGTTACAGGAGGCGGGCGCAGGTTGTCAGGTAAGCACCGGCCAGGCGTGATTCTCCGCCTGCAGCTCAGCTTGTTATGCATTTAAAGTGACCTTAATCAAGAAATCATCAAGTCGGGAAAATGCCTGAAACATAGCCGTCCTGTTATTTTTTCAGACTATTGCTGTAAACACCTATAATTTATGTTCATTGTAGGATTATTTAGAGATGGGAAGAAAAGCCCATAGCCTACCGCTGTGGTGTGCACCGTTTACGTGTGCGCCGTTTTTGCGGGTATCGGTCAGCGGTTCTTTGCTTGCTGCTGTTCACACCTTAGAACAGAGACGCTCACGATGCAGAAAGCCGTGCGTGGACCGTGCCCTTCACCCCTCGCCGTGTAACCGGGGCTCTCCACCCACTTGCACCCACATCACCTTTCAGGGGAGTGGCTGTTTCAGCACCAGCCACACTCGGTTGGGCGTTTAAGTTGCTCCTCAGTCATCACTGTTCTGAATGAAGCAATAAAGGATGTTTTCATCGTCATAACCACACAGAGCGCTTCTTTGTGATGTTGTCCTGGGTAGGTAATTGTTCTGGCAAAATTGTCTTCAATGAAAGCATCGTATTGTTGCATTGACTCCAGAACGTTTGTACCAATTTACCCTCCAGCGTGGAGAGCAGAACCCCCAAACTCAGGCCATTACATGTTTGAGGGGAGGGTTGCGATGTGATGGCCTCTCCCTGTCCGGCTGCTGAGTTAATTCTTTCACCCCAGCACGCCCTGGAGACAGACTGCCACTCGGGACCCCTTCCCTGGCCACCTGCCCCCTCCACTGGTGCTTTTTATCTCTTAGGCTCAGAAGGACATTAATTATGGGCTCGTGGCTGACTTCAGGTCCGGAGTGAGACAGTGAGGTGGAGAAGTGTCCCCCACTCGGGGACAGGCGCAGCAGAGCGTGCGTGGGTGTTGCCTGGGAGAGGTGGCTGAGCTGGTCATTTTCATGTCGTCACGGAAAGGCTGGCTTCTCCACATGCTGTGCCGTCCTCACGCCGCAGTGGGCACAGGTGTGCTCGTGCCTGGTTGCTGGTTTTCATCACGGCCTGGCTGTTGCTTACAGGATTGTCCTGCCCTGTATGTCCTTTGCCTCCTTGTCTGCAGGCCAATTGCGTCTGAGGGCTACTGAACCCTCAGTTCCCGGCCGGGAAGGGAGAGTGGCCCCAGGCCGCCACCCCTCTGTGGCCTGTAAGGTTTCTAGTGGCACTGTGAGCAAGCCCCTGTCACCACCCAGTGTCACAAAGTGCCTTGTCATAATTAGAACACGGATCCTTTGTGACTGTGCGGTGATCACTGTAAGTCCTCTCCAGGGAAGCAGCAGCTCTGACCGTATGCCGGAGGTTGCTCTGTGCTCGTGGTTGTAAGTAGCTACAGTTTAATGAGCCTCTGCTGTGTGCCAAGAATTTCATGTACGTTGGCTGTCTCTTAAAATAATCCACAAAATCCATATTATTATATCGTTCTGGGGATTAAGAGACTCGGAGACTGTGAACTTTGTGTAAGGTCTACAGGTGGTTACTGGAGAAATGGGGTTTGCGATCCAGGGGTGCCTGACGCCAGCGCCCACAGGTGGGGAGTGAACTGGCCGGGGCTGTAGGATGTTTGGGGGTTTCCATGGGACCAGGGACAGCGCCACAGCCAGCGTCAGACCACCCATCAGCCCCAGGGAGTTAGTACTGAGGCTTGAGAGCTCCTGTCCACGGAGTGCAGCTCCCACATTGCGGAGCCCAGAGCTGGAGGGGAGACATGGGCCTCTGCACCCCTTTTATTTTCATCGCCGCGTTGCCCTGTCCCCAGCTGTGTGACCGCTGTGTGAGGTGCCCACGTTTGCAGGAATCCTTGGGACCGTCATGCATTTCATCCCCTTGGCCTGACTGTCTGTCAGGCTGTTGGCAACAGAAGTAGAGGTTGAGAAATGAAGGCAGAAGGGGGCCGGGCCGCCCCCCGACCCATCCTGCGCTGCCAGACAAAGGCTGTGTGCGCCTTGCTGGGTGATGGGCTGGGGGTGAGAATGCCTGGCCTGGGCCGGCCGAGGGGCGCGGTGGCTAAGCGCTGGCTTGGGACGCCAGCGGCCCCGGTTCGGGTCCCACATAGGAGGGCCAGTGACACTGCCCTCAAAAAAAAACAAAAAAGCAAAAAAACATGAAGAGAATACCTGGCTTTTGGGCCTCGACTCTTGGAGCCAGGCTCGTTGCAGCCTTTCAACCCGAAGCCTCAGTGGCTTTGGGGTCACGTAGGGCTGGGAGGCAAAGATCAGCCCCCAGGTGCTGAGAAGAGAGGCCTGGGCAGCCCGCGCCCCTCACCCCCTAAGCGGACAGAGCTGGAGGTCTTGAAGCTTCTGTTGAAGAGAGCGTGGTAGTGGACGTTAGTCATCAAGTCCGTGCGAGAGTGAACCCGCCGCAGTGCTGCAGGGGCGTGGGGGCCCCAAAGATGCAGTGACCTAAAATCCGGTTATGCCAGCTGACTGCCGGGCCCTGGTTCTCTGCCCAGCGTTGCCTCTGAGCTGCGACAGGAGCCCCGACCCCGAGAAGGGGTGCCCGCACTAGGCTGGCACCTGGCAGGTGCTTGTCTGGCTTTAGACTCTCAAACAGGAAAAAGAGGAATCAGGAGGGAAGGGAGCGTTGATCACAAAAAGAAGAATTTGCAGAAAATGAATTTGATGCCTTTTTGAATATCAGTGTGTTACATGCTGAATATGGAAAATGTGGGGGGCTGTGGAGAAGCAGAAGAAGAGTCCCCCATAAGCCCTCCATCCAAAGGCAGCTATGCTTCCTTTGGGGTGGCTTGCTGCCTCCCCACCTCCGTGTTTTATGAGGCTATCCACGACGGGGTGTCCTGCTTTCTTACTTCATCTTTGTGACACTGACGTTTTCCTGTGTTCTCACCTTTCCATCAACCATCTTTTTTTGTGTGTGTGTGTGTGGCTGCAGGGTATGTAATCATATGGGTATATTGGAATTGACTCACCCCAAACTAGTTTATTAAAAAAAAAAAAGTCTTAAGAGGGTGGCTGCAGATAGAGAAAAAAATGATGAAAGTTGATGAAAGTTGATGTTTTTCAACATGAAAAGAGAACCAAGAACCCCTGCCTCAGTTTACCTGTGTGCAGTGTGGCCTCGGGGCTGCTCCCAGCATCGCCTCTTTTATAAGTTGGCAAACACGGGCGTTATGCTCCTTGGTTTGGTTGTGTCATCGGTGCTCAGACCAGTCGTGGTGGTGTATGAAGGGGACAAAGAAGCCCTATATTGCTGCTGACCTTAGAAAGGAAGAAAGTGTGTGTGTGTGGTCAGGATGGTGAGAGTTGGGGGCACATGGGTCATGACCAGGCTCACGACCGTCCAGGGCGTGTGGGGTTACAGCCACCTCTGGATGTTTTTGTTTCAAAAGAATTATTTTTCAGTCTAGCGATAGTGCACCAAAACCCCGACACGGTCAAGTTCATTAAAAACCACAGTTAAGCGCGTTCTGATGAACGAGGTCCGGACTTGCTGCTTTTCGGGATTAATGAAGATCCCAATGTTTGTGGCAGGCAGGAAATCAAGCGGGTTTTAGCAGGAACGTACGTAAGAAAGCTTAGTGACTAGTTTTCCTGGATCAGACGAGTGGAGTGCCGTCTTAGGGAAGTGTGCACCCCCATTCCTCATTAGTTGACTGTGTTTTCATTGCCATTGTGCTGAAGCCTGTCAGATCATTAGGAACTGGGTGGCGTTTTGTACTTAGGACCAAAACGAAGATTTCGCTTGGCACGTTGAGCGGAATTGAGTTCTGGCCGAGGTGAAACACGTGGCAAGCATCCTACTCCAGTTTTTAAAATCATCGGCCAGGCTCTATTATGTTTTGTGGTCTTTGTTCTTTGATCTTTTGCTCTAATGAACAAAAACACTCAGAAAATGGCCCTGGGAAGCCAGTGCGAGATCAGCGTTGGCATTTTCTCACGTGCGGGAACTCTTAGCTCTGTCCGTCGGCTCCTTCCCCTTGGCCACTCCTGCACTGCCAACGGGCAGGTGTTTTCGCCTCCATAACCCATGTCAGCGTCAAGGCCATTTGCCTTTTTTTGATGAATGTTTGAAACGTCATCTAATCAGAAGTTTATGTGTGCACACACATTCATGTTTGAATTATGTTACTTAGGTTAGTGATGCATGCCCACTGCCCACGGTTTCCCTAAACCCCAGGGACGCCCTGTGCCTCAGTTTCCTGATCTAGGAACATGGGGATAACGGTGGTACCCCTCAGAGCAGTGTTGGGAAGTTCAAGTACAGTCATCTAGGGATGCACTCACAGCAGCCTGCGCCCTGCACAGATAAAAGCCCAGCAATGGTAGCAGCCTTCTCTTTCTTTCTCATATGTCAGCTCACAGGACATTTTATTTTAACCTTATTCTGCCTTGTCCTGGGTTCCTTGGATGAGTCATCGGTTGTAGCATTGACCTTTCCTCCAAAACAGCATGGTGAAACCCTGGCAGTGACAGTGGGAGGCAGACGCCAGCCTCGAGGGGGCAACCCCGATGCTTTCCCCTGCTCGTTCCCCACCTTTCTCTGCTAGGATTCAGGCAGCGAGTCTGGAGATGGAGAAGGGCCAGCCTCCCAGGTGAATGCACTGCTGCCCGGTATATGGTTTTCGGGGAGGGGGGAGCGGGGGGGGGAGGCGTGCAAGGCCCATGCACCCCGATTCCTGGTCCTGGCAGGAGAGAGTGTGTGGAGAGAGGGGCGTGTGGGCCGGTCAGTGGCCTGTTTCATCTGCACCAGCCTTTTCACCACGTGCACACGTGAACTCGCAGGTAGGACTGCGCTCAAGAAAAGGAAGGAGTGTGTGTGATGAGCAAGATTATTGAAGGAGGGTGTGGAGGTCGCGGCGCCGACCCTCATTATGTCAGGTACTCCTGAATGCAATTAGAAGTTGGCCGCCCCCGCCCCTGCCCAGGCGTGGGTGGAATTGATCTCAGGACAGCGTTTTGGGTTTAAACAGCACATGAAATGACTGCCTGTCCCCTTGATCTTCCCCTCCTTCTGTTCCTCACGGCGGGTAGTAAGGCGCGGGGTCCTGGCAAAAGGTTTGCTCAAAGACCCCGGGGGCTGGGGCCAGGCCGGGCCAGGCACCCCTTGGCGAGGCCTCGCCGGCCGGGAGCGCCAAGCCTTTCATGCACTGCTGCCCGAGGTTCACACTTCCATTCCTACAGAAAAGGCTTTCTTCTGCCTTTAACAAAACTTGCATTTTCATGCTTAATAAGTGAGCGTGTGTGACACACAGTGAACTGGGAGAGTCGGATGTGGAGGCAGGTTCCGTGGGGGGCACGTTGCCTGTCTGCGTGTCCGGAAAGCCGCGTCTGCGTGCCGGAGCGATCTCTGAGTGGGGGCTGCTCGGAGCGCTCCAGGGTCTGCGCACAGACGCCTTTGTGGCTTGTCCCACTGGACAGCCGGCTTTGGTCCCTGTCCCTGGCTTGTTCCGCAGGAGCCGCCTCTTGTAAAGCCTGAGTTGCTGTGTTGCTTTGCATTTCCCCTGGCTGGTGACTTTTGAGAAGACTTAATCTGCATTTCCATTAGTGGAAGTCCTAATAATCTTTGAAGGGCACATCAAACTTCTCATTTTCTATGAAAGACGATCTCCTTTTGGCCCCCTAAGGGGAGCGGGTGTCTGCCTCCTTTGTGGGCCCCCACCCCCACTTGTTTTCTTATGACATAGACACGTGGAGCTTGGTGTGTGTGCGTGCGTGTGCACACGTGGGCATGGGTGCGTGTGGGTGTGTACGTGGGTGCGTGTCCCTGGGGCCCCGGCACCCGGCCTGGTCCTCCTTGCTCGCTGCTCTGCTCACCTTGGTGCTGGCAAACGTGTGTCGGAGCGGAGAGCTTTCACACACATTTTTAGACTGTGCGGCTGGTTGCTACAGTGTGCCAGCTTTTCTCCGTTCCCAGTGGCTTTGGTTTCCCCCCGTTCTGTGTTGTCTGTCCCTGCCAACAAGACAGACTCACAGCTCCCTGCTTGTCCAACGTGGGCAAGTCCCAGAGCCTTACTGGTTCATTCACTCGCTCGCTCACTCACTCACTTGCTCATTTATTCACAGTTCAGCAGGCTGAGTGGTTCCCGGGTGCCAGACCCCTGCCAGGCTCTGGGTAGCCCACAGTGAACAAAACAGGCACAAGCTCATCTTCCCGGAACCAACACGCGTGGGTAGATGGAGGATACAAAGCAACAGGACCCAGTAAAATGCTGGTGAAATGTGAGAAGGAAAGAATACAGCGGGGAAGGGGTGTGAGTGTGTGTGAGGTGAGGGCATCTCAGAAGGCTTGGCTGAGAAGGGGCACCTGACCATACCCCCTGCTGGCTGCAGACCTGGCGGAGGGGCGTGTGGAAGGGTAGGGGCGCCAGGATGGGGTGGTTGGAGCTTCTGGGCAGAGCCCTGCTGTGGGAGGGGGCCTTGAGGTTTTTAGGAAAAAGGGGTGGGGCAGAGGCTGCCTGAGCTCAGAGGAGCTGTGCTGCCAGTTTTCACCGGCCTGTGCGGGCTGAGTACTAGCGGGGAGCGGTGGACCCCGGGGCTGTGGGGCCGCTGGAAGAGGGCAGACTGCAATTAGAGCCAGCTTAGGTGCGCGTCTCAGCTCCCCCGTTTCTGTCAAACAGGAGAAACCTTAGGGGTGCACAGCCCTCCATCTGAAAACTATCACTGATTCTGATGGTCATTTCCAATATTCACATTGTTGAGCCTGTAGGAGCTTTCAAGTTTAAATGATTGAACTCTGAATCCTGTCCAGTAATTATCTCAGTAACTGAGATACCACTGGCTGCGGGTCATGGAGTCACTCACTGGGTGATCTGGGGACTCGCTGCTGGGAGTCACTAGTGTTTTTTGTGTTTTTTCTTTTGCCCTCCTTTTTCCTGCATGGATTACATCAGCCGCATTTAAAGGTTTGAGCCTCTGTACCTGCCACACTCAATGACTTCAGGTTAGCTCTTAATTCGTGTTTTCTGTGGCTGCTAATACACCCAATATAGTCATAACTGTTACACATTCAAGATAAAAGCTACATCTCAGCTTATACCCTGTTCTCCCAGGATAAATCAGAGAACATCTCTAAAGCCTAGTCCATACTGTGGTGTTGTTGAAAAGAAAATAGGGTTATAGGCTTATTTGGAGCCTTTGAGTGTGTATGGTTGTACAGATTGGGTGTTCCTTGCTTATCATGTAAAATCTGAATTTCCAGGGCAGGGACGGGATCAGTTTTTGGTAGAGGCATGTTGTTCTTATCTTTTATGTGACAAGCTTACTCCATCCCAAAATGCAGTGGATTATACTCAGACTGTGAGGGTGTGCAGCCTGTCTCCCAGGCCTTGGAGGCAGAGCCTCGGTAGGGGTGCGTTTGTGTGCACAGCTCCGCACAGAGGGTGGGGCGGGGTTGCTCCTAAGCCAGGGGTCCCCTGCTTTGTTCTCTGCCCAGGGTTCCGTAGGCCTTGCTGTCCGGCACCTTGAGTGCATGGAGCAGGTGGTCCCGTGGTGACCCTTGACCCTGCAGGAGCCGCCCTCCGCCTCTGGTCCAGACCGAACCATCTCAGAGCGTTAGTTCTCCTGGTCGGGTTTCCTTCTCATTAGATGGCTTCCTTCGCTGGGCACCTTTTCCTTGGGGAGGACATTTTTGGAGTGTGTTGTCCCAGACAGGACTTAGAATGCAGAGTAGGACCGACTACCCAATGGGGGAGACTTGGGGTTACCAGGAGGAAAAAACAAAAGGAAAGATGTTTCTAAAGCTTACTCTTTACTGTAACATTTTAAACCATGTTTTCCTGGTGGGAGGGAGGCAAAAGGAAAGCCTGTTCTTGGTTGTGTGGCGACTGCTGCGTGCATTGTTCACTGTCCACTGCGTAGCCGCAGTGCACTCTGCGTGCCCCGTCACACGCCATCAACTTCCTGGTGGTGTCAGAAGCGCAGTGAGCGTGGCGCCCGGCCGCCTTTTCCGCTTCGGAGGTGGTCGGAGGTCCGCAGACCTGTGGCATTGCTGCACTTGGCCAATGCACCTCATGATGCACCCGCTCTGTGTGACTTCTCGGGAAATGGATTAGGAATGTGCGCTCCAGCTGACACCTGTGTGCATTGGGGGGTCGCCGCCTAAGGGATGACACTGAGCGTAGCGTACTGTCCATGCTTTGGGACCCTGAACGTGCCCCGCAGCTGATCTTAGGAATTTGTCTAACTGACCCCCACGCTCGTCCTGAGACCTGGGGACCGGTCTCGGGTCGGATTCCTGCCCCAGAGCTACCTGGTGAGGGCAAGGACCAGGCCTCCTGCCCCTGGCCTCAGTCCTTTTTAGAGTGCCGTGCTGCCTCCTTCCTGGTGAGTGGTTAGTTTTTGTGTTGCACGTAGATTTGTCATTTCCCCTCCACCCTCCTTCCCATGTTTCCTCTATAAGGTGGCAAGGAGGGGACCGGGGGAGGTGGCCCCGGAGGCACTGAGCTGTGGGGCAAAGGGAATTGAAATATGCCCTCATCTTCAGCTCCCTTTCATGCGTCATTTGTTTCTGAGAAGCTGAGCTCAAAGATGCCTTGGGGAGGGCTTGCTGTGGGGCCGGGGCTGGGCGTGCGTAGCTCTGGGTGCCCGTGCTGGGGTGCGAGACAGTGGGTCGGGGGGAAAATGAATAGCAACTGTGGCCACGTAAGTTTCCTTCCCACTAGGATTTGGGCGCAGGAAATAGGGCTTTTCGTCCAGGGCGAAGAGCACCTGGGCCTGCGCCCGGGGTTCCCCTTGGTCCCCCTGGGTCTCCGGTCAGGCTCACAGGGCTGGGGGCCCACAGTCCTGCGCGGGGGGCGGGCAGGGGACACATGGAAGCGGGGGAGGACACTTCCTTTCTCATTGTCCCCCCTCTCTGTCCTTATCCCTATTTTTGGTGAGCAGAGAATATTTTTATTTCCGACGACCAAAGAGAGAAAAGGGCCTGGTTATCAGGAAGACAAAAGAACTGATGTTTTTCAAGACCCCAGAAAGCCTCTGCTTACGCGCCTGGGGGCGCTGCCTTTGGCGGGGAAGAGCAGCCTCGAGAAAATCTTAGGGTGTCTGGGAGAGAGGAGACGGCGAGCACATCTCTGATGAATTCAAATGGCAGAGAGACCATTATGACTGGAGGAAAGGCCGGGAGGACAGTTTATGAGCACAGCAGGCCCCGCCCACGCCCCGCCCACGCCCCGCCCCGGGGCAGGACAGGCCGTGCGGAGGCTGCCATTCAGGGCTGGTGAATAAACAAACAAGTGATGGCGACACAAGCGACTTCCAATATGTTAGGGGCTTAGTCTTAAAAAGTTGCAGATTTGGAGGGAGGTTGGCTGCCTGTTTTTTTACCCAACCTGGTTCTTTATATTGTCATTCAGTTGCTTGAGCAAAGTCTAGACAGAGACAGACTTGCAGAGGATTTATTTAAAGGAAAAAAAGTAATACTTGCTCATGGCCAAAAAGGGAGTATAAATACCAACGTAATTATAGTTAATGTTCTTTGGAATATTCCAGAAAATTTCTGTTCTTGTAGAAGTATGTATCTCTTACAGTTCTCTTTTTTTTTGAGGGCAGTGTCACTGGCCCTCACATGTGGGATTGAACCAGGGCTGCTGGCTTCCCAAGCCAGCGCTTAACCACCATGCCACTCGGCCGGCCCCTTACAGTTCTCTATTTAACAGTAGCTGTTAGCCAGGGTCCTGCATCCGGGGACTGTAGATTTACCTGAAACAAACAGGGATGCACACAACAACAGGTGCAGATTCAGGGATAATAAAACAAACAGCAGCATCCCCCACCCAGCCACCCAGCGGCAGAAACACACAGGAACCTTTCACGCTCCCCCATGCCTCTTCTCGACCCTCCCACCACTGTCCTAAGTTTTCCATTCATTATTCCCTTTCTTTCATTTACAGTTTTTTTTTTAAAGATTTTATTGGGGAATTGGGGGAGGGGAACAGACAAGTTGCTGTCCTTTTGTTCTTCAGTCTAGTTGTGGAGGACATTGCTTCACTGGTCCATGTTGGTATTGTCATTGCGCTCTTCCTGGATGAGGCAGATTGGTCGCCTGCCTCTGGATGGTCGCTCACCGTGGCTCTTGGCAGCTCACGCTGGCTGCCGGCCACTCACTGTAGCCTATGGCAGCCCACTGCAGCAGGGGCTGCAGCCCACACCATCACCGGGGCTCACACAGCCCAGCTCCAGGTGGAGCTGTTAGCTGTAGAGGGCAGTGTCACTGGCCCTCATATGTGGGATCCGAACCGGGGTTGCTAGCGTCCCAAGCCAGCTCTTAACCAATGCGCCACTTGGCCGGCCCTCATTTACAGTTTTATCATTTAATATATGTCTTCCTAAAATGCATGTTGCTCAGCTTTGCCTGTTCTTGTAAGTTGCACATAAATGTAATGTACCCATCTGTGGTTCCGTGACTTGCTGGTCTAAACGTGTTGGTTATTGAGTCGTGATAACCTGCATACCAGTGTTCCCTTTGTTTCCACAGCTGCATAATATTCCGTGTTACGAGTCACTCAGTATGAGCCCCGGTGTGGCCCTGTCTTGTTCTTGCCAGTTGCTGCGTCACTCCCGCCCACCCCCACCTCCCACCCCGGACACCGGATACTAGCTGACATTTAACGTGGATAAAGACCCAGTATGAATGATCAGTTTGTTCCAGGAATGCAGTTGATACTCTGTGTGGAAGCAGCATTACTGCTCTTCAGGCTGGAACTGTTTGCACACCTCGTGTCTTTCACTTGCATGTACTGTGACCAGTCTTCCGGGCGGGACCCAGGGAGGCAAGTGCAGTTCAGACAGTGGGTCCCTGCGGGCCAGCTGTCAAAGAGCCTAAGGTCCGCTGTTGGAAGCCAGAGGTCAGGAGTCCATCCTGAGCACAGGGCCAGGGCTGGGCTGGCGGCCTTGACCTTCAGGGAGGCCTTCTTTGTGTGGACACGGGGGAGCGGACGTGAATCCTTAGATGAAAAGGAAGCAATTGATGGGCATGTTTCCTCCTGTGTCTGAGGCCGGCGTCAGATCAAAAGCGCTCGTCAGCTCCCAGCCTCCATCGCTGAAAAGTAAATTCTTCTTTCTGATAATACCTGTTCACTGTTTAAAAGAGAAAATCAAACAATACCAGTGAAACCCCACCCCTGCGAGTTCCCCTCACTACCTGATAGTAATACATGACTTGGATGTGTCCATTCAGAGTTTTAAAAATGCTTATAAAACTGGCTAGATTTTACATAGGAGATTTTTAAAAAGAAAATTGATTTTCTTTGGAACTTTTAAAAACCAGTCTGCCCCATTTGCCTTACCTTTCTGTGTAGACATGAATGTATGTGCACCTTTTTTTACTGAATCCCCTGAGGATGCCTTGCAGGCACCATGACGCATCAGCCTCTCCTGAAAAACCAGATTATCTCCTCAATACCCACTGGCCGTGGACCATGCGTTCAGTACCACTCTCTACTGTGCTGGCCTCATTCACAACTCCCAGTTGTCCCAAGAACAGCCAAAGTGGCTTTTAAAAAAGTCCCCGAGTTTTACCTCCCGCTGTGTGAGCTGGACCACCAGAACAGGGGGAGCAGAGTGCATAATTGGGGCGTGCAGGCGCGGCGTTCCTGGGGAGAGAAAGCGCTCTCCTTGTGGAAGCGTCCGTCCGTTCTGCCTGTGATGGCGGAACGTGTTTTTCTCACCGGCTCCTCTTTGGATCCTTCAGTTCCTGTGACAACTGTGGTTAATTCATTTTCCTGCCGACACCCCTGGCCGAGGAATGGCAGATGTGACCCCAGCCGTGGGCACCTGCAGTCAGCTCGGGTCTTGTGCATTTGCAGTCATGGCGGTGGGAGCTGGCCAGTGGGGAGGAGGGCCTCTGAGCCCTCACCTGCCCTAGCAGGGCACTTTGGGGTACCCAGTGGCAGCATTACCCCCTAAAGTGTAGCCTCATGAGGGAAATCACGGGACAAATGTAAGATGGCGTTCCCCGAGGGCTTGGCACCGTTTCTCCCTGCTGCACAGATGTGGCGATTCATACGTCTGCCACCCATGCTTGTGACACCGTGGCTTAAATTAGGCTGTCTTCCCGGTCATGCTCTGTTCCTCATGTGCTGGCTGCCCTGTCGCTTCCCTCTCCCCAATCCAAGGAAGCACATCGAAGGCAGAATGATGGGGAGTGGGGGGGGGTAACTTTTTAGAAGGCAAACCGCCTGGAGTGTGCTCAGATGCTGACGAACATTAAACTTGTGAATGGCCATCTTTCGCTGCCAGCAGCCTTGCACACTTACACTGTTTTCGGCATGAGAAGGAAGTGACAGCCGAAATGATTTTAACCAACACTGCGGTTATTAACAAGCCCTTTGAACCCAGGTGGATCACTAGGATAGGGTTTGGGAGTGGCCACGCCGTTGAGAGCCGAGAGCGGAGTTTTCCCCTAATGGACTGTGATCTAAATAAACACCACAGAGGCCATAAGCAGTATGAGCAGGGGAATGGAGGAATAGTCTGCTTCTCAGGGGACCGATGACTCCCACATGGCATTTGCTGGTTTCAGGAGCTTGATGGAAGTGGGTGGCAGAGCTCGCCGGCCCAGGGGTCCAGGCGGTGGCCCACATGCAGGCCTGGTGGATGGCACGAAGCTAGCAGACGTGGCTGCAGTGCTTCAGTGACAAATGTGTGGGGGCCGTGGAGGACTTGGGCTGCGCAGCCCTACTGATAGGACCCCAGTTCCACAGGGACCTATTTCCCCCGCTGCAGGGGTCTGTTCAGTTTCTCTTATGTAAGCCTTGGAAGGAGAGTAAGCCTCCTGGAGGTTACACATAGGGCTTCTGCCCGTAGTCACAGTGGCTGGAAGTAGGGCCTGTTCTCTGGAAGTCAAGCTCTCAAAGCGTGGAGGCTGACCATGTGGGACAGAGTGTGCCCAGCTGGGTGGGGGTGGCGGGGCCTGCTGGACAGCCCTACACACACACACACACACACACACACACACACACACACACAGTGTCCAACAAACAAATGCTCTTTATCACAGAGGCCCTTCACTCAAGGCCCTCCCAGCATGTTAACTGTCAAACTTGAATTTCCAGTTGATTAAACTGTAGAACTATCTTCCTACTGGAATGTTGACTTTAGGGAACCTTTTGTCCCAGGTTTCAGCATTGCTTTGTTTCCTCCTGGATAAGACTAGTCCAGGGTTGTGTTACCTCTCCTCAATGGGCTTGTATTCCGTGGGTGAAGGTTTTTTAATGGTGTAGCTTTCAGGTTTTGGCTTGAGTTAGAACAATATTCTAAAGAGATGAGCTGTCATTTGAACATACGATGTATCTTTTATACCCTATGTAGTAGAATTAGACTTTTTCTCCCCATTCCCTCTCTCACACTGCTTATGGCTTCTGTGGTGTTTATCTAGATCACAGTCCATTAGGGGAAAACTCAGCTCTCAGCTCCCAACGACATGGCCACTCCCAAACCCGACCCCAGTGACCCTCCTGGATTCAAAGGGCTTGTTAATAACCACCACGCTATTGGTTACAATCATTTCCTTCTATTGGCTCTCACTTCCTTCTCATGCTGAAAACAGTGTAAGTGTGCAAGACTGCTAGTGAAACACACTTTAATCCAACCGTGCAACCCGAGTGAGCGTTTGGCTTTTGAAAGGAGGGATGCTTGTTGCCAGGCTCTGAGCTCCAAGAGAAACTGTGTCCGTGGAGCTGCCGTCCTGCAGGGCCGTAGATGAAACCTTAGTGAGAGGCTTATTTGGAGGAAATTTGAGACTGGCCTGAAACCTGCCTGCGTCTCTTGCAACTGCAGATAATGAAGCGGGAAATAGTAGACGTTTTTCTGCGTCTGACACGTGGTCAGATTTAGTCAGACTCAGGAACTGTTCCCCAAAGAAGCCGTTGACTTCCTGAGGACACTGGGCTGTTAAGCTGGAGCTGGGCGTGTGTCCCTGCTGGGTGGCGTCCTCTGCCTGTAACTCTCCCCGAGGGGCGTGTGCATATGAGCTCAGGGCCCATTCAGGAGGCCCGCGGCCCTGACCGCTCCGGGCCTCCTCTCCTTGCAGTGACACTCTTTTACGGGCCCTGTTGGATGCCGCTTAATGATGGACAGACTGGACTCCGCTTTGGCTCCACGGGTCTGAAGGTGCTTGAGGTGTGGGCCCACCTTTTCCACACCCTGTTATCTGCCGAAGCTCCAAGCGATGGCTGGCACTTGCTGAATACTTGTGGGGTACAGAACATGAAGGAGGTAGGGGTTCTGATATGGGGGGGGAGGAGACACCCAGAAGGAGACCCCCCCCCCAGCCCTGGAGGACAGGGTGGACACAGATGGCAGAGCAAACCCCATGCTGGCCGCTTCAATGATGCAAGCCACTTGTAATCCCTTTAGACCATGCATTTTCCACAGGGCCACAAAGTCGCTTTGGGGGCGTGCTGGAAATCCTAGATTTTGTCAAAAGGCTGCAGGACATGATCAGATAGTATTCCTGTGTTATTAAAATCTCATGGGGGAAAGCGATTAGGGAAAACACCCTGAAAAGGCCTTTTAGGATGGGTGATAATGAAAAATGGCCTGAGAAACACTGCCGTATTCCAGATGAGATTCTCATCCCCAGGCCCTTGTTTGCGGGGTCCCCTCTGCCTGGATGTCCACCTCCCGCCCCTCAGGTCTTGGCCGGCTCCTTGTCACTCTTGAAGACCCAGCCCCGCCTTCTTCTCCTTCTGGACTGTAATGGGCTGTCTGACAGGAGGGGTCAGAGGGCAGACATTCAGGGTTATGGGAATAGCGGTCACCAGAGCAGGCTGTCCCACGACAACTCAGTTGATTTCGTGCCCTAATGTGTGGATGTCACTCATCCCTGCCATGTCATCTGCTGCCCTGGGCCTCATCCCAGGGATCCTGGCAGCGCTCTGGGCAGCCACCAGCGGGAGGGACAGTCACCTTCCAGGGAGGCTTAAACCTGGCACCACAGCAGGACTGTCTGGTGGGCGGTCACCTCCCTGGGATGTCCATTTGCCTGGAGCACCGGGCAGGACCTCTGGTAGGTGCGGCTGTAGCTGCAGGGGGAGGAGCCATGCAGGGTACCTGTGAGCACAGGTGACATTTCTAAGCGGGGAAGCTTATTTGTAACTCACATCAAGTCACCGCAGGAGAGCTGCAGAAGGATCCCCGGGGAAGTGATCTTGGAAAACAGAAGGGTGTATTGCGCGCAGCAGGCTTTGGGGGGCACGAAGAGGAGCCCGTCAGACAGCACGCCCACCTGGCAGGTAAGTAGGAGCCTGGCCTGCAGCCGCTCGCTCTGATTAGCAGGGTCCTGTTGGCCGCTCCTCACGATTTGTTTGGGTGCTTATGCGGCAAGTTTGCACACAGCTGGGGCCCCTGGTTACGGCCCCGGGGTCAGGGGCGCGGCTCCCTCTGCAGGGCACCCTGGGTCCACTGGGAGCTTTCCTGGTAAGGACGGAGCACCTGGCCAAGCTGCCACAGCGCCGCCCTCTCACCGGGAGCCACTCGCCCCGGCGCGTCGGCCTGCTGCTACGGCCCCTCGGCGGATCCGCCAGAGAGGTCTCCGGCTGTAGTGAGGCAGAGTAGAGCGGCCCATTTCCAGGCCTGGGGTTGGAGGTTCCGGGGCCTCCCAAAGGCCTGGATGCCACTTCGGGCTGTTTTGTTGAGTTTGCCAAGCAAACGTTCTCTCCAGCCAATAACACTGAAGAGAGGTCTGGGGAGCTGGTTTCCCACGGTGGGGGCAGTTGCCTTCTCAGCAGCTGGAACCCAGGCCTCCGGTGCCCCCAGGCGGACCTACCCGGCTCTGTGGTTCTTTCCTCCAGATGGACCGTTTCCGCAGGACTCTGGGTTAGGGAGGAGGGCGCTTCTTAGAGGAGCCCGAGGTTTGTCTGCTCCGTGCTGCCACCCGGCTGGCTCCCCCCCACCCCCCACCCCGTGATGCGCAGAACCTGCCATTTTCTGGGGGCCCGTGCGCCTGCACGGTGGGTCTGCTCGCTGAGAACCAGGGCTCCCTGGGCACTTGCACCCATCGGCCCGTCTCCCCCGCTGAACGAAGCAATCTCCAGTCCAGTGCCTGAGGCCCGGCTGCATGCACAGGGACACTCTTCTGTGTTCACAGGCGTCCTGCGCCTGCCAGGTGGTCCACACATGTCAGGGCACTCCACAGGCACACCAGGGCTGGACAGGGGTGGAGGGCTCACCGCTGCAAGCGGAGGAGGCTTATTCCGTGTGTCCCCGTCACCCCCAGATGTTGTACAGCTGGAAGAAATAGCATGTTCAGGGGCTGGGCTGTGCAGGAGCGGTTCAGTGCTTGTGTCCTGTCATCAGGTGATTTGGACAACACGGGAGGAAGCTGACCGAAAGCACGCGGGTGAGCCTCTGTGTGGGTCGTGGCAGCCTGGCCCCGTGTTTCACACCCTCGAGCTTCTGAGGGTAAACGCTACTTGGCAGGCGGCATACCTGGGGCTGAAGCACCTGCAGGTTTAGACAGGAGACAGGCTGGATGGTTGATAGGCTGTGCCGTCGAGTATGTGGGCACCTACCCTGTGCTGCACACCACGGCGAGGCCAGGCCGCACCGACCTCAAGTTCTGTCTGTGGGCCGGTGGGACTGCTCGTCACGGGAGCTGTGAGGGGGACGGTGACGGGTGACGATCCTCGTGCCTCGTGCCGGGAGGCGAATCTGGTGGACCGAGAGTGCAGGGGGGGTTTTGTGCGTGGTGGGGGAGACAGTGGGGCCAGGCCTGTCACCGGCTGGCGTCAGCGAGCTGTTTCTGGGGCCCCAGCTGTGGGCCTCCCACTCCAAGAACAGGACTGTGACCCCTGGTCCTCTGTCCTTGGCCTGCACCTGCCTCCTGCATTCTGGGACTCAGCTGTTACTACACTGGCCACAGACAAGACAGCAGATGCTGCCCACAGCCCACGCCAGGCTCGTCCCGGCTGCACACACCTTGGACTTCCTGGATGGACACTGCTCAGGTGGCAGCCCCACGTAGATGAGCCCTGTGGGAAACCGAGGCGGCACAACTCTGAGAAAGGCTGCAGCAGAGAGGCCACGAGCGTCCACACCCTGCGCTTTGCAGTTCAGAGCGCCTGGGCCTGAGAGGGACAGCTGTGGGGAGGAGGGGGAGGGGAGGGGCAGGGCCTCCTGCGAGCTCAGGGGGCGAGCCTTTGCCCTAAGCTTTTGCCTCCTCTCAATGGGAACGCTGGCCCTGTTAGACACCAGTTGTCTTATTCCCTATGTCAGGACTTCTCTCTTATTTAACCCTGTGTTGTCCTCATTGCGTATTTACATCAGATGATGTTAGCTTTTTATCTCTGTATGTAAGTCACTTTCCATTCCCTGAAAATCCTTCCTGTAACCCTTCCCTGTTCCCCATGAAAATGTGTCTGCTGTTGGTCTGACAGGCTTTTGTACTTTGTGGGCTTCTGTGTCTCTCCCTCAGCCTTGGTTTCCCCCCCTCCTGATGCCCCAATTGCCTGCGATGGATTCTAAGAATAAAACAAGACCAGGAAAATCGTATGTGTTGAAATCTGACCTCTGTAGCTCTTGAAAACACTCAGAGCCCTTCCAGAATGTTCTCTGCTCTCCATCAACTTCCTCTCTCCTTCTGCATCACCGTCACCACAGCTGCCCTGAGGTCTTAGCCCCGAGGAGAGTCCAGCCCTCTTTGCTCACCGAATTCCAGGAAGCTCGTCTGGTGTCCCCATGGGAACCGTGTTCTGATGGGCCCAGGGCCGCATTCCTCCCGCCGGAGGCAGCCGCAGAAACAGAAGGTTTGCTGAGAGAGGCGGCCGCTTTCACCTGCTGTGGTTTATAATAATAAAGCTATGCTCTTGGCCGCAAACACTGCAGGTAGATTTCCCCAGGATCCCCCGGTACTGCGGGCAAGGGTCCGGCACACAGAGCAGAGTCTGGGAACCCTTACCTACCGTAGCCTCAAACAGTCCTGCTTGTAATGAGAAAACAGTATGCATTTCATTTTGAAATTATTTGCCAGCTTAGAATTGATGAGAGTTGGATTATGGGGGTGATTTGAGTGTCGTAAGATGAGAGTTGTCCGGGGCGGTGAGCACTGTCGTCTTTCTGTGTGTCCTACGCCCTTCTCCGTGGCGAGCACCTGTCTCCTAGCCAAGTGATGCCCCAGGCCACTGCCAGACACTGCCCTCTCCTCGAGTTCCCCAGCTTTTGTTGAAGTCATAAAAACTGTTGACCAGATTATCAGCTCACACACAGGACTTGAGTGCTTCTGTTACCGTGATGTTTGGGCCGCGTGGAGGAGGCCTGCAGAAGGGAAAGGTGGCACCGCTGGCATGTGGGTCCAGGGCTGCCGGACTCCTGCTGCTTTGGGGCAGGGCTGGTGGGGAGCTGGGGGCACCCCAGCCATGTTGGCGTTTTCCTGAGCTCCTGCCCATGGGGTCAGGTGTGTACCTGTTTCCCCTTTGTCTCCACCTTCCTGCTGCTGCCCACCTGGGGGGGTGCGGAGAGGCAGCCCTTGCTTGACTGGGCATCGGCCGACCCTCGTCTCAGCCTCAGGTGAGTGTTTCCGGGGCTCCTGCCATCTGCCTCTCTGGTGAGAATGGCGAGAGGATTAAAGAGCCAAATTCAGTATTTGGAAAACATATCTGTGAACTTAAATAAAAGCCCATTAGATGCCTTTTTCGGATTAGAACTGTAATTGACTTCGTGTTTAAGGCAGAAACTAAGCCCTTTGATTTAAAAGCTGTTGACAGATTTGAGCCTACGCCACTTCTGTTTGCAGAGGAAAGCCACTGACTTGCAGTCAAGTTGAAACATAACTTCCTCTATGACCCCCTGACTTTGACTTCTGTCATATTTTATGAACACACAAGGCTTTTAATTTCCACTCATGTGTATGGTTCTTCCATGGACTAGCGTGCGGTGTTTCTCCAGCAAACTAGCTATTACTGTGACATTGTCAAAACTCAGCAAGTAATGATGAAATATTTGAGCTTAGAGACGGGTGTGGATAGTATTAAATTTTTGCACGTAAAAATGATGTCAGGTGCTCTTCTTAAAGGAAATAATGTTTAATAACTTTTAAGGCTGTTGTTCGCCATGATGGGAAGTGATTCCTTTACGCATCTGTTATACCAGCTGCCATAATAGGCCAGTAGTGTCGTCACATCACAGCATGTTATGGCTGCCACTGGGTAACTACAGTGTGAGTGGATCTTTAGTTGCTGTGGGGTTGAAGGGATGGTAGGTCTCTTATTCCACGGCAGCTTACTGACGGGGAGGGACAGTTGAAATGGCCTCTTTTTGTGCATTTTGGAGCAGATCTCCTTGTTCTTGAGTGGCATGGTCCCACGGACGAGCTCCCCACCCTCACACCCCTGCCCCCCAAGCACACTGGGTGTATTTTCAGTCCTGCTTTTTTTTCTCGAAACCCTGCTCCCTGCAGCTTCTGTTGTGAAAATTGTCAGTCCTCCTCAGGTTGCAATCCTGGCTCTACTCCTTCTCAGCTGGGTGACGTTGGGCAAGTCACGGGACCTTCGGGGATGGCAGTCGTGCACTTTGTTAGCTCCCAGGGCTGCTGTGGAGATTCCATACATGAGTCCATGGACAGGGCCTGGCGCGTGGGTGCACCACTGTACACTGCAGGTCGCAGGTCCAGGTGTGACGGCCGCACCCTCACACAGCTGCCTGGCCATGGCCATGCCTCCCAGCTCCGGACACACTTAGTGTCCCTGGCACTTCAGAGTGGCGGTTCCTTCTGCCCTGCCCCCTTTCCCTCTGTGTCCGGTTGAGTTGTTGCTTCGCCCCCAACCCCACCCCCTGGAATCTGCTCCCCTGCCCTCATCCTCCGGGCTGTGGCTTCCGTCCACACTTGCTCTGATTCTTGCCCAGATGACCGCAGGGGCCCCCTGAGAAGCGTCCCAAGCCCGGCTAATCACTTCCGGTTTCCTCCTCTGCGTGGGCACAGACTAAGATGCGCCCGCTCCCGTGGAAGAAATTGATGCGTTAATTGGATCCAGGGTCTTTGACAAACACTGTTCTGTTTTTACAGTCAGACGGGAAGTTGTAGTGGATGACCCTCTCTGTGTACATTGCAACCTTGGGGACCGGGACTGTTATAATCAAGGCCTCATCCTGTTCTTGGTAGGGCGATGTTTTGGTTTTTGGGCAACTTTTAGAAATTTGCTGTACTCTCTTGATTCTACTTAACTTTGCTGAATAACGTGGGACAGGGGCCCCTGAATGGAGAGAGAGTAGGAAACTAGCATTTATTGAGTGTCTGGTATGTGTCAGGCACTGTGCCAGCTGCTTAAAAGTGTGACTTCATTTCCTCCATGGCTCCTGTGAGTGGGTGGTAGCATCCGCCTCTTACAGATAAGGAAACTGAGGCCAGGGCGGGCCACATGTTGTAAGGAGAAGTGGGCGATTGTCTGGGTCTCTGGTTCCCAAACCCATGCTCTGTGGCCCCATAAACCTCTTCATGGAAGGAACTTGCATTGATGCTGGTGCGGTCCCCCAAAAGCACCCTGTGTCCTGTCTTGGTCATTAGATTCGATGGATATAGGCCAGGGCCGTGATCATCAGTACGATTTCAAAGGTGTGGGGGCTGGCAAAAGTTTGCAGGGTGGAAGGCCGTCGCCCAGAGGAAGCCCCTTCGACTTCTCGGGCTATCTATCACCTTCCCTGCAGGCCGAGCCTGGGTTTATGGGCTCATCCCCCTAAGGGGGTGGTCCATGCCACCGCTGGCCTGCAGCTGCGAGGGGGTGGGCCCGGAGCGTGGATGTGTGGGCTGGAATCTCTGCCGGAAGGATGTGTAGAAGTGGAGATCCTGGAAAAGGGGGGAGACAGCCTGTTTCTGGGGAGAGGGCCTGTCTTGCTGGCAGTCTGTGTGTCCCAAGAAAAACCCGGAGCCGTGGGAGACGGGCACTGGGCCCCCTGTAAGCCTGTGCATCTGCCTCTTTGTCTTGCCCTCATCTTTAGCCCCCGGCGCTCACCCCCCCCCCCCCCCGCCCTCCCTGCCCTCGCTCAGCCCCGCAGAGGCCCCGCACTCCCGCCGCCTGGGCCTTGGGCTCGGACTGCAGGGACCTCACTCCCTCTGTATCCGCGGGTCCGTCTTCTGCCAGTAGACAGCCTGGGAGCTCTCCCCGCTGTGTTTGCAAAGTTACGTCAACAGCCTCCTGACTGTAGCACTGGGACACTGTCTGAATTCTCACCTAGAGATACGGGCTGGGGCGAGGGGGGCTGGGAGAGGGGAGGAGGGGTGCGCCCCCATCCAGCAGGCAGGCCGGAGGGCGTGGCTGGGCGGTCAGGGGCGTGGCCAGGGCGTGACCGAGGGCGTGGCCAGAGTGGGGTGGTCAGGGCGTGTCCAGAGGACGTGGCGTGGCCAGGGGCAGGGGGTCAGGGGGTGGAGGGTGGGCGTGGCCAGGGCAGTCGGTCAGGGGCGTGTCCGGAGGGTGGGCGTGGCCAGGGCGGGCTGGAGGGTGGGCGTGACCGGAGGGTGGGGGCCAGGGGCGGGGCGGGGGCCGGAGGGTGGGCGTGGTCAGGGCGGGGCGGGGCCAGGGCGGGGCCCGAGGTAGCCCACCTGGAGGGTGGTGAAGGTGGGACTTGTGTGCCCTGGGGGTGGCTGAGGAAGCTGGGGGAAGGGGACAGGGGAGCATGATCGTCGGGGTGGCAGGGAAGGTGACAGCGTCTCCACGTGGGGGCCCCCTGGCTGTTAGGGTGAGGGGTGTTACGGATGACACGCCAGGCCCACGCTTCCTGCCTGCCACGCGCGTGCCCGGCGCCCTGCGGAGCCTGCACCTGTTCCCTGGGAGGTTCACGCAGCCGCCCGCGGAGGGGCAGTCCACCTTGTTTCTGCAGAGAGGGAAGCCGAGGCTCCCGGCCAAGGCAAAGGCATGCCCCAAGCCATGCTGGGCACCGGTGGGCACCGGTGGGCATGTGTGGGCGAAGGTCGGCGCGGAGTGGCGGAGCTGAGGCTCAGACGCAGGAGGGAGAAGGGCCGAGTGTCCCCTGGGGGAGAGGCTGCGCCTTGGTCAGGGGGGTGGGGACCGCTGTGTATGCATTTGCGTTTCCTGTGGCTGCTGGAGCGTGGCTTAAACCTACCCAGGGTTATTCTCGCAGTCCTGTAGGTCAGACGTCCTCACGTGTGTCCCCAAGGCCGCACTCTTTGTGGAGAAGCTCTGCGGAAGACCCATTTCCTGCCCTTTCCAGCCTCCGGAGGCCCCACACTCCCTGGCTCCTGGCCCACCCTGCAGCATCACCCAGCCGCTCTCTCGGTCCCTCAGCTCCATCAGCACCTGCCCCTTTCTCTGACTCTGCCGCTTCCCTTATGTCAGGACCTTGGGGTTCACTGGGTCCACCTGGGTGATCCAGGCTAACTACGCTCAGATGCTTAGCCCCATTTGCTATGGAAGGTGACAGGTCTGCGGGTTCAGGGGCCTAGGAAGTGGACTTGCTGGGGGACCCATGGTTCAGTCTGTGTCGCGCTCTGAGAAGGACCTTACAGCAGTAACATGACCACTCCGGATACTGGCTTGGGCCAAATATCCCTTTAGGTATGTTCCTATTTAATCTCCATAGCAACCTTCCAAAGTCAACTGTCACTCAGTTTTACAGATAGGGAAACTGAGGTTGGGACTGTTTGGGGCCTGCATGCAGTAATGGGCAAAGTGAAAACAGAGCCTGGCACCTCGTCTTCTGAGCCCAGGGTTCTGCCCCCCGGCCCCCTCCCCTCGCCCCCACGTAGCCTGTGAGGAAGCCTTGAATGAGATATCTGTGTGCTGTGCCCAGGTGAGCGGATTTGCGCTCCTCTTAGCTGGGCCCCTCTTGGCCTTATTGGTCACGGGATGGGCAGGTCTCCCTCTTGTTGGTTCCGAGACTAGCCCACGTGTAGTGTTTATTCCTCAGGCCACCGGGTCCCAGAATTCCCATTGCTGATCGGTGGCTGAACGTGGACGCTGTGATTTTTCAGACTGCCTCTCTCTTTACCTCCTTAATTAAAACAGTATCCGTTTAAAATGTTTATGGAATGAAACATTAAAACCAAAATTGTGTATCTAAGGGGAAATGTGGTGTTTGTGGCCCATGATGAAAAATATCTGGGGAACCTGTCTTCTTGTCCTTGCTTCTTCTCTCCATACTTTTTTCCTTTCCCTCCTTCTGTCGGTTTCTTTCCATTTTTCACTCCTTAGAGAGAAAGCCAGCGGGCGCGCCTTGTCGTTTTGTGCAGAAGGGGTCTCCGCGCCCCCTCCTGTGCAGCCTGGGCCTTACTTGCTGGGCTGAGCCTGCTTTGGAGGGACTGTTAGGTTCTTCCTGGGGCAGCAGCCGGGACCTTGCCCTGGTGGGGAGGGCACACCTCCCCCACAGGCAGCTGCCCCGCATACCAGCCCTGCCCATCTGGAAGCCGTGGATATCTGGGGCTTCTCTCTGAGGCAAGAGCAGCTTTATTAAGCCTGGCCTCACTCTTACTGGCCAAGAGGATTGTCAAAGCCAGATCTCTATCTTAAAATGTACAAGAGAGTCTCTTCTTAAAAGGGGACAAAGACTTGCAAATAAACTTGGGACCCTTTCCATGTGGGAAGCACACTATATGTAAGCAGCCCCCGCTCATTCCTGCCTTGCAAAGACTTAGAGAAAGAAGTGACTCACAACTGAAAATTCTTTTGATTCCATTCTAGGTTTGTTTGGTGGTGGGTTTACGGCCACTGAATATTAAACGTTGATCTTTGGCCATTGTGTTAGACACTTGTTTTTAAAATTAATTTTGTTTGGGTGTTCAGTGATTCTTTTCAGTCCAAAGATGATTTACTGGGCCTCAGTTTCTTCATCTGTAAAGTGGGCATGATGGCCGCCCTCTGATGAGATTTTTATCAGGAGTAAGAGTGATGATGCACGTAGGTGATAAGGACAGTGCCTGGCAAGCGGTATTTTTTTTTACTCAGGGAATCTTTCGTGTCCTACTATTCACGATAAAATATTCTAAAATGTCTGTATCTTATGTGGCTCTGCGTCCTCCTGGAGCCACCAGCCTCCTGGGGCTCAGTTTAAATTAAATGAGAAACTCAGTTCCTCAGTCGCACCGGTCGGGTCTGGTGTCCAGTGGCCCCTTGTCGCTGGAGACTGCCGTCTTGGAAAGTGGGGGAAGGCGTCCCCATCCTGAGGCACTCTGCCGGCCAGTGCCGGTCTGGCTGAGGTTAGACTCTAGCCGCCTGCACCTCCTTTCTACGTAAACTAATTTCCTGGGCCCTCTTCCCAGGTTTATTTTACTTGGAAAACTCCTGTGTGTTTCAGGCAACTTGTGAATCCTTGTTTTAGAGGCAGCTCTTCTAAAGGGCGGGCTGGAGTGGCCTAAAGGAAAGAGGCCAGCACAGGTCAGCGCCCAGTCAAGGAAAAGGGACCTCCCCGCCCCCCCGACGTGGAGTACAGACCTCCGTGGTCTGCTTTGCACAGACACCTGTCACTTCACTGACTTCAGTCGTGCTAACAAGGACCTACTGTGTGTGCCAAGCTGTGCTAGAGGCCGAGGCTTCAAAAATGAACCAGACCAAAGAAAGCCCGGCTTTGCGGGGGGAGCAGGGGAGACGGATCCAGGGAATGGGGGTGGGGGTGGTGCAGCGACCATCTCTTTCCAGACCAGGCATGGAGACCCAGGCTGCCTGGCCTTAGAGCCATATCCAACCCTCTTCCCTTCCCGTCTTTAAAGTGGTATTGCACACATTTGCTTAGGAGCTTGTCTTCATTGAGTCCTCCCAAAACATTCAACTTAATTTCCATAGGAAAAAACCGCCTTATTTAGATTCCTGTTTAATCAATCTGTGTAATGTTGAATCAAATGATGTAATTGTAGGTCCTCTTATTAAAGGTTCCATTTAATCAATTAGTGTAATAGCTAATTAAGTGGTGTAGTTACAGTTGTAAGTACAGTGGTACAAGGAGGCTGCGAAGTGCGCTGTGTCTGCAGGCGGGTGGGGCGGGCCCCAGGGCGGCTGGAGAGTCAGGTCGGGTGGTTGCTGCAGAGGGCTGTTACCGTATGGAAAATGCATTTCTAAAGGCCAGATTCTCCCCCTTGCCCCGTCACTGGGACCGGCCAGCTCGGAGGCTGGGGACCCTGGGTCACACGGCCGAAGCCATCTCCAGGCAGTGTCATCGAGCCAGTCGGCGTTCTGTTCAGCTTCCTCCACACTGGTGTCACCTCGTCATTGAGCCCAAGCCTTCCCACGCTGGCCAGGAGTCCTCTGGCTTCCCCAGGCCTTGACGTTGGCTTCTCATGAACACAGGCCCCAGATACCTTGGGATTCTGCCCACGGTTTGTTTAGCACGTGGAGCCAGGCCTGGCCTCGGGCCCACCGTCGGCAGGGACATCCCCTGACAGTCGTCGTCCACTCGGTGGCACCTAGCCCAGGTGCTCGGCCTGTGCGTCTGAGCGCTGACGCCCGAAGCGTGGGGGCTGGACGGCCTCTTCAGCTTTCTCTTAAACATGACTGAGGACGGATCATTCGGATAATCCGGAAACACTGGTTAGATCTCCACCCCCACACCAGGCATTCAAATCTGCATGGAAAAGCTAAAAATGTTCCCTCACCGTAATGGAAAGACCTCAGTGGATTGATTTAATTGTATGTGTTAAATATAACAAACAAAAAAAATTTTTTTTTTTTTTGCTTTGCTAAACACATAAACTGTTTAACAAAATGTAATTAGCTAAGGTGTGTTATCTGATAAATGACAGCCACCCACAGAAAGCCCTTCACGGCAGTGTAATTTCTCATTTTATTTATTTATTTATTTTTTTTAAAGATTTTATTGGGGAATTGGTGGAGGGGAACAGCGTTGGGGAATCGGGGAAGGGGAACAGACAAGTTGCCGTCTTCTTGTTCTTCAGTTTTAGTTGCGGAGGATGTTGCTTCACTGTTGGTATCGTCATTGCTCTTCCCGGATGAGGCAGATCGGTCGCTGGCCTCTGGATGTCGCTCATCGCGGCTATTGGCAGCTCACGCTGGCTGCCAGCCGCTCACGCTGGCTGTGGGCCACTCACTGCAGCCTATGGCAGCCCACTGCAGCAGGGGCTGCAGCCCACACCATCACCGGGGCTCGCACAGCCCAGCTCCAGGTGGAGCTGTTGTTAGCTGTAGAGGGCAGTGTCACTGGCCCTCATGTGGGATCCGAACCGGGGCCGCTGGCATCCCAAAACCAGCACTTAACCAATGCGCCACTCGGCCGGCCCTAATTTCTCATTTTAATAGCAGCTTCTACCTTGAAGTCTCTTGAAACACTTCCCGCCATGGCAGACTTGGGCTTCCTTCATTTGGAAGCTCCTATCAGGCTCCTCAGAAAATGAAGACTAATCCTTTCAGGTCCCCTTTGCTGTAGCGGTTGCCAAGCAGCCAGGCCCGTGGCCCTTGTAGGGAAGGTCCTGTGCTCTCTAAAGACTTTCAGGAGCAGCGGTGGGCCTGGGAAACCTGGGCGAAGGGACAAGCGGAAGGAAGGGAGTGACATCAGACAGGACCAGGGACGGACTTAGAATGCTTCCTGAGAGCTTTGCTGTAGAATTGAAGTATTTGGTAAGTGACTTAGAGAGTGGAGTTGGTTGAATTCAGTGTTGTTTTCCCTGTTGCTCAACAGCTTGCAAATTGTAGCGAGGTATAATCGTTTCCTAAATCGGTGTTACATGCAATGTTCACTGACTATGCATATGTTTCAGTGCGTCTTAGAAGGAAATCAACAGCTTGGGTTCACCAGGAATTAGGATAAACCTGAGGTGTAAGGGATGTAACTGACTGAGAGAGAGGAAGCGGTAGACAGCACAGGCAGCGGTACCTGAAGGGGGCAGACACCCGGAGGGCGGACGCGATGCGGAGGTTTGGGAAGCGGAGGCCAGGAGATGGGCAAGGCGGAGCCTTTGAGGAGCCCACCGGATGGTAAACTGCTGAAGAGAATACCAGGGAAAATATTACCTCGTCCTAGAGCCCTGTGCTCCCCTTTGCCCCGTCTCTGGCTTAGGTGGGCAGTGCCCCCCTCACTGGCAGCCCAGGGGTGGGGCCACGGTGTCCACACAGTTCCTCCAGCCCCAGCTCTGAGCTGCCTTTGGGAAAAAGCTGAAACGCACCGAGTCGCATATTTAATGCTGTAGAACTTCCCCCTTTCAACTTTTTCTTTTAAATGTAGATGTATCTTGACTTTGCTCTGTTTCTGGTGTCCTTTTTCTTCCTGTAAAAAAATGACCTCTTTCCTGAGATTGGGGCAGGAAGTCTTTTGAATGATCTAATGTTGATTTTAGAGAAAGCACTCCCTCCCTTCTTTCTGATTTTCTTGTCAGAAGCACCGATGTAGAAGAGGGCATTTTGTTAAGAGGCAGCCGTACCCCACACTCTTCTCGGGAGCCTTGCCTGAGTCCTAGGGATCCAGACTTCCTGGCTCATCGCTGCCCAGCCGCGCTAGCCCTGGAATGGCAGGGACCAGCCGTGGGCGGTGGCCTCTCCCCAGCGGCTGTCTGGGGGCCATCAGGGCTCCTGGGACCCACCGCCCTACTTGGGCTTGGCCGTGGCTGCCTGACTGATGGGGCTCCCAGCCACACCCCTGTGCAGGGAGACGGCCAGGCAGGCACAGTCCTCAGGACCAAGTGGGACGCAGGGGAGGTGGCCCAGGGGAATGGGCCAGGTGCGACGGGCGCAGAGAGCCGGGTGACCAGAAAGGGTTCTGGAAAGGCTCAGCCAGTGCGAGGGGCAGGGTTGCTGCCTCCTTGAAGCGCTCAGAGCTTAGATGCAGAAGGCCTTAGGGCGAGGATTCTATAAAGGTGACAAGTGGAAAAGCTGGTCAAGGCTGGCAAAATAGGGAGAGGGTGAGCGAGGCCAGAGTACTGCCTGGCTCCTGCCTTGGGCTGTGTGGAGGGCCGGTAGGCCCGCCCTGCTCATTCCATGGGATCTGGGAGACGTGTCATTAGCCTTCGAGAAATGACCCAGTGAAACCCATCGGCGGGGACCTCTCCGCAGCCAGTGGTGCATGTGCGTAGATGGGGGCCCGAAGTGTCACTTACCTGTGTAGGGCGGGTCCTTTCAGCTGAAAGAATGTCAGATTTTCAAGTTCTGCCGCTGGCAGCACGTCTCTGGGGGAAAGGCTGCAAAAGGAGAGGCCAGGCCGTGCCGCTCGTAACATTCTGTGAGCCTGCACACGCTCGCCTGGTCATCGAAGATTCAAGAAATAGGAAAGGAGCTGAGACTTGCTCAGGGAGAAGTACAGCGGCTGGGCGTTCTCCCTCCCCGCTGAAAGGGGCCTTGCTGCCCGGCGGGGGAGAGGCGGCCCTGGGGAGCTGGCTCCCCTCGCCCACCGCAGCACACGTTGTCACAAGCAGGTGTGAGGCACACGGGACGGGGCGGGTGCAGACTAGCGGATCCCTGCGTCCAGCGCAGGCGCAGGTCGCCGGGGGTCAAGCACTGAACCGCACGTGCCGGACGAGACAGAGGCTGTGGCTTCGGGGGTTGGGCATTTTTGTGTTTTAGGAATGCACTGGAGATACTGGGTTGAGCTGGTTAAAGAGCTGATGATGGAGTGAGGTGGGCCCAGAGGCTGCCTTGCCCGTGGATTTCACTGATACCTCTTCCTCTTGTTGATTTTTGTCGCTTTGGTGGTTGTCCTTTAGGAGTTCCTTAGTGTTCCTGCTGAAACACAACGAAAGGAGTTCTGATGAAAATCGAGAGCCCCGCCCTCCCCTCACTCCCCGATTCCTCTCCCCTGAAACAGACTGATGACATCCTGCTCGTTGCCCTCCTGGTGGGCGACCGCCATAGAATCCTTCCAGACAACTTCGGTCCCTCCAGGGCCAAGGATAAGTAAGTGGCCCTGATAGCTGTCCATGGCCAAGCCAGCGCATTGGTGGGCACAGGAGGAAATATGGCCGGTCTTGGTCCCGAGTGCCCGGCACAGAATCCCCGGTACACTGGGGACTCGCTGAGTGACAGCAGTAACTCTTGGTGTTGATCATGAGCCCCTCTGATCGCACTTGAGTTCATGCTGACCAGCTCACTTGGCGTGGGGCCCTGGATAGCCTCAGGATGGGGCTGGCCACCCAAAGACCAGGTCATTAGAGCTGGAACCGTCACCCCGACCCCTGAGCTCCAGGAAGGGGAGGGGCTGGAAGTGGAGGCTGAGCTCTGTACCAACTCAGCAGCGCGCCTCCAAGGTGCTGTCCAGCCGGCGGTGCTGGCAGAGGGGTGCGCCCACACACCCCGGCCCCATACCCTGCCCTGCCGGTCTGTGTGATCGGGCTGCATCCTTCATCATAAACCACCCGGTCATGGTGAGTGAGCTCTTCTGAGCTCTGTGGGCCATTCTCGCAAATGACGGAACCCAAGGATGGGGAGGTGGGCCCCTAGTTTCTGTCTGGTTGGTCAGGAGGGTGGGAGGCGCCTGAGGTGGAGGCGGCCTCCTGGGACTGAGCCCCTGAACCTGTGTGTGTGGTCTGACCCTAAGGGGGTAGTTAGCGTCAGGTTTCAGTTGAATCGTGGACACAGTTGGTGTCCGGGCAGGTGGAGAAGTGGTCGCCGGGGTGGGGAAAGCCACACATTTGATGTCAGAGCTGTTGTGTGGATGCGGAGCATTCCAGTTAGTGATTCCTCAACTGGGAAGAACCATGAACATTGCGGGTGTGCCTCCGACTGCCCATCGGGTCCTGTAAAGCTCTCCTGTTGGAGCCGTGGGACCCCAGATGTGGCTCACTCACCCCCGTATCTGACAGGCGGAGAGACTGACCCACTTGAACGACTTGTCCAGGCCACAGAGCCGCCGGCCCTTGTCCCCAGACAGCTCTGTCGGACCATCGTGACACTCACTCCCCTGCACGCATAAAGGCAGCAGAAAAGGACACGGGCACGGGAGTCAGATGGTATTCGTGGACCAGCCTCAATGTTCGAAGGTTTTCAGTACATTTCTGGAAGTGTGTCTTTGTTATTTAATAGGGTCATATACATTTGGGGATGACTTCCTGTCAGTCCTCTGACACCCTGCCAAGTGCGGGAGAACTTGTATGTGGACCTGTCTTTCTTGCTAGATTTGGGAATGCCGCTTAAATCCGCCTCCCAGCTGACTGTCCACTTTATTCTTGTGGGTATGCGAGGGTGTTCTCCAAAGCTTTGTAGCTGAAGCCACCTCGCTTCCTTTTTGACTTTCAGTCTTTTAAAACAATGTTCCCTGAAAAGAATATGTTGCTTTTGATGTATTAAAAAGAAAATCCGCAACTGAAAGGCCTAACGAGCACTTTTCCTTTGCAATTCAGTCTTCATGCCATTCACATAAAAATACAAACAGGTGTTTCCTTTCACTGACATGCAGCACTCAGCAGTGGGGATTACCAAGGCCAAGGTTAGGACATGTCATGTGGTTAATTTCCATGTCACCTGATTTTTCACGCCCTTTATACCCCATCCCCCGCCCCAAGTACTGATGGACATTCCTTAACTCTCGGGGTCTGAGCTACAGAAAGATGCACGGGCCTGAACCCATCAGCTTGCAGACAATTCCAGGGTCTTCGTAGACCCTCTGAAGGCCCCTCTATGGACCCCTGAGTCAAGACCCTTGTCCCTCTGTGTCTCACGCACCTGCTTGGCTGTGGACACTCAAAGGCCACGGAGGCCAAGGCCGCCTTCCGGGGTCCCCGTCTGCTGGGGAGGCACCTCGCACGCGCTGAGTGGTCAGTGTCCAGAGTCAGCGCTCAGTGCGGATGCAGCGTTTGGGGCGGTGGAGGAGCGGGCGTGTTACCGCAGCGGCTTCCCCGTGCTCAGCTCCGACTTTCGGGCTGGCAGATTCCAGCTAGAACCAAGCATGATTCTGAACCAGATGGAGGACATTCGAGGTCACACTCACGGTTGAACCGCAGAGGTTTCTCCTTTCCGTGGATGTGCGAAGGTTGGCTGACGCCGGGGTTTTGGTGGGCCTCGCCGTGGACTGAGCTGTGTCCTCCCAAATCCATATGTCGGCGCCCTAACCTCCAACGCGAGGGTGTTAGGAGGGGGGCATTTGGGAGGCGATTAGGTTCAGACGAGGTCAGGAGGGGGGCCCCCGTGATGGGATTAGTGCCCTGACAAGAAAAGACACCAGCGCTCGCTGTCTCTATCATCATGTGAGGACACAGCATGAAGGAGTCTGTCCTCAAGGTAGGTAGCGACCAGGAAGCAAATTGTCCGTCACCTTGATCTAGGACTTCTGCCTCCAGAGCTGTGAGAAATAAATGCCTGTTGTGCAAGCAAGCCACCCAGAGGAGGAGGCGGACAGCGGAGAGGGCTGCCGGGGTGCCCACCTCCCGGAGGGCTGCCGGCCCTGCCAGGGACTGAGTCAGCCTGGGCACGAAGCCTGGGCATTTGACCCACGCCGGACGACACCGCCGGGCTGCGCACGCCCCTGGCCCCCTCGTGCTGCTCCCTGCCCCGCCCACAGGCCTCCTGTCCCATTCAGACCCCAGTGGAGGGTCCACCCTGTGTCTTTCCCCACGAAAGAGTCTACATTGTGTTGAAATCTGGGACTTTCTTGAGACCCCGTTAGCACTTTGTCCAGTGGAAACAGGAGGCTTTCAAGGTCTCTAGAAGCCACATAAGCAGTGCGAAGAAATAGGTGAAATTAGTTTTACTAACACGTTCTGTTTAATGCAACACATGTCCTCCTGACCTGCAGTATATGGCATTCGTCACAAAGGTGCGTCACCCGTGGATTGCAGTGCGGGTGTCTGGTCAATCGCGTCACACGTTCCAAGTGCCTGGTGGCCTCCGCGCTGAACAGCGTGACCTCGGAGCTTAGACTGAACCCTGGCTCCCTGACCATGCGTGTGCCCAGAGGCTGCCCGCACCCCACCCCACTTATTTCTGTGTGGCAGTTAACTCGAGCACCCTGAACCCTCACGGAGTGGGGAGTGTGTGGCCAGTGTATCGTCACCCTGCGATGGCTCAAGGTTCACCGACTGAGCCATAAACAAAAAGTGCCTTCAGCAGGGGCGTGCCGGCCCCTCCTCCAGGAGGGCGCGTGGGCTGGCTATTTCTGAAATGCAGGCCCCTTTCAGGCCTGCACAAAGCCTGTGTCTGCAGGCCGGGGACCTGACTGATTGCCTTTGTACTGATGGAAAAAACCCGAAACCCGGGCCTGGTCTGAATAGGGCTGTTTGCGGAGGCTCCTTTTGCAGAGGGGGCAGGGTTCACAGGGGCCTGGCCCGCATCAGAGGTCCTGCCGTGGTGGTGCCCTCATGATCCGCGGGTCACCCTGTTGTGTGGCGTGCAGCCCTGCAGGACGCCTGGGGCCCGGGGCCTGCTGGGCAGCGCCCCCACGTATCCTGTAACTCAGGAACAAGGGCACCCACTGTGCTCATTCCTGGCGTCTCAGTGAGAAGTCCGTGACCTGGGGAGACCTTCAAACTGCTGTGAGCACAGAGGCTGAACTGCTGCTGCCACTGAGTTCTTCACTTAGAAATGGTCATAGTGGTCAATTTTATGTGTGTTTTTACCACTATTTAAAAATTCGAGCGGACTATGTAAATAAATATTTGTGTTAAAGCCCAATCGTTTTCTTTCTTTTTTTTTTGAGGGCAGTGTCACTGGCCCTCACATGTGGGACCCGAACCGGGGCCGCTGGCCTCCCAAGCCAGCGCGTAACCACCGCGCCACTCGGCCGGCCCTGCCCAATTCGTTTTCAGTGTGTAGGTTCAGAATTGCACATCTCTAGTATAGTTTTATCTGTCGTCATTCAAAAAATTCAAATTACGCATCTCTTTACGTTTAGATACAGAGATGTAAGTTATTTCAGGTTCCTTCCTTCCGATAGTCTGAGTCTGAGAAGAATTAAGGGTTGTATTATTACTGGCTAAAGCCAAAAGGTCCCCAGTTTAGTACTTGTGGAAAGGAAATCAGAAGCAAAATGATCATCGTGGAACAGCTTTCCTCAGCTCTTGTCGCGCTGGCGTGCTCATTCTCACGTCGTTTCTGCAGTGACACTTCTGTGTGAGGGCCCATCTGCCCAGCGAGGACATCAGAAACCACAGGCGTCCCCTATGCCCACCCGCTGGCCTCGGGAAGCATCCTGGGAGCCCCCGAACCTCTTACTGGGATGTCACACAAGGAGCTTTTGGGGGCGGTCGGGCCACTGTCTCCAGGCAGCCCTTGTCAGTACCTGAAGGGCTCCGAGCGGCACCTTTGCTCACTGGTTGGTCCCCCTAGTGAGACACCCTCCCCCCCCCCCACCATGTCTCACGGTCACAAACCTTTTCCTTTAAAAGCCTTCCTTGGGCACGTTACTCTTCTTGGTTCTTGGGACAGCCTTAGGTTTAGGTCGGGCTCCCAGCTGGTGAAGTGGCCCCTTTAGTTTTTAATTATTATTGAGGTACCCAGCACACACACAATCAAAAAGGAAGCACTTTACAGTGAACACATCCATGGCATTTAGTATATTCTCAATATTGCGCAACCAGCACCTCTGTCTATTCCAAAGCCGTTTCTTTTACCCCGGGAACCCCCATGTGCACTAGCTGTCACTCCTCACCTCCCCCTACCCCCACCCCTGGCTCTCAGCACCCACCACGCTTCTTTCTGTCTCTGGATTTACTTGTTCTGGACATTTAAGTGGAATCATGCATCACATAGACCTTTGTGTCTGGCTTCTTGCAGCGTCATGTTTTTGAGGTTCATCCCTGTTGTAGCGAAGGTCAGCGCTTCGTTCCTTTTTTTGCCCGCTCACCTGATGCTGGATGTTTGGGTGGTTCCCACCTTTTGGCTGTTGTGAATAGTGCTGCTGTGTTACACATTTGTATATGTATTTGCTTGAGTTACCTGTTTTCAGTTCCTTTGGGAATATATATTACTTAGGAGCTGAATTGTTGGGTCACATGGTAATTCTACATTTAGCTTTTTGAGAAGCTACCAGACTTCTCCCCACTTCTTTTTTAAATCACTGGTGAGACGGTAGCAGTGCTGGCCGCTTGCCCGCTGTGGGTTGGGCTGCTTCCTCGCTTTCTTCTGCCTGCGTCCCAGTGGCCTGTCGGTGGGTGCCGGATGGAGGTGGTGGTTAGCCTGGTGTTCTTTTAAGGCGCCATCAGATGGACGCAGGGTGTGTTCGCTCCTAGGTGAATGACGCTGGCTTATAAAGAAGAGGTGCTGTGTGCCCATGTTTCTGGCTTCCTCTGGCCCCAGAATCGTTTTGGCGTGTTGTTCATCTAGGATTGTTTTATTATCAATGGTAGCTATCTCTTTGTGTTTCCTTCTTTTGCCTTCTTGGGCCGCTAATGTTTTGACCGTGGTATTTCGATGATGCCCAACAGTGACAGCAGTGAATGAAACCCGCCCGTTCACCTCCAGGATAGAAGGACAGAATCCGGAGAGAACCTTTGTGTCAGCCTCTGGGAGAGGTGTTTCCTCGAATCTGAGCAGTGGGTTCTTGGCTGTGGATCTCCAGGTAACGGAGCTCCGATTATGGTGAATGATAGGCACTGACTGCTGTGTTTCCACGACTGTCCAGCTCACACAGCTCTTTCGCTTATGTTGGTACATGACCTGATCCTCATGGTGGCCCGTGGGGAAGGGAGTGAGCTTTCCTTACCAAGAAACTCAGAGAGATTGGGACTTTGGGTTACACACTGTAAGCGGAGGTGCCGAGCCAGCATGTTTTCTGAGCCCAGATTTGTACAGAATTTGATCGTGAAGTGCCATGGCTGTGCCGCTCTGTTTTTAATGGATCCAGTGTGATGTTGGTGGACATATATTAATTGAAGCCATTTAAAAAGAAAGAGCACCAGTGAGGTTATCACGGATATCCTGAAGTCAGAGGGACATCTTGAAACACTGACCATTGGTGTCAAAACTCGAAACATGAAGGAAAGCTCCCAGGAAGGCTTCACGTTTCCATGTTCACCCTGGGGGAGCCCATCCAGGAGAGACAGCCCTGCGGCAGGCTGGAGGTGACATGGTGGGCGTGACTCTGGAAAGAAGCCCAGGGGAAGTCAGGTGACGGTGATCCTGAGTTTGGCTTGCCCTTTCCTGTCAGCGGAGCCTGGGGTCCGTGTCCTTCCCCCCAACTTCCCAGGAGTTGCAGCCTTCTGTTTCGGGTCCTGAATTTGCTTTCTAACACGAAATGACCTCAGGCGGCAGTTTTGGCAAGAATTGAGAGAACTTTTTTTTTTTTTTTTAAGATTTTATTGGGGAATTGGGAAAGGGAACAGCGCTGGGGAATCAGGGAAGGGGAACAGACAAGTTGCTGTCTTTTTGTTCTTCAGTCTAGTTGTGGAGGACGTTGCTTCACTGGCCCATGTTGGTATCGTCATTGCGCTCTTCCCAGATGAGGCAGATCGGTCGCTGGCCTCTGGATGGCCGCTCACCGCGGCTATTGGCCACTCACGCTGGCTGCCGGCCACTCACTGTAGCCTATGGCAGCCCACTGCAGCAGGGGCTGCAGCCTACACCGTCGCGGGGGCTCGCACAGCCCAGCTCCAGGTGGAGCTGTTGTTAGCTGTGGAGGGCAGTGTCACTGGCCCTCATATGTGGGATCCGAACCGGGGCCGCTGGCATCCCAAAACCAGCTCTCAACCACTGCGCCACTCGGCCGGCCAAAGAGAACGTGTTTTTTTTTTTTGATGGGGTGTGTTTCTGGAATTGGGGTTGGGGAGAAACATTTAAAAGAGGTTTCCATTGATCTAAAATGGTTGGTAGGATTTGGCTCCGAACCTGCTGGGTGCCCTTATGTTTTCCAAAGTTGAAATGAGTCCCTAGTAAACTGGCCACCTCCAGACCCACTTGTGCATTTTGTGGAATAATCCTCATTTCTCCTTGATTCATAGAGGTAAAAGGCCAAAGCCAAGTGCCCTGGGACAACTGCAGGAGCCAAGGTTAGGGGAGCCGTCCGCCCCAGCCCGGACATCCAGCATTCACCCTGAGCCTCACTGTTACAAGGTCACGGCCATGGTGATCTTGCTGAAGAAATGTGTTTGGACCCTTGGGACTTTATTTCAGGCCGTGGTTTTCTGCCAGGAAGAGGGCAGAGCAGGGTGTCATGCTGACTTCCGGTCTGTGAAAGGAGTGAGGTGGCACCAGCCGTCCCGGGGAGTCTGGGGGATCATAGGATTGCAGGAGGGACTCAGATCTTACAGAAATGTGGGTCCATTTTTACTAAGTATAATTTTTTCCTTCCTGGAAACTCGACGTTAAAAGCAACAGGCACATTCAGATCTCGGACTCACCAGGTTTTCACTCACTGGCTTCCACCGCTGTCTCGGTTTCTGCTGTGGGGTCAGCTCATTGTTTTCTGCAGACCCCAAAATAAAGCCGTCCTCATCGATGCTGTTTGGTTGGAGAGTATGTGTCTTGAGGTTAGACGCTGGAACCCTGCTGCATGGATTTGTGCAAGCGAAAGCTAAGTGGAGATGCCAGTTAGGTGCTAAGGTCACCGATTGCAGTGACACTGAGGGCTGTATGTGCTTAGTCAGGCTCTGAGGGCAGATTAGAGGGGGCGGGAGAGAAGGGGGGCTCAGGAGTTTAGCTAAGCCGCGACTCAAATACTGGTTGGAGAAGTGGGGCTGGAAAGAAATGCCTCCTGGAAAAACAGTAGTCAGGATTTTAGTTGACTTGGAGCTCGGTGTGTGTCATCATAAGGTATGGGGGTGCACGTACACACGCGCGTGCGCACGAGCCGGGGTGGGGTGAACCCTCAGGCCACCTCTAGGAGCACATGATCTGGAAGACAGGGAGCCCACTGCTCTCACCACAGGCCACACCGCCCGTTGACCTCTACTTGACCTCTGCACACTTGTGACCAGAAGGGACTGAGCCGCGGACTTAGTTGATCTGCCCCACGGCTATGCACTGGGAGGGAGAAAGGTGACCAGCCTGGGGAGAGGCTGTGTGCTGGGTGGATAGTGAGGTCCCCAATATTGAGACTGTCCCGTGGGAGAGACGGTGGCGGGCAGGCTCTGTGTGACGTGTGAGACGGGCCCCGAATTCACAGGCAAATGGGCTCCGGCAGTCACAGCCGCCTGACGGGGCGATGGAGCCCACTCTACAGGAGTCCTGGCCGAGGCCAGCTTCCCGAGGATGCCCAGGTCCACAGGCCCCTTCCCGGCTGAGGTTTCTGGGTGATAACCCGTGTGTCCCCCTGTCCTGGCCTCAGAGCCCTTGCAATTTGTGGGGCCGTGAAGGACCCGTGCACATGTTTTCCCCTCTTCCTGTAGAGTACAGTTTTTATAGGTGAATAAAACACCACTAGGAGATGTGCAGACGTGTTCCGTCAGAGATCATGTGGCTTGGGGCCAGTCAGGTCCTTCCCGTGCCCGACAGGACAGGAGGGGACGGCCAGCCAGGCAGGACATGCGCATGGCGGCTTCTTGGGCACGTGTTTTGCTGGAGTGTAATTCAAAGACCGTGCCCAGCTCCTCCGTGTGCGACGTGAGGAGTTCCCAGGAGGGTGACTCGCGTGTGCTAGGCGGCACCTGGGCGTTGGCAGGGCGGGCCTTTCGCCCTGTGAGCGGCACACGTGCTCTGCCAGCTCTGTCATTAGTTAGGCCTCGCCGGTTAACGAGGAGAGCGTCACTGAACCCCGTTTCAATGGATGAGTCACTGGCTTGAATGGAGTAAGTCTTGCACTGTTCAAAGACCAGCAGGTCTTCCTCCAATATAAACACTGTGGTGATAATAGAACCACTTTTATTTCACTTGTTGACTGAGCAAACAACCGCTTCTCATTATGGGCGAGCCGGCATGGAGAGTGGGAAAGAGTTTCCAGCTAAAGGAGGACCGAGCCGTGCCGTTTAAAGCCGATGGAGCTCCAGCTGGAGCACGGAAGTGGGGTGGAGAAGGCAGCTTGGGGGTTGTGGGAGGGGGGGCAGGGGAAGCCAGCTGGAAACACCAGGTCCTGCTGCCCCTCACAGCCCCCGGGACTGGAGGTTTGGTCATTTGCGGGGGCATCAGGGACTCCCATGTTTAATGAAGATTGTTACCTGGTAAGGGGCGTTCTCAGGATTCTCAAGTTACGGATACAATATGGACGGAAATGAGATCTAGGGTTCTTCTCCTGCTGCCTCTTGTCTAGATTCCGCCTCCCCGCCCATTGTTTAATGCTCGCCTCTCACCCAGCCCCTGAGGCTGAGATGCGCACACCTTGTTAGAACCCCCGATTCCCCGGAGTTTTGCCGCACACCTGGTCTCGCCTGGCCTCTGACACTTAATTCCTCTGCATAGTGAAATCCTGATGAAAAATAATCATTGGCTTTTAGTAGAACTATTAACAGCCTTCCAGCAGCCGATTTAAGGAGTTAGACTCCATTCAAACTCCTAAATTCCTTTCGGGGAACATTTCTAGATTTCCTTAAATTCACAGTGACACTGTAGTTATTTTTCTGTTCCGTTTAAATCCATTTTTACTTGGAGATTATTAGTGTACATTACAGATCAGGAACACCACAAATGTCATTACTAAAATTTATTGATGGGCTCTGTGAACACAGCTCGGCTCCCTTTACAGAGTAAGTTGGGGATTGTTATTACTGGTGGGACCCCTTAAAGAATCTTCTAGCGGGGAGGGGGGGGTCCCAAGGGGCTTGTTTTCCCAGCGTGTTTCAGAATTTTAACCAGCCCCTAAGTTATCAGCAGTTTGGATTTTCTGCTGTTTCCCCATTTGGGCTTTTGTACTTGTTTCCATGTTGAAATACGTCTGTGTTTCCTTTGCCTTGAGTATATCTTTCTTAGTCTGTATGGGCTGCTGTAACACAAGTACCCCAGCCAACGTGGCTTAAACACAGCACACGTTTCTTTTTCATGATTCTGGAGTCTGGCAGGCCCAGATCAAGACACCAGCAGACTCAGAGTCCGCTGGGAGCCGCTGGCCGGGGTGCAGCCTGCTGCCTTCTCATTGTGTCGTCAGGTGGTGGCAGGGGCTGGGGACCTCCCTGGGGCCTCTTTCCTCAGGGCACTCACCCCATTCACGAGGGTCTGCACCCTCAGGACCAGCTACTCCCCACAGGCCCTGCTGCCTCCTACCACTGCCCTGGGGGTTAGGCTTTCATAGGGGTTTTCCAGGACACAGTTCTGCCCGTAGCAGTGCCTCTGCCAGATGGTCCGTGTGCACCTTTTCCTCCAGGGGTCCCCGGAAGCGCCCTTCCCAGGCCCCTCTTGGCCCCAGTGCTCAAGGCCTCTGGGAGGAGGAGGAAGGCACAGGCGGGGCTCCCCTTGGGGTGACACCACCTGCAAGGGAGTCCAGGGAGGGAAGGAAGTAGGCCCCCTTAGGAGAAGGGTTTTAGAAAGGTTAGGAAACATCTTTCCCTTTCTCATATTGTCACTATGTACCCCAGTTTTCACCTAAAGGTGACCTTTCTCAGGTTTGAATTTTTCTTTTTTTTTTTTTAAAGATTTTATTGGGGAATTGGGGGAGGGGAACAGCGTTGGGGAATTGGGGAAGGGGAACAGACAAGTTGCTGTCTTTTTGTTCTTCAGTCTAGTTGCGGAGGATGTTGCTTCACTGGCCAATGTTGGTATTATCATTGCGCTCTTCCCGGATGAGGCAGATCGGTCACCAGCCTCTGGATGTCGCTCACTGTGTCTATTGGCACCTCGCGCTGGCTGCCGGCCACTCACTGTAGTCTATGGCAGCCCACTGCAGCAGGGGCTGCAGCCTACACCATCGCCGGGGCTCGCACAGCCCAGCTCCTGGTGGAGCTGTTGTTAGCTGTAGAGGGCAGTGTCACTCTGCCGGCCCTCAGGTTTGAATTTTTAAAACTAGTTATTATAATTGTTCTTATTATAAAAACATACGTAGAAAGCCAGCATAGTCTCTCCACCCAGAGATCAGTGTTACTAACTCTTTGGTGCGCGGCCTTTATGCTTTTTTGGATCCCGGGGGGGCGGGCGGTGTCCCGCGTGTTTGCACACACTAGCGGTGAGGGCCCTGCTGTCCAGGTCGGGTGTTGAAGCCGGGGATCAATGACCACAGGCAAGATGGGGCCTGAGACCGTTGGTGGAGAAAAGGAGAGATGAGTGTCAGGAACCCCGAGCCCCGCCAAGGAGCTAAGTACGATTTTAATAAAAGGATCGTATCTTATTTTGGGGTAATATGCAAAGAAGGGGCAGACCCCGGTGTGAGTGACAGCAGTGCCCTCCCCTGTCCCCCGTGTCCCCTTTGGCTCCCTGGGAACGATGTTGGAGACCGAGAGCAGGTTGGGCCGGGCCTTGCTGGAGGTCATCAGAAAAGCCCCAGGTGGCACCCTCCGCGACAGCCCGTCCATCAAACCTAAAGGTATCAAAACCTGTCCACATAGGCCATGCCTTCCGAGGTCAGATTTCTGATGGGCTCGTGTACGTTTTTGAAAAATTCCATAAAGAGCGAAAGGAATGAATTAACTCGATGAGACGGAAGTGAGCAGGAGATAACCTGACTGCTGGGGTTCAGTTTGTCGCTCTTTGTCCCGTCGTCGCTATGGTTCCAGCAGAGGACAGGTGCCTCATTTGTGCGCCATGTGTTTACGTCAGGTCTGAGGTGGGAGGCCAGCTCCCTGACTCAGTGGAAATGGAAGCGGCCTGGATTCTGAGGGGCCCAGGTGCAGCAGGACGGACACCTGTGTCCAGGGACGGTCAGTGAGAGGGCCAGGAACACAGGAAGTGTCGTCCTCACCGCTCGGAGCCCTGGGAGCTGGCGTCAGTGAGGTCACCATGCTCTTGGAGGCGGAGAAGCACAGGACGAGCAGCCGTGTCGGAGCGAGGGGCCTGGAGGGCCGGCCCCAGAAGAGGCTGGTTCTCGGCTGACGGTGCGGCAGGAGCACCACGGTGGGTTTCCGGCTGGTGACACACAGGGCTCTCCGGAAGGGATGCGTCTCGGGCCTGTCCGTGCCGGGTGTGCTCAGCGGTTCCAGGCTGACCTCGCCTGTTATGGGCGTGCCATGCCAGGGGCTGCGGGGTTTGGAATTCCAGTGATCCTGTCAGCGTTGTGAGGCGAAGCGAGAGGAGAAACTCAGCTCTCCCAGGGCACGGCCAGGCCACTGGCGGACCCGGAGCACGTCTGGGCCGGGCGACCACGAGACGCCCGGATTTGGCTGAGGTTGTCCAGGGAGGTGATGGCCAGAAAGCCGTCCCCTCTCAGGGCTCAAGACAGTGGGTGGACTGTTTTCTCCTGGACAGGGAGGACCAGTCGGGAAACAGAAGATGGGGCGCGTGTAACTTATTCTGCACAGCCTCCAAGAACGTCAGTGTCCCGGAAAGGCAGATTTTATCTCAAAATAAGGACAGGCTCTGACCGCCCCACCAGTGATGACCAGATGAATAGGTCTTGGGACCGTGGCAGGGAAAGTGGCCTTGGGGACCTCTTATTTTCTAGAACAAGCCTTCGGCGGCCCCTGTTCATCTGGCCAGGTGAGCGATGGCTGCGAAGTGACGGCGTGCAGGCGTGCAGTGTGTTGAGTCAGCTGCCCGCGGGGTGAATTGGAGCTGCCTGCCTGAGGCTCCTGCAGGGTCCAGGCTGGCCGCCTTCCCAGGTGATGGAGGCGACACGATGGGTGAACATGGGCCGCCCTGGAACGTGGAGGGAGGATGGTCCTCCAGACAGAGCCCTGGTGTGAGACTGGTCAGTCAAGGAAACAGCTTCATTTCAAAAGCAATTGTTTAAAATTAGTTTGAGAATGAATTGGAGGGACATTCATTAACTTCCACTGGGGCAGGGGAGAATTTATTTTTAATTGTTTTATCACATTTTCCCTGCTTGACTTGCGTTTTTCATGTTTCTGATGAACTTTGAATATTTTTTGCTGTGTTTAAGCGGATGATGTCTGCTAACTGGATCACATAAATATGTTTTCCTGTGTATATGGCGATATACTTTATATATACGCCATGTGTTTTTCACTTTGAGATTTAAAAAAAAAAATGTATACTCAAATAACGTAAGACAGCCTGATATCTAAGTAAAAAAAAAAAGATGGACCCGTATCTAGGTTAATTTAAAAGGCATTATAAATAGGTAAAAATTATTAATTAAAAATTTAATTTTATTTGTAGATTCTTATGCAATAAAAATACACATTTTAAAGCGATATGAAGGAAGTGCAGATTGAGATGTTTAAGTGGAAACCTGGGGTTTTTAGTTCTCCAGTGCGCTTCTAGTATTTGAGATTCTTCCTGGAGACAGAATAAATAGCGCGTTCTTCCGTAGTCTGTGAGATGCTGCCCCCTTCTGGCGAGTAAAATGATTCTAATGCTGTATGTTCTCAATAGCCATTTTTCTCCGTTTTTTCCTCCCTGTTTAAATATTGTTTCTGTTATTAAACCTGTAAAAGAAAGCTGTTAAAGGATCAGCAGTGGTCTCTCTTCCTCTGTCTCCCTCCTGCCCCATGAGACGCGGGAATAGCTGCCTGATGTCTCCACTGTTGTGATTTTTTAAAATGAGAACACTTCCCTCTCTTGCTCGCTCTTTTCTGTCCTGCCTTCAGCCGAGATGGAGCATCTCTGTGTCCGCGCATTCTATGAGGTTTAGCACTTGGGCAATTTTAAAGAAAATTGAGAATGCGAGGTGGAGTTTTCCAGATTGCTATATTTTCTAATGATATAAACAGGACTAAGAACATTAAAAATAATGTTTAAAGAAATTTAATCTCACCATATCCAGAAGGAGGTGGCTGGAGTCAGGACCCCACTGATGAGGAGAAAGAGACACCTGTGTGCCGGGACTCCGGGCTTTGGGGGTGGCCCAGGTGACACAGGTGTGGGGCCAGAAGAGCCTATTTCAGGCCTGAGGCACCTGCTCGGGTTTCCCCAATAGGGGGTCTCAGAGAGTCAGGGGCAGCCCTGAATGAGGGCCCAGAAGAGGGGAGAAAGGGCTGTGACATCAGAAGGGTGGCGGGCCTTCTGCACGGTTATGACGCCTTGTAAACAACTCCTGAACTAACTAAGTAAAGTATTATTTTCAGCTTAAAAAAGCCCCCACACAACTGCTGGGCTCTTCACTAATTCCAAGAGCAGTCTTTTCTTAGAAAAGCAGGCCTGGGGGTGCGGCGGGGCGGGGAGCCCACCCTGGGGAGGCCCAGAAAAGGCGAAATTACCCTACAGCACCCGTGTTCATTGCAAACACAGACATCTCAAAATGAAACGTTCCTGAAGTCCAGGATTCAGGTTCCCTGTTGCCTGAATTTGCCTTCTCATATTGTTTCGATTTTGTGAAATACGTGGAGCATTTTAAATTATGCTGTTATAAGGAAGGAAGCAGTGCTGTGTAGACCCTCAGTGCCAGTAATTTTAATTCCGAAGCCTGGACTTTTCTGGGACTCATTTTCAGCAGCCACCAGTAGATGGAGTGAGATGTGTAAACACAGGAGAGGGGACCCTCCTGCCACTTGGTGTTGGTGTAAATCCATTGCTAAGCGGGGAGCTCATTAGTAACCCTCTGCTGGCACAGCTGAGCTGGCGGAGACGCGGGCCTAGGTGAAATTGACCGAGCCTACGAGCGTACCTGTGGTCTGCTGTGGGAATGGCCTGTTGTAGAAGGTTTCTGGTGTCCTTGAAAATTAAGAACAATTTATACGTGCATTTGCCTTGCTAAGAGCTATTTAAGAATAAATCAGCACAAACTAGGGTGCTTTATTAAAATATTACGGAGAACTTCAGGTCAAAATGTTTCCTTTTCAGGAGGAAGCAGTGGCGCCCGGCCTTGTGTGGGCCGTATGCTGGTTGTCAGGCGTGTCTCACCCGTCCGAGGCTTTGATACTGGAGCCGGTTGTGTAAATGCAGTGGTTTGCCTGGTGGCCTGCGGTGCTCTTGACGGGAGAGGGATGCCGTGTTCCTTGGAAATTGCCCGTAATCACAATCTTTGCTCTAATTTCAAATCAAGTGCAAGTGGCTCAGCCATCCACGGACACTAAACACGCCCAGCTCTATCCAAGGGGATTAAGTAGGAAGTCAGAGGATCAGCCACAGGTGTTTATTCACACTTATTTGGCAGGTGCTCACACTGGGGGTGCGGTGGGGGATCATTCACATGGCCTTGCATGGCATGTGTAGTCTGGAAACCGCTGCCTGGGAGTCCCACGAGAGGGCCCGTGTCTCACACCAGAAGCAGGGGGCCTGGGAGGGGGCAGCCCGGAGAGCTGGTGCAGGCCGCTCACACGCGGGGTCACCTGGGATTAGGATTCCGCAGGTCTGGGCTGGGCCCCAGCGTCTATCTGTGATGAGCTCCCAGGTAGCACCCCTGCCTGGTCCCCGAGAGGCAGGTGGGGCTGGGCAGCCCCTCGGAAGTCCTGGGTAGCGGGCGTGCTGTGTCAACATGCGGCTGCATTTGACGGGATTGTGTAAGCAGTTTTAATTGTTAGATTGATTTTTCGAATTTTGGACCTTGAGGAACCTTTGGAGACCAGCTCGAACTCTTCCCCCGCCCACTCCAGTCCTCGAGACGAGAAAACCCGTGTTTCCTAAGACCTGTGCATTCGCCTGTGGGGCCCCCACCCCCACTGTGATGGCCGCTGGAGGCGGGCCTTCGGGTGCGGGGAGCCCCACGATGGGCTCTGTGCTCCTCTCTGTGAGGCCAGAGCTTGCTCCCTCCCCGTCTCTACCTGGGGGGCACAGCGGAAGCCAGAAGGAGAGCTCCCCCAGGAAGGGAAGCGGGGCACCTTGCTCTCGGACTTCCGGCCTCCAGGACTGAATTTCTCGTGTCTCGGCCAAGTGTGTGGGATTTTGCTCTAGTAAGAGCCTGAGCTGCGTAACCCCGCAGACAGGGTGTGGGGAGCGAGAGAATCAGGGTTCCCTGCTGCAGGCTGGAGGCCTGTTGGCAGTGACGCCCCTCCCAACCCCATGCCTCAGGCCAGGCCACCGCCAGCTCCTCCTCGCACCCCACGGCCGGCCGCCAGCCCAGGGCGGGGGCGCAGTGGAGAGGAGTTGGAGGGACTGAGCTCCAGAGATGAAGGTGGGGCGTCCCCTCCAGGGCCTTGAGCCCTGCCCTGCCCCCCCGGAACCGTCCAGGCAAGCTTGTTGGCGTTTCTCCTGACGGGCCAGCAGGCAGCCCTTGTTCCGGTCCCTCTTCCCTCCCTCCTTGTGGGGTGGCTCTCTGTCTCCTGGGATGAGCAGTCCGGGTCCTGCCTCAGCTCTGAATCACGTGCGGACAGCTCCTAAAGGGGATAGTCCGGTGTCCCACACCCCTCAGCTCTGGGGTCACTTACCGTGTGCTGCGCAGAACCGCTCTTTACCTTCTGATACTCTCACTCTTGGATAATCTATCTAGATACTCAAAATTAACTGCAATGACATGAGAAGGACCCCTTTGACTTTAAATGTGACAGATGGCATGCTTTTGCTGTCACCAGGTCGCCCCTCTGGGCCTGAGTGTTGCAGTCCGTGGGGTGGCCTGGGATCTGTGCGTTTGGTGCGTGTCTCCTTGGGCTGTGGGACAGCTCAGTCCCCGGCGGTGTCTGGTGGACTCATGGCAAAGTGTTGAGTTTTTTACGATGATTACCTTTTGTAGATTTTAATCAAAAGGAAAGCACACGTATCCCCTGAGAGGTGCTGAGACCCAGCCCGCTAACGGCATTTGGGAAGCTGTTCAGGTATGTACTTCCCATTGAGTGCCGACCAGCCCTCACCTTCCATCTCGCCGGCCAGCCCTCACCTTCCGTCTCGCCGGCCAGCCCTCACCTTCCATCTCGCCGGCCAGTCCTCACCTTCCGTCTCGCCGGCCAGCCCTCACCTTCCGTCTCACCGGCCAGCCCTCACCTTCCATCTCGCCGGCCAGTCCTCACCTTCCGTCTCGCCGGCCAGTCCTCACCTTCCATGCATCAGCCAGTAAGATCAAGGCACTACGTTCAGAAAGTAAAGTTACGGAGAACTTGGGTTTGTCCGAGACCTCGCGTTTGAGCAGACTGAACCGTACACAGGTGAGGCCCTTGGCTAGTGATGCCAGAAGCCCTGGCAGGTGCTGGGGGCCTTGGGAGGGTGTCGCCACTGCGGACTTGATGTCGGGAGAAGATGAGCTCCTTGTTCCCTTCGCCACAGGTAAACGTGTTTCCTGGATGCCTTGGGATGCCTGCACTAAATCAGTTTGAAATGCTTCCTCTGTTTTTCCTGTGGATAATGTAAGGCCCAAAGGGAATCTTGTAGCTGCTTCTAGAAGGCACCCCCGTTTCCTGCAGCCGATCCTTCCTCGAATCCCGAGAGCAGCTGTATATGCAGCTGTGTATGTATCTGTGAGGTGTGCACTGTTAGCTGCTGAGAGCGTGTCAGCCGGACCACCCTGTGGCTGCGGCAGGTGTGTGTTTCTTCTCTCTCCCTGTCCCAGTCTTGCTCAAGGTGACAGGGAAGGTGGGGTGGCGGGTAGGAGGCAGGGACACTGTCTGCCTTTTGCCCAGAGAGTTGGGCACCCCTGGGTGCGCCGTAGAGGACCGCAGGGGGTGTGTGCTTTAAATAATCAGCCCGAGTGAAGGGGCAGGGGTAGGTGGTGACACTGGCCCTGATGTAGGAAATGACCACGAAGTCCCTGGGAGGTTTTACTTCTTGGCTGCAAAACTCAAAACAAAACAAAACAAAACAAAACCTCTACCAAGTCAGGCTTTGTTTGTACAGAGTGGTCCCTTGGCTTTAAAAAACTGCCTACGACTGGGAACCATTGCTCACGTGGCTCCGGAAGCTTTTGGAAAGGGCTTTGAGATCCCACTCACCAGCACCAAGACAGAAACCTGTGAAAAACGCCCAAACAACCTGGTTAAAAAATGGGCAAAGGACTCGAATAGACACTTTTCCGAAGAAGACATCCAAATGGCTGATAGGTGCATGAAGAGACGCTCAGCCTCACTGGCCATCCGGGAGATGCCATCAGCATTTCATGGCTCACCGCCATGGCCGTTTGCTCACATGTCCTCTGTGGCTGCTTTCAGGCCACGCTGGCAGAGCTGAGAGGTGGTGACAGAGACCTGCCTCACACCCTCGGTGGTGTCTCTTGGCCTGAAACCCCTAAACTGCTTGTTCTCTGGCGCCTGACAGAGGTTTGCCAGGGTTGCTGCAGCGCCTCCGCCCTCCTCGCCTGCCGGGCCCCGGCCCCCCACCCCCGCCCCCCACCCCATCCACTGGCCTCGTTGCCTTCCCTCCCGTGTGCCAGCCTCGTGGCCTTTGGTGCAGCTGTGCCGCCTGCCTGGCGTGCCCTTCCTCTCAAGTTTTTCACTTCCTTCCAGACCTTGCTCAAATCTCAGCCTCACAGTGGGGCCACCCCTGGGCAGCGCTGTGATGGGGCTTCCATCGGCCCCTGCTGGCCCCCTCATTCTTTTTCTGTTTTTCAGAGCAGTAACCAGCGTCTGCCATGCTTCTTCTCACTGTGCTTGTCTCTGGTCTGCCCTCCACTGCTGACTGCACGCCCTGAGGATAGGGGTCTCTGGCTCTTTGGGCCCCAAACTGGGGACCCCACAGTTCGTGGTGCTCAAGTCATATTTGTCGAATGACTTAATGTGGAACAGACTGTGCAGCTTAGGTGCTCCTGGGAGGCGGAGTGTGCCAGAGGAGAATGGAAGCGCCAAGACCGTGTTTGCAGCGCGTCCCAGAGACGGCGCTTCGGGTGGGCTGCCTCCTCTTGTGTCTAAAAACATCCTAGACTCTGTACATAGGAAACTTACAGTGATTTTTTCCTCTTAAGTATTTTATTTCATTTTTACTTCACAGTGAAAGAAAGGATCTTTCCCTCTTCCCAGTGAGTGTCCCTCCGCGTGTATGAAATATCTTCTCAGAGCTGCAAAGTCCAGCGTGTAAACGTCTTGGCTGTTGAGTCGGTGCGTGGGGGGAATCTCAGCACTAGAGTTCTTGGTGCTTTGGGCGTTAGCTGAGTTTTATCCCGTTGGCGAGAAGGGTTTCCCAGCCCCAGGTCAGACGCGGCTGCACTTGGCCCAGCCCCCGTTCTCGTCCAGCGCTGCGCTGTGGGTCCTCGGGTCCCTTCCAGCATCCCCAAGGTCACCGCCGCGTGCCTCGTCACATTCCCCACGTCCATGTATTCTGTTGTTTTTGGAAAGTTTACTATTAATAGATCCCTTATCTAAGAATCTAGATAAAAAAAAAACTGCTGCATAGTAGTTGGATCTTGTTTAAAAGCTCTGTAACCATGCAATTCGTTTGTTTGTTCGTGTTTTTATTTTAAGATAAATATAATCATTGCCCTCAGAATTGAGGCACCCTCCAGCTATATAACTTGGCATCAGGAATAGAATTTAAAAAATTTGGTTCAGATGTATCATTCCTTCTCAAATTAGTATATTGCTCACCACTTTACTCTTTAGTCCTTTTTTTTTGTTTTTGGTTTTGGGTAGCACATTTATGTTTCTTCTGGCAAATAATATTTGAACAATAATTAAAAATGATAAGCGGGGCCAACATTGGTTGAGTGCTTTCCATGTTCCAGGAACCGTGCTGTGCATGTCATGTGCATTTCATTAACATAATTATTGTTAACCCCGTTTTAAAGACGAGGGAAGTCGAGTCCGGGGAGTTTGTAACTGTCCCAAGTCTCTGCAGCTTGCTCCCCGTGGAGCTGAGTTTTGCCCACGTTCCCTAACCCTAGTCTGCTCTTAGCCTTTCACTCATCATTCAGCACAGTGGCGTTTCGCACCAGCTTGGGGGCTGCCAAGTGGCCTGTGGGCGTGTAACAGGTGGAAGCTCCAAACAGGACGCCCTGAGGGAGGCCACGAGGAGACCAGCCTTTGAGAAATAGCTAGTACATTTAAAAATGGCTTTTCTGCATCGGAGATGGGGAGGCTCTGAGGAGGCTGCTTTCTACAAAGGACCAGCTATCCCCGGTCAGCACATTTTTGTTGTGCAACAGTTCTTCACCAGCAATGAGCTGATGACTCCAGGATTTCAGCCACAGATCTGCCCGCTGGAGGAAGTGGCGCCCGCCCGCGTGCCATGGCAACACGCACGCCGCATCCTCTCCCTCCTGCGGCTTCAGTTTGGTGGCTCTTGGAGAGCCGGTTGTTTCAGACACAAAGATGTGTTTGCCCGCTGGAGTTCTGATCTTTTCTACTTTTGGGAATTTTCTAGACTTGCCCTAATTAGCGTGCGTTTCATACTGAAAACATAAAGCAAGCAAATACGTTTATATGGCTGGACACTGGTAGATATTCATGGTTTCCCCGAATTGACCATTTTCCAGGCCTCTCGTAGGTATACACTGAGGCTTCTTCTGCGGCCCGCTTGCGTCGGTCACACTGGGTCTGACTGTCCCGATGTGTTTGCAGCTGCTCCAGCGAGCCCCGTCTTTTACCCTCTCGGGGCCCCTGGTGCGGGGCAGGAGGGAGGGCTGCCGTTCCCCACCGCACCCATGCTCGAGGCTGAGAGCGGGTCATGCGCCCGTTTTGAGCGGAGGCAAGACTGGTTTGCACGAGGCGAACATAATTGCCCTTCAGCCCCCTGCTGTCCGTCGCGCTGCGGGTGGGTGGCAGGGCAGCAGTCCTGGTGGGGATACAGCTCTCCACAGTGCAGAGTCCACGCCCTGCTTCCAGGAAACCGGCAGCCGGGCCGGTGTCTCGTATGGCATCTGAAAGGAGCCTTTTTCAAAACGCGTAATTGGGTATCACAGCAAGTCCGTCATATCCCCGTAGGAATCGGGGAGAGATGGCAGAGGCCCTTGCTGGTGCCAGGCGGTTTTCAAGCCATAGCAGCACTTCCTCTGGGAAATTATCATTATTCACAACCTCTTCCACTCGCGTCATCTCATTGGCCCACTGAGGCTGGGGGTGATGAAACAAGGTCCGGCGGTGGAGGGGTTTCCAGCAGAGTTGGGACCAAAGTGAGTTCCTGTGTCTCCAAGCCCAGAGCCACCTCTCCCCAACCCAGGGCTGTCCCCAGTCAAGCAGGGGAGGGTCCCATGTGGAGATTTCATAGAAGATCAATGCATGGTTCAGCCAGTTGATACTTGGCTTCCAGCTATACTGCTGTATTCTGTCAGCTTTACCTTCTCACTCATGAAATCCAGCTAGTTCTGTGGAAACCTGGCTGCAGTTATGTGAAGCTGTATTTATGTCACTTCAGTACCCCCGCAGGAAGAAGGTGACACATGGAGCCCAGGGCAAGAGGAACGCGGTCTGGGGTCGGGGGGACTCGCTGGGAGCCTGGCTGTTCACCATTGGGGCTGTTGATGATTCGGGGACCCCTCTCCAGGCTTTGCTTTGCCTCCCACATGGAGGCGGGGGACAGGTTGGAGTCTCCCCAGAATGATGTGACGATCGGGGGGGGGGCAGCGAGAGGGGACACTGCTGGCGGCTCCAGGACACCGTGGTGGGAACATTCTGTGAGGTTGTGTTGGTATTTTAGAATTTTTAAAGAACAGATAATATCTAGATGTTGTGTTCCACCAAAACAAATATTGTTCTTTTGAAAATATGTCAGACCAAAAATGCAGGCAGACCTCCTCCTCAGCCTTAGAAAGGCACTGAGTGGAACACCCACGGACTCCCAGGAGCTCCGGCTGATGACCAGCCAGCCCTGATGTTTACAGGGCGCCCTGGGGTAGAGGGCGGCAGTGGGGTCGGGGCCGAGACTCCGCCTGCTGCACACAGACTGGGCGGCTCTTACGTTTGGTGTCACAGCAGAGTTCTCCGGAACGTCCCCTTCCTGAGCCTCAGGGCTGCTCCTCTGCCTGGTGTGGGTCCTTCTTACTCTCACAGGGAAAGGTGGCTGGCCAACAGTGCCGGCGGCTGTCGGGACCAGAGCTGGCTGACTGTATTCTGGAAAATTCCATGCTGTGTGTTTTTCCCTTGTAATCTGACTCTGGGAAGAGACCCGCTGATTGGAGTTGCCAGCCGAAAGGGCTTGGCAGGGATTCCACTGGGTGTGGTCCTCAGAAGGTGGCACTGTCCCAGGCAGGGCACCAGGGATGCTCAGGCAGGGGGCAGTCAGGCCCACCGCCTTGCCCGCCTGTCCAGGGTGGGGCGGGCCCCGTATGCCTGCCACGCTGTGCCCGGCCCTGCCGCCTGCATGAACGGGGAGGGCACGGGGAGCCATGGTGCTCGGAGCGCTTACGTGGTTACCTGGCTGCTCCCGGGCCACAGACGCAGAAATGACGGAGCCGGAATAGGCACGGGGTCCCTGATTCCTGAGACGCTGCTGCTACGCGGCTGCCAAGCAGAACACCGTTTTCCTTTCCCTCACTTAGTTTGAGTGGGAGAGAGAGCAGCAATCTTTCCATGAGATGTAACTGGTGGAAGAGCTGGAGGTCAGCCTGACGGAGGCCTGGGGGAAGCAGGGGCCAAGAGCAAAAGCAGCGCTAGGGAAGATTTGATCTGGCGGAACCCACCCTGAGTCACTGAACCTCTTTTTCTCTTTACTTTCTGGGTCGCCCCCTGAGTACTCACATTGAGAGTAATGATAGTAATGGTAGTAGAAGTAGTAGTAAGAGTCATGAGTCTCCTGAGGGTTGGATGGATCAGGAGGGAGAGAGGCAAGTGTGGGCTGCACCCCATGGGCCCGCCGGTCTGGTTTCCCCTGCAGCCCCTGACAAGGGCCTGGGGCACGCCCTGCACCCTGCTCTGCGTGTGACCCGTGCACACTGTGCTGGCTGCCTCTGTGCCCCACGTCCTGTCATGGAAAAGGGGCGGAGATCCGGGTCTTAGGAGTATAATGGCATGAACTGCAATGCCCTTTGCATTCAGACGCGGGAAGGGGGTTTATAAGGTGTCACCGTAGCTGGCGGGGCAGCAAGGAATCCTGAACTCGCACATTTGCTTGCTTTTTTGGAAAAGAAAAAAAAAAAGAAAAGAAGAAAAAAACAATGCCCAAGAGCCATTTGCAGCCGTTTGCAGGATGAGGGGTCTCTGACCCCGCTGTGTCCCCCAGGGGCCCTGCGGGGGGCAGCAGCCTTCCTGGTCCCTGTGGTCTCAACCGGGAACTTGAGAGGTGAATACTGTAGAAGCAGCTGAGATGAAAACGTGGACCCTATAATAAATCTATTTAAAAACAGCTCACTGCTGTGGAAATGTTGGCATAGCTTAATTTGGATTTTGAAGAAAGTGGCTTTTAAAGACAGTTACAGGGGCCGGCCGTGTGGCGCGTTGGTTAAGAGCTGGCTTGGGACACCAGCGGCCCCGGTTCGGATCCCACATATGGGGGCCACTGACATTGCCCTCTACTGCTAACAACAGCTCCACCTGGAGCTGGGCTGCTGTGAGTCCCCGGGACGGCATGGCTGCAGCCCCTGCTGCCGTGGGCTGCCATAGGCTACAGTGAGTGGCCCGCAGCTGGTGTGAGCTGCCAAGAGCCGCTGTGAGCGGCCGTCCAGAGGCCAGCAGGGGTTCTGCTTCATCCGGGAAGAGCGCAATGACGATACCAACATGGGCCAGTGAAGCAATGTCCTCCGCAACCAGACTGAAGAACAAACAAACAAACAAAAGGACAGCAACTTGTCTGTTCCCCTTCCCTGGTTCCCCAACGCTGTTCCCCTCCCCCAATTCCCCGATAAAATCTTTTAAAAAAAAGTTACAAATGCTGACTGTATCAGGACAGGTGACATGTGGGAGGCATGGCCCTGGCGGCCTGAGCCCCGTGGGCTGTCCGCCTCTCCTTCCGAGCCTGCTGCTCTCCTGCCTGGGACCCTGGCAGGCCTCCGGCCCGCCTCTGCAGCTGGAGGGCTGGCCAGGGAGACCGACCCATGCTCCCTTCGGCCCTGGGCCCTGCGGTTCCTGAGGCCGCTTGTGTTTACCCCTCTGTTTCTAAATCTTCGATGATGTAAAAAGCCGCTTTTCCTGTTACAAAATGCTCTGTAATCAGAATTGAAGTAGACTTGTAAACATGTACATGCACCTGCAGCCAGATACAGCCATTGCGAAGGCCTTCGCTCGCGGTGCCGCCCAAGGTGCCCACCAGGGGCTCTGGCCACAGGCCGACAGGGCGACGAGCCTGTCTCCACCTTTGGCGTAAGCTCCAACGAGGCCCTGCTGCCACACTAACTGGTAAACGGCAGCCCCTCTCGGCGCCCTGCCCGAGTCGGGGCTCCAACTCATGGCCTTTGGAAGGACACATTTCAGGCTTTGTCACTTCCCTTCCTCACATTCTCTCTGAGCAGATGTGACTTCCTGAGGTGCACACTCTGCTCCTGGGGCTCCCTGCCCCGGAGCCGAGGCCTCAGGGGCGCCCTGAAACAGGACGCAGGTGTCCGCTGGTGCCGGACGTCCTTGTAGGCCCCACTTCCTGCCGTAACGCCCTGCCCCTCGGCCCTTCTCATCCTTGTCCTGCCTCCCACCTGGAATCCTCTCCCAGCATCTCAGAGTGCCGCTGGGTTGGATGGTTGACCGACTAGCTGGGGTTTCTTCCCATGGACTGGCTTACGGACTGAAACCCAGCATCACCCCGGTGGCCACGTCAGCTCCCCGCAGTGGGCGCCTGCTGGGCTGGTGCCGACCTGCTGCTGCTCCGAGGGGTGGGCTCTGCCAGCTTAGGGGCCACCTCTTCCATGCTGTCGCCACAGCACCTTCTCAGCAGCTGACATTGTCACTTTGGTTTGGTGTCCTGGTGGCCCATGAAACACTCTGGGGTCCAAAAGAGCCCCTTTCCAATTGAAAGCCCTTTGAGGTCAGGACGCTGCCACTGACTGACAGACCGACACCATGCTGCTGCTTCAGTGTCGTGGTCCTTCTTAGTACAGCCTTGGTTTCCACAATGCATGGGCACCTTTAAGGAGCCTTTGCAGGAACGGTTTGCCAGGAGCTGAATGCAGGGTGACGCGTGGGGTGTTTTGAAGCCGTGATTTTCACGCCCGTGTAGATCACTGGGGTGCTCAGGCCTCAAATCCAGACAGGGATGATCAGAGAACCCCTCTGCGAATGTGTTCTCTGAACAGGAGGCCACGGCTGGCTGGGTCTCCCCACGATAAGCGGGGGGCAGCCTGTGGTAAAGGACGACGGTGTGTACGTTACAATTGGAGTAAAAAATGCACAGTTGAGTTTCTGCTAAAATGTAGAGTTGGTGTAAATGCTTTTGTTTCTTTAAAGAGCATTCACTAATTGTGATTTGAGTTTCTTACCTTTGTAGGAAGTTTCACATCAGTATGTTGACGTGTTAGACAAAGAAGTCTGTGTTCTGTCCCAGTGTGAGCGCACGCGGTCACTGTTGGGTAGCACGCCTGTGGGTCTGTCCTGCGGGGGGTGAAACCACTTCTCAGGCCGCTGGTCAGGAACCCAGGGCCCAGCGGGTCTGCTCACAGGACGTGGTCGGCGTGGATATTAGTCATTATATAAACTTACCCTGCTGTGCTGCCTGCAGCCTCAGGGGAGGACAGGCGCGCCTTCTGTGCTCACCGGAATCGTAAGCCGAGCCCTGTTTCAGGACTTCGTTTTCCGAATTGTTTTGTATTAATACTTTCTCTTTTCCTGCGGAGGCCCATGGCCTGCTGCTACAGCATGTGTGTGGGGGGCCGGCTTGCTGTGCTGGAGGGAGCATTATACAGCTTGAACCCCAGCACTGGGTCCCGCCCCCCGGGTGGGACTTCTGGGTGCTTGTTAATTGATCACACCTCTCACAGCTGGAGCTGGTGCTTTTGGATGGTGCTGCTTCAAGTGGGGCCCAGATGCGCCTCTTACATAGAAGGCCTGCGCACACTCCCGGGCCAGGGCTGCACTAAATAATTCATGTCAGCTGGGGCGCTTGCTGCTGGTAATGAGCTCTCGGGGGCCGGGCCTCGAGTGCCTGCCGGCCCTCCGGATGCCCTGTGCATTGAGCTTGGCCTTTGTGCTCATTCAAACTGACAGATACACACTCCGTCACTAATTGCACTCAGGTGCTGAGGGAGCGAGCTTTGAGTTAGTTTCCCTCCCACTCTTGAGAACCTGCCACTCCGTGACACCAGTGTAAGAAGAGTCACATTCGGGTGGACAGGATTTGGGAGTTCTCAACCAGCACCCCCGGGGCACGTGGGATCTGGCAGCTGCTCTGCGCCGGGTGCCAGCGAGCCAGGCTCGGGTCTCGCCGGGCGTGTGCGTGGTGGCACTTACCTGCCTCCACTTCAGGCTTGTCCTGATAGCCACACCGAACTCGTGTGGATCCACAAGCCAGCAGCCCTGGATTCCAGCTCCTGCCTCCACGCGAGACTCAGCTTGGGTGGTCTTGGCGTCCTTCCACCTTTTAAGTGTAACGCGTCTGTGAGCGTGGCTGGGGGGTGGCCCTTGTTCGTGGGCAGGTAGGTGGCCTTCCTTGACCCACTGTTTCCCAAGGTGAGGTGAGCAAATAAATGTAAGTCGTGTTGAAATAGTTTTACACTTAATACTCTTTATATGAGATTTTGAGGCCAACAGTCTTAGGAACATAAGTACTTGAAAAATTGGCAACTTATTTTATAAGAAAATGGATTCTGCCTTGTGATCCGAACCTGTTCACATTGAATGCATCTGTCGAGATCCCTTATCCCCAGACCTTTCAGCTTCCCTTAATGAGAAGTATTACATCACTTTCATAGCAACCCTGGATCCAGAAACTAACAACACTCTGAAGGATGCGAGAGGCCGGGGAAGGAATGGTGTCCGAACACAAATGCGGTCTCTCCCCTGGACGGCCCTTTTTCTCCTGCTCTCCCGTAAAAACTCCTAAAACTGTAAGAAAAGGAAAAAGAGGAAACTACACCACAAGTAAATAGAGCCACTTTATTGTGTATTACTCCAGGTGATCTACTGATGGAGTATTTAAAATACACTGTAATAGCTTTAAAATACCTCTTTGTGAACATGCCTGATTGGCACAGCTCTCCCCCAGCTGCTTCTCCTGCAGTTGGGAGAGGCTGTAATTAACAGCAAATTAGCATATTGCAACACTGTCCCTGTCCTCTGGTGTCCTTGCCCATCTGCTGTGAAGGGAGCCTCGGTGACACCTGGCCAGTGGCGGCCTGTAAGAGGTTTTGTCATTTAGGAATGTGTGGATGAGTCAGAATCTTTGGCATGATTTTCTTCTTACATATATCTGTCTCAAATATATGTCAATCTATGTCTATATATGTCTATATATATACCATATATATAGTCATATATATATATGTATATAGTGTGTGTGTGTGTGTGTGTGTGTGATCAAATAATAGGGTGAATGTTTAAATGAAAAAAATTTATTACAATAAAAGACACATTGCCATTAATCACCCTCAAAACACACCCCCTCACTTCGAACACATTTATTGTATCATCCTTGCCACTTTCTGAAGCAGTTCTGGAAGTCCTCGTTTGTGAGTGTCTTTAGTTGTGCTGTCGTGGCTGCTTTGATGTCCTGAATCATTTTGACTTTGGGGAAGAGCCAGACGTCACACGGTGCCAGATCCAGTGAATAAATAAGGTGGATGAGGACACACTATAATGTTTTTATTTGACAGAAATTGCTGTACCAGAAGCGATGTGTGACACGGAGCGTTGTCATGGTGGAGGATGATTTACAGCACACTTTAAAAATGCACCTTCTCTCAACCGGAGCTCACACCCAGCTGACTGCATCAAACAAGTTGAAACTTGTCACACATTGTCACTAAGGTTCGAAGTGCCACTTCCCGTATTGAAGATCCCTGCCTTTCCAGTGTATGGCACTCGGCAGCAGCATTCACCGTATTTTGTGATCACAATGGAAAGGCCCCGTGTCACACATCACTTCTGGTACGGCAATTTCGGTCACATATAAACATGACAGTGTGTCCTCACCCACCTTATTTAATCACTGGATCTGGCACCGTGTGATGTCTGGCTCTTCCCCAAAGTCAAAACGACCATGGAAGGTGAACGTTTTGAATCGATTCAGCCAGAGTCACCCTAGTCACCATCAAGTTAGCAGTGTGATCAGTGCTGCTTAGAGGGAGCTAGCCGGTGCTGGGCGCGTGTGCCGGGAGGGGCCACGGGAGGGCTTCTGTGGAGGAGAGAGTCAGCTGGCCGGCTGCTGCGTGATCTCAGCTCTCGGGGGTGGGGTAGGGGTGGGGGTGTGTCTCACCCCAGAGTGGGACAGCGTGTGCAAAGGCCCTGTGGTGGGAGGAAGCCTCCAAGAGGAAGAAGGCTGCGGCAGCCCGGAGGGGAGAGAAGGGAAGAAGCGTGGCGAAGGCAGGGCTGAGCTCTGTGTCGCACCTGGGGCAGGAGGGGCCCTGCAGGAATGTGCGCCCACCCCTGTCCTCCCCTCCTGGGCAGCCTGGCCTAGGATTTGGGGTGGGTCAGGCCCGGGGGCAGACGCAGGTGTCCTGGTGGTTGGGGAAGGGGCTAGATCAGCTACCTCAGTGTTCACATTTGGTACCGTGACAAGCTGTCTTTCTCTGTTTTTTTTTTGCCTCTTAGGAATAAATTCGAGTGTGTAGCTGTTAATTGTTGCGCACAGATGTTGTCTGTACTCAGAGCACCTGTTATATGTGATACTCTTGTAACAGACTCGGTCACCCCACCTCGGTCATCGTAAGGCCGCTCCCAGAGCCCAGTGCGCTGCTGCCAGTGGCCGGTGTGCTCGAGTAGAGAATGCCATGTGAGGTCAGTGGGCTTTCTGTTGGGTTGTTTTTCTCATAAAACGGGAATGATCGTAGTGTCTTCTGTGAAGGGTACGAGAAGTTTTGTGGCCTCTGCGACTTCATCTGGTCACAGGCAGGCGTTGTCACCTCTGCAGCCCAGCTGTGGAGAGCAGTGTCCAGGGCTCAGTTTAGTCATCCATGTGACTGGCCATCAGCCAACCAGGCATCACAGGGCGTCTTGACCTCAGTGTCCATCCTTTTCCCGCTCTGCCTTGTACTGTCTTTTCAGTGACCCCACTGAGCTTGCCAGTATTGTTAAAATTGGAGCTATCTAAAGGGACCTAAAATTGGAACGATCCTATGCTTTACTCATATAGCCTGAGATATTTTTTCAAAGCATTATCTCTGGTGGTGCTAGGCAGAGTTATTTATTACATTTTGCCTAAATTTATCTGTAAACTTGGATCAAATGTGTGTTTGGCATCGCTCTCATCTCTGAGCCACTGTAGCCTATTTTTTATGCCAAGGGAAGGTATTTTAAGGCAGTGGGTGTGCTATCCTCTGGTCCCCTGACATCACAGGAGAACTATGCAATCTGCCGCTCTCCGGGAGCTGGGTTATTGTGAAACTGGGTCAAGTTATTGTTTTTCTCTTTTTGCCTATAGCCGTTCCAAAGACAGCATCCTTTCCTCAGAAAACAAATCTTGAAAGTCCAATAGTCCTGGGATGGCCCTCAGAGAAAGTGAAAAGAAATTGAAAGAAAGAGGTTTGCCCTGACAACATCTTCTAAATATCACAAACACTTGAAGCAAAATGAAAAGGCAAATAAAGAAACCGGGGGAGGGGGGGATATGTACAACATGTGACAGAGGATTGTCTTTTATATGTAAAGAGTTCTTACAAAACAGTAAGGAAAAGAAATCCCTCAACTAAAGGAACAGACAGATTCCTAAAGAGAACTCAAGGGGCAAATAACATGTAAATATATTTAGCTTTGTTAATTACAGAGGAAGAGCCGTTAAAATGATGAGGTGACTTTTTCAAACCTAGTTATGTACAATCCTTAACACTACGGGAGAGACCCCGTGTTGACAAGCGGCTGTGGACACGGGTCCTGTCGGTCTGTTTTGGCTGCTGTGACCCCAGGCTGCGGGGCTTATACACGACGGGATGTAGGGATGTATTGCACATTTGTCTGGAGGCTGCGGGTCTGAGACCACGCTGCCGGTGCGCTTGGGTGAGGGCCCTCTAATCGGTCGCAGGCTTCTTGTATCCTCGCGTGGCCGAAGGGGCACGGGGTCTCTGAGGCCTCCCTTCCAGGGGCGCTCACCCCATCCCTGAGGGCTGCACCCTCATGACCTGACCACCTCCCACAGGCCCTGCCTCCTAATGCCTTCACCTTGGAGGTTCCCTGTCAACCTGCCAATTGCAGGGGCTGGGCGGAGGGCGGAGGACGATCAGACCATAGCAGCCCCCTTTTTCATTAGTGGAAGGAATGTAAAGTGGAACAGCCCTTCTGGAAAACAAATTCGACAAAATGTAATGGAAGTCTTAAAATCGTATGTCGCCTTAGGCCTAGCAGATCCATTTCTGCCTATTCAGCCCTCAACCCTGGGTGAGTTCAGCAGAAACCCACCCCCCAGGCTGGTGGCTTCTGCCTGGGGTCCCCCCCCGCCCATCTGTAGTCAGCTTGGGTAGATCTTTCATAAATGTTTTTGCCCTGAGCAGATTTTTAAAACAGTAACAGGAAAAAGAAAAATTCTGAACATATGACTTAAAAACCCCTTTGCAGCTTAACAAAAGCTTGAGAAACAAGCCTTCCTCGTTGCATCATTGAGGCAAGGGGGGGTCTGTGTTGTAAGTTTTAAATTATGTTATTATTAACTTCCCTAGAGATGCTTGTAACATGAACAAATGTGAATCCTTACTTTTTTTCTTTTCTTTTTTTTTTTAAACTTCGAATGAATTAAAAAGCCAGAGTTACAGCAGAGTTCTCCAGGGATTGGGCAGGGCTCCCATTTACAAATTTGTAATAAAGAAAGGAAACATTGTCGTGTTTGGCGTGGGGAAGGAGCCTTTCCGGGAGGGGGGGCAACTTTTAATTTTAGGGATTAATTGTAACATAGGGAAACATTTTGTAATGTGAGTAGATGAGGAACATCCGTCCAAAGAATCACTTTTACAAACTAGGTTCAAATGTGCAGAGAATTGGATTTTGTTCCATCTAAGGCACAGAGAGCGACTCTGCACACACGATTGAAGCGCTGGTTAAAGAGAAGCGTGGGACACTGGTCTCCGCGGCGGCCGCCCTGCTGCCTTCCTCGTTCAGAACCTTGGCTTTGAGTTCCAGTTTCTGCTCGTGGCCCTGCGGAAGGTTTGGGCGGAAACTTTTTTTTTTTCATTCCCATAAAGTTAATTTATTTTCCCAAATACAATTGACGTACAATATTATGTTAGTTTCAGGTGTGCAGCAGTGATTACACGTTTATGTGCTGAATGAAGCGATCACCCCAGTAAGCCTAGTCCCCATCTGACACGACACATGGCTATCACAAGATTATTGACTATATTCCCTATGCTGTACTTTACATCCCCGAGATTTTTTTTTTTTAGTATTACTTTTTTTTTATTAGTTTCAGGGGTATAAAACAACATAATAATTAGACATTTCACCCCTCATAAAGTGGTAACCCCCCCATCTATTACCCCTTTGACACCGTAGATAGCTGTTACAGTACCATTGACTGTGTGCCCTATGCTCTGCTTCACATCCCGTGACGATATATAATAGTTGACACTCAGTATTATTCCACTTCAGCTTCAGGTGCACAGCACAGTGGTCAGGCATCTACACAGTCTATGAAGTGATCCCCTAATTAGCCCAGTACCCATCTGACACCCTACATAATCTTTACAGCATTATTCTATTCCCCATGCTGTATTTCACATCCCCGTGACTATTTTGGGGCTACCAATTTGTGCTTTCTAATTCCTTCATCTCCCCCATCCCCTCCCATATTTTACCTTTAAGAAGTTCGTGGGGGTTTTTTTTTGGACTCTGAAATCAGATTTCTTTTATTAAGTAAGTGAATACAGTGGCCAGTTGTAAGATATGAATGAACTCACTTTTAAATTTAAATACTGAGGCAGTCCTTTGGGAAGGGGAGTCCCTTTGTGGTGGTGGTGTGGCGGAGCTGGGTCTCAGACCTGGGCTGTCTGACCCTGGGATGAAAGCTCAGCCTCCGTAGCCCTCTGCTGTACGTGGCCTGCATGAGAGAACGGGCTCCGTGCAGACGCCATCCTGCCCTGCTTCATGGGGACGCTCCATGGGTGTCCTGCGTTGGCTGCCCTGCGAGTGGACAGGTGTGCTGAGAGCCGGCAGCCGTGGGTCAGTGACCCCCGCCGCTGTTTCCGGACATCTTGCTCAGGGTCCCACTGGCCCCCATGTGACCTGCGGGGGGGTTCCTCCTGTGTTGTAGGGAGGCCCTGCCCTGCCTGGCTTGGTGGGGCTTTGTCCAGGACGTGCGGCCCGAGGTTACCCCGGCTCGGTTTCCCTGAGCCTCGGTGCCCGCTGGGCCCTTCTGATCCGGGCTCGCTGCCTTTGGTGACGGGTCGCAGGGAGGACCCTGTCGTGCTCGCCCCAGTTGCTTGTTCCCCAGTGGGGCGCTGCCTTCCTGGGCTTCTGCAGCACCCGCTGTGGCCCCCCCAGACCTCCCTCCTGTCACACCTGCAGCCTGCCATTGCTCCTTCCTGAGATCCCTCACCTTCTAAGGTCAGCAAATCTGGGCTCCGCCTTCACAGTCTGTCCAGATGTGACGGCCTCATGCAGCCAGCACCCTGGCCCCGGGCGCTGCCATCGCTGGGTCGCTGCTGCCGGCTTCTCGCTGCGCCACCCTCCGCGACAGTCAGCCTCGCACAGCAGCTGGGGGCAGCCCTGAAAATCAGCTCGGGTGTGACTCATCCCCTGGCTTTCCAGGTGCTATGTGGCCCTTACCTGCTGCCGCTCACACCCTGTGGTCACCCTGTCCCTTCAGCAGGCCAAGGGTGTGCTGTCCTGTTCACTGTGGCTTAGGCTGTCAGCAGGTGCTGGAAAGAGGGACTCAGTACCTCTCCTCCTGTCTGGCCAGTCCGCGGTCCGTAGTTCCCTGGGCTGCATCTGGGCGCCCACCTGTGTGCCCGCACGTGCCTGGGATGCTGAACGGAAACCTGACCTGTGCCTGGACTCATTCCACAGAGCCAGATAAGCGCGGTCGGGGGCGGCTGTGGGGCAGCGCAGTGCTGCGCCCCGCTGGGCCACTTAACTCCAGCAGTCCGCTTGCTCCGGCTTGTGGACTAACCAGGGTCAGCCTTGGCCCCTTGGAAACCAGACCTGTAACCCTGGGAGCTGCGGCCAGGACACGTGGGCAGCGCTGTAGCCACTCACATAGGTCTTAGGACTTGTGTGGACCATGACAGTTAATGCTTATTGAGCACTTATGGACCAGGCTCTGTTCTTAGCACTAACTCATTTACCCCAAACTGTGGTACATGCGAGATACAGGAAGTGCGCAGGTGTTGCTTCCTGCGCGTGTATACACGCACATGCGCGCACGCGCGCGAGAATCACTGTAGGAAGTAAATTGTGATGTTTTTAGTCTGCCAGTCAGCACTGCTTCAAGGAAGTGGGCACAGGTCTCGGTGGGCTGGGGCCCTTGCTTACTGCACCCCACAGGTGGCGACGGAGGGTATTGGGAGTCAGCAGCAGAGCCCATCCGTCTGGTTGGAGTACAGGCCTGCCACAACAAGGAAGCAAATATGCAATAAAGCGAGTCACACGAATTTGGGGTTTCGCAGCGCATAGAAAAGTTACGTTAATGCTATACTGTAGTCAATTAAGTGTGCAGCAGCATGTTTAAAAAAAACCCAATGGATGTACCTTGACTGCCAAAAAATTACTATGAGCCTTCAGCGAGTCATACGCTTTTTGCTGGTGGAGGGTCTTCCCTTCAATTTGTAACAAACACACAAGATCTGTGCAGACACAGGAAAGCGAGGTCTGCCCATACATTGTAGGGGTGAGCTCATTTTCCTGTTGATCCCCTGATGTTCTCCAGCTGCCACAGCTATGGATGGTGTTTTCACATAACTGGGCCTTTCCTTTGGAACTTGTGTTGCAGCTGCAGCAACAAGGCATGTGAGCCGATGGCCGGCCCCGGGGACCGGGGCACGTTCTGTGGGCTGGCCTCTGCTTGTGGGTGCTGGAGGCTGCACACGCGCGTCACAGAAATAGATCCGTGGGCAGCAGCCGGACACACAGCGAAGCATTGCCTTGCCTCGTGCCAGCTTGTGTAAACGTTAGCAAAACATGTTTGGGGATGGAAGATTAGTTAATTTGGAAATGACGGGTAATTAGACTTCACCCATGCTGCACGTGGCAGCTTCGACAGTTGCTGCTTCAAAGTCTCAGGGTGTCACAAGCCCCCCTGGGTCAGGACGCTGGTCTCGGCCCCTCGCTCGGTGGCTTTTCTGTTCCTGTCCCAGTCATGCCCCACTGGTGCCCACGGGCCGCTCCAGGACCTGAGCCGCCCGCGAGGCTGGGCGGAAACGCGAGGTTGGGATGCTGCACTTGTAGGCCTGTGATGAGCTTGCGTTTCCGGAAGCCTCCCAGCGACACATTTGGGGGGCACGTCTTGACTTCTGCCTCTTCAGCCCGCCCCTCACTTGAGACATTTCCTCTGAATGAATGACAGCCTCTGCTTCCTGCCATCCTAAGTCATCACTTTCTACGTTACATTTTTTTTTTTTAGTCTTGTAGTGTTTTCAGTATTTATGAAACACTTAGTATTTGTAATATGACCAAAGGTCATATCTAATAAGGTAGAGGACCCAAGAGGAATATTTTGTTTCCGCTTGAAAGATGATTCCAGTGGGAGCCGCCTCATGGCTAAGTGAGATCACACCAAGTGTGTCCGTGAGCGGGGCCTCCGGGGGCGCTGATTACTAACAGAATAGCACTGGGACGTGGCCAGCCCTCCGGAGCTCGTGGCCAAATACCAGCTCCGCAGCCGCTACCCCAAGGGATGGACGTCTTGCTGAAAGGAAACTTCTTAACCGTTGAGAGAACCTTATATCTTAATTGTTGGAAGCATTAAATAGTTCAAATACTAAAACCCTGAGAGAAGGCCATATGGGTGTCATTACGCATCCCCCGGATTTAAAATGTTACCACATTGGCTTTTTGTATATGGTGTGTGTGTGTTTATTCGCACACACAGGTCCGTACCGGGCACCGCCGTGGCGTCACCTCAGGTTCTTTTCAAAGAAGAGGAGTGGGACAGGGCTTGTCCTGCGGCCTCACTCCTTCCGCCTGTAGCAAAGCTGCTGTTGGGACAGAGGACACCGGGCCAGGCCACCGCCGTAGGCTGTGCCTGGTGCTGAGCCACCCTGGGCCGGGATCCCCAGATGCTGGTCGGGGCTGGAAGCAGGTGCTCTCTGGCAGAGGGGAGCCTGGGGTGCGGTCTGGGCAGAGGGGAGCCTGGGGGTGCAGTCTGGGCAGAGGGGAGCCTGGGGGTGCGGTCTGGGCAGAGGGGAGCCTGGGGTGCGGTCTGGGCAGAGGGGAGCCTAGGGGTGCGGTCTGGGCAGAGGGGAGCCTGGGGTGCGGTCTGGGCAGAGGGTCGAGAAGGTGGATGTGCCCAGAGGCTTGAAAGTGCAGGGCCTCTGAGGGCAGATGGACCTGGGCTGGGCGGAAGGACGAGAAGCCCCTGCGGGCCTGCTAAGTGACATGCACGATCGGACTTGGGGAGCGAGGAGGAACACAGCCAGTCAGGGTGCGTGGCCACAGCCAGGCCATCTAGACCATGAGAAGAACAGGACGGACACACAGGAGGGCTGTCTCCAGGCGTGGGGACCAAGTGTCGCGATGAGGGCCGCTGGTCTGACACGAGGAGACTTCGGGGAAGGCAGGAAGTGACCATTCCTTGGGGGAATGTAACGACACCTTATTAATCAAAAGCACCTTCTGAAGCAGATACTAACCATCTCATCGCTTTCTATGGAATACATCATTGCATTTTTTATTAGGAAAGTAACACATGAATATGGAACTTCAAAGCGGAGAACTGCAGAGATTTTGTGCCAAATAAAACACACATTGGCAGAGAAGTTGTTTTTTTGCATACCCAGCATCCTGTCACATGTCCTCATTAATATTTTGGTGGAATTTCTCCTAACCATTATTCTGTACATTATCTCTTAAAGATGTTTGCCATCAGGTTTTGTAGTCTTACGGCACAAGCGGTTCCCATGTCACGTGACAACACAGCCCAGCCATGCTGTGCGGACTGTGAACTTGATAAAGAATTAGGGCGGGTTTGGGGGATCCGCGGCTGTGCTGTGCCTCTATTTTCCCAGTCGTTCACGACGCTTGTGAACTGTTCTTGGCGCCCTTTGGCTCACGCTCACTGCTGCTCAGGTGCAGACCCGTGCGTCCTTCCCAGCACCACCTCCTTCCCCTGCTGCCGCCATGGCAACGCTCACCCCGTCTCTGCTCTGGTTCCTCCTCCTAATTATTGGAACCGAGGCCTGTGCCTGCCCCAGATTGGTGCTGGGTCTGCATAATGCATGAACCCGAATGACAGCCCCGCGCTGAGCCTGATCAAAACAAAGAGCCCGCCTCTGCGAGATGGGCAGATTGTGGAAACATATTGTGAACACGTTCTCTGCTAACTGAGACTCGTGTCATGAAACGCGTCTTTGGCCTGTCAAAAAATATTTTGACAGGGCCTACAGTCTAGCTCCTTCATATGCAAATGTGTCGGCAGTGCCTAAATCCCAGGGTGACGCTCAAGGAAAAACCCACCAAAGGGGCGACTGACGTCGTCAGGGTTTGTCACTCCCGCAAATAAACACGCCGAGGAGATGCTCTGTTTTGCTCTGATGTGTAAATAGCCAACTCGATGATTCCGATGCTGTCATCCTGGGGGGGAGTGGAAGGATGTCCCCCGGGGACCCGCAAAGGTTGCTTTAAGGACGTTAAACTGAAAAATCCATGCGTGGAGCAAGGACAGATGATGGATTGGCCAACTGTGACCAGCCAGGCTGTGGGAAATAGCCAAGGAGAGGCCGGGTGGTGGGGGAGCCGGGGAGGCAAGCCGCCCCCGAGGCCCTGTTGGCCGAGAGGACCCTGAGCCCAAGGACCAAGCCGCACGGTGCTGGTTGCGCCTGCCGTTGCTGGCCTGCCCGCCTGGAGCGTCCTTCCCAGGGGATGCGCCTCCCCCTCCCGCTTCTTCAGCAGCGGCAGTGATCCTGGGCGACGGCCCCCCTGGGCTGGGCTTTGCGAACCTGAGCAACTCACTTACCCTCTCTGTGCCTTGGCGTCCTCAGCTGGGGCCGGGGGGCGGTGAGTCCCATCTACAAAACCTGGTTCTGGGAACGTTCAGTGAGGGGCACATGGAAAACGCTTGGAGAGGATGTGGCAGGTGGGAAACGCTGACGGAGTTCAGGGGGTCCTGAACCGAGATCCCCCACTGTTGGGTGGGGCCTCGCCCCTGAGGTGCAGCTGGAGGTGTGTGGCAGCTTCTGGAAGACCTCATGACAAGAGCGCAGGTGGGTGCCTGCGCCCCCTCCTCCTGCTGCCTCCCCTGTGTCCTCTGCAAGCGTTCTTATCAGACGATGATGGCTGTGCTGGCATTGGAAGGGGTCCAGACTTACGGAGTCCCCGGCCCCTTGGGACAGCCGCTGGAGAGTCCGTTAATGTCAGAGGGAAATCCCTTTCTGTCTTGTTTAAGCCATTGTTGTTTGAGGTGTTCAGGTATGTGTGGCCGAAGGATCTGAATTAACACACACGGTGAGGACATGGTATCTCCCAGACCCTGGAGGTTAGCCGGCCCTGCAGGTCAATGTCTTAGGGTGAATTAAACCGGCTTTCTGGCTTCAGTTCTCAGCACCTGACCTGCGTTCCCAGGAGAGTACCTGGCTGCTGTGAGCACCCCCAGGCTGTGCTCTGGGCCTGGGGGGTTGGTAGGGGTGCCCCCAGCTTGCCTCTGTGCCCCTGAGGAGGACCGCCTACCTAACCATCTCCGTGACACTTGCAGCAGCTCGAACTTGGCTGATAGGACAGACGGGTCGCCGTGAACTGGCGAATCCTAAGCACACCTGGGGCTGTCCGGCGACCATCTGCTGAGTGCCCAGTCTTCCTTTTGTGGTTCCTGGTGGCACGTTGGTGTCGGTTTGTAAAGCATACTCTGCTGCTTCGATTTTCCTATTTGGATGGACACACAGGCTTTAGAGGAACATTCTGGAGGTGAGCTGCTGGAAACAAACGTGGCGGCATGGCAGTCCCGGTGCTGCTGGGCGGCGTCGGCATCTCTGTGTCCCTAAATGTCAGACGTGTGCAGGCTTAGCCCCTCACCCTGGGCAGCTTGGTGGGATCTGCGCTCTGCTTTGCTTGCGCCCCTCCCCCCAGAGCTGCAGCCTGGTACCCCGATTTCCTCAAAGCCTGGGCTGGCTAGACCCATGCGCATGGGCCGACCGCTGGGACCACGGAGAAGTCTCTGTGGCTTTAAGATGAATGTGGGGCTTTTCAGGTGATGTTCCCACAGTTTCATCTCTCTCTTGAATTTCTTCTTTGAGTTCTGGTATTATAACAATGTACTGTATGTGTTCCGAAACGTGCCTGAGTACATCGCTGCTGGATGAAAGTTGGGTTTTTGAGAGCGCTGGGTGTAACAAGCTAACTTTGTTTACATTTCACCCCCCAATCCTTTGGGGTCTTAGCCAGCAGCAGCATTGCGATAATTGCATACCTAGCGCTGTTTCAAACAGTAGAGAGCCTGGGCTTTGGAAGGCTCCCTCCCTCAAGCTCTTTTATAACTTCTCATGGAAACAGGAGCCCAGAAACTGCCCATTGGAAAGTTATTTCTTCTGTCGAAACGGAATCTGTCAGGCTGAGAGCTAAGCCCATTTTAATCGATCCCCCACCTTGAGCCCAGCTGTGCTCAGGACCCTGCAGAGAGAAGTGGAACCTGGGGGGTGGGGTCCGGGACGCGTCCCTGCTGTCTCTGTGTCAGCCCAGCCTTCTCTCGGCATTTCTGTTCAGCAAGGCTTGAGTCCCCCCTTTTTGTGGCTTTCCCCTCATCAGTCTCTCCACATTCCCACGTTAGTTGTGCAATTGAAACAGAGTGCTGGTTTGTATTTTGGTCAACGTAAAGGCTCTTCAAGCATTGAAAAGAGCATTGGCTTTTCAGGGAGGGTTGACTTGACCTTCCACGAGGGAGCCTGTGTTTTGTGCTAAGAGTCCTGGCTCATCGTTGGGGGAGGGGGAGCCCTGTGCCTATTCGTTGGATAAATGAGTGGATGGAGCAGGCAGTCCCCTGTCTACCCCACCGTCTTGGCCCACGCCCCTCAGAATTGGCAGTGACAGTGGCAGCTCTGTGTTGTGAGGTCTGCACAGAGGTTGTGTGGCACCTCCTCAGCTCTGAGGCGTGACTGTTTCTTCCCCGACGGGGAATCCTGTACAACCTGTGGCCATGAGGCACCTGTGGCGTAGGAAACAGGTGTCCTGGGTTTGAATCCTGCCGTCCCAGCCGGCTGTGTGGCCGTGGGGAAGTCCTTAACTTCCCTGAGCCTCTGCCTCCTGGTGTGTCTATGGGAGTGAGGACACCTGCCCACGGTGATCTGCGGAAGGAGGGGACACACAGCAAGTAAGTCCTCACTGAACCCCAGTGGCATCTGCGACTCGAGTGAGCCAACGCTAATGAAACCAGTTTCACCGCAGGCTGAGTGATAGAAACAGGGTAAGCCCCCGGCATCGCCTGGGCCATGTAACGAAACAGCGCGACTGGGGGCCCTGCTGTGCCCCCGTCACCACGCCGTGTCCACCGCGCAGCTCCCTGTAAATGCAGAGTGTTTCTTCCATTTCTCCTCTCTCTGCCTAACAGGATTCCACTTTCCCCTTGCTTGGTAACAGGCCCACCCAGGAAAACAAGGTGCCCCCAAAGTTTGATAAAGCCGTTAGATATGTAAATAGGTTTACTCCTTTCCTGTCATTCAGAGAATTCCAGTTTCTGAGACTATTTAAAATGGCTTGGCAACAGTGGGTTAAGTCTCTGAGAAATAAGGGGACAACATTTGGGTTTTATTTTGGAATAAACGGACTAGATCAGGGACTTTTCCAGTGTAGGTGTGGAAGACACCTGTGGGCCCTTCCCTGGGGCTCCCTGCCTCCCCCAGAGCCCTGTGGGCCTCGGAGCCGCCGTTCCCCAGAAGTGTGTGGTGTGTGTGTGTGTGTGTGTGTGTGTGTGTGTGTGTGTGGTGTGTGTGTGTGTGGTGTATGTGTGTGTGTGGTGTGTGTGTGTGTGTGTGTGTGTGTGGTGTGTGTGTGTGTGGTGTATGTGTGTGTGTGGTGTGTGTGTGTGGGGGTGGTGGTGTGTGTGTGTGTGGGTGGTGTGTGTGTGGGGTGTGTGTGTGGGGTGTGTGTGTGTGTGGTGTGTGTGTGTGTAGGTGGTGTGTGTGTGTGTGTGTGTGAGAGAGAGAGAGAGGCAGGGAAGGCCGAAGCACGGTGTCCTGGGAACGGCAGCCGTTTCCCCTGCTGGGCCTTAAACTCTCTCTTGTGCAGAGCAGGAACCTGAAGACCAAGGCTGGTCCTGAAGTTTCTCTTCGCTTCAGTGAGCTCCTTGGGGCTCTCCCGTTGGGTCATCTTTCTAGGACTTGGGCCCCAAGCAGAGATAGGGGGCTGACCTGTGCGCTGTGGTTTCAGGGTGCGCTGAAGGGTGAACACCCACTGCGCTGAGGTTCTCTGGGCTCGCTGCCCTGGAGGGCGACATGGACGTCCAGCACGAGCCCTCCGGGTGAGCTCGGGGATGGAAGAGGACTTGCCCAGACCTCACGGATGCCCAGGCGCCCACTCCCCCACCGCCCTGGCCGCTGGGACCCCCCACCCAGCGTGACCAAGTCCTTGTGTCACTACTGGCTGTGGGTTGAATTGTGCCCCCTCGAAATCCTTGTGTTGATGTCCTAGCTCCCAGGACGTAAGGATGTGGCCTTACTTGGAAAACTGGTCACTGCAGATGTAATTAGTCAGGGTGAGCCCCACTGCAGTATGACTGGTGTCCTTATAAAAAGGGGACGTTGGAGACCAACATGCACACAGACAGGATGCTGTGTGATGATGAAGGCAGGGACCACCAAGCCAGGGAACCCCCCAGCTCCCAGCCAACCAGCAGAAGCTGGGCAGAGGCCAGGAGCAGCTCCCCGACAGCCTCAGAAGGACCAGCCCTGCCGGAGCTTTGATTTTGCATTTCTGGTCTCCAGGACTTTAGGACCATCTAGCCACCTGGTCTGTGCCTCAGACACAGCAGCCCTAGGAACCAAAAAAGCCAGCTGACTTGCCATGTGACTTGTTGTATGAGGCATTCGCATGTGAGCTAAGTTTATCTGTAAAATGAGGGAAAGACCTGCTTACAGGGCTGCCTGGCGCACTGCACATAGTAGGTGTCGCGAAAGTACATATAGACTGAAACAGTGAAGAAAGCTGGAGTGCGTACCACGGAAAGTTACGAATAGTCTAAGGGAAACACTTACACGATGTGGGGAAATGTTACGTTCATGTATTAAGTCAAAACAAGTTGTAACGTAGTAGGTTGAATGTTATCTCAATCTGGTAAAAAAAAAAAAAAATGTTAAAAAATCCTCTGTTTTCCCAGATAAGAGACCAGAAAGAAAACACCCCAGTGTTACTAGCAGCTGTCTGAGTGGGACAGTACAAGCCACTAGCTCTGCTTTCCGGGGCTGGGGGAAGAATCGCGTTGCGTTGTGACCGCGTGTCCTGGAGTCCAGTGCGTCCCTCATTCCGCTGGAGAACAGGTTGGGAAAGCATGGGATGGAAGAGGGGTGGCCACTCCGCAACTTGAGACAATCCAGGAGAAGGAAGGTGTCGGCCTGGGTCAGGGTTTGTCAGCTCGGGCGTTGCTGGCATGTTGAGCTGGATAACTTTGGGGGGCTGTCCTGTGCGTGATGGGGTGTTTCGCTGTGTCCCTGGTCTTTGACCCGTTAGATGCCAGTAGTAACCGCTGGCCAAACAACAAAAATGTCTCCAGACATTTCAGATCGGATGTCCCCTGTGGGGCCAAATGGCTCCTTGAGACCATTGCCTGAGGGAGTGGCGGTGGGGGTGGAGGTAGGGGACACACCCTGCAGAGACTGGCGAGGGAGCTTGTCTGCATTTGGTGGACGCAGGTCTGCAGGGCGGGAGTAAGTCCTGGGGAAGGAATTGGACGGAGAGTGGTGGCACTCGGGTTGGGGGGGCGGGGCTGAGTTCCGTGCCGCCATTGGGATGGCCGAGCGGTGTTGTCCACAAAGCTGTTGGGCCTGTGGCCCTCAAGCTCCAGTGTGAGCAGGGCCATCCCCTAGAAGGTGATACAGAGAGGGGAAGCCAGCCACGGGGGATGGACGCCTCCAGGGTGCTTGCGTGGCCCGAGAGGTTGGCCTGGGATGGAGCTCTGGGGGGGTCCCAGTGTTTCCAGCGTGGGCAGAGGAGGCCGAGAGGGGAATTTATGTCTCCGGCCAGAGCTGTTGCTCAGGGACTGCTGGGCGGTGAGGATGAGGCCCCCGGGCCCGTGTGGGAGCATCGCGGGTGGGACCTTCCCCGTCCTCCGTTCAGTCCCCCGAGGCTCTATTGGTCAGGCGGGCTGCTGTGTGTCTGGGCGTAAAGGGGGTGCGTTTCTGATTGAGGAGGAAGCACGGGGAGCCTCTCACTCGCTGAACAGCGGCGCTTGGCTGGCTGCATCTCTGCCTGTCAAATCACAAACAGTGTGCCTTGTCCTGCGTCGGCGGGCCATTATTTCTGCCTCTCAGAGCTGCTCTAGGACTTGGTTTTTGGAGTATTTGCAAGGTCTCCAGAGATCTGGGAATGGATCATGTCCTCAGGAATAGACAGTTTGTCGTCTTGGAAACCAGCATCTCTATAGTTGTGACTTGTCTATTACGGGGTTCAGGCACCCCAATCACCAGATTTCCTTGACCCGAGGATTTCCACTGGTTTGTGGCGTCCCCTTAGTGGGTGGTTGCCAGCCTCCAGGGCCACCTAATCCTGTTTCTCTGGTCATATGCACTTAACCTCCTCCTTCCTGTGGGGCACTAACCCTACCCCCACCAGGTAGCTGGTTGTGGACGGCCGGGTCCGCCAGGGACTCCCAGGTGGACAGGGAAGGGACGTCATGCCGTGAGAGGCTGACATATTTGGACGTTTCCTGCCTCTGCTGGATTCAAGCTGGCCCAGGTCCCGAGAGCCTGCCTGGTTTACTGGGCGCTTACAAAGGCAGGATTCCTACCGGCCATCGTGGCCCAGGCCGGGAGGGGAGGGAAGGTCCTGTCCTCCCGCAGAGGTTCAGGGGTCAGGGGAGGCCAGCTCTACGCCGCCCAAGGATAGTCTTCCGGAAAAAGGATGAACCCCCAAACCCCGCGTCCCCATCTCAGAAGCAGGGAGACCCTAAAATTCCACAGATCGTTTTCCCCACTGGTGGGCGACAGGCTCAGCTTAATTAGAGACCAGGAAGGAGTTGGTGTTTCCTGGCTGTTTACTGGCTGTTCCAGGCTGTAAACAGCTGCAGTCTGTCATTAAGCTGCCTAATTGGAAGGACTGCAGCGACAGGCAGCCGGGAGTGGGCCTGTTGGCCATCTTTAACCCATGCGTCAGCTCTCTCCTACCTGCCACCGGCTTTATTCCTGTCACCTTTTGAGAATGTCTTGGGGGGCAAATTGCAAAGAGCAGTGTCAGGCGAACCCTTTACACTTCACCGTTGGCTCGCCTGCCCGTGGAGCGAGGCTGGGGGCCTATTCCTTCCTTCCCACTGGAAGGAGGCGTGTCAGACGTCGAGTGGAGAGACAGGTCCCCGTCTGTCCATGAAGCCGTTCTGTCTGCCTCCCTCTGTGTGTTTTCCTGCCCAGTGACAGTGCCTCCAGCTCCGCCTTTTTGTCACGACCGGCCTGACGCCTCTGCCTGCACTGGTTCTTTGGACCTCTGGGAGGTTAATTCCGGCGCATGATGGGGGGGTTTTCCCAGAACCCACCCAAACCACACGCTGCTGCCCAGCAGCCAGTGGCAGACACGGAGTCAGGCAAACCTTAGTGTTACCCTACAGCGAATGACGGGAGTTTTGAACTTAAAAAATAAAAAATAAAAAACAGAAAAAAAAAAGCCCTCTAATCTTACAGATACAGTTCAGGCAAATGAAACTACAGAAGTATGCATATCTCCCCAAAATGTGGAATTCTTTTGTTTTCTTTTATAAATAGGCTCTGGTTGTGTTTTAGGGAGACTTGTAATTAGAAAAGAAAAGCCTCTGTGTGTGTGTGTGAGAGTGTGTGTAAGTGTGCGTGTGTGTAAGTCTATGTGCGTGTGTGTGTGTGTGTGAGTGTGGTGCCCTCCTCTGTGTTCCGCTGCAGCAATGCAAGCAGCACTTGGGTAAATGTCGGACACGTGGAGGCACCCAGCCGGCCGCATCACTGATTCTGTGGGTCCCTGCTGAGCTTCCCTTCCTGCCCATGTGGCTACGGACTTGTCCCCCCACAAACCTGCCTCTGCTCATTGTCCAAAGGCTTTACTTTCCTCCCTCATACTCTCCAGGATATTGTCTTGTGAGTGGGAAAAGGACACATTGGACAAACAGGGTTGTTGCTCTGAGATGACGCTCCGACGCTGCAGGAAGTGCTGGCCGTTCCCAGCCCGCTGCCCGACCCGACGCCCTGCTGGCGCTCATTTCCCCGTGTCCTCCTCCCGACGGGCTCCTCCGTGCAGAGATGCGCTTCGTCAGGCTTCTCAGCAGCCGTCATCAGCCTCCACGCCCATCATCGGAACAGTGCTGCCAAGGCCTCCGTCTGTCTGTACGTCCGCGGCCCCTTCTGGGAGCGTTTTGGTGGCTCACCACCGGTGGGCCGTTTCTTCAGCGGTCCTGCAGCACCGTGCGCCTTAGCCCCGCGGGAAGCCCTCCTAAAGTGTTCCCACGTGAACCCCCAGCGGGTCCTCCCAAGTGTCCCACCTCTGTGCTCCTCACCTGCCAGCGCAGCCTCCTCACACCAGCGCCGCGTCTCCTGAGTCTGGGAGCTCCTTGGGTATAAAATGGGACTTCTTTCTCAAGCGTGCCTTTCTCTGGTCACTGAGGGGCGTGGGGGCGGTTTTCAAAGAGCCAGGAGGGACTGTCCCCAGTCGGCCCGCCGGGAGAGCCTTCCCACAGCCAAGGCCTCTGGACAGAGATGCGATGTTGGTTTTGCCAAGACTGCAGTGGACGGTCGTGCTTGAACTTGTCCTCCCCGCCCTCCATGTGTCCTAACAGCTGTCGGCAGAGGCGTCCACAGGGGCCAGCTGTCCAAAGGCAGACCCGCCCTGGAACGGGCGAGCTCTGGTCTCCGGGCGGCTGGCCCACTGGGAGGCGAGCCGGTGGTGTTCCGGCAGCCGGGCGCCCTGCTTCAGGAAGTCACAGGGCGGTGGACGGCTCCAGTTAGGAGGAAGCACAGGCACAGCTCCTGCTTTTAGAAGAAGAAAATGTGACAAGAGGGTCAGTTTGGGCTTCACAGCGGACTCCCTCAGGAGGGGTGGCAGGGGACACACACAGTTGGACCAGACCTTAGCAGCCATCTTGCCACCGCCTTCCTGCTGCAGAGGGGGAAACTGAGGCACGGGAAGCGGTGCCGTGAACATGTGGGTTCTTGGAACTTGTACAGATTTGCCCCGCGTTATCTTTTAGTTGCATTTGTCAGGGTGGAGTGATCATCGGGACACAGAGGAAAGGAAGGACCTGGGAGCCCCTCTCTGTTTGCATAAAGGTGTATCTACCTGTTCGGTGTTGCTGAGACCCGAAACATCTCCACTGGGCGTCACCTGCAGGGGTCCTGGAGATCAGCTGATTGTGCGTATCCATCTGAGCACAATTCAGTTTCCTTTTCTTTGACCAGGAAGCCAGAAGCTGAGAAGCACAGTGTGGAAACATCACCTTAGAAACAGACTTTGCACAGAACTGCTTGTCTTTCCCATTATGCTGTCTCTTAATAAGGCCCCGGTATGTGAGTCAGCATGCACATTTGGTTTTCCTGCACCCTGTAATCTGCCTCTGAGAGACAGCTGATTATCTAATCAAAGGAAGCAGACGGCAGAGCCCATGGTGTGTGCAGCCCTTGCTCTGTGCCTGTGGTGGGGGAGGCCTGGAGGTCTGGCGCTCGGGACGCGGGGTGCTCGTTGACCCTTAGAAGGTCAGCCTTGGAGGTGTCATGAGTTATTTGAGCCGCTTCTGCCGCAGGTGGGTGGACGGGCTGGGTGGAGCCTGGGAGGCCAGGCCAGAGGCTGGGGGAAGACAGCCTGGAAGGACCCTGGATTTCTTCCCGATTAGGTAATGCCCAGGAGGGGTGGGGAGGCGGGCGGGAGCACACCGCCAAGGCCTTCTCACTCCCACGCCGCTGTCATGTGCGGCCTCACGGACCGTGTGTCCCCGGGGGGACGTCTCAGAGAGTTCATGGTTGATATTTCTCTGTTGTCCGTGCTGTTGCTTACACAGCCGTTTCCAAGGAGGCCACAGTCTGAAACCACAGAGGAAACCCCGTTTAGTGGAGTGGGGTTCATCATCGCTGTCTGCTCTGGAATAGTCTGCTTGTAGAGTCCTAATCCCCCGCCTCGGAGATCAGCTAGTCTGTCCCCCTTGGAGAGGATTGTCCACACGGCCACTTAGAGTAAGCTCGAGGCACCGCTGAGCCAGCCGCGGACGCGAGGTGGTCCAGGAGCAGGGGTTGGCTAAAGGGGCCTGGGGTTGGAGATGGGACAGAAATGCAGCCAGCGGGCTGCAGGCAAGGCTCCGCCAAGGGGTGTCACATCCGTTGGTTCACCGTCATCTGCTGGCTGAGAACCCCAATGTTTGATATTCTTATATTGACTTATACAGAAGTACTTTTGAGAGTGTTGGGACTTTGCTATCTTTCTTGAATGACTTATGTAGAACACGTGTGATTGTCATGGGGCAGCATCGATCATGGTAGAAGGCCTCTAGTCTTAGACCTGTGTGCTGCCTCCAGGCAAGTTGGAGTTGGAAAATACCTATACGTTCAATTAAAGGCTCACATACAACCGTTTCAGAGTTGCTCACAGAGAGAGATTTCTTAGCCAGCGGAAGGAGGCTAAGTGAGCAAGGTCAGCCTGGACCTGGAAAAGCAGCTCCGCTGTGTGTCCTGACCGGGACGGTTGGCCAGGACACCAAGGGCAGCCTTTTGTTCGCCTTTTCAGGTACCGGTTCAGTGTTTGGTCACCGCCATATGCAAATGAGTTTTGTAATTTATCATCTTGACAATAGATCACAGCCTGTCCTGCCATTAGAATCTTTACATGGTTTGCTGAGCAGGGAGAAAGTCTTTTCCTGAGGGCACCTGAGTACCCTGAATATCTCAGCACCCACAGAGGCCTTTGAACTTGCTTTGTAGACATTTTTCGTTGAGAAATCACAGTTAGTAGTCTACGAAAGAAATCCTAGTATTAACATGATAGAATTTTAGTTCTGGAGTGAGCTTCCACCATGGTTTTAATCTAATCTCATCACTTTTCTTATGGGGCAGGCTTGTGGCTGACCAGTGCGGGGGGAGGGGGGACCAGGTGGCGCCTGTAGGTCCTCTCTTCTTGTCCTCACAAGGGACCACGCAGTGACTCACTGCCCTTGTCAATCTGGGTTATAGAACACTGTTGCCAGTTGAGACAAATTTATTTTTTTAATTAACGCACCTCCCCCCCAGTACAATCAGAAAAGGTCAGCAGTACTGGGGTGACTGACAGGGACACAGGTGACTTCTGATCTTAAAGGCGGTTCCCTCTCCTCAGAAAGCGGCACAGAGTTGTAGGCTAGGATTGAGGAGCTTTGGCTGTGGCTGTGTTACCATGTCTGCACAAGGCCGCTGCCACCTCTCTGTTTTCTAGCAACCCCCGGGTCCTCTCCGGGCACACCCCGCCCCCATCCCCACCCCCTCATTGTTTGTTGCTTGGTTTCTTTTCTTTCCTCTGGTTGACTGTTGTTTAGGTTGAGTCCTGAAATTGACAGTGCACTTGTCCCTGTATCAAGGCCAGTGATAGGCCACTGATGGGACAGCCCCAGTCCCTCATCACACGGAGAACTGCATAATGGGGACCTGTGAAGTGCTGGAATTGCAGTGCCTGGGGTCAGAGGCTCCAAAGGGGGTGATGAGGTGACCTTTCCCTCCGCCCACGTGGTCCTTCCCATGGAAAGAGGCTTTTCCCTTCCTGATGGGGTTCCAGCCGCAGCTTGCAAAGAGCTTCCTCCCGGTGGGGATCATGCCCCCTTGTCACTGCCATTGCCATAAAGCTAAAGCCGCGCCAGGGCGGGAACAAAGGCCACTCAGTGCCGGAGCCTCGAGTGTTAGCCTGGCTCCAGCCCTGGGACGTGAGAAGCAGGCCCCGCCGGAAGACGGGCGGTCGTGCTGGTTGGCGCCAGGCAGCTCCGCTCAGAGCACCCTTCCACGTCTTAGCTGGTTTCCAGTCTCTTAGGTCAGCCACGGGGTTTGGGAGTCCCTGTGGCCTGGCTCCAGATTTCCGCTGCCCCACCCCAAACCCCCACTGTGTGGCTGAGCAACTCCCCTCTAAGCCGCCAGCCCTGTGCTTGGAGAAAGGAGAGGGCTAATGGTACCCACATGGAAAGTTGCTGAGGACTAAACGCCGTCACACCTAAGACAGATGCGTCCCAAAGCGTGCTGTGTTCTGAGAACCCGACCACCAGTGTCAGCTTCCCTTAGGGTTGTTTTCCATCCCAGCTGTGATCTTGGAGGACACAAGATGGTGTGACTTTTGGGAGGGCCCCAAAGGGGAAGTCATTAGACATTTCTTAGAGGCTTTTTTTTTTTTTTTTTTTGAGGGCAGTGTCACTGGCCCTCATATGTGGGACCCAAACCGGGGCCGCTGGCTTCCTAAGCCAGCGCTTAACCACCGCACCACTCGGCCGGCCCTCGTAGAGGCTTTTTAAAAACCCTGAACTTGACATGCCTTGAAATTTAGTTGTATTGCAATTTAGGGAGGAGTGTGGGTGGGCACCCTGGTGGAGGTGGGTGTGGTCACAGGGCAGAGAGCTGGGGTGGGGGTTGGGGCTGGGACCTTCCTGGGGTTGAGGGAACGTCTGTCTAATCTAAGCTAGGGAGTCAGTCTAGAGATGTTTATTTTTCTATTACAAAATAAGTCTTCGTGACATTTTGGGTGCAGTTCTCACTGTACTTCCAGAAGATTGTAATTTTTCCATTATTCCATCATTTACTTTGTCACACTTAAAAAACTCCTTGCACTTGTATAAGTCTTTTAAACATGTGTTACTTTGATGATTTTTTTTTTATTTTTATGTGAGGCAGTGTTCTTCCAAAATTGGGGGGAAATAAGGAAGGGTGGGGAAAAACAGAACATATGGCTTTTTACTAAAGCAGTCATTTGAAAACGTTTGAGAAAAGTGTTTAAATGTAGTCGTCCCATCCGAAACGTCAGACAAGATACTGACACTCTTGTGCCCCAGGGCATTGCTTTGGCTGCTTGTGTAGAAATGCACAGAAGCATCTGGAAGCTTCTGGAGACAGATTCCTGGACCCCACACCCAGGGCTTCTGATTCAGTGGGTCTGGGGTGGGGCTGGAGTGTCGCATGTCTAATCCCTCGGCCATGTTCTGTGGGGATGCTGCCCTGGAGGGCACATGTATTTAAAGGGTGCTGTGCCACACACAGTGCAGCAGGTGTCACTGAGTGAAGGGTCTAGGCAGTGCCTGGGCATCGGGAGGTTGATGGAAATGAAATCGATTAGAAATACTTTGGCTCTTCTATTAGATCATGGGCTGGCACCTCTTATTATTTACTCCAGAGTGCCTTTACATCAAAGTAGTGACTTTTTAATTTCCATTTCCACTTAATTTATGTAGTTTCTGAGGCAAGAGAATTCAGTAAATCAAACTGGGTGACCATGCCGGTGGGTAATCAGAAAGATGTCTTTTTGATTGGATGGTGATATTTGAATGAAAAAGATGAAAATGAGTACCGATCAGACCTAGGGGGAGCAAAGAGATTGTGAGGAAGTCCCTTGCTATGGGAGCTGGGTGGCTTTGTGTGTTTGGGGTTCATTCATTCACTTGCCTGCCCTGTGCTATCTCTCCATGCGTCTATCCATCCATCCATCCATCCATCCATCCATCCTTCATCCATCCATCCATTGTCCATCCATCTATCCATCTATATCCATTTATCCATCCATCATCCATCCATCCATCCATCCATCCATCCATCATCCATCTATGCGTCCATCCATCCATCATATGTCCATCCTTCCGTCCATCCATCATCATCTGTCCATCCACGCATCCATCTATCCATTATCCATCCATCATCCATCTGTCCATCCATCCATCCGTCCATCCATCCATCATCCATCCGTCATCCATCCGTCCTTCCATCCATCCATCCACCCATCATCTGTCCATCCATCCATCCATCCATCCCATCCATCCAATCCTTCCATCCATCACCCATCCATCACCCATCCATCACCCATCCATCCATCCGTCTGTCCATCCATCCATCATCCATCCATCCATCATTAATTTTCCATGGCAGTTCTAGGCATTGGAGATACAGGTTAAACTCTGTGCTCTCGTGCTGTGCTCTCTTGCCAGTGGGCTTGTCCTCCCCTCCCCCCCTCCCGCTCTGAATTACCCCTGGCAGATTTCAGGTTGAGCAAACTCAATTTGAAAAAAGGTGCCAGTTTTCAGAGTAGAAAAAGTGTGGCTCCTGTGTATCACAAACCTGTGAGCTTAGCTTCCACTGCAGCTAAAAGTCTAGAAAGACTTATTAAAGGAACGTTTTTGTGGGAAGAACTGGCATGTGCCTCAGAAGAGCCCCAGCCTGTGTGACTGTTGGCAGAGAGAAGAGCTAGCTATGACAGATACCCCTTATCTGCAGACAAGATCGGAACCCACTCTGTGGGTCATACCAACCTGGAGAGAAACCTGGTACCATTCAGAAAACTGCGCCCAAATCAGCATAAGCAGTGTTCTTAACTTTGTTTTTGATGTACTCTGATCCCTGTTTTGACAAGTTAAAGGAAAACATATTGGCAGTGAATGGTACAGACACGTGGCTATCCCTGCTGTCTAAAAAGCTCATGAAATTGATTACAAAAACAACGATTCCCACAGGTAAATGGGCAAAAACCAATTAACCTGAGATGCCATTATTTGGACAAATAAAGATTAAAACCACTGATGACAGTGACATTGAAATCTCCATTCCTGTGACCGTCATATGGGTGTGGGGTGGGCTGCTACCCATGGAAGCCTGTGTGTCCATGTGTGTGGGGGCAACACTGAGCCCTCCACAGTAGTGGTGGAGTCGAAAGTGTTCATTCCCTCTGCAAAACGGGTTGGAAATATGACTGGATCAAAGGTTCATACGCTTTGACCCAGAAATGATGCTTCTGGGAATCTGAGCTAAAGAAATATTTTTACAGTGATTGATGGATTGATGTGTATTTCTACTCTATGTCTGCTCCGGAAAGGATATAAAGCAGCCTACAGGGACAGGCGGGTGTTGAAAGGCAAGGCGCCATCTAGGAAAAGTCTTCTCTCCCTGAAAGGCAGCCCTACATTACAGGGTGCCTCCCAGTATGAAGTCCGTAGCATTTGGGGGCACCATTTTTTGTTTTTTGAACTCAGATTTTTTTTTTTTTTTTTTTTTAAGGGCAGTGTCACTGGCCCTCCTATGTGGGATCTGAACCGGGGCCGCTGGCGTCCCAAGCCAGCTCTTAACCAATGCGCCACTCGGCCGGCCCTGAACTCAAATTTTTAATGGTACTTTAATTGGGAGAGAAATACAGAAAAATTACTAACCATGGACCAAAGGAGGTATGCTTACCTTCATTTTAAAACATGCCTGGACTGGACAAGAGAGCGGCTGACCAGCTTCCCAGGAGGCATAGGAAAGGACCTGGGCTAACTTCCCTGGTCTAACATGCTCTAAGCTTGTGGCTCTGGGAACAGCCTGCGCTATCCCTGTGGTCAGGCCCTGGCTTCCTTGTTAATCAGGGGACACCGCCCAGGCCATCTGGTCACTCTCCAGCCTGTGTCCCTCCTAGTCCCAGGCCCTCCCGGGGCCCCTGTGAATGCCCTGAGACCACTATCCTACACTCTCCTGGTTGGTTCATTCAACCAACTGCCCTAAGCGAGTTACCTGGTCACGTGTCTGTGAGGCCACCCCATGGCTTACACTTGGAGAGCAGAGCGCCCTACTGGGGGCTGGGCAGGGGTATGCACGTGAACGCAGGAGACCCCAGACATCGCTGAAACCTCAGGGAGGAGGGGTTTGAATGCTGGAAATGAACAAAAGTATAAAAGATACTAATGTGCACCGTTCCATTGATCAGCAAGTGCGGGGGGCAGCACCGCACAGAGAAGGAGGCGTGTGCTTTGCAGGCAGCTGGCCTGGCTCCACGTCCCTCGTGGCTGCTCACCGGGCTTCTGGCCCTGGGCAAGGCGCCTGACCCCTCAAAGCCAGTTTCCTTCTGTGAAAAGGAAATAATACCCAGTTGCTATGTGGGTCACCCTCTTACTTTTCTACTTAAGGGAAAGGGGTGCAGATTCACTGGGCTTTTCTCCCTGACACCCCAACTTTGTTATTAGATGGATTCAGTAGTAAAGGGGAACTCTCCAAGAAAGATTTGAATGCAGTCGGCTTGAGCGGACCACGGGGCGATGTAAGGATAGATTTAAAATATCATTTATGTTTTGCTCAGAGCATCAACCAACTTGTTGAAAAGCCAGCCTAAATCCAAGTTTCAGAATTGAACACAGCCTTCCCTATTTAAAGCAATACATGTCAGTTTTCGAAAATACGGATAAAGGACCAGAAGAAGAATCTTGCTGTTACTGAGAGATTATCATCAGTCTCAGAGCTGCTTATTTCAGCCTGGACTGTGATGAGTGATAAGAGGCAGTGGAGGGATTGTATTCATAACTGTGTATTTAGTGTAATGTGCCCCTCCCCTCCCCCCTCGTAGCCTGTGAAATGTGGCAGGAACGCCAATTGATTCTTCTCTGCTCAGTAATGTGTTCACTGCGGTGGTATTTCCTGGACAGCTGAGCTTGCTTAACTGTGTAACGACAATAGCAAGATGAGGGAAGCAGATTTTCCCAGTGACTATTTTAACACATGATGGATTGCAAAGGGGCACCCTGTCCTCCATCACGAACCCGGCTGCCCTGAATGATGCGAAGAAGAGTGTCAGTAGGCACACACACCGCTGTCCCAACGTGGAGACCAGAGGCCAGAGCGGTTTGCCCAGTGGAAGGTCACCCGCAGAGGTCCCTGTGTGGGTTTAATGGAGACGAAGGGATCTCAGGACAGCGACACATTTCAAGTGACATGAGCTAGATAGCCGTCATCAGTAGCCCCCCGCCAGCCCTGGGATTGACACGCTCTAATCCCACCCACAGGATGTTGTCAAGCCCTCTTCCCACATGATGGTGCTTGCTGATTATTTCCTCTGGAAAGTCTCCTTGTGGGCCTCGGCCTGATTTTCATGGCAGCAAATGGGCTCCAGAAAATTAGAATAAACATTTCCCACACGTCCTATCAGAATCTCTGAAGTGCTGGTCGGGGCTATCTACGCAGACCAAGTGAAAACATTTCTGAGGCGTAAGCAGTGCATCGTCAGTCCCAACGTGAACGTGCTGTCTTTGTCACTACAATTTGCCTTCACCACGTCGGAAGCCCAGCAAACTTGGAACAAGGATGACTTTCGGGTTGAATCATACAATTTCAAACAAAGCTCCTTCATGAATAAAGAGAGTATTAATGGCTATACCCAGAGTGATTCCCAACTTTGTTTTCTTTTTTTGGGGAGTTGTGTGTTAACAGAAACTTTTGTTATTCCATACCAGGTCAGCATAGATTTAAAAGCAGACGTACGCTTTGAAAAGGTATTCATGCTGGAATCGAGAACATGGAGTTAATAAAGCCGACAGAAGCTGGAAGACAGCAGTCACTGCTCCATTTTTTGTCCTTTAAAGCACTTTCTTCCATTGGGATGTCACGCTTTGCTGGGCGGGTGTGTGCGTTCTTCAGGGGTGTATTAATAAACGGGGGAGATGGAAATGGCAGCAGGTACGGAGGCTGGTGCCCTGAATCTGTTCTGGGTGATTTTACTACTGGTGACCCCCAGGCACCCCTTTCAGAGTCGCCGCCTCAAACCTGACCAGCTCAGCCTCTGGGCCCTTGGTCACGTCAGGACCTCGCTTCTGTACCACTTTTCCTTGTATTTTCCTTTATTTCCCCAGGATTATACTACCCCCGTACCCCATCCCCAATTTCCAAAGTGCAGCTGGCTGAGGAGAGCTTGTCTCTGACCACCTGGTAACAATGAAGGTTTCTCAGGCAGAGCAGATACAGGTGAGAAGGCCCGGCTCAGGGGCTGCCTTACTAGTGGGGGAAGCCGTCTACAGTACCACATGCATAGAACATATATTTTAATACATTTCAAAAAGCATGACTTCTTCATGTTTGAATTTGCGTGGTGGAGATTTCCAGGCTGTCTTCCTTTCCCCAGCGAGGCTCTATCTTGGGTGCTGTGGAGCCAACGCTGTGGGAATGATATCCCGGCTTTGGACCTGGACATTTATGGAAGAGGGAGGGAGGGACGATGCAGACTGCCGCCAGGCAGGGGCTGCTCTGACACTTGCGATGAGGAAAGAGCAGGGTTGGCTCTCCCGGGCAAGCCGACAAGCAGCCAGTCTGGGACAGCGCCCGCTGCCTGGCGTCCCTTCTCTGCCAGGGTGGGTGAGCGGTCCTCTACGCGAAGACTGTGGCCCTGTTCCCCTGCCCTGGGGTGGGGCTTGGCGGGGTGACATTCCTGTAAATGATTGCTAAGGAAGAGAATATTGCTGTCATTTCCCTGGGTGCCTTATTGCTACCGTGGAGACGGACATTTGGGTTTGAAAAAGATCTACCTTTGCTGTGTTAAAAAACAAAAACGAGGAGCAAGAAACAATGGTTTCCAGCCTCCAATCTTGAGGTTAAGCCGGCAGTCTTTTACCACAATGGCCACACAGGAAAAGTAGATCCATTCCGCCCAGCTCCACGCTGGGGGTCTGTCGCTGAAATTGCTGACCACAGCCCCATGGATTCTGGGATTCTGGTTTAAATTTGAGCGAGACGTGCCTGGCTTGAAGTGAATCCTGCGACAGATTCCATGGCGCGGCAGGAAGGCGGGGCCAGGGTCACCCCTGACTCACGTGGGGTCCCTTTCCCTCGTTTCCCCAGTTTCCCCGGAGGAGGGCTGGGAACCTGGGGGAGGGATGCTGCCTCTTCCAGGGGAGAGGCGCCCAGCTTCATCCCCAGGCCGGGAGCTGGTCTCTCTCAGGCCGGCCTGTCTCACCGCTGCGGGGACCAGGGCCAGCTGTGCTTTGCGGGGCCTTGTGGGTGTCCAGCTTGCTTTAAGTTTTCACTGAGAACAATGCCTTTTGTTAATCCCAGTGTCACTGTTACTGAATGCTCCCCTTACGGGAAGAATTGTTATTTGCTAACCGTGGTGGCAGCTGTTTTGAGTTGAGTTGTGTCCCCTAGCTCCATCTGTTGAAGTCCTAGCCCCCAGCACTTCAGAATGTGATTGCACTGCGAGATGGGGTCCTTACAGAGGTCGGTAGGTTAAGATGAGGTCACCAGGATGGACCCTAATCCATTATGACTGGGGTCCTTATAAGAAAAGGAGGTTAGGACACGGGAATGACCGTGTGAGGACGGCAGAGGACGCCATCTACACGCCCAGGAGAGAGGCCCCAGAGCAAACCACACCTGCCGCAGGCGCCTTGAGTTTGGACTTCTGGCCTCCAGACTGTGAGAAAATAAATGTGTGCTGTTTAAGCCGCCCAGTCTGAGGTACTTGGTTGTAGAACCCCCCTCAGGGTTTCAAACATTATTATGAACTTTAAAATGTTTGTTTTGATTGTCAACGTCATCAGAACCTTGGTAGCCAGTTAAATAGTTGCGGGAATTCTCCCTTTTACACTTTTCTTTCCCCCGTTTGTGGTGTTTTTTGCTCCGTGTGCACGCCTCTTCCTATTAGAAAAATCTTTTACCAGATATGAGATGTTGCTTTACAAATAACACTGCTAACATTACCCTCGGGGTTTGAGCTGACGAACCTGCCGAGGCCTGGATGTCTTCCGAGAGGCGCCATTTCCCCAGGGCCCAGGTCTTGGTACTGGTCTCCTTGTATCTGGAGCCTGTCTGAAGTGAAGAATTTATGGCTTTTAAGTGGGTATTTCCGCTTTAGGGAGGGAGGGCTACCATTGACTGACTTCCTGCTGCCTTCTAGGGTCGAGGTCAAAGGTTGTGGTGGAGGAGAGGTGAGAGGGCACTCGGGTCACACCAGGGTGGGCGGGGGGGGGGGGGGCGGGGCAGGAGGGCTTCCAGGAGGCAGCTCTTCAACAGAGAGTCTGGGCAGTGGGGGTGGTGACCAGGGGCCATATTGCTTTTGGGGAGGGCTGTTCTGGCGTCGCAGGTGTGAAGCCAGCTTGCAGCCAGTGGGCCGGGGCGCGTGAGGGGGGCGCAGAAGCTGAGGGTTTGGCTCAGCCTTTCCCGGGACCCTGAAAGGAAAGGGGAATCTTGAAGATGGTTTGGGGGATAACCCTAACCTCAGGGCTGGTACTTTGTCCCTTGAGATTCAAATGAAATGGGAGACTGTTTTTAGCAGCTGAGCTGAGTGAGGCTGTCCTTGGCAAAGCTCTGCCATTGGTGTCTCCTCCTCATCCGATTTGCACTCCAGCCTCCGTCCGCAAACCCCTGCGGGGCTCCCCAGGGTGGTGCTGGTGCTTTCCTGTGAGTTGGATGAGATTGGGGGAGGGGGCACGAGAATGCTGGGCTCCATCCAGCTCCACCCTTTACCGGGAGATTGAGGGCACCTGGTCAGCCTCCCTGTGACTTACCTTCCCTAACTGTAAAATAGGGATAATAACAGTACCAGCCTCAAGGGCTTTGGGGGAAGGGAATGGATGAACTGAACCAGCTCCTGTGAGGGGCTCCAGCTGAGCCCCGAGCCCCCCTGTGCTCTCCTCAGGCCTTGGGAGGGAGGGTCTCCGGAGCAGGTGGGATGGAAAGGCCTTGCCCCCTGCTCGTGGCCGGGTGTCTTCTAAGCCGGGTAAACCTGTCTAGCAGGTGCTGGCCCCACAGGGCTAGTGTGTTTTGGCTCTGGGAGGCCTCAATGTGAAATCCCTTCTTAGGTCTTGTCCACAGCGAATGGATGACCTGAAAGTGCACGCACACGGCTTACCCACTCAGTGCTCTGTGTCTCCGGCCAGGGGGCCCGAGTGATGGGACAGTGGTGTGCACAGGCCCCAGGCCCTGCCTGTCCGCTTGCCCTGATGTTTGACGGTACTCTGGGAATGCTGGAAAGTTCCAGGGGCACCGTGTGCAACTGTGGGGGGGGGGCACACGCTGAAGCTTCCTTGCCTGGTGGCCTTCTCAGGATTTCGATTTCCTTGGGCTTGAGCTCCTAATACCCCAGCGCAGTCTTTCCGAGACAAAGTGCCTTTGCACGAACATTCTATTGCCAAGTGTTACCTTTGTGATGCCCAGAAGTTTCCAGTGACAGCTGTTCTGTCTCCGGAGTTCCTTTGCAGGTCAGGGCTCAGTGTGTGTGTGGCGGGGGAGTGTTTGCACACCGGGCGCACAGCACCCGTAGGTGGCTTCGTCTCCGACTGATGTCTGCACGCGGCCCCACTGCAGCTCCTGACAGCTTCCCTGAACCTGCCATTTGAAGAATGAAAGCCATTATTTTGAGAACTCCTGAAGTACCAGGCACTAGGCTCCTTGCAGTCCCTCTGAGGTAGGGCCCATTGTTGCCCTCCCGTTAAGCAGTTCCACGTTATCTCACGCGCTCTAGTTCTTCCCGGGCATCTTGAGGGCCTGGACCAGGGGCGTGCGTGGCTCCATATGTCAGTCCTCGCGGGGAGCCCCGGCCCGCCGAAGCGTGGTGAACACCTCATCCAGGACAGCTGGGACTCGGGCCAGTCAGCACCTGCCTCCTTCCCGCAGTGGGCACGCCCGGGTCAGGCCAGAGGGCTGGGCGGTGAAGGGGCTGCCCCACCAGGCACCCCGCCCTGCGGGGCTTTCTTGAGGTTCTGACAGCTCCCCTCCCCTGAGATGAAGCAACAGCTATAGGGCAGGCCCTCCCCCCACAGGCAGTCTCACTGTGGGAACCCGGGTCCCCGGCCATCTTTTCCACTGAGGGAGGGGCATGCTTTCCCGGGGCGGGGAGGGAGGTGGCTACCCAAGACCAGCTGCAGCTGAGGATTTCTGTGGCCAGGGAAGACATGAGTCACCCTCTCTTCTCAGTGTCTTTCCCCATTGAGACTTCACAGATAAACTGAAGGCGGGGGGACCGCTGTGTGGTGGAGCGGTGTCCACGGGGCGTGTGTGGGGGGGTCCAGCAAGCGAGCTGACCTCTGCTGGTACTTGTAATGTGACTGAGGCACCACTCCTCCCTCCCAGAATCAATTTGGGACCAGCCACCTGGATTGTTAACCATCTGGCAGCAGGTGGTAAGCAGAACACTGACAAGGCTGGATTTAGAGAGAAAGTTGGGTCCTGTGTCAAGGACCTTGGTCTCCTGGGGGAGGTGACTATGCAAATAGCAGGTGTCAGAAGAGCAGGATGATTGACACTGATAAGGGGCGGGCCCAGGTGTCATTGGCAGGTGTGTGGCCCACGGGGCCTCCCTCCTGAACCCAGGTTCCTGTGATGAGTAGGACTTCGCCGCTGCTGCAGTCAGTACCCAGCAGGAGGCAGTGATGAGCCTGGGTGTGGTGTGTTCAGGATGGGAAAGGTGATGCGTTGGCATGTGGGACCTTGGGACACGGCAGACAACACACGTTTGCTCAGCGCTGGGCCAGAAGCTTCGTCAGATCTCTTTGCTGCCACGCTTTATTTAGGTTGTCATGGGTACAGATAACGTATCTAACCTATACCCACCCGCTCCCGCCCTGTGCAACCCCCACCATCGCATCTGCCCTGTTATTATCGTCTCCTTACTGCAGACGTGAAACCGAATGCAGAGACTCAGGGTCACACGAGTTTGCATCATTTGGGCCTTGGAGGCCAGTCCCTTAGCCACTCTGTGCAGCAGGGGCAGGTGGGGGATGTGTGGGGGCTGTGTGGGGCCTGGGGTGCTAGTGAAGGAGTGATGGGGTTCTCTGGGGGTCTGAGTGGAAGTGTGCCCCCTCCCCTGTTCGCTCTGGGGGTCCAGTGAAGGATGAAGCAGTGGGAATGGAGGGAGGAGGGAGAGTGTTGCGGCGTTGGGAGGTGAGTGGCAGAGGCCGGAGGGCATGCCGGTGGAGGAGTCGCTTTTGTTTCTGGGATTTTCTGTTTTTGTTTTCATTAAGTGGGAGATGATTGAGCATTTTCCTGTGTTGGTCCAAGGAGAGGAGCTGATTGTGACTGATGGTACCAGCAGGAGAGATGGGTGTTGTTGGGGCCCCAGTGAGGTCGCCCTGAATGCACCATTCTAGGGGGACATGGTGCTGTGATGCGATCAGGGGCGGCAGCTGCTTGGCGAGCTGGAGTGGGACAGTGGGGGACCAGGGCTGCTGTGAGGGCCCCTGGGGTACAGGTGTGTGAGCGTGTGCAGTGCTCCCACACCTGACATGCCTGGGGCCCTCCTGAGCCTGGGCCAGGTTCTCAGCTGGTGCTGCTGCTCCACGGACACAGCGTGAGGGTCACTGGTCCAGTGGGCGAGCCCAGGCGGGTGTCAGGCGGCAGGGGCCGGCAGAGTAGTGGCCGGAGTAGACAAGGTGATGCCTGCTGGTCGTTCCTGCATAGGGAAGGGTCTGAAAGATTGGGCAGGAGACGGTGTGTTACAATAAGCCTCCTGACAGCCACAGTGGAAGTTCTGGAAAGGAAGGATGGCCAGTGTCCACATAAGAAATGCCCAGACCCGTGAAGAATTTTTACAAGATTATATTGGAGCCAAACTGACGACAATTGCTGGGAAACGGGGATCTCAAGATTTTCCTGAGAATGACAGTTCTGCAGTTTATGCATTTTTGAAATTCAGGAGGGGAGGAAGATTGCATGAGGGTGGGAGAGAGAAAGCAAGGCAGGAATTAGATTATACCATAATTAGATAATTAACAAGACTATGCACTCTCCAGGGTAGTTTTCCTTCAGGGGGTCTGAAAAGAGGCATCGCAAAGGTGTGCGAATTTGGGCGCACAGAAGGTGCACAGAGACAATGGACAGGGCTGCTTAGGTAAACCTAAAAAGTTTCCTGCCTGGGCGTGACCACCCACCAGGACCCGCCCAGTTAGGAATTTAGGGTCAGATCACCCTGTGAGGTGACTTCTGGAAGAACCCCTTTTTGGTCTGCACCAGCCTGACAGGTTGTGGGTAGATGGTTGTTGGCCAAGATGGAGGGGAGGCTTAGTCCTGGGGAGGTGAAGCGCGTGGCCGTGGGAGGGGCCCCAGGGACGGGGTGAAGGAAGGGACCCCGGAGTGGGTGAGGCGGTGACCTGGCCCCACACGGACACTGAGCTTCCCTGGTCTCCTCCGCCTTTGGGTGGAGTGGCTGCGAGGGAGTGATGACAGGAAACGGGGGACCCACAGGGATGGTGGATCCACCCACAGGCGAGCCAGCCGTGGTGTCTGTCCTTCAGAGGTTTTCAGGCTGCCTTTGATCTCCCGACAGTATGCCCAGAGCTGATGCATGAGGCGTCATGAGCCTCCTTTTCCAGACTGGGAAAGTTTTACTTTGGTTTGGAACCAGCCAGTTGGCCGGCTGTGTTCCGCAGCCTTCCTAGGGACAGAGAATGGCGCTGGAGGGGAGTCGAGACTCCGAGTGCCGGAAGTTCTTTGGCAAATTTATCTGTCATCCCTCCACTTCCTTCCCAGACAGCTCTGTCATCAGTGGAGATTCTTTTAGAGGAGGCAGGCACACCAGGTGACCAGGGTCGGAGCTGCCGGAGCCTGGGCGCCCCAACCCCGTCGTCTTCCGCCCCAGCAGCCCCTCCCCCGCCCCCTGCACGCTGGTTGCTGATGACCAGTGCATGGCCAGCACGAGAACACACGGCTGTTCTATTTCATTTTATTGTGTCAGAATGGATCCCCATGACCCACTTCTCTCCTCAGGGCAGGGCTCTAACTGCCAGGGGAAGGGAGGGTGGCTGCTGCCACCAGCCGCCACCAGTGCTGTGCACATCCTCCCAGCCTAGGGAACACTGAGCTGGTAACACAGTGCTTCAGAAAGGCAGGAGGTGGTCACGTGTCGCCCACTGCTGATGGGTGTGGGGGGAGGAGGGATTTAGGCTTTGAACAGGCAGCTTAGTCTTGTTGCTTTCGACACTGAGAGAAAAAAAAAATATCAAACCCTCAAGTCCCCTGAGCACAGATAGAAGATTTCCAGATATCTGTGCAGCCAAATCCCACATGGGATGCACAAGCGATAACTGATTAAACAGGCTTTCCTTGATGGTGAGTTTTGCAACAGTACTGAAATCTTGGATTTGACACAGTTTGGGGGTCAGTGGCTCTGAAAACAAGCTTGGGAAACAGCAGATGTTGTCACGCATCTTTAGGTGGCTGTCTTTGGCATGGAGCTCTGGGAGGCTGCAGGGAAGGTGCAGAGCGGACTCCCCCACTGCGTTCCCATGGTTGTGTCTGTAGAAAGACACCTGTGCAGGTGTGTTACTGTTAGAGGGGCGCCCTGCAGAGGGAAACGCTCCCAGGTGGGCCCGGCCCGGGTGCACTCGCAGGCTGGAAAGATGAGGCATTTGGTAGGAATGTCTTGGTTTTTCTCTCCACAAATTTCAGAGCTTCGCTGCAGCTGTCCAGGACACAGGCCAAAGTCTCTGTTGCCTGCAAATCCTTGATTCCCCAGCTCAGGCTCCACAGAGAGCTGGCGGCTGGATGGGGGAAAAGGGGAGAGTGACCATGACTTGGAACCTGGAGCTGCTGCCTTTGTCACAGTGAGGCAGTCGTGTGTGTGTGTGTGTGTGTGTGTTTGTTTCCATAGAGTGACCGGTGGTTTTAATTTTATCTTTAGTCATCTTTGCCTGACGCTTAGCAAGAAAGACACCCAAGAAATTTCTGATGTTTTCCTTTGTTGCACAATGAGGAGCTACTGTATGTATCTGACACTTACTGGCATGTCTTAAAAATCAAGACGTCTTCGCATTGGTCTCCTCAGGTGGCTGTGAGGCTTCCGTTTGGGTTTAGACGCTTCCTATTGGCTCACTGTGCCAGGCTGTGTGGAGGCGAGAACAGCAGCTGGACGCGGTCTGCTGTCCCCGCTGTGGCCTCAGGCAGGTGGCATCCCTTGGAGTCAGCATCTTTGTCTGAAAAATGGGCTGGGATAAGGTCTCTCCCAGACCTAGTTGCCGTAATTGAAACAGCTGTTCCCATTTGCAGAGGCTGGAGCGATGTCACCCTGACCTTGTGCAGGAATGACATGGGAAGGGATAGTGTGATAAGACAGCTGCAGCCGCGGGCCCGTTGGCCTGGCCAGCGCTGTGCCCAGGTCCCTGCGGGGGCTCCTGGTGGCGCTCCTGGAGAGCCTTAGTGATGACACCGTGCATGTTCTCTGCGCTCTGTCTCTCTCCCACCAGGGCTCACGGTCGAAGCCTTCACACACCGTGCCTAGGCTATTTTCTAATTAAAACTAATACGCTGCTTTAGATTTTCAGTAATCAGTTGTTGGCAAAACTTAATTATTTTCTTCCCAGCGTTTTAATCACGTCTGTGATACTTACTCATTTAAACTAATTGTAACTGATGACGTGACTGTCACAGAATGAGGAGCGATGTGGCCTCATCAGTAACTGTTGCTGTCCTCCCTGTTTGGGGAAGGATTACTGGAAATTATTGCTTCTCTTTTTATTTATTTTATATATATTTATTTATTTATTTATTTATTTTTAGTTGAGCTATCCAGCTCAGCAGCAGCTCAGCTCGCGCCGGTAATCAAACCGGCGACCCTGTTGCTCAGAGCTTGCACTCTTGAGCGAGCTCTTAACCCACTGAGCCACTTGGCCAGCCCATTGCTTCTCTTTTTATTGGGAGACCTCGGGAACTTTTTATGTAGATATTCAGAGGCATGGATTCAAGGAATGGCTGAATTAATGAAAGAGTAAAATGAAAAGAGACACAGGGACACTCATCCCTTTCCATGTGTGTCTTGCCTGTCCCTTTAAGCAGGGCTTCTCACTAGTGGCATTTTGTCACCTGTAGATAACCTGGCAACATCTGCCCCATTTCTGGTTGTCATGATTGGGGGGAGGGGTACTCCGGCATCTGGGGGGTGGATGCCCCGGGAGCTGCTGAACAGTCTCTGATGCACAGGACAAACCGCATGACAGGAATGACCCAGCTTGGAATGTTCAGGGCTGAGCTCCGGGCCCCCTGCTGTGGGTCAAAGCCAAATACCACCTCCCTTGTGGAAGCCTTTTTATTTTTTTTAGTATTTCAGTGGGAAATAATAATTTTCTGCCGTCCTCTTACCTGCCTCTTTTTTTCTGGGCGTTGCTTATTTGTGACACTTGTCAATCTCTGACCCCACTTGTCAATCACTCCCCCATCGCTGAGCAGAGTGCTCTGAGCCCTGTTGCCACACGTCACGCCACTGCTCACCTTCTGGACACTGGAAGACTCTGAAGCAGGTGGGGCTCTTGCTGAAGTGCTGGAGGCCCCCCAATGTCGGGCAGCTTTCCTGTTTGCCCTGCGGATATACCCCCTGCAAGTGAAGGGTGAGCACCCACACAGGTGTGCTCCCCGAGAGTCAGCATCTCCTGGCATTGGGCTGTGGTCTGGGACCCCTGCCAAGGTGGCCCAGCGGTAACCTCTGGTGGCGGGACTCTAAGCTGGGCTCAGGGCACCCCTGGGTGGGTGTCCCCTCCTCGTCTGCCTGCCCACCCGCCCGCCCGCCCACCACAGAGATGCCCAGCTCCCCTGGCCTCCTGGGCTGAACTGCCTGGCTCTCAGATCCATGGAAGCCTCTGGACGAAAGCTGATAGCTTTCTTCTAGTTGAGGTCAAACCACACTGGGGTGTGATAAACAGGTCCCTTGTCCACAGCATGCTGGTGGTGCCCAGGGAGGTTACAGCTGAGGAGTGGGGCACACAGGTGCCGCCTTATGCCCGTGTGCCCACACACATCGCAGGCTCCCGTGGTTCCGCGGGCAGCAGTTGCACTGGTGTTACCCTTGAGGAAAGGCAGACAGGACGTGGGTGCCCAGAGAGCCTGCCGGGGTCTTTCTTCCTGCAGCACCAGAGACACCCACTCGTCCTCTTGTGAGTCAAAGGCGAGGGTCAGGTTCTTTTCCAGTTCCACGTTTAACCCTCAGCTTCTGAAATGAGAAAAATGGGCCCCTCGTGAGTTCTGTCCAGGCGGGGTCGATGGCAGAGTTGTCCATCGGCCGGAACCCAGCATCTTGGTGGGTCTGAGATCAGAAAGCATTCCTCCTATAATGCTCTGACTTGGGCCTCGTGCCAAAAGGTAAGACATGAAATTGTTAGTGAAACATAAATGTGTTTCTTGGCTTCTTACACGTATCTGTCTGTCAGCCTGCTGCCAGAAAATAGCCTGTAAGTGGCCTGTGACCTGGAGTGGGCCTGCAGGGCCCCAGCACCCTCAGTGGTTGGCCGCTTTCTGGTGCCCACATGTGGTTCTGCTAAGATCCTGTAAACGTGATGACTAACTGGCAAGTTCTGTTATTTGGAAAGTCAGCTTGTGTGGCAGATGGCTCTGCTGACTACCAGCGGTTTCCTGGTTTCCTTTAAATACGGCTTATCAGCTCTAGTAACGCTTGCGAAATAATATTCTCGAGGAGAATGTTTAATCCATAGGCAGCTTGAAAAATGGCACAGGGAAGGGAAGTGGTGAGAGGGTGGCTAGAAGACCTCATGAACTTGGAGCTGGGAGAGCACAGCCAGCTGCCAGGGTGACGACTGGGGGTGTAGGACAGGCGGTCCCCTTTCCGGGACCCCCCTCTACAGCCCTTTCCTCTCAGAGTCCCTGTGACACTGAAGCTTTGCCTGCCTGCTATTGGGTTTGGATGTAGTGAGACCAACAACAGGCTTTTTTTTTTTTTTTTTTTTTAAGCCAAAATGGTGATAGGTCATGGAAAAATTTAAGCAAGATGGTCCATAGGGGCCAGTTTCAAAGGCAACAGGGACATAAAACCTAATGCCACCTAAACAGATGTAGTGCGGTTATTTAAAGGCACGTCTGGATTTGTGAAGGGAATTTGATGTTGGAGTGACAGGTTCTGTCTGAGCCTCTGATCCTTTGCATCGGAAGAGCCCAAGTGTGCAGGGCGGCGGGGAGAGGCGACTCGCCAGGATTTTCAGCCCCAACAGTCGCGGCTAATGTGAAATCGTTGTGTTTGGTGAGCAGGATCCGAGCATGCTTGCCGGGCGGAAGGCACTGAAGGATAGCGAACACGCTGGGCTGGGGCTGGAAGACGCTCCCTGGCTCAGTGTCTTCTAGGATTGTGTCATCTAAGGTGGATTGAATGGAATCTTCTACTCTGCAGGCTGCAGCCTCCTGTGGCTCAGTGTAAAACCTGGGCTGGATTCTCGACAGCCAAGCAATCATTGGAAGACACTTCACAGTAGTCACATTCGACCTCGAAAGGAATGTTTTTTGTTTTTTTTTACCTTAGACTCTATGAATGCCTCAGATAACAAGATATATTTATATATCATTTATGGGCCAACTGATCTCATATTAAAATTTATCTGCATATTTAAAAGTTGCCATGGTCTCAAATAGCGGGAATGGACCCCAAGCTGAGTTAGGGTCCCTGGGGTCTGGCCTCACCGTTGCTGAGTGTCAGGCTCCCCACTTACCAGCAGAGTTGCCCTGTAAGTCTGTGGAGCCGCAGCTATAACGTTTTAGCCTTTTGCCAAATTTTGGCGGCGCTGGGCTGTTAGATTGGTAGGCACTGCTTCATCTCCCAGGCAGCGTCTCCAGGTCTTTTTATGTTAAATCATTTGGCCCTGAAAACGGCATCATTTTTCATGAGTTTGTGAATTTTTTGAGGATGGAGACCCTACCTTCTAACTGCTTAGTGTTGCATTGGGCGCCTAATATACTTGAAGAATAAATGAACAAATAGGAAACTGAATAAATGAAAACTCGCTGAGATGTTGAAATGCATTTAGGTCTGATGAATGTCAAGTTCACTACTAGTCACACATTGGTTTCTCTCTTCGTAGCCAACAAAGCAGAGTGCTCCCACTCTAAGACAAAAGAATGACCTTGTAACCTAGGGATGAGTAAGGCAGCATGACCCCAAGGCCCCAGTTCATCTCTCAGCAATGAGCTGGGTAGCCTTGGGGAGGCCCCGCCTCCACATTTCCCCTAACCCGATGGGTTCTGGAAACCTCATTCTGATAAGTGATGACAGCCTGGCTCCCATTCTAGAAGTTGGCATTTCTTGGGTCTTATCAGAGGGCTTTTTATTGAAACTCAGCAGGTGAGGCCCATCTGGCCTGGGGTCCCCACCTTTGCAGTGTGGACATATCAGAGGCACTGCCCCTGAACCCTTGACTGCTGGTAGCAGTCATGTCCACGGAGAGCCAGGGAGGCTGCTCAGGTGGGTTTTCATGTGTTTTTAAAAAGACTTCATTTTTAAGAGCCTTTTTAGGTTCATAGTGATACTGAACAGGAGGCGACACAAAGATTTCTCATGTACCCCCACCCACACGTGCAGAGCCTCCCCGTTGTCAACATCCCCACCAGAGGGCTACAGTTGTTACAGTTGATGAACCCACATTGACACGTCAGTATCACCCCCAAGTCCATACTTTACATTAGGGTTCCCTCTTGGTGGTGTACATTCTGTGAGTTTGAACAAATGTGTGATGGCACGCATCCATCGTTACGGGATCATACAGAGTTTTCCTGCCCTAAAAATCCTCTGTGCTCTAGAGTATCTTTTATAAAATAAATTGAACCAACAAGCAGTTTTTCTGATGTACCTCTTTAAATAGGAATATGTAATTTTGCTCTGAGGTCAAGTCTGGGTCTTCACAAGAGACCTCAGGACTCATCTTTATATCGTTTGGTGCCATGAACGCAATAGGTGCCCATAACTACTTGTTAAAAGATGAGAGAAGGGGAGAGCAGCCCTTGCAAACAGCCTTGGAACCCACTGCCTGGGATGGGGAGAGCGGCTGTCCCTAGAAGGAGCCTCTGCACACGGTCTGGCGTGTCTACGCATCGAGGCCTTGGAAGCATCCCGTTTGATTAATGGACATTGTATATATGGCTTTTTCCTTCTGACACGGAAACGTCTGTGTTCAAAGACGGAAAGAACTGATAGGCTGATCAGCTTCGTATGAACACTGCTGTGTCAGGTGACCATGATCGCAGAGCCAAGAGATGGCAAGTGGGGGATGTGATGGACGAGACTCAGCACTCTGTACTAACGGTGACTACTTAGTGTTCACATGGAATGCCTGGCACATGCTCTCTAAGCTACGTCAGTTCTCACAGGAGTGCTCAGAGTTCAGGCACTGATTTCTTCATCCCCAGTTTACGGGTGTAAAAACTGAGGTGGCCAGGGAGTGGACAGGCCTGGTTGGGACAGGCCAGCCTTTGTCCTGCCTACTCGTAGGCACTGTTGTCTGGGGAGTGATTTCCATCGAGTCCTGAGCGTTTCCCCACTCACTGGGCAAATCTTCCATGTCAGTCCATGTCCCCCCTCGTCCCTCTTGGTTCTCTCTCCCTCCTGGGAGTGGCAGCATTCCTCTGTGAAGTTAGGGGGTAACAAGTAGCTGAGGCACCTTTTTTTGAGCAAGTCATGTGTTCGAGTCCTGGTCCTCTTCAAACAGCATGGTTAGGAGAGGCGCTTCATAAACCCACAGCAGGTAGGAGGGGCCCCGTATTTTGCTCGTTTGTGCCGTCAAGTTGGAGTGTTGGTGTCCGGTTAGGGTTCAGGCTGTGCCCCGGAGGCTCCGATCCGCGCAGCCGCGATCCAGCCCGGCGCTTCGGCCCGCCCGCCGCGCTCCCGCGCCCCGCGCTCCCGGGACTGGCGCGCCCCCGGCCCCGCCGCCCGCCCCGCCCCGCCCCGGCGCGCGTTTCCATTTTAAACCCCCGCCCGCCCGCGGGTCGATCCGCCGCGGCCCGGGCCCTGGGAGCGGCATCGTCTCCGGCGCGGCCGAACTGTGCCAAAAAGGCCCGAGGATGCGGACGGGCCCCGCGCCGTAGACAATGAAGCCGCGGCGGGCCCCGCGCGCCCCGGCCGCACCTGCCGGGTAGCCCGCCCCGCGCCCCTCCCGCGCTCGCCGCCTCGCCACGCGCCCGGCCCCGCGCCCCCCGGATGCGGTGCAGCCCCAGCGGGCGGCGCTGCGGCCGCGGCCCGGGGCGAGATGTACCTGCTGGACGGCGGCGGCGAGCCCGCACCTCCGCCCGCGGACGCGATGCCGCGCGGGACGCCCCCGCGGAGGACCGTCTACCGCATCTCCGTGACCATGGTCCGCCAGGAGCCGCTGGGCGGCGCGGGCCCCGGGGGCTGCGCCCTGCGCCCGGCCCGGAGGCTGCGGCCCGCGCGCTCCCCGGAGGCGCCCTGCGCTGAGCGCCCCGCGGACCCCCGGGCCTTCCGCGCCCGCAGCGCCGGGCAGCTGGAGCTGGGGCGCCTCCGGCCCCGCCGCCCGCGCCCCGCCGCCCTGGCCGGCAGCCCCCCGGCCGCGCGGCAGGAGCCCGACTCGGACGGCGCCCGGGCCCCGCCCCTGCGGCGCAGCCTCAGCCTCCGGCAGCCGGCCGGGTCGGAGGGGCCGCGGGAGCCGGCGCCCGGCCGCGGGAGGCGCCACAGCAGCTCCGGGAGCCCGGCCGGCGCGGCCTCGGCCAGCCCCGGGGCCGCCCCGGAGCCCGCCGCGCAGCCCGCGTCCGAGAAGCGCAACACGCTGGACGTGGGCGAGGTGCTCAGCAAGAACGACGGGCTGTCGGACCTGGAGCGCTGGGAGCGCAGCAAGAGCAAGAACCGCACGCTGGACAACAGCGACCTGCAGCGGCTGCAGCGCGCGCGGGCCGCCGCCTCGGGCCCCGCCGCCGCCGCGGAGCGCCGGCTGCTGCGCTTCTTCAGCGGCATCTTCGCGCGCAGGGACGGCGCTCTGGCCGGCGGGCCCCCCCTGCGGCCCCGGGGCCACTTCAGCCTGCGGCGCGCCCCGACCGACGCTCACTCGTCCAGCGCCGAGAGCATCGACGGGTCCCCGCGCAGAGGTGGGAGGTGCGGCCGAGGTGGGGAGGGCAGCGGGGGGAGCCGGCCGCGCAGCGCGCCGGGACGCGGGAGCAGCCGAGGCACCTGCCTTCCCAGGTCAGCGGCCGCCGGCAAGTGGCCGCGCTCCGTGTGCACTCCGGCAGCGCGCTTTCCCTGGGGACGACAGCGCTGGCCTGCGCCCCTGCTCCTAGGCGTGTGTGGCAGCACCTTTCAGGGCGAGCCTCAGCCGCTGGGAGCCTGTCTGGGGAGAGGCCACCTTGCCACCTGGTGCCTTTCTCCCCGTGCAGGCGCAGCCTGCGTCTGCCCCTCTTGCCGCCGGTGATAACGGTGGGCTGCTCCAGGGAGCCAGGCCTGGGGCCCTCCCTGCTCATTTGTCCCTCCACCCCCAAGCCTCGTCTTCCTGTGGGCGCTCCCATGATGTGGTGCCATGGGTGCTGTGGCCTGCGCGGATTTGCTCGTTCTCACCTATTGCACTTCTGGTAAGGGATGCAGGCCTCTGTCTCCAGGCCTCCCGGCCAAGTGGTATCTTGCGGGGACAGGGTTCTGTTTCCTGGGGGTGTGCCCCGACACACAGGCCGGGAGATCGCAGCCTGTGCTGACATCTTGCTTCTCTGTTCTCTTCTGCCTTCTGACGTGGACCTCGCAGGGAAGGTTCCCCAGGCAGATGTGACAGTGTACTTGCATGGATGAGGTAGCCAGCTTTTGGTAGTCTTTGGGGGTCAGAATCCTCTAGAATCTGCAAAGCGCAGACCCCATCTCTCCACATGCCTGGGCATCGCCTAAGGAAGAAGCTCGGGTGGGTGGGTGGTGGGGCCAGAATGTTATAACTTCCAGGGGTGGGGGTGAGGGTGGGGGGAGGGATGTCTGAGGATCTTGCCCCCTTGCACTGCACCACTGCAGAACCATTAGTAATGGCCCTTACGCTGATGACCACAACTCTGGTACTGCTGTGAGGGTGGTTGCAGTGTCACCTTCAATTAGACTTTCAGCTGCTAATGGCCCCTGCCCTGGAGAGAGTGCGTATCCTACTCCACCTTCCGCTGGTTACCTGACTGCCTGGGGTACTTAGTAAAACCAGCCAACTCAAAGAAATCGCTGCCCTCGCTTAACTTTTAAGGTGAACTGAAGACAAATGATGTCATGTTCTGATAGGCTTCTACCAGTGTTCCGAATGGGAGAGAATATTTGAAACCACGCAGCTGAATGTGCAGTCATGTTAGAATCTCATTTTTTTCCTAGCGAGGATGCAATATAAAGTTACTTGTTGCCAGGTGGGCATCAGTTTGACTTGCTGTGCACGTCTTGTGTTTCATTCAGCATGCCTTGAAATCCTCGCTTTAGAAGGCACCGTGTTTGACTCCAGCCATTATCCCATCCGCTTCTGCATTCTCTGAAAATATTTAACGATGTGAGTTGTGTTGTTAAAACCATTGGTTTGCATGAAGTTGCTACTTCCGCCCTTGCGTTCAGTGGAAGTTCACAGACGCAGGGTCTGGCGCTCTCTCTAATAGCAGGCTTGCATCTTTGTTCTGGTGAGCTTTGTGGAAAATAGTAATTAGCCGCCGGCTTCCAGACAAGCACGCATCTGAGAGAGAGGGGGAGAGCTGTCCATGTGGGACCTATTAAAAGCCTTTGGCGTTTTGGCTTCCTCGCAGTCAAGTGGATTGATAGATTTGGCCTAGTAAAGGTGTGAAGCGTGTTGGAATTTTTCCCTGTAGGGCAGTGGAGGATAACGCTAATAGTCATGATCGTGATAATGGTTTGTTTGTCCAGCCAGTCCTTCTCAGGGTGGAGTTGCTTTGGCCTGAGACCTAACACGGTGTGTGGGTTGGGTGGAAACCCTGCATGTTAATGACCTACCTGGGTGATGGCACTCAGCCAGAACCCAGGGCCTTTATTTCCAAGTTCTGGGTCATCACAAAATGTGCTGCCTCTTTCACCTGCCGTTGGCCAAAATACCCGAAATGTCACGGTTCTTGAGATATCTCTAAGGCCAGTGTCCTTACAGGTAAACGGCGCAGCCCCCCCGTGGCTGTCAGGTCTTCTCATTTTATTAAATACTTTTCCCACTTGATATACATCTGCTTCCTGTGGCATAGGTTTTTCAGAATTTAGGGGCTGTTTCAACAAGGCTTTGAATTCAGGGTAAAATTCTCTAAGGTAACAACATTCAGACATGATGGAACATGGGCTCAGTCTCTCTGTAAATGTCCATAGGTGACAGTCCACGAGGCTTTGCCCAAAGCGAGGGGCCAGGTGGGTCTGCAGAGCCTAGAAAATGCGGTTTTTTAGCAGGGTAATCCGGTGCGTGTTCCCAAGCACGGCCTGTGAGGGCCCCCCCCACTCCCTATAATCAGACATCAGTAATTTGTAGCCAAGTCTGAGATATTCCCTCGCAGTGTTTTGCCACCAACAATCTGCTGGACATCTGAGAATAAAGCTTCCATTTTTGGCATTCGGAATTGCGGACAAGCTATTGTGACCCTGTGACATGATAACACAGTGTGGGGGGCAGCGCTAGCCTTCTCTAAATCTTGGCTGCAATGTATGCAAATCTGAAGTTTTTCAAGTCGAGAGGAAATTAGAAAAGACTTATCATCGGGCAGGCTCTCCTTTTGTTACACTCTTTCAGCTATTACATTTTTGAATCGATGAAAGAAAAATACCATGAAAGGGCTATCGAAGTAATTACTACCTGAAATAGTTTAAACGGTTTATTTGGCCTCTTAGAGTTATATGTTTAGTCTTAGACAAAGTACCAATGCTATTAGGGGAACAGGATGGTTAGAGTCTGATTTTAAACCACACGCAGGCTCCCATATCACATACCTGTGGTTTTCCCGTGTTCGTCACTCAAGGCGCCGCGGTGGAAGGCGTGAGGCACCTGCCTTTGTGGGAAGGTTCTCTTGCACTCGGTGATCCCCGTGGCTCTCGTCTGTTTCGGCTCGCCCTCGTCCTTCCCCGCTCGTGTACGACAGCCACCTCCTAGAGACCGTGGCGGCTCGCTCCCTGTTAGGTTCGTAAAGATGACCGGAGCCCAGAACCACTTCAGGCAAGCCCAGTGTCAGATCAAGGGCAGTTTCCTGTCACCTGATATACATGTGTTAGGGCAGTCTGTTGACACAAGTATAATTTAATACAAAGCAAGATCAAATAATAAATGATTAATGACATTGTAGGGTGTCAGTTTCTGGCACATGCTGTCTGCATCCCAGCCAGCCTGCTAACACTGCTTGGACCCAGCCATAGGCAGTGCCAGGCCGGGGCTGCCCACATCTTCAGGGGGCTCTGCCGCTGTCCCGGAGGATTGATGACAGTGAGAAAGTGATTCCTGACTGAGGCTATTGGGAGCCCTGACCGAGGCTATTAGCTTTGTAGATGAGTAATTTACGACTGATTTTTGACAGCACATTTTTATGCGTGGCTTCCTTCTTTAATTTCTGATTCCTTTGATTTGTATCACTCAATTTCTGTAGCATGCTAGACTGTTTTAGATAGTTTAAATTTTTTCCAGTGGAAGAGAAACAGCAGCAATATTTAATTTAAATAAAATTTAAATAAAAATTTAATTTAAATAGAATTACTGAAATAACTGGGTACTTCTTTATTTTTTAAACTTGATTTGTTCCTGAAAAGGACATACATACTGAGTTTTAAAGAAACAATGTAACTCAGCTTCTCTTCCGAAACATTTTGAACTAATTACATACTCAGTGTTTAGGAATTCACTTGCTTTTTATAAGCGACTCCAGATAGCAATTTAGGATACCCAGTTTTTTTGGAAGGAGGTTGAAGTGCCCTCCCGGAGACAGAGCAGCTGATTCGGGGTACTGGGCACCTGCAGATCGGCCCGAGCTCAGCCGCAACCCCTCCCAGCAGGCCCTGGTAGCGCGAGCTGTGTTTTGCCATGTTTTATTTTCTCAGGATGGAGCCCATGTTTCAGCACAGTCACCCGTCAGCATCTTTCTTCATGTTAGTCTGGCCTGGGATACCCTGCCACCAGAGAAACGTCCAGAAGTGCATGTGCTAGGGGGCCCCCCGCTTCTAGTATAGGCCCCTTACAGCAGCCTGGCTGGCTATACAATGAACAGATAGATACCTTTCGTTTGCAAGTATAAGACCCAATTATAAAGCTGAGATACTTCTCCCTCCCTCCCCCACTCCCCCTCCCTTCTTTCTGTCCTCTTGTTTTCCTATTGCATTAGCAAACCTTGATTGAGTTTCTCCTCTGCCCTGGAGTGGGGAGCTGAGCCCAGTTCCTGTATTCAGAGGCCAGTGGCCTGTTGGCGAAGTTCAGTGAGTCAGAGCTTCCTGGGACACTTAGGGGAGGGAAGGTCTGAGTGTGTTTCCCCACTGGGAATACCTGCTCCCAGCACTAAGCCCAGTGTGTGACTATCACCTCGTTTCCGGGTCTGTTCTGATAGTGAGTCTCTCTGGGCACAAAGCCTGCTTTACTCCTCTTTGTACTACAGCTAAATGCTGCGCTTGGCATGAAGGCTTTTGATAAATGTTTGTGGAGGGGATGAATGAGAGGACTGGGGGACACGTAAGAGGCAGCCAGTGGCCTTGCTCGGGAGAAGGAGTTAGTGAGGGCCTCATGGAGGGATAAAACGATCTGGGTCTTGCAGGATCAGTAGGAGTTTGCCACGCGGACTAGAGGAGGTTTTCTACAGCAAACTGTTGGGTGTTTCTGTAGCCAGCTCCTAAGAAATCATTCCCGTCCCCAGATCTATATGATTGATGCCAACATCAGCACTGATTAAGGGTGTGAGGTTTCAATAATGAGCTTTTTAAAAAAGTATGTTTTGACACAAGGTTTCTATTTTTGGTAGTAAATCTCTTTTAAGCTGTCTCCCCTCCCCCTGGTAATGATCTGAAACCATTATATCAATCTAAAATGATGTCGCAATGAGTAAAATCATGAAAAAAGCAAAGGTTTTGTTGACTGAGGACAGTGATAGAGGTGCAGTATGTCTGGCCGCGGTTATAGGCTCAGGTGATGGACAGAGAAGGACCCGGTCCGCTGGTGGCAGAGAGAAGGGGGTGGACCTTTGCCTCCTCCCCAGAGACGCACGGCTGCCCACTGCTGGGTCGGTCCAGGCTCCGTGCAGCCCGCGTTGGCATTGACACGGCCTGGCTACGGGTGCCAGCCTCACAAACCCTGTGTCTCATGTGTTTCAGTTGATACAGACGTTCACATTTGTCTGCTGTCTTTTTTCTTGTTAGTTCACTTAAGACATTACTGTAGATGCTCCTTAAAAATTAGAAAGAAAAAACAAAAAACCCCAGAAAATGTGAGTGCATGCCTATTCATTTCGTTGGTTTTAATGGAAACCTGGCTCTTGGCCCTTTGTTTTCTTACTCTCTCCTGTTATTTCCGTTTTTGTGTGTGGCTTTCAGTTCTAACATCGCTAATGGATCTGAAGACTCAGAACGTTGATGAAAATGTGCTTTTGTGGGTTAGAAGACGGGAAGGCTCTTCACTCATTCGGTACCAGGGTGTGCCAGGCAGAGGCGTGTGAAGGGGTCACCTCACCTAACCAGTGGAGTTCTTAGGGTTCATTTTGGTCGGTGGGAGTGAAGGGGGGATAAGGGCTCTGTTCTCACCCAGCCCCTGTTGGGGACAGTACACGGCGTGGAATCTGCTGTGGTGTGATTGCTAGGTCTGAGGTTTTACAGGGCAAAGTGAGCCGGACTGGGTCAACACACAGCGCCTCTGCCTTATTCAGTGGACGGTCTTTGGGTACCAGTGGGATACAAATTCCTTCGCGTGGATGTCCATTCCTGTGAGATGGTTGTCAGTGGGAATTTTACCCCCTTCACCCCCTGTGCCTGTCACTGCAAGGGCTCCTTGCAGCCGTCCTGCTGCCTGTCACACACTCGAGAGCGGACTCCATGAACAGTGCCACAGCTTTCCTGGTGCGGCCCCTGCCTCTGGTTCTGACACCAGATCAGAATTCCTCAGGTGCCACTTCCTCAGTTGAAGGGGGTGGGGGTGGGGTGTGAATTTATGCACTTTGTATCTTCCTGCTCCAATTAGTGAGGGCTTTAAACCCGTAGAAAACCAGGTGGGTTGTGAAATACGAGAAACGACTTGGGACTTAGGGGTGCATCTTTGTAACTTGCTTTCCTGCAACCGAGACCCGCTGCCTTAGAAATTGGTAGCTACCTGTGGTGTGGGAAACCCGTCAGCTGGTCCTGGTGTCACCCAGCCCATCCGTAGCTCCAGGACACTTGGATCTTACTGTTCAGGTTACTTTCGTTCCTGAGCTAGAATCCCAGCCCTCTGAAGAGTAGACGGCTGATCTGGTTTGGGGGGGATTCTGGAAGCCAAGTTCATTGAAGACACTGGGCACTTTCCATTTGAAAGAAGTGTGGGAGCACAGACTTGTTTCCAGGTGTTTGGGAAGGAGACGTGAGGAGGGCCCAGGGGTGAGGACTGCTTAGTGACATGCGTAGGGAGAGGGATTTTGACTCAAGATTCAGAAGTCACTTGTCACGAGCTGAGCCACAGTTTGGAGTAACCCTCCTCCTACAAGGGACTCGTTGTCATCGCTGGAGCTTTCAAGCAAGGCTCCTCAAGGGATTTGGAAGGGATGCTGTGGGTGTCATCCGGGGGCTTAGAATTGATGGTCTTTAGGTTCCGTCCCAGTTTTTAAGTTCGAGAGCCCTTTCGGGACCCAGAACTAGGATGAGTTTTGTACTTGGTCATCTCTCAGTATGTAGCTTTCTCCCAGACTTAGGAAGGCGAGATGTTTCTGTCTGTAATTTCTTGGGCCTGTCCTCCTGCCTGTTCCCGACTTGTGGCTCCTGCTTTATTCTGCTGGCGAACCTGACACTTAGCACGAGCTCTGCCCGCCAGCCGGAAGCCATCTGCTCCCCTCCCCACTGCCACCCCAGGAGCTGCCCCAGAAGCCCCCGGTGCTTCCCGGGGGCCTCGTGTCGGGCCGTCGAGCCCCTCAGGGTACTGATGTTGTCTGTCCTTTTGGCGTCAAGGTGGGTGATGTCCCAGAGTGAGCTTCACCTGAGCCTGTCACGGCCTTTGCTTCTTTCTTGCTTCCTCTTAGCGCCTTGGCTCAAACCTGATTTCAGGTGTGCGGGTGGCAGGAAGGAACCTTCTTCTGTTTGTGGTGGGAGCCTTGTAAGTGGCCTCGTGGGGGAAGCGTGGTGTCTCAGTCAGCGGAGGGGGGTGCGTCTTGGCTGAAGCACTCGGGCTAGCACGGGGCGGGGGGCTCGGCCTCATTCATGTGACTGGCCCTCCGGTACCAGTGCCCCTGTGGCCTTTCTGGTTTCTCCAGCACTGACTGGACGCAAGTGCTGAACTTGGCCCCCCAACAGCAGGTCTTTGCTTTGGAGTGATTGCCTGTCCTGTGTTGCAAAAGATCCAAAGACAGAAAATGTAAACCATGTGGACATGCTTGAGGTGATGTCATGTGAGCTGTGGGTCTGCCCAGGTGGGGCAGCTGCGCCCCTAAAGCCACAGGTTCATCTTGTGTTTTGTTTTTATTATGTCACCCTGTATGTTCCCATGGTCTTCAGTTTACTTCTTTTTTTATCGTTTTTATTTTTCAATTACAGTTGACGTTCTATAGTACACTTGTTTCAGGTGTACAGCACAGTGATTAGACATTCATATACCTTACGAAGCGATGCCCGACTCGCCTAGCACCCACCCGGCACCACGCATGTTATTACACTATTATATACGGGATTCCCCGTGGGGCACTCCGCTTCCCATGACTGTTGTAACTACCAAAACCCACAGAGTTCTGCTCCTTTGACATTCACTGTTTTTACGTTGTTGATCACTGTACCTCAAAATTATACATAGAGAGAGCAGCCATTCTTTTCCTTTGGCTTAATCCCGCCCCCCTTCTTTAATGTGACTGGGAGAGTGACTGCTACTTTCAACATACGCGTTCATTTCTCTCCTGATAGAAGCCAATTATTTCAGAGAACTAATCTGCGTGCAAACACTGCGCGTCATAATCGCCGCTCGTGCTCCCCCTGGAGGGACAGCAGCCAGGGGGGTGCCTGAAGGCCGCTGCCTGTTGTAGGAACAGCGGCTGGCCCTCCTGGAGCTGACCTGCAGCCTTCAGAGCAATGAGCACCGATACGGCGTATCGATCCCATTTGTTCAGTGAAGTCAGTGTGATACAGATCTTTTGGGGTGACACCTCACATGATCTCCAAATAGTTAGGCTTTCTAATACAAGGATACAAATGTGCTGGTCTCAAGATAACATTATGACTCTTCTGTATATCAAGTACTGTGGTTCCTTCCCCACACTCCCCCTTAGCTGCAGGGGTTACGTTCCAAGACCCCCAGGAGTAGATACCTGCCAAACTCTATATATACTATGTTGTTCCTATACATACACAGCTGTGGTAAAGCTGTTTACAGATTAGGCCCAGGAAGAGATTAGCAACAGTGGCTGATAAAACTAGAACAGTTGTAACAACACACTGTAATCAAGTTATCTGACTGGTCCCCCCCGCCCCCCACGCACCCCCCGAGTCCACTAACCCCGACGGCCACCAAGTGGCCAGTGGGCAGGGAGCACATGCAGCTTGGGGAACCTGGACACAGGGCGGACTCACCTCTCGGGCGGGCACGAGATTTCATCACGCCACTCAGAACTCCATGCAGTTTAAAACTCATGAAGTGTTTACTTCTGGGGTTTTCTGTTTAGTGTTTTCAGACGGGGGTTGACCTTGGTAGCTGAAACCCAGGAAAGTGACACCCTGGATAAGGGGGCCGTTGTCTGTGTTTTGACCGTTTAAGATGATGTCATAGAACCCGTTCCTCGTTAGTGCCAGCAAGCAACTGTTGGGAGGCACCTCGGGTGGACGTGTAAGAGGTCAGAGGGCGGGCAGCTGGCCCCAAGGCCAGACTTCCTCTTAGGGACCCTCATCCCAAGACCTGGGAGCCGAGAAAACCGGCTGTGTGACTGGAAAGGGGCTCAGCTAGTTAAGGAGCTGGGCGACTCCAAGCAGGATTTGAGGCCGTGCCCTGGCTGTGGGGAGGCGCTGGGTTGGAGCCTGTGGGGTTCTGAGCGTGACTGCTGCCGTCCAGAGCCGTGAGGGGCCCAGCCCTCTCCTCCGGAAGCTGCAGCTTGGGAGGCGCCTTCGGGCCTCTCCATCCAGCACTGGTCCTGGGTAACTCCATGTGTGATCCCCGCGCCCCCGACCTCGGCTCCATGCCTGTTCCGTGGTTCTCTCTCAGCCGGTGCAAGAGGACCAAGGTCATGCAGAGGGGCTATGAGGGTGGAAGCCTTCCCCCCATGTCTGTGCACAGGGGCAGGGGGCATCTGTTTGGTGCACCTCCAGGCGGCACCCTGGCACAGGTCCCCGCTGCCCACCTTGTGGGAAGTGTTTGTTCCGGCAGCTGTGTCGTCTTCAGGGAGAGCATGTGGAGGAGGGTTATGGGCCTCCAGAGGCTCTGCTCGGATGCCTGCCCCGTCAGTTACTGGGTCCCCCTGAGCATGCTTCCCTGCGACCGCCTCGGCAGACATGGGGCTGGAACAGGTGAGGCGCCCACTCCCAGGGCCGCAACCCAGACGCAGCCGGCCAGGCTGGCCTGTCCTTTCCGCTGCCCGGCTGAAAATTTTTGCTCCTTTTACACTCGCTGCGACCCTTCCAAGTACCTCCCCCCGGGTCAAAAGCACAAGGAGCGGAAGAGGGAGTTATTTCCAACCTGGTGCTTTTGTCCTAAGCTCACCTGCATCTGCTCAGGTTAACTGCTTGGCCATCCCTCCCCCAAGACAGACACACAGACACACGGGTCTCAAGGTTAGGACATGGAGTGGATGCCGAGTGCTCCAGAACCTGAGAGCACAACGCAGTGACCCGACCCTTAGCGCTGACCGGCGCTCGCAAAGTGGCGCCCGGCAATGAGTTACTGGCTTCCCAGAGCGGATGGTGACTAGAGGAGCTGGTTCACAGGAGGAGACTGAATTCTCAGGTGCCATCAGGTCATGATTTCGGGGTGGTAATAGGATGTGTACATCTAATGCCACGTAAATCCTAAAAAGGTCGTTCATATAGATACCAGGTTAAAATCTTCAACGTAACAAACGTCCAGACCTATAGAGAATTTTTATTAGAGTTCACTTGAACCAAACTGACGCCGGGAGCAAGATTGCAGATGCTATGGAGAATGCATTTCCTTGTTTCTTTTTATGTATTTGGGATTAAGGAGGGAACGTCAAGGAGGATGACATGGAGGTGGGAGAAGCCAGGCGGGGATTGGGTGACACACCGGTTAACAAGGTTCTGTACTCTGTGGAGGGTGGTTACGGCTTACTTTACAGGTGTGTTAACCTAGATGCACAGAAACAAGGGACCAACTTGCTTAAGGCGAAGGTAACCTTTAACTAAAGAAGTTATGTGTCTGGGGAGTGACCCGCCCACTTAGGAATTTATGATCAGATCACACCCTGTTGGGAGGTCACTTTCCACAGAACCCCTTTTTCTCATCTACAGAATCCATTTCGGGAGAGTTTCCAAGCTCAGATGTGCTTGATGCCTGTCAGTTATAACTGAATAAACAGGCAGGTAAAGCTGTGTTGTGTCTGCCGACCAGTGTTGGAAACAGATTATTTAGATGACCCTTCAGCTTTATTTATTTATTTATTTATTTTTTGAGGGCAGTGTCACTGACTCTTATGTGGGACCCGAACCGGGGCCGCCGGCTTCCCAAGCCAGCGCTTAACCACCGCGCCACTCGGCCAGCCCTTCCCTTCGGCTTTTCGTGTTGTCTGTTTCCAAAACCAACAGGAATGTTCCCTTCGGTCACAGGACGCGGTGGAGGATTTCCTGGGGCTGTTTGCAGGCTCTCGAGGGAGGCAGGGTGATGGAAGCATTAGGCATCTCCTGAGGGGAGAGCAGTGGAGTTGAGGCCTCCTGTGCTGGATGCAGGTACCTGGGCTTCTCCTGGGAACTCGTGCCCAGACAAGAGCTCTGAGCTGTCAGCAGCCGGTCTGTGCCTCACGGGTCGGGCTCCTCCGTGTGTCTGTTGGAGTTTGGAGAGCAAGTTTCCTTCATCTCCCGTTGTCAGCCCAGTGGCCTTTCATGTTGCCAACCCCTGTCCTTATGGAATGCTTCTGGAACTTTCTGGCCCCCCTCCCACCTCCAGCCTCTGCAGGTGCAGCCCGTTTTCAGAAAGGCCAGGTCTCACCAGCCAGGCCCCAGGCCCCCTGGAGTCGGCTCCCTGGAGGTGTGGAAGTGGGGGTGGGGTTTCTTCCTTATTGCAGGTGGTTGTCACGCTCATGTGCACACTCGTGCCCATTGTGACCAGCAGCTCGTCCTTCATGCCAGGGGCCGCGGTCCTCAGAGTGCCTGCAGGAGGTCACAGCCTTCCAGGGGTCACAGTGAAACACGGGCTGTGGCGGTCACAGGCTCCGGGAATAGCGGGGTGAGCAGCAGGGCGGCCCGAGGTTCCTGCCCCGCAGTCTGGAGCTGCTGCCACCACAGTGCTATTTGAGGAAACGGCCGTGCCTATTTTTAGACTGGCTTTGTCACTGTGTCACAGTAGGGCAGTGGCAGCAGCAGCAGCAGCGGCCACACCTCCGTCGTGCTGGCCAAGCTGGGCTGGTGGAACCCTTGCCTGTGTCCATTCCCTGGTCCAGCAACAAGCCTTGGCACAGTACACTATTGTCCCGTAGGGCAGCAGGGTGAGCCAGCTATCCACAGAGATAGCTCACAGCTATCTACAGACAGAGGTTATGGAGGGATTAGGAGAGAAGCTTCCTGCCGTCGGCCCCCCCAACTGGCAGGTCACAGGTGGGATCTCCCAGACCCCGCAGCCTGCCCCTGAAACCCCAGGAACGCTCTGCCAGCATTTCTGGACCATTTCTCCTGGGTTGTGGCTTCTCCTTTTCAGAGCAGTTGTAGGCCTGGGAGCTGGTCATGCTCCGGCATGCGTGCGTGCACATGTGCGTGGGTCGGATCATGCATGTGAGACTCGGCTGGCAGGGCGAAGGCTTGTGCCGTCCGAGCAGGTGGGCAGTGAGCCGTGGTCTGCACCCTGCCTGGGGGCTCGGGGGCTCAGGTGCCAGGCCGGGTCCTTTGCGTCTGTGGCTGTGTCGGGCTTTTAAGGACATTTAGTGCCATTGACACTGGTTTCCCTGGAGTAATTTTATGTGATGGTGAACTTACCCAGTGGCTGTGTGTGCTTGATGGAAGTATTGCAGTAAATGCATGGTTCCTGGGGGCCACTGCCTGCCATGCCTCACTGGTTTTCATGCTGTATTGACACATGTCACTTCTCCCAGTCACAGTGGGTCCGAAGTTGCTTCTCTTACCTAGTTCTTATATAGGGAGGGATCTGACTTCCTGACTCACAGCTGGCGCCAGTTTTACTGTTCAGAGGACACATTCCTAAAACAAATGGCCCCGGAAAGTTAGACTAGAAGGGACTTTGACCTCCTTGAAGGGACTCTGTCCCACCCATTTGAAGGTGAAAGCAGCACATGACCTTTTAAAGGCCTCCCCATCTCCCCCCCACGCCCCCAGCCTGCCGGCCTGGCTCAAAGGCTACATTTGGTTACAAAGCCCAGATTGCAGAGTTCGATACTGTATATTTGAAACATTGAGGCGTGGGTTTTAGTTTAAAATAAAAGTGATGGCCAAGAAGCAAAATGTGTCTTATTCTTAGCTCCTTGACATGGACGGTGGACAGCGTCAAGGCACACATCCCCAGTTGCCACGCCTGTCGCAGGATCAGCGCCCTGCCCGGCCGTTGGTCTCGGGGGAGATGCAGCCTCCCCCACTGGTGGACTCAGGTGGGCTTGGGGTGGGGCCTGGGTCTTGGATTTTTGTTGCTCCTGCAGCGTCTTCGGGTGAAGTGATGGTGTTTTTTTTCTTTGCTCGTGATTTTTTTCCCCCTGCTGTCCAGTCTTGTCTTGGGTTTGAGACGTTCAAGTTAGGGGTTTTATTTTCAGAGTTCTAAATCCAGCCGTGGAAACACACGGAGTCTGGGCCTGGGGGGGTTGGCGTGGATCCCTGACTGCTATTTTAAATACACCAGAAGCCTTCTTGGAAGTCAGTCCTGGTTTTTCTCTGATGAAGCTCTGAGCTTGGGATCTCAGAGCACCCTAATTAGAGTGCCAGAGCCTGGGGTGGGGCTGTTTATGAGAGGCTTCGCCCCTCCCTCCAGATTTTATTCTGCAGGCCAGGCAGGGCCCAGGGATGCCTGCCCCTTTCCGAGAGCCCCGGGCTCTGGGGCACTCGACCTGGCGCCTATTTTCCCCCGGCACACGGTGCAGGGTCGGGCGCCCGCCTGGCCACAGGGCTGCCTCGTGGAAAGGCCAGTCTGTACAGATGGACACTGCCCGTCCAAGGAAGGAAAGGTAGGCCCTTTTAAAGACTGCGGTGCCAATGACATACTCTCAGGGGTGGGAATGTTTACACACTTCCATTGTAATAAGCAAAAGTAAATTTAAGACATCTTCAGAAGCTGCTTACCACCGCAACTTAAAGATAACCATTTGAGCTGTGCCAGGAAGTCTGATCACCTTTGATTCTCCCTGCCCCGCCTCTCAGCAACACTGGGTCTCAAGCAGATAAGCTTGGCCATTCGTGGGTGTGACCACCGCAAGGCCACATGTGGCAAGGGCTGCTGGGGGCCCCAAAGGAAGGCTGTGACCTGCTGCAGGGGCCTCAGGGGCTAGAGCCGGGCATCGTCCTCAGTGGGGCCCCCATTGTTCGCCCCTGCCCCTCCCCCTCATTCACCCATTGTGATGCAGCACTGACCAAGCTTGGGGACAGTGGCTGATGGCATCCAGGGAACTCCCGAGGCAAGGCGGAGACGCAAAATTCAGTTTCCTAGAAACAAACATACAATGTATGTGAAACTTTTCAAAGACATGAGCACCATCAGGATAGCCAGGCAGCCGGTCATCCAGTTGCAAGGTAGATGGCGTTACCAGAATCCATATAGCGTTCCTCGGAGGGTGTAAATCAGTTACACCGACTCCGGTCAGACAGCAAACGTGCAAAATGAGTTTGGCTTTGAATATCCACCCCAGGGCCTGTCTGGTGTAGCCAAGCCGGAACCTGAGGGGACCTCCTGGCAGCCCTCATGGGATCCGGTCCCCACGCGCCCACTGATGGGTTATTAAGAGCAGGTGTAGACACCTGCATGGCGGTGACCCCGCCCCCCACACTGCTCCTCTGGCCCCTGCCCCACATCAGAACAGGACTTTCACCTTCCATCTGCCTGCTCAGCGGGACACCTGCCCTTTTCTCCCAGCATCTGTCTGTCCCTCAGCTGTACTGGGAGTGCTGCCTCCGCCTCCCCCTGTCCCATCTGCTCGCCCCCTTCCCTGCCCCCACCACCTGGTCCGCATCACCTCTCTCACTCAGTTGCTGCCCCCCTGGCCTGGGCCCTCCGGTCCGGGTCCCAGCACGCACATGCCAGCAGCACCAGAGACCCCTTCCTGAGTGGCGCTCCCCCCAGGCAGCCTCCCTGCTTACCCCCGAGCACAGTGCCCTGTGTGTCCTGTCCTTAGAAACCTCTCGTGGGCTCAGCTACTCTAGACGGTGCTTCCCAAGGTGGGACTCAGGCTGGTGCTGGCCATGGATGATTCTGGGTGCCCTGCCTGGCTCCAGAAACCCGGTGAAGGACGCATAGGCGCTGCTGCGGGCGGGTGCATCGGGGACTTGGCAGGGGTCTGTGGCGGGTCAGGTACAGATGCTTGGAGGTGGGCCTTCTGGTCTGGGCGCCTTCCTGGTAGGGCTCTGAGCAGAGGGGTGAGGCCGCGCGTGGGGGTCAGCTCCTCAGGAAGCGGGCTGTGAAGGGGAGGAGCTGGGACATCTCCGGAGGGGTGCTCCTGGGCTCCCACCTGTGTGTGTGGGGAGGAGAGCGCCTCACGTGTGTGTGTGTGTGTGTGTGTGTGTGTGTGTGTGTGTCGGGGGAGAGAGCACCTCATCTGTGGGGATGTGGTGGGGAGAGGGCCTCACCTGTGTTTATAAATCCCTGTCTGTCATTTTACTACTACCCAGACCTTGTAATTTCAGAACCAAGTAAGATTTTCTGACATTTGTAGTCTGGGGAATAAGAAGTACAGAAATACTGGGGACCTTTTTCTTGTATTTCCTCCCTAATTATGCTTTTCGATGCTTAGACGTTGAGACCGACCTTAAAGTCTTCTTGGTTTGTCACCTCGGTCACCACGTTGCGGGGGGGGGGGGTCATCTCACAGCAGTGCGCCTGTCTACAGAAGTAGCTTCCTTATCCCTGCCCGTGGTAAAGAATTAAAACGGGACCGAAGTCAGTATAAAGGGAGGAAGAACCACCACCACCCCTCAACGCCTCGGGGACCCCCCCACACACACATACACAACCTGATAGGCACCGCCCTCAGATTGGTTGCAGGGGTCCAGGCAACCTTCTCGGCAGCTGCTTGCGTGCCATCTAACTAATTACCTGGTGTACAGCTGTGAGCCCAGGCGACACGCTCCGTAACGCAGTGCATAATACACAGCCTAGCATGGGACTTTTCCACACACAGCCAGATCTGGTGCAGCGTGTGGTATTTTGCGGGGTGTTGGTTTGAACTGATCAGGGCCTAGGGTCGGCTGTAGAGGGGGTACCGTGTGGGGGGAAGCAGATAAGCGGTGGGTCATACATCAGGCAGGTGGCACCCAGAGAGCACGTGTGGGCATAAGACCGTGGGGCACCAAGCCCAGGGCCACAGGAGACAGCCCGGGCGTGGCCGCCCCGCCCAGGGACCCGGGTGGGTCCTCAGAGGCCATGCAGCACCGTTGCACTGAGGCACCGTGATGTTGTCACCACCCGCTACCCCTCTCTGTGGACTTCAGGGTTTACTCCCTTTCTGGGCAACCACTGGAAATTCTCTTGTGCTGAGAGGTGCTTGCGTGCGTGGGCAGGCGGTGCCAGGCCTGGCAGTAGGGTGATGGGCGCTGCCCTGAGCAGTGGGGAGGGAGGTGGCACACTCGTTTTGTTTTCCGCTTTTGAATCCATTGTTCGTGACTCACGCTAACCCTGAATGCCAGTGACAGGGGACCCATGAGTCACATGGGGTCCTGGCGTGCACAGCGGACATTGAGAGATCACGAGGCAGGCCTTTCCCTTTGCAGCCTGCTGGCCATCTCCGAGACGTGAGGCCAGGGCCACACCCACGGAGAGATGGGTCTGCGCTACCGGGACCCTGATGGTGATTAGATTTGCTGGGCATTACGAGCTAATGGCCAGCATTTACTCTCCTCGTGTAATGCAGCCACAAAATTGGAAGTGGCACCATGAAATCTGCGCGTTTCCTGCGCACAGCTGCAGACCTCTGTGTGGGGCGATACCGCTCTCACTCACTCTCAGAATGAGCCCTGCCCCCAACTTCGTTTTCTTTTGATTTGCTGTTACCTACATTGAGCCAAGGGCTGTTTCAGCCGAAAGTCATTATGAGGGAGAGCCAGAAGGGACCAGGTTTTACAGATGAAGGGAGTGGGGTCCAAAGAGACTGAACGCCGTGCCCGCGGCTGGCCGCTGTGGCAGAGCATGGACTTGAACCAGGCGCTCCCACCTCCAGCCTCGGGAGGGCTGGGTATTAACTGTCTCATGTTTCAGTTCACCTGGTGAGTCCCCACGAAGCACCACCAGGAGAGGTTGACCACGTCAGCACTCACCTGCCACCTGGACTCCTTGCAGTCCCGGTGGAGTGATGGACAGGTGGTGGCGGCACACCCGGGCTCGGTGCCTTTCGCCCGGACCACGCTGCCTCCACTGCCCACCCACCTCTTGCTGGCTGTTCTGGTCAAAATTCAGGGGCGGTGGGGACAGGGTTACTTCTGATTTCTTTCTCTGTGGTAATCTTCAGGATTCATTGTCCTCTGTTATCAAGCCATTTCTTATTATGAACATTAATTGCACCATGAATTAAAAATATTACTGACTGTTGACAATTCTTTATGGAATTAAAACTGTCAGGTCCAATTATATCCAGCACAGGACTGACAGAAATTCAGCATATGAACTGTAAATATCTAATTCTCCCCTATTTAATTCAGTGTTTATTTTAATCAGGAGATTTTTTTTTTCTTGATTCTTTCACTTTGTCTTAACTTACACAAATAAAGTGGTTGTCTCCTACCATCAGCATCGAAGCTGCATGGTAGAAATTACCTTTTAATATATATGTCCACTCAGGCTTCAGAAAGAAAAACAGCTGTCCACTTTTTCATCTCAGAATAATGGCTGTGAAGTTAACCTATGGATCTGTTTTCTCTGGCAATTTCTGATTCATACCTTTTCATAAACTGTCCTTATTTCAACTTTTCACTTTCAAGGATTCTGAAGTTTGATTTTAGATGTTAAAACGTGTTAAAGAACCCTTACCATCTGTTTACCATTTCACGTCATATGAAATGTAGGATTCTGACTTTGATCTGAGATGACAACATCCTTTAGCTTCTTAGACGTTCCAGGAGCCACTGGCAAGAGCCTGTGTGTCCTTGGCCATGACGAATGGCTTTTTAGTGGTGGAGCCACGCTCGAGTGTTCCTGGGGTCATTGTCTGGAGGACATTTCCTTACAGCAGTTCAGTGTGGGAGGTGGCATCGTTATTCCATAATTATTAATCCCACCAGCCCACATTTAACATTATTGTTCACATTCCCACTTTATAGAAGCTTTGTTTCCCAAGGCTCCGCCGTGAGTCCTCATGACGTGCAGGTTGACCGTCTGCTCTGTGTGACGTCCCTGCGGGGGGGCCCCGACAGGCTCCCGCGGGCAATGCCCCGGGGCACAGACAGGAGCGCGGCCTGGGCCTGGCCCCAGGCTGCTCTGGGACCGTGAGGGAGATGGTGGCGGCCCGGACCTCTGGGCGTCCGACAAGCCCTGGCTCCTCCTGGGAGGAGAGAAGGAGTGGACTCTGGGTGAGGCCTGCCAAGACTCCGAGCTCACACCTGTGCCCTCCTGGCCCGTATCTTTTCTCACTTTGTGGGGGCAGGTGTCGGGTGTCACAGCCAGGGAGTGGGGACAAGGCACAGGCGGAGACTGGCCAGGTTGGGGCCAGGCTCTCGGGAGGCCTTTGGTTCGGGGCGTCTTGGTGTGTAGGAAGGTTCCGGGCGGCAGTGGTTTCGCAGGGGCAGCTGGGCGGACTTTCCATAGCACGGTAGCTTTCAACTCTAATATATGTTTAAAGCCGAACGTACTTTTCCCCAAAAGTTCTATGACCGCTTTGACTTCCCATTGGCTAAATGGGATCCCCAAACGGTTGATTGAGTCTTTCCTTCTTTGTAACCTCCCCTGGAGCATTTCTTGGCCAACATCTACTCTTTAGAGCCATGAGATGTCCTCCCAGAAGGGACCAACCACGTCCAGACTGCATCCTGCCACCGTAGGGGTCACACAACTCGAAACGCAGCCTTTGTTTTCGTGCTGGAACTTTGGTCACGTGGTCTCGCTCCTCCCCTCCAGGGAGCAGATATGCTTGGTGAGGACGGCGGGTCAGTGCCTCCGTCATCTCACACCGGTGGTGTCCAAACTCACTCCCAGACCGGAGGTGAGACCCCGGCGAAGGAAGGAGACGGCAAGTCCTGACGCGCTGCCCGAGGTGCCGGGGGGCAGCAGGAAGCATCTGAGAGGCCTGCCCACGGCGGGCTTCTCGGGACTTCAGCGTTGAGAGAAGGCCCCTGGTTTGCACTTGGAGATGGGTCTGTGCCCTGTCATCAGTGAAAACACGTGGGTTCTGCCTCCTAGGCTCTCAGAGCTGCGACCTTGGGGTTCTCCTGCCTGGGTACCCCAGAGCCTGCCCTGGAAACACATTTCCCCTAAGACCTGCTATCACCCTGGCTTTCTAAGCCAGGAAACAGAAATCGGGGAGCCAGGTGGCAGGTTTCAGGAGTGCTGCGTTATTTATGAATAAATCCTGCTGAAGCAGCGTCAGCTGATGAAGGGCACGTCCTCCTGACGGGAACCACCGAGGCCTGTCGGCGCTGCTGCCTTTGGGGGCTCCTGTCCCGCGCCCCTCCAGGCAGCAGGCAGGCGCCTGTACCTGTTACCCAGCGAAAGGGCCGGCTGCTCGCCGCACAAAAGCCAAAGCCTGAGAGACGAGGTTGGTGGACAGAACAGCAGGTTTCTTCCGGCGTGCCAGCGCGAAGGGAGGGCGGCGGGCTCCCTGTCGCAGGCTGCCTTGCTCTCTCAGTCTCGCCAAAGGTTTCATAGACACCCAAGGAGTGCAGAGCAAAGGAAAGAGAAGCTGGCCCGGCAACCTCCGGAGAAAGCGCTTCCCAGAAGGCTGGTCTACCCCAGGGTCAGGAGTGAAGCCCAAACACTGCAAAGCAAATCCCTGCCCAGTGACCGGGCCAGGTGTGCACACTGGTCTGAGGTAAACGGACCCACTGGGACTGGTGTGCATAGTAAATGCACAGCAAACTGAGTCCTCCAGGTTTAGCAGGAGAAAAGGGAAGCAAAGAAAGGGGGGAAAAGGGACTTCCCAAAGCCCCAAGCCAAACCCCTGTCAAAAAGGATTCCATCAGAGGCTTAAATGTCAAAAACAGAAGATACAGGGGCACCGTTACAGCTTCACATTTTGAAGGACGAAAGGAAAGCCGTCATCCTCTCTGGCCAGTTCGCATTCTCTACCCCCCGCGACGCATCCTCAGACGCGAATCTTTTAAGCTGTTCCTTGCACACCCGGCACAGCAATGGTGTCTTGGAGAGTTCTGGGACCAGTGTGTTAGGAAGCATTTGGGAGCCCTGTGGAGGAACATGTGGGGAAAGGGGTCATCCATCCTCTGAGAAGTGGAAAGCTGGCCGAGGCCCCGGAGCTCCCCTGGGCTGGCCACACTTGCCCTGGGGCTGCGGCGCCCTTAGGGGAGAAGAGAAGGGTCCGGTTAGATGCGGGTAGAGAGTTGCAGAGGGTTCGGAGTCGCATCAGGACTCGGGAAAGGTGCTTGGGATTTTAGGCCAGGGCTTGGCCGCGCCTGTGGTGTTGGGACTGGGTCGCCTTGGTGGCCGCGCGCCCATTTCCCTGGACTGGGAGGCCTTGTGAATGGGCGGTGGGGGAGGGATGGTGGTGAGATTGTTATCAGGGAATGTGGGGTTGGGAAACTGTCTCCTTGGTGGGTCTTTGAGGCCACCGAAAAGCCACTTGAACTTCTGGGGAAGCCTAAAGCAAACCTGGTGTCCCAAGGGTTTATGCTTTCTTCCATTTGTTGTAGATTTGAGGATTTTCAAATAAGAAATTAAATCATACCGTGGAAAACTGTGCCAGCGAGCTTTTGTGGAACCCTGTGTTTGAGTCATCGACGTATCCTGTGTTCACCAGCTTGCAGGGTGGCTTTTTCCTGCTGCCTCGAGATGGATGTCTTTATTTTATTAAGGACATGCATTTCCTTCTGCGGCACAGAAATGGTCCGCGGGGCGGGGCGGGGGGTGGCGTCCCCGCCAGCCTCCTGCTCCCCGTGGGCGTGCTTGCTCTTTCCTGTCGTGGTTTTCATTTGTATTTTGGGAGTACGGATGCTTTAAACTAAAAATAAATGCTCCTTTACATCGTTTGTTGCTAAAAAGAATTTTTAAAAGAAAACGCTTGTGGAATTTAAGGTTTCAAATAAGCGTCTCACTCCCCGAGATAATACGTTGTTTTAAAATTTTCACCTGCAATTTCAGGTTCCCTTTTTGACCCTCGTGTATAATTTCATGAGGTTTGTCTGGAACCTTGTGTTTGTGGTCAGTGGAGCCAAGCAGGGTTGGGAAGGAGTGTGGCCACATGCTGTGCTTCGGGCTGATAATTTGGAAGTCCGTCGCTCTGCTGGGAGGTGAGCCCAGGAGCCCAAGGGTGGCTGGCCTACGTCCTGAAGATGAGGCTGGTCTCCCCTGTGTGAGGAGGGATGCTGGGGGCCGTCAGCTGAAGGCTCCGAGACCCTGAGGAGACAGGCGCCAGCTGCCGAGACGGAGGCCTCAGCAGAAGCTGAGCCGCCCTCCCTGGTCCCTGGTGCCACCGGCTCACAGGTGGCGCAGGTGTGCGGAAGGCGGGGTGTCATCACCTCCGCTCAAGTCCGCTGGGACATTTCTTGGTTTATCCGAGTCCTTTTGCTCAGTTCCTTTGATCCTGTTGATTTTTGCTAAGATAGAACGCATGGAGGTGCTTTTGGGATTATTTTAGAACTCTGCATACCTGCCTGTCGTCACCCCACGTGGGTACTTGTTTCAGCCCACGCTCATGCCCTGCAGGACGAGCCGTGTGAAATTGCCATTGTTTGAGCACTTTGACCTACGAAACGGCCGTTCCATGGGGTTCAGGACTATAAATTGGCCCGTGATTGAAACTAATCGACATTACTGTTTAGGGGGTTTATCCCTTTGAAGTTAATGGGCTGCTTTGAACTGCGATAGCAGATAATTGGGGTCTGATTGCTTAATCAGGGCTTTGGGGGCACGTGGTGTTTCATGCTCACCTGTGACCCGTTGCCACCTGTGGCCCCAATACAGGCAGTGGGCTCGGGGAGCACATGAGTACCCAGTGGCCGCAGCCCCCAGGAATGGGGTTCCAGAAGCCTTGCGCTTCAATTGCTCCCCGCAAAGGCAGTGGGAGGACTTCCACTGCGGGTAGGCGGGCCGTTCGCCAGGCGAGGCGCTGGCTGCTTTTATCCTGTCGGGTCCTCGCTGAGCTGGAGGGAAACACAGCTACTCCCGTTTCACCAGCGCAGACACTGGGTGTCACAGACCCGGAAAGGCGCTGAGGCCGCGGGGAGCCTGGGGCCCCTGGCTGCTGAGTTCCCGCTGCCCTTTCTGGGTCCCCCTCTGTGGGGCCCTGGGCATCGGGACGGGTGGGACAGGGGAGAGGCGGGGCTCCCACAATCCGTGGTCCGAATCCCCGATGTCAGAATTTTACATTTGCAACACCTGCTTAGTGAATTTTCAAACATGGAAGGAGTAAGGGCGAGTAGAGATCCTCCCGGGCGCTTGTTAGACGTGCAAAGCCTGTGCTTCTCCTAGGAGGCGTCTGGGCTGCTGCTCACCTGTCGCCAGTTTCGCCCAGTGTCCCAGGTGAGCCTGAGGCAAGGCGGGGCTGGGAGCACCCCTTGAGGAACCCAACAGGTGGGGGGGGATTAAAACCTGCCATTGCAGGGGGGACCATCTGAAAGTAACAGCCCCCCCCAGCTGCACCATGTGGGGAGGCGGGCAGGAATATAGCAGGTGCTCAGATGTCATCAGTAGCGCAGGTTCAGTCATAAAACTCAAATGAAATGTAGTATTGTTTTCTCTGTGCGCCTCATTCCTTAGGTATAGGGTTGCCATTCTTTGTTACACAGACAATGATGAAGTCGCATGCGATGTGGGCAGTGTTTTGTCTAAGGCATTTTTTCTTGATTACTGAAATCATTTGTCCTCAAGCCAAATTAATTGTGATGGCAACATTGTATTGCTTGCCTGTACGGCAAAGAGACTTGATGGCATCTTATAAAGAAGACTTGTGCTGCTAGTCATTCTCATTTCTATGCTCCTGGAAAGCCCTTCACCATTCTCGTGTCTGGAGAGAAGGGTGCTAGCGTCCATGGGAGGGCCAGGAGAAAACAAACCACGGCCCCTTTGTCGGAGTTTTATTTATTTATTTATTTTTTTATTTTATTTATTTATTTATTTATTTATTTATTTATTTATTTATTTATTTTTTAGAGGGCAGTGTCACTGGCCCTCATATGTGGGACCGAACCGGGGCCGCTGGCTTCCCAGGCCAGCGCTTAACCACCGCGCCACTCGGCCGGCCGGAGTTTTAATACCAGACGTGCTAATAAAATTGGCCGTGATAACTAATTAGTTTACCGGAAAGGTACTGTTAGACAAGTAGATCCCCATTTCTCCTTACCTAGTGCTTGTTTTTATCATGAAATGAGCAAAAAGGGCGCCACTCCAGCTTCGATCCCTTTCTGAATGTCACAGGGTCACCGATAATGCAGGGGTGATGTCACTGGTGGATCTTAACCCCAGCATTCCTTATTTCTGGAACGAGGAGGTTAACGGGCTCTGTAGCTGTCTTCATGTTCTCCAGTTTAAACAAACTCAGAGGCAGTGGAGGCACATGCTGAGGGGCAGGATACAGTGTTTTCAGCTACTTTGCAAAATCCTGACGGTTTCATGACTTGAATTTTTTGGCATTTGACACTTCTGCTCCCTTCAAGTGGAAGATTCAGTGCTGTGATAATACAAAATAATACAACAATACAGGGGAAGGCAGAGAGCCTTGCTGTCTGGTATAGAATGACGGTTATTTTGTCTGCAGGCTGGACTGTTTCTTCACTGGTCTTCCTAGTAATTAGGAGTTAGGTGATTAATCCACGATCCCTGGAGGCAGCAGGAGCTAATTAAGCAGCTAGCAGCCAGGCTTGTGCCCAGACCCAGCCCAGGCCTCGTTGCTTTGGCAATTTGGTCCAACGGGCTTCTGCAGAAAGGAAGACTTCCGGCTTGCAAATTGGAGCACACATTTTGTGCGTAGTCTCATGAGGGCCTTGACTTTCTTGGTTAGATTTGTGGTTCTACATGGGAGTATTTTTGAAAACGGACCTAGAGCGGAGTCCCTCGGTGTTGATTAGCAAGTGGAGAATGAAGGGACTTTATGGTCGGCATGAATTTTAAGACAGTCCGGGGGTGGGAAATGAAACAGTTCACCCAGGAGCGAACATACAAATAAACAAGCGGACGGCTTTGTTTTCGGTTTGGTTTTCCTTGTTTGGTCCCGCAGCTCACTGCCCCAGATGGTCTTCAGTCGGGGCTGCTCTCATCTGTCAGTGTCACTGGGTAATTGCATTCCCTGGGCTCCAGAGTCTTGTCCTCGTCACCGAGAGGTGGCCCCGGAAGGGGAGGTTCAGAAAAGCAGCGTGGATGCTGGGAAAGGCACTTTTCTCTGAAATAAGCCTGGCGTCCTGTGTAGCTGTGTCTCTTTTGAAAGAACAGGAAAGGGACTTGGGGAATGTCTGGGGCCCAGCGCTTGAGACGCTTTCAAGAGACCCATCAAGGATTCGGTGTGCGTGTCCTCTGGAGCGGGTCCAGTCTGTCTCAAAGACAAGCCGAATGCAGGAGATTGTGTTAGGAGTCAGGGGTGTAGCCAGGGGTGCCTCTGGGCGACCGGCCAGGGTTGGGGCGAGGAGGGCGGGGCAGCTTCCGAGTGGGGCCCCTGTCGGATGGCCGCTCTTAATTCCATGTGTCTGAGTGCATCTCTTGGGAGGCTGCCGTGCCCACACCCCGCGATCCACACACCAGCTCACTGGCCGGCCCTGCCCCTCAACTGCAGGGAGCTGAGTGAGGCAGGTGGGTGCAGGGTGCCTTGGCCGCCACATGCATCTCTGAGGCTGTACTAGAGCTGGGCGTCGCCGGAAACTGCAGCAAAAGGGCGGAGGGGACTCCCTGGAGGGGAGGGAGGGCTGCAGCATGCTGTGAAGGGGTCCTTTTCCACCTTTTGTCTTTCGTTTCCAAAGCAGACATGTTCAGAGTTGCGTAAAAAAGTCCACAGTCACGCCCACCACTGGGTTTAAGAGCAGGAGTTTTCCGGGGTGACCCCACTCAGGTGTGCCCCACTCAGGTGTGCCACCTGCAGTGTCGGAGCCCAGGCTGATGGTGACTGGCCGGCAGCCAGCCCCCCGCCCAGGCCACGGCCACCGTTTCCTCCTCACCCGGCAGGGCCAGGGACTGGCTTCATCCCAGCCGTGTTATCTCCTTGCGCCTGTGTGATCTGTGTGTGTAAACGAGTTAGTTACTCAGGCACTCATTCAGTCAAGAGCGTTGGAGGCCAAAATGGGAATGAAACGCCGTGTTGTGAACACGCCCACATCTCAGCTGCCCTTCCCCGCATGGCGCTGCTGGGGGAGCTCCACACATGCGTCCACTGACTTTTATTTACTTGCGTGCCTAAAAAGACTGTTAAGACTAATGAAAGCTGATGATAAAAATCGACAGGTCAGCAAAAGCAAACAAACAAACCCGGCTAAAGACATCAGAAATTGATGACCCAGATATTTGGGCTTTCGCCCTTCTTGCTGTTTGGCACCCTTTGTCCAAACCCTGGGAAGTGCCACCTGGCGACTGCTCGAGCCCTGTCAGGACGGTGGCGTTAGTGCAGCGTGTCCACGCGCTCGGGCTCGCTGGACTTGACGTCAGCATGGGCTTAGGTTAGGAAGGCTGCTGCTGCCATCCACGTTTTGCTATTTAGAATTCCCTTTCTTAAGAACCCAAATACTGATACTACGCCATGAATGTGAGCGGTGGGCCTTGGCAGTGACAGTGGGCGTAGGTGCATTTTCCTTAAACTTCGGATGCTTTGGTCACCGACTCGCATAAGTAGGGCCAAGAATCCCTGTGGAATTGGTCGCCTTTCCTTTCCACCCCCATGTGCAGTGACCTGTTTTCCACATCTTCCCGTCGCCAACCCCCTGTCTTCACGCCCCGTCCCTGCACGTCTTTGACCGTTGCCTGCAGGGTCCTGTGTTTCCTCTGAACGGTTTCAGGTTCCTGTCCAAGAAGCCAGTAGTTTGGGATTTTTATTCCTGGTAAAAGTTTCTTATTATTGTACTTTATGTTCCCCGACCTTGGGGTTCTTGGAGAATTTCTTTGTCATGTTATTTCAAACTACATAATAGAAGGCCATTTGAAGCGGTGCCATGTTAGTGGTAAGAAAGGACTAAGCAGCTGCTTTTCCTAAACTGCGTTGGGACCCCGCGCGCACGGCACCGGCGGCCTGGGCGGGGCCCTGCTGATCGGCCGTGAGGACCGCTGACAGGCCAGCCGCCGTGGGCCGTGGCCGGCCGTGTCTGACGTTAACGTCAAGTTGAGAGGCGTTGAGCCAGCGCATGGACGGCACCTGCTGACTCTTGGGCTCCAAGCGGGGGAGTTGAGTGGGGCGCAGAGTGGCCTCATTTGGAATGAGACGCGTCTTCTGTGGCCTCTGATTCCCGCTGGTGCGGGGACATGCACACCTGCGCGCACACACTCACACTGCCAGGCGGGCTCCGAAGCGTGTTTGTTCTTCACGTGAGGCTGCACCGGGGACGTGAACCAGGGCAGCCATCCGTCCTGGTCACCCTGCGATGAACTCTTCCAGGTACGGGCTGCGCCTCGTCCGTCTCCGTGACCCCGTTTAGCATTGTGTCCCGCCCACAGCGAGGTCCTGGTAGAAGAGTGGGATAAAGGAGTGTCCCGGGATGTATGTCGTCTGCTAATCTTTTGTCGTTTTTCATTGAGCCTTCCTTGTCTGAGGCAGCGTTCCTTTCTGACCAGGGCCATGATGGAGGCAGTGAACTTTTTAAAATAAATGGCTTTGAATGGAAGATGAAGATTTTTTGGTCAGTTAAATCAAGCATTTATTTTATTTATCTAGTTGCCATGAACACAGATGTGTTCTATTTGAGTAAGGAAATATTTGCGTGAAAAGGCGCCACACATGCTCCCAGTGTTTATATAATCAGGCATCCTGTTTAATGGAGCTCTGCTTAATTTATAAGGAACATTTAATATTTGTTGTGATAAACATCTCTGGGTGGTGTGTGTTTAAAAATCAGCATTGCCTTAATGAATTGAGCTCGTTTTAATTCTCTGTTTTGTTTCACCGCTAAGGTTCATATTAAAATTTGTATTAAAATAAAAAATTGTATTCCATTTTTCACGTGCCAGATAGCATAAAACTTGAAAGGCACCAAAAGAGAGCATTGGAAAGAGTCTCCTCATTCCTTTCGCCCCTCCACCAGCTAGTTCCCTAACCCCAAATCAGGAACTGTGAAATTTTTAATCTTACCCGAAATGGGCTCGGCCTGGACAAGCTCACGCATGTATTTTATACACACGCTCTCACACACATGCGCATGTGTACACACACACACACACACACACACACAATACACACACACCCCTATAACTTGGGGACAGTCGTTACCACTTCGGTATATTGAGGCTTCAGGTGTTCTTAATATGGATGTGCCCACATTGTGTAACCAGCGTTGGGTGTGTTGCAGGCACAGCGACAGGGTGACCTTCGGTGACGTCTTGGTGCCTGTCACATAGAGGGGGTCACTGTCACCCTCCTACCTTCCCTAGACCATGGTCACCCCACAGGTCCTATCAGCCACATTCTCACGTTCCCCAGACAGCAGTTGATGACAGGAAGTGTTTTGCAACTTAATTAGTGATGCTGTTCACTGGTAACATTGTTACTTACTGTTTGCCACGCCTGCTGGGCCCAGGTCCCCTGCCCCGCCAGCCCCATTCATCTGTTTGCAGGTGATGTTGTGTCTGTGGCAGGTGAGGGTGGTGCTTGGCTGACCAAAGAGTGTGTGTTCAGGTGCACACCCTCGCGTGCACCCCAGTGTATAGCCCCCCACGTTCTTGCTGCGTGGGGACAGCAGCTCTTGGTGTTTTGTGAACTTCTGAGCTCCTGCAGGTGCGCCTCTGCCCACCTGCCTGGGCATTCGGCTCCCCAGCGTGCAGCCTGTGATGCACAGCACTTACCCCGCTCTCAGCGAAGGTTTCAGATTACCCGAGGCGTCTGTGGCCACCGCCTCCTCCTGTCCCATCTTTTCCTCCAGCACCGGAGCTTTCCTCCGAGGGGCCGTCCCAGCTCAGCCTAGGTGGACCTCTGCCTCCGTCTTTGCACTTTGTGAAGTGGCCACCTGCCCGTTTCCGTGTCACCGTAGGCCACGTTTGCCTCCCTGCCTGCATCCCCGTTTCTTGGCCTGCCTCGTCCGACCTCAGTGGAACTGCACTGCCCTGTCACCGGCTATCATTTCCACAGCCGTCCACTCAAATACCATGCATCTGTGTGAAACTGATGGCGTTTCCTGACTTTTAGGCATTCTGTGAGTCACTCACTTACTGCGGCGACATAGCATAAAGGGATGAAATTCCTGAATTTGTGGAAAATACAGAGAAAGTGGGTCCCATTTGGTGGGAGACGTGTTTGCCATCGGCGCGTGTGCCACACTCTGGTGTTGCGGGATCTGCTGATGAGAAGTGGCATGTATGGGGCATGGGAAACCAGGCCATTGGGTCATCTATGTTGAGTGGGTCCATGTCCTTCTGCTTACACGGGGGTGAGAGGCAGAGACCCACCGGCCAGGGTCGGCCCCCCGAGTGTGCAGACTGAGGTGGGGGCTGGGCTCTGCAGAGAACCCCTCCCCCCAGTGGCCGGGGACCCCTTGTCTTTCTGACATCTGAAAGTGTCCTGATGGGATCTTCAGTGTCTAACACGTTTGTGGGTAACAAAAATCCAAACCATAAAATGCTGTATTGGATTTTCAAAATGCAGTCATCATCTACCATAACTTGATTGGTGTGTGATTTCAGACAAGTGACTATTTCAGTGATAAACCAAAAGACCAAAAGTTGACTGGCTGGCAGAGAGTCATGCCTGGGAAAGCCGGGAGCCTCCTGATCTTCACACGGGGTCTCCACGGCCCAGGACGGGAGGAGCCCTTAGGCCCTGCGGGAGCCTGGGAGCCCTGTGCCCGGCGGCGTGTGCCTGCAGGTTCAGGGGACAGGACGCAGACTAGGGATCGGAATCGTCCTGTGAACTCAGGCAGTTCGCAGCTTCTCTGGAGTGAGGGGACGCAGGCGGTGGGCCTGCGCCAGCTGCAGTGACCTTGTGTGGGACAAGTGACGCGCTGGGGCCCTTTGACCAGGCACGGCAGCCACTCAGCGCACCTAACTCTGTGTTACTCTCCTGTGTTACAGATGCCTTTGTGAACAGCCAGGAATGGACGTTAAGTCGGTCTGTCCCGGAGCTCAAAGTGGTGAGTGCTTCCTGGGGTCTCGGCGCTTGTGTTTCCTCACCTCCGGGGAGGGAGGGGGGCTGGGCTCCGTGACAGGTGGGTTGATCTGTGAGCACACCCAGGCCTGCATCCCGAGGGGCCTGCTCCTCCCTGGGGCCCAGAGGTGGAGCCTGCCTCTGGGTGTATCCCTGGAAAAGCCTGGTGTGGCTGGCCATTTGGGGCTGGAGTCCTGAGTGTGCCTGTGATGCTCACGTCGGACGGCCAGCCTGAGTGGCCTTGTGTGCAGAGCACAGACCTTACCCATCGTTTGCTCTGTGTGAGTGTGTGTATGCTCCTCTCTCTCTCTCTCTCTCTCTCTCTCTCTCTCTCTCTCTCTCTCTCTCACACACACACACACACAATGTGACTTTGTTTATTCTTTGTGGAATGTCACGGAAGGTTTCTATAATCATCAAGTTTTGGAATTCATCATTTAAAAAAAATGTGACTGTTTTTACTGCATGACAAAGTAGCAGCATAACACTGAAAGAAGAATTTTGTTTTTATTATAAATTTTAAATAGTCTTTCAATGAGGTTATTTGAAGCTTCAAATCAGCTTATAAAACATGACTTGGGTCTCTTAAGCACCGGCCCCACTACACGCCCACACTTAGGACGAAGGAAGGGGACAAATGTAACTTTTAAATAGACATGTTCCTTGTGATGAGCTAAGGGGCATTTGGGGGATGCATTTGTGTATGTGGGTGTGTGTTTACACGTGTGTGTAAACTTCTGAAGTGACGGGCTCCGACTAGGAGACGAGCGCTGGTAAGCTCTTTTGTTTCAGCACGCCGCTGATGAAGCTTGGCTCCAGCCTGGGCCTGCTCAGGCCTCCCGAGGTCCACACTTGTTGGTGGCTGCAGCCTGTCTGCCGGGCGGCCCCCACAGGCCCTTGGCACCTCTTCCCAGTGGTTGGACGTGGGTCCGGGACAGGAGCGCAGGCTTGTCATTTCTGAGCTGATCAGCTTGCACAGTAAGGAACACCCAGGTTCTGAAGAGAGGATGTACAACCACCGAGGATTTTGTCACCAGGAAAAAGACATCGTTTTTGTTTAAACAAGGACGACATGTGGGGAGGCCACATGGACCTGGGAGGCGTGGTCCCTGTCCTGCCCTGTCAGCCTGATGCCGCATCCCTGCTGCCATCGCCGGGTGTAATCGGCTGGGCCCACCTCCTCCCCTCATACTTCCCACCAGAGCTCAGCCCGCTCTGGGCTCTGCCAGCCGGTTTCTCTTGTTGTGGGAGACAAAGGGTCCTTCAGGCCCCGGGCCCCTTTCAGAAACCTGGGTTCTGCAATACTGACCCTGAAACAGCCACCTCTCCGCCGTCTGTTTTGTCACCATGATACCTGGCACGGTGTAAACCCAGTAGGACCCATTCAGGAAATACCTGTCAAATGAAGGCTGCAAAGTGGGCACTGTCGTCACCAGGAGCTTTGCAGAAAGGTGGGCTGCTTTCACATACGCCCTCATGAGACTGAAGTGCCACGTGGTTTCTGCAGTCTGAGTAAAGCACCGGAATGGTGTTTTGGGGACCTTGAGGACGGTGACGACACTTGGAAAGCGACACTTACTCTGGGCCGGGCCTGCTGTGAGTGTCTCCTTTAGTCCTGACAGCCCACCTAGGAGCTGGCTGGCGTCCCCACTCCACACACAGGAGCCAGAGGTGCTGACACATCAAAACCTTGGCCAGGGAGCCGCAGCTCGGACGGGCAGAGCTGGGAGTCGAACCCAGACCGAGTGCATCTGTCTACACCGGCACCGCCTGTAGGACTTTCTGGACACATTCTCCGTCTTCGCTGTCTAGTGTGGTGGACAGTGGCCCCACGTGACTGGAACACTTGAAGTATGTGACTGGTGTGACCAAAGAGCTGAATTTGAACATTGTGTTTAATTAATTTAAATTGCAAGAGCCACCTGAGGCCAGCGGCCGCCCTTGGGACCATGTTGCAGACTGACTGCTCACCAAACCCTCTGGTGTGGAGCCGGTTTGGGTAAAGGTGTGGAGGGCCAGAGCCCACGTGTCCACGCCAGCCCATGGCTGAGGATGCTGATCCCCAAAGACTTGTGTCCTGCTGGCGATTCCGCAGCTGTAGTGGTCTGCAGGATGTGCCCAGGGCTGCGGGGGAGTGGGGGTTACCTTCACGGCAGCGCGGGCTCCTGTGCCCACGAGGAACTCGGGAAGGTGGCTTGAACTCGCCGAAGGGGTTGACCACATCTGTGGCTACGGAAGTGAGCGATGCTGCAGATGTGCAGAAGGAACGACGTGCTCTCCGTCCCGTCCTGTCCCCTGACCCGCGTGGGGACAGCCCAGCAGGACGGCCGGCCCTGCCCCTGGCGTGGAGGCAGCCGGCGCCTCAGGCCCTCGGTCACCTCAGCGGATGCCTGCCTTGCTAGGAGCTCTCAGCATCCACAGAAAGTGTTCCTTTGTCCAGCCTCTGTGTGTCCATAGTCCTGCCATTGTCTCCTGCCTCGCCCAAAGCCCAACACAGGTGGCCCTTAGGTCAGCGCCTGTGGGACCCCGACTCTGTTTCACACACGCAGCCATGAAGTGACATAATTGCAAGCCTCAAATGGGCTCTTTATGCCATGTTTTGCAATAAATCTTCTGGAGTGTGTCAGAGGAAAGAAACCTCAGTGTTTGCTTTCTTTTCACGAGTGGTAGTACCATGCCGTGTGCTCCGAGGTTGTGTTTGGTCAGATCATCGCTGACCGGTTCCTTTTGGTGCTGCAGCGGCTCCCAAAGTCGGCGCCTCGCGTGGTGCCAGGCAGCGCATGCCTGTGCTGCCATCGGGGCAGAGAGCAGACACCTTCAACACCTGGCCTGGGGATGGGGCGCTACTTGTCACATCCTGTTTGATGTTTTCATTCGTTTCCTGACTGGGATCTTTACTGAAAGCGTAGATTTCCTTTTCAGCAAACCACATGTTTAGCAGGTAAGTGGTACAGTGTAGGGACGAGCGGGAAGTCAGTTTTAAAAAAGCCGGTGCTGTTTCTGCCCTCGTCATGTGGCGCTGTCAGGCGCGGGGCCATGGCTGTTCATGCGCTGCCCAAAGGATGGAGGGCCAGTGGTGACAACATGTGACCACCTAAAAGGCGAGTTCTGTAGAGATTTCAGAGCGCCCTCACCGGTGTTTCCTCATTTCCTCCCACAAAGCCTGTAGACCCAGCCTGAGCAGCTCATGGGGCCTTGTGGGGCTTTGCCTCCTCTTTCCTTATTTTATTTCCTCTGTGCAGTTGCCTGCTAGTTGCTGCCAGTGTTTCACATTAGAATAATGCCCCTCCTGTGGGTGTGCAAACCCAGTAAAGCCCCGCCTAGCCCTGCCCCGCCCCCAGGATTGATTGACTTGCCCCGTCTAAGGGCTGAGCCCTGCTTTGCACAGCGTTGGCGTGAGAAGGGACACTGCTGTCAGGCTGAACCGTGTTTGATTTCGAGCCTTTTCCTCCTCGGGAAAGAGAAGGTCTAATCTTAATTAAAAATTTCATTCTGTAGCATACTGTTTTGGATTTTCTCAGCATGAAGCTGACAAACAGCAGGTGCCCTAGAGCAAAAGAATAATTAATAGGTGGAAATTCTCGGTTTACGGAAGCCCCAGGTAAAAAGCAGACAGAAGTCGAAGCAGGATGGGAAACAACTTGATTTAGGGCCTGTCCACAGCCTGGCTTTGAGCCGTAGTAGTGAGGCGCCTCACTTGTACTCAGTAGCGGGACAGCCACGCATTCACGCATTCCTTCATTCATTCATTTAACCTGTGTGCTGAGAGTGTGCCTTGGGCTGGGCTCAGTGCTGGGTACACAGGACCCAGGGACAAATGGGACGCAGTCCTGGCCCTCGGAGGGTCAGACCCTCGTGGTGATGTTGGTCGGTAAAGAGGGACACCACGAGAGAGCATCATGAGGACCTGAAGGTGCATTGACGAGAGGCGCCCGGTGGAGGTGTGGCATTCGTTAGGAAGGCTTCTTGGAGGAGGTGACAGCTCCTTGCTGACCGATGAGTAGGAGTATATTTCGGGCACTGATTGATGTGGAAAGCTGGCGGCCTAGAGACAGCAAGGCCTGTTAGCACGTTGTGGACCGGTGATGCAGATTTGCGTTTGTCTTGATCAAAATTAGCATGTCTACCAAGACAACTATTACAATCATGTGACAATTGCCGAAACTCTCCTTTCAAGACAAGTTAGAGTATGTGGAACAATCAGTGAACGGGTCTTCCTCCAGAAGTGAAAAATGAATCACAGTCTCTGAAACATGGCGAAACCACCGTCAGGAGAGAGGGTAAAATTCTTCCTCAGTCCTGGAGGGATACTCGTGTTGTCCACAGGTGATTTCCATAGGTCACGATTCAGCAATGGTTGATGTTCCACGGAGAAACGAAGAAGTGAAGAAAAAAACCTATTTGTATTTTTAAGTATAATATGTTCGTGAAGGGTGTTGATGGGGTGTTTAAATGGTTTAAACCCTGGGAACATGGACTTAAACAACTTAAATGTGCTGTCCTCAGTGTGTTAGGATGTGGTCTGGGTGAGGGCAGGACGGGTTATGAGATACAGAAAGGTCAGATTTATTTTTCAGTCTCATGCCAAATTTGTTCTCACCCATGTTTGTGTCTTTTGGTTGTTGACGTCACTGTCCTTTATCTAACCAGGCAGCTTCCCTCCCTCCTTTTCATTCTCCGTCCATCTAATTTACATATACAAAAGCTTTTGGGGGTCCTCAAATTTTAAGAGTATAAAGGGGCCCTGGAACCAAAAACTTTGAGGACCACTGATCTAGAGGACTATTCAATTATCTTTAATAGTGGTGACTTCTGGGGGTGGGATTATAAAAAACTGTTGCTTTCTAGGTTCAAGAGATATTGAAATAAAAAGCTGGTCATATTCTTTATATCGTCTCATGTTCTTGGGCATGTTTACTTATTAAAAATAATTTTAGAGGTTTATAACAATGCACTGTAATTACATTTTCTTTTTTTCTTTTTAACTTAAGCATAGAAAGGTCTTAAAGAATATGCCCAAACCATTAACTCATGGTGGGTCTATGACTGCAGATAATGTGGGGTTTTCCCTCTGTGCTTTTTAGTAGTTTACACTGTTATTTATAAAGCAAATATAATAAAAAGTAAATACTTCCCCAAAAGCCAAATAAAACATTCATGTCCAGAAATCAAAACAAACCCACCTACGCCCCCAGGCACACACCATTATGTTTGGTTCTCTATCCCCACCCACTTATGAGAGACAGGCCAACCGAAGGCGATGGCCCATGCGCAGTGAGGCTGAACCAGCGGAGATCTGCCAGGACCGAAGAGACTTTCCTCCCGACAAAGCACCGCCTGCCCTTCCCCACCCAGGTCCTTACCTTTCCAGGTTGTGATACTCAAGCCACATGTTGGCGTACTTGGCGCTTCCTTTGGCTATGATGCCATCTCAAAGCTTTCTGCATATTATTATACAGTCGAGCCCAAGATGCATTAAAAGGCTCAGTGAAGAAAGGACCTGAACCTTATGACATCAACACCCATTACAAAACATACTTCAAACAGACATGCCAAAAAAGCCACCCCTCCCCCCCATCCCCCAACTATGGAAACCCCTGGATGTTGCCAGGCTGCTGTCCATGGCAACAGGCCCGGCCCAGCCACATCAGCCTTTCTGCAGTGACAAGCCTCAAGCTGTCTGCCTACTCCCTTTCCTCCATCTGTTTGTCCATCCATCATCCATCCATCCATCCATCCTCCCTCCATCCATCCATCACCCATCATTCATCATCCATCCATTTTCTCTCCATCCATCCACCCATTTACCATCCATCCATCCATCCATCCATCCACCTTCCCTGCCTCCACCCATCCCCCACATTCACCAAGCACTTGGTTGGGCTTGGAAACATCAGTGTAGAGGTTCAGAGGTGGTGTCCTTGCTGGCCTCGTGAGGAAGGGAGGGGTGCCCAGGTGAAAGGGCAGGTGAGGCATTAGTGTGGCCTGTCTACAGACACGCTGTGTGCACACGCTGTGTGCATAGATTGGTAGGGAGGCCATTCCTTACTGTTCCTGAAACACTTGCTTTGTCTGGGCACTGGGAGTGGCCCCAGGGACGTGGATGTCAAAGAATCCCCCTGGTTTTCTCCGGGCAAAGAGGGGACACTCACAGACAGGCAGATGAGCTAAAAACTGCTCCCTGACCCAGCAGACGACCTGGCTGCCCGTGTCTGTGAAGGTGCTCCACGGTGCAAGGTGTCCTGACTGGGCATGGTGGGAACGGGGACGGCCTCCGGGGGCTGGTGTGAGGGGCTGGGTGGGGTCAGAGGGGCTCACGAGCAGGTGAGAGTGGCCTGCTGAGGTGCGAATCCAGCTGTAGCTGCTGTATGGCTGCACCATGGGGAGTGGGGGGTTGCTGGAGAAGGAGATTCTGGAATCAGTGGCTTACGGGGAGGAGGTGGGATGTGAGCAGGCACACGTGGGGGCTTTAGAGCTGAGGATCTAGCAGAAGGCTCTAGCACAGGGGTCTGCAAACTGTGGCTCGCGAGCCACATGCGGCTCTTTGGGGATGTTCCACCTCAAAAGTTTGCGGACCCCTGGGAGAGCCAATCCTGTCCCTCACAACCATTTAAAAATTATTCGAGAGCCATAAATATATTTTTAGGTAATCACCATTATGTGAATAATATCCTTTAATTATTTTATCAATGAAACGATGATAGTTTTATTTTCATTTTCAATTTTACTTCAGAGCCACAGGTGGCTCGCCAGCCGCACTTTGCTGACCCCTGGCGACTCTTGCATCCCCAGAGTTTGCGGACCCCTCCTCTAGGAGGATCTGAGCTGTAGGGAAGGAGCCCACATGGGCTGAGGAGGGGTTCGGGGAGGATAGAAAGTTTGAAGGGAGAGAACCTCTACGGCTCCTGTTGGTGGGCCTGGGTCAGGAGCCGGAAAAAGGTCAGGGGTGGCAGCGAGGGAGTCGTTGGTGACCTCAGGGGCAGTGTCCTTGTAGGGAGCTGGCGCAGGTGTGGCCTCGAGGCCTGGGGCTGGTGGCCAGGCAGAGGGCGGGCTCCTTCTTGGAGGGACCTCTGGCCAAGGGCGGCTCTCTTGTTTTCTTAAAAGAATTGGTCTGATCGCGCGCTCTTGCAGACGGGAACGTTCTAGTGGGGGAGGGAAGATTCAAATAGAGGAAGATGTTCTTCCTTAGCGGCTTCTCAGAGAAGGTGGAGGGGGAAGGTGAGGGACCTGACCCCTGCGGGGCCTCGCGCCCAGGTGCCCCAGCCGGGTGACGGGAGCCCTTTCTGCGGAAGCGCCCGCCGGCTCCCTGAGGCTCACCTCGCCCGCCCGCCCAGTCTGCTCACTTGCTAGGGCAGTGCCCCTCTCGTCACCCTGACTCTTGACGGTCACTTTTAATCTAGCTCTGGCCCTTTCTTAGCCCTGCAGCGTGAACCCTGGTTCCAGAAAAGCAGGCTGCCTCTTCTCTGGCGGGTACCAGCCTCTCCCTGGGTCCCTCCCCCACACCATCCCCTCCTGGTGCAGCTGTGTTCACCCCGTCCAGCCGGGCTCCAGACTCCCACCCAGAGCCAAAGGAATGCGCACCAGAATGTCCCTATTTCCATATCACTCTCCTGCCGCTGTGTGCCACTTATCACACTGTACCTTGCTCAGGGGGTGAGTGGTCCACGATCCCTGAGGGGCTGGCTGATACCCCCACTGCACATGGTGTCTGGAAGAGTGCCACGACCGGTGTGTGTGGGGACAGTGTCCACGTTCTCAGAGCCATCAAGGCTGATGAGAAGGGAGGCGGTCATGAGGGTGCTGGGGTCCCGTTTCCTCCACCAGGAGGTCCAATGAGCCCGTTGTTGGCCGCCCAGCTGATAAGTGGTTGTGATTATGTTGGGATTCGCCACCTGTTTCGCCTGCGTTTGCACGTCCCCACGCAGCTTGCCGTCATGGTACTCACCGGCTGTCTGTTGCTTTCTTTCAGGGGATCGTGGGCAACCTGGCCAGCGGCAAGTCGGCGCTGGTGCACCGGTACCTGACGGGCACGTACGTCCAGGAGGAGTCTCCCGAAGGTACGCCGGGGGCCAGGCCGCCTCGGGCTTAGCGTTTCAGACTTTTCCTGTAGCCTATTCTAAATCGTTACTGTGATGTAGCACATGTCAAGAAAGTAATAAAGTACCAGGCAGTAGAAACCCTTAGGGATAGCGTTTCCTGCGTAGTGTTTGAGCCGATTATATGCCGCGTGGCCTTGGGAGCAGCAGCAGAACCATGAAATGCTGTTGAGCCTAGTTCTTCCCTGGTAGTTTGTCAGGTGTTAATCCAGTGTTACCCCTTTAAACACGGCTCGCACATTGACTAGACGTTGAGTTTATACCTAATTCGTACGTCCTGTGACTTAGACATACATACGAGCCTTTCAGGTGACCGACCACCATATGCTTGAGTATATTTCCCCCTTATATTGTAGTATAAATACTTAATAATTTTGCTTGAGAATAAGACATTCCGTGTGCCATTAGGCTTTCACTTCTTCAGTTAACATATCCATAATGTTTTTGTTTTATTTTGTTGTTTTTTTTGCTTTAAGTAAAGTTATGATAGTAATACCCATTCAGCCCCCGTGTTCCCTAACCCAGGTATAGCTCTCATGCAGTTTTTCTAAATTATATTTTCTCTCCATATAACCTTTCAAAATCCAACTCTGAGACACTGAATTTCTGGTTCCTTCTTTTTCTTACTGGCTGTTCCATTCTTTGCAGATATGGATGCAGGTAACTATACATTTTCTTCATGGCAGCGCTTGTCTTGTTTGAAGAGGAGAAGGCACAGCTTCGTACTGTACTCTCCCTTCCCTCGTTGTCCTGTGTCTCATCCTCTTTTGTTTCATTTTATCTTTCTTTGTGAGTTAAGCGTTTCACCCTGTTTTGTCCCTTAGATGTGTTTTTAGCAGTAGTCCTCAGTAGCCTCATGTGTTTCCTGCAATGCCTGTTCTCGTGTTTAACCTTCATCCCGGGTGCTGCGGAACCGTTCAGAAAAGCCTGGAGGGATGGAATTCTGTGGCCCTCTGTGCCTGGGCTCTGCCATGAATTTGCAGAAGCTTCCAAACACCCAAAAGCCTCGTGGTGGCCACCTCAGGGAGAGGCCTGCTTTTTGCAGTAACCACACTGAGGGCATCCTTGGAAGAACAGAGGTTAGCGCGGAGGCTTGGGTGTGGGATTCCACGCGCTAACAGCAGGCTGTCCCATGGAAAGTGTGTGCAGGTGCTAGCAGGCTGTGTGCTTTAGACAGGTGAGGAGGAGTCTAACTCCTTTCCTGGGCTCTGTGCCTGGGCCCTGCTCGTGCATTTGTCCCTTTGCGTCTGAGCCTGGCTTTTACCCATAGTCCTTTTCATTTCCCTAGAGGTTCCTTTAGACTATTTTTCTTGGGTTTCCTACTGAATCCTCGGGTCTAGCTGTTGTGTAGCTTGATGACATGAGCTGCTGAGGACCTGGGTTACCTGACCGCAGGTGAAATGACCACCTCTTCAAGTAATCTGCCTGCACCCTCCCCCCACCCCCTCGGGCACTCCAATTCCAGTGGGGTCCTGAGGCCCCGGGTTTTGTCACGAGGCCCTGGCTTCTCGCATGTTTGGTTCGGCTGTGTGGTGTGCTTGGTGCAGCAGTCGCTGGTGGTCTCACTCAGGGGCCCCTGTCCCTCCTTCTCTGGTATTGTTTTGTCTTCATGTAGCTTTTCCCTTTTCCCTTTGCGTCTTCCGTTTGTCCCATCGCATTGGGACCTGACTGTGATGTCTTTGCAACTGGCTTCAGATTCTGATTAGCATGAAGGCATTTCTCGTGAATGTTGGTTCATACATCAGTGTAAAAATTATACCCAGTGGGGGGGACCTAAACGGTGATCTCAAATAGCCCAGCTTCTGGTTTTTCAAGGAACCCATTGTACTCCACCGAATTTCGTGGTATCACATACAATTTTAAAAAGACATGATTTTTAAGGGCAGGAAAGCAAACTGACTACCCGAAAGGGCCTCCCTCCTTTATCTGCGGAGCAGAGACAATGTTCTCCTGCTGTGGGTCTGTCCTGAGGCCGCCTGGGTCAGGGGAATGCCTGTCCAGTCTTGTCTCTCAGCTTCAGGAGCTCACCTGGCTACCCCTCCCCTCACCGAGTGACTGTAGGTCGAGGGGACTGGGTACTGGGAGCTTAGAGCAGGAGCCCACCCAGGTGCCTCCCAGTGGATATGCACTGCAGGCTCTGGGTGCTAAAAGAATTGTGACTGTATGTGTCGCCTTGTACCTGGAAGCCCCTTAGCCCCCTCGAATCCGTTTTCCGGGGCCGGCCACCTATGCCTGCCTAGAACCGGGCGGGTGTCCACGTCTTCGCCCCACTTAAGGACACCAGGGACCTGACTCCCACACCCAGCGCAGTGCCTCAGGTGGGTCTCAAATCGGCAGTAGGAAGGAACCACACTTGGTTGTTTCTGAAAGAAAAGTAATTTAAAGCGTGATTTCTGGCTGTCTTGCCACACTGAAGTGCTTTCCCACGGTCAGGGAGCCTGTAGCAGTGAAGCGATTTCCATTCTTGTGAAACGTGTTCGTGTCAGCTGATTGCTGGGTGTGCTTTATCGCGAAGCTTTACATGCAGAATGCTCTGGAGTTACTGTGTGGCAGCCCAGGTGATGGAGAGCATGGGGCAGTGGGAGTCTCTCCTGGTCGTGCAGGAGGGAGATGAAGCCATGACCCCAGAACCACCCCCCCCATCACTATGGAGACAGAGGGTCAGGTTAGACCACAGGTGACGGTGGTGGCCTTGTGGGGGTTGGGCTTCGAGTGAGCTGTGAGACCTCCCTTTTCTTGGTGTTAGCATCTTCTGCTTTGTCTTCTTTTCCTCTTATAACCGCTGGAGCCATCAGCTGCCTCTGGCTACACGTGGGCAGCGGCGTTCAATGAAAGTCACGCTGCTGCTGGCGTGGCCGTGTGGTTGCCCGTCCACACAGCTCGTTGGAGCTCCCTGCTCTCCTTGTGTCTGTATATGGGGGTTCTTTTGGTTTAGTTAATGTGTAAATATCCTTCAGCGTTCCTCTGACTCATGGCAGGGATCTTCAGATTGCTGGGCGGGGAGTGGGGCTAAGGTGGCCAGGGCCTTCCAGTTTCCAGAAGAGTTCATTCTCCCGACCCCCACTCCCATAGAAAACTCGGGTGCAGAAGAATCCCCCAGCCTTCACCTGAGCCCGCTTTCCGTCAGATGGGCTTTAGCTGGACCTTAGATGATAATATTTGTTGTGTTTTAATTGTGTGACACGTTTTGGTTCATATTCTTATAGTAAAGAGAGCTGACTCACACAATTTAGATAATTTTAAAGATGGCAGTTTAAATGAGGGATGGATTTAAGTATTATGTATGTTTTTTGTGTTTTTTTAAAGATTTTATTGGGGAATTGGGGGAGGGGAACAGCGTTGGAGAATCGGGGAGGGGGAACAGACAAGTTGCTGTCCTTTTGTTCTTCAGTCTAGTTGTGGAGGACGTTGCTTCACTGGCCCATGTTGGTATCGTCATTACGCTCTTCCCGGGTGAGGCAGATCGGTCGCCGGCCTCTGAATGGTTGCTCACAGCGGCTATTGGCAGCTCACGCTGGCGGCCATCACTGTAGCCCATGGCAGCCCACTGCAGCAGGGGCTGCAGCCTACACCGTCGCCGGGGCTCGCACAGCCTAGCTCCAGGTGGAGCTGGTTAGCTGTAGAGGGCAGTGTCACTGGCCCTCATATGTGGAATCCAAACCGGGGCTGCTGGCATCCAAAACCAGCTCTTAACCAATGCGCCACTCGGCTGGCCCAATATGTGTGTTTTTTAATGAGCAAATTAACAATGCAAAAGTGGCTAACTTAGCAGAGAGCCTGTGATTCTGTGACAGTAATCCAAAGGGTAAAACCCCTGTACAGGCAAATACCTATTCCAGTGCATGCGTGTGTGAGTGAGGTGTATGCATAACAAATAAAGACTCCGTGCCTTATAACAGATTTATCCTCACAGCCCTGGAGGCCAGAAGCCAAAGTCAGGGTGTAGCCAGGACAGGCTCCTCCTGGGGCTCAGAGGGAGAGTCTGTGCCTCTTCTTGCTGCAGGTGGGGCTGGACCCGGGGTGTCCTCGGCCCAGTGGGGCTGGACCCAGGGTGTCCCCGGCATGGTGGGGCTGGACCCGGGGTGTCCTCAGCCTGGTGGGGCTGGACCCTGAGTGTCCTCGGCCTGTAGACACCATCACCCCGGCCTCTGACTATCACCCCGTGGCCTTCTCCTGTGCCTGGGTCCAAAGTTCCCTCTTCTCAGAGGGCACCGGCCACTGGGTTAAGGCCCACCTTGCTCTAACGGGACCTCATCTGAACTTGATCGTATCTGCAGAGACCCTGTTTCCAAACGAGGTACCTCAGGTGCTGGGGCTCGGACCTGCATGTGCCTTTCGTGGGACAGAGATCAGCCCACAGCGGTGAGGATAGTGTGCACATGCGATGTTTAAACAGAAGCTGTGCCCAGAACTGGTGGAGTCGCCCCAGTACTTCTGGGAACAAGAGGACAAGGCGCGATGAGCTGCCCAGACCGCCTTGGCGCCGTTAACTCCTGGCATTCTAGAACTTCACCAAGACGAGGTTGGCGCACATGTGACCTTCACACCTCTGATGGGAATTTCACAGCTGTCATTCACTTTCGGGAAAGAGAGTCAGATGAAAATAACTCCTTGGCCATTATTACTCTATTAATGGCTGCTGATTAGGGTTGTGAATGATGTTTGCTGTGTAATTTGAGTTTCTACCTTGTGTGTTTAGGTTCTTAATATTCACTGCATCCCGTCATACCCCATGTGATCGCCACTCAATTTTTAACTCTCCCTTCAGAAAAAGGAGAGAAAAGCAGCCCCCGCCCCCCAGTATCGTGGGAATTTGAAATGAGGACCTGCCCTGAGACACATCACCTGTGCAGGCCAGGAGGTTGTGTGTCCTTCAGAGATTTTCGAGTTATTGCTTGAAACCTGATCCCCGTGACTTCTCTCTCTCTGCTGTTCCTCGCCTGCCTCACACCCTGGGCCATGCTGAGCTATGCAGGGCAGCTCCCGTGAAAGGACCGGGAACCCAGCCGGTGCCTCCCTGTTAGCAGGGACAGGGAAGGGCCCACTTGCTCTCCGAGACAAGCCTAACCTGCCTGGTGCAGAGAATGGAAGATGGTAAGGTTGGTGGTGACAAACTTAAGAATGTCCAGAGACCTTCCTTCCTGTGATGATAAAACTAACTGCTCTTAGCTAATTTTTCAAGGAACTTCAGGCTACTGAGTGAGGTAAAAAGTGCCCGGACGAAGTCAGACTGTCTGAGAGCGTTCTTTCTTTCAAATCTGGAATAAACCTCTCCCAGGTGTAGAAGGGGTGAAGCAGGGCAGGCGCCTGCCTCCCACGGAGGCCCAGGGAGCGAGGGTCAGCCGTGTCATCACCTGCTGCAGCCACAGGAAGAGGTTTGCAGAGAGGGGCCTTAGCCGCTGTGACTTACACTGACCGTGACATTGCTGGGTCCTCGTGAGCTGAATTCATCAGGAACTCATTCCTTCAGTGGATGAATCTTCCTCCTCTCGTGGGCTCTTAACCAGCTCACATTTGTGGGCAGAAAGCACTAAGGTCATCGCAGCCCCGAGTGTGTCTGGGCCGGCAGCCAGCAGGTGTCTGGCCAAGAGCTTGGTAATGGGGGGCGTTGCCAGTGTGAAGGCTGCGATGGCTCCACCTCTCACCTCCAGGAGGGTGGTGCCGTCATCTCGGTAGTGATGTGAGAGCCGTCCCTGTGTGTTCCAGTTCTGCCTGGTTGTGACTGAACACGTGTGGCAGCAACCTGGACCCTCCCACAGCAGGCTCCCCACTTCCTTCTACCCAAAACAGACAACACTGATGTACAGCTAGGAGTCATGGCCCTGCACCACTGGGCAAATGGACGAAGGTAGCCCGAAGAGCAGAGGCAAAGGGGAAGCCAGTGTCCTCCCAGATGGAAGATATGTGGGGATTGCTCGATTTGGAACCATCTGCAACAGAGAAGGGACGTGGAAGAGACCTGAATGTCTCCTAGCTAGGAAAAGTGCCAGGAGAAAGTGTTAGGTGCTAAAAGCAATTATAACTATTAGGTAAGGAAAGGGGAAAGGGCTGCGATAATAAGGCTGAGAATTCATATAACTGAAGATAGGAAATTAGACTCTTTGAACGTAAGTCATAGGAAATTCCAAAATGTGCTTTTGTTTTGTGCCTGAGTGGTAGGAAAGTACGCTGGGTGTGTGCCAGCTCTTAAATCCTTAGAGTTTTGTTACTGAGGTCATATCAGATGCACGGAGTTTGCGAAAGGCCTGGAGCTTCCCTGGAAGGAGTGAACAGGTCCCCATTCTGGGGACAGGCCTGGAATGCATGGAGCCTTCCTTAGTGACCCAGGGCTGTCGTGATTGATGGCGTGGAAGGGTGAAATGTTCAGGCTTGGAGCCAGGCGAGGACAAGAAGAAGCGAGGGAGTACGCTGGGCCATCTTGCCAAGAGCTCCAAGCCTGGCATGTAGGACCTCAGGGCTGGAGGGGCCACCCCTCCACACCGTGGCCCGGTCCCCGTCCTGCCTGGACTCTCGAGGGTCCCCAGGGACTACCTTCTGGGAGCTCTGAGCCCAGGGACATTGAACCTTGGGCTTCCCAGCCTGTCTCAGCAACTTTCTGCTCTTGTCACCTTGGGCAGGTTAGCCGTCCTCCTGAGTTTCAGCCTATGCTTCTCCGCCTCACGATGGTCGCTGGTCCCGTAGAAGAGCGTCGAAGACTCTGCCTCAGCCCCCGGCTCAGGGCTCACGCCTGTGAGATGTGGGTGCCTGCCCCCTGCGCCTGGCCTCCTGCTCCAGGTGGTCAGCCCAGCCCCTCGCCTGTTCCCGGGAGCGACTTCCGGTCCTCGCGTCCTGCTCTCTGGTCAGGGTCCAGCTCTCCTGTCCTGGCCTCGCCCAGGCCAGGCTATACAGAGCCCGCGTGTCCCCTCGCCAGAGCTCTCGCTGAGCTCTGAGGCGGTGCCGGGCCATTGAAGCCCGAGCCCCGTGCGCGTGGCCTGGGACCCAGTTACATGCTCTGGAAACGAGAGAAAAGAGTAGAATTGAAAGTGGGCTGACCTCCCCCTCGGGTTTTTCCGGCTTGGCTGAGCTCACACATGGGGGGGCGGGGGTGCTGCGTGGACGCCTGTCAGGGTCGCCTCTGGCAGGAGGGACACAGGCGCCATGCACGGTGACAGGTGCAGGGGACAGGTCAGCAGGCACCTTTGCCTTCTCATGTCCCGTGTTTTGAGTCGCACTGCTGTCCTCCCTGGCTGAATGGCCCTGGGATTTCTGCTGTGGACGCTGCCGTGTCACATGCTGGTGGAGGGATCCAGGGGTCGCTTCTCCTGGCAGCGCGGTCAGCTGGCTGTCCCTCCGTTTGCCTTGCCTTTCCCCCCAAGAACTTGGCCTCGAGTTGCTTTCCAACACACGCATCTGTCCCGGGCAGTAAGTGCGTTCCCAGGAACACATGGCTCTTAGATAGTTTTTAACGAATGTTTACCTCGTTTCTTAGAAACAAACCATGTGGTAAACTTTACCCGGGCCCATTTTCCTGGGACACATGAAATGCATGTAAGCTGTCAGTTCCAGAAACCCTTTCCAAATCAAATAATAATAAAAAAAAAAAAAAACACTGTCAGCTACCACCGCTCAGCAGATGTTAGGGCTTATTTCTAAACACGTTTCTGGGTGCTGTTTAATGTTCCAATGGAAAAAAAATCTGTAAACTCTAATAAAATCTGAGTAGTTTTGAAATCTAGCCATTGAAATTTTTCAACGTAATTTTACTGTTACTTGTGACCAAATGATTATAAGTATGTGATAATTTTTTAATGAGGATTATGTATAAGCCTTAAATTGGGAGCCTGCTGGTAGATTGGTTTAATAGATAAAACAGATGTCAGTGTAGCCATCTTCTCAAATTACGTCAGACACCGAGCCGGTGGCTAACCACGGAAATACCATTGCCCTGTGCCACGGAGTCATCTGGGTAGCAGTGAGCTAAGGCAGCCCTCCACTCGTAAGCCGTGGAGAAACAGGTGGGACTCTACACAAGGTGAAGTGCTAAAATTATTACTAGCGCTCCCGAGGAATAGGAGAGAAGTGTGTTGTACCTTATTTTGAACCAGAAAAAGAAAGCTGTAAAATTCGAATAAGGAGGTTGTCATGTTTTTGGCATTGATGAAATTGGCAGGACAAAATGTGTTTTTGAGTTGGTTGTTTGGAGCTCCGAACACATACTCGTCTCATATTGTTCTAATTAATTCAACAAAAACCCGAGGCCCTACTGCGCCTGGGCACTGGGCCTGCGGCCGGGCCTGCGTTCCCGAGAGAGGAGGCTGTTGGGTACGCCACTCCAATTCGCGGTCGTGATTTGCAGCTGGCCGCAGGACACCCTGGCCTCGGTGGGAGGAGGCTCCAGGTTCCCGCGGCCCACAGATGCTCACTGATGTCATCCGACACACAGCCCCCAAAATAGCCTGTGCGTGCGATAGGCACAGCCGCTTCCCTGACACCTCGTGAGGAGGAAAGTTGTTACAACACCCATGTCTTTCGTCGGAAGAAGGAGACCAGGGTCTAGCACGTCTCACAACTGCAATGACCAAATCGCTTTTCCTGGAGACATTGTGAGCTCCCACAGTGTGTTTTAAAACTTTAAATGCCTGACCTTTTCATTGCAAGTTAGAAAATAGCCGTTGGCTCTGTCCCCGCTGGACCGCCATCGGTGCCGTCCCCTTGGTCCACAGCCGCACCTCCTCACGGCCTTTAGTCGTGGCATTGCCATCTTGCTGGTGGCCGGCTTCAGTGCAGGGACCTGAATGGCAGCCGGCCAGAGCCCCGCTGCCCCGGGCAGTGGCCTGCTCTGATCTGACCTGGGTCAGTGTTTGTTGTATGAGACTAGCCTTTCTTGGTTAGAAAAGGGGGTTCATTAACTCGCCAACGGGGAGCAGCTGAGGGGACGGATTTCACTGGAGCGAGGCCCTCACCCGCTGATCCATGCATGCTCCCGAGGACCTGCCTCGCCCACTTCCCGCCCCGCCGCGCTCCGTGCTCAGCCCCACTGGTGGCGAGCGCTCACTGCGTGGTGACCATGTGCGCCTTAGTGCTCCCGGGGGATGCGGAGGAAGAGCTGAATGTTTTCCTCGGCTCCAGCGGAAGCCTTCCAGACAGCTCTGCCTGGCGTCGCCCGAGTGCCACACGTTTCCTGCATCTCAGCCAGCAGAGGGCTTTCTCCTTAGATCTCCTTCCCGTCTGTCTCGCGAGACCGTGGAGGCCTTGCAGACGCGCTGTGTGCTGTTGGGATCACCTCACTGTGACCCCTGCAAATCTCTCCCTGTGATTTACCGTCTCGCTCAGCAGTGCCCTAGGCTTTGCAGAAATGTTTTCCTTCTTGGTCTCCAAGGGCAGAACACTTACTCTTTGGTCGCTGTGCGTCGTTTCGATCTTGAAGCATCAGCTCCCAGAGTCATTTCTCTGCACTCCCTTTCCCACCGTCATCTTTACTCACCACCTCTTGTCCCCCCTCAATCTGTTTTACTAGTCCCAGGACCAAGAAGACACTCATGACCGACTTTTAATGGAGGCGATCCGACGTGAGGGTGAAAGGTTTTCTGTGGAAGGCAGCGCGGAGGGGAAGGAACGGTGGGCTGCGGTGCGCCCCAGGGTGAGCTGAGAGGGGCGTGGGGAGCGCCCTGAGCGGTGGTGTGGGTCAGGATGGAGAGGTTCACACGTCAGAGGAGGCTTGGTATTAATGCCAACGTAGAGACGGCACATTTCCGCGTGGCTGGTAGGAGACGGACTTGCCAGCTCGCTGAAGAAAGGGCCCCAGTCTGTAAGATCATGCGTGCTGGACCTTAGAACGCAAAGTGCAATCTTCATTTGGGGCCGTGGCAAACTCCCAGGGCCAGGGCGTGGGGAGAAGGGTGGTAAACGTTCAAACACCAGCAGCAAAATAAGCAAGCGCCAGAAAATTGCGTAACGGAGAGTCTGTGGTTTGAAGGAAGTGCCCCCGCTCCCTGGCCCAGTTCTCCCTCCGCTTCATGGGTTCCTGCCGGAGTTGGGTCCCGCCAGCCTGAGGCCTGAGAAGGGTCGGGACACACTGTGTGCATGTGCGCCTGTGTGTCCCGTGCGCGTGCACCACACACGGCTGCTGGTTACCTACAAGAGAGGACCGTTCCGTGTGGTTCACACGCGTGGGGCCCATGAGTCCAGGGATGGCTGAGCCGGGCCGGAAGAGGCAGCTCGCTGTGCAGTCTGTCCGCCGCGGGCGGCTTCCTGGAGGCCCCGTGTTGTGTTGGGAAGGATTCTGAGGCAGGGCCTCGGTTCCCCAAACCCTTTGTGCAGCGGGTGGGCGTCACCTGCTCTGGACTGGAATCTGCAGGTGTTCTGTTCATATGGCCCGCAAGGCAGCCCCTGTTACCCTGTTCTGAGCCCCATTTCTTACTGTTTTCCTTATTTAAAAACAAAACATAAACAAAAAAATGCCACCACAAACAAAAGAAAAGCCAGCTCTGCACTCTGCAGGCACTTGAGTGGGCCAGGTATGCTGAAAGTGGGGAGTGTGTGTGGAAGATGGGGGTGCTGGTAACAGACACCAGGTCACCGCAGGTCTTCACCTCTGTGCATGCCCAAGGCGGGGTGGGGGGACCGGAGTGCCGGTGAATGAGGAGGGGCGCTTTGGGGCCTGGTCAGGAAGGGCTGTGTGTGGAGGGACTGCCCAGACCCAGGTGGGGGTCACTGCACCGTCAGTGGATCAGGCGGGCTGGTGTGTGCGTCTTCCATCGCCGACCAGAGGCTGGGCAGCAGCCCCATGGGGAGTGGCTGACAGGGATTCTGAAGGGAGTCAGGGCGGCCGGACCTTGGGGCTCCTGCCTGGTCATTCTGTGAGCGCTGGCTGTGGAGAGGGACACTGGAGACACATGGGAGGAGTCCTCAGACACCCTCTGCAACCAACCCTCACCGTGGTGGAAACGCACCCACCACTGAACGCCTGCAGCCCCGTGAGGAGAGTGCTGCTCGGTTGGTGTCAGAAACACCCTGTGGGGTGTGTGGGGCCGTGGGCCTGGCACCTAGTTCCACTTGGGCAGGAGTCTGGGTGCAAGGTGGCTGATGCATGCTAAGTTTCTGAGATGTTCCAGCTGCTGCCTGAGAGGCAGTGACACACATACGCGTGGACACACGGGAGGACGCCCTGGGCAGTCCTGTCTCCAGCCAGCACTGGGTACCAGGCTGTGCTCCAGGGCTCGGTGGTGTCCCGCCCGGAGGGCGCCAGTCTTCCAGGGTGTGCTTGGGCACCAAAACCCCTCTGGGACGGAGACAGAGACCTGGAGACAAAACCTGCTGAACGCCTCCCATTCAAGCACTTACACTGTTTCCACAGGAATGTAGCAGAGGGTTCCCCGAGAGGAAATGGACGGTGACAGTCCAGACGGTGTGCTGGCATCAGCCAAAGCCATGTCCCCCTGCCTGGACTGTTACTGCCCAGGAGCTAAGAAGGGTTCTTGCATTTTTAAAGATTTGGAAAAACAAATAAATAAACAAAAACCCGACAGAAATGAAGAATACAGCCGTCGATGCCTAAAATATGTACTGCCTGGCCCTTGGCAGAGGTCATCGTCCGACCCCGACTCTGCAGCCTGTAAAAACAACATCGAGGGGCTAAATGCGTAGGATTTCTTGATTTCTCCATATGCTCAAGTCTCACAACAACCACCCTTTTCTAGTTTCTTGAAACAAACACCTGATTTATGTTTAGAGAATTCGTGTGAACAATTTCTAAAGCCGGTGGTCCTTCTACGTGTTCAATACACAAGAATAGTTTACATGACAATTTTAAATTTTTTAGTAAGTTATTTTCACATGGGAAGCACTAGCTTAGAAGAGTAGCATCTGAGGGACCCAGAGGACATTTGCCCCTCTGCTGGCAGCTGAGTAACCCTCCCTCTGGCTTTTGTTTGGCGCTCACCAGCTCAGTCCCGTGCACGTCTGCACACTCCTGCCCGTGAGCACACCTCTCAGGCCATGGGGTGTGACTTGGCAGCAAGCCATGTTTAAATACTCCACGTGGGGAGTCAGGCTATTTCTCCCGAAACTGCACTGCTCTTTGTAGTTGTACTTCGTGTGTGTGTGTGTGTGTGTGTGTGTAAAAGTGCAGAATACTAAAAATAAAACCAACAAATAACCTTAGCTACATTTTCTCCCAAAGAAACTAATGTGCATGACTAAATATATTTTATTAACTTACCACCCAAGCTATTTCCAGACAGTAGTAGATGCTGGAGCATCTAAGTACAAGCTCAGCAATGGGTGCTGGAACATTTCCAGTAAACAGCTTGCTTCTCAGGCTGTAAATTAGATTTTCTTGGGGGAGGGCATCATTATATGACCATTTTCTCCTTCTGAGTGGCGATTGAAAGCCAGCCCCTGCTGCCCCATCCTCTCAGGGTGCCAGCTCCGCCCCCCGCCAGCCAGCTCGCCTTACCAGCTTCCTTTCCCCACACTGCCCTTGACAGTAAGCTCCGTGAGGGCAGAGAGTCTGTCGTGTTCATTCTGTTGGTGGCACCGGCACTGAGCCTGGCACATGAGGGGACTTGCCAAATCCTGGCTGAGCGATGGCTAAGATGCCCAAGATTTGATTAACCCAGTGTGGGAGGTCACCAGGGAGTTGGCAGCAAGGCCCTCAGGGTTGACGAGAAGGGAGAAGGCCCAGGCAAACGCCACGCAGAGACTGGCAGGGACCAAGGTGTGTGACTAGTCCCGTAGAAGTCAGTTCCGCTCCCCTTCGTTATTTTACCACTTGCATTCGTGGGAGCGCTGCTCTGAGACTGGAAACACCATGGGCTCTGCCACTGGGACGCCCCCGTGTCGCCTTCCCGGGCGCCCTGAGCTGCATGTCCAGGACTTGCTATTTCATAAGCTGCTCTGACTTGGGGGAGAAGTAAGTGTTAACCTGAATCTTCCAGAATTCATAGAATTAGGACAAAGTATTAGGAAAAGTCCGGAGGTGTGGGCCTGAGGTTGACCCTTGGACAGGCCACTGGGTTACGGGGGAAAGGACTGAGTCGTGTGGAGGGGAGTTCGTCAGCTTTGTAGGGGGTTGGTTCTAACTTCCAAAAACAGCTTCGCAGGAAAGTCTGGGTGTGTGGAGCCAGGGCGGCCAGGTGTGTGTGTGGGCTCCGAACCCAAGCAAGTATCTGAGATCCTGCCGCTGTTGCCACAGGCATCGTTTTTTGGGGGGAAATGTTAGTTTACTACAATTTTACTGTTTTTTTAGGGGGGAAATCTAATGAAACTTATGTGAAGTGAAATTGGGTCTGTTGTTAGATACTGATGAGTGGAGACTGGCCAGGTAAACCAGCCTGCACACCTGGCCAGAGTTCTGTCTTTATTTTAGTCTTTAAATGACTTTATTTGGAGCAGAGAGCTCTTAACAGGTTTTATGTGTTAAACTGCTATGTAACTTGGATTTATTATTATTCTATACAACTATTTAACTGTCATGCTAAGATGTAAGGAAACTGCATTTAACTATTGGGAAACCAACCACTTCCTCAAACATGAGTTTCCAGCTTCTTTTTGAGCAGCAATATATTTTTAAAGACGGTTTATAGAGGACTCTGGTACGCCACGGCGTGTCATTAATAAAACCTGTACACGTTCTAGTTATAAATTTCTGCCTCATTGCTTACCAAAGACCACACTGAAGCTGGTTTTATGGACACAAGTAGGGCCTTAGGGTCTTCAGTTTTGGTGTGATATCTGCCTTTTCATCCTGTTACCTTCGGTTTTGTTTGCTTGATGCCAAGAATATTTGAGCTACACAAGTTAGTGACACTTTTAATGTAAATAAACGCCCTGTTCTCAGTTTCACGGTAGTCTTCCCATTAAACAGATCCGGCAGTGTTCAAGCAGTAGGCCTCGTGGGGCTTGGAACATTGCAGGTTGACTCCTCAGAGGCAGCTGCGCTCATTCTGCAGACGGTTACAGATAGGAGCCCCCCTAAGGCTAAGTGGGGATCATGGCATGTGCTGTCCCATGTCCCCAAGGTGGGCTTGTAGTCGCTCACCCGACTTGGGTCACACACACACAAAGCCGCCACCACGCATGTGCGTGCTGGTCCCTCCTGAGAAGACGGGACCTCTCAGGTGCTTGTCTGCAGGTTGTGAGGCTTTTTAGGCCCGTGCAAAGTGGTACGTTTCCCACCGTCCTTTGTTGGCACAGGAGTGTACCTGACGTGGCCATGTTGGCGTGTTCTTGGTCTCTTCATTGAGTGTCTAACATACTCTCCAGGGCAGGTTGGCTGTTACTGCGACACGGTTTCAAAAACAGTTATACACATGTAAGAACTGCTTAAATCAGCCATTTTCAGGATCCCTGGAGATGTGCCCTTTGGACGGCCCTGCTGCGTGGGGCGGTGGGGGTAGGGGGTGGCCTCGGCTGGCCTGCACCAGGGCCTCAGTTTGCTCCGAGTCTCTGTCACTTTTTCCTGGCACATCGTTTTGATCGGCAGATTCAGATCTTTTCTGCGTTTCAGGGGAATTCCTTTGTATTTTATCTCTGAACAGTCTTTTTCGTTCCTGTGTTGGGGATTTGTTGTCAGACATACCATGTATCCTTTTGTTCGGTTCATCCGTCTGTCTTCCTGTCAATTAGCTTCTCTCTAAATACTTTCTCTCTGCCTTTTCCATCTCATTGACTGTGTATTTCAATCCACTCCTCAGTGTCGGAAAGGCAGCTTTCAACAGTGTCTCTTCTGTTCCGTTTCCACCTTTTATTCATTCCTTCCAACATGTTCGGGGTCCCCAGTTCTAGCGGTTTCCATCTCCTCTCACTGTTGCAAGCTCTCATCCTGGAGTTCTTGCCTGTGCTTTGAAGGACTGTGCTTAAGCTGAGTCAGGGAGGAGCGCGATGGGAAGGGTTTCCTTCTGCTTTTTGCGTTTTGTTTTCTTCTCCCCTGGCTGTTTGTGTATGCTCCCTTCCTGCCGCCACCTCCTCACTTCCGCTTTTTTTCCTCTGGTGGCATCTTTGCATGATGTCTTTCCCATCCCTCTGGCTTTCTCCTCCCCGAGTATCTGCCAGACCTTTCTGTCCGCTGAAACTGATGCTGTCTTGGCTGTGCCCTGCGTCACCTGCACTGCTCGGGTCACTCACACTGGCTGGGGCCACAGATCTTAGCGGCCGGCTCTCGGGAAGGCTTCTCTCTGTCCCAGTCAGATACCGGGTGTGGGCAGCTCCCTATCACCCGGTTTCCTGTGGCAGGAGAAAGGGGTGGAGGAGACGCCCTAATCTTGAGTGTGCTGGACCAGACTGGGCAGACCCCCCCACACACACATTCCCATTTGCCAGACCTCAGCCACCCCTCGCCTGCAGGGGAGAGCTGGGCCCAGGGCCCGAGGCCGGAAGCCCTTTTCCTGAAACCTGGCACCACGTGGCTCCATCATGCCGTACTCACTTCTCTCCCAGTTCTTCCCTCCACACTGTGGGGGCCGTTGTCCACTAGGAGCCCCCTCTCCATTGGCTCCAGAGGTGTCCTCTTTATTCTTAAGGCTGATGTTTTATTCTTAAGGCTGATGTTTGAGAATTTTATCATATGAAGCTATGCCCTGTTTTCTTGGTGGATGGCAAATTTTCTTCTTTTTTGGACTTTACTTTTTCCCCTCATTTTATTAGGAATGGAGGAAAGGAAATTCAATTATAGAGACATTCACATCTGCTGTCTTAACCTGGAACTCTGACTTGTTTCCTCATCTCCCTTTTTAAATGTTACTTAGATGAGGATTAAATGAAGTCTTCAGAGATCCTGGCGGGTACGTGAAGTCCTCATTTCACCCTCGCCACAGCCCCAGTGTTTCACCCGTGGAAACACTCAGCAGTCACCACGGATTAGATCCTTACTGTTAGTACTTTCTTATAGCAGTCGCTTTAAAAAACAAACAAAAAAAAATGTAATTTTTTTTTTTTAATTGGCAGAGCACATGAAATCTGATTCGGTTAAATTTTGTAAACTAACATGTTACAAATAAAACTTTTCCCCCAGTATAAAAATAATATGTGGTCCAAAATTCCTTTTAAATGTCACAATACAAAACATCTTCAAACCTTCAATGTTCATAAGTTCCTGAACTCAGTATTTTTATCTACATTAAAAGAGCAAAATTAATTTTAAAAATTTCTGGCACATTCGTGATTAAAAAAATTTTTAATACCCTCTTAGGGAGAGAGAAGACTCGCAGTCCTTTTCACTGTACCCCTCATTTCACTTGTCTTAAACAATTAGGAATCAATAAAGCGTGCGGACCATCTTTCTGTTTTGTCTTGGGGCCGAGTGATCAAGAAGAGGATTTTAGGCAAATGTTCAAAACGTTTGCATGTCCTAGACTCTCTAAACTGTGACTGTAGGAGACCCAGAACCCTGGTGAGGGCAGGCCTGAGGCCAGCTCACTCCTAGAAGGATCGCAGCTGATTGACAGATCAGATGCTAGAATAACGCCCCTCCCCTTTTCTTACGGAAAAGGGAGATTGTATGCTGTACACATGCGGTTTGAAACTCAGGACTAATTTTCATCCCTTTTTTTAGGCCTGGAAAAGTAAAGATGAAAATCAACAGTAAAAACATTGACACAAGGTGATAGGTGAGGGCATTTCTTGTTGGTTTCCTAAGCACAGGGTGAGTTTTGGAGCTGTGAGTGGAGTGAGGAAGAGACAGGCCCCCCCTGTGCACGCCAGGCGATGACACGGAGGCCGCGTGGCTCGTTTATGACCGTGTTGTGTGAGGTAGAACTCAGAAACGCACACCGCGGAGAGGAGGGTCCGAGTCAGCACACCTGGGTTTGGGTCTCTCAGTCCTGCCGGCGCTGGCTGGGGGGTCACGGCCCGTGTTGGGACTTCCTGTCGCCCAGGAGACGTGGGTGTTGGTGGTGATCATTGCATCACAAGATGGAGTGAGGCATAACGGCAACGGTCGAAGGAAAGCGCCTCGTAAACTATAAAGTCCCGTAAGGCTGCGGTGGCTCCCATCACTTTCTGTTGCTTGGAGAACTGTCAACACGTTAGTAGCTTTCAGTCCAGCTAGCCGAAATGCTAGGAACAGAAATGTCAAACATCGGTGGCAGCGTTTACTCCCAACAAGGTTTTTTCTATTTCTTCCTTTTTGGAATGGGAATGTTTAGTTTGTTCCCCCTCCCCCTCCCCACCCCCAAGCAGAAATGACAACACAGGTGGGACACTGATGCCTCTCTGTGGGTCCCTGGTATTTGGAGGGCTCCATCATAGCTGCATCCTGCCTGGCTGCAGATTAAATAGCAGAAGGAACGCAGCTGTTTCACTGACTCAGCATCCCAGGCTTAAAACCGGTTCCTAGGGCAGGAGACGAGGGCTCAGATTAGGAACCTTGAAACCTTTAGGGTAATACGTTATGGGTGGAGTGTAAGGGTGCCCTTTAGTCTTTCTAAAAGATGTTTAAGAAAAACCAGAACTGTACCCTTTTCCTCCAGATGTGCTGGCCACAGCACACGCGCGTCTGCATCGCTGTCCTGGGTGCCTGTGTTCAGGGCCCCCTCTCACTCAGTTTCGGAAGAAATGAGTCACGTAAGGGTGCAGGCTCAAGGGCACACCAGAGTAACTGGTGCAGTTTTCTGGGAACCCCGAAAACGTGCCTTTGGGTGAACCAGAGATGCACTAAATTACATGTGTGGTTGAGTTCAGACGAGAAGGGCCGACCTCCGTGCTCAGATGCGGTGCAAGCTCGTTTCTGCTGCCGAGTGAGACGCAAGGAGATCAAGCCCAGAGTGATGGTTCGCTCTGTCCCGCGCCTTCCTCTCCCTGTGGGCTGCCATAGTTAATGTGGTGTCTGCCGTCTGCCTCCGGTGGGTCACCTCACCACACTTCGGGAGGAATAGATTTAGGGAGGGAGAGGCCCTCGCTTTCCCTTCTCATCCAAGGGCCTGGGCAGGCGGCTGTGTGCGGAGCCCTGGCCCCAGGGTCGGCTCGCCCCCGGCGGCGGTGCCCCCTGCACACCTGTCTGCACCTGTGTGCAGGTGTGCCGAGCCGAACACAGGTCGATGGCTTCTAGGGAAGAGGTCAGGGGGACACTTTCTAAAAATAAAATTATCCCTGAAGTAATTTAAGGTTACGTAATAATAATTGGCAGCCAGAGACGGTTGAACACCATTCACGTAACACATCTATAACGTGCCCTGGGCCGGGCTGCTCCGGACCCAGAGTTGGGTGAAATAGCCTGCAGGGAAATAATTGGAAATCAGATTAGAAAATAGGCATTTTTAAAATCTGTGTTAAAAATGAAATTGGAGGTAGAGTTTGGTGGTGCCCTCTTAAGATTTCGGTAGAAAATGCTGTTAGCTGGGGTGAGATGAAAGGTTTGAATTAAAAATCACAAGAGAGGCGGCCCCCGCTGACTGTGAGACCCTTGGTGCCACGCTCGCTTTCATCCTAAGGCGTCCCCTTTGTGTTTCTACAGTTAACTGCAAAAATGAATTTGAAGGCCTTATTTTACTGACCTGTTGGCCCGTTTCTCCCATCCCCAGCTGTCACATCCCAGTTGAGCCTGTGGCAATCAGCGGGACTTTAGGTTTTATATATCACTCTCACAGCCTGGGGCCTCAGCAGCTGGCTGAATTTTATCTAATGATTAAATCTTTGGGTCCACAGCAAGTAGATACGAGTATTTAATTTTTGTTTCCAGACAAAAATATACAAGCCGATTGCCTTATGTTTGCGTTAGTGTAAAATATTGAAAATACATACTAATTCGATATCTGGGGGTGGGGGGGGATTTGTAAAGTGATTTTAGAATGGAAGGGGCCATACAATGGGAGGTGATGAAAATGAGGTACTTGTGGGCCTTGCTTGAGGCTGCAAAGCTGGGGACCACACCCGGGGGGGTGAGGGGAGGAGCTGGGGTTGCGGGGAGCCCAGTGCTTCCCCAGGAAACCCTTCTTGACTTCAACATTGTGATTCAACCACCTAGAAGCATAACTTGCCAACTAAAGGAAGCGAATGAAAGATGTGGAATTCACCCCACCGGTGCTGACCGTGTCAGACGTGCCGAGACACAGAGATGCGTGACAGCAGCAGGGGCATCGGCCCGTTGTCATTCTGGGAGGGCCAGGTGGTGCCGCCCAGAGAGCCCTGGGGACGCTGGTGGTGTGGGAACTCAGTGGGCTCAGGGACCGGCTCCTCTCCCCTCCTGCTTTGGAGACCACCCAGACCAGTGAGCCGTCAGGCGTGTGACCCGTGTGCCCGGGCCAGAGCCTCGCGGACCTTTGTCTGAGCCCATCGAGCCAGGGCCTCCATGCGCACTCAGGGCCTGACATGTCCCAGTGGGTTTGGGAAGCTGCTGGCAGCACGGGGTTGAGCAGGGGCTGAGGGCTGGGAGGGGAGGGGAGGGTAAAGAAGAGGGGTGGCAGGATCCCTCTGGTTGTGGGGTGCCTTGGAGGGAGGTGGGACTGAGGCTGGGCGCAGGGGCAGCAGGACACTTGAGATGATTTCAGTGAATAATGACAGCAGGGATGGAGGGAGAAAGACGATTTGAGAATGTTTTGTTTTGGAGGTAAGCTACGTGGAGAGGGAGTGGGAGAGAGCCCAGGCTGTAGGTGAATGCCGAGAGTGAGAACAGAAACTTGTAATCAGAGGTTAGGTTTATTTCCAGGGCTGCTGTAACGAACACCACAGACAGGGGGGCTAACCACGGACGTGTATTGTCTTTAGTCCTGGAGGCCGAAGCCCCAGAACCAGGTCTCGGCAGGGCAGAGCCTCGCGGCTGTGTGCTGGATGTTACCTAGCTCATTGTGTAATCACTACAGCCCAGCCAGGAGGGTGTTGTCTCCTCTCACCTCTGAGGAGCCAGCGATTTGGGGACCAGAAGCTGTTTTCCGCAGCTAGAGGCGGCAGGTGCTTGTCTGGACCTGGTGGGCAGACAGTCTGTTAGGTTCCCCGATTGGGGCTGTTTCCTCCCGACCCTTCTCTGCAGACTGTGACCCTTTTTTTTTTTTTTTTTGGTGTTGGTGAAGGGGGTCAAAATGAGAGTTTATGTTTTGTTTTAAGGTTGGAAAGTTTTCTTCCGTTTTTATTATTGAGCAGACAACACCCAATACGCGGGTGTGTTTTACGTGTCACATTGGTGCCCAGGAAGGAGTGTGAGAGTGGGAGTGGATGTGTGCACACCCAGAAAGGTGCCTTCCCAGCTGCCCACTCCAGCCTCCCACAGCGGCAGCCCATCTGCAGACCTCCGACGCTGCGCAGGGTTGGGGTGGGACACTAGTTTCTACCTCGCAGGGGCAGGAATGGCCCAGACCCCGGACTTGGGGATGGATGCAAGGTCTGTGTCGTCGGGGAGGCCACAGGTGGGATCCAGATGTGGCCCTGGGTGGCAGAGGGCTGACACGCAGGCTCTGGGCTGGTGCGGAAGCCCCGCCAGCGTGGGCATCTCCACCGTCCAGTTAATTGAGGTTTAGATGGCGTTTCTGGAAGACGTCGGTGCCAGGGAGCTGAAGCCAGAGCAGGTAGTGATGCGTTCCTCGCCCAGACACAGAGTTCAGAATCACAGTGAGGGTTACCCGGAGTGGGCCCAGAGCCCAGACGCTTGGAAAGTGGTTTGTCCTTGGAGACGAAGTCGGTCCCACTTCCCGGAGAGGCTGGGCCGTTGTCCCTGCGGTCCCGGGAGGTGCGCATTCGCGGGGCGGTGGCGTGCCCCCCAGCGGGTGTCCAGGGACAGCCCTGGCCACCGCCACACGCACTCCCCGCCTCCTGCTCAGCAGGGCGCCTGCCGGCTCCCCACTAACCCGCTGCACTGCTCTGTCTCGTGTGCGGGGGCGCCATCCAGTAGTTTCTGTCTAACCGTGTGTAGTAGTCCCACATCCTCCCCTCACGTGTGAACTGTGACCGCGGAGCACCATCCCCCCCATGATGTTCTATGTTCCCACCACGAACTGGGTTTCTCTTGAGGAGGATACAGGTTCTCGGCCCTGGAACTTGTCAGCGTGCTGCACACTGGGCACCGGCAGGCATGAGAAATTCGTTTCGCTTTTGCAAACTGAACTTGAGCATGGCAATTTCAGCGTTGTCTGTTTCTGCACTCTGTGGATCAAAGTGTTCCCAGTGAGCGAGAATCCCTGAATTTATGCACAAAGCCTACATTAAAATCCCACCTTCTCAGCCACCGGTCGTCCTGGCATTGCATGGGAGGCTGTGTATCTAACGAGAAACGAGCATGGGTTCCTAAAGACGGATATTTAAATCTGAGTTCAGTAGCTCTTTTCAAATCCAGTGTTGCTGGAGGCAGATCGGAAACCTCCTAAATGCTCAGAGTTGCCTCCAGGGCGACAGCCCAGCGTGTATTTTTCCACAAGCGAAGCCCACATCTGTCTGCCCTCCTCACGCTCCGTCTTTCTTGTGTAACGAGACTTTCTTGTGTGTGTGGCAGGTGGCAGATTCAAGAAAGAGATTGTTGTTGATGGACAAAGTTATCTGCTGCTGATTAGAGATGAAGGGGGCCCCCCAGAGGCACAGGTGAGTATTACACGCCAACGACCGCCACCCTTGGACCTTTTGTCCTTGTTAAGGTTCTATCTGATTCCACAAGTTCCGCGTGGATTTAGAAATCAGTCAGGTGTGCTCAAGAAAAGGTGATCGAGGAGCCCATGCCACTGTTTCCTGTGGCTGAGGTTTTTTTCTCACCTCTAGGAATCCTGTTGTTCCTTCAAATCAAATCCCAGGGGAAGTTGGGTCTGGGGGACTTGTTTCCATTTTCCGTGTTTTTAAGAAGGAAAGGAAAGCAGAACCTGCACCAATTTATCAACTCAGTGGAATCGCCCTCTGGGAAGTTCTGTAGTTTCCCCACCACCCTCACCCTGTGCCACCGTGCTGATTGCTGGGGTTCTCGACCCAAGTCAGCGCCCCCTGAAAACCAGTGTGCGGCACGGTGTGATTTCTCTGAAAGTTCCTTGAAAGAAAGATACACATCCTGGGAATAAAAAAGCATAGGTATGGTTTACTTACTCTCCAGTTTAGTATTTTACGCACATACTTCACTAGCTAAACACCTAATTGTGAGATGAGCCTGGTAACCGGGTGAGGCCGGCCCTGCGTGAATCGGCTCCCTTACGTTATTCTCCAGGTGCCCCTGGGGGGGTGCGCCCAGTTTCCCTCAGATGCCCTAAGTTCTCGCCCAAGGTTGGACGTGGTGATGGAGCACAAACCCAGGTGCTCTGCCTGCCGGTGACGCTGACCCTGGGGAAACCGGGACCCCAGGAGGTGTCCGTCGGGGCCTGTGGCCGTGAGAAAGCGTTCACCTGGTTTCTTTGAGGACCAGCCCTCCATTCGGGCCGCGCCGCTTTCAGAGGCTTAGCCTGGAAGCTGACCCTGAAGATTCCTCCTGGGGAGGACTCGAAATGGAGCCTTTCAGAACGACAGACAGCGTTTTGTACGAAGTCAGGCAGCATGTACTGGAGTATTCAAAGCTTTTCCAGCTTGCGTGCCTAGGCATGTGTAGGCACGATCTCCGATTTCAGCATTTCAGGTCATTTCATGCAGTCTACCCAAAGATAACAGCTTCACGGATGAAACCACAAGACTGTGTGGCTACTAGTGTCATCCTAGGGCAGTGTGACAATTCAGCTCAGTAGCTGGATTTTTTTTTTTTTTTTGGCAGTTGGTGGGGTGCCCCCCCCAGCCCCCTGTGGTGCTGGGAAGTCAGGACGCCCCTTGAGAGAAGGAGGCATGGGTTGCATTTCCTCTGCAGGGAGGTTCACAGTTGTCAGCTTCCATGCTGGGAGATAAGGGCTGGTCCCGGGGACAAGCACTCTGGGGGACAAGCACTCTGAAGGAGCTCAGGCCCTGAGGAAGCTGACGTCTCCCCACTTATTGGAAGAGAAAGGGAACGCATACCTCACGGGAGCGAAAGGAGCGATACCTCTGTCGGCCTGGGTCCCTGGGCCCTCGGGGGGACATCGGCTTTTCCCAGCCCCGTCTCAGGCCTCTCTGACCCTCAGTGCTTGTTCTCACTTCACATGTAGCATTTGGAGTTTGGGGTTTATTTAAGTTTTATCATGTCGGATCTTCACACGTCACTGAATACCCTCTTCATTTATGTGTGCAAGTCAGCTTAACCCACCCAGAATTTCCCCAACTATATTAGAGCTGAGAGGCCTTGGCCACCAAAAGTTATCTAGGAGCTGCTGCCTCTTTTAAAGAAAGCGAACAAGATATTATTATTATTATTATTATTATTATCATCATTATTGTTCATCTTCATTTGGAAAGAGAGGGGTGTTTGGAGCCAGACTGACCTGACCTGGGTTCCATGGTTGGGATTCGTGTGACTCTGAGTAGCTGCTGGGCTTCAGCCACCCCTCCCCTCGTAGGCCCCAAGTTCACAAGACAGTTCTGAGTATTACGTGAGATAACGGGGCCTGAAGGTGTGGTTGTTTGCCAGAGAGTGGGTTTGGCGTAGGTGCACCTAGATGCAGGTAAAGCAAGAATATAATGGCAAGAGTCAGGCCGTTGTGGGGTTTTAGTTTTTTTCCCCTAAATTTTGCTATTTTGTTAATTCCTCTAACAATAAATCACAATACCCTCATAGGGTGCTGTAAGAATTCAGTGGCAGCTGATCTTTATAATACAAAGACCTCTTCTGACAGAGGACTCAGCCGTCAGGGGGAAGGATTCCTGAGCAGGCTGTGGGAGGGCGCCCAGGGAAGGAGCCCCATCTCAGGGGTCCAGCAAGCCTTCCTGGGGGGACGCTTAGTGCGAAGCAGGGAGCATCAGGGTCACTCAGTTTCCAGATTGGCCCTGGTACCTCCTGTTGGCAGGACGGCAGTTGGTTCCCATGGAGAAGGATGAAGAGTTAGCGTTCTCAGGAGACAGGAGCAGTCTGGGTGGGGAAGTAGGAGGTGGTCCCAATGCAGCCGCGCTGTGCTCAGGATGACAAGGATGTTAGTGACGCCTCAGCACCTGTGACAACAGAAGTCAGGCATGGACGTGGCCTGCCTGGGGGTCTGCCAGCCGCACAGCCTGTGCCCATGAAGCTGGCGTGCTTTCTCCCGGGAGCCCCCTTTCTCCCGGGAGCCTCCTCACTCCCTCCCTCCCTCTCTCCCCTTCTTTCTCCCTAGTTTGCCATGTGGGTGGACGCCGTTATATTTGTCTTCAGCTTGGAGGACGAGATCAGCTTCCAGACGGTGTACCACTACTACAGCCGGATGGCCAACTACCGGAACACGAGCGAGGTCCCTCTGGTGCTGGTGGGCACCCAGGGTGAGTGCTGTCCGCGCCCAGGCTGTGTGTCCGCGGTGGAGGAATTGCAAAGTGGTTTAAAGAAGAGATCGTTTCCTGCTGAAGGCTCACTTTCACAGTGAGAATCTGTAAAACTGAAATGGGCACATTTCCCGAGTTGATGCTGTGGAGAAATCACTTAGCAACCTCAGAATAACACGCACACACACACAAACTCACACACACACCACACACTCACACACATCACACTCGCACCACACACACACCACACGCCACACACACTCACAACACACACACACACACACACACCTTAAGTGCTTTAGAAAAAATAAAATATTTTCTATTGTTTCCTATATAATTTTTTTTTTTTTTTTTTTTTTTGAGGGCAGTGGCACTGGCCCTCATATGTGGGACCCAAACTGGGGCTGCTGGCGTCCCAAGCCAGTGCTTAACCACAGCGCCACTCAGCGGGTATCTTAATTCTTAATTCTTTCTGTTATGTAAAACAGTTCCTAAGCACCTAAAAGGTTGTTTATTTTAACTTTTGTTTCACCTTTAAAATAATACTGATTTCTGACATATCGCTGTTCTGCTTTATTCTGATGTTTGTTAATGTCTTATGATTACAGTATGTCTTATTTTAATTTAGCAGGTCCCTCACAAGAGTGTAGAATCACCATATGACCACGTTTCTTATTTCTTCTAAGTCATTGAAAACTTGGTCTCAGTAAAATGTCATCACTCAGTGTCCTTGTTCTCAATCGTAGACTCACCCTTGCCTACCATTAGGGTCTAAGTGTCACAGAACATTTTAAAAATCAGGTGAAGGTTAACCTTAAAACTGCCTTGTTGGAGATACAGGTAACTTACAAAATAATCATGTCAGGAAAAATTGGATTATACCTTCATTGATTTTTGCTCATCTACTGTTTTTGTTATTTCCTTTAGAATTGGTACGTGGTATGCCCTTCCATGCGCTGACGTAAGACTTTTCTAAATAAGGAATCAGCTGTGTTTAACAAGCTGGGAACAGTCTGCTATATGTGTTGTAACGACATCTAATAGAACACAGCTCAGGCAGGGTAATCCTTGGGCAGGCAGCTGGTAAGCCCACTTCATGGAGCGGGTATGAAATAAAGTTGCATGGAGTAAACTAAAAGCATTTTCTCATTCTGCCAGCTGTAAAATGCTAGAGCTGGGTTTTCATGGAGAGCACAGCACACACACACACACACACACACATTTTTTTAGCACACATGTAATGGCCAGTAGTCGCATAACTGAAACCTTCAAAGAGAGATGTAGTCTAAAACCAAATTTTGGGTTGTGGGAAAAGTCATGATGTATTTTTTTCTGGTATTCCGTGCAAAACTGCGTCATGACTTTTCCAACCCAATAGAAGAGAACCTTTATGCCTAGAGCGCCCTCTAGCGGTTTCCAGAAATAAGGGCACACCAGTAGAAAGGGCTTGGTCTTGTTCTAATGCACAGAATTGGCCTGTGTGAGTGGGTGTCTGGAAAAGGATGTTTTAGAGCAGGTCGCTCACCTAAAGCAGATCCTGCTGAAAGCTTCTTAAATAGGAGGCGATTCATTTGCAATGCGCGCGTCTTCCTTCAGGCCTGCCCAGGTGTTTCTGAGCAGTCAGAGCATGGGGATGGGGCTTGTCTCCTTATGAGCTCAAATTCAGGGGTTTGTATTTAGGACTGAGGATGCCCTTTCACCGTAGGCTCACTGTGCCAAGGAGCGGGTAAGTTTTAGTCAGGCCAGAAGGTTATTATGAGTGATCTGTGGTCTTCCCCACATGGCTCTGGGTGGTGAGAGTGGAGTGGAGCGTCTGAGGCCCAGGCATCCGGCCATGCAGACCGGCCAGCATCTCTGCCTCCTGGCGGCATGGCCTTGAATGCTACGTCCTGGGGCTCTGGTGGTAGTTAAACGGAGAATCTGTGTGAGGCACTCAGCATTCCTGGGCTCGGAGAGGTGATGACGTGCTGCTGTCATTCCTGATATTTCAGTAGATGGGCAGTTTTGCTGGCGTCCTGCTTGGGATGCTGGAAGCATGTCTCTCTGCTCCGGTCCTGGAGCATAAGCCTGGCCCTGAGTGTCTCCTGCCCCAGTGAAGGAGGCCTCTGGACTGCCCCATATTGGCTCTGGGAGGCCCTGAGTGGAGGAACCCACCCCTTTCTATTCCCACTGGTTTGGTAAGCATCCCTGGAAGGAGCAGGGTTGGAGGAGGCTGCCTTGGCCATCGCCTCACATTCCTGAGACGCTCATCTGATTCAGCATTGCCACTGCCCGGGACAGGACAGCACAGGAGTATTACCAACTAGGGACATGCCCCAGCAGAGGGGAACTCGCAGTCATTAGCCAGACCTCTACTTCCCAGAAGCCCCAATGGCAGGAAGGTGGGGTGAGAGAGGGTGGGTTCTGGAGGCTTCCACTCTCAGCCTTGGGTTAACTGCCTACAAACTTGCTCCCCCTGTGAGGCCTGCGTGTTTGCCATGCCTTTTTTTTTTTTGGACGGGCTTGGCGGGATGCCAGGACAAAGGTCAGGTCAGGTCGCAGACTAGGGAATCTGTAGTTTCCCTCCCAGATGACAGATGACGGGGTATGTGACCTCAAGGTAGGAAGTGAGGAATAAGAAAAGATGAAGAATTAAGTGTATTCCGGGCTGGCCAAGTGGCGCGATGGTTGGGCGCTGGCTTGGGAAGCGGCCCCGGTTCGGGTCCCGCATATGAGGGCCAGTGACACTGTCTTCAGAAAAAAAGAAAAAAAAGAATTAAGTGTATTCTTTAAGCTACCTGGCAGGTGATGGGGCGTCAACCAGAAGTTGGCGGAGACTTGGTGAGGATGTGTCCCCTTTCTGGGGATGGTCAGGGAGCTCTGAGACTCTTCCTAAGTGAAGAAGGCATTTGTGAATGAGGTGATGTTTGCTTAAAGAGTTCCGTTTCCAAGGCTTGTGGAGTAAATCGATTTGAGGGAGAAGTGTGAGCTCTCACAAGATGCAGTTAGGAGCGAGTGAAAACTGACACAGTGTGAACTGAAATGCGGAGCCCAAATCCACCAGGCCTGTTTCTGTCAGTGAGGATGCAGATGAGATGGGACAAAGCCAGCGTGGGCACCCCTGCAGGACGGAGGGGTCTTGTGGATGTCGGGCCGCAGGGCAGGATCGTTTTAAAGCTGGATTGATGCTCTGTGGCCTGTATTTTCCAAATTACATAAGAGCATTGAAAAATTATGAGGGCCGGGCTGAGTGGCTCAGTTAGTTAAGAGCTCGCTCAAGAGTGTGAGCTGAGCTCTGAGCAACAGCAGTTCGATGCCCAGCCCGAGCTGAGCTGCCGCTAAGCTGCCAACAGGTGGCGGGATGGCTCAGCTTAAAAAAAAAAAAGAAAAATTATGGATTTCTGGGCCGTCCGAGTGACGCATTGGTTAAGAGTTGGCTTGGGGAAAATTATGGATTTCTAACTTTGTCCCTACTGTTTTCTTAAAAGATGTTTACACCTGAAAAAAAACACTTCTTTTCCTTCACTGTTGTGAAATCCAAGTCAAATTTATTAATCTGTAAGAAAGAAGGCAGGATGAGATGTTCTTTGAAGAAACCCCTCTAACAGGCCTTGCCAGGGAAGGTTCTGGAACTAGTCCTGAATCAGTTAATTTCCCTCAGAGTAATTAAGACTGTTGGGTCAAACTTATTCCGTAGGAGTTAAAAATAAAACAGGGATCAAGGAATGAAAAAGAGAAAGAGGGGTATAAAAATGAGGAATTTTTTTATGTTTTTATGTATTATTTTTAATGATTGTATTATAAAAAAGATGTCACTTTTTTATTTGAAAAGCTAGAGCGCCACATGCATTTCCTGAACAGGTTGTCGCTGTCTGGTGTCACTTAGGCTGCTGTTCCTGGGCGAGCAGCAGAGGGTGTCCTGCTGGGGGTTTGGTTTAAAGATGATGGAGTGTTTTCTGTGGCACAGGAGCCTCCCAACCCTCTGGGAAGGTTTCACATGAGAAAACCGTCCTTGAAAGGGGCCGTTGGCCTCTTTCGTGGCCCTCTCGCTGTCCGTGTGCCGGGCACAAGGCTGGCGTTCCCTAACTCGCTGGAAACGGAATGATGGGGATGTGGTTTTCTCAAGGCCGAGCTAAAAAGGGCTGCTTGGTTGATTGATTCATTGATTGATTGATTTGAGGCTGCATGGCTGGTGCCCGACCCCCCTGCCTCGCTGTCCAAGCCCCCATCTTACCCAGCTCCTGCAGGAGGCGGCTCGCACGCCCGCACCTACTGCTGCCTCGTGTCCCAGCTCTCTCACCTCCTGCTGCTGCCCCCCTCATTCTTCCTATATAAATACACCAGGCCCCGCCTCCCATAGGCCCTGCCTCCCTCAGGCCCCGCTTCCCATAGGCCCTGCCTCCCTCAGGCCCCGCCTTCCACAGGCCTTGTCTCCCTCAGGCCCCGCCTCCCAAGACCTTGTCTCCCTCAGACCCCGCCTCCCAAGGCCTTGTCTCCCTCAGGCCCCGCCTCCCATAGGCCTTGCCTCCCTCAGGCCCCGCCTCCCATAGGCCCTGCCTCCCTCAGGCCCGGCCTCCCATAGGCCTTGCCTCCATCAGGCCCCGCCTCCCATAGGGCCCGCCTCCATCAGGCCCCTCCTCCCCAGGCCTCTTCTCACGGACCTCCTCACCCCGCCCCTGGCCAACTGGGCGCCCATCACCATCCTACATTCATAGCCACCCCTCAACTCTGTTCTTTGTCTGCCTCCCTGCTCAGCCGACCTGCTTCCCCTGAGAACTCGGGTTTCCATCCGTTGTGTTCACTGGGTGTCTGTGCCTAGGACTGGCCCAGGCCTGAGGGGGCTGGTGAGCTAGCGCTGAGCGTGGGGGGCACGGCCCCCGGAGGAGCCGAGCTGGAGGGTGGGGTGCACTTGGCAGGGTGCTCGGTGCATCCAGGGTCACCCGCGAACAGTGACCCCGGGGGTTCCCTCCGTCAGACACTTCCCTCTGGGCCACATCTAACTCTTACCCCTTCCTCAGGTCTTTCTGCGCATCCTCTTATTTCCATGTCGGAGGCCAGAGCCTCTAGGACAGATTTCTGCTGATGACCATCCCAGCATTTGAGGCTGTGATCAGGCGTGCACTGTGTTTTCAGAACTCCGGGTCCTCAGAAGAATTGCGTCGGTTCCAGCAGGTGCAGGGTGTGAGCTCCGCGGAGGTCTTTGTGGGGAGCTATCGGAGCGGCTCATGGTCACCCTGTTGCTCCTTTGTGTCTGTTTCAGACGCCATCAGCTCCACAAACCCGCGGGTCATCGACGACGCCAGGGCCAGAAAGCTGTCCAGCGACCTCAAGAGGTGCACCTACTACGAGACGTGCGCGACCTACGGGCTGAACGTGGAGAGGGTCTTTCAGGACGGTAAATATGCGCCGCTGTGAACGCAGCCCCGCTTTCCTGCACAGCAGGCCCCGCGTCCCTGCGGGCGGCAGACTTGTCACTCGATGTGTGGGCATCAGTGTCAAAGCTGAGCCGGCATTCGAGAGGTGACTCCGTGTCACTTAGAACGGCATGTTGAGAGGCTGCGACAACATGCCCTGCAGTGAGTTCTGTGTATCACATTATGTGACCTGTGCACGGGACGCAAGTTTCTCGAACTATTATTTGTGCACCTGAGGTGCCACACTTACACGTGTGCTGCCGTGTCTTCTCTGCTGTGGATGACCATTCCTAATTTAAACCCATCTCTTATAAAAGGTTTAACGGTTTCATGTTAGACTTTGAAGAGAATAAGCTGAAAGAAGAGAGAGTCGAGTTTGGGCAAAAACAAACAAAAACCATCACACAGTGGGCCCCCCCGGCTGGGAGCTGGCTCTAGCATGTGGGGATGTTTCTGTGTGAGTTCGTTCATTATTAAACACCCACGCCCAGGAACAGCCACGCGTCATACGGGAAGTTCTCCTGGAGGGGTGTGAGGTTCCCTCATGGGTGGGAGGCGGGGTGAGACGTTCCCACAAGTAACTGTAATGCCACATGTCGGTCGGGAGAGAGGGACAGATGGCGGCAGTGCTCCCTGGGAGGGAAGGTGGTCTCTCTAGCCTGGGGGGCAGTCAGGAACGTCTCAGGGAAAGTGACTCTTGTAGCACTGACGGCCTGGGAGAAAGGTGTTCTGGGCATCAGGTCCCGTTTCTGATGGGAGTCATGGGGAGTAAACCCCAGCCCCTCCCCCGCCAGGGTGAAACCTGCAGTGACACGCCCACTTCCACATCCTGCCTGGGTGCCACCGGGGTGGCTGGGGGAAAGCAGGTGGCCAGGCTGCCCTGTGGTCATGTGCCCCGGCCCTGGGGAACACTCGCTAACATTATAACAGTAGAAATAGTCATCTGAGGACTGGTACCTCCCCCAATCCGGGCGATGTCGCTCCTTTTAAATGTCCGAAGTAGTTTTCCGATGAAATGGTAAGAATTCCACACGTTAGCATTTCATTAAATTTCAAAGACTGCATCTCTCACCTTTCCATGGGCCTCCTCGGGCCACCCCATGGACCAGTGCGTGGCACCCCCCATTTAAATCCAGTAATTAAAGCTCCATGAATGTTAGCGAGACTGAAGAATCAGGCCAGGAAGTACGTGGCGTCTTCAGGGTTCTGACAGGGCAAGGGCACCGTTTGCCATTGAGTAGCCCCAACGCCCTGAAAGTTAGAGCGAAGTGGAATCAATGAAGGGTCCCCAGACTAGAGCCTACCAGCCAGAGCTGGCCAGCTGCCTGTTTTTGTGGACAGACTTTTCTCTGACCACAGCTCTGCCCCTCACAAGCTCTAGGACATATGGGCTGCTCATGGATTTTGCCACCGAGTGGAGTCCTTGCACCAGCAGCCCAGTGGCCCCCAAAGGCTGGAGTGGTGGCTCTCTGCCTTCATAGAAGGCCAGTTTGCTGATCCCCAGTGTACACATTTAGTTGCACGGATGAGTTTATTCCCCACAATGATCGCTCTACTCATCCGTTTCTAACTCAATGAGCTCATCTTACACAGTTCGCTAATACCGGGGATGCCATGCTTATGGGGCCCAGCATCCAGGATGGGGCAGGGTGGGGCACGCAGTGCCTGCGTGCTGGAAGGACTCTGCCACCTTCAGGTTGGAGCCCTGGCCTGGGGACATGGGAGGGGCCTTTCTGAATGTCACCGCGTTAAACTGTTGAAGTGTTCGCATTGTTGTGGTAGCTCGTGCTGCCTCCGGTGATCTGATGGGTGACGCTCCTGCACTCTGTGGCTCCCATAGGGCTTGCAGGCCGTCAGTCCACCTCCCTTCTTATTTTAGAAACAGTACACTCCCTGTAAGTATTTGGGTCCTACAGAGTCTGCACAGGAGAAAGTACCCATGAACTCAGGTGACTGTTACTGAATCACAAACACTTTCGCCGTTAGTGGTCAGAGCGGTTGCTAACGGCATGGGCACTACACTCGGTACTTAGAAGTCATTCACAGGAAGAGTCCATTTAATCCCCAAGGGGAGGAAATGAACTTGTAAGCTTTCGAGTGAAAGAAAGCGGGCCTCAGAGAAGTCCCGTAACTGGACCGAAGGTGCCTGGCCTGACCCGGACCCCGTCTTCACACCCAGGAGCCTGGAGCCTGGGTCCTGTACACTCCCCCGGGCGACGCCGGGCAGATGGCACGCCCAGCGCGCAGGCTTCCCTCCTCTCCCCACCCCCACTCCTGGACTCAGTTTATTCGGATCTCTTTGGACTCCCTGGCTTCCATTATGCCCTCTAGCACTTCCGTTCATTCCCCTGCAGTTTGCTTTGGGAAATTGTGAACTCGAGTCTCTTTTCAAGCACTTTGAAACTTCTCGCCTTACAGTGTCCACGTCTGTGGCTTGTTTTGCTGTGACAGTGGCATCTAGTGGCTGGATGATGCGAGCACAGTGACTTGTGTCAAAGTACAGGCTCATTCAGCCTGAGGATGAGGGAGAATCGGGTTTTTTTTCCACATTTTATGGAATAGAGCCAAGGGGGCCCCTAAATTGTGGGGCGTATATTTTATGATTTTTTTAAACTGTGGTGTCTGCCTTGTATGTGATAACATTGAAAGGTCCTGGGTCCCTAAGAAAGCCTGGTTTCCCTTCTTGCTGGATGAGGGGCGGAACCTCATGGTGGTAGAACAAGTGTTTCAGTTTCCCCCGATCGGACTACGGAACCCTCTCCTTCACTCCCCCCACCTCCCAGAATGAGCTGGTACAGACTGATCTGAATTATAAGCAGTTTCGTTTCATAGATGGGTTCTTCTCTTATGCACCCCGGCTCAGTTGTCTTGTGTGCAGAATGAATACTCTTGTACGTGTATGCTAAAACTGGAGTCATTTGTTGACTCCCCATTCAAAGCATCCTGTTACAAACATTAATTAAGGCAGACTCCCCAAAAAGCTTTGACCTCCCACCTTCTTAAGCTTCTATTTAAAAGACAGTAGGAAGACCCACCTGCAAGACCCATATAGATCACGATGTAGATAAGTTACAAATTACAGATCCGTCCCTTTAACTCTCCCCAAGACTGCTGGTTTCTGTCACTGTATTACTTCTCAAGGATGACTGGATACGTCAGTGATCCCCTGTGGCAGACCTTTCGTCCTACAATAGATCTGCGTTATTTATCCTGAAAGAAACCCTTCAGATTTGGGTGCATGTGGGTGGGAAAGCCGGGCCATAGCGTTGAAAGGGTTGTGTCCGCTGGTGTGCCGTGTCCTGGAGGGTGGGCGTCTGTCTGGCAGCACTCCGCGTTCCAGGAAGCCCCGTGTCTGACTTTCACCCCTGCCTGGGGATGCTCGCCTGGGTGAGAATACTGCGTGCAGAGGGCTGAGGGCCCAGCGGGAGGGAGAGGCCCCATGACTTGCTGGGGTTACACAGTACCCGGGAGCCTCAGTTTCCTTTCCATCCTTTGCTTCACAGCTGGAATCCTGATGGACAAAGAGTCCATTTCACATGACCCGTCTGCAGCCATTGGTCCTAATTGCAGGAGGGGGCAGTACTAATGAGCCCGGTTGGTACAGCCTGACCGAGTGTGTGAGAGCGGCTGCCTGGGCTTTCTCTGCTGAGGGCGGCGTCACCTGCACCAGTTTGGCCGACGCCACCGCCTTTTGTTTGTGCTGCAGGAGGATATATCAGTCCGGCGAAGCTCATTCTTCCCTGGAGCCCGCCTCATTTTCATTGGTGGGGTGGCCTATTTTTTTGTGTTCGTTCTTGGGTTGTTTTTTTTCCGTTATTGTGTTAGAGATTAGAGTGGAGCCAACTTATTTTTATATTTATTTGTTTTCCCTAAGGGTGTGCCTTCAAAACCAAGATTTTTCACATTTAAAAGCAACCCAAGAATATGTGTGCCTTTGACATTTGATATATGTCGAAAGGTGAACTAATGAGTCATTGAGTGTCTGTTATTATATATATTTGTATGATTTGTGATGTTGACTAATATTTTATTTCACAGTTTAAGGGCTTATAATGGAAGACAGTAGATCTTCATCAGCCTGAGGGACAGCTGGGAGCCACATTCCCGAAGTCACGTCACCACCTCCAACCGCTCTGCCCTCTGCACTGAAAAGTTGTCCATGCCTGTCCCCCCAGGACAGATGGGCAGTTTGTGTTCTTACGGGGCGGCCGGAAAGGGTCAGCTGCTTAAATTGCACTTTATTATGGGGTTTAGTATTTCAAGGCTTTCTAAGAACAGAGCCTCCTGGGAGCTGCTAGGGTTGTGGGGAATGAAGAGGAAGCACTCATCTGGTTCCTCGGAAGTTCACTGGTTGCGCTGTACATGGTGATGTCGTTCCTAGTTGGGCGGCGGCCCTGCTGTCATCAGTAACCACGGTGTCATTGCCTGGTGGCTTCTAAAAGGGCCTACTCGCATTGAAATGAAAATCTCAAGTTGCTTCCAGCACACCACCACTGACCCATGGCTCCAAATCGCTCCCTAAATTGGAGGTGTGAGCCTGGTGTTCACAGGACGAGACTTCCCATTGAGCCTGAGGGTGGAGGGTGCGTCTGCAGTGGGTGGGTGTGTAGGTCTGGTGGTGGTCTTTCCATCTGTACGGTAGCCCTGGTTTGTGTTTGGGTGGGAACGTGCATAATGGATTTGTAGTGATTACTTTTATAAAGCATGACATGCCAGTAGCCTTTGTTATGTGCATTTGCCAATTCAGCTTATTTTTTAACCAAGGAAGCTTTTACCTGTAACAAGGTTAAACCACAAATTGAAAGAACGGTTTAATACCAAAACCAAAATACAAAGTTTTGGTGTAGTAAACCATATTTTTAGAGTGTAAAAAACAAAAACAAACAAACAAAAACTTGAGTTAATATTTTTAGGAAGATATTTTCAGTTTGATCAAGTTCAAAAATTCTTACAGTCAGGTAGCTGCAGTGACGTGTTACGAATGAGCCAAGCACCTGGCAGGTTACTCTGCGCCCAGATCTTTTGAGCACATTCAACAAGTAGCAACGTGTTCAGTTACCGTGGAGCTGGGCACTGGCGGCTGCAGACATTTCCAGCACTAACTTGAGAATTGATGATCTTGCGATGATGATCTTGAGTAACCCAGGTGTTTTTCAATATTATTATTTGTTACAAGGAAGAAACCAGCTTCTTGTTTGGAGGCCTTTGTGTAGAAGTTGTTCTCTGTAAGAGTTTATTTCTTGTCCTTTGAACTGTTCAGTGGACACAGAGGCCACACTTTTTTTTTTTTTTTTTTTGAGGGCAGTGTCACTGGCCCTCAGACGTGGGACCTGAACCGGGGCCGCTGGCCTCCCAAGCCAGCGCCCAACCACCACGCCACTCGGCCGGCCCAAGGCCACACTCTTAAAGAGGAAATTGTCTCCTTAGAATATCAATTGACTTGCTGAAAATCACCTATCAAAAATGAAAATTTTTTAGGTAGGGGGACTGCCTGCATGACCAGTGTGGTCCATTTTCCGTGGACTGTAGCCGCTGGCCTGACGAGATAATGGAGTCAGGTGAGAAAGCTGGTATCCCGGAGACCAGGAGACGATACAGGTAGAAGGAACAATTTCAAGGAAAGGTGTTTGGATTCTTTCAAAACTAACATCGGAAAAAGACATCCCAGTCTTTATCAAGACTGATGTTATTATGAACAGCGAGAGACGATAAGCAACCTGATTTCATAATGCCATGGAATAGCGTGTCGCTGGAGGCTCTGATCCTTTCCGGCAGTTTCTTACCCGCGTCTGGCGTTCATCGTGCTGTGCTTCTCTTACCAGAGGTGGTAACGGGCGCCCGGGGCTTGTGCTGCCCGGAAATGCCCGAATTAACTCGCGCGCCGCCACCGTGAGACCGTGATGCACACTGTTAGGGAATGCGCGGTTTGGATCTTCATGTCGAGACTCCTGTCTTTTGCTTGTCGTCGAATTAATTTTATCGATGACATAGAAAATGATTATTTCAGTACTTCCTGTACTGTGGCAACTTGGCTGTGTTTTGCCCCGGGATCCCTCTTAATGACCTCGCCAGCTTGAATTAGCTTGATGTATCACTGATGCGTACAGATAAAGGCTTTTCTTTTTGTTCATAGTCTGCTCCTAATGCCACGGCATTCTGCTCCAATGTTTCTAAAATGATTAAACGGCGATGTACTGTTCGACCTATTTAACTCTCCCAGAGTCTCTGATCAAAAGGATATGAAAACACAACTAGGGTAGTCAGAAGTTGTTACGCTCTGTAGCCGATGTTTCCAGGTTATTTTGAAGTCTTCTGTTTATTTTTATAACTTTTTTCCCGTGTAGAAGGTGGACATAGCCAGATGTTGACCTTCACTCATCGAGAAACTATCCAGTGCCTACTAGGTTCGCAGCCCCCAAATGTTCAGTGCACGGAAGATAAGGGAGAGTTATCCTCTAGGGCGCCGACTTTATAGCTCTGAGATCTTGGACACGAGAAGGGCAGCTTTTCCCCGTGGACTGTTTTTGCTACGTATGGGGTGGGCCTGGCCTGGCGTAGGCTCCACGAGTGTGTGGGGAGCAGGTGGTGGCGTCTTCAAAGGCCAGGCGCCAGAACCTGGGGTTCGTTTGTGTATCGAGTGTAGAGCATTGGAAGTTTTGTACAGAAGACTGTGGCACTCTGACAACCTCATCTGTCTTCCCTGATTCAGGGAAGAGAAAGCTGTGAAGAGCGGATTACAAACTTGTTTGTTTAAAACAAAAACAGACTATAAACGCTTTGATGTGGAAGTTGGATTTTGTGAGATTTGCCAAAGAAAAGAGAGAGGTGATTTTTAAAGGATGTGAAATGTGGAAGTAAGTTACCCATAACACCTCCACCCATGGCTGTTACTGTTAAGGCCTGGGTGTGTGTGTATGTGTGTTTGAAAAAAATGGATTATCGGGCATTGTCACATTTTATATCCTGCCTTCTCAAATGGATACTTTTTGTACAATGTAATTTCCTATTAGACATTTAATGTTTTTCCCCGTATTTATTTATTAGTTTTAGCATCAGTGGATGGCTCTTTACCTAAAGCTCGTCTCCATCCTTAATCGTTCCTTGAGGATGCACCTCTAGCCGCGAGACTGCTGGGCCAGTGACCTGCGTAGCTTTTCCACTTGTGGTCCTTGTCCTGTAGCCTCCCAGGGAGTCTGTCCCAACTCAGGTTTCCTCCACAGCTGTCCCTTTGCTGCACTCTAGCCACACTGGATATTTTTATTTTTAAAACTTTTCATGGATAGACAAAATAATCATAACTTCTGGTGTTCCAAATATTATTTTCAATCGATCTGTTTCTCAATATGAAAATTAGCCCATCTCACACAGTCAGTTGTTTTGTTAAAAGATAGCAGTCAGTCTCTTGGGCGGGACAAGGTCTGGCGTATTGAGGGTGACATGGGGACCAGGTGGCTGCGCTGCTCTTGCAGGTGTGCCCCTGGGGTGTGTCAGGCAGGTCCTCTGAGGCTGGAGCACCCCGGAGGCCAGTCCCCAGTTCCGTGTGTAGCTGTGACCTGGGCGGTTAGCGAGACGTCAAAATGGTCTGTGTCCTTCCAGCTTGCGTCAGTCCCTTGCAGGAGCGGTGTTATCAGCATGCTGCCTGTGTCACCTTAGGGACAGACACCTGGAATGGAGTACCTTCCGGGGGCACAGAGAGGAAGCGAGCCTCCCCCTGGCTTTGTGTCATGGCAGCACCCCGAAGGGCCCGAGAAGCCCTGCGGACCCACCCCTCCTTCCAGCACAGACGGGAGCCCCGGGGAGGGGCCGTGCCTGCCCATCGCAGAGCAGGGCCATGGCAGCCACAGTGCAGGCGCCTCTTTTCTCTGCTGTGTCCGTTCTTCTGGGCGGGGTCCTGGGGCTCCACCAGGGCCCGTGGCTTCCAGACTCTCAAAGCTCACCGCCCCCTTCCTTTGTGATGACATAAATATCTTATTTCATTCTTAAATGTTTAAAATGTCAAAATTTGGGAAACCCACACAAATCACTACTGTGAAAATGAAGGAATTCACGCCTAAGCATTTGTTTGTTTTTCCCACCATGTCCGGAGTTTGCCTGCTGCACAGGCGTTTGTACCCTGGAAGGTGTGAGATACTGAACACTGAGGCAGCCACCTGGATGCTGGGAGATACCCCCATCCCTGAACCAAGATTCCTTATGAAATGAAACACCCAGGTGCCTTCTGCATTTACATTCATTCCTTTCCTGACCTATGCACTTGTCGAGTGTCCGATCAGAAGACCCAAAGCCCTGTCCAGCCCGACCCCGCGTTACAGACGAGCTGGCAGCACCGACAAGGCCAGTGCCCTCAGACTTATTAGTAGCAAAAATGAGAAGCCAGAAATTAGGGCTGTATCCCTTAGCTGCACACCTTTACGTTTGTTCTGTAAATATTGTACTTAAAAGCTTTTGCTTACATGTTAAAACCTGGTAGTGAATAGAAATGCCCGTTAAGTTATTATTATTATTAATTATTATTAAATTTTTTTAAAAAGATTTTATTGGGGAATTGGGGGAGGGGAACAGACAAGTTGCTGTCCTTTTGTTCTTCAGTCTAGTTGCAGAGGACGTTGCTTCACTGGCCCATGTTGGTATCATCATTGTGCTCTTCTCAGGTGAGGCAGATCGGTCACCGGCCTCTGGATGGCCGCTCACAGCGGCTATTGGCAGCTCACGCTGGCTGCCAGCCACTCACTGTAGCCCATGGCAGCCCACTGCAGCAGCGGCTGCAGCCTATACCATCACCGGGGCTCGCACAGCCCAGCTCCAGGTGGAGCTGTTGTTAGCTGTAGAGGGCGGTGTCACTGGCCCTCATATGTGGGATCTGAACTGGGGCCACTGGCGTCCCAAGCCAGCTTTTAACCAGCGCGCCACTGGCCCAAGTTATAATTATTTTTAATAAAATAAAATGTAAGCCATCTCAGTACTCACTGTTTGGGGGTGAAATGCAATTCTATAATCAACATATAAATTATTTCCAAAAAGTCGTTTGATAAAAACTCACCCAGGCTGTTTTCTCCGTGTATCAGGCTGTGGATAACAGAACCCTGTGACAGGGTCTCTGAGATGCAGTGAAAAGACTACAGAAAGAAGGTTTGCTTTCAAGTACTCGGATTTGTAGTTCAGTAGAATGCCACGAGGGGGCACCAGTGGCGCGCGTAAGGATTATTCTCACTGGCCTGTTTTTGCCTTTTGCTGTCGCTGTGGAGAATACAGACCTACTAAACCTCACTGGTTTGAGAGATCATTTAGACCTGTAATAAGATGCACGCTGTAAGGTGTAAATTACTGGGTCAGCAGCACATGCATGCACAAGTAAAAAAGTTTCACTCATTGGAATGGGGAGAACAAAATTAAAAAGACGAAATGATACGTTCTGTTTAACTACCAATCCCTTCTTCCTTTTTGCCTTCATGTGACTTGAGAGAAGAAATAGAAATTTGGCAAAAGATATGCTTTTCTTAGAATAACCAGATGTATTATTTAATCTTTTGTTCTTAATAATTTTTTTATTTTTCAACTACAGTGGACCTGAAATATACCAGGGGTGCCCAAAAAATGTATACATAGGACTTGTATTCATCTTTTATTATCAGTATATAATATTACAATTTTAATACAGTTTTTTCCTTTCTTAAAATGTATATGCAGGGGTGACCAATTACTCAGTTGGTTAGAGCATGGTGCTGATAACACCAAGGTTGCCAGTTCGATCCCCACATGGGCCACTGTGAGCTGCGCCCTCCCTAAAAGAGCCAACTATGCCATTGTAGCATGAAAGCAACGTGTAACCAATGACCATGGCTGCTCCCCAGTAAAAATTTTTTTTTTTAAATGTGTATACATTATACATTTTTGTGGCACCCTCTGTATTGTTTTCAGGTGTAGCACATAGTGATTTGACATGCGTGTAACTTAGAAGTGATCACTCCAGTAAACCTAGTACCCATCTGATACTGTACGCAGTTATTACCATGTTATTGACTATATTCCCTGTGCCTGACTTCATATGTCCGTGACTATTTTGTAACAACCAACTTGTGTTTCTCAACCCCTTCCCCGTTTTCACCCCGTCCCCTAACCCCCCTCCCATCAGGCAACCGTCAGCTCTCTGTATCAGTGAGCCTGTTTTTGTTCTGTTTGCTCATTTACGTTGTCCTTTCTATTCCACATAGAAATGAAATCATGTGGTGTTTGTCTTTCTCTCTTTGACTTACTTGATTCAGCATAATACCCTCTGGGTCTATCCATGTGGTTGCAAGATGGCAAGATTTCATTCATTTTTATGGCCGAGTGATACTCCATTGTACATACGCACCACCTCTTCTTTATCCAGTCATCTATTGATGGGCACTTAGGCTGCTTCCATATCTTGGCCATTGTAAATAATGCTGCAGTGAACATAGGGGTGCATAGTCGTATGTCTTTTCAAACCAGTGTTTTGGGTTTCTTTGGATAAATACCCAGGAGTGGGATTACTGAGTGATTCTTTGTATCTTGTTATATAACCTTTGTTTTAAAGTCTATTTTGTCTGGCATAAGTATTGCTACCCCAGTTTTTGTTGTTGCTTTTTTTTTCTTCCATTTTCATGGAATATTTTTATCCATTCCTTTACTTCTAGTCTGTGTGTATCTTTGTATCTGAAGTGAGTCTCTTGTAGGCAGCATATGTAAGGGTCTTGTTTTCTTATCCATTCAGCCACCCTATGTCTTTTGATTGGAGTGTTTTGTTTTTTTGTGGGTTTTTTTGTTTTGTTTTGTTTTGTATTTTTTGAGGGCAGTGTCACTGGCCCTCACATGTGGGACCAAACCGGGGCCGCTGGCTTCTCGGCCGGCCCTGATTGGAGTCTTTTATCCATGTACATTAAAAGTAATTGTTGATAGATATGTAATTATTGCCATTTTATTACTCATATTTTGGATCTTCTTTCTTCTTCTAAAGTCCCTTTAACATTCCTTGTAATACTAGTTTGGTGGTGAACTGCTTTAGCTTTTTCTTGTCTGGGAAGCTGTTTATCCTTTGATTATAAATCATTACCACCAGCCTCTCTGTCCAGCTGTTACCCTGGGCTCCTCTCTACAGTCTGGTAGATGGCAGTGAGGCAGACGATAAAGTCTGACTGATATTCCTGGGCACGGGGAAAGGGTCTAATGTTCTTTTTGCAGAGGTGGCAGCATTGCTGAAGTGGTGAGATACTAACGGTTTCTGGTCTCCTCGCAGTCCGGGGGTGGGGGGGAATGCCTTCCAGAGAGTTCTCCATGAGCCCCAGTGGGCAGTTATACGCATTTGCCTGGGCGAATCTTCTAGTTTCTGGAGGGTTTTTTGTGGTTTTTCTCCTCTGTTAGTTCGTTTTACCCCTTAGGTTGAGTGAGGGCTTCTCACTGTCGTTTTTCCATCTATTTATTTCTTGCTTTTACGCTTTATTTTCTCCCCCTGTGTAATTTCCATTAGAAATTACAACATCTCAGATAAGAAATGTTTCAGTTTCTTTATTTGGAAAATGGGATTGGTTACACGTAGAGTGTACCTCAAATGAGAAACATCAAATCACAGGCTCTTCTGTACAAATGAAGTCTCTTTTATCAGGTTCCTTACAAATTGCGTGTTTGGAATTTATAAGGAAGCAAATACAACTTGGTGAGTTCTGCAGTTTTCAGTCCTCGGAATAGTGGAAACGTGGCAGGATTGTGAGCAAGGACTGCAGTTGGGCAATTTCATCAGCATGAAGAGTGGCGCCTGCCATGGGAGGGCAGCTTCCATAGACGCGTTTTTCAGTGCCAGAGAGGAATGTGCGCCCAGCTCCTGAGGAGAGCTTCAGCGAGACAGCCCGTGGGCCTGGGGCAGGGGCCCAGGTACTGGATGCTTCCGTCGACTTCAGTAACCACTTTGCCGCATGGAACCACTTGCGAGGCACCGAGGCGGGTCCACAGGCCATGCTGACAGCGGGCACCACTCCGCGTGAGGCTGGGGATAGCCGCTGCGGTGGGTGTGTATCACTCAGAGCTGCACGAGGAAGTTCTTACGGAAGGACGAAAGCAGGCTGCGAAAATGCAGCGTGGAAAGCACTGACCTCACAGGCATGTTCCCCGATTACAGAGCTCAGCGCGTGTCCTAATGAACCAAGTGATTCAGGAGAAATGGGAGTGAAAAGTCCCACAAAATCAGATTAGAATCGTAATGCTGGATCTCCTCCCGGGTATTTTGCTCACCTGGGCACTTTCCACCTCTGGGCTCTTGGTGTCTGTCTCTTTGGGGCTCCCGCCTATGCCTTAGGTGCTGCAAGAGCGGCTGTGAGGAAGTCACCCCGCCTTTGTTTTCTGCCGCTTCTCCTTGGCAGTCTCTTTTCCCACGTGGTCATTAAAGAAACGCAGACAGATGTTCTAGTTCACGCTGTTGTGTAAAATGAGAACACGGAGGAAGCTCTTGAAGAAGTGATCTACAAAGGACGTCTTTCAACATAATATATAATTGATGAAATTGCTATAAATTATGATGGCTAAAATCAGGGGCAAAGTTGAGTATAGCTGGTCAAATGACTAAAGGCTCAGCGCCATGACCACTGCTCACCTGGTCAGGTAGTGGGGAGGTGTGAGCAGCAGCTCTGTGCCGGGGCTTTTTCTGGAGCCGTGCTAACTGTCAGGGTGTACGAAGCAGGGGCGACTCAGTTTGTACTTAGTGAGTCCTGCACTGGGAGGCGGAGGCCCGTTACACCTCGGCGGCTGACGGCGTATCACATCCTTTCCGTGGAGTTTTGCTTTTCACAGTTATGGTCCACATCCGTTTCTGTTAAAATACACATTAATGTCTATTTCATACATTATCTACTTACATATATTTAAACAAACACATTTTTCCTAACCAGAATAAAACCCATTTATAAAAATAACAGAAAACTAGAAGGAAGCCGATTAAGCTCGCCTGTGATCCCACCTGCCAGTAAACGTTTTATTGGGCCGATAAGTGGCTTCCAGGCAGACTTTGCTGCAAGACGGCAGGTCCGTCGTCAGACGTCCGTCTCGATGTGCAGTTTCTCGTGGGAAAGACAGGCATTGACATCATGTAATACGTACACTGGGCACAGATGACAAAGGATCCTTGACATCATGTAATACGTACACTGGGCACAGATGACAAAGGACCAGAGAGGGTCTTTTCAAGCCGTGCCCCCCTTTTCCTGGCAAATGACCACACTAAGCCAGATTTTTATAAAGATTCATCCCCAAATCTCATGTGTCAGTTCACCCAAGTATACGCTCTCCTAGAAGGTTTAAATAAAATAGAATCTTAAAGGACGAGTCTTAGGACACTCAGAATCATTTCAGAATTATATTAAAACTGCACAGAGAAGCTGGTGGAAGCGCAGGGAAAAATGCCTTTGGTGGGGTACGACAGTGCTGGGAAAATGAGCCTCCAAGAGACAGACTCCAAACTGAGGGCTGTGAGCCATGGCTGGGGGTGTGGGGGCGCTGGCAAGTGGGTCCCCAAAGGCCTGCACATCCTGACCCCAGGACCTGCTAGTAGGACCTCGCGCGGCCAGCGGGCTGTTTGCAGCTGTGGTTAAGGTCAGGCTCTTCCGCCGGGCAGGTGGTTCTGGGTGCCCTGGGTGACAGGACTGAAGTCACCTGTATCCTTGTGAGAGGGGGGCAGAGATTTGACCCCACACAGAGGAGAGGGCAATGTGAAGCAGACAGAGAGGTCTGAAGATTGTAGAGATGTGGCCACAAACCAAGGAATGCCAACAGCCCCCGGAAGCCGGGCCACGCTAGACACGGATGTCCCCTAGGGCTCCTGGAGAGGGTGCAGCCCGCCAGCACCGTGATGGTGGCCCCGTGACAGGTTTGGGACTCGGCCCCTAGAACTGTGCGAGGATAAGTTCCTGTTGAACCAGGCCGCCAGGACCTTGTTAGAGCAGCCCCAGGAAGCTTCTGCATAAGGAAAGGGGTGAGGTGAGTCAGGAAGGCTCCCAGGAGAAACTCCGTCCCCACTGTGCCCGAGGGGCAGATGGGCGAGAGAGGGAGCCGGTGGACCCCCACATATGCCAGTAGCCAGGATGACTCAGGCTTGTAAGGGGCACACGACAACAGGAGCGGCTTTCCAAGGCTGGCGGAGGGCAAGGAGAAAGCAGGCCTTGATCAGTGGCGTGGATGGCCCCAGGTTCAGTCAGTGGGGGGGTGGGGGTGGCGCGGGAGGCAGGTGGAGAACTGGGCTCCGCCCCGTGCTGTCTTCCCAGAGGAGTGAGCCCGAGCCTGTCACGGTCGGGGCTGGAGAAGGGACCGTCAGACTGCTGGCTGCTCCTGCAGTCCCAGTCCCCTCACCTGCTGACTTAAATCTCGTGCACACCAAGTCCTGCTTCCCCCACTCCGTCCTCCCGTCCACCAGCCTCGCCGGCCACCGTTCCTAAATCTAGAGGCCATGTTCAGCCCGTATCTTGTGCTTACCTGGTGACCTTGACGCGCGCCCTTGCTGGAAATCTGTGACACCTGTCTGTCGCGCCCTCCCCAGCACACCTGCTCTCCTCCTCTGGCTTCGCCTGCCCAGCCTGCCAGTGAGGGAATTTGTTGTCACCCGGCGGCCTCCCCATCTTCTCCTTCTGCAGTCATCACAAACGGAATCCAAATCCGTGCCATTGATTCAGTATTTATAGTTTATGCTCAAGGAACAGAGTTAGGTGCTTTCGCCATGCCGCGGTGGGAAGCAGGGCCGGCAGACGGACCCCGGGCGTCGGCACGCGTTGATCCCCGCAGCAGGGGCTGAGTACCATGGATGGACATCCCCGTGTTTGCTCATGACACTGGTTCTTGTCCCCAGCCGAGGTGCCCATCAGGCTATGTACCCTCAGGCCCGCATGGCCCCGACCAGCTAGCATGGATGCTGGCCTTCAGCTGCACAGCCAGCCTCGCCGCTGGAACCTGCCCCGACCTGCCTTTTCTGAGCAGGAAACAACGTGTTTACCGTTGCGCAGCTGATTTCGAAAAGTGTTTAGACCATTAGAAAACGATTTCAGTCTGACTAGCATTCGGAACGTGTTCTCCTTTTTAGCTCTGTTGTGTTTTGCATTTTCTCGTTCAGCCTTTCTACCTGTTTGAAAGTAAGTGCAATGGGTATGAAAGATTCATCCAAGGTTTGCAAAACAAACTGCAGACTCTGGTGGAGTTATTTAACGGTTCTGTTTAGAAGGTAGTTGAAGTAAATGGAATGCCCCAGAACCCAGATGTTTCTTATAAGTTTGCTAATGACAAGACAAGCTGAGACGTTGCATATGACGTGACACACTGAGAAAATGCCGTTTCTCCTGACGCCCCTGCAATTTAATTCTGTAAAGACAGCTGCTATTGAACAGCGACTGGCTGATAGGCACATGAGTCCAATAGATATTGGATCGTATCTCAGATGTCGCTGAGTCAGTTTCCCGACACCATCGCTCCTGGGTGGCCCGTGGATAAAGGCCGGGCCGGACGGCAGAGCTCTGGGCCCAGCTGTCTTATCTGTGATTCAGCAGCTGCCTCCCTCTCTTTATCCAGCTGTGGAATGGAATGCCTTCCCATTATTACCTCCTTCCAGCGCCGCCCGCAGTAACTGGATGCATCTGTAGCTTGCTGGGAGGGCCCTGAAAGAAACCCCAACCTGTTACGAAGGCAGTGGGAGGCCTCGGGGTGGCGTGATGCCAGCCAGGAGCGGAGTGGCCGCCCTGAGTCATCCGTTCGGCACACACTGGAGACAGAGCCGCGAGCAGACCGCCGAGGCCGCCCTCAGGAGGCTGGTGTCCCAGAGCTGTGGACTCTGCCCTGAGGGAGGTCACACTGCCCCCCGGCCCCCAAGCTCCTCACCTATCAGCAGCGTGTTGAAGTGGCTCTGTCCTGTCCGGTTCCATCCGGATGGGGGACCAAAAGCACTAAATCTTTCATCGCCACCTTTTCCCTCTGTGTTCTGGAAGGAGATTAATTCCGTATAACTTCTACTTTTATTTTTATTATTTTGTTAAAGATTTTATTGGGGAATTGGGGAAGGGAAACAGTGTTGGGGAATTGGGGAAGGGGAACAGCCAAGTTGTTGTCCTTCAGTCTTAGTTGCGGAGGGCGCAGCTAGCTCAGCTCCAAATCCAGTTGCCATCCGGCCGCCAGTCAGCAGCTCACAGCTGCTCAGCTCGAGTGCTGTGTTCATTCTTAGTTGTGGGTGGGTGTAGCCCACCATCCCATGCGGGAGTCAAACCGGCAACCTGTAAGAGAAGGTGCTCTCACCAGCTGAGCCATCCTGCCGCCTGCTGGCAGCTCAGTGGCAGCTCAGCTTGTGCGCAGCTCACTGGCCCATGTGGGAATTGAACCAGCGACCCTGTTGCTCAGAGCTCGCACTCTTAACCAACTGAGTCCCTTGGCCGGCCTAAATTCGAATTCTTTTAAAGAATAACACCAACTCATTAAAAATGTTTCTCAGGGACCCATTAAGTGAGGTGTGTGGCTAATCACGGTTTGCCTGTTACAGTCCCTGAGAGGACCGGATGGGTATCTTTGGGGAGTTTATTTACTAATTACCTGAGTCCTCCTGGTTTCTTTTCCTGTCTTCACACCTCAAAAAAAATTAATGCCCTCTTAAAATATTACCAAAATTTATTGAGGAGACTCTTTTCCTGTATGGAGATGACTGTCTCTTTCATGTTAGCTTCTGGTCAGTTCAGTCGATCTCCTTTGCTCTAGAATCCTTAGCAAAAATCGATGGCGTCGGTAGATAGTAGTTGCTACTCGAACAGAAGCTGAGTTCCTTGGTCTCGCTCACATGGATACACCATCCTGCAACGAAGCAGCCAGATCCCCGAGCTGCTTTGTATTAAGTCTTCAAAAGGCAATTCAAATAACAGACACCTTTCCCCTAGATATTACTCTTTCCTCTCAGAATACAGCTCATGAAGAACCCACGTCTGGAAACCTGTAGGACAGAAACACCGCTGCCCCGTCACCCACAGCTGTTGTCGGTGTCCTTGGTGTGACCTCCATTCCGAGGATGAGAAGAGAGCTGTCTGCAGGGGACAGGAAGCCCCCGTAAGGACTGGAAATGGTGCTGGCAAGAGGGGAACACACTTCCAGTTTTAAAAGAGGACAGACAGTGCCTGTGGGATGAAAAGCTTCTGCCCCGTCCACTCCTTGGGTCTTTCTCCCCAAATCAGCTTGGATGTGGGCACACGTAGGCCAATGGGAAACAGAGTCAAAAATCAAAACCTCCAAGGGTGCAGCCTAAACACTGCTGATGGCAAAGCGATCAGGGTTGAGAAATGTAGCGTTTAAAATGGAAGTGACGCCCGAGCTCCGACGTCAAGCCCGGTTTAAACACAGTAATTAAGACAGTCGTTAGGCAGTTCCCAATTACCTTCGTTCCACGAGCCGCCTTTGTCTCGATGGAGGTGCTTAGATTCCAATCAGCTTCCAAATGGACTTATTTCAGTATTTTCAGGGAAGTCTCAGAGTCGAAAACAGATGTTGTGCTGGAGTAATTACTCGCCGTTTTTCACCCCGTGAGAGAGAATTCAGATAAGAGACGTGTGCAGTGGGAGAGAAGTCCCAGCCAGTGCAGGACCGTTAGCGCACCGTCCGGCCACCCACGCCTCCCGGGCCCGTCACTGGGCCACGCAGATGAGGCCGTGGTGTGCACAGCACAGTGTCCACCTGGCCAGATCTTCTGTGAATCCGGCTTGTCTTCTCATGCAAAGGACTGCCTTTATGTAGAGTCTGGGAAAGACAGAGGGAGCTCAAGCCATCGCGCTAAGAATAAGACAGCTGGGGACAGTGCCAGTGCTGGAGGGGGTTGCAGGCTGTCTCGTCTGCCGGCAGCGCAGTGGGGGAGCCCACAGGTGCTGCCAGGTGTCCAGGCTCGGGCCCGTGACGGACAGTGACCCAGCATGACTGCCCCTGTCCCAGACTGCGATTGCCCACCATGGGGCAAAGCTGTGCCGTGGGTCACCCTCCATGCGAGGGGCTTTGCATTGAGGTGCCCTGATGACAGAAACACTGACAGGAGAGCACTTTAAGCCACCAAGATATAATTTTATAGGAGGATAAAAACTATTCTCGATAATCATGATGTAATGACATGCATGCTTTTCATTGACGCAAGGAAATTGTCATCTTCGGGGGCTCATGGCAGAACAGGATGCATTTCCACAGAAAGCTCCAAACTGTTTTCTCCTCCGTCTCCATCTGCCTGGGCTCTCCGTGGCCAGGAGATAAATGCTTACTGCTTCCCAACGCTGAGAAGTGTCAAGACTCGGGTAAACTCCCTGCAGCCCCCTGACTGCTCTTCCCAGTTTTCTGGGGGGCAAAGGGGGCATGTGAGAGCCTTCACTGTCTTACATTCTATGTCCTTGCAATTAATCAAGACATGAGTCTCCGGGAAACATTTCAAAGATAGAAAAACGGTGGAAACGAATTTTAGGAATTTGTGACAGTTGGTTTTTTTAACATTATTGGGGAACAGTGTGTTTTTTCCAGGACCCATCAGCTCTAAGTCAAGTTGTTGTCCTTCAGTCTAGTTGAGGAGGGCGCAGCTCAGCTCCAAATCCAGTCACTGTTTTCAACCTAGTTGCAGGGGAGTCGAACCAGCAGCCTTGTTGTTCAGAGCACGCACTCTAATCAACTGAGCCACGTGGCCGCCCCATGCAACAGTTTTTTCAAGGGCTCGCTGTCACGCCGTGTTGCCAATACAGCTCCATTTTCAGGCAGCCTGTTGGTTCCCTTAAGCCTCTAAGTTTTCCGGGCCCGGGCGAGCCACGTGTGTCTGCTGAGTCCCATCCTCTAAAGGTCCTACAACATTTCTTCAGTTTCGTGGGAAAGCGTAGACGGCCTCTCACTGCTAAGGACACTGTGCTGCCTCTTGTTTTGAATCCATACTAGATGGGAGACCCTCTTTAGAAATGTCTTTAATAAGCTTAACAAGAGCAGAGAGCGGATATGTGTCAAAATTCAGCCCCAGTGGCAGGGATGTGGTGAGTTCAGTGAATAGGAGTGACAGAGGAGGCTGGTTTGTAAACAGCGCGCCGTGAGGCTCTCGTCCAGCCCGGCGGCCTTTCCTCGGCTGTCCTCCCCGAAGCCCAGGCCTAGAGCTTCTCACCCGGACCCCTGGCAGCTCCCTGCCATCTCGTCCAGGCAGAGACAGGGTCCTGCTCCAGGCCTTCGGTCACCACCACGGTGGTTTCCAACCTTGACTGTGGGTGTGGGCCCCCGCCCAGCAAGGGTTCCTGGGGTGAAGGCGGGCACGAGGCATGTAGGTGGCAGTGGGGGCTCTGGGTGCCTGACCCTGACAGGGCAGCTTCCCTCTGGGGAGCCCCTGTGTGCCAGCCGTGCATGCCCCCACAGCCGGGGTCCCCTGTCGGGGTGGACGAACACCTGCCCGCTGGCCTGGACACCCTCTGCTCCCCTGTGCGCCAGGTCCCCGAGCTGCCAGGCCCTCGGCCCGCCTCTGCCCCCCATTGCTGCGCCGTCGGGCACCTGCTGAGCCCCAGCGTGTGCTAGGGTTGGTGGGCGTGCCTGCTGTCGGAGAGGACGGCCTGGACCCTGCACAGAAATGAGGGCGGAGACGGCCGTCCCAGCTGTCCAAGATGGAGAGGTGACGGGCAGAGGTGGGATGAACAGGAGGAAAATAGTTGTGAGGAGTTGCGCACGTGGCCACCTCGCTCTCGGTGCCGAGCCTCGCTTCCATCTTCAGGGACAAATGTTTCAGACAGGAATCCCCTCGGGGTCCCCTTAGCTCCCGTGAGGCCCGGAGCTGGTCGTGCCCCCTTTGCCCATCGTTTAACTCAGAGGAGGAGTTCTCCCGCCACCTGTGTCTTGCCTCCCCGGCCAGCCTGGTCCCAGTGCCCAACACTGGCCGCTGATGGCCATCTACATGTCATCGGTGTGCTCAGGCCCCGCCCCCACGCCACCGGGCACCGGCCTGCCCTTGAGTGTCACCAGCGGCACAGGGGCTGTGTGAGAAAAGGTGGTTTCAGAAAGGAACATGATGAAGTATTAGGCCTGGGGTGACATGGCGCTTGTGGCTTAGTTGGTTCGTTTAGCAAATACAGAAACCAAACCGATCTGACAAAGTTATTTGCGTTTGTTGGATGTAGGAGGTGGGTTTAGAGGTGTTCATTGTACTAGTTGTTTCGTTTCTCCATGTGCTCAGAAATGTCAGTAATAAAATGGGGTTTGGGGGGGCCTGCCTGCCCGCCCCGGCTCCGGCCTGGCCGGCTTGCCTCCGCGCGCTGTCCCCTCTGACGGGCCTGTATCATCTCGGGTTTACCCGAGCTTCTCATCTCTGCCAGCCGAGAGTTGTTTTCTGAGCTCGAGACAGAGTCCTCAGCTGTCCTCATGACATCTCGTGTCGGGTGTCTAAGAGGCACCTGGAGCTCAGCGCCTGCCCCGTCCATCCCGGGGCCCCAGTGCGTCCGTCCGTCCGTCCGTCCCTCGGGTCAGACAGCTGAGGCCTGACCTGACCCCTCTCGCTGCGTCCCTCTCCGAGCCCAGAAGTCACCAAGTTCTATTGGTGTAACTGCACTGCTCGCTGGTCTCATGTGGCCGAGCCACCATACCTCCCACCACGGGCACTGTCTGTACTTCCCACCCCGTAGGTGTCTCCCCATTTCCCCGTCCAGCCCTTCTCCCAGTGCACCCAGGGTGCCCTGTCAACCCCACTAACTGCCGTCCTGCCTCGCGACCTGGGGAGGTGCCAGGCTCCTCAGCTGGTAAACGGAGTGGCAATCAAGCGAGCGCCTGCCACGAGTTAGTCACGGCCCAGTGCTCAGAGCAGGTCGCGACAGAGCGGACGGGCTCCCCGCTCTGTGCGGATGCTCTGGCTGGCGTCCACGCTGCCCACCCAGACCGCACACCCCGGGAGAGCGGGCACCGCCGGCTCAAGTCAGTGTCCCCAGCACCCCGCCACCTTTGTCTTCCTCGGCACGTTCCGATGGCTTCATGTTGATCGAATGACTTAAAGCATGCTTTCTTTCTTTTTTAAATTGCTATTTGTTTTATTGCCTCACAGATGTTGTGTATTTTTGTTTACTTGTGTTTACAACTTGAAGGCAAGACCCTCCACCAGCAAAAAGATTACAGCTCACGGTGTTCTGGAACTTAACCCGCAGTGTCTCCGAGGCCTGCCTGTCCCCACCCCCGGCATATAGAGATAAGGAAACTGAGGCACATGACGGCCAGGTCACTTGTCAACAGGCTGTAAAGTGCAGCCTTGCCCCCACACCCATGCCCTTCCCTGTGGCACTTACCGCCAAATACTTACCAAAATTCTAAATGGAGCATTGAAATCCTCAGGGACTTGAGAAGTTGTCACAAGAGGACCCTGATAGGAGCAGTGATGAACTGAGTTGTTTATTTTTAAATAACCGCTTCACTGGGATACGGTTCACGTACCATCTAAGCTACCTATTAAACTATTTTTCATTTTGAGGGGTTATTTTTGTTTTCTTGGTTTTAGCTGAGCCATCCTGCCTGGCAGCTCAGCTTGGGCCCATGTGGGAATCGAACCGGCAACCCTGTTGCTCAGAGCTCGCACTTGACCAACTGAGCCACTTGGCCAGCCCTTTGAGGTTTGTTTTTGGCTTGGCTTTTTGCCTCAGGTCTTGGGGGTTTTGCAGCCTGAAAACAATTGGTGATTACTGTCGTCTCCTCTTCCTACCATGTGAAGAAAATCGTTCTCATCTTAGCATGTTCTGCCGAACCTCTTTCAATGGCATGTTTGGCTGCCCTGGAATAGGTGAAAACCCCGCAGTTAGTTCCCTGAGACTTGCAGGCCGAGCCCAGGCTGCTCAGAAAGGTCGGTAAATTACAGCGGCGGCCACTAGATGGCAGCATCGTCGCGGCCAGCGACACCTCTCCAATGGCCTCCTTCAGGTGAGAGACTCAGCCTGAGCTTTGCAGACTGAAAGTGGTAAGTTAACATGCCACATCAATTTTAATTTGCGAGCTGCAATTAATTAAATTAGGCATGCAGGGGATTGGAAGCAGGAAGCTCGTGGCAGAAGCATGGTCAGCTATGGAACCAGCGCAGTCCAAAGGCCCAACCCCTTGAGCATCTTTGCAACAACCGGGGCCCAAAGGGCGGCCCCCCTGTGCGTGCACAGTTCATAAAGGTGGCTCCTTCTAGACAAATACTGGCCGTGTGTCCTCAAAGGAGTGGACACAGAGAAAACGTGACAAGCTCTTCACCTGAGGCTCAGACGATCCGTATCAACCTGTCAGCCTTTTTAAAAAGGTCTTCAGCCCAGCAGGTGACAGGTGTCTCTGGAGGGACCGTCCCTCGCAACCCCCCACGGCTGCTGTCTCTTAATACAGTTGTTCCCAATTTTATTTCAAGAAGATAGTTTTATGGTTTTCTCTCTCTCTTTTTTTTTTTTTCTTTTACAGCTTTAAAAAAATAAGTTGAGGAATTTAGGTCTAAAAAAAAAAAAATTAATCGCTACAGGTAACCACCAGAGATATTATTGGCAGATGCAGCAAAAAATATACTTCTACAGAAAATTGGATTTTGCACATAAAACTTAGTAAGACTAATAAAGACAGGTCATTACCAGTTTTAAGCCAAATAAGCAAACTCTACAGAGATGAGCTGCCAACGTGGACGTCGCTGGTTTTTTCCTGGTTTGGGGACGTGTAAATGAGCTTCAGTGTAGCGAGAGCACCCCACATTTTCTCAAATCACTCCTGCCCCGCCAAGGGGGGGTCAAGGCGCTCGTGCCACGTAATTTACAGTCCTGTGGCAAGGTATGTTTATGTTTATGCTGCACGACGGTGTAGCTAATGAGAAAGATAAGAAATTTATAGTCCTCGGTGATTGACAGGATAGCTGCCTCGGCACTAATTGAAATCTGAGGGATCACAGCTGCGTGGGCCTAAGTTAGGGGGGAAATGACTTCAAGGAGGAGAAAACTTGCCGATGGGCTTCTGAGCGCCTATAAGATCCCTTCCTGCTGCCAGCGTGCTCGGGCCGCCCTACGGAGATAATGACAGCGTGTGCTCACCTCCCTACGGCAGGTGCTTATAAGTGCGGGGAGGAAATGGAACACTGTGGCGTTTTCTAAATGGCTTTAAAATTTTACATGCATAATAATAAAATTCTCTATGGCTGCTCTCTGCTAAACATTCTCTGGACTATTTAAGACGGGGGGAAAGCTAATAATGGTGGAAGCAAGCCTGTGGTATTAGTGGTTTCCTTCAAATTTCCACTGGCTGTACTTAATCTGTATGTCTCACATAATCTCGGAGCCCTTTCCTTACCTGTCGTCTTTAAATGTACCATTCTTAGGGAAGCTCGGGCTAGTGAAAATGTCTAAATTTTCCCATTAAGTGCTTAAAAAGTAATAAAACTAAAGTCATTAGACTTCACTCATCAGAGCTACATCAGGAGGAATATTCTTTGGGGCAATAAATCTGACTGTGGGTCCGACATTCGTACCCCTGGATTCATTCCCTGGAAGTGGACGTTTGAAGGTAAATTGCTTAAGTGGGGCCGTTTAAATTTTTAATACAATCTTATTGTAACTGTTAGCAAATGATTAAAGTGCAAAGGGGCCTTATATGTTTGGTAAGATTTATCATAAACGCTCTGTGATGCCTTTTCTAGGCTGAATTATAGATGTTATGACAGTTCAATGCTTATAAAGGCCAGAAAGGCACAAAGGAAGAGTGGACTCTTTGCCGGAGGCCAAACCCTGCTCTCTGGAGCTGGACATCTTTGCAGCTGGACATCCCTGTGCTCGGTCTCAGGGCCCAGAAGCTTCGTTTCGCCATGCAGTGTGTCCGGCGTTCCCTCGAGCAATGACACGGCTGCCCAAACTGTTGTGAAAATACACGAAGAGCAGATTCCTGTTCCCATCGCCAGTTTGCTTGGGGGGTGCATTCATCTTCTCTGGATGCCTCTTTCCCTACTGGAATGTCTCTATTGGGTTGTCGGGAAAGTCATGACATATTTTTTTTCTATGTTTTTTGTTGCAAAAAAGGCATCATGACTTTTCCGACAGCCCAGGAGTTTGTGAGGACTTCCTTTTGGAGGCTGGAGGCTGCTTACCGCCACAAGGTGATGAATCCTGGCAGCTGTGACACTCCCCTTACTTTCTGGCCAGTGACACAGTGTGGACTGTCGCTGTTGGGCTGCTGAGGACTTATTGTAAGGCCTGTGGCTGGCGGGCAAGACCAGCTCTTCATTGCGGGGCACACATGGGCGGGGCGGGGCGCCCTCGGGACGGGCTGCAGCTCGGGGTGCGTGATCTTTGGCCCAGTCGGCACTGACGCAGAGCTGGGAGGCCAGCTGAGGCCACCACACGGCACCCCGCATTTTGTCACCCTTCCCTTTCTCGCGCTTTACCAGGTGTGGCTTTTACAAACTGAAGGTACGGCCGCCCTCCACCAGCAAAGATTATGGCTCGCTTTATAGGGCTGCTCTGAAGCTCGCACTGTGATGGTTCCCTGGCCTGCTGTGCCCGTCCGCACCCTCAGTTTTTGTATTTTTGCTCATCAAAAGGAGAATCTGATTTAGGGACAAAGGCCATACCTTTATCACCTTCATATATATGTATATATATATTTATTTTTTTAATTTTTTTTTTTTTTTAAAGAACGATTTTCTAAACTTTCTTTGACAACGTCATCACTTAGCGTATTAAATGTCCTGGGCTATTACTTGCCTTTTCCTTCACGTGTCTCATCCACAGACCTAATTTGAGTGTCCTCAGTGAACCAAGAGTGTTCCTTCCGAGTTACTTGCTCCAATTCTTGAGACAGACACTAATGATCTGGGTTATTAACCAGCACAAACGTGAGTTCTTTCTGTCTGTCCGTGTTGCGTTTTCTTTCCTCGAGATGAATTTCCGAAGGCTCCCCTAGAAAAACTTATGGAGACAGATATGTTGTGTGTAGAGTAAGTGTGATAAAACCTAATAAAAGCTCAACCAGTTCCTTCTGTCTAAGTATCGCCCTGGCGTGCTGTTGAAACACAGTCCTGCGTGATTTTCACAGTTTTCCATGATACGGTCCCCGCAAGCTGTGGACTTGGAGCCGTGTCTTCTGCTTGTGACCTTAAGAGTAGCTGTTCACCCCCCCCACCCCCACCCCCGGGTGGAAGAGACTGCCTTCAGCTGCTCGGTGCCGAAAATTGTGTGAGGTTTGTTTGGGTTTTTTGTTTGTGTTTGTTTTTGAGTTTTTTAACCTTTATTGAGATACAAATGATAACTTGTGACCTACTGGTGGGCCGGCGTGTGTGTGCGCGCGTGTGCGTGTGTGTGCGTGTGTGTGTGTGTGTGTGTGTGTGTGTAGCTTGAGGTGTGTGTATTTAGTCTGTGAATCTGTGACTTGTTTCCAAAGTGTCCACCTGGATTTGAGCTTGGACCATGATGTCTCACCAAGGACATTCGTCAGATTTCTGTTCAAGGAGATTTTCTTTGGGTGGATTAAAGTGAGACTTGGGGACAAAAAAGGAAGGAATTTGAACGTAAGGTGTAGAGTCCTTATAACCTTTTATCTCCAGCTAACAGGTATACCCCAGGTCAGATAGCTTCAGAAATAGGTGTGATGTCCGACAGATGTGGACCCTTCGTTCTTGCCCGTCCTCGGCAGGACCGGTGCAGTCAGTGACATCACCTAGGAGAGCGCCACCTTCTCCCGGGGCCTGTGAAGAGGCAGCGAAGGACTGCTGGGTCACCAGGAGAGAGAGAGACTGCCAAGGCCCTCTCACCGTGTGACTCTGTGTCTCACTGTGCCAGTGATGGAGCGAGTTAGAAAACTCGTTATTGTGGGTGTGTCTACAGCACACAGTGTTGAGTGAAAAGAGGCGTCCGTACAGAAGAGTACAGAAGGAACGGCCCTGTGTGCCCGCAGCGCTGCGACAGGCAAAGCTTGTCTCTGCCTTAAGAAAGAATGGTTTTGAGGGAGTGAGCTCGAGAGCATGACGGGGGTGGGACAGGCGACACCAGGGGCTCCTTATCCCAGCCTTCGTAAGCGATTTCAGTTTCGCGACATTTGTCGAAACTCACGGAAGGGTGTAACTGAGATTTCTGCATTTCATGGTATGGACATTTATTCTCAAAAAAGGATCCTTAAACAGTTAACAAATGAGCGTTAGTTATACCCATGCTGAGAAGTATAAGGGTGAACTGATGTCTGCAAGTACTTAAAATGCAACAAGAAATAAGATGATGGACAGATGGATGGATACCTAATAAAGCAAATTGAGCAACATGTTACAATGATAAAAATCTAGATGGTGTGTAATCCAGGTCACTCAGATTCCTTCAACTTCTTGCGCATGTTTAAAAATTTGCATTATAATAATTTAGGAGGAAATCAGAACAGTTGTTAATCCATTTAAAATATCACTGTAGGTATTTTATGCTAAGATGAGTCCACATAAACTGAATTGAATGCAAAGGACTTGCTCACTGACAGGGGGAGGTGTGCGGTGTTGTTATGAGCACTGGTTTTTAAAGAGTTAAGGCTTTTCAGAGTTAAAATGCATGCATGATGCTATTTTTTTTTTTTTTTTTTTTTTTGAGGACAGTGTCACTGGCCCTCACATGTGGGACCGAACCAGGGCCGCTGGCTTCTCAAGCCAGCGCTTAACCACCGCGCCCTTGGTCAGCCCTGCATGATGCTTTTTAAGAGTTTCAATAATTCTTAGACACTGGCAGTAACAGATAGGGACAGTTTGACTTGGTCACCATTACTAAACCACGGCCGATTACAAATTCAAAATCAATTAGTATTCTCTGCCGTGTTTTAATTAACACTTACACATTATTAGTCACTAACGTGAAATCTTGATCGCCAATGACCTCAGGTATTCTAAATGTAAATAAAATTAGATTTAGATCCCTTTTAATTACCCGGGGTGCCATGAGTAATTACAATGGCGATTGATAAACTTAATTTCTTGTTAAAGGAAAAAAAAATCAAAAAGTTTCTCTGCACTATATACTTAACTCTTTACTAACCATGATCTGTGAAAAAGAACAATCTCAAATTCTATATTAATTGTCTAGAATTATGTATCATTTCTTTATTTGGGCCCTCACATTGATGTAACTTAAATGCTAATATCGTTGTAACATCATCACAAAAGGTGAAACTCACCCAGAGGACTTTTGTGTATTTGCAGAGGTGGGTGCCTGGGTGGTGGTGCCGGTGAAATGCTAATAATTGGTGGGTGGTGGGGACAGCATTGCCGTGGCTTACTGCACAAAAGCCTGCTGAAGACCAAGTGGAAATCTGTTTTGTCATCTCATCCTTCTTCCTAATTGCATCAGAATACATTGTATAATTCAACCTGTGTGTCACTGTCACTTCTTCAGAGGCCTCTCGTGCGAGGGGCCACCGCTGCCAGCTTGTTACCGGCAGAGCCAGGAAGGAGAGGGCTAATTTTCTCAGGTTCCAACCACCTTAAGACAAAAATGTCTTTTTTATGGAGATTGTTGTAAGGGTAATTATTGCTGGATATGGGAGAACAGCTGTGCTAGATAAGTCCATTTTTCTTGAAAGTTACAAGATGTCGAAAGGAGAAGGTGCTTATGACAAATGGAGAGATTACAAAGGCTTCTCCCCTTTTTCTGGACGCGTGTGTGTATATCGCGAAATAGGAAGCAAACCAGACCCGGTAAATTTGGTTAAGCCAATATTAATCAAACTGTGTTAATTTTTTAAAAAGACCAATTGTTGTACTTGACTGTATTTGTTTCAAAGTTCCTGATTTCATAATCTACCAAGGCCTTTTTGTGTCTTATGTAACCTCTTATGTGGGGCCCCTTTTCGTCTCCTGGCCCTCATTTATCAGCACCTCCTCGTCTTCCCTTCAATTCTCGTGCGGTTTCTTTAGCCTGCGTAATTTAGCACGGTCACTGCTGCACGCGTCTCCTTTTTTTGTGGCGTCTTTTCCTTCCTCGTGTTTTAAACTCCTTGCTGCAGGTACTGTTTTTCTCTGTCAGTCCTCCCTTCATAGCGGCAGCGTCGTCTTCCGCTGCCATCACCAGGTTGATAGGTGTTTATCCTTGGTCTTCCTTTCACGTCCCTGACACACTGTGTCAGTGTATTTCATGACGCGTAATTGGCCCTTTTTTAAAAAATCGTGGGTCCGAAAGGTGAGCCCTGTGGCCCCCCTGATGCAGACAGACCGGTGGAGCCGCCCCATTGCACAGGCAAGAATTCTGGAGCGAGCTTCCCCTCCAGGGGGTGTCAGAAACACTTCTGCTCCGGAATCAACTTCCTCTGCGAGACAGCCTGATGACTTGAGAAGAAGTGACAGGCTCATTTTTCCCTTCTTCGTTTAAGCCATTTATCTTTCAGATCCTCACCTGCCATCTAAATTGTATTGCCAATTTATTGGGATAGGCGCTGGCCTCATCTTGAAAGATGCTGATTTGCATCCAACTTGAGAATAAGTGAGAGAGAAAGTTAATCATGTCTGGGCCTTTTGAGCAGATCTGCACTGGATCTAATTGGAGTCAGCTGCACGTCAGCCTGGACCTTGGTGAGAATTTCATGGTTCCCTTGTCCAGAAAGGTCTTGAATTGATGCTTTGGGCATATCTTTCCACATTTCAGATCACCTGAAGCCATGTTAGCTGCTTTTAAACTTTGCTGACTTGTATGAATGATTATTTATTCAATTAAGTGAAATCATAATAGCGAGTGTGAGGTGGGCGTTGGAGGAGATGATGGCTCCTCAGCCTTGTAATCTCATGGTAGCATCATAGGAGAAGAGTAAAGCTGTCCTACGCCCGAGCTGGTGCGGTCCTGAAGGGGAAGTCCTTTGTCCATCAGCGCCAGGTCAGCGCCAGGCGCTCCGGCTCCTGTCCGGATCTCAGCACCTGTCAGAGGTACCGCTCCTGCCACCTCTGGTGATACCCAGAGGCGAGCGGCCCAGGGACCCGAGGCCCCCAGCCTTTCGGCCGGTGGTCAGCAGCAGCCCTCTCGCTCTGAGTTCTCACCTTCTCCTGCTTCTGAGCTACTGGGACACGGGCGCCCCATGTGCAGCTGCCGTGCCCCCACCACACCTGGTCCCATGTCATGAGAACGCCCCGTCCTGCGGTCAGCAGCACGGACCTCCTCCGCACACACTGGTCACGTGTTTTACGCCTCGCTCGTCACGCTCCCAAATTTTCCTGCTTTTATTGATTCTTCTGATCTGTGCAATATTCATAGCTTCTCCATATTTCCCTCTGGAAAGGGATTCCTGCTTCATTTGTATCATAAAAACGTGCCTCTCTTCAGGGCACTGCTAATGTTGCCATCACTCGTCACTCCGTGGGCACACTGGGTGCGGAGGGCCTGAGAGGTTTGGGGCCCTAGGCCAAGATGGACGGGCGCTGTTTCTGGGGACCTCAGTAAAGGGGCCCTTGGGATTGTGTGGAGCGTCTCCCACGGGCGCTGTGACAGGGCGGCCATGAGCTGTGCTTAGCTTTCCCAGCGGTGTGGCCGCAGGTGTGTCTGGCTCCCGTGATCCCTGTCTAACAGGTTCCCTGGTGCGTGTCCCATGTCCGTGATGTGAGGAGGGAGTAAATAGTGAGTGAGTGAGTGGGGGCGCCATGAAGCCTGGTACACGGTCCCTGACACACAAAAGCAAAAGCAGCCAACCCCATGCAGTGAGCAGCGCGTGGGCAGACGTGTGGCGTGGCCCTCCTGGGTGGTGGGCCTCATGCTGCACCCCCTCCAGAAGGTGAGGTTCACTCCTGCGTGTGAGCGATTGGCCTGAGGGGAGGCCGGGCGCCTCCGTCCTCCCCGGAGTCACCGCTCCGGTCCAAGCAGCACAGGCTGGCACGGTGCGCGCCGGAGGGGCGGGGAGTGGGGGCAGGACTTGTCAGCAGCACCAGCCTGTCCCAGCGCGGTGCCCAGCTGCTCTGGGCACTGCACAGTGAGCGAGGGTGCAAGGGGTGAAGGTGCTGGTGGGACCGTAAGGGGGACAAGGCATGGCTGTGCGTGTCGCGCTGAGGGGAGACCGACAGCATGTGGGTGGGTGGGGGGCCGTAGACTATCCAAACTGACCCTCCACAGGGTGTCCTGTGGGCGCCCAGGCCAGACCGGAGCCCGTGCTGCGATCCTGGGGGGACTGGGCCGTTCGGGGCGCCTTCCGTTTCTCCTACGGCAGAAATGCCGAGGGGAGCCCGCACCATGGGCAGACTGCTGGAGGAGGCGTGACAGTGTCGTGTGTGTACTGAGACTTAGTGTTCAGAGGAGTGACTGTTGGCAGCCATGTGGGTCTGGACACGGCGCCCTTGTGTCCCTGACAGAGGCCCAGCAGCCGTGGCACGCAGACACCCCATGGCAGTTCCACTCTGGGACTTGGTTTTGACAGGCAATTGTCCTGTGAGGAAACATGGAAAAGAAGGATGTGCATTTCCTGCCAGTGACTCGACGTCCCCCTTGCCACAAATAATAACTTGATGTCGGAATTGGGTACACGCGTAGCAAACGTCAAATAGACCGTATTTACTTCAGCCTGAGGTTTTTTTGTTTTTTCAATGTTACATTCTTTCACTTTCTCTGAAAGGGAGAAGGGAACTCCAGCCGCCTTGGACACGGCACAAATTTCCCCTCATTCTCAAATTCTGAAATTAATGTCAGCAGCCATGACTTTGCTCCGTCCTGAAGGTAACTGTTTATTACAGCTGGCATTTAAACCCTCCGATTAATAGGAGCAATTAAACAATAGCTTCATTTCCTGCAAATTAACAGCCCTAATAGGTAACTGTGACATAAATGAAGATAAATTTGTTTTAATACAACGAGATAAAAAGAATACAGACAAGAACTGAATCTCAGATTAAGAATTCAGACTTCCGTTATTTGGTAGAAAACTTGAAAGCTTCGCTGGAAGAAAGTAAAGCGAGTTTGGGTTTTTAACCATGGCCTGTCTTGGATTCGAGGTTTTTCTTTCTTGGCCAGAGCCCAGCCTTAGGATTTCACTGAACAGGGAACCCAAAAGCCAAAGCACAAGAGAGCGTTTCCTTTTTACCCCCCCCCCCAAGGAATTGTATGACCTGCTCAGTTACAGATGACCTTTCCTTTCTTATTAATATTTGTTGTAATGAGCAGACTAATGCGATGGCTTGTGGTTTGTTGAAACATGGACGGATAAGACCAGGCCTGCGTTCAGAACGATAAACATGGTGTCTGTGCCGGGGAGGGTCGGTTTCCGTGGGGACCTTGGGTGATTTTAAAGGGGGTGGCGGGCACGATGGAAGCCTCATTAGAGCAAGGGTCGTGAGTGTCTCACTGTGGGCCGCACACATTAGAGAATATGGGTCGAGGATGTCTTTTGGTGGCTTTGAATCATCAAATGATGTATAATCAGCCTAGAGTTCTGTGCCCCGCGGAAATGTGAATGAGCTGCAAGGGTGGAGTCACAGCAGTTTTAGATAGAAGAGTCTCAAACAAAACACCTCTGTGCCCTTTGAAGCCGTGAGAGCCGCCCGAGTCAGACCTGTGGCTCTGTCACAGCCCGCCCGACCCCCACTCCTGTCCAGTGTCACACAGCAGTGCCTGGCACTCTGCAGACCACACGAGGTGCCCTCCCAAAGCGTGGGTCTTGGCCCTTGAATAGTTTGGATGGCCCTCTGTTGCCTTACGGATCAAGTTCACACTTGTCACTCTTCTTTGCATGGGAGATCCTTGAAGTGTGATTCCAGTTGTCCTTTTAAGCTCCCTCACCGCTCACCTTCTCATAACGTCCTCACCCAGCCGCACGGTTGATTCACCTGTTTATTCATTCACCCCGTCGTTGGCCAGTGCTTGTTGAGTGTCAGGGACGGGTCGGCCCTAGGAAGGTGAAGGAAGCATGATGTCTCCCATTTCCGGAACAGGGTGGCGGCCCGTGGAACTGGCCCACTTGTCTGGGAATGTGAGCTGGCTGTGTTTTCCAGTGGGCGGCACAATGGCAGCATCTACACAGGTTCATAGGTGCCAGGCCGGGCTGTGCGTGGGTCCCTGTGCTTCACTAATTGTCATTAAGCTTCAAACAACCCAGGAGACCTTTAAGAAGGTCCTCCTTCCTTTTTCATTTTACTGGGTTTCTGGCATAGCTTCCTGTAGTCTCAAAACTTAAGATCATGCGAAAACGTCTAAGAGGGGGGCACAGGGTCACCGCCAGGCCCAGAATACACCCCCCTTTCACCGTCAGTAACTTGGAGATTTTCGTGGCGACAAAAATTCCACTTAAGGTTTCTTTTCATACCTGAATCACAAATTCAGAACTACACAGATAATTTGGTAATTAATTTCTTCTTAATTAATAAGGTAGTTTAATGATCATTCAACTGTAATTTAAAACTGAGTTGAGACATTAGGGGATCTCTTATTTGTTGCTGGGAGATTTACAGCCCCTGGTGGCTTCCATTATTTATGGGCGTTCTCGGGGCGAGCCCCACCCCGCCGCCACCCAGTTCTAACGGGGAGCCTTCCCCTGAAAGGTGCAGGAGGTCCTACTTCTGGGTGACAGCACCGGATGAAGGTGAAATAGGCCAGACTCCCAGCCTTGGGCTGTGCTTTTAAAATATTTGGGGGGCTAAAATGAGAGTCTCAAGCTAGTTGATTTTTATAAGTGTGTCTTATTATAAACATTTGAAATATTGTTCGATTTGCCATTCATACTCGAATTCCTATGTAACATTGCTTACCCAGCGTCGCCGTGCCTCCCCCCACACCCCGCGTCTGTTCAGTGTGCTGCGTGTAGCACGGCGCAGTAGCTGAAGAATCATTCTCTTTCTCCAGCTTGCCTTGGTTTACACCAAGTGTCCATTGGGCATCTAATGTTGGCACCTCAGTGCCAGGGGAATCAACACGTGTCTAGTTTGGAGCTGTTTATTACACAGTCGTTTACTGAGCGGTTCCTAAGCTTCCGCAGTGCCATCCTCAGCTGCAGCCCCCGTTTCTCCCCGCCCCCCCGAGGGCTCTGCCCCCCAACACAGCCTGAGCCATACGCGGGGCTCCCCGAGGGCCCATTCCAGAAGACGCTGGGGTGCTCCCAGTAGCGCCAGCGTAGTGCAAGGTCGTACTGGAGAGGATGGAAGAACGTAGAATGTCGTTACACAGTTACACAGCTACTTGATTACGCAAGTGTCCCCCAAGCTCCGGTGATGGGGCGAGGGCAGGGAAAGCACAGGCCAGTTCCGGGCCCAGTCAAAAGGCTGCTGGTCCCTGCAGACGGGCTGGGCTGGGCTGCAGGGTCTGATGAGGAAAGGATGAGTGAAGAAAGGCGTGTGGGGGAAGAGGGACCATCCGTGGAGCCATCAGCGTTCCCTGGCCTTGTCTCTGCTGAGGAAATCGGAGCTACCGATGTGGGGGGTGGGCGGCGGAGGACTTTGCTGCTGGCGCTTCCGGAGGCTGTTGAGGTTAGAGACCAGGTGGCACCCCTCGTCCCCTGCCGCCTTCCCTACCTTTGCTGGGCTCACAGGTGGCACCACAAAAGTTCTTGTTAATTGATTAATTCGTGTAAATCATTTCCACCACAGAGGATGTTTTTGCTGATTAAATTTACTAACATTTATTGGACTGTGCCCAAAATGTCATAATCATTAATGAAATTAAAAGGCTTCATTTAAGTGCTTAATTTTGGATGTTGTGGATGCCAGGTGGTGCCACGCAAGTGGAATCTCAAAGACAGCAGCCCCTGGCCACCAGTAGAGAGCAGGAGGCCCAGGGCCTGGCGTGGGGCGCTCACGTATCTCTTTGGGGGCTGCTTATTAGCCGTTTACGGAGCAGTTTCTGTACTAGGGATTCAGGGGCAAAAAGTCGAGCTGTGCCCCATCACCAAGGCCCTCACTGTGCGCTCGTGCGTGTGCACACGTGTGCAGACATGTCCTTGGACATGCAGCGGCGCTTAGTCAAGGTGTGGGTGGGACATGGAGCTGGCCCCCTGTGCGTATCGGGGGTCGGGCCTCCACAGAGGCGTCTGGATGGTTAGAAGCGGGGGCTCCCCTCGGAGACGCGGCGCCCCGGGTAGGGGCTCTGAGAAGGAGCTGGCCGCGGGGAGACGGCGGGGCACGTTCCGGGCGGTGGTGGCAGCTGGTCCGAGAGCAGTGGCCATGGCAGCCAGGCTGAGCCACCTGGCGGTGGTGGCGGTGAGGCCCCGGAAGTGACAGTGTTGGGTTCAGAAGGCGTCCTTGTCCCCCCCCACCCAGGGTTCTGAACCAGTAAAGAAATAAGACGAGAGGTCCCAGAAAGATCAAGTCATTACTTTTTTCTTGGTGGAACTGTACTGAAAAATGAAGCTTGTCCGGGCTTCTTTTTGTGGAAACCGGAATCAGACAGACGAGCCCGTCAGGTTCCGGGCGGCGAGGGAGCCCACGCTCTCACCTGCGCCCCGGGTACACAGGCCCCAGGTGAGGGGCTGAGCAGGGACAGAGCTTCTCAGTGGGGTCGGCCCACCTACAGGGGGCCCTGTGGGGATGCCGGGGGCGGCGGGGGCATGAGCAGGCGTGGAGAGCCCAGCCCTTGCCAACGTGACAGCTGGTTTTGCTGAGGAATTTCAGTTTGGGTGTCTGGATGCTGACAGGAGCTCGCTTATAAACAGATCGACACTGTGGTGTGGTTTGCCTTGAAGAAGGTCACGCTGCATTGTTCCTTGGGCTGCAGTGAACGGGACTGCTTCCGGAGCCGTTTCCGTCACCGGCCTTGGAAGGGTGAGGTCATTGGTCCAGGCCTTGGCAGTGAAGGTGAAGAGAACGTCTGGTGGTAGAGTCCGTCGTCTGTGACAGCTGCCCGTGCCTGGGGTGTGCAGGGAGGCTCAGGTCAGGCCACATGGACTTCTCTGTCGCATCACAGGGAGATGGGAGGTGGCACTTGGAGACACGCTTCTAGAACGTGGAAGGCACAGACTATGTCGATGATGGGGAGCCTTGGGCATAGAGGTGGAGAGATTGCCCCGGGGGAGGGCGTGGAGATAAAAAGGCCAAAGAAGGAAGCCTGGAGGCTCTCACATTAGGGGCCAGCGGAGGAGGAGAGAGAAGTTCCAAATGGGAGGACACCAGGGACGTGGCTGAGGCCTGGACGGAGCCATCAGCCATGCAGGATGCTGCCCAAGGTCAGCTGAGATGCCATCTAGCTGCCAGGTGGTCATCAGTGACATTGGCAATGATAGGTTCTGCCCCGGGGGGCCGAGGCGGGAGCCAGGCTGCAGTGGGCAGGAGGAGCTGTCACGGACGGTCCACCTGCTTTTAGGAAGCCCGATGGTGACAGTGGAGTTAGAACTGGCGTTGGCCGAGCATCTCCCGGTGCCCGTCGGCAGGCCAGGCCCTTTCATGTGGAGAAGATGCGAGTACCAGCAGTGACACAGGGCCCTGTCCTGGGGGCGGGGAGCCGGCAGGGAGGGTGTTTTGTTGCCAGCGGCACTGTCGCGAGCAGTGGCTAAACCAGGCAGACTGCTGAACCCCTCTGCTGCCAGCCCCCTCTGCCTCCTGTCCTCATCTGTGGGGGCTGAGTGAGTCAAGGGAGGGGAAGCCTGGCCTGTTGTGGCGTCTACGCAACATGGAGGCAGAGGTGGGGCCTGGCTTCCTCGTCTAATGCAGATGATTGGGAAACTGGAGCAGAAAGCAGAATCGGGCATTCTGCTGGGATTTAGTGAGGCCTCATTTGGGAACTGAGAGTCTTCTTTTGACCACTAATTAAAGGGTGCCATTTATCATCTGTCCAATAGGAAACTTAAAATTGGGGGAGAAGGTAAAAGTATAACTCACTTTTCCTGTTGCTTAAGTTCTTAAATCAACTTCGTTTTTCATTGAAGAACGGGAATGCCTATGTGAAATGAAAGTACACTGAAGGATCCTCAAAGGGAGGCACCCCAGAACACCACTCCCCCGGCCCCCAGGACATAGAGCGGTGGCAAGAGCATCCGTTCGCAGCCTGTGCCGTGTAGGTCCAGTGGATGGAGTTCATCGTCCTGTGGAGAAGGTGGCCCCCACTGACCGACAGTCCCTTCCTCTCACTGGCCTTCCTCCTGATTAAGTCACACACTGTGACTGCCCTGCATTAAGCTTTCCCTCCTTTGGTGGGTCATTCTGTCATTCCAAAGCAGTCTGTATATTGTAGACAACATTTTCCTAAATCAGTTCCTTTCTTCCATTTGCGTGTGGACAGAACAATCATGGGGAAATAGCACACATGTGAAGAAAGTTCTAGTAAGGTTTTAAAAAATGTTTGTTAGTAGTTGTGACTTCAATTTTTGGAAGTAAATGTGGTCGAAGAATGATGACATGGACAGCGTTTTAGCGCTTACCACGTGGGCCGTGCTTTGTGCGGCGCCATCCGTTGTTCAGCGAGAGGCTTTTAATGTAAAGATGCTCTCTTTGCTCGTGAACTTGCTTTCTGGCTGACACGTAGGAAGCAGGGCACTTCCATTTGCATCTACAGTTTCATAAAATGATTTGAATAATATATTTGACTGAGTTTCGCAAATCTCCGCTTTGCGTAAAAAGCATTTATAGAAAATGTCTTCAAAGCTCTCCCAACAGCCTAACCCCGTTTAATTCTAAGTATTTGTGCTTTTCCATTGAGCTTCAAGATCAAAGTCGGTCTAGTTGTCCAAGTGAACAGCAACTCTGAGGCTGGAAGTAAAGTAAAAATGCATTAGAGTCGATAATCAAAAACGCCCTTTTGCTCTCTCTCCAGAAAAAAAAAAAAAAAAAAAAGGAGTAAATTGGCCATCACCCAAACAATCATGATTTTAAGTTAATTTACTTTTGGTCTTTGGCATTTCAGTTCACCCACATGACACATGTTTTGCAGCTGCTGGAATCGGATCTTAAATCTTATATTTGAGTTCACCTAATGATTTATAAAATATTCTAATACACGTCTTCAAAGACCCCAGATCAATACGCCAATGGTTTTGAGATGACAGAGTGCTGCGATATTCCTCTGTAATTTAAACATGATTAGCTGATGAAGGTTATGATCAATACACTATGGGAAGATAAATTAATTGATATCATCCTTTCAGGATGATAAGAGGCCTCGTGGAGGTGGGCTGTAGCTAATGAGGCCGCTGCCTCGACTCGGGGAGCCATTTTTTATATATTGCATTTTCACTTAATCATATTTATACTATCATTCATTTACATGAAAGGCATAAGCTAAGGGACAGACCTATTCTTTATTAAAATTGTCTTCGTTTGGAAAAGAAACTCTGTGGACCCCGCGCACGCTCCTGCTGTGTTATAACCTATTGGTGGGGACAGTGACATGTTCCTTTGCATGGGTGTCAAAAAAAATAGCAACTCGGTGGGCAAAGACAAGGACCGACTATCATTGAACTTAATTACAGCTCGTCCCCAAAGACACACATCTAGTCAAATAAAAGCTGTAGTTATTCTCCTGTAGTGACACCTACCGGTGCACGAAAAGCTTCCTAATTGTTGACTTCCTTTCCAATTAAATCCAATATGCTTTATCAGCTAGCCTGGTTGCCAAGGGAGGTTATGGCTGATTGAATTTAGATTTGTATTGATTAAGAAACTTCTAATGTGGATAGCAATATATTTAAATAAAAAAAAGTCTGTGATATAATTACATGTCCTTGAATATAATTCTATGCAGTAGCTCGTAAAGTGAAGAGTAATTCTTTAGGCTCTGCAAAAAAAAAAAAAAAAGATTTTTAATTTTCGGGGGGGCGGGGGTTGGTTAAATTACCCTCTCTTAGTTAGGATCATTTTTGCTGGCAGTAACTGGAAAAACATCATGTTATTAGAATGATGTAAACAAGATAGGTGTATATTTTTCTAGTTTGCGTTCAGGGCTTCCGAGGGGGTCTGCGCGAGGCTGTTGAACCAGGGGCTGGGCTCTTTCTAGCTCGTGTCCCCCCACGGGTGGCTTCCATCCCCAGGGTGCCAACATGTGCGCTTTTTAAGCTGCAAGATGGACAAAGACAGCAGGGAGGCCAGAGCGCTCTCAAGGAGGAGCCCTGGACAGTGCCACATGCCCTTCCTACTGTCAGCCCCCTGGCCGGGGCTTGCTGCGTGGCCACGTTCAGTCACATTTAGACGGAGCAGAGGCGGCTCCAGGAAACGCATCCATTCTGGTCGTCACGTGCCCTGCGGAAAACCAGGGGTTCCGTTTCCGCGGGTGGAATAATACAGGGACAATCGAGCCCCTGCCACGTTCTCTGCACCTGGAAACCAGCCTCACGTCAGTTTCTTTTGTCTCCCTGCCCACTAGTTGCCCAGAAAATTGTTGCCACAAGGAAGAAGCAGCAGCTGTCCATCGGACCCTGCAAGTCGCTCCCTAACTCTCCCAGCCACTCGTCCGTCTGTTCTGCGCAGGTGTCTGCTGTGCACATCAGCCAGGTACGTGGGGTGCGTGAGAAGTTAGACTGAGAGACGCGTCACAGCCAAGGAGGGCGCGCCGGTCCACAGAGCGTCCTCGGCCAGTTCTAAGGTGGATTTTCTTCTTCTTTTCAACTTTATAAATAACAGCATGTGGGTGATTGCTTTAGTGTTTCTTTCACAAACTGCTGTGGCCAAGTGGTTTTTATGGGAACCGCTGGTTAATGTGGCCCATCTTCGTGCTGCCGGTGTGATGAGACCTGCTGGCTCGAGCTGGGATGGGAGGTTTGCGCTTCTGTCGTGGCTGTTGATTTAAATGGGCGGCCATGGGCCTCGTTCGAGTCTGCGCGCAGGCTGACCCGTTGGTGGGTGGCTCTCAGCAGCAAGTCTCACTGTGTGCTTACGTTTCATAGCAGCCCTCCCTGATAACCACACGTCCCTTAGGCCCTATTAAAGTTATCTTTCCATAGCAACACTTTGCTAACTTATTTACTTGGGAGCAAGCAAAATAATGGTCACTTTGAAGAACCTAACCAAGAACCCCTTAAGGAAACCGTGGGCTTGATTTTTCCTGCACTTGCTTTGGATTGCCATGTTTTGGACAGGCGTTATATTGGCACTTTTTTGAAAGGACACAGGAAGTTTTGGTGCTGTGATTTCCGTTTGCCTGGGAGGTCAGGGAGTGGCCGCGTGGACAGTGGAGGCCTGTAGGCTGTCTGTGTCACTGAGGCGTCTGTGGTTCTCTGTGAGTCCCGAAACACCTTCCAGAAGCATTCTCATTTGCAAAATGTCCTTTTCAAAATGTGAGTTGGGTCCACCTGCGAAAACAGGGCTCTTTCTTTGTCAAACCTAGAGCAACGAAGGAACCATAGGACCCGTGTAGCTCCGCCAACTCCTTCATTTTCAACAAAACAGTTACATGGTAACCCTCAAAAAAATGTAAAGGATGGAGACTTCTCTTTCTGAAGTCACTTTTCTTACTTAGCGTGACTCTGAGAGGACCGGTATGTTCTAGAATGAGTCTGCCTGTACTTGGTGCCACTACAGCTGGCAAAGCCAGAGCAGCCACCCACCCATCGTGCAGGCATCTCTTCGGTGTGACTGTGGCCCCGCAGAGGGGGTGCCGTTAGGTTCTTGAAGCCTGTCCTTAACGAAACCTTGGTTTTCCATCGTTACAGACAAGCAACGGAGGTGGGAGTTTAAGCGACTATTCCTCCTCCGTCCCCTCGACGCCGAGCACCAGTCAGAAGGAGCTGCGCATCGACGTGCCTCCCACGGCCAACACGCCCACGCCCGTCCGGAAGCAGTCCAAGCGCCGGTCCAACCTGTTCACCGTGAGTGTCCACCCCAGCAAGAAACCTGAGGGTGATTTCTGAGAGTCGCAGTGAGCCGTAATCTGGCCGCCAGATGGTTCGGTGATATTTGTAGACTCCAAACTAAACTAATGAGAACAGTATTGATTTCTGTGGAAGTCTCGGAAAATTATGAGATGCAAAGATTTGGATATTGAGTAAAATGGGAGTTTCTCCGTGTTCAGGGAGTTCTGAGCCATGCAACAGAAATGCAGAGTGAGGGGTTTGCCTAGAGCTATCTATCGTCCTGGGGCTTTCTTTGATCTCTAGCTGGAGACTGGTCACATTTGGGTAGAAGGAGATGACAAAACACTGCCAAAATCCCCAGACGTGTGCATCTGGCCTTTCCAATGAGATGCACCAGACCCTTTGTCCCCAGCCTGAGTGCCTGAGGCTTTACCACAAGGGTTTCAGAGGCTCACGGGCATCAGGGCTCTCCACGTCGACTTTTCTTCAGTCACCTGTGGAGCGTTTGAAACTGCTGATCAGCTCTCAGCGCTCAGGCCACTTGGAATGTGCATGGGGCCCAGGTATGTGTAGTTGTCAAAAGCCCCCTGTGTCCAGAGGACACAGAAGTGCTGCCTCCCTGACCCTTCCCTAACTCACAGCAGACATTACCAATCGATCGTGGAAAGCTGTGCAGTTGAGCCCAGATCTCGAGCACAGAACTCCAGGCAGAGCGACTGGAGTCATTTGACTGCGGAACATCCTCCCTCCCCGCACTAGGTCTGCACATTACAAATCCATGCTTTCAAGCCAGTGGTTCTCAGTCAGGATGTGCGCCCCGGGGATGTGTGGAAATTTCTGCAGAAATTTTGAATTATGACAGTTGGGAGGGACGGGGCAGGGTGGCACTGCAGGCATCCAGTCATGAGCAGCAGCCAGCGGTGCCGCCAAACTTCCTGCAGCGCCCAGGGCGGCCCCGTGGCCCAGAATGGCCAGCTCTAGTGTCAGTGATGCCCTCTTTCAAGCAATTTGATTTCTCTTTTGGTGGATTGCTGCTGACTTCGGTGCAAAAGGGTCAATGTTCAGGACTTCTGGTCTTGAGCTAAAGGAGGACTCCACAGGGGTGGCTGGGGAGCCTGTTATCGGACCTGTCGCCCTCATTTGGAGATGGTGTTCTCGATGTCGTACGCGCTGCCAAGTGCTAGATCCCCATGTCTTCCCCACCTTGTCCGTGGCGAGTTCCCCCCGGGCAGTCATTACTGCCAAGCCTGTTGCCGGCAGCACGCCCCCTCCTGACGGCCCCCTTTCCTTCGCTGTTTGCCCTGCACCATGAGAGCTCTGGCAGACGCTGTCGCTGGAGGGACTGAGCGGGGACCACACAGAGCAGGCTCAGACCCCGCCCCCACTGCCAGCGGCTGTTTGACCTTGGGCCAGTTCCTTAACCTCTCTGAGCTGGAAACAGCAGCAGGTGCCGTGGGCTATTGGGAAGACTTCCTGTAGGGGCAGAACAAAGTCTTTATGGCATTGCTTTCCCCACCACCACCACCACTGACGTCACAAAGCAGAAGAACCTGTAGGACTCTGGGCTAGAGCGGGAGGGAGGCACTTAGGTTTCTGCCAAACACAGGCGAGTATCTGATATGCTTAAATTTTGTGCGTGAATAAGGGGTCTCGCTGTGAAATTTTTCACACACCGAGAATAGCAGCCGTTACCTAAATATAATAAATAGCACTGCCCAGCTCTGTCTGACACAGCACCACCTCCAGACACTGAGCCGGGACTTTGGGTTGAGGAAGTGTCAGCTCCCAGAACAGGCTGCACCTCACTCGTGACTTGGGGTACTGGAGAAACCAGTTGCCAGAGATGCCAGGGGAGGCAGGGGACACCATCGTGGCGGGAGGAGTGACGGCTCTGAACGTGGCCCAGCGCCGCCTGCATCCTTGGCGTGGCGGGAGGAGAGGACCCAGGCTCAGGGCACCGTCCTTGGCTGCGTTCACTGCTCACTGGCTTTGGTTTCTGTTCTAAGGATAGAGATGAGAAGCCAGAAAGCACCTTTAACCTGAGGCCGTTTATAAGGAGAGCCCCAGCAGGATCCCACACCGACACACGTAGGGCCGCTCTGGCGTTGGGATGGGACAGAAAATGATACCCGGACCCTGCCCAGGGCGTAGCTGACAAAGGAGAAGCCAGGAGCCGGCAGAATCAGTCAGAGTAGCTCAGTAACTGCAGATTTCCTTGCCCGCTGCTGTCTCCGGGCAGGTCATGCTTCGTGTCTGTCAGGAGCCCTTGTTGCCAAAGTCAGCCCACATTCAAGAGAAAGTGGCCTGGAGAGAAGGGGGGGCCCGGGGTGCTAGGAGGAGAGCGGAGACCCACTTCCTCCCGCCCACACACGTGTGCCAGCCGGCACAGGCTTTCCGGGGGGGTGGCAGGGGCTGGAGCCGAGAAAAACCGACCCTCCTGGTGGCTGAACTATGTCAGAGTTACCGCACCTGATAATCAGCAGGCCTGCCTGTGAAGCTGGGTGTTATCGTGCTTGTTTACTTTCTCTTTAAATGTTAGAAAACAGGCAGAGAGTAAACCGTTTTAGAAATTGAATCCAGCTGCACAACTGTTACTAGCGGGGACAGAAATTTGGGGTCATGAAGGAGCCACAATAGGTTTGCCTCGCAGTGTTTAAGAAGTCAGCGAAAATCCCGGGAAGGACCTGTGTGTTGGTCATTGCTGGGTTTGACATGGAACAAAACACTGCTGCCGCCGCCGCTGCTGCTGCTGCTGCCGCTGCTGCCACCGCCACTGCCGCCACTGCTGCTGCTGGTGGTCATGGCGACAGTGATGTGTGGGTATTTTTAAGTTGAAGATCTTGGAAACAGTAACTCCACTAGATGTCAGTGTCATCCAACAAATGAAAAGAAAGCAAATTAATTTTGAAATTGTACCAATTAAGAAACTAAACTTTCATTGTTACCAATTTACACCTATTCTGAAATAGGTAATAACGTTGCACAGATTCCTCGTCCCTGGCAGTTGTTGGTAATTAAGGGCTTAAATTGGCCGAGAGTGTGTGGTAGGAGGGCAGATGGCCGTTCATGAATAAAGCCGCGTGCCGACTGGGGCTGTGACCCCGGGCGAAGGCGCACGGTCCACCTTTTTCATTAGACCGTCACAAACCGGCTAGTTAATTAAGTAGTATGCCATCGTTTTTCAAATACCATGCTTATAAATTTGATAAAGTAGACCTGTCATGTACATTTTACTCATGTTTTACTGTCCTGGGACAGTACACATTTTTATATACACATTTTTAAACAAAAATAAATCACATGCACTTTTTATAGAATTATACAAACTTTAAATCTCTCCTGGAGGAGCAAATTATGTGTTATGTGTGTGGTAGGGATTATACTTTACTGATCAACAACTAAATTGTATCTTATTTTCCTGATTTCTTTAGGGAAAAAATAATCATTGTTTTGAGAAAAGAGATATTAAGAGACTCTATCCATTCTGTTTCTGGTTTTGTAACATGGGTTCTTGGAACAGTTAGGTTAGTAATTTACATGTGGCTACAATGTTTTATTAGAAAGTATATGCAAACATACAGGAATAAAAAGCACATGCGTCTACTCACCAGGCAGCTCATCAAACAAGCATCTTGTGGCTACTGCCTTCGCTGCTGCTGCTGCTGCTTCGAGAAGTAAACACATCCGAGGTCACAGCTGGAACCTCCCTCAGGTGTGTCTCCCCAGCACACCCCCTTCCTCCCCGTCCGGGGACCAGCGCCGCCCGCAACTTTGGTGCTTGTCGTCTGCATCCTTGTTTCAGACTTCATCTGCTTGGCTTCCGTAATTGGACATCACATTGTTTTGGCCCCCTGCAAGCTTTATACTAACGGTGTCACTTACATGGGAGTTTGCCAAGCTGACCATATAATGCTGACACCACTGAACACAGCCAAGCCTACCCTCTAACCAAAGGCTGGAAAGATGCTCCCCAGCTCAGAGCAGCTTGCTGTAAAAGTAAGGCATCTGCCCTGACAGTGTAAAATGAATGGTCTGCATGGTGTGCTGTCCTTTATAGAGGAGTGCGTTCCAGCAGCCTCTGACTTACTGGTCACGGGGCGGGGGGCGGCAGGTGAAGGCTTGTGGCGGCAACTCTCCCCATCCCTGGAGCTCCCTCTGTGGCTTCCTTCATCGCACAGGAGAAAGTTAAACATCTCGGTGCAGAAGGAGGCGATAATTAGGTCTCCCAGCCGCCCTTTCCTCTGGGTGCCGTGTTGGCGGAGGCTGAGCGGTCACCCTTCCGGCTTGCCACCGACCTTCCGGGGTGAGGTGATGCCGTCTCGTTAGGCTTCTAGTTGTGCATGTCAGGCAGGACGCGTGGCGCAGTCACTGCTGACACATGCCGCGGGGACCGAGCTGCTTTGTACGGTGGCTTCCCGGGGCCATCCCAGCAGCGACCCGGGCATGTGCACCCGCTGATGGGGTCCCAGGGTGGGCAGAACACGCGCAGCCCTGCCTGGGAATTGCCGTGTGCCACAGGGGCTTCTGTGCCACGGGCTTGTTGGCGTTTAGTAGTCAGATTTCGGTCTGACTGATACAGAGCACAGCCTGTCGTAGAAAGAGCAGCCGTGGGAATAACAGCAGGCCCTTTTGCCTAACAGCTTGCTGTTGCTCTCTCCTCAAAATTTTAATTGTTAGGACTCTCACCAAAATGTTAAGAGTTGTCAGGGAATTTTTGTTGTATTTTGGCAATGTTTCCATCTCGTTCATCTCCGAGTGTGTGATCAAACATTGAGTTTAGTTCCTTCCTGATAGTCCTGCTTTCCCTGGAATCCAGAAATTCTGCTCAGTGATGGGGACAGATGTGCTGCCGTGAGGAAGATGTTAATTTTTGTGTGTGTTTGTTTTGTTAATTATTCTGGTTAATAGAGAATAATGAAGATGGGTTTCCAAATTTAGAAATTTAGACTTCATGAAATTCCCAACGTCCCTTTAATGATCTCTGTGTATTTAAATTTTTTTTTAAATGTTTTCACTGTGAGCTTTGAATCTTATTTTACCAGTAGAAACCAAGTTCCAGCGTTCCCATGAATTGAGATGTGGAGAAAGGAGAATTTAGGATTATTATTGCATGGCTCTTACTATACGTTATTAATCAAAGAACTAATTAGAGAAAAGCAAGTCCCTAACTCGTGGCTAAAATTCATGACAAGGAGTTGACAAATAATCTCTATTTCCCTTCTAGTCCACAGGGATAACCCTGAAGTTTTATGTCCTTCTGCAACTTTCTATTTGTTGCTTGTTTTATTTTCTACTGGCTCATTCCAGGCTTCTGCCATCCGAAAGGGGAAAAGTGTGCAGTGCCTGGCGCATGAGTGTTCCCAGCTCTTAGATCGTCAAGTAGGGTGCTGAGTGCCCCTGAAGTGTCCCGTCAGAGTCTGTGTCATGGGAACTTGTCTCCCTCGCGTCCCATGATATTGCCCCTTTAAGTGCTGGAAAATAAAGGAAAATCAGCTGCCCCATTCCACACCCCTTTGAAAATGGGTTGCATTAGCCTTTCATTGCAGCGCTGGACACCACAAAGTCTCTTCATTTCATATATCATCTCAGATTTGAAAAGCACATGAAAATGTTTCTCCATTTTCAATATTGCGTGAGTAATGTTCCCATTGAAAAGTAATGGAGTGAAGTTGTCACTTGTCAGCACAGTTATTAAGGAGGACGAGTCGCCGATCTTTCTCTCATAATAAAATAAATCTGTCAGAAAATCATTGTGCTCACACTGCCTCGTGCCATCAGGAGATGGAGACTTGAGCTGTGGTGCTCCTTCAGTCTCCCCAGGTCCTGGTGGCCATCAGGTGTGGCGTCCCCGGGGCGGGCATCCCCAGCTCCCCAGCCGGCCGTTCACATAACGTCAACACAGCCGGGAAAACTCTTCCAGAAACTTGACAAACGGAGCTGCTCGTTTTTTCCCCCCCGAGTACTGACATTTTATCAAAAAAGATATTTTCGGCTGCTTTCCCCCCCCCACCCACCATTTTTGCGTGCTATTATATACTAGTTTGATTTTGAATTTGCTGTTTTCTAATCATCTAGAAGCAACAAAAAGAAACATGAACTCCTTGATCGGAAACAAGGGTTTACCATTAAGTCTCACGGCCCAGAAGCTAATAGAATTTTTTAAATCCTTCAGACTTAATTAAATATATACGTTTATGTCGCAGGTTTCCCAAACAGGCCTCCGCGAGCCCTTTTCTCCTCAGCTGGATTAGCTGCAGCTTTGGAGTGTGTTTTCCTGTTGGGCGTTACTTTCCTGTATGGTCCATTGGTTCCTTGTAATTGAATTTTGAACTCTTTAAAAAAAGAATGAAAAGATAATTTTGCCAGGGAAAAGTTTAGAAAATTCTTCGTGAACTGACAGGTCCGTGGAGATGAACAGCTGCGCAGCCTGCCTCTGGGGCATGTGTGTGTTTGTACGCACCGGCATCCTCCATGGCCGTGGCCGCTGCAGTACATGTCTGCAGACACTGCCCATCAGGGCGGCCCTCCCGCCATCTGTGAACTGCAGCCCTTACCAAATGCTAACTTGGGTTTCGTTTTGCAGTCTCGGAAAGGGAGTGACCCAGACAAAGAGAAGAAAGGCCTGGAGAGCCGAGCGGACAGCATCGGGAGCGGCCGAGCCATCCCAATTAAACAGGTACGCTGCGCCCCCCCCTCCCGTGTCCCTGTCACTGGAGACACACCTCCGCCTCTCCTCGCACTGGGGCCGGCTCGTGCGCCAGGCCTTGTTTGATGTGCTCTGTTGATGAATGCAGAAGTCACTCACTTGACATCAATTAGAAGAGGTTCCTGTGTGTATTAAAATGGGATCATTAGAATAAGAAGAGGGAAAATGTGACAACAGGTCTAATGAAGTACAGCCTGCCCGCCTGCATATGGAGTGCGCTTCGAGGCTGAGCTGGCTTCAAAGGCTGCTTTTGTAGCTTGGCTTTGATTGGGCCGCTGGCCACCAGTCGACAGGGGTAAATCAGATCTCCGTACAAGAGCCCCTTGTGATCACAGGAACAGCCCGACGTGGCCCTAATTTGCTCTCGCAGACGGACATCTGAACACTGTTTCAGGCTCGTTTGTAACAACGAGGCAATTAGTTGTGATAATCATAGCCGGTGTGTCAGCTGTGTGCTCTTGTTTGTAATTTGCTAATGAAGGAATTGTAACTTTGATTAGGTTCGGTTTCATTTAGGCCTTATTATATAAAGGAACATTTACAGCTGTAATGTGGGGCCTTAATTAAACTTCCTCATTACACAACGGGACCTGAATCCCAGCATTTGTTTTGGCCTGGCCTGCCAGCCTGAGGTAGCTTTGCCTTTGCCCAGAGCCCAGATACCAAATTACTTGCCGTCGCAAGAACAGCAGGAATTCACGTCACATTTGTTTTGCTATTCTGGTTGACAAGAAAAAATAAAAGTAAAGAGTTAGACCTGGCACCATGGTTTCTGGAAATGCCATGTTATAGTTCGTAAAAGAAGGTCATTTCATGCAGAGTGTATTCTGCTGCGGAGAGGGAAATAAAACCTGTGGGCAGGGTACCCGCTCTGCCTCGCATGGGCACGGCTGTGACCGATATGCCCCTCGGAGTAATCACCCTTTGCCATCTTCCGCGGGTGCCTAGCTGGTTTTATGTATCCTTCAGGCACTTGCGCTGGCACTGGTCACCCTGAAAGGGCTAGAGCCTTTCTGCAAACACAGTGGCACCCACTGAAACCAGCAGGAAGGCAGCTCTAGCTGGGGGCCCCAGTTTCAGCGCAGCGGTGTTGGGGGGGGGACGGGTTAGAGAGTGCGGCTAGAGGCATTGAGGGGGTCTCTTACACGACGCGTCGAGATGCTGTGTGTGCTTGCTTGGGCACCCCGCAAAAGAGTCCTCTTCCGTCTTCTGCTGGTGGACGACGTCTCCACTCTGATGTCTCTACTGGAGAGGGCCAGGCACACGGTGGCTTATGCCTTCTTTGTACGTTTATTTATAACACAGCTCTCTACATCAGGCCATTTCAATGTGTAATTTTTTATGCTATTGATGCTGTTTGCACTAGAATTCTAGAAATCATTTTACTCTCTTCCTTTCAGTGAAAAAATTGGTCCCGGGACATTTCCTTTTGGGAATATGACAGCTTAATACTAGACTGTTTCCTTAACTCTGGTCGATCGCGGGAGCTGGGCAGGCCCCGGTGTGTTGGGAGCCCTGCCTCAGTGTGAACCCTGCTCACCTGCAAAGCGGCTCGCTCTACAGGCCGGGTTCCCCTCTGTGTGCGGACGGGGGCGTCCTCAGGCGTCAGATGAGTTTCATCCAGTCCTCAGAAGCCTTTCAGTTATAAACATGCAACAGAATCTTGTCAAAATCTAAATCATGGTCCGATTTTCTGGTGAGTCACATCACACAGCTCCTGTGCCTCGCAGCCATCCCACGCGTGTGCGGCCACGCACGAGCTCCGTCCACGGCTGGCAGGGTCCATCCCCCTGTGGCAGGATGTTCCGGGCCTCAGATTCCACATCTGTGAAATGGGGTGGATGTGAGTGCCTTGGAACATTGGGATTACAAAGAGTTATTTATATTATTTTTTTGTTATAATTCCGGCAAATCTGGGTTTTGCAATTAGTGATGCTCGGCACCTTTGTCGCTCGCATCCATGTGGGTTTATCTATAGACAGTTGTATGGATTTCTCTCATGCACACGTGTGTCCGTGTTTATAAAGGAGCCGAGATCGTTAGAGACAGTCTGAGTTCTTAGCCCTCCCAGTGTGATGACTTCAACTCGGAGAAACGAATGAGAGGATTGCGAAAAAGGAGCCCGATGGGGCAGGGCCTGCCTGCACGCCCCAGACACTGGGCAGACCTGTGCTGACGAAGCCAACAGTTAAATAAGGGCTTATTACTTGTGAAGCGCTTCTCCCATAGCATCCCATGGCATCCCCAGCATTGCCGGTGTGTTTCCTCACTGTAAATTCAACCCGGGCAGGCTGAGCGGCCCAGACCAGGCAGCGTCGGAGGCTCCAGGGTCTGGACCCAGGGAGGTCCTTCTGCCTCAGCCGGCACCCGGGCGCTCTCCACTGCCTTGGCAAAACGCCTTCGGAAGGCTTAGAAGGCAAAGTTGCGTTTAAGATATGGGAACGCTGACCTCAGACAAAAATACCTTCGGTTTGTGTCAAGAAACTTCTAACACGGAGCCTGCAGCCCGTTTCTCCAGGGAAACCGCACTCGCTGGCCCTTGTGGCGGAGGGGTCATTCCCACCCGTGGGGACGCTGTGCCCACACACGGTTCCTACCCCTGTCACCAGCACCGGAGCGCTTGTCTTGACGCTCAGCCCGTGGGCACCACCTGGTCTGCGTGTTGGGGCCCCGCTCCCCTACTCGTGGCCCCTTTGCTTATGGCCGAGGAACCATCTTGGAGCCGAGTGACCCTCCCTGAGGGCTGGCCGGTGTGTGTGATCACTGCACAGTCCTTTTCCCCTCCTCCCAGGAATCTGGTAACAGATGGTGCAGGACCTAGGCGAGGCCGCCTTCCGTGCGCTCCGCGACCTGACTCGGGGTTTCACAGATTGTGTGTGTTCCCGTGAATCATGAGAACCATGTTTCACTCGCATTTTACAGCTCGTTTCTTGGGAGGATGGATGCTGCTTCCCCAGTGTGGGAGCGAGCGAGCCGCCTCGCAACAGGCACTGGTTTCATCTCTTCCCTTGTTCCCCTAAAAGACTTTTTGTCAAGCACATGACTTATTTTCTGCAAAATAACTTCATTTCTTTAGGACCCGGGCCCTCCTCCCCTTTTTCTGTCCTTTCCGGGGCCTTAGAGGAGATTTGGCTCAGACAGCTTCTTTTGTTACTAATAAGATAAGGCCTATTCGAATAAAAATTAAAAAGCAGAGCAAGAAAAATAAAAAGCCAGAGGCCCGGCTCAGCGGCGAGTGGGCTTGTCACGTATTAATTTTTCATTGCTGTGGAGAGTTGTACATACATAATCACTTGATTGCAGTGGGAGTTAGGGAGCTCCTATGGTGTCATTTGCATAAATCTTGTTAAGTCAATGGCAGTTAATGAAGTACAAATGAGCCCGGAGAAGGTGACATGCAAATCGTGGGTGGCAGATGGGAGGTCTGTTTGGGGGACGGCAGCTGTGTGCTCTCCTTTCTTTCCCCTCTGCGTGTGTTAATCTCTATATTATGGTACAGACCGCAGCCCGGCCCCGGCCGGCCCCTTCCCCGCAGACTGCTGGCCAGGGCTCGGCCCTCCTCCCTGCGGCCGCCGCTCGCCCCCTCTTCAAAAACAGACCGAATGGTCTCACCTCCCTAGCCTCACCCTGATTAACACACACTCGGGTGTATTTGAATTTTAAAATCTTGATCGGTTTATCTGGTCATGCTTACACCATTGAAAATACATACGTATCTTTTTATTTGGTGAGGATAAAATAAGAAAACTCACTGAATCTTTCAAGATAGGATGTTGTCTCATGGGAGATTTCAAAGAGTGAAAATGAGTTAAAAAAATACTGTCTTTGCTTTAGTGTGCTTCTGTTTGGGGGTCTGTCCATCCCCTCCCCCCCCCCCGCCCCGTTGCGTGTACCCAGCCAGGATTCCCCGTCCCGAAGGCCATAAGGGTCACTTAGGCGTGGGAGACACAGGAAGTGTGGGGGCCACCGTGTGCATCGGCTGCAGCACCGGCCCCTCGCCATCAGCGCAGGCCCCTCAGAAGGGCTCCACAGGCTGTCTCAGTCACTGCTGGCGTGTCCCTTGTCCGACAGTTTGTTTGTTAAAGATGTAAGTGCCAGCAGGACTCGCAGTGAGCGTTCAGAGACATATGAGCACAGCACTGCCTCCGCTTACTGCTTTCAGAAGTTCTTTATTTATTTCATCAACTGGTTGATATTGGGTTGTCGGAAAAGTCATGACAATTTTTTCTATTTTTTGTTGCAAAAATGCGTCATGACTTTTCCAACAACCCAATAATTTGAGAGAAACAAGTCTCCATCAGCATTGAAGAAATGCAGGCAAAGAGGTGCTTGTGGGGAGATGTGCGCTCCGGTGGCAGCTGTGCTGGCCGCCTGGGGGTCGCCTGCTCTGGGGTCTGCTCTGCCGAGCCGAGCCAGGGCACACTCTCTGGGAACTTGGCCCGCGGGGGGCTGCGTGCCGGAGCCTGCTTGCTTCCGTGATGCTCCAAGATACGCCAAGGCACCACGTGGCTTCATAAGACTTCTTTAAAATCTTAATTTTGACCACAAACCAGATGTCGTGGCCATCCCAGAGTAGATAGTCAGCCAGGGAGAGTAGAGACACGCCAGCAGCCACCTGAAGCCGCAGGAAAACCTCCCCCAAGCCGTCAGAGGAGGAGCCAGCCCGAGTGGAAGTTTCCGGCAGCTCTCTGCCATCGGGCCTGTGAACTGTTCGGAATTGGTGCACGGTTTTGATTCTCGGTTGAGTGGAAAGAAGCAGCTGTCAGTGAAGTGAAAGCAGCCCCTGGCGTTCATCACTCCCCTCGGCCAGCCTGCCGCAGACTCGGGCCTGTGTTGTCTGGTACCTGGGCTCCACACAGAGCGGGCGCGGAGGTGCGTGTGCGTGAACGGAATAAAGGCCACCTAGTGACACTCGCTTGAACACCTCCTGAAAGTTGGCCGGTTGGTCCACCGCTCAGCCATTGTGTGTGGTTTCACAGAGGAAACAAAATCGAAGACCCAGCTGAACCTTGAGAGAGACCGAAGGAAAAGAAAGGGCCGGCCATGCTGTCCACTCAGAATACGGGGAGTTCATTCTGTAGGCCCCTGCGTCCGCAGAGGTGTCGTGACTGCTCGTGTTTATCGAGTCTGACAACAGAGGAACCAAGGTGAGCAGAAGGCGCCCTGAGAAAAGGCTGCTCGCCCATGTGGCAAATCTGCCCGGCCCGGGCATCGGGGGCCCATTTAGTTCCCCAGAAGCAGATAATTTACTGACACGGACCCCGGTGCCCTGGAAGCTAATTTACCTCACTTGGGTGAACAACTCCCTGAGAGCATTGAGTCCAGCCTGCTGCACACCAGGCTCAGCCAATTACGGTTATTAATTTAATGGGTCAGGTGGGTGCATCACATGCCTTTAATTTGACTCCTCAAATATCCTACTATCGTTGGCAGAGTGGTTCACAGTATCAGGATGCCTCCGTAGGAATTCTCAGTTGTCCGTCTTTGAATGAATAGAGCATACACTCTGCCCCACCCCCTGACCCTATGGCAGTGAAGTCGGATGGCCATTTGGTCTGTGCAAAATGCTTAGAGAGACTACATGAACCAAAATGCTAAATCCATCTTTTCAATATAAATCTGAAACAGTTTAACATGATACTTTCCTTGGTGAATTCCCTAGGGCTACAGGAGGGTGATACAAAGTAACACATACAGAAGTGCTTGATCTAATGTAACCTGCAATGCAACATCCTGTTATTTTCAAAAGTGGAAGTTCTTTTTAAGATGCCTTGTGTCCTCTGTGTATCGGTAACCCAGGAGCTGGGATAATATCTGACTTCAGCGTGCATTTCAGCAAAATGTTGTTTATTTTCTTTGAAAGTTCAACAATGATAGTGAAACCCAATTCCTTATGAGCTCAGAAACATAAACTCACATACAAATAGAGGACCGTTTCTCAAAGCTAGCGTTGGCAAGTATTGCCAGAGTATCATTTTGTCTTGATGAATAAGAAGGTACTTGGTTTGGGCATTATTTCCTATCAGACTCAGCTTGTAACAGTCATATGCTCATTCCATGTAGACATACCTTGGGGTTTGGGGAAACAGAATCTGTCTGCGACCCAGGCCAAGCTCGGACGAGCAGTGAAGACCCCAACCCATGGCCTCTAGCATTAGTGGGTGGGGGTGCAAAGGTGTGTTGGAATGACCCTGGGAATCCCAGGAGCTCCGGAATGGTGGATTCTACCAAGCTGGAAAGGTGATGGCGAGGGACGGGAGATGGAGTTGGGGGGCAATCCCACTAGACTTTGAGGTATGAGTAGGAGGTCGCCAGAGGCAGTGATTTCACTGGGTCCTTTCCTGTGGGCAAATTATCCTAAACAATTGTGTCACTTTAATCATATGACTTCATTTAATTGCCCACCAGCCTATGACACAGCTTGCTGCTGACCCCAGAGGAGGAGTCTGAGGCCTGGGGGGTTAAGTCATGTGAAAAAGGTTCCGGGGCTAATAAGCAGTAGAGCTGGGATTCAAATCCAGGAGTGCACTAGAATACGTTTCTAGAACAGTCTTCCCTGTCCCATTCATCCTGATTTAACATGTGCTTACGTTTCCATCTTTTCTAAAACGGATCAAAAACCAAATGAGTGGTGTACTCCTGATGGGAGTTGTCCTGCAAACACGTGCTGTCTGGCCCAGACTGGCTGCGGTCCTCATGCTACAGCCCGTGTCAGGGTCACCTACAGGCCCAGGGCTTGACCATGAGGTCAGGGCTGGCTCACAAGAGATTCCCGCCGCTGCTGTCACATGGGGTCACTTTGGGCTCCTTCCCTCTTTGCATTCATGTGGCTCCCACCTTTGGGTGGTTCTGGACCTTTTCATCTGTGCCTGTCACAGCTTCACAGCCTGCCTGTCTCAGGGCCCATGTCACATGCCTTCTGTTCCAGGGACACTTACCTGGTCCTCCCTGGACCAGCTCGTCAGGTCTTGGGCTCTTGCTGCCATCTTCCCTGGATGGACACGTGTGTCCCCCACACAACTCCTTGCCCACGTGCTTCCAGTGAGCACACTGTTAGGTGGTGTTTCTCTCCCGCAGTGTCTGCAGGGCGGGTCAGGGAGCTAGGCTAGTCATCATCATCATAGTAATTGTAGTAGTAATAGTAGTAATAATGGTGTAGTAGCATTAATAGTAGTAGTGTAATATCTTAGTAGTAATAGTAGGCTGAGTAGGGCAATAGCGTAAAATGTTCTTCGTTTCCCAAAACAAATTTTATGTTTCAAAAAAATATTAAGTTATATTTTAAGGTACAGAATAATTTTTAATTCAACATATTCTAAATTTCCCTCTTTCGTGTCGATATCCTATTTAGGTGAAACGCGAGAGGTACATCTTTTATTCTTCAAAGAATAAAACCTTTGTCAATGAACAAAATCATTTCAGAAAACTGGTTTCTTCTGAAACTTCTCCTTTTCAATATTCATGCTGAAGAAATTTCATCTAAACAAATGTCTTCATGATGTAATTTTGTTTATAGGAATTGTTTATGTCAAACCTGTAAATTTTAGTGTTTTTGTAATTGCCAAATTTATACCCCACTAGTCAATCGACATCAGCCATAGTCAAGAGTGTAATTAGTGCTAAAAAAAAAAAAATGTTTATCGTCAAGAAGTTCTTATATAGAAAAATAATTTATATTGTTTTCAGTACGCATAAAAATTAATTTCATGGAGAAGTATGAATATACCAGCTACACAAGCATAATGAGTGGGGGCCTGAGTAACAGCGGAGGTTGGAAATAAGAGTCATAAGTAGATAGACATAGATGGGTGTTTGCCTTTTCTTTGTTCACATCTAAAGTATGGAAATTTATAGCCATGAGGTAGCATTTTACACTTAGGTTTATAATTAACAAAAGATGACAAAATCCTCCTCTTACCTAAAATTAGGGGAAAACAGTTTTAGAAATGAATTGCCATGTTACTCAAAGTTAGCCCAATCCTCTCAGGGGATAATAGCAGTAGGTAAAAGACATAAAAAAATTTATTCACTTTGTCCCAATAATCCCTCTCCTAGAAATTTATCCCAAGGGAGTAATTCTTTAGGAGAATGGGGAAAAAAACCTTAGGTGTACAAAAACATTCATAGCAGAAATATTTATATTAAAATCCCGGGAACTGCCAATGTCCAGCAAGCACGGAGTTAAATTAGTGATTGTCAAGTGAATAATACTGGGACACGCAGCCTCCAACATGGCCAAGGGGGAGAGACTTCCAGAGGGTGAAACGTGTCTATAAAATAACAAGGGAAGGCTTAAAACTTAGAACATGAAAAATGTGTACATTGGGTCTGAAATTGGATGACTAGGAACACAAGACAAGTGAAGTGGGATGGGATTAATGGAGGATTTTTAAAAATTTTAACTTGTGAAATAATTGAACTTGAAGAAAAGTTGCCCGCAGTTCCCAAATGCCCTTTCCTTGGCTCCCCTGATGTTAACAGTTGACAAAACCATAGTACAGCCATCACACCGGAAATGGACAGGGTGACCCAGCTCGTGGGCAGACCCCGTCCCCCGTCCACGGGGTCCCGTCCAGGTCCCCTCCAGGCATTTGTGCTTCACCTCCACTCGAGACAGCTCCTCGCTCTTTGTACCCCAGTGACCTTGACACTGTGTAGGAGCTGGTCAGTTACACTGTAGAGTGTCTCTCCGTTCACGCCGCCTGGTGTTTTCTCTTGGATGGCCAGAGGTTATGCGTCGTTGGCAGGACCCCCGGGACTGCTGTGTCCTTCCTAGTGTCCTCAGCAGGGGGCACACGATACCCACCTTGTCGTCTTATTGGTGACATTAACCTAGGTCATTTGGTTGAGGTGGGGTCTGCCGGGTGCCTCCACTGGAAGTTATTTCTTTCCCTTTGATGAAGGTATTGATGGATATCTGGGGGAGATACTTGGACACTGCTGATATCCTGTAAAGACATTTTATTGATACAAATTGTATTCAGTAATAAGTAGGTTTTTAAAAATGAAGACAGTTTCCTTTTGAAAAATGTGCGTAGTCTGGAATAAAGTGCCCTGGGTACTGGATGTGTGTGCACGTGTGTGTGCGCGTGTGTGTGGTGTGTGCGCATGTGTGTGGTGTGTGCACGCGCATGTGTGTGTATGTATATACGTGTAAGGTAAAGCGAAGCTTGTTTTTCCCGCTTTTCTGCTCAGTGAATTCAGAAGTCTAAGTACCAAGAAATGCCTCTTCTGATCAAGGGAATTTCAAGAGCAGTTATCACACGTAAACTAGTAACACAGAAGTACTTATCGGCCTTTTGACATAGTATCGTGTGCAACTCAAAAGTATTTCCTAGAGAGACGACAACTAAGATTGTTCCAGTGTTATTTTTTGGTTCAGTCTGCATTGATTTGCTGTCTGAAACAGACACTTAAATGCCTGTTGAGCCCCTCCTGTGTTAGAGGGAAGGGACAAGCGAGTGGGAACAATTTTGAAATTTGCTGGGCCTTTGAGAAGAAGCTGGAGGAACCCAGGGGTGAGGAGGGGCGAGGAGGAGCTGTGAGTGTTGGGAGTGTGAGTGGACCTGGTGAGACAGATCTGATGAGAGCAGGTGGCAGTTCCCAAACTCAGACGACCGGAAGCTGTGGGCCTTGGTGGTCCGCACATGGTACGATCTTGGCAACCTCAAAGGAACAATTAATAGCTGTCAATTTCTTTCATTTCAAAGCACGCCATTCTGTTTATCAAACAGCACATGCGCGACGAGCGCCGCTGTGGTCCAGCTGCTGCTCTCGGTGTAAAGTGGAAGGAAGCTTCCGGAAGGCCCTGCCACCCTCCACGGTCTTGTTTGGATTTGATCTCAGATCTTTTTTTTTTTTTCCATGAAAATTGAAATTCTACTCAGGAGCTTACTTTTTTTCTTAATTTATCTCATAATAAAAAATATATATATATGTGTATATACATATGTAATAGTGACATATACTAATTCAACGTATTATCAGGCAGACGTAGTTTTCCCTGTGATCTTTCCATTTTTGCCCTAAGAACCAAATGCTCTCGTTGTGCCCATTGCGGAATTACAGAGTCCAGGCACACAGCACACAGGTTTGAAAGCCGGAAGGGACCCTGACTTTACATGCAGGGAAACTGAGTCCCAGGAAGGTGAGCAACTTGCCCGGCCTCGGGTTGCCTCGTGCAGGAGGCGGGGCCTCTTCTCCTGCCCTTTCCACTTTCAACGACAACATCGAGGGCGTTTTCTTTCTCCTTGGGTTTTAACAAAACAGACATAACAAATAATGTTTGAAGATATTTCAATGGTATTGTAACCAGACCACTTTCTAAGTGATATCCTTCAGTTTCATACTGTTTGGTCTGACTAGTTACGAAACGAGGGAGAGAATAAATAAAAGCCATGATGTTCCCGGGGGTGAAGAACCAGTTTTGGGCACTCCCTTGCCCAGCATCCCTGTGGGGCTCGTGGCGTTCTTCCCATTGTGCAGATGGGAAAGCTGAGGCTCTGATTGCGTGACTTCATGAAGCCAGTCAGAGGCAGAGACAAGACTCAAACCCACCTCTGCCTCTTGCCAAAACCCGCGGTCTTTACCCAGCTTCCAGTGTGACTTCATCGGTTATATGAAAAATTCAGGCCCAGGTCCACCCCAGGGGCTGCTCAGAGCAGACGTGTTTCCAACACCGCTCCCGTGCTGAGGCGTCCTCGGTGGGTGGCACCGGCGCTCCGTGGCGCAGCCAGGCTGCGGGGTCGCCTTCCCCTGAACGCAGGCCCCTCGAAGTGTATTATTCCACAGCAGTTGTTTGTAATTGCAGTATCTGGAGTTCACTGTGGTTTTAATTAGTTGATTACTAGTTCTTTAAAATGTACTGTACTCACTGTGGTTCTTGCAAATTGGTAACTGGTAGCTACCAGTCTAATTAAATATTTTAGAGCACTTGGCTGCAGTAGCACTGAACTGTGAAGAAATAATGTTGTATAGCCAATCAAAAAGAGATCCTTGTAAACTCATTTACAGCGGCAGTGTTAGGACCATCAGAGATGCTTATTGCAGGAGAAATTAAAGATACAATTTTGTGCTAAGAGGCAATATAGAAATTAGTTCCTGAATTACTCGTTAATTGATTTGGTAATTCCCTCGGGTCTGCATGCTCTCCCCCCCCCCTTTTTGTTGTTGCATTCAGTTAATAGTGACTCTTGCCGGAGCAATAAAAATATTTTTCACACTTAGATTAGGTACCTCCTTACATCAGACTTCCCGCATGCCTATTTGCAGAGCCAAATATGAATCTGCATTAGGTACGGCACGTACATTGTTGCTTTATGAGTATATCAAGCTAACCAGTGCGTCCTGGGACTGGATCATTTTAGCAAAACGGAAGCATGTTTCTATGTCTCGTGTCTGAGAGAGGTTCCCTGATTTTTTTTTTTTGTCCTAATGGAAACCCAACCCTCCTTTTATTGTCAACAGAGGAGGAGATTCAGGCGACTTGATTTATGAAAGTCTTTTCTTATTGTTTGCAATTCAGCAAGAATAACCATGCAAAAGACCATTTGTAGAAACGTGCAGATTGCTCCTCGAAATGATAATGGAAGAAGGTGAGAGTGGGTCCTCCACGATGAAATTGAGTGTGGATCAGAGAGGAGCGCCAGGAACCGGGGGCTGACGGGGGAGTGTCTGGGGCCCGCGTCCTTGCCCTGTCCCGTCCTGCTGGCTCACGGACGGATGGGAAGTGACACTGGGCTCGTCCCACATCTCCGCTCTTTGCAGGAGGAGGCAGGAACTGCTGTCTTTCTGGATTTTTGAAAGGAGAAGTGACTGTCATTTGGACAGCTGCCTGCGTGGTGGCCTTGGCGTCACTGCACAAAACACGTTTTGAATATCTTGTTGACTGTGATTATGGCCCAAAAAGCAATTTAAAAGACTTTTTAAAAAATAGTATCATTACATTAATTTTAGGTCAAGCTGTCATTTTTTTCTGTTGCCCTCCCCCCACGATCACCTACGTGTATACCTATTATTACGCTTTTGCTACATTTAGGGCAATTGGTGTTCATGTCAATGTCAGCTTTTAAAAATACATGGTAATATTTCATTTTCCCTTATGAAAAGCTTGCCGTCAGCATTGTCTCTATTACAGAGTATAAAGTTGTGGCGAGAGCTCCTTCATAGACTTGACACAATTATTCACTTATTTACCAGGTTAAGTGTGTTTGCATGTTGGTCAGTGTGTAGGGAAGCGTAATGATTAACCTGAAATACAGAAGCCTTGCCAATTTTCGGCGCCTGCGCCCGGTGGGGAGAGGAGGTGTGCTGACACGGTGTCCATCCCTTGCTGAACACAAGCAGGTGGGCTGGTGGTTGGCTCCAGGATGCAGAAGGAACCCTCGTGCATTCTTTTTTTTGGGGGGCGGGGGTGTCTTTTTTCAGGACCCCTCAGCTCCAAGTCAGGTAGTTGTTTCACTCTAGTTGTGGAGGGCGCAGCTCTCAGCGACCCGTGTCGGGAACGAACCGGCGACCTCGGTGTTACGAGCCCTGCTCTAACCAGCTGAGCTAACCGGCCGCCCCTCTCCATGCGCTCTTTACTCCATGTCCCGTCCTTCCCGCTGCCCCCAAATTGCGTTGCTGGCATTTTCCTCATTAACAGGGCTCATTAGGGACCCGTATGACCCAGCCTCTGTCTGCTGGGAGATGTGCTCGGGCAGACGTGGCATCTGACTGAGGGTAAAAGAAAGCTTTGTGCGCCCCAGTCTCCTCAGCATGCACTTTGGGGTTATTATTTGTCATTCCACGTCCATCGCTCACGTCTCCGTTCCTGTGGGGGTACGTGCCTGTCCTTTCCTCTGCTTGATTTGGAAAGACCAAAATTTAGCTTAGCCCCGGAAGCAGTGGCTTTCTAGTCCCCCCCCCCTTGTGGCTGCGAACCCCGACTGAGTTGGATCCTCAACCTGCCCTCAGGTTGTTGGTGATGCGGGTGGTCGGTCCCTGGCTGGAGAATCCAGCACCGGTCCCTCCGCCCCCCTAAGGGAGGGCGCGAGGAGGCGGGTTTTACAGCCCTGGGCGGGTTTATAGTCTTGGCTGACGCTTCTCCCCAAATTGCAGAGGACAGGAAATCTGTCCCCTCGAGGGATTGGAAGGGCATAGCTGTAAACATTTTATTTTAACAATATATGTGACTTCCATCTTCTCCGTGAGTATATCGTGTGTTTGAATATGTTTCCTATTACGTGTCAGTTAAATGACTGACTGTGTGTCCCTAAGTGTCTGACGGGGGTTGGCCGCCTCCTGGGCTGACCCGGTGTGCAAACGCCCGGGTGGCTCAGGGCTCTGTCCTGCGTGTCCCAGGCTGAGACCCGAGGGGACGTCTCCTGGCACATAAGGCTGAGGGCGTCGGAGCAGGAGGTGACAGCTGGCGGTGAGGCCCCAAGGTGAGGACTACTTCTCCATGATCCTTCTCATGATATTTCTGCACTTTAATGACTATTTCTCCTAATACTTGTACTTATAATTTTTAATGGTTCACACTGAGTAGGTGACATTTTGATACATTAATGAGCCTTATCAATGACTTTTAAAAGTTCTTTCGTCTGCCAGGACACCTCGCCACGGCCCCTGCAGGAGGGAGTAGTGGCCGGAGCTGTGTGCCCTCTGAGCAGTAAATAGTGGGTGACAATACTCTGCCTCCCTCACTAAATCATGTCCGAGGCCTTGGATCATCCTTCCCAGGTGTGTCAGGGAGGATTACCCTTAAAACGATCTGTCAGAGCAGCTGAGAAGCGTAAGCCTCACAGATGGAAGGGTGTTCTCCAGCAGTGGCTGTGTCCCTCGCCGGCACGCAGGACCAGCTGGGGAACTGCCGTGAGGATGGGAGGACGGGCCATCCGAAGCTTCCAGGAGTTGGGAACGCCGGAGGTTTGCAGCAGGGAGGCCTGGCAGATTCCTGCCGGATGCGGGCCGCCTCAGACACTGAAGTGCGCCCTGGCCTCTGTGGGTCCTGATGCCCCGCCCGTGAAGGGGGCACGTTTTGACAGAATTAAGACAGGTGGCCCGAGGAAAGCTTAGTGTCCACAGCGGTCCTGCATTTTGCTTTTCTGGGGACGTATGTTCTGGAGTGTCCTCTGGTTTCTGGGGCCTAATGGGCTCAACGTGGAATCTTCCTTGGGCACAAGGATTTGCTAGAAGAGGAAATCTTTTGAGAACAGTGAAGTAAGAGCTGACCTATGCTGAGTGTCGCTGTGTGTCCGCCCACTAACATGTAAACCCCACAAGGTCAGGATTTTTTTCTCTTTTAATCTCCGGCCACTAGTGTGTCCCAAGCCCCTGAAGCAGTGGACTCTCAATAAATATGTATTGAGTGGAAAATATTACAGTTCACATACCCACCTTATGGGGATATTACTGTAATCTCCACTTTATAGACAGAACAAATGCACAGAGAAGTTAATCCACTTACTGAATGTCACACAGCTTAGGAAGGAGAACGCTGAGGTTTATGCACTCAGCAGGACTTGCCACGAGTCGCGTTTCTTCTGGAAGAACCCAGGGAGGTCCTGCGAAGAATTGCCCGGTGGGGTGTGTGCCTCAGCGGACAAACTTCTGGAGCTGGAAGTCTAGTGGGCAACCCAAGGTAGAGTTTATGTACAAGTTCCCTTGGCCGACATGTTGCCCGAGGCGGAGAAGGTCAAGGAGAGCATCCCGGGAGCTTTCCATCGCCCGGCGTGTCCCACAGTGCATTCCGAGGCTGCCAAGTCCATGCATTACGTAGGTGTCACCGGGTGTCACTGGCTGGGTCACACAGGATTGCAGGTCTCAGCACCTTTGCTCCTCTGCTAAGTGGTAGAGCCTCCGAGGAGGAGCACGTGTCCTCGCCTGCGAGAGGGCTTTCCAGAGACTCTGTCACTCCTCAGCCTGGGGATGAGGCGTTTCCTTGCAGCGGGTTGTGCCGTAGGACCGAAGGCGACACCTCTGTCTCATTCCTGTAGGCCCTGGACCCTGGGACACGGGGTGGGCAGCGAGGGTGGGTGGCACCGGGACTGTCTCTGCAAACAGGTATGTCACGTGGCCCGAGGCAGACCCTGGCCGCCCATGGCTTGTGTCCTAGGACCTACTACTGCCTTCCGTGGCGCGCCTGCCCCTGGCCTGCTGTCGCCGATGGTGCGTCTCATTCCCTGCACAGGGAGAATGGACCTCCCTGACCTTCGTCCAGATTCCATTTATTGGCCAAGGATTTCTTTTCCCTGTGCCCATTGTGTCACGGAGGCCGCTTCAGCAGGCCTGTCACCTCAATTTCCAAAGGCGGAAGCCTTCAGGATGGAGATATGGCGCCAGGTTCCCCAAGGGTGCATTTCGGTGCGAACTCTGAGACCTTGTGAGCAAGAAGGGGCCGCAGGTGGGCGTCTGAGTGAATGTTGACCCTACAGGGCGTTTGGTGGTTTCTGGAGAATTCATCAACATTCCAGGTGGACCCAGCTTTGTAGTTTTTCTGCATTTCTGGGAAAATTGATCATGGCATTAGCTTTTTATATATTGTAAAGAGATTTTTTTTTTTTTTTTTATTTAAGAGCAGTGTCACTGGCCCTCATAGGTGGGACCTGAACCGGGACCCCTGGCTTCCCAGGCCAGCACTTAATGACCGCGCCACTCGGCCAGCCCTAAAGAGACTTTTTTTTTTAATGTTGATGATAAATGCTTTTTAATTTTTCTGGCTGGATTTCTGCATCTTTTCCTTGGTGGGGAAGCCTTTCGCCTCGGTGAGTGTGTGGCCTTGGCATGAGGGTGAAGTCCATCCTGGCTCTGAGCAGCGGCTTTGCGCTGGGCTATGGAGCAGACGCGGGGTGCACAGGGCTCCTTGGGCCCTGAGGCGCCTGCAGTGTGCCGGGCGGAAAGGCCTGAGTGTGGGAAGTGCTGGCAGAGAGCCCGGGCACCCCCTCCCAGGAGGGGCGGGCAGCAGGGGGAAGGCACCGTGGGCGATGGCGTGAGGGCGGGCAGGGGGCTTTGGGAAAACACGGGTCTTACCATGACAGGCACCCCTGGACACTGCGTTTGGAAAGAGGAAGACAGACAGGGGCAGGACTGGAGAACACAGAGCCTGGACGGCAGGCCGACGACTTCCCAGTTCTGAAGACACAGGCCGAGGGCCGAGGCGAGAAAGGGTTCCCAATGGGCCAGCCCTGGAAACAGCAGTGAGAACGGAGCAGGGAGGCCCAGGCGAGACGTGGGCCACGATGGACGCCGCTCTGTGGACTTCCTTGCCGACACCAGGGGGGCGGGACCGCACTTGGCCGTTTCGGTGGCCATGGCAGCTCGGTTTACTCAGTGTAAATTCATTGTATTTCACACAGTTCCGTGATTATTTAGCAGTTTGAATTTTTGTTTACATTTTGTTAATCTCTGTAAAGAAACACATGCTGTCAGTCAGTGAGTGTTGCCTTAGCTCAGGCCAGAGCAAACCCGCGGGTTTTGTGACCAGAAGGTGCGTGGAAACGGCCAGATGCGGCCATGGTCCTCTCACCGCATCCCTTTCGCAGAGGCGCCCTTGTTCAGAAAGCCACTGAGAAGGCATCACCTTGCCTCGGGGAACTTACAGGGCAGAAGCTTTATGTTGCAAGTTCTCTGTAGGAGACTTTGGGGGTCGAGGGCACTGGGGATTCATTTGTGGAGCGTGCCGTGTCGCGATGAGGGTTCGGGCCCCAGACACGCCCGGGAATGGCCCCCGGGCCCCAGCGTGCTCGCCTCAGCCTAACCAGCTGCTCCCCACACGGCTTCCCCTACCGCAAGCTGTAAGGCGTTGACAAGACGTTGCTTCCTTGGAGTGTTTTGAGTCGATTCTCCCACATCGGATGTTGTTGAGCAGTCTCATTCTTGCTCTGTCCTCCTCAGTGAGGGCAGCAGTCACTAGCTGGGCACAGCCAAACAGGGGAGGAGCTCTCGTCACGCGGGGTCCCCGCTGGGTGAGTGGCGAGGCGTTCCGAGAGGCTGGCACCTCGTCATTCCCAGGGTGCCCCTCGGTGCGGCAGCATGTGCGGGGCTCACGGCAGGGCCCCGCCTGCACACGCGTGTGATTGTTCACACCCTGCTCGTCTTCCTCCCCTTCCGGGTACGTTTGTTACAGCCCATGAGCCCAAATTGACACGTTAGTCACCCAGGTCCCTAGTTTACCTGGGCGCTCTGTCTTGGTGTGTCGTACGTTCTGTCTTAGGACAAATGGACGGTGACAGGTATCCATCGCTAGTGTCATACCGAGTAGTTCCACTGCCCCCCAAATCCCCTCTGGTCTGCCCACCGCCCCGCCCCTCCCCCACCGCTGGCAACCACGGATCTTTCTGTTGTCTCCATACGTTTGCCTTTGCCAGGGTGTCACATGGTTGGAATCATAGGGTGTCTGGCCTTTTTCAGCTGGCTTCTGGCACTTAGTGGTGTGCGTTTCAGGTTCCTCCGTGTCTTTTCGTGACTTAATAGATCATGTCCTTTTAGCGTTAATTAATATCCCATTGTATGGACGTACCACGGTTTATCCACCCCCTACAGAAGGACGTCTTGGTTGCTTCCAACTTTGGGCATTTTGCATAAAGCTGCTGTAAACATTTCTGTGCAGATTTTTGTGTGAACATAAATTTCCAGTTAATTTGGATAAATACCAAAAAGCGCGACTGCCAGATTGTATGGTTAGAATAGTTCCCGTTTCATTAGAAACCGCCACACCGTCCCCCCAGCTGTGCATGACGGTCCCTGCTGCTCCGTGCCCTCGCCAGCACTGGGTGGCGTCAGTGCCCCCGTGTGGGCCGTTCTGACAGGTGCGGAGTGCCACCTTGTCACTTGCTGTTGATTCCTTAATGACCTGCAATGCCGAGCGTCCTTTCACATATAATACTAACACTTGTCATCTCTACCTTTTCTTTGGTGTGATTTCTATTCAGATCTGCTCATTTTTCAATTTGGTGGTTTTCTTGTTGATTTTAAGAGTTTTTAGATAAGAGTCCTTTATCAGATGTGTCATTTGCCGATACTTTCTCCCAGCCTGTGGCTTATCTTCTGTGTCTTGATCACCCCTCCTTCCACCTCTAATGATCGTCCTTCAGTGCTCGCCGTGTCGTTTTTAATCTTGGGCTTGTTTGGTTTGCATGTAAGGTTTCATGAGTATTTTCTTCAGTTCAGTAGACTCCCTGTGTGCATTTCAACCAGTATATGTTGTAGGTAAATGCATCCTGGAAATCATTAACTCTTGATTACATAATTGCTCAGAAGCATCTATAATTATTACAAGTACTTTATACATTGTATTAAATTTAGAATGGGTAAAACGTTTTATAAGTTCCATAGTGTAGACATTCTGAACTTAATTGCAATTAATAAGCATTCAGGAATGTGTAAAGTTCTTATGAATGATAATTCTCCCAGTCCTGTGTCAGCGTCAACATCTGTGATTAACAGCTGGGAAGTGATCAATCGCCTGTTTGCTTCTGGGCTTATTGGCTGGAGTAACATGGCCGACTAAGCCCTGCCGAGCCTTGGGGGAGGGCATCCACCCTGGATAAGGTGGCCTGGGAACAGCCAGCCCACAGCTCAGGCGGTTGTGGGGCGGGGGGCTGCTGCCCACCCCCCCCCATGGGCATAGGAAGGGACGCTGCCCTCCGCACGAGGCAGTGAGCACCCGCCCTGCCCGCAGCGCTGACCCAGAGCCTCCTCTGACCCTGAGACAACATCACATGTGACCCCCAAGGCACTTACTTCATCACCGGAAGCCAAGACTTGAGGGGCTGGGGAAGGTAGCAGTGGGCGTAGGGAGCCAGAGAGCAGGGGTGTGGAGGGCGGGCAGAAGGGCTGCTGCAGGACCCGCAGGGGGTCCGCGAGCATGCTGCCGGGCGCAGGGGTTCTTACGCGGGCAGAGTAGCAGGACCCTCCGCCTGCAGCCGGGGCGAAGGTGCCGGAAAATGTCACTGGGGCGCCGCGCTGCTGGGCGGGGCGTGGTGCTTTGAGGAAGACCAGGGGTGCCTGGAGGGGAGGACCAGCTCCCTGAGTATGGTGAGGGGCCGCAGGGGCCCGACTGGGAGGGAGGGAGGGGCTGGATGGGATTGTTTTGTAAACCACAAAAAAAATAAAAATACATGCTCACTGGAGCAAAAGTAGGAAAAAAAGAGCAAAACTTCAGCCATTGTGCCGTTACTCTGAGGCAACTGTGGCTCCGTTTTCTGGGATCCCTGTTCACGTTCTGGCCCGCCTCCCCGCTCCAGGGCCCGCGCCCCCCACCGCCTGTGCTCGCAGACGCTCCTGGTCGCCCCGGGCCCTCAGAGCGCTGATGTCACCCTGGTTGGCCCCACCTGCTCTGGGTTCCGGGAAGCAAGAAAGCTTGACTCTTGGTTACAGTTAATGTCATAATAGATTTTCAATAAATACTTCTTGAGTGAAAGAACGAGTAAATGGAAAAGCAGCTGGTGTGTCTTAAATCTATTGATAAAGTGAGGCCACTTGGAGCCGCCGCTGGTTCCAGCCTCTGAGCCTCTGAGGCCGGGCTGGAGCCCGGAGCAGGGCTGCGGGGCCCTGGGAGCCAGACCCGCTCCACGTGCCTTCTTCCCGGCCACCAGGACGCGTTTCTGCCGGCAGGTATGCTCAGCCACAGGGCACGGGAGCCCTGCGGCGTGGGAGAGATGTGTCCAAGTTGTTTTCTAGACAAAATATTGAAATTCACTCTTGGACAAGTGATATTTCTACATACTTCAGTCTACATTTGGGTATTTTGTGTATGCGTGTACACATACACATATATGTGTGCGTTTTTTAAGCTTAGTGAGTTTTATAGGTTAGAATTGCATCCTGTTTTTTAAAAACCATAACTGCCTTTACTAGGACCAGTTTTTTTAAAGTATTTGTGTTGGCTGCTTGCACTGTTTTGTGTGAAATGCCCGTTTGAACGTGGCCCGTTTTTCTGTTGGCACCTTCCTGCCTGGTCTGTGGGCTGCATCATGGAGCATATAAGCCATTTGCTTTTATGTACATTACACAGTTCCCTCCGCATTGAGAAGTTTCAAAACTAGTAGCTGAGTCTTATTCATCTTGAATTTCCCCCTTTGTGAGTCACGCCTTCGGGGTCTTCCTCTCCCCACGCCCCCCCATAGCTGTCCCTCCAGGCAGCCGGCCTTGCAGATGGGAGAGTCTGTCCGTCCCCTGCTGATCTGAAGGCCGGCGTCCCCTTGTCCTCTCAGCGTCCCCGTCTCCGGCCGGGAGCTGCCCGGGCCTCCCCACCCCGTCCAGCCCCTTCTGCAGGTTGGGACTAAGCTTTGAAATCCGGCAGAAGGCGCCCTGCAGAAGGAGCGACTTTCCTGGGGCGAGAGGAAGGGTTTGACCCTGGGGAGGGGAGCCTCTGCTGCGCCCCGTTCCCTCTGTCCCCCGTTATCAGGGAAGGCTGTCGGTTCCCATGGGGCTGAAGTGAAATGCATGTGCAGCGGAGCATGTGAGACAGTAAAAATGACACTGATGATCATTGGTTATGGAGCGCTGGTGACAGGCCGGACACCGTGGCCAGCTTACTCATACTGTCCTGTGGTCTCCCTGTGGTAGGGAGAAACCCTAGGTGCCTGTACGGAGGTGACGGCGCTCACCCAAGGTCCCCCCGCTCCGGAGCCCTGGGCCAGGTCGCCCGGGGCGCCAGCACCGTGAGCACACGCTGTGGAAGTGGCCAGATGACAGGGACATGTGAAGCCAGGGTTTATCTGACCACAGGGTCATCCAGTCCACTCGGGGCTCCTGGCCAGGACCCCGTCCCTGGGGGCATGACCTCCTAGTGTCTCCACAATCATGTCTGGGCAGAGGCCCCAAAAACCTGGTCCCTAGGAGTCTGGGGCCGAGCTCTGAGGGCTGTCCAGGCAGGCGCGAGTGTGGCCTCGTCCACAGAGGCAGCGGCCTGTGCCCCAGGCTCCCGTGAAGGCCTTGGTGCGGGGCCGGCGGAGAGAGGCGGGGAGGGAGCCCTGGTGGCTCCCGCGTGTGAGACTCATGGTGGCTGTGTCCGCACAGGCAGACACTAGCGGATCCAGCGGAAGGAGGCCCTGCGGATGCCCGGATGTTGAGGCTTCAGAAAGGGCTGTTGTTTTAAACACATCACTTTGCTTTTTTAAAACGAGTTCTTGTCAGAGACATCGGCAACTTGATTCTTGCGTTACACTTTTGTCTACGTTTAACATTCCGGAATATATTTAGACAAGTAACTATATAATGTCACATCGGCCATAACTGAAGGTTGTGATCACAAAAGTCCCCACAGATCTTTTACCAGTGTGTCTGTTTCAGACTTGGCTGGCCACCCCACGTAGTAAGAACCACGTCTTACGCTGTGACACAGTATGTGTACGTGTGTGCTCACATGTATGTACACACACACACGTAGTTGAAATGGAAGTCCTGTGCAGGAACACTTACTAAAGTGCATCGCACTCCCTCCTGTTTTCTTCTTTTTTTCAAGAGCTCGTTGAAACCCACCAATGTGATTTCACCTCCTGCTAATTGTCATGACTCACATTTTGTAAAGCTCCATCCTGAGAACACAGGCTCCTGGGCCAGCGTTTGCGTGTTAACTCTCACCCAGCTCAGCCCGCTCGGCCTTGAGTGCCCTGGGGAAGCCCAGGGGAGCGGCTGCGTGGACCCCTGTGCCCCCGGCGACGTCTGACTGCCAGTTGGCACAGCCCCAGACGAGCTGCGGAGCTGGGCAGGCGCGCTGAGCGGAGCCCCGCCGGCGAGCCCCGGAGGACGGAGTGCCCACATTCTCCGGGCCGATCCCAGCTGGACGATGCCGGATGCACACAGCCGTGCCTGCCTCGGGAAAGTATTTGGCCTGGAATGTCCATTCTGGGTGGTACTGTCCGCTGACATTGGCATTCATTTGTGCCCGTTAATCATCTTGTAGACTATTATGAGGGAGGTCCCCACGAGAGGATAGGAAAATGCCATGTAAAGGAAAGGTCACCCCAGAACGAGCGCTCTGAGATCAGGCAGGCCGCTGGGAGAAGGCTGGCGTGGGGGCGGGTCCACTCGGGGACTCGGGCGGAGGCTTGGCGACAGGGACGGGGGCGGCTCCCCCGCCATTGGAGAGCCTGTTGGAATCCCTCCCAGCAAGCGGTCAGACAGTCACACCACCGTCATATTCATGTGTGTGACCCCGTGAGAGCATTTCATGCACTAATTGCGATGGACAGCAATGACTTTCAGAAACCCTTGGTGTCACCCTGCCCGCCTCCCAGGTCCCCGCCCCAGCCTTCAGACTCAACCGGAAATCCTCACACATCCATCCTCCACCCCTTCTTCTCACTGCCTCTCTCCCCTGGAGGGCAGGACAGCCGACCCCTACTCCTGAATGATCCCCCACCATGCCCCACAGTGATGCCAGGGGCGGCTCTCAGAAAATGCCAGTTAGCTCGTGCCAGCTGAGTTTAGGATCCCAGTGGTCCCCAACTTCCTGCGCCAAGATGCCCAAAGCTTGCGGCAGGCCCCGGAGCGCCCCACTCCCCAGCTTGGCCTGGCCTCAGACAGCCTCCTGTAGCTCCCAGCCACCCCAGGAAGCTTCTCGGTTTCCGAACACATTGTGTGTCTGGTGCCGCCTCACCTTCCAAGACGTGTGGAAGCCATGGCATATTGTCTTCCACCTTGTCCGTCTCCTAAACTTCTCCCCTTAGAGTGCTGCTCATATAAGCCCCTCTCCTTTGAAACCTTCCCTCGTTATCGGGGGCATGGCTCCCTTCTCCCCATGGTCCTCGTAGCACTTTGTCGATTTCTTTATTACATTACCTGGGCTTTTCTGCTTTCCGGTGGGGGAGGGGAGACAGTGCCTGTCTGTCTGTCCAGGTGGACCGTGAGCTCCTGGAGGACTCTCGGTGCTGGGCTTCTTTCTAGTCCTGCTGGCCGTTGAAAGTTCACTTCTCAGTTGCAGCGAGTGAAGCGTTGTTACTGTGGGAGATAAGAGGAAAGCAGTGAACTGGGCCGCCACAGCTCAGGAAGGCCGAGGAGGAAGCTGAGGCCGCCAGCGGTGGTGCCGAGGCCATGGCTGTCACCGCAATTATTAATACATCGTCAAGAGACATTTTGGGGATTCCGCCATATTTTGCATGGTTGCCAACAAAATGTTGACAGTTGTATTGTGGTTAATAAATTCATTTAGATTTATAAGCATTGTTTACAGAACCTGTTTGCCTGCTGAAACTCCAACAGCATCTGTTCCTTCTGACTAATTAACTGCTAATTACGAATGAGCTTTGTGTGTTTGTCAGTGTAACTGGCTCATGCATTTTGTAAGGAACATTAACAAATTGATTTACATAGTGGCACAGCAATCAGAAGAGTAAACTGAACAGCACGCTGCGAAAGCCCTTTCGGAAAGCCAACTTCTGATGCTGTGAATATTGTCAGTTTCCGGTTACCTTTGTTCTTGGGTGAAGGTCCAGTGATCAAAAGCAGTATTGAATGAGTAATAGTCAAATTAGAGTGCTGGTGACAGAGACCCAAAGAACCGGGCCTGGAGCCGATGGGGGGAAGACCCAAAGCAGCGGCCCCTTGGGAAACACGACCTGTGGCCTGTGGGAATGCTGCGCTTGCCTCCGATCGCTGTCGCTTATATAATGCTTCCCATGCTAATGGCACAGTAAATGTTTCGGCCTGCAGGCAGCGAGGCTCTTGGCCAGAAATTTGAAATCTGTTGTCCATCACCCTTTTTTCTCCTCCTGGGTTCTCAGATTTCAAACTCCGCGGATGCTCGTCATGTTTTTTAAGAGCAGGCATTTAAAATTAACCAGTTTACACGAGTGATTCCAGAAGTTCAGGGCTCATCGACTTTGCAGGGAGATGATGAAGGCAGCCAGCCCCCTGCCTCGCCGAGGCGGCCTCTTTGCATCCTAACAGCTCCAGAAGAATCAAGCCCCTGGGGTTTGCTCTGAAGCTGCCTCCTGGGCTCGGGCTAAGGGACAGAGAAATAGAACCGAAGCCAGAGAGATGTGAGCACAAAAAGAAGGGGGACTGTGTGTTGCGTGGTGAACATTTATTTTCATGGTTACCGCTACAGATATTTCAGAATGCGTCTGTTATAAACGGTGGGTCATGAACCGGCGGGCAGATGGAGAGCGAGTTCAGAGGTTTTGAGAATAGGTTAAATATGGAAACAGTGTTACATTAAAAAAAAAATACTAGTAAGTGTTTACTGAAACGGAACGTCTGATAGAAAGGATCAAAACACAATGCCAGCATGAGCCTTGAAACAGGCCTTCAGAAGCAGGACTGCAGGGAGGTGCAAAGATCTGAGCTTTTCAGAACGAGACCCTGTGGACCCGCTGTGCTGTGCACTGGGGCCAACCCCCAACCCTCTCCAAGCCTCATTTAGCTCATCTGTACAATGGGAATGATCGAACAGTCCTCTTCCAGGGTTGCTAGGTAGATCGATGAGATGATAGATACCCTCTGTTCAGCAGGTGGCATGTAATAACAGCTCAGGAAATAGCAGCTATTGCCATCATCATCTCTGCATTCATGTAAAAGTAAACATAGGTTAAACACCCTATATTCAACTTCATTAGATCCTAGTAATTGCATATGAAAAGAGAGTCTCCCTTCTCATCAATACATTTATTACTCTTAATTTTAGATAAATGTTAGAAGTTTAAGCAAGCATGAAAACAGTAGCTGGGAGTGGAGTACAAGCAAATAGAGTTTTAGGATAGAGTGGCAAAGTTCTTACAAAGCTTAATGTTTGTGTGATGCGTTTCAGTGATAACTGAGACCCCTGATGAATGTCATTACATGGCAGTACTGGTGAAGAGCCAGCTGCCGTCGGCGACGTGTGCCTCCAAACTAATTTTGCTAGACGTGAAAAAGAAATGATTTGCTGTGCTGTTTCGTAAGTAGGAGGAGGAATTGGAACCAGGCTTTCTGGAGTGTTCTCTCTTTCTTGCAATTTTTCCTGTGCATGAGTGTTTAGAAGACTAAATTAATTCAAAATAGCTGGCTCCAATATATTACGAAATGATTCAACTAACTATAAATAATTTCAGGCAGCAGTTGCTGACCATGTACGTGTTTACCACTGTCACAAGTTACAGAAAGAAACTGGTTTGAATGAGATGCCGTCTGTACTCCGGAAACTCACTGTCTAGCCAGAAAGCCAGGCTTGTCTCAGGAACGTAGCTCATATCAGACTCTGCTAGTTGCTGCAACAGAAAGTTCCAGGGGATTCACTCTGGCTCCGCGTTGCATATGCTCTGTCCTCAGCTTTTCAGTGTTGGCCATGGATGACCTTTCGTGAACAGAAAGCCTTTTGTGCTTAGAAGCTAAAATTGGTAAAAGATTAAATAAATAAATAAATAAACAAACAAACAAACAAACAAACAAACACAATTTTCTGGACTTACAGTGAAAATCCAGTTTCTTAGACTTTCTGATAAAATTTGCCACTCAGAAATTTTAGTTTTGGAAATGGAAAGCTGTTCTGTAAGCTACCCACAACAAACAGCATGTATTCAAGAGACACACTGTTGCTATTTTAGTATTTAGCAGAATAGCCGTGTTGGATGTTTAATGTGACAGAGGGCTACGTGTCAGAATACATGCAGGTGGCTTTTCTGTCCCCGGGGACTGATGTCTGCATTTAGTATGAAGCGATCTTTTGCGGGCAAAGCTTATAGACAATAGGAGGATTTTGAAACAAAGTGTCTGAGAAGGCAGACATACCTTTTCCATTTAAATATTGCACAAGGGACTCCAGAAAGCCTTTGGGCCAGTGGTCCTGGCTCTTGGAGGCACATCCGTGTGTGCCTCTGCAGAAACGTGCAGGCACGCCCACTCCATCTGCGGAGGGTCAGGTCCGTTTGGGTTGAGTCTGGTTCCCATTTTCCTGGTGATCCTCAGTCTAAGATTGTCCCTCAGAGTCCCCTGGAGACCTTGCAGACCCAGCACCCCCTGGTGGCGAGGGAACCAGAGCCCGGCGGTGGGAACGGGCTCTCGTGGGAGGGGAGGCTTGTTTCCCGTCAGCTCTCCCAGCCGTTCCACCTCCACCCCCACGAAGAACCAGTACTTCCGGGGAACCTTAGGCGAAGGTGAAGGAGGCTGCTTTTGCCTCCTGTCCAGAAGTCGTAGGAAAAGGCTTATCTGTACTTTCACACATGACATGGTTCCTTATTTGCAGAGTCTCATCATTTGAAAGATATTTTTGTAGTTTGATTTCCACTCAGAAATAGATGTCACCAGCACAGGATGAGAGAAACTTATAAAGAATTATGAACTTCTTTTTTAAATGAGAAAGTCAATGAAGGGCAGCAGCATAACCAGAAAAGGGGAAAATTAAAATCTGAAATAATTTATGAGCAAAATAATTTTCCAGCCACGAGTGTATTAGCTGTTTACTCAAAACATTGGAGAGGGATGTTTGTAATCAGATCCTCTTGTGATCTTTGGGGACTGACTGTCTCCTTGCAGCCCACGGTTCCCGCTTTCTCCCTCCTGGACTTAGGGGAGCGTCCAGCTGACACACCTGTTGGCGGCCAGTCTTGCGTGACAGTGAGCCATGCAGTGGCAGCGATTCTGATGGCTTCAACCATTGTGGTACCATGCGAGAGAAGAAATGGCTTAGAGACCCAGTACCGTGCTGTGTATGCAGGGAGAGAGGAAATACAGCTCTCCCTCTGCCGTATTGTCACCTGTGCCTAGAAGGACTTGGGAACACCCCCTCTCTGCCTAGTCTCTCTCTCAGCTCCTTTTCTAACTCCTCCCTCTGGAAGCCTTGCCAGGTGATGGGTCAAAACTCCATCTTCAGGTGTTACTAGCAGTAGTCAGGCCTGATGGACTTAAATGTTGTCACTCTGGCTGCAGGATGGAGGCTGATCAGAGGGACCAGGAGCCCCGTTGGGGGAAGGTAGGCAGAGCAGTGACCCAGCGAGAGCCTGCTGGGCTTGTGAAGGTCATGGCTACAGGAGTGGGGAGGAAGGGTCCTATCTGGGAGATTTTATGGGAGTGGCATGCAATGGACAGGACTGTTTGGATGTAGCGGGTGAGGGAGAAAGAGGAACGAGTGACACTGAGATTTCTGGCCTGGCCACCTTCATAGACGTTGTTCCAGGCACAAGGTGATAAGTGGAACAGTGAATGGGACCACGGGAAAAGCAGCACGTGTAGCTTTCAACGTCCTAAGTTTGAGGAGCCTGTGAAATAGCCAGAGCGAGCCATGTGGTGGACGCTCCTACAGATGAGGGTGTATGTTTAGGGATCACTGAGACAGAAATGGCAGTTGCATCCATGAGTATATTTGAGGTCAAGGAATCACAGAGTGAGAACAGAGGGCTAGGATGGCATCTGAGGGACTCGGGTGTTATAAGAAAGGGCAGGTGAAGCTAAGCGACTGCTGTCGTGGGGGAAAAAGAACTTGGCTTTTTAAAGAGGCAGATAGAATAGGAAATGGACTAGGAAGCGTCCACTGGCTTGGGGGACAAGGTCATCCATGACGTTGAGAGAGAGGAAGCTAGCTGGCAGCTGTGGAATAACCAGCAGGAGGGGAAGATATGGGACTGAGAGTGGACCGCACGTACGGGAAGCCCGCCTGTGACGGAAAAGGGACAGACAGGTCTAGAGGTTACTGGTTTACATGTAATAATAAATGATGCAGTAACGAACTGTTCCTGTTCAGAAGAGAGGTTACCAACAGTCTCATTCGTCAAGAAACCCTGAATAGATATGGATTTATTTTCAGAGTAGTCACTTGCTTATCATTTAGCAACTTATAACTAATTCCCCATGTTTACCTAGTCCCGAGGCCATGCTAGGGCCTGTGACATGGCTGTATGTGTGTGAATATGGATCTTCCCCCAGGCCGGTTCCTTCCTTCCACATGGCGCTGGGTCTCTGTCGTCTTCTACAGTGGCTGAAAGAATACATTATGCCACGCACGCGTCCCTTCTCACAGACTCATCCTGGTATCATTTCTTCATGACTCCCTGTCATCTCCCCCCATACCCACCATTCTCCTTCCACTATCGCCTGTGAAGTCTCACCTTCACAGTCATCAGTGCGGTACAGAACCGGGAGCCCAGAACCAGGAAGCATCTTCTACTTGGACGTCCTCCCGCCGCGTGCCGCGCGCGTGGCCGAGGTCCCCTCCCGGAAGCATGCGCTCACACCTCCGCGTGTCCCGGAGTGGGGTGTTCCCTCCTCTGTCTTAGTTCCGGAGCCGAGGTGCCTGTTCTAGAGCGAAGAAGCCACGCCCGCTCGCGCCGCTGCCCCTGACGCCTCAGCCCAGAGTGGTCGCTCGCTCTAGAGCACAGACCAGGTGCTGTGACGTGCGAGTTCCTCAGAGGGCTTGCTGGGTCGGTTCACAGGGGAATCCATCTTATTTCTACTGACCCCAACTGACACCTGGCATTGCCCTCATATATGAGCGTAGGCAACAGCCCACCGTGGGGACGGCCGGGCCTGTGACTTTGTCACCCACGTTTCACCTCCCCTGGCAGTTGTCACCCATCATTGGATGGGTTGCTTACACCCTTACTGTTCGGGAGTGTGGTAGGTTTGCGATCTGCCGCTAGATCTGACTTGAAGTGTGAAAGACGCGTGTTGTTTACCTCAGATCTTTCTTTTTTTAGTATTTTGGTTACTGTATTTCAGTTTGCTTGGTTCTTCTGTGTTCCTGTGAATGTAAAGACATGCTTCGTAGCAGGGATCCTGTGGGAAGCACCAAGAAGGACTCGCCCTGGCAAGCCTCCCTGTGGATTCGTGGTTTCCCAACCCATCAGTTTTGTAAACTGAAAATGTTCTCAGGACATAGGTGCACTTTTATATAAAGTTAAGGTTACAGGTCTTCAAACTTAACACTTTGTAAGCGGGCATTTGAGCTATATGACGAGTTTACTCGTTTCCCGCAAAAAATGTGTTAATGGGAATGTTTGTCGCCCTCACATCCCTCTCCCTCCTCGGGTTTCACCTTGGAGTCCTCCGAGGCCACAGGAATCGGCCAGGTCATGTCACTGTTGATGCCCCAGGTGCCCGCCTCCCAGCCCCGTCAGGCCCCTCCCTCCTGTTGGAGTTTCCCGGGGAGACTGGCGTGCCGGGCTCGCTCCATCCCTCCCAGACTCCGGGTGTGGCCTCTTTCTCACCTGGACTGTCTCCGCCCATCTCCTCCTCCCCCGGCCACTCTTCCCGCCCCCATTGGGCTCTCCCTTCCTCTCCTTGGGGACACTGTACAATTGCTCCGCCTGCCCCCGCCACGCCTTCCGCACCACTTGTGTCGCCGCCCAGTGCAGCCTCCATCCGGCCCCATTCTCCTGGTGGAATTGTACCTTCTGGGGCCTGAGAGTCACTGCCATTTCCACTGAGGCGACACCCCCCCTTTCTTCTCTGGGATTCCTGCACCTCACCCGCAGAACCTCTGGGTCGGTGCCTTTGCCACTGTCACCTCCCACGCTGTGTGACTCAGCCCACCTCATCGTCCCTGGGCTTCCAGCTCTTGGACCCCTCGGCCCTGAATCGGAGAGCTCTGGTAATAGGCCGACCAGCCCTCCCAGCCCCACAGCCTTTTGGGATCTTTTCAATATAGGGACAGCTCCAGGTGGGACCTCTCCACCTGGCCTCAGGATGTCACTGGACTTGGGCTACCTGTGGCCAAATGAAGAAAAATGGTCAACACAGGAGCTGCAAACAGTGCACTGTCGGGCCAAGCGGGCACTTTTGATGCGTGTGCTCAGGGGGTCGGGCTGTGGGTTTGCTGCCTGAGGAAGGCACAGAGGCGTCCTCACTCACGCCCCTCTTACTCTGTGACCCGTCTTCCCAGAAAGTGCCAGGTTTTAAAGGAAGCTAGGAATCTGGGTGTGCATCTCAAATCTTGTTATTTTTAAATGGTGGCAACTGATTTCAAAACATGTTCAGTATTTGTCTGGTTAATGTGACCACTTCTGGGATTGGAAGATCCAGCGAGGCAGGATCTCGGCCCGCACCCCGCACCCTCCTTTCCCAGGAGGCATCTGAGCACCGCATTCCAGGCCCGCTTGCCCTGCCTCTGTCCCCGCCAGTGTCCCACGCACGCCACCACCATGTCCCCTGCATGTGTGCTGCCTCCCCCGCCCACCTTCACACACGGAGTTCACTCAGCGCCGTCCCTCCACCCGGCTCGTCCTGCCGGCCCCGGCCGGTCAGCGTCGCCTCCCCCCCAGCAGCCCTCCGGCTCCCCGCTCCCCGGCCCGAGGGGGCACCTCTTTCCTGTGCCCCATCCTTCATTCCTAAAATGGCCTCTGCACACGCACGTCATGGTGCCTGTCACACTGGGTCAGGGTAACTGGTGGTTACCCTTTCCACCTCATCCTCACTGGACTGTACTTCTTGTGGGGGCAGCAAGTACAGCTTACTGTTTGGGGTGCCCCCAGGACCCCCTGGGGACCAGGCCTGGCAGCTGGGCTCTGATGTTGGACAGTCGACAAGGCAGATTACATGGACAGGAGCAGAAACATGCCCCGGGCTGACACTTCATCCCAAGAGCCGATGCATTGGGCAGGGAGCCTCCGGGCAGCCAGGAACGAGGCCATCCCAGGCTCTGAAGGGGGCAGAGGGTGTGCGGGGTGACCACCCCCCCCCCAGCCGCATCCTCGGTCAGACGACGTTCATGGCGTTCCACCTGGAGCCAAACCAGACTGGGCGCCCGCTTCCATGAAGGCAGGTGTTTACAGAGCAGGCCCAGAGACAGGCTGCACCCCATCACTCATCAATAGGAAGACAGCCTGTGGGAGCAGCTCAGTGAGCTGTGCTTCTTGGGGACACCCTGTCCTTCGCCATGGGGTCACCTCCAGCCCTGCCACTCTGCAACAACCTCTTCTTCTCACTCTTCCTTCCCTGAGCCCCGGGTTTACTTGTCTACCTCAGTGACGTCATGGCGTCACCCAGGCGGGAACGTGGGACTGCCCCGGGTCCGTTCCTACCCGCTCCTGGACAGTCACCCCCCGCCCACTTTTTGTCCTAAATACCTGCCCAGTGCCTGCCCTCTTTGGGGGGGCCTGCCCCCTTGTTCTGGCCCCGCCCTGGTGCTCCTGGGGACCCCTGCGCCTTCACTCGGCCTCCTGCCCACTCATGTGCCCACCTGCCCTTCTCCTGGCCAACTGTGCAGGGGGCGTCCCCACGGCAGGCCTGACTGCTATCCTCGGAAAGGCCGCTTGCGAGGTGGCCCTTGATTGGCATCTGGAACTGGGATTTGGGGAGGGTTCCCAGCATTCACTGAACTGAGAGGAGAGGCTCGCTGTGCTTAAACTGTACCAACAAGATGGTTTAGGCTGAACACCTGCTTTCCTCCTGGGAGTCTGGGATTTGGGTACATGCCAAGCAGAGCGTGCCTGCATGACCAGCCCCCGTAAAACCCTCTCATGAGCTTCTCCAGTAGACCACACTTCACACGTCATTGGGGGAGGACTTCAGCATGTCCTGTGTGACCCCACTGGGCGAGGACTCTGGAATCTGCGCCCGCTGGCCCTGGCCTTCACCCCACGCGCCCTTTCCCTCGGCTGATTGTCCATTGTATCCTTCTGCTGTGACAAACCACAGCTGTGAGGACGACTGTACTGATTCCCAAGTCCTAGCGAGTCATCTACCTGGGGGGTGTCATGGGGGACCCCCGGCACACTGAGTCTGTTCGAGAAATCTTTCTTTCAGTGTGTGCCCAGACTTACTTTGCCATCACACTTGCCACGTTTGGTTGAGATTGTGCAGGTGTGTTTCTGCCCAGAAGCCGGTGAGTTTGAAAGACGCACCCTCCAAAACGGCTTACTGGGCAGTGGGAAGTTGGGGTCTGGAACTCAGGAGAAAGGGGATTTGAAGAAAGCCATTTATTGGTAAGTTCTTACCCCGAAGTTTATAGACACCCCTGAAACCCAGGTGGGGTGTAGAGTTGGCAGGTCTGTCCTCCGATGGGGGTCCACAGTTTCCAGAAGGCCGTGGCCCCGCCCTGGCCCCGCCCCACGTGGTGAGAGCCGTAGGCGGGCTGACATTTCCCGTGTGAACATGTGGTGGTGTCGGAGGCCACAGTGGGGGTCACACAGGCAGACCGAGGGCCCCGGGCTCGGCGGCACCTGAACCCAGAGGCTGAAACCAGGAACACTTTGTGGGGCGTTGTGTTGCAGTTTGCAATTGGGTGCCTGTGAGAAGTGGGGTGGGGTGGACAGGATCGGAAACTGGGAAAGAAAAAGACAGTTCCAACCAGAAAAAGTCGTTGCTTTAGAAAGCAAACCAGACGCTTGTGTTTTCCTCTCAAGTTTGGCCTTTCTGGCTGTTGACAGCTCCCCAAATTCAGAACCCCATTTCCACCCACGTGCCTCTTGCTTTAGGTTTTGCCCAAAGAGGAATGAGCCCCAGCAGAAAAGATCTTGCTGGAGTAGGTGTGTGTACTCTGTGTTAAATTCAGAAGTGATGTGAGCTCTTCATAAATTATTTAACTTGAAACTCATTCTGTATAGAAAATTACATCTCTGAAAAGCTATGACAGGGTTACAATGAAGCAAATTTATCGTAAAACTGTTCTCGTCACAGTAACTTAAACTGTCATTTTCTCAAACAAGAAACATTCCCAGTGTTTTTGAACACTCGTAACTTAGGTAACACAGCCAGCACCTCTAAGGAGACGGTTTCTGCCACTCCGGTTAGGCCCCTGCGTCCTAGGACGGCTCCCTCTCGGGGTTCATCTGCCGGGACAGCGACTTTCCCACATGACACCTGACCTGCAGTGTCCCGTCTGAAGGTACAGCCTGAGCCGACCTCCCTACATCTCTCCTGGTTTCCTCTCCCCGTGAGGCAGAAGCCCCGGGAAGTGATCTCATGCCTGGCACACATTTCAGCCGTCAGAATGAGAAATTGGACTTTATTGGGTGGCCTTGAAAGTTACTGCCCACGCCAGGATTTTACAGTCTGGTCGTACCCTGGGGGTTGGGGTGAGGGGCTACACCCTTTGACAAAATAATTTCTGGTTGACCCCGTAAGACTGGGTCTTGCTCCCCGGCGCCTGGGGTCTTGCTCCCTGGAGCCTGGGGCCTTGCTCCCCGGCGCCTGGGGTCTTGCTCCCCCAGTGGACCCAGCCCCTTGATCACGTGTGTGCTCTAGAGGTACCCTGGCCGTGTTGTTCCTTAAGGCTCTAAGTAAAAATGACTTTGTTCCGTGGCGCTATGTTAAATTGGCTGGTTAATTCTGGTGTTATTTACCCTGTAATTCATTAGTTTCACCCCACCATTGGCAGCTGACAGGCTGTAATTTCACGCCTTGCAATAAAAGATGTCTCATAATCTGCTTCATTTAGCAGCAAGAGAATTTAATGAAATTAACTGCAGTCCTAATTATGCCAGTGAATACTAAAGACCGCCATCAGGTTTCCTCAGGAAAAGGACGAGGTCCACCTCGAGGAGGATTCGGAATGTCACTTCCCGGGACAGGTTGCCAGCGTCTTCCTTCCGTCGGCCAACACCGACCACTTAGGACGCCGCGTGTGCCTATAATTAACTGGGTTTTTTTCCGGGTTTCCCAGTGTTCGTTGTTTGCAATCGAATTTGAAAGTTATTCCTGCTGTGGAGGGGTGTTGGTGACGTACACAAGCTGACAGTTGGTTCCACCCCGGCCCCTCCTCCGGTGCTGGTCTGTGGCTTAGGTGTGCATGACGTCACAGCCGGTGGCAGGTGGTCAGCCTGCGGCTCTGCAAGGGCCCCTGGATCCCCCAAACGGCGCCCTCCTCCCTGTCTGTACGGAGCTCAGCCTCTGTACCTGTGACTTCTCTCTGCTCCCAGGATGCCGGGCGGGGACATGCTGCCCACTGCAGGCTCTTACCTGTCAGGCTTGGAGTTTCCACCTGCTCTTGGCCCCGAGGTGCCCGACCCCCTATTCCATGTGTGGAACAGGCCCTGTCGCTCCGAGAAGTATAATGCTCGGCCTGCCCGCCTCTCAGGGCCCCTCCTTCCCTGGCACTCCCTCCTGGGTCCAGGACAACGAGGGGAGAGGAAGTGAGACATGCCGAGGGGAGAGGAAGTGAGACATGCCGATGCTCTAAGAAGCCTGGGCTCCCTCATCCCCACCCGCCTCGCTGCCCTCAGCAGCACCTTTCTGATGCACAGGTGACACAGCATGGCACGGGTTGGTGACATGGCCATGAAGGAAAGTCACTGCTGCATGGGAGCCCATGGGGAGGGGGACGTCGGGGGGGAGCGCCCCCTGACCCTGCAGAGAGAGCAGGTCACATGCACCCGTGAGAAACGCGGTGTTTGAAGTTCAGCGATACCAGAAGCCACGAGTTCTTACTGCTGCCTCTCTTCCTAATCTTAGTTCACAACTTAGTGACGTTTCTCCAGTTCTAAAATTCATCACGTGCCCAGGGGCCGTGACCTGGTTCCCTGGGGCCCCGCACCATGTGTCGTGGGCTCCGAGCCGAAGTCTCCATGTCACAGATCAGCACGTGTCCCGTTGGCGGGGAAACTGTTCTCAGCAGCGTGCAGTTCAGAGCCCACATTTGGAAAATGACGGAAAAATAATGTTTCTTCGTTACTTGAGGCCGCTGGCGGGGAGGGCTTTGTAAAGAAACACTTGTATTCCTGAAAAAAATGCAGAGAATATTCGTGGTCACGGTCACCCTGACGCCATGCTGCCCCCACACGATGCGCGTGTTGCTGTCACGGACGTTCTAGACGTGAACAGATGATGGTTGTCCCACAGCCCACGTGTGTCACGCCCACTCCAGGGCGTCTGTGGGTTTGCAGGCATGCATCCGTTTGGGGGGCCATGGTCTGCTGTGGGCACGGGGTAACGGACCTGCCTGGGCATGTCTAGCAGGCCTGTGTTTAGCATGCTCGGCCGGACCTGGGTCTCCCCCTCGCACTGTGTGGGCCCCCCAAACACACACACACCACCAGACGGGCGCCCAGGCAGAGCTTTGGCTGGATTGGCCTTTTCCGGAATCTACCGTCTAGGGGACCCGGTCGCTGGGTGTCTCCCAGCTGCAGCCCTGGGCCTGCCGGCTGCTCTAGGACCTGAGCTCGCGGCCTGGCCTGACGCGCCTGGAGCCAGTGGTGGCAGCAGCCACCCACCCGGCAGCGCTGAACGTGTACGTGACAGTGTCCCCTCGGCGCTCCTGCTCTTCTCAGCCAGGAGTGCGGGAAGGGGCTCCCCACCGCCACGGGGTTCGGGCTGGGAGGACACGCAGGGGAGAGCGCCCAGGCGGGGCTGACTCCTGGGTGTGGCAGACGCTGCAGCCCATCCCTGGCCCCAGCATCACCCCACCCGTGACCTTCACCCTCCACACACGCACCACGTGGGCCTGGGGACAAAGCCCGTGTTGGGGGTTTTAAGGCAAGGTGTGCTGTATGCTTTTGTCCCAGCCATGCCAGCCACAGCCCTCAGTTCCTCCCCACCCCTGGGGGGCACTGGCATCTGGGCGGGGGGACACTGGGCTCTGACCCCACAAGGTCAGCCCCCGCCCAGGGCCGGGAACCACCCCGGGGGCCCCTGGGAAATACCAGAGGGCAGGAGGAAGGGCTGGGTGTGCCTCCTGAGGGCGCCCCATAAAAATAACCCCTGTGAGGTGGAAGCCGGGGCTTTGGCCGGTGGCCGCCTGTTAAGAGAAGAAAGCGCCCCGAGTGTTTGGATGCACCGCCAGCATGTGTCATCGCAGTCGCCAGAGGTAATTTTGGCGACAAGCAGGAAGGAACCCTGAAGTATTTCTCTCCCAGACCCTCCCAGCTTATTAAAAGAACTTATAGACATGAAAATACATTAAAGTGGGCAAAGCAGAGGGTGAAGGAGATTAACAGCCTCCGCTGAATAGAGCCGACTGATGAGCCGGCCGCCACCGCCGCCGCCTCTGAAACAAGGTGTCGGCAGCGGGAAAAGAAGGTCAGGCCTGGCCAGGATTTCAGGGGGAGACGGGAACTTAGATTGAAAATTCATCAACGCCTGCGTGTTCGCTCCCCCCCTTTTCCCGACTGGGGAGATGGACTCGGGAAAGAGGAAAACTGTTTTGCAGCCGATTCCCCAATTTCTGCTCCCAAATTAAAAGATCCTCTTAACATGCAGCCCAGGCGAGAGAAGCTGTGAAGGGCGCGTTTACGTCATGTCTGTTGTCTGGCTGCTGGGTGCTGTGTTTTCATGCCAGGGCCCAGCAAGGGAGCAGGGCTTCCTGGCAAGTGCAGAGGGGGCCCCAGCTGGAAGCGGGGACACCCCGGAGGGCCCAGCCTTTGGCCAGCACCTGACAGGTGCGGGTGATTTGGGGAGGTCCTTTTAGGAAATTGGGTGTTGGAGAGGCTTAAAAATTGAAGCAAGTATGCTGCGTGTGTGTGTGTGTGTGTGTGTGTGTGTGTGAGAGAGAGAGAGAGAGAGAGAGAGAGAGAGAGAGAGAGAGAGAGAGAGAGAGAAAGTTAGCCGTCAGTCAAGTTTTATCTCTTAATGAATAGAGACTGCTGAAGTAAGGGTTAGGTAATTGAGTTTATAATTAATTAGCCATAACCCTCATCAGATAAAGCAGTTGTGAGGAGTTTTTTTTTATCTCCTTTCTCTCCCCAGGGTCTGCCCTTCTTTGTCCTTGCGCTGACAGGCAGCACTTATCTTGGGCCAGGCCACCGAAGCCCCAGCCTCCGGCCCTCCCCTGGCCAGCCAGCGCCGAGGGCTGGTCAGCCGAGGCCGCATTGTGCTGGGAGGCCCGCAATCAGCCCAGCTGTCCGGGCCATGATGAATTAGCGGTGGGAGTGAGCGCAGAGGTGGACCGCAGATCGGCCCGATAGCGTGCAGGCCGCTGCTGTTTGTCCCCACTTCACCGCAGCTCTGATCTGTGACACTTCCCAACAAAGAGGTTAGAGAAGGCAGAGAGGGAAAATGGAGTGCTCTCCGGAAAGTGGGGCCCCGTACAAAAGAGCCCTTAATTTCTATAGCCAGGCGATTCATTCCACAAAGGGAAGAAATCAATGAGAGCGAATTCTCTTTTCTTTGATTTAAGAAAAAAAAAAAAGTCTCATGTTTTGGAGCTTTGCGTGTTTGGGGTGGAGGGGGTGGTGCAAGCCACAGTGAAAATGGAAGGCATCAAAATCCAAGGTCGTGTACAGGGACATGTCTTCACTGCATTTCCCAGACCATGGGGAGGAAAATCTGCCCCCTTCTCTGTTTAAAGACAGGAACCCCTGTGATTGGCTCAAGAGAAGCGATGGACTTTTTTTTTTTTTTAAAGATTTTATTGGGGACTTGGGGGAGGGGAACAGCGTTGGGAATCGGGGAAGGGGAAGACAAGTTGCTGTCCTTTTGTTCTTCAGTCTAGTTGCAGAGGACGTTGCTTCACTGGCCCATGTTGGTATCGTCATTGCGCTCTTCCCAGGTGAGGCAGATCGGTCGCCGGCCTCTGGATGTCGCTCACTGTGGCTATTGGCAGCTCACGCTGGCTGCCGGCCACTCACTGTAGCCCATGGCAGCCCACTGCAGCAGCGGCTGCAGCCTACACCGTCGCCGGGGCTCGCACAGCCCAGCTCCAGGTGGAGCTGTTGTTAGCTGTAGAGGGCAGTGTCACTGGCCCTCATATGTGGGATCCGAACCAGGGCTGCTGGCATCCCAAAATCAGCTCTTAACCACCGTGCCACTCAGCAGCCCGCAACAGACTTTTTAAGGGACATGGTGTGACTTTGTTGCTGCTTAGGATACTGAGTCAGGGAAATTCCAGGCTTGGATTGTCATCTTGCTTTTGATTGGCTCCTTCCCTCTAGTGAGCCCCCAGGCAGGTCCAGATCAGTCTCAGTGCGGCTGGGATGTGGCCAATAGGAAGACAGAGCCTTTCTTCCCATCTGCAGTGACTGCCTGTTTTCTATGGTCAAGGCCTCCGTTTTGTGTTTCTTTGTTAGCGAGACCAGGTACCCCTTTCCGAGACCCAGCAGTAATTATTTGGGGACTCCAAAGCCAGGCTGTTTTACCAGGCAATGTGACTGGATAATGATTTTGAATGTTAATGAAAATTTAATCAGACCGAATATATTATTCAGCCTCATTTAGGGAGTAAAGTATGATAAGTGCATTTACAAGTGCTGAAATTTATAGAACAAACGAGTTCAATTTTGAGCGGGGTGACGCGAGAGACCCACAGACCGATGTGCTGTGATGGGAGGAAGGATGGTTGTCAGTTCATTTTGGCTTTGGTTAGAAGTAAAGGTAGAGCACTTTCAGAATTGATTTGGGAAATAACATTATTAGTAAAAATTCTTATTGAGTGCCAGCTGCCTTCATCAGCTTCCACTGTGGAAATACCACCTAATGGCTCCAAGTTTTTAATGAAGCAAGTACAGTAAAAATGCCAGTTGTGGGCTTTCTTTGGAGGAGAAGAACTTAGATGAGTGGGCTCATGGGATGATGGACACTGAGGCGTGGCACTCCCTTGTCGGCTAGAGAACCTGGCACCGCCCTATTGACTGAGCCGGTGCTCCACCCAGTCAGCCTTCCCTTACCTTCAGAAGCCTTGGGGTCACCTCCACCAAACCCACGAAGACCCATATATATGGCCAAGCCTTTCCAAGTCGTGTCACAGTTCAGACGGTTTAGGCCGTCTGTTGTTCACGGCCGACAGATAGAAACTGCCACGTGGAGGAGACCACGTGTCCCCTCTGCTTCCAGTGGCATCGTGCACGGGGCCCCATCAGCAAACCACGGGGCTCGGGGCAGAGCGGGCGCGCCCGCCCCCTCCCGTCCCCGCAGGTGGCGTGCGAGGTCCGTGGTCTGCATGGTGTCAGACGGGCCACCCCGGTGGATGTCATCTCCCACCTGGGTATTCTGCCCCCCTCTTCACAGAGTGGGCCCACCTGCAGCAGCTGTTGCGCTGCAAAGTGACACCCAACTCTGCAGCCGCTGGTTCAGGGGCGCGCCCACAAACGTGGCGGGAACAGGGGGCTTGGTGACTCCCGGCCACATGGCGCCGGCTCCTGCCGCTCCCACTCATTAGCCACCATTTAGGGAAGTTCCTTACCTGCCTAAGCTTTCTTTACTCATGTCACCTGTTAAGCTGTGGGCTACCAGGCTGAATGGACGGAATGGTGGTCTGATGGTAGGGTCTCAAAAATGGCCCGTTTTCCCCCTGCTTTACTTTCTTACCATTATTTTTTTTCCATATGAGAGCTAATGGAGCAAATTACGAGAAGCAGTTTTTTGATCATCCTTGGTTTTGAAGCCGGTATTCTGTAAAGTACCCCGGAAAGTGTAGATCACGTTCACGGCCGTAGCCAGACACGTTTGGTCCAAGACCTCACTTTGTGACATGTTCATCCTGGTAGCGTGCTTCAGAGGAAACCCTTGCAGGCTTTCTCTCTCTATTCGTTACTTCTAAAATCTCAGCATCAGTTATTTTAAGCCAGGATGACTCATGGTCCTTACCTAATTCTGTGAAGGGCAGGAAAAGCAGAAAAGGTTTAAAGGAAGAAAAGATGAAGGTTTCCGTGTGTGATGGCCCCCAAACCGGGGTCTCAGTTCCATGTAGGAACTTGGGGTTGCGGGTGTGTGGGGACGCTGGGCACTGCGCCGGCATGAGGCAATGGCCAGTAAGGTGTGGTCAGCTAGGTGGCCGGCAGCGAAGTCTGCCTGGGAAAGGCCCAGCTGGGTATATCAGGGCGTTAGCGGTAAGTAGTATGGCAGGCATTTCAAGTCCAGCCATTCACACATTTATTCAAAAGTTAACGTGTCCTGCGACACAGCTCTCTTTGCTGTCGTTTACTTAAATTATCGTCGCTCTTTCGTAGTTACCGTTATTAGTAAGTCACTTACAGATTTGTCATTGTCCACACCTAATGCTGAGCTTATTTTGCCCTGGATATATTTTTAAAGTTATGAAAGTGGCATTTTACTAAATTATAAATGGAGTGATTCCAGGTTTAAAGATAAACAGAGCGTCGGCCCTCCTTCCCTTTACATTTGTTGCCCGAGCTTCTGGCTTTTCTGTTGTAAATACACATCTCCTCAGAACTCCTTGTCTGACCTCCACGATGCTGGGAAACCCGGAGGCCTGGGCAGGAAGGAGACAGCATGACCTCCGGCTGTGCCTTGGTGGCCCACAAGGCATGCAGGCTGCTGCCTTCCCCGGGGTCAGCCTTGTCCCAGAGGGACCCAGCAGGTGTCCAGTTTTCATCTTCAGGCAGCACCCCGGAGGCTGTAGCTTGTTCTCTTGGGTGTGTCCCGATCCCTGCCGTACCTCCCGGCTTATCTGGGTTGTGCGTGTGAGCACACGCTCCTCCTGCTACAGCAAGGAAGAGGCTTGCTGGCTCCCGGAGCCGAGGGGTGACCTCCAACAGTGGCATCCGGAGGCACCTCTTCACTCTGACCTCTCCGGGCGGGGGCCGCCGTCACACCCCGCTCGCCTCCAGCTTTGTGTGCTGAAACCTGGCACTTGACGTTCCTGTTCTGTCCACACCTGAGGCAGCAGTGGACTTGAGTCAAACGCAAGCCCTGGAAACGGGACCAGCTGCCAGTCCGATACTGAAGCGGTCCCTGTGCCTTGGGCACGAAACGTTGACGGCAGAGAGGTCAACTCGACGTAGGCCACGTGTGGACCCCGCGCCCACAGGCCAAGGTGGGAAGGGTGAACTTCGCAGCAAAATCGGAAACCTGTGGTCATGAGCGTGGGGCTGGGATGCAGGGCAGCCTCCAATAGATGTCCCTGCAGCAGTTTCCCGAAATAGCCCAACTTCAGACAGTGCTGGCCGCTCGAGGCCAAGCCCCAAAGGCCTCATGCCGTGAGCCCTCTAGTATCTGAGAAGCCACTTGGCTTCTGTTGTGTGTAGTCTGGTCAGTGTGACAGCAGAGCCTGAAAGGACTGCTAGATAAGCAGAAAGATACCCAAACTCAATCCCACCATCTTCAACGGGTGCGGATGTATTTATGTGGGAGCCAAGCATTCCATGTGGAGTGCCCTCATGGGAGCACCCCAGATTCTGAGTCAGACTCTCGGCTGATCCCTGGGGTGCATTCCTGGGGTGCATTCCTGGGACCTTCCCTGCAGGGAGCCCCCGATGCAGTTCCTGCCGCCTCCTGTCCCGACCTTCCTGGGTCTCTAACTCGAAGCACATCCTTTGGGAAGAGAGTGCCAGCCAGTGTGCGGCCATTGCTTTTTCAAACAGAAACTGTTATACAGAAGCGGTTATGCACAGACACATCATTGCATAGCGCACACGCACGGTCTGGTTTCCCACCGGGTACCATGGCCGGGTGACACAAGAGCGTCTCCTCCGTGTGTCCACTAGCTTTGGATGGTAGCAAGCACAAGGTCCGTGATAAGGAAAGACTAACAGACAAGCATTTTCTATGTATGCCTGTAACTGATTTCCAGAAAACCAGCACGCGAGCCATTCAGGCATCAGGAAAGGTTTTCCAGGGAGAAGCCCAGAAGAGCCCAGAAGTCTGCTGATGTCCGTCCTTGGAGGCGCCTTTTGGTCTGTGCCCTGTTTCTCGGCCGTCGGACGTGCGGGGTGGCTGCGGCTACTGTGCGCTGCTCGGCGATGCCAGGAACTCGCATTGTTCTGGCTAGGGCTGGACGTTGTTTCGTTTAGTTTTGTCATTTTGGGAAAATGCTTATCTCCATTGCCAAAACCTTTAACTTTGTATAAATTTGATCATAATCCAGGCTATCTAGCCATCTTTAACAAATGCCATCATCAACATTACTGCAGAAAGGGAACTTAAGATGGGCGTATAAACTTGTAATTCATTTAATTTTCCTTTAGTTGGTAAGCAGATAACTATGGATTGTCCCAACACATTTCGTCCAGGGTTTTGGTAACATTAGTTAAAAAAATGAAAAGATAGTGTTGTAGAATATGATCATAACGTCTTTAGAGAAGTGTGTTTATCACACTTCCAGCAGCTCAGTTCTAGAGGGCTTTCTCTATCAATTAAGAGTAGTTTTCCTTATAAAAGATAAGGCTTAGGGTTTTTTAATTTATTTATTTAAAGACGCAGAGCCTTTGAATTGGCAAATTGAACAGAATATATACCTTTAGGGCCGGCTGAGTGGCATGGCGGTTAAGCGCTGGCTTGGGAAGCCAGTGGCCCCGGTTCGGGTCCCACTTATGAGGGCCAGTGACACTGCCCTCAGGAAAAACAAACAAAACAAAAACAGAATATATACCTTTATTTGAATTTTTTTAAATATGGTAATTTAGGAGGAAATTATTTTGTAGCTGTACAAAATTAAGAAAGCAGACCTTTTAAGTAGTTCTCATGACTTTTATCCAGAGCAGTAAAAAGTAACAAATAGGAATTATTTCACAGTGAGTTATATGTTGTGTGCACAATTATATGTACTCGTCACTTGATGCGTACTTCCCTTCATTGGAAGTTACAATGTATCTATCTCTACCGTGAAAGCCCCATATAACATGAAAGGTGGGTCCCCTCCATGCCTATGAAATTGATGAGCCGGGAGAGACTTCCTCATATTTTAATGCCAGCAGGAACAGTCCTCACACCCAGAGCACAGGGGCATCCAACTTGGTGGTAGCTAGGAGTATTTGCTGCTGTAATTGACAAATAATACCCCTCATAAATACTGCCAGTCTTTTCAATTAGTTTTCATCTAAAATTCGGGCGACAAAATGATGGCCTGTCAAGGGACAATGAATGGCAAAAATTAATAAATTGTCTTCTAAATAGAATGGACACTTAAGAAAAATTGGGCAGCCAATTTAGCACAGCGTGAAGCGAGGGGAACCTTTTGTACTGGTGCGGGGGCCTAATGTCCCCGGCTTTATTAATGGGGCTCGGCGGCGGCTGACAGTTATGTTGCTACTGGCAACTTTCTTCATTAAAATTAAAGCCAGCCTCCGATTCCATTAGCCATACTCTGGGCACCTTGCATTTTCTTACACATATTGTTTCTTTTATTAACTCCCTCTCCACCCACGAGAAGTTTTAAAAGAAGTTCAATGGGAGGAATTATTCGCCAAGGGCTGAGCACCGTCCGTTCTCTGTTCCTGGGTAGGAACGGTTAGGACTTGCTTGTCCTATGAGAGCCACATCCTAAAACCTGCAAAGCTCCCTTTTTTTTTTTTTTCTGTTACCTCCCATTTCCAAATGGGGACATAGCACCTCAATAAATCCACATGTTGGGGTCGGCCAGCTTTCAGATAAGAACGACTCATTAGCATCAGACCTAGTTTCTTCCTCCTTTCTGAGCAGTTGCTTGGTTGGGTTTTTTTTTTTGTAAGTTCTGGCTTCCTGTTTCTACTGCATTTCCATAGCCGACTGTACTGTGACACAATAGTAGCCCATCGCTGAGAGAGACTTGGATTTGTCTGGAAGGTCTTAGAGTTATTTTCCCCAAAGGCATTTCTTTTATCTGTAGAACAAATTTCAACCTCTGAAGGAAACGAAATCGAGCTTTGCTGAACAAGTTCTGAACTATTGGAAAAGCGCAGCTCTGGGAGCAGTGAAAGGCCTGAGATGCCTCTGGCCTGAGCGCCAGCTCTTTGGGCAGCTGGAAGTAACAAAGAGGCCGGATTCTAGAGCAGCCCCGGCCTGGCCTGTGCGCTGACCCACCAGGGGCCTCTCCAGAAGGAGCCAGCCTGGGATGCCGTGACACGGTCCCTGCCCTCCCAAACCGGCCGCTCAGTTGCTCTCTTCCGCGCTCAGTGATGATCTGTTGAGGGGCTAACCTTCCTTGGATTGTTCGTCGTCTTTCAGCTTACACCTTACACCAAAAGAAACCCAGATGCTCATGAAAACAATAAAGGAAACAGGAAAACCACTTATCTTGAGCTTCCTGGTCATCGAGGCAAAAGGAGAAGATAGTCGTGAGCTTTGCCGGGAGTCCTGGTGGAAGCGCCTACCTCATTTCCTTTGTCCCAACTGACTTGAAACTGTGAATTGCAGTTGCTTGCTTTGGTTTTTCCTTCAAAGACATGGTTTATGGCATCGTGACATAAGCGTTAGCTTTCTCTAATCACACAGGTCGGTCACCACTGTCCCCCTGCCTTCTAATCTCACAGCATAGATATTAAATATGAGTAGCATCTAGGATCCTGTGAAGGAGAATCCGACAAGTGAAACATCCTTGTCCATTCTCAATTTTGGACTTCAAAAAAAAAACAACGTAAAAAGTGACCGAGGTTCCAAACAGTTCCTAATTAAAGACTGCAGCTCTCTTTGCTTTGCAGACAGGTGATCATTGTCACCACCTATTGTTTTTCTAAAAACTATTTCTGCCATGTTGATAGTGAAGTGAATCAATCGAGTAATTGCTGGAAGGCTCCCTGCTCGCTAGTCGTGAATAAAAGCCGAGGACCCACCTGTCAGGCAGCGCTGCAGTTAGCGGCATTTAAAACCAAGTCTTCGCCGAGACTATCTGTTTGCTACCATGTAGATGTGCAGTGCAGTCCTGCAATATTGTTGATGGGCCCCTAAAGTGAACCGAGTCAAATCTCTGCACACACGTCGGGCCCACGGCACCACCGAGGGCTGTTCCCCCCCCCCCCCGCGGACCCCTCCCCAGTCTGAACCCGGCAAGGAGACAATTGTTACTTGATGACTGAACCCACTAATATGTTACAGTAAATGGGGCATGAAATACAATACTTTATATATAGTATTTACTAAGTGATTCTTACATTGGAACAACGAGGCCATTTTTAACTTGCTGACACAATATTTGCAGTGTTTCATCATTAAATTGTCCTGATTAACAATCAACTTCTGGAGTGAGGCCATTGGAGCAATTTTTTTTAATGCGATAAAATAGGATTTTTTTCTTTTTCTTTCTTGTGTTTGAACACCACTCTGTCCTCTTTCATCTCCTAGATTTGAGCATTGGAAGACTTTGGAGTGCAATCAGGGAGAGCCTGTTTTCGGTCCTCACCTCCGCGGTGCATTTCTGACTGCTGTGGAATTTTATCCAGGTCGTTTATACTAGTAAGGTGTCATAGGTGCCGCTGGATGGTACCCAATAATTAGGGAATGCATTTCCTGTTGATGGTGACAGCATTGTGCCCCTGCCTCTAAGTTGGAGCAGAGAAGACACTGAAGTTTGGTAGAAAGGGGCCACATCCAAGCCACCCCACGGTCACCGTCACCCACACGTGCTGTGTACGATCCCAGGGCAGCCCCTGCTGGGATGTGGGGCGTGCGTGCCGACGGCTGTCTTCTCCTCCTTGGTTCCAGATAAGTTCACACAGAGAAGCTGGCTGCTGTCTGTCATAAGACTCACTGGTGTCCTGGTAGGTGGGTCCATGGGTCCCTGCTCCCCAAGGGAATGGCCCCAGGGCTGACCCTTGACCTTCCTTAGACATGTCTGTATTGATAAGCACGGGTACCCATTTGATCGCACTTTGCAGCAACCTGACATTTCCTCAAATGAAACTGATGGGGCAGTCGCTGGAATCTGTAGAAAAGTCCCCCTGACATCTTAGGTGGAATACAACTTCCAAGGGACCATTTAGGGGGAAGGGATCCATTTTGGACCCTGCCCCACAGGGTCCTGTGTGTCCCAGTTTCCTTTACTTGAGCTCATTGCTTTCGTCAAAGACCAGGAACAAGGGTGGCCCTCCAGCTCCGACTGCCTGGTGACCTTCGCAGAAAGAAAACTAATGCATTCAGTGATGGTTACTTGCGCACGCTCCCACGGCCCCGGCACGCGGCCCTGGCTAGAGTTCATTTTGTGTTTCCAGAAGCACAATCTTATTTTTTTTTCTTAATTTATAGTTTGTTCATGATAGTGTTCAGATTCCAGGAAATTCGGTGGCAGTTGGTGGTCACCATCATTGTCCTCAGAGGGATAGTGTCAAAAGGACATGCTTGGGCTGCTCGCACAAAAATCGCCCGTGGCCTCTCCTGGAGATGAGGGCTGGCACGCCCAGGGCAGCTGTATGATGGAGCCTGTGCCCACTCTAAACTGCACTCGAGGCTGCTGGAGTGCTGTGTTGAGAAGGCTTCTGAGGCTCACATTGCAAGTGCCGCCTGCTGTCAGCGCGGGATAAACAAGTGGGGACCCCTTTGCACGTCATCCCTGGTGTATGTCTTGGCCTAACATTGAAACGTGGCTGTTTGCACAGACCTTTTTCTTTTTTTAACTGGAAGGCGGGTGAGTTAGTCCCTCCGGGTTTGCACTGCCGTCCTCTTCCTGTGCCCACGTCTTTCGTCACAGGCCAAGGGCCCCGGCGCCAGGCCCTGAGTCGCGTCTTCTGTATGCCCCCTCTTTCCAGGGGGCGATGTACACTGACAGCATGTGCAGTGTTGATTTGGCCTCTGCTGAGACCTCTTTGTGAATGTGCTATTCCCAGTCGCCTTTGCTGTGTGGTGACAGTAGGATCGGAGCCCTGCAGGCAACGTGGATCTAAATTCGGGTTTTCCCACTCACTGACTGGCCACGCTACCTGGCCCAGGTATCTCATCTCCATGATACCTTTTACCATTCATGGCAGTGGTCATAGCCATTCCATCGTTTGTTCATTCAGCAAGCAGTTTTTGAGCACGTGTTATTTGCCAGTTTACAGGAAGCAAACACGGGCTAGGTGAGAACGGTTCCGCCGTTGTTTAGCGGGTGATGCAGAAGCGGCCAGACGGGAGGCCCTGTGGGGTCCGGCTGACTGGCAGACCGCCAGAGCGCGCGAACCACGGATACGACTTCCGTTTTCTTTTGGTAGCCACGTTAGAAAGAGTTGAAAAGCATCCACCTAAGACACAAGTAAAATTAATTTTAATAACCTGTTTTACTTAAGTATATCTAAAATTAAATCATTTCAGCATGTAATCAATATAAAAAGTTATCTTTTTTTCCTACTTAAACCTTCGCATTCTGGTGTGTAGTTTACATTTACAGCACGTCTCACCACTGACCACAGGTTGTATCGTCATCGTCATCACACAGGCTTGTGGCGACCCTGGTACACAGGGCAGGTCCCATGCGATGGTGTCCCTTGGCCGACTAGGAGGCCGAGCCGGGGAGGTGGGGGGGCAGGGGAGTGGGTCCTGAGCCCAGGGCCACTGAGGCACCTGGGTCAGCGAGCACACGACGAGCAGCTGCAGGTGTCCCCAAATACAGCAGTGCCACAGGAAGCCGGTGTAGGCGTGACGGGGTTGACAGCAAGCTGCCTGTGGTGGGGCACCAGGGGGTGGTGTCCACAGCTGTGGGTGGCATTCCCTCCGGGAAGAGTGTCCCTGAAACAGGCTCTGAGCAGTGGCACCCAGGAGTCAGGTGGGAGGCCAGAGGGGAGCGAGACCAGGGTGTATTTCGAGGAGAACACACGCTCCTGTGTTGGCGAGGGGAGAAAGGCAAAGCTCCATGCGGAAGACACGTCCTAGCTCAGGAGGAGAGAGACGTCCCCTGCACGGCTTCCCTGGTGTGTCAGCTTTGACCCCACGAGTTCGGCTCCCTGGCACACACTTTAATGAGCCAGTGGCCCTGGCCTGCGTCACCTCTGTGGCGACGACCGGGTTCTGGGGCCATTTGCCCGAGTGAGGAGGCCGCGGCAGGTTTTCTGTGGGCGCTTTACAGGAACTCCTCTCCGCCCGTCCATGTGTCACTGTCGTTGCACGGAGTGTTTGCTGTGCGATGTCCCGCCGTCGCCTGAAGGCACCTGGCCCTACTCTGTGAGCCTCCCGGACACCGGGCCGTGCCAGCTTCCTGGGCAGCCGACCGAATTCAGTTTCATTTTCTTTGGCTAAAGAGGGGAATCTCCTGGACTCGCAGTCAAGTCCGTTTCCAGACCAGGGTGGGCGCCCGTGCTTGTCTGTGGCGTCACCTCCAGGGGCGGGCTGGGTGGGGGGACAGGCTAGGCCCCCGGACGTGGCTGAGCGGCTCTGCTCCGCCGAGCGGCCCCAGGGTCCCCGGACGGTGGTCACTATTGAGGGGCAGCCCGCAGAGGTGTCCCACAGCCACTCGTGCAGACGCTGTCATCCCTCCCTGACGCCAAAAATCTTGCGACAGAAGGAGGCAGGGTGAAAAGAGAAGAAAAACGAGGTGATCGAGAGATAGTATTGACTAGAAAACTCAAGAAGGGGGCCTATCAGTCCTGCTGGAAACCTGTTTTTTCTTAGTTTCCTTCTCCTTTTCTTTGGATGAGGGAGGTTTTTTACGTTTGCTGTTCTTTTAGCATCCTGAATATATCGCATCTTCATTGTTTTCTTCTGCCCTGTTCAGAATTCATTTGGTGCTTGTTGGGACTTAATTCCGGCCAGACCTGACGCGACGGATAAATCTCTGCAGTGTTACTCAGCGTCAGCATGGTTTTTTTAAAGGTGGGGGGTGGGGGTGGCGACAAACTTTCTTCCCTTCCCCATCATTGTTCTCAGTCTCGTTAATCAGTTGACAAGGTATCAAATTGGATTCTGTGTCCATCATTATTAAAATGTGAAGTGTGCCGGTCACAAAGCATACATTTCGGGGCAGTTAGCTGAATAATTCTTTTCTTTATTATCCCAAATTACTGCTGCGCTCTGGAGAGGGGAGCAGTTTAGCCAATTATTGCCATTTGAGCTGGATTTGTGGGTGATTAGCTCCTGGCCGAATCCAGTCCCGGCCGGCTCTTTGAAGCCTGTGCCGTGTGGCTTTCTCAGCAGTGAGGTAGGAACAGACGCGGCTAATGACAGGAAGGTCACGCGGGTGAGCTGACCTGTGTGTGGTGCAGGTTTGGGTTTCGCAAATAGGGCACCCACAATAACAAGTGTGTCACTAACCCTGCCGTGCATAATCGGGGCTTTATAGGATTGTGGGAGATGCTGACAGCTCAATTAAAGTGTAACCCTTTGTACCCTACAACCTGGCAGAATGACAGAAATATTACTAACCAGGAAGGGGAGGGGGGGTCACGAGGGAGCCGGTTAAAGATCCGGAATCATCGCCTCGGCTCCGCCCCTCCCCCTCATCCCTCCCCGAGCAGCACAAGCTGGGAGAAAAACCTCCATTTGTGGTATAATGGACCCTCCGGAGGAGGGATAGGGAGGCCGATATTACTGTTTAAAAAAAAAAAAAAGAGTTCAGTTAAGGGGGTTTCCTGCTGTTTCTGTGGAATCCCTTTAAACTAGACAGAAAATTGGAATGGAGTGGTGGTGACAGAGCTTGCGTGTGCTGGTCACACCTGGCCATCTCCTTTTACCAGAACGTCCTCCCAAGCATCGTGTGCAGGTTTGCTACAAGCTTTCCGCTTCGGGAGGATCTGGGGAGACCAGTTATTCCGGACGATGTTTTTGCACGCAGCGAATGATTGAGACTGACTGTTTTCGCCTAAGATGTTTTCCACACCTTGAACCACAAGCCGCTGTGATCCATGGTGTGTCTGTGGTCCTGTCATTTGTGTCACACTTGCTTCTTTCTGCCAAATTCTGCTCCCCGTAATGTGTGGCTCCCTCCCCCAGACTTGACTCAGTGGCATTTTAATTGAGTGGCAGGATGTTACCCTCTCCCCACTTCAAGTTCTCAGTGGATTGCTTTGATATTTGGAGACGTTTTAGAACCAGGGCTGTCTGTAAATCGGGATAATTGTTTCAGGACCAACCCTGTGCCAGGAACCGACGTGGGCGCCTGGGAGTCAGAGCCCGCTCAGACCCGCCTGGCTCCCCGGAGTTCCCAGACCCCGCGGGGAGAAGACCGAGTGTCTGTCTGGGGTGTGCTAGACTCGAGGTGCCCAATAGATGCTGAGGGATGGACATCCCGTCGGGAATGAAAGGCGAGGACTCCAACCATGGGAAAGTGACAGCTGACGCTACATGTGTGACACAGGGACCTGTAGGGCGTGTGTGGCGGGACCTGGCATCTCACTGTCCCCTTCTGTGCCGGTGCCGTGAGTAGCTTCTCTGCGACAGCAGTTGAGCACCTATTCACACACCGTGCGTTAGTCTCAGGGCCGCCATCCCAAGCCCCACACATGGGGCCTCAGACAACGGAACGGCCCCCACCGTCCTGGAGGCCGGGAGTCTGGGGTCAGGGCGTCTGCAGGGCGGCTTCTGCTGAGGCTTTGAGACGGCTGTCTTCTCATTGCTTCTCCTCTCTGTGCCTGTGTCCTAGTCTCATAGGACGCTAGTCATGTTGGCTCAGGGCCCAGCCAGTGGCCTCTCTGCACCAGAGTCACCTCTTTAAAGACCCGTCTCCAAACGCAGCCACATGCTGAGGGCCTGGGCGTCAGGGTTTCATGGTGTGAACTCAGGGACCATCTGACTCAGCCACAGCAGCCATCGTCTCAGGGCCCGGGAGATGCTCCCTCACTCGGTAAAGGTGATGGAGGCCCAGAGCCCTGACCCTGCCGCTCAGGACGGAAGGGCAGGGGGTGTCCACCAGGATGGTGGGGACTGAGGGCGTTCAGGGAGAAAGAATAGAAATTGCCGATTGTGAAGAAAGTTGATGGCTGCTGGTTCTTTTGGCATCGTTTCTTGTCTTTTTCTGTAAAGGGCCACAGAGGAAGCACTCGAGGCTCCCCAAGCCATGGCCCTTCCAGGAACTACTGGCCCTGCCATTGGCGGGCGGAAAGCAGCCGTGCGTACGAGGGAACGGGCTGTGTGCTAATTAAACTTTATTTACAAAGAGGCAGAAGGTGAGATTCGGCCCTCGGGCCAGACTGTGGCAGCTGCGGATCCCAACTGGCAGTCTGTCAAAGAGGGCGCTGGCCTGGAAGCCCCTGGGAAACCGGGAATGAGGGAGGCGCTCCGGACTAGACCTCTGACCCCGTGACGGGAGCTGTTGGCGTTGGCACTAGGCCCATGTGGGAGTGATGGAGGGGTGCCAGGAGGAAGCCTGTGCACGCTGCCCCCCACAGCAGACACTTGCGTGCGTGAATTTCCACTCCCTGGGGTCCAGGCATTTCTTGGAAAAGTGTGTGTTTGTTACCTGCCAGGGACAGCTTAGCATCATGAGAGGGCAGGGACAGGGTGCATACGTTTTCATTCTGGGGGAGCAGGGGTCTTCGAGGCCCAGAAGGACCACTTTCCACGGGGAGCCCGTGACACGGGAGAAGGGCCACGCAGGAGAAGGCCGTGCTAGAACCAGCAACCCCCTGCTTCCCCCGTTAACAGTGATGGGCGTCCATCCACCTACCACCCCCTCAAATACAATTATCTACTTTGTTTTGTTTTTTTAGTCAATTAAGCATAAGTCAACCACAAGTTTATTACACGTTACAGGAAAAATCTTGATTAGAAAAAAGTAATAACTGCAGGTGTGAAAAATAAGCAATCGGTGTTCACACTCTTTGGGTCTCCGTTAAAAATGCCAGCTTTTCACTGTTTCCTGTGGGGGCCACGGGGCTGAGAGGAGCCTGGCCGTCTCCTGCCCCCCCCACCATGGCCTGTGCTCGCCCACGGGCCTCAGCGCACTCCGCAAAGGGGATCATCTGGCAACATGGCACCCTTCCTGCTGTGTTCAGGGCTCCCTCCCGTGGGACCAGATAGCGTGAAGCTGTTCCCACCAATTTGTGCAGAAACAGTGGACAGCCCTGTGCCGTCTGTGGGTCCTGGCAGGGCGGTGGGACGCGTCATTCCGGCCAGGGTGCCCGGCAGCATGTGTCGTGGGGCTGCATGTGTGCACCAGCCAAACCCTGGTGCCGTTGGCACCGCAGAGGGAACACAGCACAGCGGCGGTATGCCCCTGCCCTGCCCTGGCTGCCTGTCACGTCTAAAGGTCATCGTATTGAGGAGGTCCCTGAGCTTCCTTTGGTGGCTGAAGATAAGTTGAAGGCGACAGGAAGACCAAAGGAGGCTCTTTTGCTCCTTAACAAACTTAACACATTGTTTGTGGGAAACGAGTAAACTCGTCATATCGCTCAAATGCCCGCATACAATGTGTTAAGGCCTGAAATGATATCAAAAACGTATGTGCCTGTCGGCAAATGAGAGCCGGCAAGGGCAACGTGAGAAGGCGCCGTGGTATCTGGCAGGGGATGTTGCATCGCCTGTCATGAGGGCACCGCACCTTCCAAGCCTCAGAAACATCCCTGGGATCGCGCTGCACGCTAAGCAAACCTGACCTTTTGAAAGTTGCCCCTGGTGGGCACGGGGCCGTTGCTGCATTCAGACCCAAAGCGCTTCCCACAAGTTAGGTGACCTGGCACTTGCCGAAAAGCTGCCTCCTTCTAGTCACTGCAGCTGTCCCAGGCACGAGGCGCCCCACACAGACATGCGCAGACTCACGGAAGCCAAATGCGCATGCAGAGACCAGGCGCCGGAACGCCTCTCTCCACCAGGCGAAGGACCACCAGGTCCGGTGGGCAAAGCAGCAGCTGCAGCGCTAGAAGCCAAATCCGACGGGAGGAAGGCTCCAGGCGGGCAGCCTGTGGCGGGGAAGAAAGGAGAGAAGGCTGTCGGCGCCACAACGCAGGAGACGCCTTTGGTGGGGAAAAAAGGCTGCATCCACCAGGAAACCAGCCGCTGAGAAGAAGCCCGCAGAAAAGAAACGCGCCCAACAAGGAAGGAAGCCTGCGGCCCACACTTACCCTTGTTTATTCCTAAGGTCAGATCATGTGGACAGCTCATTTGGAATGAAAACCTGATCAAAGAAGCCCCCCACCCCCCCAAAAAAAAAAAGATGGCAGCTTTCCTCTGCAGCAGTTTAAAATTCATGGGCCCCTTTGCCTGCTATCAGGAGAATCTGTTCAGAAGGAATAAGGGCGCTAATCATAAGATGCTGAGGCACCATTAACAACAGGTGGTCAGGACTCAAACCTGCCCCCACCCTTTCTTTTCTAGAAGTAGAAACATTATAGATTCTTGAACTTGGGTGGATGTTTTAAACCATAGAAAAACTATTGTCTTTTGAAACTTGGTAATTAGGCAGCTGTCGGCACCCCCGCCGGGTGCAGCAGGATAATTCAATTTGTATCACTACTAAGTCACACACATGCTCCCCTCTCTCAGTCAAACGCGTGCGCGGCCTCCAGCGCCTGTTAATGCGGGTGAGCAATGCCGCCCCGAGAGAAGAGAGCAGTGCTCCACGGATGTGCCCGTTGGTGATCTGAGCCTTCCAGGCAGCCGCCTGCCGCCGGCCGGTGCTCCCGGACCCTGTGGGACCCTGGCCATTCAGTGCCACCCCACCCCACCCCCGTGTGATGACAGTCTCTGTGCCAGCAGATGCCGACGCCACCCGCTCCGTCCATCCCGAAACAAAGACTGATTTGCCTGGTTAAGACCCCCAGTCTCGAATGCGGTCAGTAAATCTTTGCTGGTAAATAATTGTTATCGAGCAGAGTTTTAATATAAATTTATGAGTGGTGTTTTATCACAGCTTGGGGCTGCGGCAAGCACTGAGTGATGGATTTCAGATCGTGCTTCCATTCATTACATTAACTTTGTAAGTTATTTAAAGCTTTGTACACTTAACATTGCTTTTGGCTTTCAGTGACCTCTTGGGACTAAGCAAAGAGTACACGTGACTAATGAAGAGATGACAGCCAGGAGACTACTCTGCTCTCTGCTCCCCCAGAGAAAAAGCACAGAGTGCCTGCCTGGAATCTGATATTTTGGTGGTAGATCTTTAAAATCACAGTCTTTCTGATGTGTCAGTAAATTAACTGGGTGGTAGCAATTAGTTCAACATTTGCCATTTCCAAGTAAGATACGAGATGTCACGAAGCCCTTAAGTTTCTTACTATGCATACAAGTAAACAGTGCGTTAAAGCTTTAAAATTTGCCCTGGAGGGTGAAGTACTCCCGCAGAGGCAGCGTGGCGTCAGGGTGACAAGCAGACCACTGTGTCTCGCTCCCCCGGCCAGGCTGCTCCCTGGTGATTAACCCACATCGTAACGGTGTGAAACAATAGCCATTTCGTTATTTCTCCTCCTCCTGTGGGTCAGGAGTTTGGGCCCAGCTCGTGTCTGCCCCCAGGATGCCTTCCAGGGCTGGCGTGCTCAGGATCGCTCCTTCACTCACGTTCGGTCCCTCGTCAGATGTGATTCAGACGGCGGGAAGTGGACACCAGCAGGTCAGCCGCAGTTATGTGTCCGAGACCTCCGTCCTCCTCCGTGTCGGGGTCTCTCCGTGCTCACAGCCTCCACAGCACAATCCCCGATCTCTTACCGGGCTGCACGGGCTCCCAGTGCCTAAGACTAGGAGCTGCCCGGCCTTCCCGAGGCCTCAGCCGCAGTGAGCGCAGTCAAGTCCAGCACATTCTATCGGTTACATTGAGTGAGAGGCCCGGGACCACACAAGGAGCTGGGTCATCCCTGGAGACCAGCTACTTCAGTCTGCCCTCCCCATGTAGTCTCACCCTGTCACTGCATGTGGCTCCGGCTCCAAGGCCCAGACCCTCACGTTTATCAGATACGATCCTTTCCATCTGAAGACCAGGGTACTCAACAGACGAGCTCGCGCGCGCGCTCTCTCTCTCTCTCTCTCTCTCTCTCTCTCTCTCTCTCTGTCTCTCTCTCTCTCTCTCTCTCTCACACACACACACACACACACACACACACACACTGCTGACAGACAGGAGACTGCAGCAGACGCCCTATTCCATGAGGAGGAGAGGGATCCGAGACCTGTACCAGTTACTGGTCCACAGCATCTCCGAGCCCAGCAGGCCCATGTTCTGCCCCCAGAGGCTCCCTCCTTGGCCCTGGGCTCTGCTATCTGAGCCCACCTTCCTTGTCCGTAAGACACAGCCTGTTTTCACAGTCTTCTTCCTGCTGCCTTTAGGTTTAGGGCCCAGGGGACTCTTTTCATGTTGAACTTTGTACCTTTTAGTGCCACATGGTATAATTCCTTTAAAAATCTTGTGGGTGTGCTTTGTAGCAAATTGCTGTTCATTCCATTAGACATAAGCCAATCCACAGCCCCTTATCTCTCATCCACAAACCTCTAATCAGAAGGGTCCATGAGGGCCTGCCTTCAATCTCCCTGTGTTCTCAAGAAGGGGCTCTGACCACCCTTGATGGGGTCTGTATTCTGAGAGCAATCAACTGACACCCCCTGGATTTGATCTTTGTCCTGAGGCCACTTCTTACTCAGAGTTTTCTACTGGCAGGAGAAACTTGAGGGGGCCCCGGGGTGAGACACAATCTTTCTCATGCCTCAGCCCAGTAGGGTTTTCAATTAAAGATATTTCTTGCGGTGCTGCTTGAAAACTCCCTGCTCCCAGCTTTGTCAGAGCCAGCAGCAAGCCCAGCGTTCTTGGGATCCCCTCGGCAGGTTGCAGGTCACTCGGCACCGAGACGGCGCTGTCCGTCCCACGGGCAGCAGGTCTGCGGCCCCTCCTGCCAGGGCACAACTCGGACCCGTCCCCAGCCTCAGGGAGCCTTTCCCTCACTGTCATTCCAGCCTCCACGGCGGCTGCCATGTCCCCACCGGCCTCAGCCAGTCACGTGCCTTTTATTTTTGTTGCAATGATGCAGGACACTGGTTCTGTTTTTCTTATCTGTCGTTGCTCGAGGATCTGTCCCCAAAGCTTAGTGATTTCAGAGCACTGTGAGCTTATTTCTCCGTTTGGTGGTTCAGGACTGTGGACAGAGCGCAGCATGGGGTCCCTAAGGCGGAAGCTGCCCGGATTTCTTAAGGTTTAAATCCAGTGTAGATGGTGCCACTCACGCTGATTCTGCGGGTGAGAGGGAGGCTCGGGCCTCCCCCAGTCGGTGTGCCATGATTGACACGGGCGCACATACCGCACCGCGCGGCGCGTCGGGAGCGGCCTGGACACCTGCTTCCAGGCTGGCCGTGCCAGTTGGGCAGGTTGCAGCCCTCTGTGTGCCTCAGTGGCCCCATCTGTGAAATGGGGTGATCCACCAGGTCCATTATAAGCTTTCAGTTGGTTAATACTTGTAAGGCTCTTAGAGCAGCTCCCGGCTCACACTGAGACCAATGTCATTTTGAAATAAAATTTAAAAAAAAGAACAGATGTGTAGGCCACTTGAAAGTCAAATAAAGCATTAATTATAACTGATGTCTCCGCTGTGATAGCTGGTCAGTGAGAAACGGTCTTGAGCGAGAGATCGTTTTTACATGTTCAGAAGTGGCATCTGAAGGGTAGACCAAGTACGCATTTTGACATTCTGCCGTGTGGCTTAGCCCTGGGTCACACAGGATCAGAGAGACTTAGAATCATAGGGCCATTCTCCCTCGCCGGTGGAAACTGCCCGCCTGTGCATCTCAGGCAGGGCCTTCTGGCCTCTGTCATCTTCTGGCCAGTGGGATCGTGGCTTCATGTCCTTTAAAAGTTTCAAATGAACTATTTTTAGGCCTTTCCGTTTTCTTGGTAAAGTAGAAAGTGTGTAAGGTCAAGATGACAGAAGCATGGAGGGCTCAGCCTGATCGGTAAGGGGGCTGCCAGGTCGTATTCGGGAGAAGTTTGTGTCCAAGGGGGACAGTGGGTCCACTGTCTTCCGTTGGCCCTTCGGGGGATCCCGCGTTCAGAAGAGAGTCGCACGGTGGCAGAGAACTGGAACCTTTGGCTTTGGGAAGAGTCTGGGAGTAGGAAAGGGCTTGGCTGTGTGCTGTGACAAGACGTCGCCTTGGTCCCTCAGAGTGAGGGCCCCTGTCAGTGCCGCTCGAGGAAGGACCCAAGCTTGCGCCTCGGAGGGCAGCAGACCCTGTGCGGGCCTCCAGCTGTCCTCAGGGAGTGACCCTGGGCCGGCAGCGTGCAAACACTGTAGGGGCCGACAGGACTGAGTGGCTTAACCACTTCTGGGGTCTCTTTAGACTCTGAAATTCTGTGCTTCTCCCTTGGTACAGATACTCTTTAAAAAAAAAAAAAATCAGTGTTCAGAATTCATTTAAGCGGAGGAAAAAAGGAAGGGGAAGGGAAAAAATTACGTTTTTCTGCAGAAGCTATTTCCTGAGTCTCCTCAATTGCAGTCCAACTGAAGCTTTGATTACAAAAATCGGCCTGTTTGCTGCCCCGGAAGCATTAGCCACGCGCCTTAACCCATCAGAGAGCTCGTGCCCATCATGCTTTTGCTTTTCAGGATGGGCTCTTTTTATTTATGAAAGGACAGCCTACAGTTAGCTGGCTTCTCCCGGTGGGTCCGCTCGCCTTTTGTAAAGGTCGGTACGTGCAAGTGCAGCCGTGGACCCTGAGTCAGGGCTGTGGCGTTACTCCCGCCCCGGGCTTGCTGGGACCACGCCTACAGGAAGCGCGGCCTGTGGATGGCCAGTGCCTGGGAGGGGACGGAGGCCCCAGGTGGCCCGGCTGTGGGAGGTCCGGCACCTGCGCCCATCCCTCTCCGCCTGCTTCCGGTGACTCAGCCACAGGTCACACACAAAGCCTGCCTGCGTCTGACCTGCAGACTTGTTTGGTTTGGCCTCTGTCACATGCAGTGTATAATCTGTTGCCAGTAGTATTTTAAAATAAGGAGCCATCTTGGGTGATCAGGAAATCTGGTGACCCAGACACACACAGACCCTGCCTCCCCTGAACAGTGGCCGCGTCGTCTAGTCCAGGGGACCGCTTGCGGCACGTGTGGCCCGGCTGCAACCTAGGTGAAGGACCCCACCCATTCATCAGTCTGCCTCCTCCAGTTCTGATCACCCCTTTCCTGGATCCACAGCATTGATCACCCCATTCCCAGAATTCTTTCGTAGGGCCTACGGCATGCCCGGGGTACTGACCTAGCAAACAGAAACCCTGGCTCTGGGCCCACAAGCAATACATCCTAAAGGACATATTTGGATTTGTGCGTGTCAGAGCCCGGGCGTGTCTGTTTCTCGCTGGGTCACTGTGGTCTCGGGGCTTCTCACTGTCCCCTCGGGGGGGTTGGGCTGGAGGCACTGCTGGGACCCTGTGTGACTGCCCCTTTCAGGCCTGGTACGTGCTCTGGGAGGAGGCGCTGGGGGTGCAGGACCCCACTGGCAGGGAAGCCGAATGATTTTAAGCAGCTGCTTGTTTATCATCACGACACAAGTAGGAACCGCCCAGCCCACAAGTTCGTACTAGCTCATGCCGTGGAACGCGGGTCGCCTGGGTTTGGAACCGGCGTCTCCCCCGGGCCTGGCTCACGCTGTTGTTCTCAGTGCCCTGTTTGATACTTACTGGTTTAGAAGAAGGGACGCTGCGTTGTGCCACATGTTTGGGGGTTTTCTTAATAGTAAGAACTTGCAAAGAAATAACCCTCCGAAGGTTCCACTGTGAGCTGCTGCAAACCTGGAAGGACTTTCTCCCGGAAGCGATGTTGAAGTGGCGGGCAGAGGCCCCAGCGGGCCCACAACCTTTTCCGTGTGTGCAGTTTGGTATAAAAAAACAGTATCGTCACAATATTGGGAATTAACTGGAACTTGAGCTAAATGATCGCACAAAAATAAATGCTTAATTGACTTTCTTCTCGTGCGGTGGACCCTGGGGATGGCCGAATTTGGAGGTTGGTGGAGGCTGGTAGCGCTCCCAAAGGGGCTCAAGGGCCCCCCTACTTCTTCAAGGTGTCAAGTTGTAGTTCACACTTACAGCTTGCCTTCTGCCTCAATCTGGGTGAATTAACCAGCATTCGTCTTATACTTTCTCAGTCATAATTATGACCATGTGAGTTTATAAATAGACAGTAAGGGGAAGAGCAAGAAACGAGGGTCTTCCATTGTCCTTATTTTGCGTGGACAGGACTTAGGATAACCCACAGACGAAAGCTCAAGTTGGCATCGCCTGAGCTAGGAGTCTCAGCGGGTAGGAGAAGTGCAAGGTCAAGGGTATGGGCCAGGCAGAGCCCAGCACTGGCCGTTGGTTTTGTTAGCCCAGGAAAACCCAGACGAGGCAGAAGGTTTGCTGGGAACTGGTAGCTAAACCAAGAATAAGCTCTCATCAGTCATCTCAGGAAGATTGGATTAAACATGCTTCGATAGTGTGTTAGCTTCAAATTTTGAATGCTTTTCAAGAAGCCCTAATACGATTTCATTAAAAATGGATTAAAGTAAATTATACACAATTCATCTGTTAAATGCTGTTGCTGACTTTGCAAATGGAATTTCATTTTTAATAAATTGAAAGTCTGATATGAAAAACTATAAAAAGTCCCTATTTGCAAACATCATAAGGTAAGAATACAGTTAATGTCTCATTTTTAGAAAAGGAAATTTAGGTTTCCTCTTCCAAAACATGACGCCTCCAGGCTTTTCCGTGTGCGCTCGCATCTCAGCATTAGGGAGGTTTGCCGTACGTTTGGTGAGCCGATGGCACGCCGTTCAGCCCTTGCTAGTATTCCAAAGTTAAGTTCTGCACACACGTCTGCACAAAAGGAAATTGGTTGAGATACGCATATATGTTGTATATAAAAAAGAAGAGAAAACTAAATTGCCAAGCTGCAAGTAAGTATGATTTCCATTTAAGATTGCAAGAATAAAATGAACGTTTAAAAATTTGAAACTTACCAGTGTGCCTACTTTAAAAGAAAAATTTACACAAGACTTTCTGCTTTGTATTTATTAATTTATATTTGGCTCCTGTTGTCTACAGGGCATGCTGCTGAAGCGAAGCGGTAAATCATTGAACAAAGAGTGGAAGAAGAAATACGTCACCCTGTGTGACAACGGCGTGCTGACCTATCATCCAAGCTTGCATGTGAGTGTCGCCCCCTTGGAGCAATTAACAGGCGCAGAACTCAGCGTAAACACTGTGTGAGGGAGTGGGGGGGGGTGCGGAGGCTGGCAGCAGTCAGGCCCCTCCTCTGAATCAGAGCCGGACTGGGACTCCTGCTCCATCATGAGATAAATGCTATGCCCCTTATACTCCGTTAGCCCATGTGTGCCCCACCCCCACTCCCGGGTCTGGGTCTGTCTGTGGCTCTCTAATTAATTCCACAAAGAATCACAATAGAAGGTACAGGGGAAGTAAAATTTTCAGTGAGAGTAAAAAGACAGAAGCAAGTAGTAACCGAGAAAGGAAAGCGAGCCATCTATCTGAAAATCTAGCGCAGGGGACCCCAACGCATTAGAACCCAGGATTCGCTCTGAGCAGCCCAAAACAAAAGCAAGAAGTTAAAAACCCTTCTTGACTCAGTTTGCGTTGCCCAGAAAGAGCACACAGCAGTTCACAGAGCAGGAGAAAGTTTTCTGTGTGCGTTCATGAGATTTGTTACGTTGGTGATTTATGTAAGACAGGTGGAAAGCAGAATCCGTGTTATTATCGGGGAAAGTGCAAACGTTCTACTCATGGTGCGTTCCTTCAGAGAGCCTTGATCAACTCCGAAAATGCGGTGTTAGTGATAGATGCACATCCGTGAACCTTCCACATTGAATCTGCCCTGATGTCGATAAACGTGTAGATTAGACTCCGTGGTGTTAGCTGGTCAGCTGATTGTGTCACTGTGTTAAGCTTTCAATTTAACTTTTAAAATACTCTTAAAATTGTACCGTTACTGACAAGAAGTTAGAAATAGGCGTATTGAAGAAAATGAAAATCTCTCCCCAAATACGGCCTAGAGAACCTGGCTCCCAGCCTTTGTGTACTGTTGCCCTCCACAGCACGCGGCCAGTCCGCCTGTGTGGGCTGCCCGTGGTCCCCTTTCCTAGATAATGACAGGTCTAAGCACCTTGCCTTGTCGGCAAATAAATACTTTCTACGCCACCATTCTTAATGACTATATAATACTCATCTTGCAGGCATGCCCAAATTGATCTCACACCATCTCCAAAAGGGACATTTGGCAAATGAATTCCTTTGAATTATTTTTACAAGTGACCCTAATCAGCGTCCCCTCTTTGCATCTCTGTGCCCTTGTCCATTTGTCCTGGACAAGTTCCTGGCCATCGACTCCCTGAGCTGGACAGTGTCCCTGCTGTTAGGGCTTCCTGTGTGTTGGATGAGTGTCTTGGTGGATAGCAGCTTATCTCCCTGGCGATCCCCCGGAGGGCTTTCCCCACCCCACCCTCAGGAGCAGTCACCTTAAAAGAGTAAATTTACATACACTCCAGCATGCTAGGTAACTGACATCCACGCTTTGGTGGATTGCCTTCCACCCGCCTTGTCTGAGAGCAGTGGCCCCACCTTTCAGAGCCAGGTGTTTCATTAGGCATCTCTGACTTGTTCCTCATGTTGGCGGGAGTACCGCCCATGCTGCATCAGTAAGGAGACTTCTGAGATATAAATTGTATGCTGTGCTGGGGAAACTCCTGTGTGCTCGGTGTTGTTTAGGTAATTTGTGGGATAGAGTCAGGTTGCTTCTCCAGGTGGCCTCCACATCAGGGACATAACACCAGCCCTGCCCCATCCAGGTCTCCTGGGTTCCACAGCCCCCTGCACCCCCTGCCCTGCACCCCCACCCCACACCCCCTGCCCTGCACCCCCAGCCCTGCACCCTCAGCTTTGCACCCTCAGCCCTGCACCTTCACAGCCCTGCACCCTTACAGCCCTGCACCCTCAGCTTTGCACCCTCACAGCCCTGCACCACCCCCCTGAGCCCCCAGCCCTGCCCATCAGAACCCCGGAGCCGTGTCGGGTCCACTGGCTGAGTTCTCCCTAAGACCCCATCAGACAGCAAAGACCTCACTCACCCAGTTGCTTTGTGTGATTTAGAGAGCAAAGTGTCATCAAAATACTCTTCTTGCTGTGCCCACTGAGCAGTGAAAAGTGAGATCTGCTTGGTGATGCATTTCAGGGCACTGGCTCTCACCTGCTAAGCCCAGGCCTGGTCACGGGGACATTTGCTGCTTCTCGCCAAGGGGAAAATGGCCACAACAGTGTGTAGCCGAAAAAGTTCTTCAAAACTTCCCCCACACAGGCTCCATCTTGTGATGTCCCTCCCTGTTTGTCAATTCCATCCTTTTGTAGCGTGCGTGCCATGGATATTACTGGAATATAGAAAAGGAGCACAGTGGAGCTTTGTTACAGAATTAGGCGGCCAGTGTCATTTTACAGGGCTGTTCAGTTGGTGCCCATCTCCTGGGAGCTGAGATTACTCACCTAGGCAGGTCCATGGTTCCCTCAGGCAGAGGCTGAACCCAGGAGTGGGTGGGAATTTGAGGGCCGGGGCGATCATGACCTTTAACAGAATCCTTCACCGACTTTATTTTTACCTCTGAGCTTTGGGTGAAAGTTGGCAGGACAGTGAGTTCTAGGAGACTGTGTCGCAAGTGCCAGGAGAGGGACGGTTTGGATCTGAGTCGTTGGGGAGCTGAGTTCGTCTGGCGGCCCGGTGCACACGGGGGGCAGGGTCCAGACTCCCCTTGGTAAGAAATGTGGGAGTCTGCAGGTGTGTTGCAAATTCCGGTGCCAGAATTCTGTACCATGAAGAAAGGCCCAGGTGGTGTAGCCTGGAAAGCCTCAAAAGGTGACAGAGTCAGTGCTCTCCAGCACCGATGGCCCTGTGGCAGCCACGCTCAGGCTGTCCCCGAGATCTGTTGTGGCAGGAAGGCCACTCAGTGAGTCTGTGGGCTGTGTGCGATGCTGAATAAATGGTTAAATATTGGGGCCGGCCGAGTGGCGCATTGGTTAAGCGCTGGTTTTGGGATGCCAGCGGCCCCGGTTCGGATTCCACATGAGCGCCAGTGACACTGCCCTCTACAGCTAACAACAGCTCCACCTGGAGCTGGGCTGTGCGAGCCCCGGCGACGGTGTGGGCTGCAGCCCCTGCTGCAGTGGGCTGCCATAGGCTACAGTGAGTGGCCAGCAGCCAGCGTGAGCTGCCAATAGCCGCGGTGAGCGACCATCCAGAGGCCAGCGACCCATCTGCCTCATCCGGGAAGAGCGCAATGATGATACCAACATAGGCCAGTGAAGCAACGTCCTCCGCAACTAGACTGAAGAACAAAAAGACAGCAACTTGTCTGTTCCCCTTCCCCGATTCCCCAACGCTCTTCCCCTCCGCCAATTCCCCAATAAAATCTTTAAAAAAAAAAAAAAAAAGGTTAAATATTGGGGAAATCTGCCCAGGTGGGTGGCTCTGACAGTCGTCACCCTGTCACTGGCCACGGAGCAGGGGGCCTGCCCTGGTGTCACAGTGTGGCCTACAGCCCACTCCCCCCGGGCAGCCACGGAAGCCAGCGTGGCTGAACAATGAGATATGTCTAGATCAAGCTTTCTACAGATACTCTAATTTTCGGTCATTAGGTGATTATTTACTAAAAGGGAAGCTGGCGTGCTTTTTGAGAATGGGTTCTAATAAGGAAATCCTTTTATAATGGGACAGCACTGGGGGGGCCTGAGAGCACCAGGCCTGCCGGCGCATCAAACACGGAAGATCCGCACAGGCCTTCGGGGCGCCCTGCGGCGGCCCCGGCAGCGCCAGCGTGTGCGAGCTGTGCGCACACGTGCCGGCACACACGTGTTATCCCGTGCACATGTGTGCTGCTCACAGGCCCCAGCAGTCCGGACCCTGTGACTCCATCACTAGCCACCTTCCACCTGGTGATGGCGGGAAACCCACGGAGCTGGGGAAACCCGGGTCCCGCACATATGGAAGGTCGGAGAAGTCAAGGATGGAATGGAATGTAGGTGGAAATACTAAGGCTGGCGTGATGCGGGCCCATGGCCGCTTTAATGCCATCCCTTCCTTATGCTCCCTTCCTGGAAAGATCTAGGTGCTCAGGGATGTGGGCCACCATCAGAGTGGTGCTGTCACCTGAACGGGACAGCAGGGTCTCCCTCCCGGGGCTGGCCGAGATGGCTCCTGTGTTTGTCAGCCGCGTTCACCTGCCAGGTGAGCCTTCCAGCCGGTGCTCCTGGACAGACAGACAGGCCAAGGTCACTGAGACGGACGCAGAGCTGCCGCTGGGGGACGCGCTCTCCCCGGCCCCTGCCTCGCTGCATCTCTCCTGGCAACGCAGATGTGCTTGGAAAACTGCTCGGCCAGCAGGGGGCTTAGGGCCCCGTTCCCTAAGCTTGCTAAGGACCCTGCGAAGTGTTTAACCGTCTCCATTGGATGCCCTTAAAGGAGAAATCTCCCAGAGGAGGTCCGTTTCGCTCCTGAGGGAACAGGTGGTCTCCTTATTCACAGGTGTCCAGGGAGGTTTGTGTGAAAGACCATCCTCTGGACCCGAACCACCCGTGTCGGTCCCAAGCAGACGCCGGTGTGGCAGAAAGCAACCCTGGCCATGCCCTGTGCTTCTGGAGTCCCCACGAGTGGCATGCTCTTTGAAACCGTAGCTTTAGAAACAGGCTGCCAGCCATGAACTGGGGACACCGGGCTTTGCAGCACCCGGTGGGCCTGGCATGAGGTTGGCAGGCGCCCGGAATGGGTCAGCGCCAGGACGCGCCCCGGTGCTGGTGTCCGTGAGCCACCTGCAGCCTCAGAACTCAGGCAGGCTCCTGCCTGCACCCAAATAAGAACGAGGGACCTCAGCTGGGTGGTGGTTCCACGTTGTCACTTCCCACTGGTCACCATTGCTTCGTATTTCCCTTTCCTTCATCACACCTGCTTCCCAGGTCCTCAAGGTCAGCGCAGTCCTGTGGCATTGTCCCTGGAAGGGTCTGTCTCTCCATCCATCCACCCCACCCCAGCCACAAACGTTTCTCACGCACAGGTTATTTAGGAGGCCACAGCCCTGGGTGCCTCTGAGCCGCAGCCTGGCCTCTGGCATTTGTGTAGCACGGGCTTGCCCTGTGCCTCGCCTGCACCAGAGAGAGAGGCTGCTGAAGGAACAGACCCCCTTGGCCCAGGGCATGTTTCTTGTGGAAAACCTCCAAGCGTTCTCTTAGCGAGGAGACAGACAGCTCTGTCTGTCAGCAGAACGGAATTGCCTTTGTGTGCTGAGGTCATAGGAAGCGGTAGTTTCTCTGGAAATCAGAGGGGAAATGGGCAAAGCATTGGCCCACCACCTAGGCTGAAAAAGTTCCTAAAAGTTGATATTAGTGATACCTCCAGACCCCTCTGTCCCATGAAGCTGTACCCCACCCGTCGCCCACTGACGCACGTCCAGCCTGCTTCGACCCTGCCCCCAGGGTTGAGGAGCCTCTGCAGGTGCCATCGGGGACCCACGGGGTCCCCATCCCTCCTGCATTGTAGCTAGACAGCAGGAGATGGGAGCACGGGAGGAAGATACGACGGTGGATCTCAGGCCCAGGTGTCCTAAAGATCAGTGGTCCCCACACTGGGTGCCCGCAGGAGCCACAGGACCCGGTGGCAGGGGCAGGGTAACCGAGCTACACCGAGTGGGGAGGCTCTGAGAGCCTGCAGCCGAGTGCTCAGCGCGGTGTCGCACCGCCTGGCGCCGCCCCACCTTCTCAGAATCCCCGATCCCACATCCATACCTCCTGCACACAGGCCCCTTCCCGTAGATGGGATGTGTTTTAAGGGGGGTATTGAGAACTGGCTGGACGGCGTCTGTATGTCTGGGGGACGAATCCTGATCCTGGGTGGGAAAGGGGGTGATATTGTCTTCTCAGGTCGCTTCAGACACTTAAGAGTCTGCGACTCTGAAATTTTCACCTAAAACTCAGCAAACTGGGACTAACGGAGTCAGTTTGGACTTCTAGGGAAAGGCCCACCCTGAAACCGGAGCTCCTGGCAGGGATCAGTTACTTAGTTAGACGAAGGTCGGGGCCCAGAAACACCCAGTTCACGATTCATTTTCCCCTTCCAAAATGCGGATAGTAAATGAAGTAAAACCTATAACCCACTTTAGCTCAGATGCAAAGCTCACCCAAAACAGTGAAGCTGCTTTTGTGCTGTAGATGCCCAAGTGGGGCCACCAGCTGCCCGTTTGCCTGGGAATGAGCGGGTCCCCGGGACACAGGACTTTCAGTGCCAGGTCCCAGGCAATCTGGGACAGATTGGTCACCCCCGCTGCAGGCCCGACTAGCTTCACTGTTCCTTCAAGTTCAACTGGCATTTTGCTAAGACAACCCGAAACCTTTCAGTAAAGCAGTCAAGAGACTCCTGAAGCTGCTCCATGGTCTGTAGACATTTTGATGCTCTAAAAACTCTCTCTGCAAAGTCCTCTCAAACCTGGCTGCTTCACTTCCTTGGGGGAGATACGTATGAGTGTCTCGTGGTTTTGTGACGCTTTGCTGGATCAGAGTCAGCCTGGGCGAAGGGCAGCCTGCTCCGTGGACTTAAATATCAGCCTCAGGGAGCACCTTGATAGAAAAATGGAGGGGATAATGAGAAAGACCTTGGACCTCAGGGCTTCACCGTTCAGCATCACCCATTCATCTTCCGTGTCGAGACAGCCGCCGTCGAGGGCACGGCTGAAATTCCTGCTGACAAAGGTGTGTGCAGTGGGTTTCCTGAGAGGGCCCGGCAGAATTGGCTCACCGCTGCAGTCCAGCCAAGGACTTCACGGCGCCCCGGCCAAGACGGCCGCCCTGGGCTTCCTCATGAACGGCCCAGCTGGCCCAGCTGTGCTGGGAGCGCTCACGCTTTTGAACGCCTCCTGTTGGGTCTCGTCGCTGGTCTGTGTGTTGCCTGAGTTGGAAGCAGCCGTGGCGCCGTCCTTCCTCCCTGACTCTCCATCTTACAGGACTGTCTCGGCGACACGGAGCCTTTGATTCTGCATGTGCTTGACGTTTGTCTTGTTTCCACATCAGCAGAGTCAAAGTTGGGCCCCAAATCCTCATCAGACGGCTGATTTTAGTAAGCTCCTCATTTCAGAATCAAACAGAACGCGCTCTTCATTGGCGGAGCACAGAGAACCGAAAGAATGATATCCTAGGTAGGGATTCGTCTCAAAAGAACAGTGGTACCTGTGCTGTGAGAACAGCAGCTCTTACTGTACCCGCCGCTGGTCATTGTCATGCAGAGGACACACGATGGCCCCATACAACGAGGACATTGTACCTGAAGGATGCAGAGCCACTGAGACTCTGTGATGAGTCAGTCCCTTCAACCAGCGTCACACACCTGCAGAGGTGGACCTCACGGTTCTCCAAGTGGTGACCATGGAGTTAACTCAGCAAAACTCTTGGCTGCTTCCCCCAGAACATTGCAGAATCAGACTAACTTGAGTCCAGACAAACGCACAGCCCAGATTTCCAGGTGTAGAACCTTTGGAGTCCTGGGCCGACGGTAACCCTGAGAAGACAGGCTGCCTTCCCTTACTGGGCATGGTGTCAGATGCGTCACGGCTGGGACACACGGCTGCAGTAAGCATAACTCACTTCATGATGAGCGACAACTCCACCTGGGGTGCCTTCATAAGCCCCAGTTCTGGTCTGTGTGCTCCTTTCCAACCTGGCTTCTGAATTCCCAGGCTTCCGTCCAGGTGAGCCTTCATGGCCCTCCTCCCTGATTCTTGACGGCCCTGCTGTTCTGGCCCCGTCCATGGCTGCGCTGTCCCATCGAGTAGCCTGATCGAGGGCAGGGGCTGTGCCCTCTTCCCTGCTGTTGGCCCAGGGCTTGTGGGTCACACAGACTCGAGTGTCGTGGCCCTGCAGTATCTTTGCTCCGGGCTGCCTGGGCTCGGAGCCTCACCGGTGATGCTCCGGCCCTGCTGTAAAACTTCCGCTGAGGTTGGGACCAGGAACACTGATCACGTCGCACAAATTGACCTTCCTACGTGTAGATGAGCTCACATCAGGGTGGGGGAGAATACACGTGTGACATTATACAAATGACACCAAGCCTAAAAACACTGCTGGGATAAAAAAAAATATCCTTTTAAAATTTGTATGTGAGGAAAACACAAAGGGCTGGAGCTCTGGCCACACACGCAGCTTTCTGTCCTGTCTGCCTGCCTGTTTCAGGCCGGCGGGAATGGGCTCGTGCTTGAAGCCACAGCTCGTGCTTCTGCAGGAGTTTCTAAACTGACGGGTGTCAGCTCTGGGGAAGGCAGAACACCCCCAAGTTTGCCCACTATTACTGGGACAAAGGGGATAAACCCCAGGTGTCTGGGCTTTATTGAGGTTGGGACAGATGGTCATGTCCTCATACCTACAAGCGTCTCTGCTTTCCCGGAAACAGCCAGTCAGTTACGCAAACGGGTCCACGTCGGGCGGACCTGGCCTTCCCAGCCAGTGGTGTGGGCATCACCTTGTGGGATTTGTCGGCTTCAAACCGCCTTCAAGCTCCGCCTCTTTCCAAGGAGGGCGTTGCGGCCACTCACGATGGACTGTTGTGAATGCACCCCTGTGCAGTCCCAGGAGCACATAGGCCCACACGTGTGCACACGGAGCCCTGGGCACGACTGCATTGTCATTTGTGTCCTGTAGAGAAGGAAATCAAGGCATGTGCCATCTCATGGCCTCCAGAGCGCCATCACCTCCATCCTTCTTCCGTTCCTTCCTTCCTTGCTTTCCACTTTGTCCCGTCCGCTCCGCTAGGGCGATTCTTTCTCGTGCGCGGCGGACAGAGCCCCGGACTGGGAGCCTGCCCTGGTGGGTTCTCTCCTGGCGCGGCCCCTCCCCACCAGGGAGGTCTGGAGGTGGCCCTGTGGAGCGCTGGGACTCCGTGTTGGTGGCACCCTGTGGAAATCAGCAAGCCCCTTCAAGGGCCATTACTGTGTGCCTCTTCTCCTGCTGTGGTCCTGGTCCTGGTGTCCGCCTTCCCTCCTCCCGGGGATTCCTTTGGGAGGACCTCGGGAGTCACACAGACCCAGTGGCTTCCCAAACCCGGCGTCTGCTGAACCCCTGCTCGGTGCAGCCAGACGGACCCGCCCGTCGCGTTCCCCAAACACGTCACTACACACGGAGCAGCCGTTCTTTTTTTTTTTTTTTTAGCTGAGCCAACCTGCCACCTGTTGGCACCTCAGCTCAGGCTGGGCATCGAACTGCTGTTGCTCAGACCTCAGCTCGCACTCGTGAGCGAGCTCTTAACCAGCTGAGCCACTCGGCCGGGCCCCAGCCATTCTTTGATTCTTGTTTTTCACCTTTTGTTCTCACCATATGAAGAAAAGCTCTCCAAGTAAGAGAGGAGCATGAGTTTTGGAGTTTTGTTTTGTTTTAGTTTTAGTTTGGTTTTTAATTGTGATGAAAGAAACCTAACATGAAATTTACCATCGTGCCCATTTTTAAGTATACGTGAGTATGAAGTCTGTTCACTCGGCTTGTTCAGCCACTGTCCGGAAGGTTTTCACCTGCAAAACTGAAACCCCAAACCCTGAAACGCGCCCCCACCCCCAGCCTCTGCACCGGCCTCCTGCCTCCTGTCTGATTTGAGGACTCCGAGTACGTCGTCTGGGTGGACTCACGCAGTGTTTGTCTTTTTGTGGCTGGCTCATTTCACGTAGCGTAGTGCCCTAATTTTCCCGCATGTTGTAGCCTATTGCAGGGCTTCCTTCTTTTTGAAGGCTGAGTAATATCCCAGTGTATGGATGGACCATAGCGTTTTATCTGTTCGTCTGTGGTCGCACAGTTGGGTGGTTTCCTCGTTTGGCTGTTGTGAACAGTGCTGCCGTGGGCCTGGGTGTGCAGGTATGTCTTTGGAGCGTGAGGCTTTAGTGTGAGAACTACCGAGGAAAGATGTCCACCCTGAAACAGGGCCCTGGGGGAGAGAAGCCGCTGGGAAATCGGCTGGTCTGACCGTGAACGCGGTGGATTGTGGAGATTGGCCCGAATGGCATCAACACACTCACCCAGCCCTGCTCACAGGGCCTGTGTGTCCTGTGTCTGCCGAGTGCCCTGGGGCGTGGGGCAACCTGGAAATATTTTTGGCGTTGATCCAAAACCAGTGTCAAATGCTACAAGAAATTGTTTCTCCCATAGATCGATTTCAAACCCATGGAATGGTACTGCCATGATGGTAGAAATATTTTTAGAGAACACCTGTAACTTCTGTTAGAACAAAATGACTACTGAAAAACTCATCCTGTTAGTGCACGTGTACCAAAAAGTTAGATCCTTTATCAAAGTCTTCTTTCTGCCAGAGGAATTCCTTGTTTATGTTATATAGCTAGCCCTCAGGGTTTGGAAAGCGTTTAGGAAGTACTGGTAATGCCCAAAATGTGTGCTCGCTGTGCTACAAGTTATCCTGATGACAAAATAAAGCCTTCATATCTGTCTAAATAAATTAAACCACCAAATACCCTCGATCTTACCTAATCTATTTTTTTCTACATTGAAAAATTCTTCTTCCCTCTTGAGTTTCTAAATTAAAAAAAAAAGGGTACTTAAAGTCTATGTGTATGTATCCATTTCTGTAAACACACAGATCTGACCAGGTAGCTTGTGGATTTGAGTCTCGGCTTCTTTCTAGTCAGGCCCATGGGACGCTGTCTTCCCCGTACGCAGCGTGCCGTTTCATCCTTGGTACCCAGCCTGTGTCATGTTGTTTCCCTCTTTTGAGGGGGCCTTTTTCGTGTTACTAATTATGGCTGGCAATTCTTAGCAAAGGTAAATAAATCAAAACCATCCATTTTCTTCGCTGACAGTGAGTTGCTACCGAGAACTCAGTGGGAGAGGAGGCTGGGCATGGGGCGTGGGGAGGAAATGTTCCTGCACGTCCCCTAAGAAATTGCATTTCATTATGGTATTTTATAAATATTTTCCTCTGTGGTTTGCAACCTGATTGCCGGCTTGTTTCCAAGGCCTTCCAAGGAAGGGAGAGGTGGAGGTGGCGAGGCCCGCTTCTCAGGTGCGCCTGTGGCCCCAAACGGAAACCAATCAAGGTGCGATTTATGTTCATTAAGTGCTTGTCAAAACTGAAAAATTTTCTAATCAACAGCAATCTCGCCGCAGCCCCCTCGATGGCTGGGAGTGCCGCCTCCCCGAGCGGCTACTTGCCTGTTACAACTCTAGGCTAAAAATCCGCTGATGATTACATTAGGCTAAGCTGCGAAGTAAATGAACCGTGTCTTATTTAGGTGCCGGGAGCTCCACTGTAGTCCTGCCCCGCAGGGCACTTGATAGCGTTTTATGGCTTTAAAATTAGCGTGGCTTCCCATTTGCTGCAGGGTGCTGCATGTTATGCCTTTGAACTCAATAAGCAAGGGGAAGGGGGCCTTTTGTTTTCCCCCTTATTTTTCTCCCTTGCATTTCAGCAATTTTGTTTTGCATCTTTTCCAGACGGCATTTTGCAATAAAAATGTCTGACTACCGTCAACATGCCTCCCCCACCAAAAAGAAAAAAAAGAAAGAAAGAAAGAAAGAACAAGGAGGAGGGGGAGAAAAGAAAGAAAAAGTGGAAAATGTCACACGTTTGCAGAGGACAATTTTTTTTCCTATGCTGTGACGTGAAAAATAGCCTTGCAGGTCACCCCTAATGGCTTACCGTGTCAGAATTGCTACTTCAAGTGGGAGCAGCACCTTTAGCTCAGGAAATGCCCTCATAAAATCAGAGGCCAACTATTTCAGTGTCTTTATGGAACAAGAGTCGTAAGAGTTAATGTTTGTTGAGGGCTTGGCATTCTTTCAAGCACTTCATGTATTATCTCAGTTAATCATCACAACCGTCCCATGAGGCAGATCCCCGTTTTCAAAGGTGTGGAAATGGGGGCTCAGGATAATGAAGCAGCGTGCCCCACGTGCACAGCTCCTAAAGCACCAAGGTCGGATCCCAGGCACTGTCTCTCTGAGGCCAGGATCTGGCCGGGACAAAGCTGTGTCTTCTGCAGACTGACTTAGTTTATGAAACCAGAAAATTACATTACTCAGGGAATTGACTGCTTGCTATTCATTTGCAATGAATCTGATTATATTACTGTAAGCTTCCTTGGTGGGCAGTAGCATTAGGGAAATAGAATAATGTCTATAAAAGCAACGTATGGGGAAAAAATAAACAGTGAGACTTCTAAACGGGCCTAGCGAAGGTTTAAAGATCTGAGGTACTTAAATCTTGTGATGGGCAAAAACTGGAGTGGGAGTTTTTCTGCCCCACATTGGGTCCCACAGCAGAAGAAAAGGTCACTAGTGCCCTCAGAGGACAGATGTGTTTGCTCTTCTGTCTTAAACATCTGTGTCTCTAAGTGCTGCATCTTCTAGCAAATTCATCCCACGAAATCTCAAGTGTTAGAGAGCTTCTGATAGACCTAACAGCCTTACGGTGACAATTCCTATATAACCTGAAATGTGCGGGGTCTAACTACCAGGCCAGGTGTTGAAGCCATGTCTAATTATTAAAATAGTCACATAGCCAAGGAATTACTCGTGCTGGCTCCTTGCCTTTCCTCGTCTTAACATTCACTCCTACCTGCCCTGGAAAGACACCTGCAGTGACTAAGAAACAGGAAGCCATTTTTCTATCCGGCACATTCATTTTGCACAGGCTAGGTTTGAACACGCGTGGGTTAAAACTGGGTAATATTCAGTTGAACTGAAAATGAGAAAAATCTTTCTCGCTGTGGGAAGCTCAGGACACTAGGTCAGTCAAGACAGATGCAGTCGAGAAGCCAAACGTGTTCATAATTCAGTTTGGAATTCTCTGCCATTCTGATTTAGACTCACCAGCCCCCTGGCTTTAGCCCACTTTGCTGGATGCTCGCCGCTGGAGCGCGTGGCCCGGAGAGCTTTGTCCTCACTGAGGGGTCCCAGCTCTCCACTGTCGGTGAAGCCTGTCGCCACGGATTCCCTGTGATGCTTCGTCACGAGTCTTCTCTTTTATCATGTCTCCCACCAGGCCCAGTAAGGCATTTGTTAAGTAAGGAGTCAGGTCCTAACTATTGCCTTTGCCTGTCACCATGAGACATCGCCCTGCCAGGTACCTTCTTCCCGTGGTGGCCACATGTCACACTGACATGTCTTTGCAAGCATTAGTCAAGTGGCCTTTACAAAAGCAGCTCTGAAAGCGAAATGCTTGAATTCTATTGGCAGTTTGGGGAAACAAAATGCTTTCTCATAGGGTTTTTCACTTTGAAGCTGCCTCCCTCCTTGTTATTGTGAAGACGATCTTTTGGAGAGCAGGAGAAATTGTCGTCTTAGAGATACGCGATCCGGAAGGACATGGCCAGATTTTTCATAGTAATTTCAGGGTGTCGCTTTCCTCAGCCTGTGGCTGTGGGCAAGGCTACGGCTTGTTATCCAGAAATGTTGGACTTGAACATCTGCTTGGGCTCTTTAAATGAGTGGTATTATGTATGTCTTTATAGATTCGTTTCCTTTGAAAACAGTGTTACCTGGAGTTTGGGACTAGCAGAGCATTTACCAGCGCTTCTCGTACATACTGCTTTGGGAGCCCAAAAGTAAGGCTTTATGAAAATAGAACTTCTACGAACCACTGTGTCCTCTTTGAGCCACGACAGTTCATGTGAAATGCAGGGAAAATAGGGAACAAGTCACTCCTCTCCTCCAGAAAAAGACAAACAAACCTGAAGACCATTTCTTTTTTTTTTTTTTTAAAGATTTTATTGGGGAACCGGGGAAGGGGAACAGACAAGTTGCTGTCCTTTTGTTCTTCAGTCTAGTTGTGGAGGACGTCGCTTCACTGGCCCATGTTGGTATTATCATTGCGCCCTTCCAGGCTGAGGCAGTCTCTTGCAGGCCATTGGACTGCCACTCACACTGGCTGCCGGCCTCTCAGGGTAGCTCATGGCAGCCTACGCCGTCACCGGTGATGCACGGCAGCCCAGCTCCAGGTGGAGCTGTTGTTCACCATCTTAGCTGTAGAGGGCGCAGTGTCACTGACCCATGTGGGATCCGAACCGAGGCTCTGAAGCTCAGAGCTGGCGTCCCAAGCCAACTCTTAACCAATGCTCCACTCAGCCGACCCTGAAGACCATTTCTAATTTCTTCCTGTAGGTCCAGCTTTTGAGCTCCCCCAGCTGTGTGCATGAAATCACACGTTCATAGCCTGTGGCTGGTTCGTGTACATCAGGCTACAATGGTGGTTCTTAAACCTGCTGGCCTCCAGACCCCTTTCCTTTCTTAGAAATTGAAGAGGCCTGGAAGAGCTTTTGTTTCTGTGGATTATATCTATTGATAGGTATCATGTTAGTAATTAAAACAAAATTTTAAAATATTCATACAATTCATTTAAAATAATAAACCTTATCGGTTACATAATAGTATTCCATGAATAAGATTTTTATGAAAAATATATTCTCCAAAAGAAAATCATGAGAAGAATAGCAGCATTTTACATTGTTTTCAACACTCTTTGATACCTGGTTTCATAAAGAAGAACGGGGTGTGATGGCTACTTCTGCCTTCAGTCTTATTGCTTTGGTTCAAGTATGTGATGAAACTCTCACCTTACACACATACTTTTTTGGAAACAGGAGTAATTGAATAGCCATTTCAGACTATTGTGGATGTTCTTCTTGGATACGAGACCAACGCTTAGCATATGACAGTTTCTTACAGCTTAGGGATGTGATGTGAAATTTGAAACTACGTCACTGAATTTTCCATCTCTGCTCCATGAGAAACCGATGGTCTGCCTTGAACTTTGAACGGTCCTTTATCCATGCCTCAGTCATTTCAAAGGTGTTGTTCCACGGAGGGACACAGATTTCTAGATGGTGACACTTCATTATGTTATATCCCCAAATCACATTTATATCACCACCAATCTTGCCAAAAAAGTCTTAAGTATTTGGCAGGTTTCAAGCTTATGGTGAGAGGTACAAGTTTTCAAAATCCTCATTGTCACTGGAAAGCTTAAATTTTATCACTGACCACAAGTACTGTCAGCTGTTTCCTTGCATTGTTCACTTTTCGTTCATTTTGCAGAAAGTACCTGCCTAACACTCAAGACTGAGTCATTATAGTACATGTCTGACATTGTCATTCTTTCAAGTAAATATGTTGTCCAGCAAAAAGTGGCTAGTTCAGCTTGTAACTCAAAACAACTGCATGAGTACTGTCCCACCAGGTAACCGCAGCCTTCAGGGCACAGCAGGAGTGCTTTCTCTGCTTTCCGGGTCACCCCCCAGAACATTAAAGACATTTACTCAAAAGTTGACATTTTTAAAAAACTCAGTAGAGTTTTTGCGGGCAGGAGAGGGTTATTAATACCATTCTTACATGAAACTGTTCTTGTTTGTTTGTATTTAGAGAGCATGGCAATGAGTAAAATAATGACTAGACTAGCACATTTCCGTGCCGCTGCCTTGATTCCTCTGAGGAGACTGCAGTTTCAGCCACCATCACATTTGCACCATCAAGGCAAATTTCAACATAGTGAAAAAGGCAGACAGTGTCTTGGAAGCAGTTTTGAAAATTGTATTGACCGTTTGACCCCCCTGATAGGGTGTGAAGGACCACCATTTGAGGACTGCTAAGCTAGATCATGCAAAGAGGAAAAACCCAATTAGACTTACCATGGCAAAAAAGACCAAAGTAAATATTAGTATGTCCTAACAGTTATCTTAAACAAAATATTACATATTACTATAAAGAATTAAATTTCTCAATGTTTATGCACAGGTAGAAAAAAAGGACTTTTTGGGAAAATCAAAGTGCAACAAAAATTTTCTATTATTTTCCCCATCATTTAACTGTGAATACATTTAACTATGAATACTTTTTTAAAGTATGTGCAGAATTGGAGTGGTGTTGATTGCATCATCTGTGCTTGAAGAGAGCAGATTTTTGAAGCGTTTCTAACTTTGAGGTGCCAGTCATAGCGCATAGGCCTTTCAGTTTAGTTTTAAAAGCTTGTTAAATGCTTTTGGTGCCCCTATGAACACATCAAGCAAACCATCTTTCACCAGACAGCCAAAGGTAACGTCCGGATGGGAGGCAGTGAGAATCAATATAGTAAGAGTATTTTTAGGGACTATTGATGGATTGCTGTATTTTGAGCTTAACGTGAAGCGCCAAATGCCCCGAGCTGACTAAGATGAACTCACCATTTACTGAGAGCTCTTATCGGCCATCGCGCAGCCATGGCACACATGGAAGGTCTGGGATCGCCAAGACGAGACATACGCGTCTTTCCCTTGGTGGTTTTGGGGAGAACGCCTGTGGGATTCGGAAGGAGCCTCCTGTGGTATCGTGATGAGGACTTTGTACCCCTCTCCTTGCTGGAGCAGAGTGGTACCCAGCTAATCACCTCCCCGATCCTGGTGACCGTAACAGAGCTTGTAGGACATTGTACAGCAGCCAATCAATTAGTTCTCCGTATCGGGGGATTGGGGACACCGAGGCACTAACGACGCCCCGGCCTCTCAGAAGGCAGCCCCACAGAAGGTGGGAGCCATGCACGCACGCCGCTGTGCTGCTGTCAGCAAGCTGAAAGCTGTGGGTCTCCAAAGCCTCTCAATTGCTAGCAGGTTTCTCTCATTGCACCTCATTTGCATCTGGGACATCAATTAGCATGTTTGTTGAGGCTAATTGAATGAAACTCAATCATAGCTCTTAATTGCTTGACTATGTGCAAAGAAATCACATTAATGCAGCTAATTAAGTGTACGGCAATAGATGCAACATAATTAGGAGCGAAATCTAAAAAACAAGGGACGGCGAAGGTGGTGGAGCAGGGCGGCTGGGGGACCGCGCGTGGCTGCGGACCAATCCGTGCGTCCGGGGAGGGTCCCTGTGCTCTGGCACCTGCTTGTAAAAAAAAAAAAAAAAATCCGCATGACAAACATGGACACCTTGAGAAGGAAAATGCTAATCGGTTTGCAATTACTCCTTTTTCAGGCTGGTGAGGGGCAGGGGATGGCACCTCAGTGGGGGCGGGGGCTGGCTCTTGAGTGGGCCCCAGGGACTTGTTAAGTGCTATTTAAAAGTACTTGGCTTTGAATTACCCTCATGCCTTGTTAAAGGGTTTCTTCCCCTTTTATCTTTGATCAGCGTTTTTTTCTGCAAGGAACCTGGAGAAGAAGGGTAGTATCTGTGACATTTGCATATCAAAATCAAGCCTGCTGCCTTTATTTTACCCAAGGAGGTCTCAGATACATCAGGCTGCAACACCCTACTTCTGAGGAGGCCATGTTGTTTAGTGGTTGTAGCTTTTTTTTTTTTTTTTTTGAGGGCAGTGTCATTGGCCCTCATATGTGGGACCCGAACCAGGGCCGCTGGCTTCCCAAGCCATCAACGTGCCACTCGGCCGGCCCTAGTGGTTGTAGCTTCAATTCCTCCCATGCCAGGTGGGTGAGACATGAAAAGGATGAGGTCTTTCAGAAACAGAAAGCCCAGCGTCCTTTCTCTGGGGAGAAGCTGGAAGCCACAGACACGTGTGTCTGCATTCCATCTGTTCCCCAAGCACCGCTTAGACTGGCTTGTATGGGTCAGAACGTGCACTTGGTGACGTTTTAGAAAAACTCTAGTGGGGGCCGGCCAAGTGGCACATTGGTTAAGAGCTGGCTTGGGACGCCAGCAGCCCCATTTCGGATCCCACATGTGAGGGCCAGTGACACTGCCCTCCACAGCTAACAACAGCTCCACCTGGAGCTGGGCTGTGCGAGCCCCGGCGACGACGATGTAGGCTGCAGCCCCTGCTGCAGTGGGCTGCCATGGGCTACAGTGAGTGGCCCGCAGCCAGCGTGAGCGGCTGGCAGCCAGCGTGAGCTGCTAATAGCCGTGGTGAGCGACCATCCAGAGGCCGGCGACCGATCTGCCTCATCCAGGAAGAGCGCAGTGACTATACCAACATGGGCCAGTGAAGCAACATCCTCCGCACCTAGACTGAAGAACAAAAGGACAGCAACTTGTCTGTTCCCCTTCCCCAATTCCCCAACACTGTTCCCTTCCTCCAATTCCCCCATAAAATCTTAAAAAAAAACCAAAAGCCTGTAGTGGCTTGACATTTAAAACTTGGCCAAATTTATATTCTGATCTTTTGGGAACTAGGTCTGATGAAACTTCAGCGCCTAAATAACTCCAGCAAGATAACAGCTCAATCCCCGACCCATGCTGGGCCAGGGAGAAATGGGAACCCCGGTGCGTTCAAACCCAAAGCTCAGACACTTGGTAGATTTCTGTCATAATTTTAAATAAAATGTCCTGGTTATTGTATGTTAAAACATCCTATTAGAGGAGCCCACGCTGAGGTTTAGTCACTATCTGATTAGCCTCATTTTAGAGCCCATAAGCAATAAATGCTCAATTACACTCCTGTTATTGTATTTTAATTTGTTAAGAATTGGCATTAAAGAAGAAAGTTATAGCAAGTTGATATTTTTAAAGGAGTAACTACACTAGGAGTTCATTATTGACAAGCCTTAACTTTGGTTTCGAAACTTGGGTTTGCGTCTTTTTGGTGGATGTTAATGGAATAAATGAAAGATTTTTCATTTATTAAGATGCTAAAGAAGGACCTTGTTTGTTAAATAACCTTGACCCTTCGCTGTACATCAACCAAAGATCCCTTTCTTCTTTGATGTGTTTTTCGTGCCCGATCCACAACACTCCGAGTCTCCCCGTCTGCCTGGTCCTTCATTCTGATTTAACGATAATCACTTTCTTTAGGTCTTTGGTCTACGTCCTTTCAAAACCACAGTGTTTTTCATAGTCTTATATTTGAGGGAGTTTCCGAGCACCTTGACTTCCATGTGGAGTCTTCGGCCTGATCCGAGCCCCCGCTTCCCCAAAGCCCCGCCTGTCCTCCACGGCCGTGGCTGAGCCCAGCCAGCCTGCCTGGTGGATACCAGTCAGGACAGCCCCCTGCAAGCCGCCCCTGGGAGAGTAAAGGTGCGGCCCGGCTGGCTCACGGTGAGTCCGGCCTCTGCCCCCAGCGTCCGTCCGAGGCTGCCATCTGCTGAGGACGGCCCAGCCTCGTCCCTCCCTCGTATGAGCGTGGCTGAATTTGTCCTCATGTCGCAGCTTTGCACCCTGTCTCCACTTGCTCCTCCCGGCGTGGCCCCAAGCTCTCTGGGCTTCTGTTCTGCCCTGAGTTGCCCAGCTGAGGTCTGTCCTTAGGAAGGCACCTGGACCTTTCCCCCTGGGGTGGTGCTTGGCCAGCCTGTACTTCCTCTTCCCGCCCTCCCTGCCCCTGCTGAGCACCCCTCCACCCCTCTCCACGCTGGACATTCAGGCTGGCCCTCCTTCCTCCCGCGGACGTCAGAGAGAGGCTAGCTCTTTCCCGCTCTGTCCAAGGTCCCACGTCTGGGCCCCTTCGCCCATGTTGGAATCTTGTACTTTGGGTTCCTTTTTGTATCACTCCTGCTGTCAGCCCACTTCCTGCCTGTTGATGAACCATTGGCTGCTTCTCAACCACTTCAGCTGCCGAAAAGTAGATGTCATCCTACCGCTAAAAGACCCATGGCCAATTTCCCAGCAGCCACTGGGATCCTCCTCTTGGCTTCCATGCTGCTCTCGGAGCCCCCTGAAGCTTCCTCCGTACACTTGGAGCGACTTGCGTCATCCCTCAGGCTGGGGGCCCCATCCTTCGCACTAATTCTAGAACTTTATCTGGTTCTCTCTCTGCATCCGTTAGCTGGTTGGCAGTTATGAGCAAGCAGCCCATTTTCCGAGCCTCTCTAGGTCCCCTGCCGCCCACACGCTGGCTGATTTGGCGCTTCTTCTAAAATTACATTGACCTGAACTTAATTGCTTATACTAAATATGAATTCATTGGTTTTCCCCGTTATATTCTAAAAGGAACCTATGAAGATTCTGTTAGGATGGAATCTGCTTATTCCATTTCCCACTTGGTATTAAAACACTGGAAATGTTACTTACACACGAGTGATTTAGAATATATCCTTTTGTAACGTACAGTTTCACCTTAATAATTAACATGTTTGTGGAGACAAGGGGGCTCATTATAAAAGGCATGAAAGGGTCAATGACACCTAATCGGCCAACAGGCCCTCCCCTTGGCTCGGAGTTGCCTCCTTCCCCCCGAACCCCACCCCCATCCTTAGGTAATGCTGCACTCCACACTGAGCTGTTCCTTATTGAGTGACTACACCAAGAAGTCACCGTCTGTCTACCTGTGGTTCCCTGATAACTGCTAGTCATTCGCCTCCAAAGCATAGAGAACCGCAAGATACTTTGAGTACAGTGAACCCCTTGAGGAAACAAAAGTACTGAGGACCAAGTGATGTTCTTACTCTTCTAACATCCGGCCATTATATACCCATCCGTGACCTCCATGTTTTTTGAACATCAGGCCACCTACCCCTCACCCATCTTCCTGGTGCTTCCTGGTTTTTACTTAGAATTTTCACCTGACTTCCCTCCAGACGGCCTCAGTCTTATGTAGATGTTTAATGATGAGGCCATCTGAGAAAGAAAGGTTATTGCAAAGTAGTTCCTACTCCATGGAATTATACCGAAAACTTAGAGAAACAGCCCAGGTTTCTGATGTGCCAGGTAATAAGCAGCAATTATCAAAACGATGATTTCGTGACCATACTTATTTTCTCCAGCTGGTTTCTAATCCCCTTTGATGGAAGAACCTACTGTGTCTCCTTGTATTCCCAGGGCCTGGGTTAGTTCAAGTCTCAGAGGCAGAGCTCTGGCTGCACTATAATGTGGGTGCCGCCAGTATAGACGAGCAAGACCCCGTTATTTTGGAGGCGCTTGCCGCAGTGGGAAGGGCGTGGGATCACCACATGTGATGTCTGCTCGGGCTTCTTGCCCTGGACTGTGAAAGGCCTTGTTTCTAACCTCTCTTGGATGTTAACATTTTGAACAGGATTACATGCAGAATGTGCACGGTAAAGAGATTGATCTCCTGAGAACCACTGTGAAAGTCCCAGGAAAGCGGCCCCCCCGAGCCACGTCGGCCTGCGCGCCCATCTCCAGCCCCAAAGCCAACGGCCTGTCCAAGGACATGAGCAGTTTACACATCTCACCAAATTCAGGTAAGCTTACGGCAGACGCGCCGACACCGCAGGTAGGACAACGGCCGTGGCTGGCGCTGACCAGAGGGCGCTGCTGAGCTTTTGGGGGGGTTGCGTGGATATTTGAACCGTTACCGTGTCGGTGAGGGTTTAGAAGCCTCGTCTGTGGACGGTCCTTTTCGTCCACGCCGGTGGGTTCCGTGCCTGCCAACAAACAGATGGTGGCGCTTGGAGTCTCAGCTGCACAAAGCACCAGGCTTTCCTGGCACTGGGCAGTTCAGGTAGAGTGGAGGACCTGAGGGCCATCCAAAACCACACGAATTAATTGTTAAGGTGTCAAGGATTCGTATGAACTGATTTGTAATGAACACGTGTATGAAAGTGGAAATGCCATTTGGAGCACGGTTTAAAGGAAACCATTGGACCTGTGTGAAATTTTAATTCTCTCCGCTTTGTATTGTAACTGTTATATCGGTCCTTAACACAAAGTTAGTTGTCTTTATTCTCTTTTAAGGGAGACTTCGCTTTTTAATTCTGCATCGGAGAAAGTTAGTGTTTTGTTTTTTTCAAAATGAGATGTGCATAGAAATTCCTGGCCTTTGTGTGCAAGTCAAGATGGCGTGTTCGTTTTGGGTGAAGAGTCTTTGCGGATGCCAGCGCTCTGGCTGTGACCTCCCGTGGTGACTCAGCGGAGGACAGGTGCCCAGCGCTGCTGGCGTCCGGCCACACTCAGACTCCATCATCAGCGGCAGTCTCTTCATTTGTTTCTCCAGCAAGATGTCGCTTCTCTCCGACCGACACCCACTCTTCTCGTAATGCGTTTTCCTTCTGCTGTTCTGTCGAGCATACGTCTCTGCTTCTTACCGATGCTGGCGTTTCCCTTTCTGAAATGTTAAGTGCTGTTGAAGAGGGATGCTGCCGAGCCAGCAGTGCTGCGGCATGAATGGCATTGGGTGGAGAAAGTAGGGTCATAAAAAGGAGCGAAAATTTGGGGTCCATCGGCCCGGGTTCTGCTGCGTGATGCCAGGGGCACTGGTCAGTTTGCCGGCCTGCCCGCGTCAGGGATGTGACGGCCGGTGAGGGAGCGTGTGTGAAAAGTGCTGGGAACTCGTAAAGGCTAATGCAAACGTCAGCTGTGTTACCAATCACACCAAACCTAGGCTTTCTGCTGACGGAGGCGTCAGTTCCTCCCGGAAAGGTGGTGAGCTTCTCTTGCCTGGTCTCTTATGACCCGCTGACCTTCCTTCCGAGACAGTCAAGGCGTCCTTTTCAGGACCGTGCGCTGACTCTGGGATGAGAAGTGAGACAGGACGTGCCCGAGAAAACAAATCTGTTCATAGTGAGTACAAAGCTGATGTCTTTATTACTTTGTATTTGTAGTCTCAAAAACTACTTGTTGAACACCTAGTCTGTGCCAGGAATTGTATGTGCTGGGTAGTGAGGCCCTGACCTCCTGACTTATGTACGAGGCAGGCACCTTACTGTCTGCTGATTGTCCTCTCTCCCTTCTAATCCATCATGTCACATCTAGCTATTTATTTATTCAGGTCAGCCAACATCTGTGGAATTTCTGATGTGTGCTGGGCATAGTCATGGGCCCTCGGGACACAGGAGAATAAGACAGAATCCTTGCCCTCAAGAGTGTCACCCTCTGGCGGGGGCAGCAGCCCATAGTCGGGGTGCATGCGGGGTGCGTGGCCAGCCCTGCCCCAGGAGGAGGGGCACTGCGGGGTGTGAGACAGGATGGGCGTTCGCCAGGCACACAGGCTGAGGGGAGGGCCCCGAAGATTTAAGTGTTGGGTCCGTAAGATTTGGCGTTTGAACTGAACTTGAGACTTGTGATCTTTGGTCCTCAACTGCCACTTGTCGTCCTAAAGAAAATATAGTATTTGATAACAACTCGAAAATCCCAATAACTTGATCATTATTCCATGGAGTGGGTTGTATCTGGGGCCCTGCTCAGGGAGTGAGTTTTTGTGCTCTGAAGGCTGCTGTCTCAGTGCTGTTTTGTTCTCTGTAAGACTCTGGCTGTTGCGCAGGTGGGAGAGTTTGAAGCACAGGTGAAGCTCCTTTTCCATGGTCACACCCTCAGTTTATTGCAATGCATCCTTTCAACCCCCAGCCAGGTTAATCTCGGTACAGGGAGCCTGGCCAGTTTTCCCTCTTCGGGTCACAGGTAGGGGCACGGACGTGAAGGTGTGACATCCAGCAGGTACCCCTGCTATTTCCTGGCACTGATGGTTTCTTTTTATGCTTTCTTTTCTGTTTTATTCGTTTTCTCCCCTCGGTGTTATTGGATCTGTGTTCCATACCTTCCCTTTAGAGACCTTCCCTTTCACACTGACCTGACATGTGCGTGTGCTGAAATCTCTGTGCCTGACTTTTGTCTTATGGTCCGTAAGTAGGGGTGAATCAGTCTGGGTATAAACTCTTATATTTATAAGACTCTTGACCCACGTTTCCAAGTGAGTTTCTAGAAGGGTTTTGTATGCAGTACCCTTCCGTCCCTAAATTGAGTGCCCTTTTCACGCCCACCCACTCGCTAGCATTGCTTTAAGTAGCATTTTTAGGCTGTACGCTAATCTGACAAGCAATTAAAATACCTCATCTCACATGTTTATCGAGCCTACACATTTCTTATGTTATAGTTGTTTAGAGGTATCCTTTGTCCGTTTTTGCTTGTTTTTTTTCCTACTCATATGTGAGAACTCTTTATATATTGAGGATGTTAACCCTTTATAATATACTTTGCAGAATTTTCCCCAGTTTCTCTTGCTCTTTATTGTCTTTTTCGCATATTAGAGGCTTCCCCTTTTTAATACAAATTGAAATCATAAGTCCTTTACTTCTGTGGTTTCTACTTTCGATGTTTAGAAAGCCTTGAATATTTTCGAAATCACATCACAATTCATATCCTATATGTATTTGAGTTTTACCATTTTATTATTGTTTATTTTTCCTTTTTTTTTTTTTTGATTTAACTTCTAACCCGCCTTTAATTTGGGTCCATTATATGTGACCTAATTAAATATTTTATTCAAATAGGTAACTAATGGCTCTTTCCCTCTTTATTGACTAGCTTCCTTTCCCCATTGATTCAGTCGGTCCCACTATTACACGGCTCCCTCCCATGGAATCAAATCACCTGTGTTTCTGGGCTCAAGAACCTATCCCATTGCTCTGCCATTTCCACATTGTCTCAGCTGACATGGGCCTGCCACACTGTCTTAGATTTATGTCTCATAGTCTAGCATGGCTTAATCTTACTCTTATCCTCCAGTTTTTCTTGGCTATTGCCCCCCATTTATTTTTTCCAGTAAACTTCTCAAAACCTTCTCCTTCCCCCTCAAAACTGTGACTCAGTTGTCATTGTGTTTACACTATCGATTGTGGAGGGATTGAATTTTTATGATAGTGAGTTTCTTATCATGGGACAGAATTCTTTCCCAATTTATTCAAATTTGTTTATATCCCTCAGTAGAGTTTAACATGTTTCTTCATTTAGCTCCCTAATCTGCCTTATTAATCCATTCTGTTCATATTTTGTGGTGAATCGTGAGGCTAATCTTTTGGGGGGTTTGGGAGAGTATATATTACATCATCTAATTGGTAAGAAATAAGAAAGCTGCAAATTTGTGTATCTTTTATATCCAGCCATCTTGCTGAGCTCTTGTTAGTTGGAATAGCTATTTGGATGTTTCTCTTGATTTTCTAGTGTACAGTCATAACTCATCCCATATTTCAAATATTATAATGTCTAACTGTGTGACAGTGTTAACTTTTTGTTTCTGCCAACCAATTTAATGATTTGGGGATCTTCCTGCTTTGCTTGCTGTGTCATTCGCTTGCTATCATTACTGAGCCTGTGGTGTGTCCAGACCTGATTAGTGCTCTGGAGATTGGGGGCGCGGGGGGCGGGGATGGGGGGAGGGGAGGCAGTGCAACACCCTCCCTCCAGGGGCCTCACACTCCAGTGCAGGTGAAGGAGTCAGAGGATAAACACACAAATGAGACCACTGAAGCTGGTTCTATGTGGTAACAGGACCAAGGGCGCAACTGTGGATAGAAAATTATTGCTGGGAGAGGGTCCTATGTTATTTCTGGTTTGGGGGTTGGTCTGCCAGTATTGAATGTTGACTGCCTTCCATGCAGTAATAAAATGTTGGAAATCCAATAATCTGAATGTCAGGCTTGGGCTTGGGGTAGGGGAAGAAAACACATTGTCAGAGTAGGAACTGAATCTTTACGATGTTGTGTGTGTTGACCGAGCCCAGGTCTCGCTTTGTGGGGGCTGCAGCTTAACCAGAGCAGGAGAGCTGCCGTGAGAATGGGGACGTCCCAGGCTCCATCAGGCAGCTGTGGAGTGCAAGCTGAGGGACCCCTTCACGGAGAGCTGGCCAGTGGCGTCCCCGCCACCACCAGGAGAGAAAGAGAGTGAGCAGCCCTCGTGGGGGGGGGGGGGAACCTCCTGATGGGAACGCTGATGTCTGAACGAGAGGGGAGCAGATTGGGAACCCCAGACCTCCACACAGCCACAGACAAAAGTCAGTGCACGTCCAGGAAAGGCGGCTCTGACCATGAGGGACGTATCGGAAGTCCAGCAGCCTGCCCTGCCCCTGGGCCCCACACTGTCGGGCTTAACCGGAACCCACCAATCAGCGTGGGCCACACAGCTGCACCAGGGCAGCGAGAAAACCCCTTTCTCTGCCTGATGCGCCCACACTCCCTTTTTCATGAGGATGGACAGACAACCAACATATTTGTGGGAAATGACAGTAAAAATGTGAATAAAATGACAGCTGAAGAAGAAGAAAGAATGATACTTTGGGGAAAGGGAATTTAAGAGGAAATTCTAACTAGTATGATCAGAAAGGTGTTAAGAGGTTAGTGACTGCATCCATAGAATGAAACCAACAAAAGATTGTATGAAAAACCTGGGGAGTTTTGAAAAACCAAAGAGTTATTAGAAATTGGAGGGAAAAAGTTTGCAGAAAAAGTTAATAAATACTATAAAGAACATGGCGAAAGACTGTTGGCGATCAAAGATATAATGGAAGAAGACATGCAGATCGGGGGAGGCCAGAGTCTCTCCGGCTGAAGAGGCGAGTATGGAGATGGACATGAGAAGCAGCTCTGTGAGCACAGAGAAATCCCTGAAAAGCACCTGAGGCAGGAGAAGGGCAAGCTTACCTGCAGGGGAAGGGGGTTCTGGTGACTGGACCTCTCAAGAACACGCCATGCTGAAAGACAATAGAAGAGTTCCCATCTAAGGGTAAATGATGTTAAACCCAGAAGCCTATGCAAAGCCAAACTATTATCAATCAAGTATGAACGTAGAAAAAAAAAAGACAATTTTAGATGAGATATACAGCAATTCCCTCTCAATGGCTTTTTGAAAAAATGACTTCAGCATCTACTGTGGGGCGGCGGGGAGAAGGGGAAGGAAAAGAAGGAGAAAAGAAGAGTCCAAAAGATGCTGATTTATTCCAGCCTGTTTCATTCCCCTTCCTCCAAGGTCGCTGCTCGGGTGCCCGCGGCCGTGTGTGCCACGTCCATTGCCTTAGCTTGGAACTTCCATTGCTGTGAAGCTGCCATTCTCATGGGAATCTATCGGAAGTCATATTTTAGAAAATCTACCCAACTGTCATTTCAGAGAATACTTCCAGAGAAGACAGTCAAATGTCCAAAAGTATTTTTCTGACACGAGTTTTTGCCCAGACTGCTTTGGTGACATTATGTCCACGTATGACGGGAGACAGAGTTGCAGTAGCTCTGACAATCGTTTGGACATTTAAGTGGGGAACAGGGAAACGTAATGGCGAGCAGCAGGGGCTTGGGACCCCATGTCCCGCGTCTTTGGACCTTGTGCGGCTTCCTCTGTCTTTAAACTGGGAAAATGGTACCCATGGCTATTCTCGTGAGGGTAACACGCTACCTGCCTTTCCCACGCATGACCCAAGGTGAGTCTTCCTAATTGTGTCAGGAATCCATCAGAGTCGAGCTCATCACGGACAAAGAGAAGGAAGGAAGTTGTGTTTTTGAATTAACATGTTAAATCTCACAAAGTGTTTGTTTCTCTGTAGCCTCTGAGCAGCCGTAACGGGTTAGCGTTAGCAGCCCGTGCGCCCCTAGCAGCAGCCTTCTCTGTGTGATGGCAGCCAGCCGGCAGGCAGAGGGCTGCTCTTGGGGACTTGGCAGGATTTCCACAGAGTGCTGTGTCCCATCGTCCCTATTCCGGCATTCTTAACTCCTGATTGTGACATTTTGTTCTGAGATGACAGATATCTCCTTGTCCCTAAAGTGTGTCTTTGTTGGGTTTTTGCAACTGTGACTATGTTTTTATCCTAACCAGATGGATGCTTAGACCTTTGTCACAGGAAACCTTTCCGCCTCCTGGCCTCCCCCCACCTCAGGGCCCCGGAGGGTTGAGGCTGCATTTCCGGGGGCGGGGAGCTGGGGATCTCAGTGTGTTTTGAGTATTGAACTGCCGTTGACATCTAAAGTCTCAGCCATGCTGTTTCTCTCCACACTTCAGTAATCAGGACATCCAGCAAACCCATAAAAAACCAAACTAATAGCATGAATATTCAGTGGCCTAGAATACTAATTATTGTCATGAATATTAATGCGATCGGACTCGCTTTTTCCTCTCCTTCCTCTCCCGTCCTCTCTCTCCCTCTCTCCCTCTCTCTTTTTTTCCACTTAGCCGGCTCTAAAGATGGGTCATAATGAGAGCATTTAAGAGGGAGCGCGCTCTCCGCCGTGACAGGGACTGGGGTAACAAGGAGAGCTTGATTAACGCGACGCACTTGGGGGAGACATGAGAGCCTTCGTGGGGGCCTGTTCGGGGGAGGCAGTGAGACACCGGCGGCTCTGTTGCTGCTCCCGGAGATTAATGAGGCCTAAGAGTGCATTAGGAACAGTGACAAAGGTTTCATCTAATGGGCTCAGTCATTTTTCCTTTGAGTGACAGACGCACAGAAGTAATTGGCTGTGCAGAATGGCAGCTCATTGGCGGTACTTAAGGATACATTATCCCCGTTGTGTGGCCCGCAGAGGCTGTTTATCAAAACTGCTCACACTGCAGACGCCAGAGTCGCTAAGCTGCTGTTACAGTGGTAATAGCTATTAAAAAAAAAACAACGCCACATCAAAACTAGATCCGTTGTCTCGCAGAAACAAAGTTTTTCTTTGTTTAGTTTCAAATGGTCTAGGAAACATTTTAATAACTCCAGAGTCTGTTCCGTGTACCGGAATGAGCTGTGCGCGTCCCCGTGTGTCCCCTCCCGGGGTGTCAGGTCGCACGCTGCTCGCGGCACCTCAGAACCTGGCGTCTCACCCCCTTATCTGCCCTGGTCACTCGTTCATTTCCCACACTTGCGGCATTGTTTATATATACCGAATCCTCCGAGGGATCCATCGGCCACACTTGCTAGACACTTCTCTAGAACTTGAGGGGGACACTTCAAAGGGAAGTCCTCTCGGTTGAGAATTATTTTGCTAAAAAGTAATCCGAAAATCAGTACCATGTCACGATACCTGCTTCCACAAACTGGGTTTTATCGGAGTTGGTTGTGATGGCTATTTAGTAATGTATTATTTTTAGGGGAAATAAATGATTTATGGAGTTTCTCTTAGACTAAAATGTCAGGAAGTTAGCTACATCTGAAATTAAGCCGACGAGTTGTGGCAGCTTCAGCTTTTATGAGAAATGCATTCTTATTGTTAGTTATTTCTCTGTTTATACATTTCTCCCACTGAGATTCAGGCAAATTTGTGTTACATTGTTTCATTAAATTGTAAGCTCTTTGAGGCATAGACCATTATTTCTCTTCCTTTGTCATCCTCTCCTAGTTTTGTGACCTAGCAATTATTTTTTCATTAAGTATTACTGAGTGTCACCCATCATGTGAGATGTAAGTGATAAATATTGAGAAGTATTGTTTGCTTTCTTTCAGATAACAGTGCCTTCCTTGTAGCTTTCTGTGGTCAAGATTATTGGGGTACAGTTTGAGGATAAATCAGAGTCATACTTTCCAGTTTAAGGAAACCTTCAGTTATTTGAACTCTTAAGTGGAGTATTCTTTTCTGTAAGAACAGACGAAAACAACTTGACCCTTAATAATTTCAGTTAAAAACCTACGAGGGATGTGAGAGTATATCTCTGCGGGGATCGCGATCCCTATAAGTAAATAAAAATTGCTGTAGAAACTTTGTATTTCCCGTCTCAAAAATGTGTGTATGGTGAAGCAATAGTGGTTCTGTTGTCGAGCTGATGCTTCCCGGACCAGCAAACCAGCAAAAGCATTGGCACGGGAGGAGCTGTAAGAGAGGAGGGCGCTGAGATGGCCTCTGAGTTGTCCCAGCAGCCATCAGGGAGACAGCTGACCGCTGGCCTGGACCGTGGGGGGAGCCTGGCCTTGGGAACGAGCCGCCTGTGCTAGAGTCAAGTCCGTGCTTGTCCTGCTTGCCACATGCTCATTCCCACCTTGGCAGAGGAGAGTTCTTCAGGGTGGTTATGGCATTTTGCCACCTCCAAACCTCGTGGCCCAGTGTTCTGCAGTTACCACTCAGATGGAAAACGTTCCACTTTCTAGAAAGGTAAACCCAGAGATATCCTGACCTACAAACAAGTAGCCCAGCTTCACGTCATCAGAGTTCGGACCACGGGCGTTCCTCGGGTGGCTTGCATCCTACGTGATTTCTCTGTTCGCTTCCAAGACAATTTTCTAGGGACTAGAAGCGAGAAAAAGAAGTTGACGTGAGTGCTTCTGAGGGTTGAGCCTGTGACCAGCTAGGCCTGCTCCCTGAAAAGGATTCAAACATTCAGTGGGAGCCAGAAAAATCTCCCCTCCAAACAGTGCTGTCAAATCAAAATGAATTGTGGGAAAAGCATACCTATTGCGTTGTTTGTTTGTTTTTGTTTGTTTTTAATTGTGAAATACTATTGCGTTTTTCACATAAAGGAGAAAGAATATTTGAAAGATGGAACTATCATGCTTCGCAAAAAAAGTAACCAAACAATTGAATTACATTGTTGGGGGTATACTGCCAAATAAGAGTCTCGAGGGCAGGATATGGACATCTTGGACCTTATGTTTTATAAAACATTGTTCCTTGAATGCTATTATCCCATTTTATTACTTAAAAGAAAACTCCTTAGTTTTATCCTACTTTCGTGTCATGTTGCCACACTTTATTATTACCATATTGCTTATGAATACATTCATGGGAGCCCTACCAAGACATGGATTGTGGCTAAGTAAGCATTCCGTACCATTGGGTTAAGTGAGGGTAAGGAAGCATCCTGGTTCGTGCCAGTCACCTCGCAGATAAAAATGGGCGAGGTGAGAGGTGCAGGCATCGTCCTGCTGGGATGAGTGGTGTGTGCGGCCAGAAAAAGCAGACTTTGTCTTTGAAATAAAGACGCAAACTTATTTCTAACCATAATCACTTCCATGAGACCTTACCTCCTGGTGTGCTTCATATTTTCATCTTGAATTGGACCAAACACCGAAGTGCGCGCATCCGCAAGGCGGGGCAGGAACCAGCGATGGGATGTAGACCGGGGCTCTCGCTCACCTCGCCTCATATCACATTGTCACTCACCCGTTGCTGGCATCGTGTCCCAAGCACATGACTTGCGTTCTTTCTCTCTGGCCTTTCATCAGCTGTCCCTCTGACAGCTTTGGCACACCTGGTCAGCATGCCTTAGGGATTTCGGAAAACCGAGTGGTAAGAGTACCATCGAGTTGTCCCTATGCTGAGCACTGGAAGGTCCGTGTAGTAGGTGTTCCGAAAACGCCACTGCTGAGTGAGTGTCGGCTCCTGCAGAGCGATGATGATGATAATACTAAGACACAGACACGAGGCAAACACCACAAGCAGCGGACGCACCAAGAGATGCCATCAGGAGAGAAACGTGAGCAAAATACAGACTTTTTAGGTTATAAAGTCATACAAAATTAGCAACGGCACCATTTTAAGCTTTTACTAAAAAATAAACTATCAAGAAAAGAAGAACCCACTGTGGGTAAAATTCATAACTAATACCTTCAGAAGCTTTGCAGTTTACAAAATATTTTATGTAATTTAAGCCATATGGGCATATTGTGTAATAATATGTAATTCAACCATATGGGCATATTATTATCATATTATTACCATTTTGTGTTTGTCGTCATTATTAATACTATTGTATCCATTTTACAAATGATGGACTGAATTGTTTTCAAGAAACCCAGGTTCATGTTCTTTTTGCCCACTAGTCATTAAGAAAACTAATTGGAAATATATATATCATAAGTCAGCAAGATGATAATGCTGTTTGACCCAGTAATAACTCTTCTGGGATTTTATCCTAAGGAAAAAAATCTGAGAGTAGAAGATGTCCTTTGTAGTATTGTTTCTAATAGTGAGAAACTGGAAATAACCGAAACGAACCAGAAGTAGAAAAGCTATAATAAAATTATCTACATTAAATCAGTAAGATGTCATATATTTAAAGTTATGGTGAAGATTATGGAGCAACATGGGAAATGGAAGGAAGTCACAGTAAAAGAGTCTAATATAAAATTACATCTTTTCTGTAACTAAGACAATTTTACACTGTGTTTAATAGAGAGACAGTCTATTAGTTGGGATTTTTGTAGACCTCTAACTTACATTATGTTTATATCTTTATAATTTTGCAAGAGAACCTTTAAGAAATTTGTAGGGCAAAACAGACTCCTGTTTTGTTTTCCTGGGCGTCATAATTAGAATAGGGAGAAATCAGAATAAAATGAGCCATTTCTGAACTCACAAAAGAACAGCGAACCGTCATCCAGTTCCCAGAGTTTAATTCTGAACACCATGTTGTATTTCGCAGTGTTTACATTTATCATCACACTGGGTCTGGACTCTGTACATTCTGTTTTGCTCTGGTAAGCATAACTGGGGAAAATACCTAACCAAAAAAATCATAGGGCCGGCCAAGTGGCGCGGTGGTTAAGCGCTGGCTTGGGAAGCCAGCGGCCCCGGTTCGGTCCCACATATGAGGGCCAGTGACACTGTGCTCAAAAAAACAAACAAACAAAAAACCCAAACAAAAAAATCATAGTAGTCTGAGGAACACGAGATTTTTATCTCAACAGTGGGTATGTTGAGTGGCACACTTTTACAAAACGGGTCATGTGACAGGGTCCTGGACACCCGCGTCTTTAAGAGAAGGCACTGTCTGTCCTGGGACCAGATCCTCTCGTCCCGGAAGCCTGGTGGTGGAAAGGCAGGCAGATTTCCAATTCAGGGAAGCCGATGGGCCCTGCTCACGGCGCTTAAACCATTCGGGTCTCACTCTTTCTGGCAGTGTTGTGAATGATATTCTTTTTGGGGTTATAATTGGAAGACGCAGCACAGATGGTGAGGCCCAGCCTGAAGTGACGTGGCAGTTAGGAAGGCCCCCAACGGCCAGGCCCAATGCCAGCGGGGTGCGGCCCCAACGCAGGTGACCTCACTCTCCCAGCTCTCATAGCGTTGGCCACCACCTAGGGATAGAGAGAGGGACCTACAGAAGCAGTCATCGCCCTGTGTTTCCCGGGGTGAGGCTTCCCAGGGCGAGGAGGAGCGCCTATTCTTCTGTAATGATGATTTCTTAAGGTCCACAGCCCCCCAGTGGAAGTAAATGTCTGTCTTCCACTCACTTGCTCCTAGAGTGCTGTCTGGGTTTTTCTCTCCCACCCTAGGGATGTGACACTTCAGCATCACTTAATCACCGAGAGTTGCTGCCCTTTTTCAGGCAATTTAACCACCACGTCGAATGCCGAGTATCATTTTCCTGTGGAAAGCCTTCGCTGAGGTCAAGCCTTGTTTGTATGGACCAAACTCGGGAAGTGCAGTGGGCACAATTTTGTGTCTTAAAAGAAGTGATTGTTGATGAATCTTTATTTGAATGTAGTGAAAAGCCTATTTCAGAGTATATTTTTAAAAATCAGAACAGGCTATTTTTAATATAATAAGCCTATAGCTTAAAAGAGGAATTGTGTCTTTGATGTCATTTGGGGGATGAAAACATTCTTGCTCAATAGAAAACCAGCATCTTTTTCATGCGTTTGAGATCAGTTCAGGCAACATACTGATATTCATTGGGATATAAATGCCGTATTGACTTTGAAATGCAAATTGTTTAAAGAAAAAGAGCTTAGGGTGGAGGTAAGTACCTTTTCAAATCAACTCTGACACTCAAGGGCTGTAAGTAAAGCTGAAATGACTCTTTGGGAAGAATCCGGCGCTTTTGACACACGGGCGCATGCGTTTATGGGGCGCCCCGTAAGCACACACGTATCCTATCAGGGAGATGGCATGGGCTCCTGGGATTAGCATGCTAATGGAGCCGCCCCTGCTAACCAGACTGGCAGCCCCCAACCCTCGGTGGGGCCTTTGAGGAAACACTTTTGCTGAGTTCCAAAGGGTCCAGGAAGTCGACTCTATTTCAAGGTCATGCAGAGAATTTGGGGGTGGGGGGTGGGGGGGAATACTGAGATAGAAGCAAAGAGGTCCTGTTGTGACCTGCTCCCTGCAGACACCAGTGTCCCCTAACCCTTTGGGACTTAGTGCTGCCGAGGCTGCCTGCTGTCTGACCTGGCTGTGTCGCTCGTACTTCCTGACCTGATGGTCTGCATTCACAAACCATGCAGATGACCTTGGGCAAGGGTGGAGGTAAATATTACGGATATAATGTACACATCGGAAGTGCAAAATCCTAAGTGATAGCTGAGTGTACAGGCAACCCACACAGATCAAGGAGGAGCTGGTGGCCAGCAGCCCCGGAAGCCCCCGTGGGCGCCATCCTGTCACCGCCCACCTGTACACACGCACGCACAGACATGTGCGCGCGTGCGCACAGGTCATCACCATGGATTTCTCACAACGTCGGTCCATGTGGTTGACTTTGCACAGTTGGATGGGATCAGAACACTTGGTACACTCTTGTTTGCCTCCTTTGGCTCCAAGTCACCTGTGATCTGTCTGACATTTGTCTTCTTGTGGCCCATGTTGGTAGTTCTTGCTGGTGTGTAACATTCCTTCGTGTGGATACACCACGAGGTACCCATGGTGGGTGGGCATTCCGGCCATCTCTAGTTGGGGCTATTCTGCAGATGCCGCCGTGAACATTCTTGTGCATGTCCTCTGGTGGGTGGGGGGGTGTGTGATTTCAGTTGGGAGGATAAGAAAGAAAACAAGGAGTATTGAAAGAGAGAGAGAGAGAGAGACGCGTCTGCGCTGTTCTGTGAAGGCCTCTCATTGGGTGAGGCTGTTAGAAGAGCCCTTGGGTTGCCCTGGGATGACATGTCCTTGGAACCCCAAGCTTAGGAAACCCCAGTCTTTATAATGGGACTCAAGCAAGCCTGCCCAACCTTTGCCCTGGACAGGGATGTCATGATCCCAAGAACAAACCAATCTGCCCTCCTCTGAAGGAAGTCTGTTCCTGAAAAGGTCGTCAGAATAAAAGGGTGCCAGCATCTGTGCCAGTAGATGGGAAGAAACCCTTGACCCGTGGAGCTGTCGCCAGTAGCAGGGTGGGGGTATTGTAGGTCAGGGGGAGAGGAAGCCCCGGATGAGGAGGAGGGAGGGAAGGAAAGGCTGGGAAGTGCCCCCCTCCCACCCTCACAGAGTTCACAGGCCCCGCGCTCACCCCTGGGGGGGCCCATGTGCCTCTCGCTTCCTCTTAAGACCTCACGTCTGTGTGTTGAGCCCGGCTTAGAGCTTGGCGAGTTAGAACCCATTGTTAGACCTGCCGCCTCTACTCCAGGAGAGAAGACATTCCAATCTGCCTTAGACTCTCTTCCCTCTAGGGAAAGCCAGACATGCCTGCAAAACAGGGATTTCCAGCTGTGTGCTGAGGGGTTTCCTCATCTACCAGACCCCAGCTTCGTAGATCTGAGCTTCATACCTTACTTCTCAGCCGCACTAATGAAATTCTGCAGTAAAACACATACATGTTTAGGTGATTACCCGCTGGGGAAGGAAACAGGAGTCTTACTTTCCTGGGCCTCACTGGGGCTCTGGGTCTGGGCGGGGCGGGGCTCTCTCGGATCACAGGCCCCTGCATCGGCCCAGGGCCTGCCTGCACCCTGCCTTGGGGTCCTGCTGGTGTTTGGGGTCTGTGACTCCAGTCTTACTGGCTGTCTTGTATTAACACTTACGATTCTAATGGCTGGGTAGCCAGAGCTCAGGGCTTTTATTAAACACACTTTTAATTAATCAGGTATAGGTATTAATTTGATTTAACTAATTAATATAGCAGCCCCAGAGCTTTATTTCTTTACTGACTGTTGGTGGCCATTTGGGTCCCAGCCGGCTGCCGGGGGAGGAGGCCTAGGCCAGGGAGGCTGCTTGGAGCAGCTGGAGGACCCTGATGGAGTTTAGAGCTGCGCTTAGCCCCACGTGGTCTTGACCTTAAGATCCTTAGCTCTTATGGAATCAGACAAGTCATGGGCTCCTTTCACAAATGAGAACTCTACATTCTGAGCCTTGGTTAATTACTTGTTAATCAATTACCATTCAAGGAATGAATTACCATTCAAGGGAAGAGTTGCCCCGGAGTACAGTAAGAGGGAATGACGTGATTTTAAATTTAGCATCTCCCTTATATGCTTGGAGGTATTTTCAAAAGTGACGGCTCCCTGTGTGCTCACTTATAGGGCAGATACTGCTGGATGCATCCATATTTATTTAAAAAAAAAAATCAAAAAAAACTGGAGACTGGGACAGTGTTACTTGACCAGTTAATTAATGAACTTCATTCAGTGACAGAAATGAAATTATGTCTTTCATAATTGAAATGAAAATTTCAGTAATGAAATTAAGCCTTTGCTGGGGTGCGTGTAAAATTAAGCATCAGAAATGATGACATAAAATACTGTGATTAGATTTCAAGTCTATTTAGTTATTAGAAATATTCACGAAATATTTGGGGGTAGTTGGTTTCTTTGACTGATGGATTTACTCGATAGAAATGCCTCCAGTTGTGACCACTGGCTCAGGACTACCCACCGCGGAGGGACTCGCCTCACAGGCCTCGCCGGGCCAGCACCATGTCACAGCCGGGCCCACGCACCGCTGGCTTGCCTCGAAGTGAAAGCCTGCGCTTTTGCATTTACATTGAGAGGCAAAGAGCTGTTTATGGATCTGCAAGCTGTATATTTAAGGCAGAAACACTATTTCTTCCCCTTCATAATTTTTTGTTTGTTTTCAGTTCAATAGGTATATTTCTATATCATCCCAGAAAATGATTTTGTTTCTTGATGTCACAATTAGTTAGCCTTTTATTATTTGATCTTCAGGAAAGTTTTAACTAAAATTAAAATAAAGTGAATGAGCATATAAAAAAGATGTACTTGGGCCGGCCGAGTGGCGCGGTGGTTAAGCGCTGGCTTGGGACGCCAGCGGCCTCGGTTTGGGTCCCACATATGAGGGCCAGTGACACTGCCCTCAAAAAAAAAAAAATGTACTCTCCTGAGACAACCCCTGAAATGTTTTACTTCTGAGAGGAGAATCCTTCTGCGCATATTGATGGCGGTTTTGTAACTTACAGTAGCCGCAGCCCTTACCCGGCGGGCGGGGGGCAGTGTGTGCCCCAAATTCCGCGGTCTGGGTTACAGACCAGTAGACAGGTTGAGAGACAGACAGACGGTCTCTGATTACGATGGTTTGACTTAGATTTTTCAACTTTGAGACGGTCCAAAAACGATCCGCTTTTCGTAGAAATTGTACAGTTGACCCTTGAACAACATGGATTTGACCTGCGTGCATCCACTTATATGCAGATTTTTTTCAATAAATACAGTAAATGGATTTTATCTTCCTTATGACTCACCTTTTCTCTAGCTTACTTTGTTGTAAGAATACAGAATATAGTAATATACAAAGTATGTGTTAATCGACTGTTTATGTTATCAGTAAGGCTTCCAATTAACAGCTGGTTATTACTAGTTAAGTTTTGGGAGGAGTCAAAAGTGATGCACAGATTTTCGACTGCATGTGGGTCTCTGCGTCTCTAACCCTGTTCAAGGGTCAGCTGTACTTGGAATTTGAAGTTGGGTCTTTTCCCAGGCTGGTGATATGGGCCAACACTCTCGCATGATGCTAGGCAGCTTCGGTGAGATGAGTTTGGCCAAGTGTAGGCTGGTAAGTGTTTGAGGTAGGCAAGGCAAAGCTTGACGTTCAGGAGGCGATTTAATCAGGAGGTGATTAAATGCATTTTTGACTTACAGTATTTTCTATTTGCAATGAGTTTATCGGGACATAATCCCATCGGAAGCTGAGGAACCTCTGTAGTCAGCACAAATACAAGCCCGTGGCTGCCAGATACTGTCATTTTTCAAGTGATGCCAGAAACCACATAATTTTTTGATGAACTCTCCCAAATTAATTCCACTTTTAAAAAAATGTCATCCATAAGCAAAAACGCATCTATGAGCTCAGCCTGGACTCCCAGACCCATGTCTACAGATCTGTTTTAAAATCGTACTTCCATAGCTTTGTATCCATATCCACGCACTCATTTGGCCAGAAGTTCTGTTTGGTCCAAGAACTGGAAAATTGACCGTGACTGTGATAAGAAGACCCTCACAAGCCAGAGGGCTCCAAGAATTGGCTTTCTGAAGGAATCCACACAGCTGTTTTGGGTCACAGACTCATTCTGCAATCAGATGCCAGGAGCACACAGCCTAGACAGGCGTGTCTGCACCCCAGAGACCCCACTTTGCTTCCTGGGGGAATCCCCTCAGGAGCCAAACCCCAGAGCTGCTCACCAGCATGATAACATGTGGACTTGTGCTTAGAATGTCATGTGACCAACAGAAACAGCTAGAAGCCTGAGAAGCAGTGGACCAGCCCCAGATGTGTGATCAGCCGCGCTGCACGCTTTTCAGGATCGTGTACAGTGGGGAGCCTGTGTTCCTTTTCCCGCGGTGGGGGTTTGGCCTTGACACGAGGAATTCGGAGATTAGCCCTGGGTCGGCTGTCTCCAGTTGAATGCGTCATGGGCTCCTTATCCAGGGGTCAGGTTGATGGGCTGTCCTGTGTGCATTTGGACATTGGTTTCAGAGGTTTTGCCTCAAGCACTCAGAGATAGACACACTAAGATAACTCTTTGCCTTTGGAAGGACGGAAGGGCAGTTTGTAGACTGGTCCTCCTCGGGGAGCCACACTCCAGGGGGAACGGACAAGAGGCATGGCAGAGGGGCGTGAGCATGGTCTGGCATTGTCCACCCAACAACAGACAGTGAATTTGGTTTCTTTCTTGAGGTGTTTTGATTGGTGGGAGTGCTAGGAAGAGAAGGCCCAGGCCGACATCCTTTAGTTCAGAAGGATTTCTTTCCAAAACAATGTAGAATTTAATTGGTTCTAAACTAAAACAATTGCAGGAAAGTTAAAATAAAAAGCCTAATACCTTTGAGGTGCTGCCTATGGGTCTAACAAACTAATTCATTAGCAGCAAGGTGTGTTCAGCTGAGCTTTAGACAGATGCATTTAATTGTGTTTTTGAGTCTAAAACTGGTGTGGCCAGATAATTCATTTTGATGTTGAGCAACTGATTCAAATCATTAAGTGTACAGTGAAATCATTTTGTATCACAACCCATGCGCGCTCTGAAATTGCTAAGGTTATGTTTCTTCTGTGTAGTCTTTTCAAGGTTAAGGGTAACCTTTCCTGGTTAGGATCCTGCATTTCTTCCGATGTTGTGTCTAGAAACTGGGATTTGTGTTGATCATAAAGTGCATCTTCACCATGAGCAGCCAGCCCTCTGGCCCCAGACAGGTGACGCCCAGCTGGCGACCGCGTCCCCACCCGTTGATGCGTGGACACAGCAGGGCTCCTGGAAGGCCCACGTCGCTGTCCAAATGTAGCTCTTCCCAAAAGCGGGTCTCCTGGCTTCGCCGCTGCCCTGTCGAGAGACAGCGGTCGTGCTGCGCCTGCGTTTTGACGGCTGGTTCTGTGTGTGCTCATCGGCAGCGTTAGGTCCCTTTACCATGCACCCTAAGACTCGCTCCTCCCTGGGACCCCCTCCAGTGCTGTGCGTTCCGCGTGGGCAGGACTGCGCTCTCCCCGCGCGTGGCCCCCAGACTAGGGCGTGCCGGCTCCCGGGGTCTGCAGCCTGCGGTGGTGTTCACCTGACTTGTTTATTCCTAGGGAATGTCACTAGTGCGTCCGGGTCTCAGATGGCAAGCGGCGTCAGCCTGGGCTCCTTCGGCAGCCGACCCGACGGCATGCAGCAGCGCTCCTACTCCGTCTCCAGCGCGGACCAGTGGAGTGAGGCTACCGTCATTGCGCACTCGGCCATCAGCAGTGGTAAGAGAGGGCGCGGCCCCACGGACCCGCGGCCGCTCGGTTGTAGGCCAGGGGCTGGACGCGACGCCCCCCCAGCCCTCCGCGCTCCGCTCTGCGTGCAGCACCGTGGGGCAGCCTGCCCGCCACGCGCCTTTTCTCTGCGGAGCAGTGTGTCCTCCATGGGCTGTGTCGCCCACTTGTTCTTCTTTGGTGCTGGGAGGCGTCGCTGTCCATCCCCCCCCTCCCCGACAGATTGGAAAAGTGAGGCTGAGTACAGGACCAGGGGTTGACCCAGGGTCACAGTGACGGGGAAGCGACAGGGCTGAGAGATGACAGCAGATTTTATGCCCCTGATCCGGCCTCCTACCTGACATGGCCTACCCTCCCTCTGTTAGTGCCCATTTTATACTATTTGGGGGTTTCCCATCAAAGGCATTCGCGTCATTCTTGCTCATTACCTGTTTTCCGTGGTTCCTGGCATACCCTCTAAATTTTGAGTGGCCTCCCACACCCCTCTTTTGGTAAGTGGGGGCGGCCTCTTGGGAAGCACACACGCACGATGGAATGGTGTTGGCATCCCTGTCATGAATTATGCAGTATTGGGGTAGCCCGGCTCGCTGCTCCATGCTTTGCCTGTGGCGTTTTGTCTGTGGCCTGTTCACCGGTATCTAAGGGAATTCCCACTGTTGTATGTCATCTATCAGAAAGGGTTTTAGAGTAATTTTAGCATAATTTGTTCTAATTAAAAGATGCAGCGTCAGGTCTTCCCTGTAGACCCACCAGCTGCTGCTCAGGACGTTTGCGCTGGGTAAACACCATCCGTACATCCCGTAGCTGCACGTTCCTCGGGCAGACGCTGCCAAGCGGAGGTCTTGAAGAAAGACTTCCCCGAACCACGTGAGGGGGAGACGTGGAGGCCGCCCCAGAGGAGGCCACGGCAGCGTGGGAAGGCTGGTGGCTGGGAGCACACAGGGACGGTGCCCAGCACACCCCCAACTCCAGGACGCCTGCCTCATTGAGAAGATGCTTCAGTGGACGGCAAGGATCTGCCTTCATCGGCTTCCGGGACGCCTCAAGTCCTGCCACGTTTCATCTGAAATCGTGACGACACCGTGAGAGCCCCAGTGAAAGGACTTCCGCATCACTGGAAGTGAAACAGCCGCCATCTCCTCCCTTGTAATGGGACGTGCGCGCTTTCCCAGCCCTGGCCGGCCCCAGAGGCCCCTGCCAGCCGCCCAGGAGGCCTCAGGCAGGCCACCTTACCTCCCTGAGCCTCTGTGTTCTTACCTGTTAAATGGGTGTGTTCTTCCCGCCTTTGGGTAGTCGCTAGGTGTGTAGTACAACCCCTGTTCTGTGTCTAATGTACTGAACATCTACTATTTTTACCATAGTTACTTTCTGCAGGACCAAGCAGTTCGCACATTTAATTATCGCATTATCAGATACTTGGAAATGCATTGATTTTTCCCTTAGTATCAGTATTGCCAGCCAATTGAGTTTATTCTGTCACCGCCTTGCTGTGAAGGTGTGCACCCGTGTTTGAGGGTGGGAGGGACTCCAAGCTGACCTTCCCAGAGCCTGGTGCACGCCCTGCCCTGGCGCACCGCCTTGTCAGACCTGGCCATCTAAAGCTTTCCTCCCCTGAGACCGGCCGAGTCACCAACACAGCCTGGTTACAAGGACAGTTTTTAGGTCTGTTCCTCGTGTGCTGTAGGAATTATAGTTAGGGAGAAAGAGGGAGGTTAAAAGAACAAATTCCTGAAAGAGACCATCACCCCCAATTGTCGCCTCCCATATGCTCACAGTATTTTTATAGAAAAAGGCATTGGAATCAGCATTTTAGTCTACTGGGATTTTTTTGGTTTTTAAGCTGAGCCATCCTGCCACCTGTTGGCAACTCAGCGGCAGCTCAGCTTGGGCTGGGTATCGAACTGCTGTTGCTCAGAGCTCAGCTCGCACTCCTGAGCGAGCTCTTAACCAACTGAGCCACTCGGCCGGCCCTGGCATATTAATCTAAAATCCCTCTCTACAGGCTTCCCTTCTGAACAGTTAAGTCTTTGATCAAGACTCACTGGCTAGCTTTCCCTCTATGGTCTTTGTGTCCAGTTAGGCATGTATGGTTAGGCGTGTATGCTTTCAGCATCGCCACACCACCACATCCTGAAAACGTGATTTCCAGACCCTCGCGTTGGTGGGACATGTCTTCCCACAGAAGTTGTTTGCATTGGTCTGCACCCCCATGTCTATGAAGTACCCACGAGAGACTGAGGTCGCTTATGTGCCAATGCCGTTTGTGAATGTACAAAGTGATTTCTCACCCATCGATGCCCTCAGCCGTCCGTTCTTCATTCCTGTAACGTGTTTGTCACAGAGCTTTGAACCCTGACACAGGAGATAAGAAACGCAGGTCTGTGCCCTGGTATAAGCCTGCTGCACGACCTGGTTGGAGAACTTGCGAGAAAGCCAGGCTGAACTTGGGCGGTAGCTTAAGGAGTGATGGAGTTAATCAAGGCAAACTTCCCAGAGACTCAAACTTGAGCGATGTTAAAGAACCAGATGGACTTTTTTTGTGCAAAACCGCAGGAGGAGGTTATTATAAGCGTTGAGGCAATTTGGACAAAGACTTGGAGAGGAGGCAAGGGAAAATGGAACTGCCTAGGAGCTACAGTAAAGTGAAAGGTGTTCGTTGGAGTGCAACGAAGTGGGAGCTGGGGAGAAAGAATGTGTATGAAGAGGCCAAAACTGCCAAGTTAATCGGCGTTGTGTTTTAAGATGTACAGCTGACTTTTTAAATAGCAAAATCCGGAATCACAACAGAATGTTGCCCAGAAGGCTGATTCCTACGGTATTTCGGGGTTCTTCCTTCTGCCTATATTTTGTTAGGATTGATGGAACATCCTACACAAGATGTTGTTGGAAAGGAAACCAGTAGTAGTAATAATAGCACGCTGTTATTTATTGAGGACTTCCTATGGATTATGTCATTTGATCCTCAGGGAGTAGACACGTTATTGGCTCCATTTTACAGATGGGTAGACCCTGGTACATAGGATTCAATAGTGCTTGTCCAAAGTCACATCTAGCTAGGGCTCGGGATGCAAATTCAGGGGATCTAACTCAGGCCTTTGGTCATCTTAGGTGCTTCTCAAGGCGTGCCTCTCCTACCAGTGGCAGCAGAAGCGTCCCCTGGGAACTGGCTAGACATGCACATTCTTAGGTCCTCTCCCAGATCCATGGAATCTAAAACTGTGGGGCCCAGGGACCTGTGTGGTAACAGGCCCTCCCATGGAATGATGCTGCCTGCTATAGTCTGCGAACCGCGCCTCTTAATCCCTCTCAAAGAGGTGCACAGACCAAGTGGTATCTGACAGCCCCTGGAAGTTGGCTAGAAATGCAGAGCCCCAGGCTCCACCAGACTTCCTGGATCAGAGCTGCGTGCTCCCAAGATCCCCGGCGAGTCAGCGTTGAGAAGCCCTGTCTGCCTGTGATGAGGGTAGCGTCCTGGCCACCATCCCTGCCTTCAGTGATTCGTCAAGTGGCCAAATAGGAGCCATTTTTAAGGACCATCGGGACACGGGATCTAGCGAACGACTTCAAGAAAACGTGTTTATGAATGGATTTCAAGTCCTCAGCTTGGGCATCAGCATTCTGTGCTTGGAAGACTATCACAAAAGAAACAAATAGGATTAGGAGCTTTCTGCCAGGCTTTTCCTTTTTAGGGTGCAGTTGGCACAAACCCCACCCTCTTCTTTTTTCATTTTCATCTTTTGCCCCTGAGTCTCCGGTTTGGATGTAGTAGAAGCCATAAAAAGCTGACACTGTGCTAGCAGCAGGGATGGGAGAAGCAAGGCAGCGTTTGAATTCAAATGCCCATGTATGGGTGAATATGCCTTCCCATTGTCACATGCTTTTTTATTGTAAAACATAATAATAATAACAACATTGGGATTCCATTTTTCTCTGCCTTCCTGTCCACACTAAATTAAGACTTTGGCTCCAGAGAACTTTTCAAAGTCTTCCCCTCTAGACACACAGGTACCCTGAGGGCGTCTGTCTTTTAAGCAGCTGTGAGCAACTCCTAATTAGATAGATCACTTTGTAGTGTGCAAAACGACAAAACAGGAGGTTCTGGTTAAATTAACCGGGGAAGAAAGGAACAGCCGCTCTGTGCAGCGCAGGGCCCCACTGCTTTGTGACTGTTACTGTTGTGAGGTTTTACGTTTAAGCACCTGAGGTTTAAAATTAAATGTCTAATATAATTTGGCGTTGCTAACATGAGACCTGCACGTGCCCTCCGAGAAAACCCAGACAGCTCCGCTCAGGGTTTCAAATTGCCGTCTGCCGGCCTGCGGGCAGCTCGGGGGGCTGGTCCCTCTTCGACTGAGGCACCACATGCTGCTTGGCGTAATTTTTTAAATGCGGAAACGTATTCATCTTGGGCTTCTGCATTGAAAAAGGTTGTTCCCGTAGTCCATGAAAAATTAATTTTTTTACATTTTTTCTCGCTCTCCTAAGTGTTTGACAGAAGTAATTTTTGCAGCAAGAGAGAATAAAAACTGGTGGCTGTAAATTCCTGTCCTGGAACCCCTTGTGTAGATTCTTTATGGACCCGGAATTGATCTACATGTCAGAGCCTGTTGTGGTTTAAACTGTTTATCACCTCGATGGCAGCGGTGAGCTCGTGAACACCAACTTATAATCCTGGCTGAAAGAAATTGGTGTTTGCAGTCAATGAAGGGGCAGCTTAGCTTTATTGATAGATTCAGAACAATTATCTCTGCAACAACCATTGGCTGAGGGTTTTCTTGAATCTTATTGGGAGGCTGTGATTTTTTTTTTTTTTTGATGAATCACTTTCTCTATAGGTAATTTTCTCTAGAAATGCTAGCCAAGAGTTAGCCTTGCTGTGGGTAGCAGGGGACCCCAGGGGGTCATTTGTAGCACACTTGGTTGTCATATCTCGTGCCAAGGCCAAGTGCATTTTTAGATCCATCACTTCCAGGCTGAGGCCAAAGACCCCGCACATCCTGCTGCCAGGCAGCCCCCCACATCATCTCCCGAAGCGCCAGCCTTGGCCCCATGGCCTCAACTGTTAACTGTTGCCATTGCCGTGACAGCCACACGCCCCGCCCCTCGACTGTCAGCTTGTTCTGCGGGCTGCACCCCGATTGCTTCATTCCAGCTGTTAATCTCCTGTTGCACAGACTGGCCGTCACCATCAGCATCACCGCGCTTCGCACCACCCTTGAGCGTGTCACTTCGACCCGCCTCCAGCAGGCCGCCCTCCAGCCTGTCAGCCCCGAGTGGAACGCCACATCCATCTTTCGCTCCTGCGTGGGAGGAGCGTGTGCCCACACATTTCCTTCCAGCCGTTTCCTAGCGTGTCTTCCTGCCAGAACCTGTGGTTGTAGACCCTGGAGTGAGTCCGAAATGTCCGACATGTTGCTGACTTGGACGCATTATTTCCCATCATGAACGTTTTTTTGGCGTGGCGGTTTTCCTGACAGAGGTTAGAAACACAGTGTCAGCCTTGCTGCTTCCTGTTGTTTCTCGCTCCGGGTAGAGCTGGCCCGGCAGGGTCAGCACCCAGCATTTGAGGGAACTCCACGTGCTCCTAGGGCAGGTTTCCCACTTGTTTACTGTCAGTTGTGTGGATTCTAATGTTTACAGTTTGAGCACTTCTCCTCTTGGAGCGTATGCTGACAATTGTAGTGTGTGACCAGCAGGTGGTGGTAGTGTGGCCCTCGCCCACCAGGAGGCTGACTCAGTAGGGGTTTTAATAGGAGGAAACATGGGGAGCTTGACATCCCACTGCCATTTCTGAGACTCCTTCACCCTGTTTGATAACAGGTTCTAAAAGGCAGAGAAACTTACAACTGCACCCTGAACAAGCAGCCGGAATTCAAACCCAGGTCTTCCTGATTCCAAAGCTTATAGCTCTCCCCTCTGCTGTGCCCCCCACACACAGGAGAAATGAACACTCACTATTAAAACATTGTGTCAGGGCCGGCCGAGGGGCGCGGTGTTAAGCGCTGGCCTGGGACGCCAGTGGCCCCGGTTCGGGTCCCACCTATGAGGGCCAGTGACACTGCCCTCAAAAAAAACAAAAAAAAACATTGTGTCATACAGTTTGTTTCTCTTTTTCTAAAGCTCGCTTTTCAAGTCAATGTAGCAGATGCACATTTGCCCCTCTCGCTTATCCTGAACTTTCCCTTTATCGTTGGTTCCTCCCAAACCTTAGCTGGCATTCAAAAGCCGTTCGCTGGGGTTTGTCATCAACCTTGAGCGTAGCTCAGTGTTAAAGGGCCCGTGGGCTCTCATCTCCCAGAGCTGGGCGGCACTCCCTGTCTCAGCCGCCCGTCTGCTCCCCTCGCCAGCCAGTCGCCTAATTAAAGGGATGACCCGGCTTCTTTCCCTGCTCACGCCTGCTTCCTTTCTCTGCATGCCGCCGGGGAAAGCAGGCGCTTCCTAGGGTAGCTGGCCACAGGGGGTGAAGGTATGGTTTTCTTCCTCCCAGCCAGAACTTTGTACTTTGTACTTTGTTTCCTTCGTCTTCCCATCAGCTATTTCTAGCAGCAGGTGTGCTGGCCAGCTCCGGAACGGAGCCATGGATTCGTGCCTGAAGGCCAGTGATTCTCGTTCCGCCTGGCAAACATGTAGAAATCCTTTGAAACAGAGGGTTGCAAGGAATACTGTTGCCAGTTGCTACAGCACCTGGGTCAGGTCTCAGGCCCTGTGGCCCTCAGTATCTCCATCTAGACCAGTGGTTCTGAACTGGGGGTGATTATGTCCCCCGAGGGGACATGTGGCGACGCCTGGAGATATTCTGGGTGGTCACCACATGAAGGGGCTGGAAGCAGTTGGGTAGAAGCCAGAATTGCTAGTAAGTCCTCTTGCAGCGCCCAGCACAGCCCCGCTCAGCAGGGAGGGGCCCAGCCCCAGGTGGCAGTAGTGCTGAGGTCGAGAAACCAGCATCTAGGTGATGAGGGCTTCGGCTCCGGTCCCTTCCAGCCACCATTTCCATGTTCTCCCCTGAATTCAGTGTCCTTCCCGAAGAGAAGAAGTGTTGTCTCCTCGCTCGGGGTCCCAGCGGCCAACCCAAGGTGGTGCCTTGTTCACAGTGAGACTTTCAGCTCAGCTTCTCAGACCATTCCCCAGGGTGGAAGACGGGGCGCGGTGGCCTCAATGGCAGCCCTGCCGCCGACTGTGATGTTACGTGGCATCCATTGAGCCCTCGCTGCTCCAGGCACAAGGGCCTAGCGGGGTGAGGACAGGGGGCCCCCGGTTCCCATAGGAAGAGGGCAGTTCCGCGAACTCCGCAGGCCAGCCGCCGTGGCTGGACTTCATCTCAGGCTGAGTCTTCACTGTGCTGTTCTCGTGGCCTCCACACTCGCTGTCCCCAGGACCACTGCGTGAGGGCGGGCGTCCCCACACCGTGGGCGGGGTGGCCATGGCTGTCGGGCCAGTCGGCCTGCTGCCTGTGTGAGATCGTGTGGACGACACACATTCACAGGCATCATCTCGACACCCTCCAAGTTTAGAGGCCACAAAGTGGGTTAAGCTGACAAAGTGACACTTGGAGATAAATATCCCAAATCCAGGTTCAGCAAACCGGTTGGGCCAATATAGAACGGACTGCCAACGTGGGCGGGCCGAGTTGGTGCAGCGGGTCTGCCGAAGGCCGGGCTCGGGGGTGGGGAGACCCCTGACCTCCCACCCCGCACCCACGGGGTCTTTTGTGGGACCACGTTTCCAGAAGGACATTGGCAAGTTGGGAAGTGTCCAGAGCAGTAGGTGGGGAGGTAGAGAAGGATCAGAAACCCACATCATATGGGGGCGGGAGGAGGGGGCGCTGAAGAACGAGAGGTGGGGCCCCTGGGCAGACTTCTCAAACTGCCGTGCACGCCTTGCTCCTGAGGGTTCCTGAGGCCAGGGACTGGATATGGGCTTCGTGGGGGGCGGAGAGGACTAGAATGTTCCCCAGGGTTTCTGATGTGCAGCCAGTGTTCAGGTCCGCTCTTCTGGGGGGCAGGGAGGTGAGCGAAGTGTGCGAGCAAATGTGAGCCTTATTCTGTTTACATCCAGAGGCTTGATCTAGGAGAAACGGGTCCAAGTTTCAGGAAGGACAGTTGGGTACAGGGTAGCAGCATGAAGTAATGTGTTGCCGTCATGTTTCAAAACAGCTATTTCTGACTTTTTCCTCTGGCCTCCCCTACGTTCCCCGGCACCTGATGACCCTCTTTGTGCGTCACCAGTAAAACGGGGCAGGGACTCACCCATCTCCCCACCCCGAGCTGCAGCGTCTGATCTCTTCCTGCAGCACAAGGGACATGGTGTGTCTGCCCTTGTGCAAGGTCATCCTTTCTCATCAGACCCGTCCCCGGTTGCCAGAGGGCCCTGCTTCTCCAGCTACACACCGTCTCCTTCCTGTCCCACGTCCCCCAGCTGTTGGATCATCCCTCAGCAGACAGACCTGCCCTCACATCGCCCCTCCTGGCCCCAGGGCCCGCTGCCGCCTCCGCCCTGTCTCAGCTTCCCTGCTTCCTGCGCTTTCCCAGACAGCTGTCTGTCCTCACTGTCCCCCAGCTCACCGGCCACTTGCCGTCTGACCCATCCCGCCCTCTCAGCCCAGTACTGAGCGAGCACCGCTCTCATCCAGGTGACCAGACTGTCCACCTGTCAGTCCTGGGCTCCTCGGCTCCCTTTGGCATCAGCTTGTGAGCAGTGGCGAGCCCGCTGACCACTGCGCCCGGCGTGGAACTGCCTTGCCTGTTAGCTCTTCTGCCCACATGGGCTTTCCTGCTGTTCTCTGGCAGCTGCTGTCAGTCACCTGCCTCCTCCACCCAGGGCAGTGGCAACGCTCCGCCTTTTCCCCCTGAGTGGGCCCGACCCCCTGCTGAACGTAGGAGACTCGAGTTCATTCGCCAGCCTAGACCACTCTCTCCCCCGCATTGAACTTGGGAGGCTGTTGACCAGCTCACGCTCAGTATAGTAAAAGCAGAATTCCAGTTTTCATTCTGAAAATCTGTTCTCACCGGCCCTTCTACCATCTCATCGTCCAGTAGCTCGGCCACACACACAGAATCTGCCCCAAGTCCCTCTGCGCCTCCTCTCACAGAAGCAGCGTGTGCGGCTGGTTCTCTCCACTTGATCCCAGGACACCTGCTGGCTGCCCACTCACCTCCCTCTCCGCTGTGTCCACTGGTGCCACCGCTGTGCCTTATTCTTGCTTCCCTAAAGCACACCAAAGTATCCTTAAAAAAGCAAAGGTGCGTTAGATTGCCGGTCCCCCCACACGTGGGTGGTGTTCCTGGCATTTACTTCTGACTGACAAGACCCAGCCGGCCTGGGCCCTGGTGTTTCTTGGTCTGGTCTCCCCTCATGGCTCCAGCCAGCCCTCTGCTCAGATCTGACGCGTCGTCCGTGTCACTCAGGCCTCAGCTCCTGCGTGTCCACATCGCCCCCGGTGGCCCATCCGCTTGCCCTCCTACCCACTTCCCAGACTGCCTGTCCTCTTGGCTTCTCCTGGGACCTGGCTTGTTTCTCTCCTGCCCAATCAGGAGAGGTCGCCCCGCCCCCTCATTCTGTTTTTCCTGAAGTTGTCCTGTCTTATTTTCTGGTTGGTCTTTACCAGAACATCTCCAAAGAGAAACGGGCCACGCGGTAACAGGGTGGCGTGGCGGGCTTGCAAAATGGGCTCCAAGGCCCCTGTCAGTTTTACGTGATACAGTTCCTTGAATTTTTAAGACAAAGTATTTAAAAAAAAAAAAAAAAAACAACGTAAAATGCTTTGCATGATGCTGTAGGAGCTGCTTCCTGACTTAGCTGCTCCCCGTGGTAGGGCAGAGTGTGTTGATGACAATGGGTACAGTTTCTGGCGGTTGCCGTGAACCATCAGAAGCACATGGCACATTTTTTTTATACTAGTAAATAGAGTTTCAAAGTGAGTGTCCGCCCTTAGATTATCTCAGTCCATTTCAGAATCATAAGTAAAACCGGTGCTAAATTAGGTAGGGAAGATCTAGTTAGGAGCTTTGCACAGCTTATGTCATTTATCTAATTCCATATTTAACTTTCTTTATTCCACAAATATTTATTGACCCCTTGCTGTGTGTCACCCACTCCCCTGGCCGTGCAGCAGGATCAAAACAATTCCCAGGGCTCTGGAGGGGGAGGGGAAGAGGCAGATAATCACCGACCAGATTGAAATACACTTTGTCAAGTGAGGAGACATAAATTGAGGGGCGCGGGGGGGCGGTTTGAGACGGCCAGTTTGCATCCTGGTGGAGTCTTGCTCGAATGTGGGAATTACTAAGAGTTCAGCTGAGACTTTTATAATAGCAGTTTATCCATTTATTCAGTCACTCATTAAGTCCATTGTGAGCACTTTAGCAGGTGCACTCGTGCCCCCGGGCATGTTTGGAAGTGGTCCCAGGTAAGACCGCTCTGGGTTAACGGGGCCTTAAATGCCGTAAGAACCCAGCCAGAGAGCACGCAGCCATCCGCGCAGAGGCTGAGAGAGGCCTGGCCGGCCAGGGAGCTCCGTGGGTGGCTTACAAGGAGCCACAGCTGGAGGCGAGGCGTCGGGGCCGGAAGGAGGGTTGGCGCCAGACCCAGAAGGGTGAGAGGAAGGACCCCGGAAAGCTTTGCACTGGGGCCTGGGCCGGGGCGCGCCTTGTGGCTTGCTGGGAGGAGAGGGATGGGATGGTGCGGGGCAACTCGAGTCGGCGTGGGCTGCCATCGGATGTGCAGACAGCGACGCGGAGGTGGGCTCGGAGAGCGTAGGGTGGTCCCAGTCCACCCAGGATTCTCCAGGAAGTGTAGAGGGAATTTGCGGGGAGGGGGGACGGTTGTTCCCTACAGTTTTAATTGAAAACTTGCAATTTTAGAGTTTGGTTTTGTTTTTTAAAGATAGTAGACAACACCATTCACTACCCTACATCAGATACCTGTATCAAATCACAGTAGGTAGTGGAGCACCACAAGATTTGTCAGAAAGACACCCTTTCTCCAACTGGAAAGAAAATTTCAAGTGACCTTTTGTATTTGTAACATTAAACCATCTGATTTTATAACAGCGTCTATTTTAAGTAATAGAGAAAACTTCTTCTCATGGTTTCATACCACTCTTGGTCCAGGAAAATATTTACTTTCTGCTTGAGTCCTCCACCTAGGAATCAAGTCGCTTAAGCAACTTCAATCCCAGCCTCCCTGGTAACTTTGTCAGTTACAGAATACAATTTGGTGAGATATTTTTCAGTACCTCCCTTGCTTCCTACAATAGAATTTATAAATATATGCAAAAATGGAAAGGCATAAAGGGCCTTAAAATTTGGGGGTACCAGGAAGAACAGAGAGGAAGTGAGGGTGGAGGAGGAGTGGTTCTAAAAATGCAAGTAATTGTAAGATGGGTAGAAGGATGGATGGATGGATGGACGGACGGATGGATAGAAGGATAGATGGATGGACGGACGGATGGATAGAAGGATGGATGGACGGACGGATGGATGGATGGAAGGAAGGATGGATGGAAGGAAGGAAGGAAGGGAGAAAGGAAGGAAGGAAGGAAGGATGGATGGATGGATGGATGGAGATAGCTGTGTAGTGGTTGATCAAGTTCATTTTCAAACCCTCTGTGTATTTTCTTCATTAGTATTTATATATTACCTTGGTTTTGCATTCTTAAACTTCTTTTCATGATTATGTCTTTCATTACATCTTTGCTTTATTATCTGACAAGATTATTAACAGAAAGCGATATTAATATTAATTATACAATGATACTAAAAATTTTATATCACGGGGAAACAGATGGTTATTTTAAATGACTTAAAATTTTACTCTTTTATATGAAGAAGCATTTAAACATATTTAGTTATAAATGCTATTTTAATTGCTACATTATTTCTGCAGTGGGATTTTAAAATCTTACTACATTTGCAGGGCAGTGTTTCTATGTGTATTTCAGAGTCTCTTAAAATGTATACTTATTTACCAGAAAACAATTATAATTACATGCAAAGCACAATTTGGGGGCTTCATATTATTATTGATGAATACATCGTTCAGTTCCCACACCTGACCTTTCCATCTGGTCGGAGTTCAGGAATTCAGCTCTAATATGAGGGCTGCTCTCTGCAGCATTTGGTCAGGTTAGCCTTATCAGTTATCTTTTTCGATGGGCACTATATTTTTCGTAGTGTTTGTAAATAAGTACTCCCTAGTTGGACTCTGAAATTATAACTGAGATAAGCGTTGCTACTTTTGAAATGTTTTCCACGTATAGTATAATTAGAGAACAGAATTATTGGGCTGTCAGCAAAGTCATGACACATTTTTGCAATGAAAAACATAGAAAAAATTACGTCATGACTTTTCCGACAACCCAATTACTTTGCGTATTTCAGAATTTTAAGCTTAATTGTCCAAGATTGGAAACTCGATTTTCCACCATCGGCTGACGCTTCCTTCATTTCACGTCACTATTTGTATTAAAGCAAAAGACGAAATAAGCATCCTCACTCCCCAAAACGGCACCTCGGCAATCTCCTGTGTGACTGTCACTTTCCTTTGACATCAGAAATCGGGAAAGCCTGGCCCAGAACCACCGCTCGCCGTCTCAATGCAGGATGCTTTTACGGTCGGGGTACGGAGGGAAATTGAAGTCTGGGGGCACGTCACACCCCCATCAATCAGCAGGCAGCGGCAGCGCCAGCGAGACACGCAGGTCAGGCCCCCCGATGAGAATTGTAAGGCTGCACATCCATCCAGGCCACGCGCCCTGGAAAAATTACCGTCACGTGACGCCATCTGAAGCAGCCAAGATTTCGGCTATTCCCAGAGCCAGCAACCCCTGGCGCTCGCACAGGCCTGCGCTCTGGGGACTCTGGCGCGGGTGTGCCCCAAGCGTTAGCAGTCACATCCCGTGATACAAGTTCCTGGACAATTAGTTCTTTTTAAAAAAAGAAAGTATTTGTCCTTTCAAACCATATACCTTTTTTCCTTAAAAGTGTGTTAATTATGCCCTTTTTCAGTTTTGAAATTTTTTCATTTCTAGAAGCATGGGTCATAAAATGCACTGGTGTAAAAGTGCTACCAGCAAATCACGTGGCTAGAACACAGTGTGACGTTGGCGTCGGTCATGCATATTTCGTCCTGTTTTAGTAAGCCTGCCTTCTTCCTGCCAGCAAGTGGCTTAGCTACCATTTCCCTTCCTTAATTTTTGCAATAATAACTTTGCATTTTTCCCTGATTATAAAACATTGCCCTTTAGAAAAATTAAAAATGGCAAAGAAACTTTTTGCTTTAAAAAAAAGCTCTTAGGGGCCGGTCGAGTAGCGTGGTGGTTAAGAGCTGGCTAGGGACGCCAGTGGCCCCGGTTCGGTCCCACATATGAGGGCCAGTGACACTGCCCTCAAAAAAATAATAATAAAAAAGCTATTACACTGAGGCTTCAGTTATGGGGCTGTATACCCTTCCAGCTCATGTGTCTGTTCTTATTTATTTCCAAAAATTGGGTTACGTCATAACTGGTGTCTTATTAATATGTTAGGTTTCCAGTGTATCTAAAAACAGTTCCGAAATTAGAAACAACCTCTACAACCAGCAGGAAAGGATGGGTTAAATAAATGATGGTAAACCCCTACCAGGGAGTGCCATGTAGCCATTAAAAGGTTGCCTTCTATGTAATAACACAGAAAGATGCTCATGTAAGTACTAGGTACACTAGGTGTTATTGTCCTATGAACCAGCGTCGCATCACTGTCAGGCGATCCCGCCCCGGGCAGGTCCTCCCGCCCCAGGGCCTTTTCACGTGCTGTGTCCGGGAACCGTTCCCCATACACGTGAGGCTTCTGTGACCACAGCCCTTGACACCGTTGTACTTTCTCCAAACCACTTAACACCTTCTGACAACCTTTGTAACTTACTCATTGATTTTATGATCTGTCATCTTCCCCAACCAGCCTTTCGGTTTCTTAAGGGTGAGTTCTCTGTCTGGTTCACGTCTGTATTGCCAAGTCTGCCTCAGTCAGAACTGCCGTGCGAATTGCCCCAAGGCTTGATCTGAAGAGCTGAATGTCATTATTGAGCGTGCTCTAGCTTGGATGAAGCACTTTATATACCTGGCCCGAAAACTCAGCAAGGCTGTACTATTATCCTTATTTTAAATGAGAGAACTGAGTCTTCAAGAATTCGAGTCACTCGCCCAAGGTTACGCAGCTGGCAGATACAGGTGTGTGACGCACAGATGGAAACCCAAGCCGTGGGCTGGGCTGCCTGTGTGCTCACCTGCACACGTGTGCGCGTAAGAGTCACGTGAACAGAAGCAGGGGAAGATACATGAGGTTTTAACTGTTTTTACCTGGTTCAGCAATGAATACGTTATTTATGAAAAAATGTTTTTTAACATAAACTTATTTTCAAAAATGAATTCTGTGGTTAAAACGAAGCCAAATTAAGAGGTGAACAGTTGAGAATTTCCACTTGCACTTTGCAGTCGCTATTGTTTGAAACTTTTATTTACCAAAACCAAAACAAAGAAACAAGAGCAGGGAGTCCTCATGGTGAAAACAAGTGGACCTCACCTGGCAGTGACAGCCCAGAGGAGCTGAGAAGAGCCAAGGGGATGTCGGACGCTCGGGGAGAGACCAGTGTCAGACCAGAGACAGGACACCCAGGGCCCTGCCCCGTTCTGCCACCTGCCATCCAGTGAGGAGCCTTCCAGAGGCGCAGCGAGCCCCAGCTCCGCGTTCCGCGCACCGGGCACAACAGCGCAGGAGCTCGGCAGAGCCTGTCCCGTCTCTGGCACAGCAGACGTCGCGCCTGGAGAAAGTGGCCTTACCAGCATGAGGTGTGGGCAGCAGGGTGGATCGCAGGATTGCAACGCGGAGTTGCATGACGCTGAGCGCGTGACAGCGGGCGGTGTCGTCGGCCACCTGACTGCACTGGCCCAGCCCCACTCCCCGCCCTGCAAGCGCCGTCAGACGGACCAGGCCTGTGGGGGAGCAGTGCCAGATACAGGCAGGCCCCCCACCTTCATATGTAAGGTCGTTTTTAATGTTTTCCCAGAAACATGTATTAGAGTTGAATTTGTAAGAATTGCAGCTAAGGGATGGTGGCCGGGCCGTGCTTTTCCAGAGAGCTAGGACATGCTACAAATTTCCTTCCTGGGCCTCATTTCCGCCCCCTCTTCTGCTCTGTCTCCATATCACCGTGTCACCCCTGGCTATACGGATCGGACCCTGTGAGCGTGCCCACAGTTCCATTCTTTTGCCCACTTTGCACCGTAAGCTTATAAGCACCATGCTCTTTTCGCTAATATCAGCACCTTTTCTTCCATTTTCCACTCATCCTCAAGATGGAAGAGCCAAGTCCATCATTGAGTTGTCCAGCTGCCTACACCCCGGCAGAGCTGAGCTGCCAGGCCACGCTGTGTCCCTGGTCTGTGGGCTGTTCTTGTCCCCAGACAACTACAGCCCCGAGGTCAGAGTCTCATTCATGCGGATTGGAGGGGCTGCCGGGACAGGCTTTCACCTCCCTCACCTCTGAAGAGCGCTGAGATCAGAATTGGAAAACGAACTTGAATTTCATGGAGGAGATGCGTCCACCTGTTTCTCAGGGCCACCAAAAACAGCAGCAGGGGGGCTCCCTGCAGCCCTTCCAGCTGGGAGCGGCCCAGTGAGGTGTTTGCTGGAGACCCTGGAAAACGGGGTGCGTGTGTCTGAGCTGGGTTGCAGCCCCTGTTGGCCTGGATAAGCCTGGAGGGAGAGAGCCTTTCTTCCCAGTCTCCTGCCCAGAGACCCTGGAAAGCCTTCCTTCCTGGTGGGGACCCCAAAATGCAGGACGCAGCCATCAGTAGGACGTGACAGGGTGTGTGGTGGGAGCAGTTGGCAAGAGTCTGTTCTGGATAACATTGGGGGGGGGGGCGGAGGAAACGAAATGTATTCCTGAGGGACGGGGGCTGGCAGGGCGCGGGGGTGGGGAGGCCCCCTTGCTGGCGGGGGAGGCTGGTGGGCAGTCGTTTCTTTTAACCTCACCCCAGGGGATAAAGGGCGCAGTTGGTAAGAATGGGAATGAGGGAGGCTTTGATGAATAGCCGGCTGCAGCTTCCAGTTGTGGGCCGGGCGGCTGCATCCTCCTGACCCCGATGCCAGCCACAGGGGGCTGGGCTCCTGCTTAAGGAAAAGGAGAAAAATGTCACTTATTATGTTTGGGAACACAATCTTATCTTTCATTTCATTTTACAGCGGTTTCCCCAAAGACCCACTATAGTATCTGATTGAACCATATTGACAAAATTGTAGCCATGATAAAGAAAATGCTTTCAATTCAAAGCAAATACAACGCAGGGTCACCACACATTTTATTTTATTGTACTTTATTGTATTATTGTATTTTTTTTTGCTGGGACAAAGCCCAAATTCCAAGATCGTGGTACAAGTAAGATATGATAAAACTGTTGTGGTGTCAAGGAAGTCAGTTCCTGTTTTAAAAGAATGTTCTAGAATTAATGCTGAATTATTAATGCCTTTTTGTCCGAAGTTCGTTTAATTTTCGTTTTTAAACACCGTCATTAATTTTAGAGATTACACTCTGAATGATTTCTCATTCAGAAAAATGGAAAAGACGAAATGAGAGCCACTCGTTTGGCCAATATTGTTAAACTGTTGAAAAAGGCTGCACTTTAACCAGCACTTCAGAGATGAAATGATCTTTGGTCTACAGTTTTGAATGAAGGTCTTGTCCACGGTGTGTCTTCGTGGGGAAACTGGTGCAGTTATCTCAGGTATAATATTTGACAGATTTTTCAGGCCAGTTAAAATTATCTGTCATGTCACAAACTTTTCTGGCATTTACCAGCCCCCGGAGGAGGGGAGGTTCCGTTTGAGGTTGCTATGAGGCTCAGCAGCTTAGAACACTTTGGGGCTGGTTTTCAGTGGCTTTTCCATTTTCATGGAACTTCTTACTGGCCCCAAGCTTAACCCGTGGTAATTATCGCACTTCCTTTGAACTTGGTGCTTCCTGCCAGTTTTGGAAATGGCTGCGGCATGAGATTAAGGCTGTGGTGACCGTGTGATGATACTTATTCTGGGGAAGAGGCGTAAGCCAGGATTTTCCGGGGCAAAGCAGCCCAAATGTCCCCCTACCTGAGATGGTTCATCTAAGCCTAGAGGGAGCTTTTTTCCTCCTGGGGGCCACCACAGGAGTCGCTCGTGTTTGCCAGGACAGAATCAACCCTCTCCCCACCCCCAGGGCTTCGCATGCATCCCACCACCACGCCAGCCTGCCAGTCCGTGCACAGGGCGGCTTTTACACCGTCAGAACTAAGAGTTGGCCAAATGTCAAACTGTCAGGCCCCTTGGAAAGAAGAAATCTTAACTGTGGATTTTGGGTGGAAACAAAACAGTTCCCTGTGATGTACTCATTGGCCATCTGATTTGGGGAACCTGCTGTCATTCTACCTGCCACATATTTGTGACCTGGTAAATAGTTTAAATACAGTGTTTTAACACTTTGTAAGCGGGCATAAAAAGCTATATGGAGAGTTTACTCATTTCCCGCAAAAAATGTGTTAATAGTGTAGTCAGGGGTCAAAGGTCATTAGGCTCTTCCCGTAAATGCCACACTAGTCAACGCACAGACGATCTTAACATCTCAAACTCTTTATCCCAGCGAGCGTGCTGCTGCCGGCCCGTGACCGCCACATAGAGACACGCGTGGGTTGGTCATGTCTAGTTTTCAGGCAGGGGAAGTTAGAAGTTAAACCCCACCTTAGAATCTACGTAAAATACGTAGCACAGTCATTAGTCCTTAGCAGTAGGTTATTAAAATTCTCAAACTGCAGGAAAAAGAAATATTCTCCTTTTAGGGGCTATTAAGGAAGTCATGTCCCATTTTTGAAAAAAATTCATAGGCCAAAACCTCACATTTAAATGTGGGGGCTTTTTTTTTTCTCTATAGGCTTATCAACAAATGTTTATTTTGTTCAAAGGTTATGCAAGTATAAAACAGGAACCCAAGGCGGCTCGTGATGCGACGTTAGGTAAATGTATTTTGAGCACCTCGTGTGCCTTTAATAGTCTTACACTTGGACTGGTCTGTTGGGTTTTCACACTGTTCGTTGTGCCTGCTCTTTAACCCGTGATGTCATTGTGCTTTGCTCGCTGCTGTTTCCCCAGACCCGCAAGGGGTGCTGGGCGGCTGGGCCGCTGTGCGCTCGCTCGCCTGCGCACGCTCCCTGGCCAAGGGCTCGGGCTTCCTCTGTGGGCCTGAGCGGCCGCCGGTCCTTTTCACAGTTCCAGGGCTCTCTGTGCGAGACCACTGTGGGTGGGGGCCCCGTGGAGCCCACCCTGCAAAGCTTCCCCCGTGGGCTGGGCGGCTGAGGGAGTCAGGGCGTCCCTCCCAGTAACCTCCCCGCCACTGACTGGGGCGATTGTTAGGGCCCAGGTGTGGCGGAAAGGAATGGCGTTCCTGACACCTGCGGGGCCTCCTTTTCAGGTGCCTGGGCTTCCGTTTGAGGCACCTGATACCGCCCGGCTGTGGCTCACTTCTCTGGCTGTGGCGTACCACCCACCATCAATAAAGGCTTGGGAACCACAAGGGACCCCTTTCATAGTCAGACCTCCTGTCCCGTGGCTTAGGAGAGACCAGTGAAATTACACAGAACCAGAAGCTTCTCGAGGATTATTTTAAATGTTCACAGGATATTATTCCTATGACCTTGCAAATTAGCTTTTGATTTCATCCAAAACAAAAACAAAAAACCAAAACACTGTTGACTTCAAACATAACAAAAAATTGTATGTGATGCCTGAGGGAAATTGAGATCTTTTGAAAACGAAGACATAATTTATCATCTTCATATGGTAATTTATGCTCCCAAGGGCCCCAAGCTGTGAAGACATTTAATGCAGATTTTTTAAACCTGGTATTTAAATAACATTTAAAACCTCTAGTTGGTCTTATATATACTCATACATTGTGGATATACTGACTTTTTGTTTCCTGACAGTCAACAGCTTTACTCAAATTTATGTTATTTCCTTTGTGCTGCACTTTGTGTCTTGGGAGGTCCTTTACAGGAAAGACCTTTTTACTGAGCACCTACCTTGGTGCTTGGTGCCCACTGGCCACAGGTCATAAACAACCTTACAAATCAAAGGGACACTGCCACCTTAGGGAAACGTCCCTAGAGCCAATCCCGACGCTCAGAGGCCCGCTGTGAGCCTCCTCAGCCCTGGGGGCCTGGACGAGTCACAGGGCAGGTCCTTGGGCCGAGACATCCCCACCGCTGCAGGAATCCGGGAGCAGGCTGTCATCGGCCCCATAGCTTGTCCAGCTTTAATCGTGGCACATACAGATTTCCCAAGATCCTCTCTAATAGGTAAAACTTTTTCCTTCCGATCGAGAATCTGTGGCATCAGTAATGAAGGCTGTTGTGTTGCAGTTCTGTGTTGAGAGTCTCCCATTTTAACTCACTGGGTGATTATTGTTTTAAACAACTTGCTTGCTCTTTGCTTCTGGGTTCACGTGGTTTTCAGGTTTAAGGGAGGCTGAAACCCTGCAGCGATCCCCCACCTAGAGTCCCCGTCCTTCCGCCCTCTGGGCTTCATTCTGTGGCCCCAGCACTTACCATCACCCCTCGTGTGTGTGTGTTTCTCTGTTGATAAAACCTCCTCACCTGAGTATCAGCCATGTAGGACAGGAGCTGGGTTTTATTTACTTGCGCTGATACAAGTCTAAACCCGAGCCTGGCCCTGGTGGCTGGGTGTGTCTGCCCGTCCATTTGCCTGGTGGTTTTCTAGCCCAGGGGTCGACACACCAGCTTGCGAGCCACGTGCGGCTCTTTGAGCACCTACATGTGGCTCTGAAGAAAAGTTGAAAGCGAAAATAAAACTATCATAGTTTCATTTATAAAGTTTTTAAGGGATATTATCCACATAATGGTGACTTCATTCTTCTTATGCCTCTCGAATAATTTTTTAAATTGTGAGGGACAGGGTTGGCTCTTCCATCTCAAAAGTTTGCCGACCCCTGCTCTGGCCCCACAGCGAGCCCGCGGTGGAGGGACCGTGTGGCATGGCACCTTCTCGGCGCGTGTGGGGCGTGGGCGGAGACAGGATGGCCCAGGGCGATGGCCTGTGCCCTGGAAGGGCGGAGTTGCTGTTGACCAAGATGGAGAGGAGAGCAGGTTTGGGTGTGAGAGGCCAGGAGCAGGCATTCAGGAGGCTCTTCTGCCCATTTTACCTGTGAGGAAATTGAGGCTAAAAGAGGTAAATTTCCCAAGGTCCCAGAGCTGGCTGGCCAGGCTGGGGTTTTGAGCTTCCCTTCCGACTCCACAGCTGGGTTCCTCTTCATGGAGTGCGTTGTGTAGTCCCTCCCCTGCCCTCGCTGTGGTGCCCTCTGGTGCCCCCTTGTGTGGCCATGCTGGGGACAGGGACTTCTGCATGAGGAGCTGAGAGTCCAATGAGCCAACAGTCTCCAGGCTTCAAGGACCTGACGGCTAGATGCCCTCCGCACGCTGGTGGGAGAAGCTCAAAACTTCCAGAAGCGGTTGAGCGGCAGGTACCCAGAGCCCACATATCCTCCTTTTCTTGGACCCGTACCTTGAAAGCTGCCCTACTGTAATAATTCCAGATATTCAAAATACATACAAAGGTATTGATTTACGGTCAAAAATTTGAACTCCATCTAAGTAGTAGGGAAATCATTAAGCCAACTAAGGCACAGTCTACTCTTTATGATGTAAAAGAAAAATCTATGCTGTACCTTTTTGACAGGTAACCCTAGAACAGTGGGATAATAGGTCCAAACTCAGTTACCTCCCTCTTTGGGGTTTCTGTGGATCAGGTTTTCGTAAAGCTGGGAACACCATCGCTCTCCTTTTTCAAACCACGTGATGTCAGTAGGTTAGGAACAGGGACGTGCCATCAAAGAGCAGCCTTGTTTTGGTGTTTCTGTACCTTGAGCAGAGTTGTGCACTTCAAACAGGTGAAGTGTGTGATGTTTTACGTCACACAGCATCTTCAGGACCCTGGACAGAGCCCTCCGCGGCCTTGGCCTAAGGCGGTCACCCTGTGTAGCAGCAGGTAATTTGACTCCATGTGACTTGTAATCGAAACAGCTAAGTTTCTAAAGACAGGAAATGTACGTTATCAAAGAGGGATCATATGTTTAATGAACTCCTCTATTTAATTGAGACCCGCCCGTCTTTTCCCCAGCCAGCGGAGTTCCCTCCTGAAACAGAACCCCTTTTGTAATTTCGCAGCTGTACGCGCCAAACTTGAGCAATGGTTGTGGCTGATTATGTAAAAAGAGCTGAGGCTGGAGAGAAGCAGGAATCTCCTGAAATGGGTTCATTTCCACCTCACCGTCCTGCTCAGAATGCCTTTCCATTTTCCGGGCTACCCCAGATTAATTTCAACTGTGTGCAGCTTGCATGCAGTTAAATTCAACCAGGGAGCAACTTGATTTTTGACCCTTCCATGTAAAGCCTGACTTGCGTCCCCTCACCCGCCTCTCCCTGGCGTGTCTCCACACGGACTTCCTCAGGGTTCTGCCACACTTCCTTTATTTCATCTCCCCAAATCGGGGGATGGTATTTGGCGGGAGCTGGCCGCCAGGAGTGAGGAAAACCCTCAGGGACTTGAGGATGCTGTCCGAGCGGGAGTGAAGGGTGAGATGACAAGATGATGACAGGCACAAAGGAAACGGCGTGTGCCGGGAGGTGGGAGAGCAGAGGAACATGCAAGAACTCGGGAGGAACGCAGGGCAGGGAGGAGGCTGGGACAGCTCCCTGGGGGGGCTGAAGATGGGCCGCCTGCCATTGGCCCACAGCTGGAGGCCCAGGCAGCCACATCGGTCCCCTCCGACTCAGCTCTGTGGCCCAAGACTTGTGAATGGCCGTCAGCTGCAGTTTCTGAGCATCCCCAGACCCCCTCCTGACCCTCCACTCAGACACCATCCCTGCCTCTCGCTGGACGGTCCAGCTGACTTTTGCATTTCCTTACTTGATTGCTTTGTGGTGTTAAACACAATGACCACTCTCTAGTTTTTCCTTTTTTAAAAACCAGCTTCATTGAGAATAAAACTCACGTAACATGCATTTCCCCTATTTAAAGTGTACGATTCAATAGATTTTTAGTGTATTCACAGATACGTGCAGCCATCGCCACGGTGGGTTTTAGAGCCCTCGTCTCACCTCAGAAAGAAGCCCTGGGCCCCAGCCAGTGGCCAGCACTCGTGCTGGCTTCATTTCGAGGCTTTCCAAAACATACTCCACAAGGCCTTCATGTAAATGAAGTGCAGATTTCCCAAATTCCAGTTTCTTCGGCCTCATTGACCGAGGCGCCTTGTTAGCTTTAGAACGGCGCAGGTAGGAAATGCTTCTCCCTGGATCTCTGTCTCCGTGCCCCCCCCATTGTGTCCCTTTCCTCCCCACGCTTGTAACTCTGTCTAACGCTGTGTTGTCTCTTCCTTTCCCCCACACCTGTCATCTTCCTCGACCCCCCGCGGTGTGCCCGCTGCCCCTTCCTCTGACACCGTGTCCCCTGCGTGAGCGCCGTGACAATGTGCCTGCTCTGAACATCTTCACAGATGCTGCACGCCGCCGTCAAAAGGACTGTGGGAAGGTCCAGGGTTTGAACTTGGCTTCACACTCGCCTTCTGAGGGAGGACGGGCTGTTGTGATTTCCTTGGATGGCAAAGGTGGCCTGTCCTTTATTTACCAGCCTGCACGTCTCTCTGAGCTTCAGAGGGAGCAGAGCCCGTGGTAAAGATCCAAATGAGCTTTGTACTGTCGGCCCGTCTCGGAGGAAGCGTGTTTTCCTTTGCCGGAGCCGGCAGCGACTTCATCTTGAGCTTCTAGAAGGCCTGAGCCCTCAACCGGACGCCCACCCCCACCCCGGCACTGACAAGTAGCCCTAGCTTTGATCATCTTGAAATCTTTTAATAACAAAAAATGACAAAGATTTGGGGTAATATATTGTTCTTCATACTGACAAATAAGGGTGTGTGTGAAGGAGAGGAAAGCTAATGTGCATACATCTCTTCCCTTTTTCTGTTTCCTTTTTCTAGAGATGCACGCTTCTTGAGACCGTGCATTTTAAAGCATTTTGTATCTTTAATCGACACATGGGAAATTTGCAGCCCTCAGGACCACTGGCAGTTCCTCCAGACAGTGGAAGGCCCCCGGCAGCCAATTCTGGGGCCCCCTCTGCAGATCAAGCCCATAAAGGAAGAGTGGTAGCAGGCGGCCCCCCGGAGGGCTCACGGCTCCCTGAAATAGACTCCATGTCTGGGGAAGGGCCTGACCTGCCCTTGGTGGGGATTGGGGACATGCATTGGGAAGGCCCCTGGCTGTGGTGACAGCACTCATTGGTGCAGTGGCAGGGACAGTGCAGGAGCACACACACACACACACACACACACACACACACACACACTTTGCCAGGCCATGGGAAACGCAGGGCTGGAGCCAGTCTGTATGAGTGCCAGCTGGGATATCACACTGGGGCACACACCTGGCAGTGACGGCCAGTGACCGAGGCACGCACCCTGCAACGGTTCATCAAAAATGGCCCCGCTAATGATCGGCTGGGCAGATAATCGGAGCAGAGTTAATTGTAAGGTTCGATATGGCATCTTGTCAGCAGAGATAAGTTGTCACGTTTTCCACTTGAGCTGAAACTAAATGATTGTAAAATAAGTTATGAGTGTCCTTGGGCCTGTCTGCCGGAATGATAGCTGAGAATCCATCGCTGGCCCATCAGTCTGGAGCAGGCTGCCTGATATTTATGCGAGCGGAGTGTTATTTTATCCCCCTCTAGTCATGCTTGTCAGCTCCCCGAGTGAAGAGCGAAACTGCTTCTTTGACTCATACTTCACATCCCGAAGCTCCCAGAGACTGCAGAGTGTTAGCGTTATTGCTCAGATTATATATTTTTTGGGGTGTGCGTTGAACATTGATGCCCGATTGGGAAGAACTAATGGCTGACACTGAATGCACTGGATGGCAGTGGACCAGCCCATCGGCTCGGTGCCATGCGGCTCAGGGACTCCGCCATGTGGGCGTGTGTGTGTGTGTGTGTGTGTGTGTGTGTGTGTGTGTGTGAGATCGTACACCCCACTTCAAAGCCGTTTTAGACATGGAGTCATGAGGCGCCTGCTTTTCTAATCAGCCTTTTTTCTCCTCGCCTCTCCCCTCCCACACTGAACGCTGTCGACAGTTGTCGTCTGTCCCGGGGCCGGTAATTGATACAAAATAAAATGCATTATGTGTATGCAGTCAGGAGGTGCAGGCGGTGTTCCCGGGGCTGTGGCTAGAGCTCATTTACGGCGTCTGAGGCTGACCTTTCAGGGCCTCTTCACTTTGAGGGATACCTTGTCGGGCAGGAGGAGCCGTCACCGTGTGGACGCCTCCTGCGTTTGGATGGCTCGCGTGTTAAACCAGGGGCGTGTTAAACATCCGCTCTTGGAAGAAAGTTCTCAAGACCTGGTAGCCAGGGGCTTTCACATCCCGGCACCGGGACCGGGACCCACTTAGCTAGAAACTGGCTCTCTCCGCATGAGCCCCGGCCGCTCTCCTGGCCAGACTCGCGCCTCTTATCAGGCCTCCCTGGCCAAGGGCCCTGCCCCTCCCTGGCCTGCCATAAACGCGTCCGCGACCGCCTTCCCTGGGCTGTGGTTGTACTCGGTGCTTCTGGGGGCCGACTGCTTTCGTGGCAGCTGTCTGTCCTGTACCCCGCCGCCACCTGCCCGGAGCGTCTGTTTCCTAGACACCGGCCACTGTGAACGCCCTACTCTAAGTGGCCCCCAGTCTGTAGGGGGAGCGCTGACGTGGGCGGGCAGGAGAAGACCATGGGAAGGGGCCCACCCTCACCGCAGGGTGCCTGGGAAGGTCAGCGTCAGCTTGTCCTCTCTGCATTCGCCCTGGCTCGTTTTCCTCGGCGCCCACTGTGGGAGACCTCAGCCCTGTGAGCAGCAAATCAGACAATGGGCGTTTCCCTCGTGGACCCCAAGGTGCTTTGCACACGTCAGTTCTGTTATTCACACTCCTTGTCTGAGAAGGGTGATGGGGCTTCCACATGCTTTCTGTTTTCAGTATTGTGATTACTGTTATTTTATTATTGGGTTGTCAGAAAAGTCATGACATATTTTTTTCTGTTTTCTGTTGCAAAAATGCATCCTGGCTTTTCCAACAACCCAATATTATATGACAACCCTGTGTCATCAGAAAGCCCCCTCCTTCCAATGGCCAGAACAGGGCTCCCATTTTTCTGTTCTCTTCCTCCCCCAACCCCACCTGATTCAGTGGTACCTTTGTCTCCCTCTCAGTCCTGTTCTCTGGGTTCCGACGGCTCAACCAGCTGTCCCACACTCACATTCCTATTCCTCAAGGGAGCCCACAGGGTGGCTAGCATGGCTCCGCAGTCAGACGGGCCCTCAGCGGACTTTTCTCCTTCAGGCAGCACTCTCACACGCGTTCACATCCGTGCAGGGGACGTGTTCCCCACAGTAAGGTTCCCCATCTTCAGCCTCTGTTCGGGTAAAACAGCCCTTCATCAGCATCAAGCAGGAGCTTAGCCAGGCATCCTTTCCCTTGGGGCTCTGTGCACTTGGGGGTCTCGCCTTTATTCTTCGAGGTGCCTTAGGTCCCTGGACAGAGCAGGCTCAGAACATTGTACCCGTGAGGCGTGCATGGTGAACAGAAGGCGTGCTTTACGGGAGATGCTTCTGCGGAGACTCCATGCTTCTTGGTGGCTCGCCAAAAATGGATTGCACACAGAGGGAAACTGACACGACGGAGGTCTGACTGGAGCGTGCTTGGGGTCAGCTTGAAAGGCACGCGGTTGGTGGTTCTTATGTATTATCCGCCGAACAGCAGTCCATCCACCTGGTGAGCACTTCTGGAAGACAGGTCAGCTCCTCATGGAACTTAGTTCCACAGATACCCCTGGAATGCCCATTATTCATCCTGGGAACGCTGCACACTGTGCCCTGGTGAAGGCCCTGTCTCCATCAGGCCCACTCTTTGTGTGCACAGAGAAGGAAACGGGGTTTAATTTAACAGGGATTGTTCATTAAGGAGAAAAACTGTCACATGGGTTTCCCTTTGTTGTTTTTAAATGGTCGAAATATATCTGAGCTGGGCGTCCGTCTGGCCTGCAACGAAGTATTTGTCAAGATTGTTCCATTGTTATGAGCCAGACGCAAAAGCCGCGTGATGTTGCCGGGTCTTGGGCAGTGATGGCCCTCGGAGGCTCCAGGTGTGAGTGGGTGTGTGTGCCTGAAGACCTGAGGCTCCATCTGGACCCCGCCCTATTCAATACCTTTCTCGTTGACTTGGATGGAGGTTGACAAAGCTGCATGCTCAGAGCAGCCAAGAATAGCTAAGACAGTTGGGAAGGATAACAGTGTGGGAACTTGCCCTGCACAGGAGGAACCAAGATCACCTAGCCACAGCTTCAAGACTGCGTGTCGTTAGAACACAGACGGGAGGACCACGTGTCGTTAGAACACAGACGGGAGGACTGCATGTCGTTAGAACACAGACAGGAGGACCACGTGTCGTTAGAACACAGACTGGAGGACCGCGTGTCGTTAGAACAAGACAGGAAGAGCAGTGGAAAAGAACAGCCGAAATGGCGCCACCCCACATATGGACTATCGCATGTGTGTGTATTTGAAGTACCTTAAAAAGAGATATTGGCACACACCTTAGAAAAGAACCGCATACTGGAAGGAACCCCAGGGTGTTTTGTTAAAATGGGGCAGCCACTGTGTGCTCAGCATTGCACAGCTCTCTACAGGGGGAATTGAGCCCCTTTAGCTGCCCTGGAAAACGGGTATGATGGTACAATTCAGGTAAATGACAAAAAGCCCCAACTTTAGGATCAGGAGTTCTGAGAGGAGGAATGCTAGATTGGGAGAGCGGTCCAACTGAAGAGAGACGTAGAATTAAGACAGTTGGCCATGAGCAGCGTGCATTGGACCGAGCGGATGCCCAGGAGACAGAGAGGAATGGTGACACACTGGCCTCATAGAGCAGAGGGCGGCTGTCACGGGCTGTTCTCCATATCTGGCTCCATGGTTAGAGCTCAGCTCGTGGCCTGTCACCATCCCTGACATACAGGGTCCTTAACACTTAATTGTCACAGAGGATGGGGTCAGAGGGTGGAGACTTTGGGAACCTGGGCAAGAAATCCTTGAATGAACAAAAATACTCATTGGAAGGTTTGTGCATGAAATAACACATAAAGGCGTTGCGTTAAAGACAGCTAACGATCGTGGGGTCTCTAGACCCCTACCAATGTGAGGCACCTTCTGAGCCCTCCGAAATTGTCTGCAAATATTAGTTACAGTAGCCTTTTTTCCTGGGATATCTACAGCTTATCTGCTAGTCAGCAGGATCTAGTATTTTAAAAATATGTATAAGAAACACTACCTTGAGAAGGTTAGTATTATGAAAAGCTGAGACACCTTCAAAGGGGAAAAGCTGAAAGGAGAGGAGGCCACAACAGCCGAGGTGGGGGTGGGACCGTCGAAAGGACAGGACCAAGGCTGAGTGTGGCTCCAGTGGAGAGCGAGTGGCAAGTTGGAGAGGCAGTGTAAAAATATAAATAATGACATGGTGAATACAGATTGGCTAGAGTCCCAGCCTCCTTGAGGCAGGAGCCGTGTCTTATTAAGCCTGTATTTCCCACCCAGAACCAGCCGAGAGGGGACTCAGGATGGCCTGCTGCACCTTGGGTCACGTCACCCAGAGAGGTTTACCAGATGTCTAGCCTGGGAGGATGGGAGTCTGGTGGAAATGAAAAGGTGTCAGTCAGTTGTAGGGCAAGGACAGTGCCTGAAACACCCCACTGTCACAGTTCCTGCAGCTCCTTAAAATGGTTAACAGTATGTCGGCAGCATTTTGTGAGCATGTGTCCAGGCACAAAGCTGGGACCCCACTGGCACAGTTTCAGGGGTCTTGTGGCATTGAGCCACCCAGGCTCTCCTGCAGGAGCTTTGGGCTGGCCCCTCACACCCTCCCCGGTGGGGGGCTGAGGCCTCGCCTGTGTGTGATGGGTACACAGGAGGAAGGCGAGCCCTTCCCACCAAGCGACACGGCCACGCCATCCCTGGGCTTAGCACGTCTAGGAAGCACGTCTAGGAAGTTGCATCCTAGGGCAGTTTTTTGGAAATATATATATATATATATATATCTTAAAAGATACCTTAAGTTGTATATTTTTACATTTCTCAGTGTGATAAAATTTTCTAGAACTTTGCAAAATGAAAATATTTGAAACTCAGTTTGATTTCCAGTATCTTTATCTTTGAAATCATGTCACTCCTGCTCAAAACCATTTCCCGTGGAGTAAAAGCCACGTCCTCATGGGGTCCGCCAGCCCCTGCGGCTGAGCCCCTCCCTTCCTCCCCGGCCCCCGCCACTCGCCTCCTGTCTGTCGGTGGCACACACCTGGCGGCCTTCCGTCTTAGGGCCGGGTCCTGGCTCCTCCTCCGCCCGCAGTGACGCACCTTCTCACTCCTTTGCCACCTTCAAGTCTTGACTCAAATGTCACCTCAACGAGACCTCCCTGCCCACCTGTGTATAATGGCACCCCACCCGCCATCACCTCCCCAGCTGCCAGTCCCCAGCTGCCAGTCCTCCACGCACCCCTCTCCCCTCCTAACACATGGCACCTTCGGATGTACTCTGGGCTGTGGCCCGGCCGCTGTCAGTGCCACCAGGAGGGGCATCTTTATCTGTATTTCTCAGCGATGGGTCCCAAGCATCTAGAAGAAGGGCTGGCCCATAGTAGGTGCTCAAAAATGTTAGTTGAATGGATAAAATACACTTTTATCCACAGAATTTTCTGGCCTTTGAATTACAAAGATGCTGAGTCATGAAATAAACACTTGTCCAGACGCCGGAGGTGTTCGGATGGCGTTTCCCCATCACTTTCTCAGTGCCCTCTTGTGTTGTGTTTGAAAGACATGTTCATTGCTGGCCTGCCAGCACGACTTTGGTCTTCTCTTTAATAAAGATAAAAACAGACATTCTAAATTGAGTTTCACTTACAATGAATTGTCACATTTCTGCATTGGTTGTAAAAGTTTATAAATAGCCTCAGTGAATCCAAAGTTGGCAGGTCTGCGACATCGAGTTCCAAACACTATAGGGGGACACTGGTGAGAAAGAAAGGCGGTGCCGCCTGCCACCCATGAGAAACTGACGTGCCAGTCACATGGGGTGTGGGAACAGAAAGACAGGACCACTTTGATCCTATGCACCCACAGAGAACCGCGGCCACTCCAGGTGACGCTGCATATGTGTTTCTAAGTGTCTTCATTTCCTTCCTAACAAATCAAGGTAATTATGGGAAGAGAGAAACGAGCACGTAGAAAGCATGGCCGCCCACTTGCCTTTTCCAGGACGCCAGCCAGGACACCACATCAAATCTTCTGCAACGTAAAGATCACGCAGAAATAAATGCCTGTCTTTGGGGTGGCGGGTGGTACATTACAGCCGAGAAGACCAGGATCTGGTTTTTCTGCTCTTTTCCTTGTTTTCTTGATCTATAATGGACATATCACATGTAGTTTCAGGTGTGTGACTGATTTGACGTGTGTGTGAAATGAGCACCGCAGTAAGTCTAGTGGACATCCATCAGCCCACAGTTGTGATATGTTTTCCTTGTGATGAGATTTCTTAAGATCTCTTTTCTGAGCAACTCAAAAATACACTATGGTATTATGAACTATATATTATGTTACATGCATAGCTATATTATGTAGACTATAATTATATTAACTGTATTACATTTTGTAACTGGCAGTTAACACCTTTTGAACCACCGCCATGACCGTTAGTACTGGCTGCCCTGGGCCTGTCATCCCGCGGTCTCATACTGTACCCTGTGTATTACGTACTGTATAATAGATGTATGGTGTGCTCAGTAGTATATTGCCTGTGGGACTTGTGATTTTGGAGGGATGTTACTTCAGTATTTTTGCGGAGCCTACATTTCAGGTGGTAACCTTGCCTCCTTCTGCCTTTTCCGGTCCCATGGCAGACACGGGGCTGGGCGACTCCGTGTGTTCCAGTCCCAGCATTTCCAGCACCACCAGCCCCAAGCTCGACCCGCCCCCGTCCCCTCACGCCAACAGAAAGAAGCACCGAAGGAAGAAGAGCACCAGCAACTTCAAAGCCGACGGCCTCTCGGGCACCGCCGAAGGTAAGCGTTCCCGGCCTCCGGGGGAGAGTGTGCGCTTCGGCCAGAGAGCTTCTGATTCTCGGGCCTGTGAAATCACGTGCGCTTAGGGCAGGCCCCTGCATGCGCTTCTGCGTACAGGGGCCGCGAAGGGCCCTCCGCACCTGGCCATCACTCGCTGACGCTCCAGGTGCTCCCACCAACGCAGCGGTCTTACCTTCCGGCAGATGTCGCCTGCCTGGTGGGCGGGAATGCTGCTTTCCCCGCCATGTGCCTGGTGGCCTCTTTGGTTTTGCCCTACCTCCAGGGAGCCGGGGTGGACAGTGTGCGCTCCAGCTGAGGGGTGCCGTGTTGTATCCCCCTAATAAAGACTGTCGCCTCTCCCGAGGTAGGAATCTCCCCTGACATTGGCTGGGCCTGATTCTGATCAGCCAGCCGCCTCGGGGCTGGCGTCCAGCAGCAGGTCATGACAGACGCCCTCCTGTAGCGTCGGTCGCCCTTCTTGTTTCGGGCCCCTGAATCCTCCGGTGCTCAGGGCTGTGTCGGCTCTCCCTTAACTTGTTGTCCAGTGTTCAGTTTTCATTCTGTGGTGGCCACATATGATCTCTCTGAAGTGGCTCCTTCCACTCGAGTGACATTTTTTTAATCCCACGGGTGCAAGTGGAGGTCCGCACACGCACACGCTCTTGTGCACGCATCCCATGAGCGGAGGTGGGATTAACGGGGTGGTAATAAACACGTTAAAGAGATAGTCAGAGGGAAGTGAAAGCTTGGGAACGTTGTTGTGGGGCGTGAATTATTCAGGAGGCCAACAATGAAATGGTCTGCCCCCAGCACGGGCCCCACATACCTGGAACTGCCTTTAGAGCTTACGTGCTTTTTTTTCCTCTGTTTCCGCCACACTTTTTCTACGTGTTTGCCTGTTCCAAGCTAAGTAGCGTTGTTCGATGCGGCAGTGTTGTGGAAAGCGGCCTGTTCGCTCCTCGTTCCCGAGATGAGCCTGTAAACCCACAGCGCACATGTCCGCAAGGGGAGGGTCAGAGTTTACGGTGCGTGTGTGGACGTAGCGTTCACCGCAGTTCTGTGAGCCGGGCCCCTGCGTTGTCCCATGTGTAAGGAGCGAGGAGACCGCCGTTCAGCGTGTCGCGTAGCTCGCCGGGGCTCTCACAGTCACTGCGTAGGGAAGCGACTGGAAACGCTGCTTCTTCCCACCCACGTGGCTTTCATTTTGCCTCCCATAGGCTTCCTGCTAAAAAGTTTAGCCAATAAAAGCCGTGTCTGCCCTGGTATGGTCAATGAAAATGATTCCGTTCTATCAGCAGTGGTGAACAGCGACGGCCGTGGGTCCGAGCACCCACCCAGGCTTGCTGCACGGCCCACTGGGAAAGATGGGGCCACAGCCGCCGAGCAAGAGTTCAGGAGAGAGCGCCAGCCACGCACGGGTAGCCACAGCCCACCCACCCTGGCGCAGGTTAGGGGTAAAATCAGGACTGGGGCCCCTCACCAGAGTGAATCACATGTGCCACACGTACCGGGGGGGGGGGAGAGCAAGGTTTGCTTTAGGGGAGCCTCCGGCCCGGTTCACAGATAAACATCTTACTGTGTGTGCCGAAGTTTCCAACCAGTGCCTTTCTTTTAAAGGCGCACTTGGCAGCTGATTGTCAAGTCCACCTGTAACTGCATGATACATAGTGTATCTTGCACATTTTAATGAGCCCCCCCCCCCAACCTGCTGACAACGCGAAAGCTATGTGAGTAGATAGAGCCTGAAAGTCAGTTTTCAGCGCCTGCATGTTTACTTGGACTCCCGGTTCCAACCAGCGTCCCCGTCCGCCCGCGAGCGGTAAGTTTGACGGAAGTTTGAGCTGTGACCGTGAGCTTGTTGGATGCCCAGACGTTCCCTCAGGAAGCATCCTGAGTTCCTGAGATTTTACTGTGAGCTACAAACAGTAGCCTGTGACAAGACCGAAACAGATCATCAACCCCAAAACAACTGTGGCAAAGACAGAAAGTGTCCCGGGCAACGTAGAAACACCCAGATTAGAAATCACAGCAGCATCTCAGGCACGGATGAGGAGTCATGATGGACACGTGTTCAGAAGCTCAGTGCCAGTGGCCAGAGAGGAAAACGCCCTGCACTTTGTAGTTTAGTGTCATCTCTGTAACACCAATGGCCATGACAGCTTTCCAGTAGAAAATAAGATAGTAAGTTCTCTGTAAAAAGAAAATGTGTCCTTTTTCCCTAGGACAAGTTACTTACCAAACTATAAATTAGTCATTTTTGCGAGACAAGCTATATTTCATTATTTCTAAGGCACATTCCCCCCCACCCCACCCCACCCCCAATTTTAACACCTCTGAAGTCGTAATGCGTCCTACAGTTGAGGTTATTTTAGAGCCAATGACATACAATTTTTTTTTTTTTTAAGGGCAGTGTCACTGGCCCTCACATGTGGGACCGAACAGGGGCCGCTGGCTTCCCAAGCCAGCACTTAACCACCGCGCTACTCAGCCAGCCCTCATACAATATTTTTAATGGTCTCAACAACTTGTTACTCTCCTTAAAGTCAATTGTGTAAAGCACGTAAATTTATAACACTTGTGCAAGGTTGCATCCCGTGTGCATGTCCATGTCCCCCCAGTAAAAGGGCGGAAGTAGAGACAGGTTAAGTGGCTTTCTTGTGCAGGGTCAGGTTGTATTTTGTTTTTAGAGGATCCCATTTAATTTCAATTATAAGAAAAATATTCCTATTTCTCTTTCCTGAGGGGTACTGTGCCTGGTATTGCCTACTGCCTGACCGCTTGCTGAAAAGTCTCGATTGTAGATATTAAATGTTTTATAGAAGATGTCATAAAATAGTTGAATTTTATGGTTTTTGGCATACCCCACTGGAACAAATGACTAGATTTAATTCTCTGTAGAGTATAAGAAAAATTCCACTGGCAGTCAGCTAGTTCAGTCAGAGTCCTGGGGAACACACGGCGCGTCAAGCTAGGTCACTGAGGGCAGATTACCGTGGGACTGTGGACAGAGGTGTGGGGCGTGCAGAGCTCCTGGGATGTAAAGGGGAAAGATGAGCGGCAATTCTCAGGACCCAGAGGGCAGTCTGGGGAGGGCCTTCGGCCAAGAGCTGTGGTCTTCAACAGGGGCATGTCCAACGTGAGGTGACCCAGAGCGCGAGGGATCGCAGGGAAGCCCCTAACCAGCTCTGCCTGCCTCTGGCCTCCTACCCGCCCCGCTCCTTGACCAAACCCAGCCAGAAGCCAAAGGACATGCAGATCGCCAAGCCTGGCCACACGCGTGTGCCTCCTGGGCAGAGAAGGTGGAGATCAGCCCGCGGAAGCTGCGGAGCTCACGCCTGTCACGGGGCCTCTTGCAAATCCCCAGGGTAGCCTGTGCCCCTGGCCCACGGCTGGTCTTGCATTCCCACAGACCAGAAGCTTCTTAAGGGCGGGGCTGTGTGCTGTCCATCGCCTCCCCGGGGGCCTGGCCGGAGCCCAGCTGACGGAGTGGCGGAGCCTCGAGGATGCGCCACGGGGCCCTTCCCCAGCCGAGCATGACAGGGAACCGCCACCCGGCCTCTGATGCTCCGCCGAGTGAGTGCAAAGGTTCTGGCCCCGGGTGAGTCCTACCTTGTGGCCTGTTTGTTCAGAAATGAGAGGCTAAGCGGGCCTCGTCATCTCCACATTGCTTCAGAAGCCTGATACTCTGTCCCCGAGGGGGTTCTTGGTGCCGCTGACGGGAATGAGGATGTGCCTGTCACCACGTCCCTCCCTGCACCCATTCTGCTCGGTCATGATACTCATTTTCTGCTGGAGAACAGTAATGAAATTCTGCTCCCCGTGGCAGAAGTTGTTGTAACTTAAGTAGAACAATCATTTTCTTACGTTTACAATTTTAAGTGAATGGAAGAAATCTAGTTAATTACAGGAGCGGAGAATGACTGAAGAACTCCTTTATAAGTACAGTTAATACTTTGGTTTGCTAGCATAATGCGTTCCGGAAACAAACTATTCATATTACAAGGCATCACTCGTTTACCACGTTAAAATGCATTAGAAACGCTTGCTCGTCTTGTGGAACCCTCGCAAACCATGTTACTTGCAATCCAAGGTGTTACTGTATTTTGAGTCCCGGCATGGTGACTCGATTGGCTGACGTACATGACAAGTTATAGAGAGGTTATTCAGATGATCGAGCCCATCACCATATATAACTACTGGTACCATTTACGGAGTCCAACATTTAAAAGGACAAGTAATTCAGGAAGTGTGAGGTACAAGCTGGCGCAGAGAGCTCTCAGTTTCTGATGGTGACATCATCTGTCACTTTAGCAGAAGTGTCTCAGCAAGGTGGATGGACGTGTCGCTGTGCCCAGGCTGAGACCTGAGGCTGCTGCCGCTGGGCAGGTGAGGGGTGCCGCCAAGCTGGCCATGGAAGGACCCCGTGTGTCCCCCCGACATGCTCTGCATTCACTGGGCGTTTGGCTCCCCTCTGCCTGCCAGGAGCCACCCCGGGGTTTAGGTCTGTTCTTAATCTCTGAAAGTCTGAGAGTTTTTCAAAGACTGGGGCTCTTTTTGTAATATTGTGCGACTTTGTAATGTTGTGTGACTTGGTGATGTTTTTATCCAGGAAAACTAGTCTGTGGAGAATGTCAGAACTAGGACACTTTGCCGTGTAGCTCAACCTTGAGAGAGAGAGCTTCTTAGAACCAACTTCCTGTAGCCTTCGCGTGAAAACTGTGAAGGTGGTATTAAACTTTTAAAAAAAGAAAGAAAACCTCACCTATACCGTTTCTACTTTATTCCTATTTAATAGATCTTTGGGAAACATTGGATATTAAAATATCTGTGATATTCTTGATGTCAAGTCGGATTTGATTTGCTCTGAATTAAATATTTTTAAGAAAAGCTATGTTCAGAATTGGACACTGTACGCTAAGATGATTGTCAGCCAACAAAAGTAGATTCAGATGTGGGTGAAAAGGATGGTGATGGGGCACCTTTGAGGTGGGGCGAGTGGGGAGCAGAGTTGCGGCGGGGTGTGGAGGCATGCTGACTGTGCTAAGGATGGAGACACCCTGCCTTGTCCTGGATGGCCCCGTGGGTCTCCCTGGGACCGGTGGAGATGGACTTTGGTTCAGGTATTAAAAGGAAACTTGTGTAAGAGCCAGGGCTGCCCAGGGAGGCAGGACTTCCTTCTCCCCTGCAGTGGGCACAGCACAGGCCGGGCCGTGGCAGCAGAACCGGGCTCTGGGAGGACGGTAGCACCAGGGACCCCATATTCTTGTGCCTGGGAAGCTCCTGGGTAGTGGGGATTTTGCAGATCTTGAACGACTTGCCATCTTTCGGCATTTTCTTTGACTTGTGAGGCTTTCTCAGCATCTCCTTCAGTGGGATCTGGGGGTGAGGTTTTCATGGGCAAAATGAAACCGTGGTGGCGGCAAGCCCTGTTTGGCGGACCCGAATCTGGTAGCTTTCGTTAGTTTTATAACATTCATGCAAGTTTGCATCCAGTGTTAATTTCCGTGTTTCCCTAGTGAAAAGGCAGAAGTAGGGAGAGGTTAAGTGGCTTTCTTGTCCAAGGTCAGATTGCTGGTAGGTGACAGAACTGTCTCTTGATTCTCTGCCTCAAACTCTTTCCACCAGGCAGAAAGCAAGTCTTTGAGGTATGCGAAGCGGCTTTTGAATGTAGGAGTGGGGCAGACGGAGTGGCTTCCTTGATATTTTTCAGATTCCATGTAAAGACACTGGCTTTTATATGGCTCATAACATCGAAGTTGTGTCGCACAGACCTTTCTTTTAAATTGCAGGCTCTCTCTGGATTTACCCAATCTTATTATACAAGAGGGTATGCAGAAACCCTGGCGTGTATGTTTTTCCCCCCTTGGGTTCACGGTGCTTTTGTTCTAAAGGCCTCAGAAGAGAGTTGATTTTATCCTTCTCATCATCCACAATCCCTTGGTGGTTCATTCTGGGTCTTTACAGAACCGTTGTACAGTGGATCCTGGATGGATATTGAAATATTATCTTATGGGGGAAAATCACACACTGGCCTCCCTTCGGTGCCATAGAAAAATGAATTGCCCATCACAGCTGCTCTCACTAAGCAATCCGAGGTGAGGCCCGAGCCTGTTTACAAATTTCATTAACTTCACGTTGCAAAGGTCAGCCTGGACTGGGTGTTCCTTCATTCTTCCAAAGGAGACCCTGACATTGTGAATCATTTCACTCTTTCATCAAATCTCAAGCAGCCAGCACAGAGAAGCACAGTGTGTTTGGGAGACACAAGAAGGAAAATTCGGTTCCTCTCACACGCAAGGCGCTTGGAGTCTTGAGACGAGACACACACTGGAAAGTGCACCCAGATTTCAGGCAGAATATGGAAAAGACCTGGGCAGGACAAAGCAGCAATTAGTTGAAGTTCGGGAAAGCTAACCTGTTGTAGAACTTAATTCTATATTCTGCAGACTTACTACGTACTGATAATCTTATTTAAGAAAACGCTGCAGAAAAAGTGTCACATTTTCATTAAACCTCATCTTTTTGCAACTCCCTAAACCCCAGTGCTGATTAAATTAGCCACAAAAGGATGTTTGTTTGCACTTAGATACTAAGAAACCAATGGTGCTATTCTTTATTTACCTTAGGAAAAAAATTTATTATGTGATGTTCAGGAAGGCACTGTGGAGAGAAAATGAAGAATTATGCATGAGGCATTGTACAGGTTTTTTTCCTTATTTACATTACAATACTTATTATTACAAGAAAGCAATACGCAGGCCCGTTGAAGCTCTTAATCTGTGACCCTTGGGTGTGTGGACTCGTGCAGTTTGGGGCACCATTCGGTAATTTAGGGAGCTTGCATGTAATGGCAGGTAGGGCAGTGGCCCCTTGTAAGAGTGTCTTGTCACCAGGCTGTTCTCATCTTTCCTCTCTCCTTGGGAACAAGTAACACGCTGATTACTCTGTGTTATGCGTGATGGTGTATGACACAGGAGTGGCAGGAAGTCAGGGCCGAGGGGATGCCATCGTGGTCCCTTGTTTCATTCTGTGTTGTTTGGAGGCGTGGCTGGAGAGGAGTGGAGGAAGGCTGTGCGGGTGCCGCCACCAAGCGCCACTCTTGGGTGTCCTTCTTTTCATCTTCGCACACAAACCAGCAGTGCTCGGTGTGTGTCTGTCCCTCCTTGTTTTAATTTTACCTTGAGTGAAAGGAGGGAAGGAGAAGTCTTCCAAAGCGACTCCATAAAAAACTCCATCGTCCATAGTTGCTGATAACAATAAGGACTTCTTCATGGAACGTCTTGTTGTTCACCGAGTTGGTTAGCGCCTCTGAACAGCTGAGCTCAGCAGCTAATTACAGTGAGCACCTTTCCGGAAGAGACACTGAAATTACAGGGCCACTGACTCTGAGAAGGGAGTCAGAGGTTGGCTGGGTGTGTTTGCCCTCGAGCCGGAAGCTACAGGAGGCACCATGTATTCGGATGGACGGGCCTCTTTCCCACAAACCAGGTCATGTTTCCAAAGACAGTTCTCCGGTTGTAACTCCAGCCTCCATGAGAACAAACTTGCTGAAATTGCGTAGGCCTGGGTCTCCTCCGGGCACCAACATGTAGGCGGGGCACCGTTGACTCAAAAGCCATCCTGCAAGGCACAGTCCCTCCGACACAAACACACACAAGCCGTAATTGCGCACAGATCCTTTGTGGGCGTCAGCAGGTTGCAAATAAACAAAGATGAGTCCATCACAGCAAGAGAAGCCAGAACACAGGACCCCCATCATGACGAACTGACCACAAGAGAAGGATTTGGGGGACTTTTCTTTTGCTTTTAAAGGACACGCCAACAAAAAGAATTAGCTGCAGCTCCGTGAAAGCGCGCTGATCACGCACTGCGTGCCGCGAGCTCTGCCCGGCACTGGATGTCACAGTGACCGAGTGGCCCCTGCCCTCAGGATGCCCACCGTCCAGCCGAGAAAGCAGATTTATAAACGGGCCGTGGCCATCCTCGGAGGTTCAGCAGACAAGAGCTGTTCACGTCCCAGTTTATAGAGAAGGGAAACATCTCTTAGGAAGGAAGGGAGGGAGGGAGGGACAACATGCAGGGTGACTCCAGGGCAGATTTCTTACCGGGAGGGAGGGAGGGAGGGACAACATGAAGGGTGACTCCAGGGTAGATTTCTTACAGGGAGGGAGGGAGGGAGGGACAACATGCAGGGTGACTCCAGGGCAGATTTCTTACAGGGAGGGAGGGAGGGAGGGAGGGAGGGACGGACAACTTGCAGGGTGACTCCAGGGCAGATTTCTTACAGGGAGGGAGGGAGGGAGGGAGGGACGGACAACATGCAGGGTGACTCCAGGGCAGATTTCTTACAAGGTGCCTCGGAGCTTCTGGCGGGCGTGGGGGACGCCTGACGAAGCGGGGCTAGCTCTCACCCTCCGTGGTCTCCTGCCACTCAGCACCGTGGCCTCACCTTTGGGAAATGCCAGCTGCTTTCAAGGGTCCCCTCCAAAAGCACGCCCATGCACTGGACCAGGGCGCTTTTCCTTTTCCCTAAGCTGAGAGACGCCTTTCCCGCCCACAGGGCTCCGTCAGCCTGAGCCGCTCACAGCCTCCATGTCCATCGACAGAACCCAGGGACCCCGTTTTCCTCGGGGCAGCCTGGGATGGGCTCTGCCTAGCATGGGAGCCTCCATGTCGGCTGACTTCCTCAGGGGTTCCGAGATCACCTCTGGATGGTCTCACAGCATTCCCTGTCAGGTCTTTTGAGGTGTCACTTAAGTCAGCGATGGAATTGAGCCCAGGGTGAGATGTGACCTGCTCAGACGAGGGCCGCAGCGGGCGAGGCGGGGCCGGTGCTTCAGCCAGTGGGCTGCTTACTATTCCGACAGCTCGTTTACTTGCCGTGCTTTTGTGTGCTACCTGTATTTTATGACAAAAAGTACAGGGATGCAAATTGAAACTAGTGTTCAGAAGAAAAACGTGATGATGTGTCTGTGTCCCATGCGTCCCCCCCTTTGACAGCCCCCAGACATCCGTGCACTCCACATTAGACACACGTGTCCCGGGCTTCAGGGCATGTAGGCGCCGGGGAGGTTGACAGTCCCAGCGCTGGCCACCGTAACACTCAGCAGAGTTTTATTTCACACGTACTGGAGACGAGACTCCATTCCTCGTCCTAAGGATGTGAAACAAATGAAAAAGATGGTGACTAAATGCAAAGCTTACTCGATGGAAAAACAATGTGGCGAATGGAAAGCATAGAACACCTGTCAGCTCGGGCGGCCCTAACGTAACACCCCCGAGGGGAGCTTGACCAGCAGGGATGTATTTCCCACAGTTCCAGAGGCTGGAAGTCCAAGATCAAAGCGCAAACCCATGCAGTCCCTGGCGAGAGCCCGGCTCCTAGCTTGCAGACACCTTCTCACTGTGTCCTGCAGTAGCCTTTCCTTAGCATGTGCAGAGAGAGAGAGAGAGAGAGAGAGAGAGAGAGAGAGAGAGAGCCCTTCCTCTCCTTACAGGCCACTAACTGCACCCGGAGGGCCCCACCCTCACGGCTTTACCCTAATCCCCCAGAGGCTCCATCTCCAAATGCCATCACCTTGGGAGTCGGCTTCAGCAGATGAGTTTGGGGCGACCTGGACATTCAGCCCAGAAAGCCTTGTAACTGTCTAGTCCTGCCTGGGATTAGAGACGCCCGCCCCAGGAGGGACTCAGTTACTCGAGCCGACCACAGCCCTGCAGCTCATGTCGGTTCTCTCCACCCCACTCCCCACTCCCCAGGCTCTCCGGGCCCTTGTTAGAATATGAGCTTGAGCACAAAGGAAGGAAGCCACAGCTGGTTCAAAACTCTTAAACATGTTACCTCATTGCACCCTTCAGACCACTCAGCCATATTGGTCTCTCCATTTTCACAAATAAGGAAAAAGGTTCGGTGACGCAAAGTGATTTGTCCGGGACCAGCAGCGGCGAGTGCAAATTCGGTGTCTACGTCAGGCCTCTAGGACATGGAAGGTGCATGTCTCACCTTGCACCTGTGCCGTCTCCCTGGAGAGCACTTCGGGGGGCCTTGCTGTGGAGAGGGGCCTCCCTCAGTGCACCCTCGTGGGGCCACACGCGCCGGTCCCCAGCGTCGCTGTGAGGACTTGGAAGCAGTAATCCTTTTGCTAGTTTTGATCGCAGCCTCTGTTCTCAGGATCCATGTGGTGCCACGGCTGCTCTGCCAAAGGTGTTTCTTCTTGCGGGAGGGTGAGTGTGCACTGTGGTCTCTTCCAGGGAGAGGTGGGCACCCCCGCCTCGGCTCTGTGCAGTTAGGACCTGCTGGGTCTGTGTGACAAGGGGACATAGCTCTTGAAACTTTTTTGAACTTACGGATGCTTAACTCAGATGGAACGAATGTGAGTTTTTCCGTTTCTCTTTTTTTTTTTTTGGATGAGCGGAGTGAAGCCATTTGATCATGGAGGGAGGAGGGGAGTGGTGGATTAAGCCCTCCGTCACCCACTTGAATCCCTCATGGCTGATTTAAGTATTAATCAAACGTCTGCCTCACCCCGGTCGTGGGGGGCTCGCGTGTTCCTGGGATGTGTTATTAGTGCTCTGGAGAGGGTGTGGTGGAGGTGAAGTCTGTGTTTGTATAGTTATCTTCGCTAATGCCCACTCGCCTTTCAGCTCCACCCCTGCCTGGTCTCAGACTTATAATAGGCCCAGGTAATAAGCCCAAGGGGTTGTCACCCATGAAACAAGAACGTCCAGTGAAGAGTTCAGCAGGTATGGTCATTTACACACACACACAACGCAACGGGGCTTCTGTAGTACACGGGACATGGAGAAAATTGGCCGTTTGTCTTGGGGTAATGGGCTTTGCTGCAATATGCACCTCTGTCAGATGCCTAAATTCAATGGCATTCTATCACAGCTCATGAAAAGCCACCGTACAGTTTAATTCCATTTAATTTTTTTTCAACGGGGGGAGAAAAGCAAAGGGACAATGTTTTCATTTCTCTTAAGCTGATTTCTCTCCGCTTTTTCTTAAAAGTGCCTTTCTAGTTGCCACACAGTGATGTGATCATTATCTGCTACCTCGTCGCCTTGCTGCCTCGGCATGCAGTAAAATACAAAAAAAAAAAAAGAGAGAGAGAGAGAGAGAGAGACCAGGGGAGCTTGTGAAGTATGACTTCCTATCCCAAGACTCATTGCCTGCGATTCGTACCGCTTGACAGTAATGGTCTTATTACAGTACTCTGGACCTTGAAGAGATTTCATGAGGAGAGCGAAAGGACGGGGCTCCGTGTAATCAAGTGGTGCTGAATATTCCACGCGTTTTTGATCACACACTGATTGGGCACAGTTTTAGCCCATCTTCTAGTCAATTATGCATGGCCCCTGTGCTCCCCCGATAGTCAGAAACATTGATGGCTGTTGTCTGGGTTTTGGCAGGCAGCCAAGGGTTTGAAGTGCCATGCACACCGTCCTCCCAGGATAAGTGCTTTTTAGTTGGAATTGATTACCTTTCTTTGGGTTTTGCTTAATAGCAAAACTGCATTTGGAGAGGGCTTCAGGTGAAAAATGGACGTATTAGCCATTTAGAGCGTCTGAACTCCTAGTCAATTTTTAGGCGTCCCTTGTCTCCATCTAATTTCTGCTTCGCGGTAGCACGTTTGATGATATTTAAGATATGTCATCGCATGTGCCACCGAGAGCACACGTGTCCGACGCCAAGGACAGGTATGATTACGCGACCACCATGGCCAGGTTCCCAGATGAATCCCGGGGAGGCTTCAAGCGTCGAGAGGATGGACCTCTGTTGGGTCGTTTCCATCCTGACAAAAAAGCATTCCTTGTCTCGAGACACTTTTGTCTGCAGGGAATAAGTGACGAGTGCCGCCTCCACTGACCGGCTGGTCTGGGTGGCTGTGGAGCAGACGTGGACACGGCCGGGTGTGCGCACACTGCTGCCTTGCGCACACAAGGGTTGTTCCTCAGAGCTGATCCATTTGTTTACCTCCCGTTTTTATTGCCCTCCAAGCCTAGTGATAGTTGAAAGGATGGGATTTTTTTTTTTTTCCTACCAAAAGGATTGCTTGGTATAGCCTATTATGGAGCTAATACAGTTAAGCAAATGATCATATGTACCGAAGAGAAAACTCTTCTAAATCAAGATTTGTTCTTCCTCATGTTTAGCTCTTTAATTCGGATTCTCAGTGTATAGACTGGCTCAGAATCCTCAGATAGGCAAACTTCAGAGCCCTTCTTCACGTTGGTGTGCCAAGCCGAGGGTTTCGACACGCCCAAGCCAAGTGATCAGTGTGAGAAGTTTCCAGAAATCCATTCTGAATCCACCAATAGTTGAGTGTTCAGTGCCCTCCAATTACTGAGGTGACGTAAGGGACGGGGACTCGGGCGTTCCCCAGTCGGTGCCTCGGTCACCTGACATGAGTCTCCCTGATTAAACAAGTAGCTGTGTTCTGTCACAGGGTTTGCACCTGAATGCTTCTTGCTTTCTGCAGGTGGGAGTTACTTTCCTCTTCGGTCTGCTCTCTGCAGAAGCCATGATATACTGAAGGTAGGGTTACTGGCCAGTCCTGGGAGAACCGACCAGAAGCCATGAGTTTATGTTCTGTGCACACACACACACAGAAGTCTTTTTTTCCATTCTTGATTTTATGAAAATACAGTAATACCTTGGTTGGCGAGCATAATTCGTTTCGGACACAAACTACTCAAGTTGCAAGACATCGCTTGTTGACCACGTGAAAACGTGTCAGAAATGTTTGCTCGTCTTGAGGGACACTCGCAAACCACGTTACTCGCAGTCCAGGGTTTTACTGTATTTTCTATCTCAATCTAGATTTAGTGATGAGTCTTTACAAGAGAAAAATCAATCACAACAGAAAATCAGAGCTGACCATCTATTCACATTAGTAACTGCAACCAGTTGGCTCCTTGCTCCGTGCTGGGCGCTGTGACTAAACCCTCTGTGTCCTTGTGTAACCGTCACAGGGACTTGTGGCTCCCACACTCGTCTCCACAGCACTGTCCCCGCTCCTTTGGCAAGGCCGCCCGTGTCTTTCCAGTGCTCTTCCCTCACGCCGCTTGGCTCCTCTAAGACTTTTCCTAAGGATTAGGTTGGTATAAAATAAGGGATTTTATAATAAGCTATCCAAAGAATATTTCTTAATTTTAATAAGTTAATATTCAAGCCATTAAAAACTTCTGTCACTTTCCCCAGGGCTATGTTTCACTAAGTTGACAAAATGTATCTTCACAGCAATTGGAAAATATCAAATCCACAATTAGCAAATGATTCAAGCTGTAAAGGCCGTGATTTTCGAAAGCTGGCATACGTTATAATGGGTACGGCTGGTGACTTAACCTGCGCAAGTGGATCCAGTGGTCACCTTTAAAGACAAAGAGTCAATAAACTCAGGTATAATTTCATCAGTGAATGCAGAGGACCTCCTGTAATTTACATGTAATTACCCTGAACAGGCCAATTAATTAATGTAAACAGCTTGTGATCAGCAGGTACTTCCTTTTTTTGTTCCTCCCCCGAACATTAGTGTAATCCTCACACTCTTACCGCTGGGAGGCCAGCAGGCAGGAGGAGTCATCTGTCACCTCCTGGGACAGAAGAGCCACCAGTGTGACTCACAGTTTGGGACAGTTTTCTCGAATGACTTGTAAACAGTGCATGTGACCTGTGTTGTCGTTGGCTGTTGGGGAGCACTGAAGACAGGTGTCTGCAGCCTCCACCCTTGTTCTGCCAGGCTGGGACAAGGGACATAGACGTGGTTTGTCCCTGTTTCTCTGAAGAGCACGGAACACCCTGCCGCGTGCTCTCATGGAGAGGAGGAGCAAGGCCAGCCCTCGGCTGCCATCTCCAAACCCACGCCACCTTTCCAGTGACCCCAGATGTCAGGGAAGGGTCACTGGTTTTCTTTCCTTTTGGACGTATGAAGATTACTACGTTAAATCATCGATAACTTGTTATCTTCTATTTCCCATCACCACTAATCAGCTTAGTTCTCCCAGGAGGCTTAATTCTTCCCAAGGTCTGGACGAATTCGAAGACATTAATTGATAGGCAAAATGGAGCTCTTGGTGTAACTTTTGTTCCAATCCCAAAGTATTTCAGATTACCCCTCTGCACTGTCAAGGTGGACCAAGTCCGTGAATGGCGTGGAGCGTTCCATGAGCGCCCCGTGCTCACGGCTGCAGGGCCATCGCAGGTGGCGGTCACGGAAGGAAGCTGGGAGAGGACGCCTGCCTCCGGGAGACTCAGCTCTTTCCTGGGAAGCTGAGGCCAGGTGGCGGCCCCCAGGAGAGGGGGCCGGCAGACAGGGCTGGAGCAGGGGTGTTGCAGGAGGGCCAGGGCTGCTGCAGGGGTGCTCCTGGGGCAGGCAGGGGCCGACACCCGCCGCAGGCTCTGTCCCCCGCTTCCGCAGCTCTTTGTCCCCGTCATCTCCCTCCTTTCGTCCTTCCTTCCTGCATCCAAGACTTGCTGGCCTTTTTCTCGCCTTTCTTATTTTCTGTTTTCCTCTTTCCCATCCACACCTTAATCTACTGCTTCTCTTCCCCCCTTACATTCTCATTCTCTTTCCTTCCTTCCTTTTCTCGTTTTGAATTTTCTTTTTGTAGCAAAATATAGAACATAAAATGTACCATTTTGAAGCGTGCAGTCCAGTGGCATTCGCTGCACTCAGCGGTGTGCAGCCGTCACCGCTGCCTCTTTCCAAAACGTTTTCATCCCCTCAGACAGAAACTCTGGACCCATTAAGCAGCGACTGCCCCGTTCCCCTCCCCAGCCCCTGGGAACCACTCATCTACTTTCTGCCTCGGTGGCTTTGCCTGGTCTCGGTGTCCTTCAGTGTGTGGCTTCTTTCACTTGGCGTGTTGTCAGGGCCCATCCGTGCTGTGGCGCGTGTCGGCGCCCCTTCCCTCTCATGGCCGAGTGACATGCCGTCGTGTGGACAGGCCCCACGGCTCATCTGCTCGAGTGTTCGTGGACCCCTGAGCCACTGCCGCCTGTGGGCACGGTGTAGTGCTGCCGTGACCACTGCCATACACGTATCGGTTTTTCACCATGTGTATACATACTGAGGAGTGTGTTCCGCTTGCATGGAATCCCCGAATTCCCTCTTTTTTACAGTGACTTCCCTCTTTTCCTCATCCATCCCATGGACTTGAACAAGCTCCTGCAATTGAGTGAGTCGGCTTTTTGGCTCCCTCTTAGTTATAAAAATGTATGACTTTAACCTGTTTTACATATTTTCTGTTTCTCTTTGGAAGAATCGTCAATGTTTTTAGTTCCTTTCATTGGCATGTGAGTGACAGTTGCGTCCTCGTCCCTCCCCCTACGAACTAGCCGCACGCTGCGTCAAATGCCCCTTGGAATTTCCCATCGTGCTCTCGCCGATCAGGAAATGATTTCTGAACCGGAGGGTCCGTGTTCCCTGGAGACCAGAGCACTCTTTCCCCAGCACAGTTCCTCCGTCAAGGCAGGCGGGCATTTCTCACTGCTTCGGTTTGTCTACAGAGGTCAGCTTTTCCCATCATCTCTGAAATGCTTGCATTTTTTCTCTTAACTTTCCAGTAATGAGCAGCACAGTGGGTAAAATGGAATCCTAAAGACAAGAGGTTATTTCTTTCTCCTGCCGACTTCACTTCTGGCCAAGATTAGCTTTTACGTTTCACTTCAGAATTAGTGGCTTAGCGTTCAATCCCCTCCATTCGCCGCTCGGTTTACTGTCGTCAGCGCATATTTCCAAGGCCGGGTGTCATTGTCACCACCTTCATTCTCATCATTCGGAGAATTTTCCAGTAGATGGGCTTCTGGTCCCTGGTACTCATCTCTTCGTTTTGTGTGAGACTACTCCAGGCGCAGCAGGGGAATCAGCTCTGGCGCCTTTCTGTCATCCAGATTTGGGGTTCGGGCTTCTGGGGAGCACGCCAGATGTCTGTGAACCCCATGTTCTCATAGTTCCCTCTACAGTTACAGAGTTTTTCATGGGATTTTCTGTTCTTCAAAGTTAATCCCCTGATGTTTCCTCTCCGATATCCATCAAATAAAGGCGTGGGGTTATTATCATTAGTAGTAGTAATCAAACTGACCCCAAGACGCAGACAACACCAGGTCTTTACAACCTGCAGTGCGCTCCTTCTGCGCTTCTTGGAATTGAAGTATCTTTAACTCAAATTAATAACTAGCCCTGGTGGCCACTCGCTTCCTGGGGACCACTGTTCTGTGGAGATGAGAGTGCCAGGTCACTGTCCTGAGAGAAGCTGCGAATCCTAAAGCCACACCTCAGCCGGTGCGGTGGGCAGGAGACAACAGTGGGTGGGACATCGGAGGGTGCTCGGAAGCTTGGTGGGGACATCAGACACGCTTGTTCTGGGGAGGAGGCCCCACCATGGCCGTGGGGATGTGGACTGTGAGAAGTAGCGGGCCGTGGAAGGAGATGCGAGAGGAGCTGGAGAAGGGACAGGGAAGGGAAGGCCGAGCGGCCCAGGGCTGCGCTGGGGGAAGGGGCGAGGCAGGGAGACCCTGAGGGTGAGGCTGGGTGGGGGCAAGGAGGTCTGGAGACACTGCATGGCCGGCAGTCCCTTCGGGAAAAGCCGGATCGGCCGCCCACAGCTGGGACACCACGGACAGGGAGCCGCGTGACTCCTGTGGCCTGGAGGAGACCAAGGGAGTGGCCAGCGGCCAGCTCCGGTTTTAGATACTAATTTAAAACAGGCCTGGATTCAGCTGGCCTTGCGGAGCCTGGGCAGCCGGTGATTGGAACACACAGCCAGGCTGAGAACCATCAGGTTAGGTTAAGATGAGCTAGGACTGTGGCAAGGTTCTAGCATAGCACGTGGACCCAAACTGCTGCTGTTGCCATTACGGGAAATTTGCCCGATAGTAAATAAGTATGTCTGTCAGGTTTTATTTTATTTTTAAAGAATTGTTATGCGTTTCTTATTTCTCCATTCTTTCATTTAGTAGATGACTCGGTATAAAAATATTTCAGTATCTTCTAGTTTGTTCTCCACGTACAATTATATTCCGATATTTATAGGATTTATTCTCTCCGAGCAGCACTATGAATCAGATAATTGTGCCGTTTTCAAAAGCAGCCCAGAGAACCACCACATACAGGGGATGCCCAAGAAAAATGGATCCGTTTTCATGCATCTCACTCTAACCGTTTAAAATAAAGAAGATGAAATACCAAAAAAAGTTTTCAGATAGTTTTGTTCTGTATAGGATTGTTCTGAGAGGCTGGTGAATGGTATCAGAAGTTTTCCAACAATTGGAAAAAGGCATGAGCGTTTAATAAAGTAGCTTCCTTTCTAGTGCTCTTAAAATGAAGGCAATCACTAAGGCTCTCTCGCTTCATGGGTAATTAAGGCATTTCGCTCTGCACTTCCTTATTCTAATGAAGAAGAAATTTCACTTTGACTGAAATATTTCTTATTAGGGTTTTATCTCTACTCATTGCCCCGACTTTGGGAAATGTTCCTTTCACTTCAGACTGTCTTCTGTAATATCTTTTTGAATTGTGAGTCAGAAAAAAAATAAAAACGTAAAGAATCTCCACACTGTCAAACTTGTAAAGAATGCTTAGAATCTCGCTGGCCTTGCAAGTGGCGCAGCCAGGGTTGCACATGTCCAGGCTTTTCCCATCGGTCTCATTTCCAGTGACACCCTGCTCCCCTGGTGTGTCTCTTTCCACGGGGCATCAGGCAGCCAGGTGGCTGTGCATGGAGAATGGTTGTGATGGTGGTAGTCATGACACCGGGAAGATAGTGGTGGTTGAGAACAGGGCTGAGGAGCCAAACCTCCTGGGTTTGAATTCTAGCCCCGCGGCTCACTGGTGGAATGACCTTGGCGAGTTCGCATCTCCTCCTGCCTTGGGGCTCTGAGCTGTAAAATGGGATGACCTCACTGCCTGCCTCCTGGGGCTGACGTCAGGATTCCCTGAGCTCGGACACTGAGCGTGTAGCATAGCCTGCCCTGTTCCCTTCCTTGGGGTTCACTTTGTATGTACCAGCATATGACTTTGGGGACCCAGGTTACATGCAGTGTATTTGGAGATTAAACTGGTTCACCCAAGAAAGGCTCAGATACATCGTTATGCTCTGACTTAAGCGAGCTCTTGCTAAACTGGGCTTTTCAGATGTTGTAGACGGCAGCAGTGAGAGATGACGCGCTAAGTAGCATTGACCAATGTTTTTAAGCTGATTCTTCAACTGGCCCAGAGCACCCGACCCACTAACGCTCTGCCCACCCGTGGGTGAGGGAGTGTCGGCGGCACCAGGGACAGCGCACACTCCCGTTGCTGTTTGGGCTGGATGAGAGCGATTTCCGTGCAGAAGTGGCGAGTTGCTGCAGGGTCCCACTCGTCAGGCTCTCCTCGGCCCCTTGACGGTGGGTCTCTGGTGTGACTCACACGTCACCCTCCATCTGCCTCCTGCGGAGCCCGTCCAGCCACCATCACCAGGAATGTCTGCGCTGCCGGTGACGTGGGAAGGCTCCTGGTGAAACGGTAGTGAGGGTTGTCCTTAACGACAGAGAAAAACTATGTCAAGGCGTAGCTTTCCATAGGTAGGGCCTAAAAATGCCAAACAGAGCCGCTACATCTCAGGGACGACGTCATTCGTGGGGTTCTCCCTCCGCATGGACACAGCACGCTGTATAGAATGTCCGCGGTTTCTAGCTGCACAACTAAAAAGCCTGGCCCTTTTGGGGGAGTGCAGGGGACAGCATGGGCCCATCCTCAACTCACACTGGCCTAGACAATTTAATCCATAATTGCCTGCTGCCAGGGGCAGCCTTGCACACTGCACGTGATACAGCTGTGTGAGACATTTCACAGGGATTAGCCGTGTCCGTTCCACCAGGTTGAAAGCAGGTCCTCAGGCAGAGGACCTTGTGGGTCCACGTGGAGGTGCCAGGTGGGTTTCTTGGGTACACAAATGCTTTTGTACGATATAAGCCAGCATTTCCCAGAGTCTGTATTGTGGACCCTGAAAGCAACGAGATGCTCTGAAAGGAAACGCTGGGAGAGGGTCCCCCCGGAGTGTTTAGGGGCTCGTGAGCAAATGGAAGGCTCTCAGAAGGCCCGCATTTAAAACAAGCAAGAAGGCCTCGTCTAACGTACTTAGCTCCGTGACACCAGGCGTGCATGGGCACCCTGCTGCTTTGGCCCGTCTGGAGTCTGGCTCAGTGCTCAGAGCCGTTCCCTGTCCTGGACCGCATCTGGGGAAGTGTGGGGACCACAGAGCCCTGTGACGTAACGGCCGTTCCAGCTCAGAAAGTCCTGAAACCTCCCTTCTAACCTGGGCAAGACTCAGTGGCGAGCAAGTGGGAGGTCACTCATGGGAAACCCCGAGTGTCCCGAGAGGCACGTCGGTCCTGGGTGAGCGCTGGGAGGTCACGGCGGCCATCGAGCTCGCCCCCAGGACTGCCGTCGTGCAGACGTGCTACCCAGGCCCCGTCCCCCAGGCCACTGCATTTAGTGCTCTTTCCATGCCTGTGTCTTTACATGCATTCCTAAACGTTAGTCCCATTTAGGGGGTGTTCCTGACTTTTCATGGCTGTATAATAACGTACTTTATGAAGTGTACCTCACACCCTTTCTTTTCATGTAACTGAAGCCTTTTAGTGCTTCCCAGAGTTCTGTCCGTCTGGGATTTACCTGTTGGTACAATGGGTGATAGTATAGCTAGAGGCTTGTTCCTTTCTGCCTTGAAAGTTGAGAAACAGATCTTCACCTTCATCATCGTCATAACTAGGATTCAGTCTTGACTCTCTGGGGAGCTCTGTGCTGATTGTCCTCCGCACCTTATCTGATGTAATCCTGACCTTTTCCCAACCTGATGACACGGGCACCAAGTAGGAGTCGAGAGCCCAAAACGCTGAACTGTGTTGGTTTCCACGTATGTGGACTTCTCAGGGAAAGAATATGTTGAACGGTTTTTGATTTTTACCCAAACGAGAATAAGCGTCAGCATATACACAGTACCATAGAAACGTGTTATTTTGAGCACTGTTTGTAAATGACACCCTTTAATTTACTTAAACCACACTACCTACCACCCTCCCATAGAAACAAAAGGCACAAACAAATCTACTTAAAGAAGAAACCTACTCTGAGCGTCCTGGGAGGAAGGCGGTTTGGCCGTGCACAGCAGCCCAGCACTATTGGATGACAAACAACCTTGATAGGTCACTTGGATGCCACAGATCAGGCTCCGCCATCCAGAGACTCTCTGAGCTATCCAGAGCCCACCGGAAGTCATTTATGCTCCGATCCTACGACAATTCCATCTCCCTGTGTTAGGACCACGCAGTCTCTAGCTGGGCTTATCTGTCTTTGTTGTTGGTGGTTCTCTTTCTTTTATTCCCCTGTCTCTTCTCTCCCTCACCCATCACCAAAAACAAAAAACAAAAAAAACCCATTGTGCAAATTGATTCGAAGACCAGCCTTGATAAAACGCCAGTGTGTCGCCCGCACGGGGCATTATTAGCTATTCCTGATTATCTGGGTGCGCGAGCCGAAGCCGCCACTTCAGGCTTGGAGGTGTGCAGAGATTAACGGGGGGCTTTCCAACCGTTTGTCACACAAATGGCAGTGCCAGGAAACTGAACAGCGATCCATCATTTTTCTCAAGATGGAAACCTTTTATCAGTTGTGTCAGTTTCATTATTCAGTAAACGATTAGTAGCAGCCGGCGTCATCCAGAGCTAACAGCTGGAGCTTTTGCCGGCTGGCGGCCGCCAGCACCTGCACCTGAGCTCTGAGGTGCCAACACCTTCAGTGCCCACCTCTGGCGGGGATCCCGCCGGACTCGCCGGTCACTGCCGCGTGGCAGATGAGAGAGAGTGGGCATCAGGTATGCATCTTCTAATTTCGTGAAGTCATGCTGTGGCCTGGCTAATTTCCACTGCTGTTGTGAGGATAGTTCATGGTTGGGCCTATTTCTCTTACCTCCCACTGGGCCTTTTATGCAAAATAGTTTTGCCCTTTGGTTTAAACGGCAGCCATCTTGATCGGATGGTGTCCCTACCTGGCCCCAGTGAAGTCAGCGTGAGCGCGCAGTGCAGCCTGGCACTGTGGGCCCTTTGGCTGCCCATCGGGACTTCCTGTGGCCCGAAGCCCCGGGCATCTGGAGGGTGGAAGCGGGCTGAGGGGTGCAGCAGTCGCTTGCAGCCTGCGGTGAGGGGCCCTGGAGGTGCCTGGGGCCTTGAGTGCTGGTGTTGGCTGTGCAGACGCAGGTGAGTGCATGCTGACATTGCGGCTAACGGGAGGCAGAGTCGTTGCGGAGTGCTGCCACACGAGGGTTGTCTAAAGGGCCTGCGTATTTTTTAAACATTGGGAACCACTGAGAGAAATTGGTCCTTCCTAATTTTTTTACTAATTCACCCAAGTTTAGTGTATCAGAAAATATGATTCTGCCGCTAGCTAACGGGGGAGGGGAGTCACTGAGTTTATTTATATATCATTGACGACCATAATCGATTATTCTACCAGAGCTGTATGTGACCAGTTGTGTGGGGGGAAAAGGGAGGAGAACATATAGACACACAAACCGCCTTTGATAAAGACCTTTTAAAATATCATTCTAGAAATCATTCTGAATTGTATTCCTACTATCGAAAATATTTCCGTACTACCTTAAGATTAACGTTCTGTTTTTCTCCTGCGTGGCAGCACATTTCTGTGAGGGCCGTGGCCATATCTCAGGCCCCCTGGCATCTGTATCTAGGGACTGTGTACAGTATGTGCTTAGTAGCTTCTCACGTGTTGGTCCCCGTTAAGGTATCTGGTGTATTGTTGGGGGGAAAAGTAGTTTTGAGAACTTCTGAGCTGCTGCAGGCCATCAGTCTCCAGGACGGCCAATAAAACCCTGTCTTCTTGCTGTCTGAAAAGTTCGAAGTCTTCTCAAACGGAAGGTTCTGGTCTACCCTTTTAATTTTAGCAGTTCCTTCTGTTGGATTCCTGTCTTCCACCTTTACTTACTTTCTTCCTCGTGTGTATGTTTCATAAGCTGCGTCAAATCCTGCTTTTCTAACAAAAGAGACATGAAAAGAACACGTTAACGGGTAGTGTCACTACCAGCAGCCCCTGGGGAAGCTGTTGTCAGAGTTTCTTGGTGAGAAAGAATTTCATCTGTTTCTCTTCATCAGAGGTTCTTGGCCATTGAAGGTGGAACTCGTTGTCCCTCCTCGATGGGACGTTCAAACATGAAAAGGAGGGACATGTAGATGGATGATGCCGTAAGCCATCCTGAATGCCTGGATTGCATCAAGTTATTAAACTTCACCAAAAGTTACAGAAACGTATTTCGTAACACCATTTCATTCCATTTGTACCATCTCTTGCTTTGAATTCAGTCTGTTCTCAAATTAAGTCTATGTTTTAAGTGATTACGCTTCCTAAGAATGAAATCTGTATGTGCGTGAGGAGGAGCACCCGAGAGGCTGGGTTAAAATCCAACCGGTTACGAGACACCCACCCTACTTCCAACTTTTCTTGTATTTTGCTAACTGAAAAAAAAGGAGTGTGGAGGGGCTACAGAAGGAACCTGGAAGTTCATTAGAAAAGTATTCAAACAGCACTTTTCAACCAGTGTTCCCCTCACGGGTGCCTTTCATGCTGATTGAGGTTTTCTGTCCGTGGGTCTGTACGGTTCGCATGGTCCTGAGCACGCGTGCAGTACGGGGAGGGTGTCGGAGGCCCAGACTTGGCGCCCCTCTCGGTGTGTTGTCTGCGTTTCTCCTCATCACAGCCCTTGGATGGAGGTGATCCTCGTGTACAGACAAGGGGACACAGCACAGGGCCCCACGCCCCTCCCCCCACAGCCCCTGTGTCCCTGCCCGGCGGGGCCGCGTTGTGCCTGAGCGCCAGCTTTCCCACCCCACCCCCTCCTTTGCGTCTTTCACCTGTCTTTGTCTTACCTTGCACCTGGCGCTGCTGGTGTAGTAGACACTTGCCACACTGGTCAAATTCGATCATCAGCCCCCCCCACAAGCCAACGCCCTGCCTCCAGGGCTCCTCCAGGAAGGTGATGGCTTCCCGCTGTCCTGATTCTGTCCTAGTGCTTTCTTCTTGGCAGCTTGTGCATCCTGCACACTCTAAAATATCACTATTGTCCCCAAAAAGAATCGGAAAATAAATGATGAAAGGAAAACCCCACACATAATGGACATTGGTACAGATTCATGTGTTCCATGCCCGTTCATGAGACTGATGATTGAAAACTGTAAAACCATCAGGCTGTGAGCTTCTATTTCTGTGGAATTCTGTAGAATTCCTTCTTGCCATAGATTCGGGGTTTTATATCTGAAACAGGCTCTGGTGACAATAGCCAATGGGCACCTGATATCTTGTTCCCAAGTGATGTACATATCCACTTGGGACACTATTTTCTGGATGCACCAGTGATGACAAACGTGTTTTTCACATGGAATTTGATCACTGGTCCTCTCTGTTTAAGAAAACATGCTCATTTTGTTTCCTGACCCTTGAGAGCCTTGAGGCCATCCTTGAGTTCAAACCTTCCCAGAGGAGGTAAGGTGATGAATTTCATGAAGCCAGCTTAGCATGATTCTCATCTTTATGAAACTCTGTCACTTTTATCACAAACATGATTTTTATTGTGCTGATTAGAAGCTGAGATCTAAATTCACCATGAGCACAAACATTTTTTTTTTCCCTCCGGTGGACCAAAGCTCGTTTTCTAATCATGAACAGCTAATCCTGGAAGTTACCTAGAAAATCGTTCAAACATGGTGCATTTTGGTGAAATACACACTGCAGTCCCCTAAAGGAAAAAAATAATAATAATTTCAAGGTCAACAATTCCGGATGAAATACATACAAGGAGACCACCCGGTACCCTGAGGACGGCCATGGGTAAATTATTGCCTCTAACGGATATTAGTTAGCAAACATACTCAGATGCCCCTCCTCACAATCATAAATTAAATAGCATGACTTTCAGCAGAATTGCCATTGGGGGTGGGCATTAGGGTGTTGGGATTTTCAGTAGCACATGTGACCTGCACTAAGACTTCAAATTGTCTTTAATTTGTAAAAGTTGGTTTAATGAATAGAATAAGTGATAACAGTGTGATGAGAGAGTATTTCTCCCTGTATATATTCCAAGCTGCAAAATATTCCTTTCATTTGACAGTGTTATTCCTGGCACTTTATTCTAAGGAAACAAAATAATTGGCAGGAAAAAAGTCATATTCCTGCCCAAAGATGCTCCTAATAGTATTTTAATAGCCTTTATATTCTGGGAAAGTTTAAAACTTACAGAAAATTTGAGATGGTACAGACAACTCCCATATCCCCCCCTACACACACACACACACACACACACACACACACACACAGCACACATGCACGCTCATGTGCAAAATTTCCCCTATTATTTACACCTCTTATTAGTGGTATTTTTCTTACAATTAATGAACCAACATTGATACATTATTATTAACTAACGTCTGTATTTCATTTGGATTTCCTTGGTTTTTACCTACCATGACATTTAGTTGTCATGTCTCCTTAGGCTTCTCTTGGCTGGGACATTTTCTCGGACTTTCCTTGTTTTCGATGACCTTGATTTTAAAGAGTACTGGTCCGTTATATTGTACGATTGTGAGTTGTTTTTTCAGAATTTTTCTGGGATTATGGGATTTGGAGAGGAACTCCGCAGGGATAAAAGCGCCCTTCTCACCACATCATGTCAAGGGAATACACCATCAACATGACTTCTGCGTATCGATGTCGACCTTGAGCACCAGCCTGAGGTGGTATCATCAGGTTCCTCCTCTCAGCAGTGACTCCCTCTCCTCTTCCGCCCTGCCCTCTGGGAGGAAGTCTCTGCACAGCCCCGCTTCAGGAGTGGGGTGGTGCTTCTTCAGGGCGAGGGAGCCGCAGAAATTGGAATTCTCCTGCATGGAAGAGTTGCCTCTTTTCCTCATGTATTATTCACCATTTCTATCAGCATGGACTCTTAGAGATCTATTTTATACTTCAGTTTATAATCCATGACTGCTTTGTTTTCGTGTTCCAATTGTTGTAGTTTTGGCCATTGGCAGCTCTTTGAGTTGGCTCCTGTGCCTTTTTTGTCATTTCCCCATCAGTGTGGGGTGGGTGGGTGGGTGGGTTGGTTTTAACCCTCCCCTTTCTGACACTACAAGATACTCCAGGCCCATCTTTTGGTTTCCTGCTCCCATCCTAGAATCAGCCATTTCTTCAAGGAGCCCTGGTTCTTTTATTCACCAGGGGTATAAAAGCCCAGATCTGGGGGCTGGGTATGCTTGTTGATACGGGGTGTCATTGCGTCTCAGCCTTCTCAGAAGAAACAGCAAAGAAAAGAAATATATGTGTGTATACTAACGTGTATATACACATATCTATAAATATTTCTATATGTAACCATCAGTATCTACATTAAGTTAAACAGAAGATAGTATTTTTAATAGTGTAAAATTGGAAATACGTAAATCTGTAACAGTAAGGAATGGCTACAGCTGTGATATGCTCACTCGACAACGTAACTGTCCAAAGGGGCAATTTTGAAAACTGTGGTAACATAACACCTTACATTCAAAAGTAGAACAGGTCTCTATTGGAGCTGTCCTTAGAAATGTGATAATTATGTACGTATGTCGGTAACTTTAAAAAGAAAATGGAAAGGATAGTTAGGTTGGTCATGGTTTATTCTTCACATTAAACTAACATGAAATTCACTCTGCTTTTGCAATAATATTAAAATGGTCTTCCAGTGTGTTCTTGCTTGAAACTGAATAACGTTGGTACACTTAAATTATTTTTAAATGGAAGAAACGAGACATTTGTTATAATTTTGTTGTGTCTGCACTTGCGGCACTTTTGCAGCCCCTCCTAGAATAATAATGACCTTGTGTGATCATTGACAGTAACCAAGGGACATGCTAAAAAGCTGTGCCGTTATAGTTAAAGCAGTTTTATGGGAAGAAATCTGTTAGTGTTTAAAGGAATGTATTTCCATAATAGCAAGAAGAATCAAAAGCTTAGAATTCTTCTTTTGTTTTCCCACTCTGCTCTTTGTACTTGATTGACTAAATAAATACCACGTATCTTATGGCTTCCATGGTTTCTCAAGCCACAAATCAGAATACTATTGGGAGTTTCTGGCCAAGCCCTTCTGCAAAGCAAAAGGTTAAAAATGTTTTCTCGAAGGTATTTTCGCTCGTCTTCTCAAATTCCGATGGGCACATATCAGGGGAATGTGATTGACTGAATAACCCTGAAGTGTATCATTTCACTGGGGCATTTGTAGGAAGTCAACTACAAAGATGGCAGATCAAATGCGGCGTCTGCCATTGTTACGGCTGGTGGTCCAGTGATCACAGCCCCTCAATTACAGCCCTGCAGGAGCACGAGCAGCGGTCATTTAATAATTATGCCTTTGATTAGTTGCTCTAACTGGTCATTGCCTTTGAAATACGATAGCACAATTTGAACTTTTATTAAAAAACTATTTTTTCCTGGAATTGTTGAGAAGGATTTTTGGGTTTTTAAAAAAATCCTACAAAAGCCTGCAGTATGTTCTATTGGAGAAGATTGAGAAGAAATAAGAGAAGAAAGGAAATTTCGAGCGGGGGAAAGAGGAGACAAGTGGTTTCCATTATCACTCATTTCTGTGTCGCGAAGCCGGCGGTGGCCCGGTGCCCCGGCCTCCCCCTCCCACACGGCCGGCAGTGAGCGGCCCTGGCCCAGGGGACCCGGACGGGCCACGGGCAGGAGGCCTGTCACCGCTTTCAGACACTGCGCCTGCCTGTGTGTGAGCACAGTTGAACAAACCTCATGAAAGGTACACTTCGCACACACCATCCAGCCTGAGGAACTGACTAGAACCTCACTTTTTCTTAAGTGAGAATTTGATTTGCTTTTTGCTTCTGTTGTGAATGCCAGGTGCCCGGCCCAGTACTGTGCAGTGATTAGGGGACATATGACAGTGTCCCCTGAGGCCTTGTAAAAGCAGGGTGTTATTTCTGGCGATGCTGGGAACCCAGCCACCCACGTCATGGTCAGTTTCTGTTCTCACCCTCATCCTACACCCAGAATAGAAGGAAGCCGAGAGGCCAAGGAACCCCAATTTCAATTTCCTAATAAGCCACCCCCGCAAAAAAAAAACCCTCCCTTCTCAAAATGAACAGCTGCTCTGTGGGGACACGCAGAGCGGTTCCCATTGCCTGGTGATGTGTTCTAATCTCCACCAGGAACGTGCCAGACTAAAACCTACGTTATCAACTTACCATGAAGGGTGTTTTCCACTCAACCCACTTTTCGTTTTAGTCCCTGTGAAAAGGTAACTCTTGGTGTCAGAACGAAATACCCAATTAATTCTGGGTACACTTGAACCTATGCTCTGCTCTCAAGAGGTTTCTAGGCCGAGAGGAAAACCAACTCTCTACCTAATTGGAACTTCAGGTTTTATGGCGTGTCCTGGAGTTTTGCTCAGTTTTTACTTTCACTGTTTTCCAGGGTTAATGGTATTTTCTGTGTCTGTACTAGCCCACGATGCAGAAGCCCTTGGCAGTTTTCAGACGGGAAGAGTCGCCAGCATGGGAACTGTGTGCGCCGTAAAGAAAGCCATTAGTGGTTATTAGAAATTGAATTAAAATTTGATAATTAAGGGCCGATTACTTAGTTCAGAGTTTTACTTAGTTCCATATTTTATCTTCTGCAAGTTCTGTGGCTTCACGTTACAGGAAGGACGCTGCTCTTGCTGGAAGCTGGTAACGATGAAGTTATTTGGCTTCCCGAACGTATGTCCTATATTTGCTTGGCCTCGGGGTTGGTTTTTTTTTTTTTTTAATCCTCTCAAAGGCCCTTTTAATGGATGTTTCAACATGACTACTCCTCTGTGTGGTAGCCTCTAGGAAGCGGCGATTATGTCAAGCCCCTTCGCAGCTAAAGTCGTGCATTCCCATAGTGTAAGAATCTTTGGGGTTGCATCTTACAAAATCAAAAACCCCACCGCCTTTTTATAAGAGAACAGAGCGTTTACAGGGTCTTGTTGAGCAAACGAACGTTCACATGGCCAGCACAAAAGAAATCTCCCATCTCTAACCCCACAATGAAACCGCTACCGACAAAAGATCCCGGGGATACCGGGCTCACTAAACTGCAAGGGACACAAAACCACCGCGGTGTCTGTTCCCGCCTGGGCCGGTCCCTCGGGGTGGTCTTGACAGAAAGCGCCCTGGTGCCTGGGTCAGCCTGAAACGCCCTAGGAACAGCGGCGCCCCTCGCCCCACAGGTAGCATTGATGCCCATGGCATCTTTAAAGATAAATCCGCGCCTGGTGTGGCCCAGGAGTAGTTCTGTCTGGCTTGGCTGTCATGTGGCTTCTCGAAGAGGCACAGGTTTCCACTCTCCCGTATGAACAGAGAGGGCTATTTGTTCTGTCCTGAGACAAGGCGTTCTTAGGAGCGAGTGGCACTCCCTCTTCTCCCGGCCCCTTCCTCCATGGAGGGGAAAGGTCCTGTTAGTTCTCATAATTGATTCTGAGGGCCGCGGCGTGCCTCATTGAGCCAGCCCTGCTCGGTTCACGCCACGGATGTAATTCATGCAGCCCGGGACACGCAGCATGGCTGACGAGGCTTGGACACACCACCTCACGGCGGCATCATTTTTTAATCAGCTATCTGAGGAATATTTATCTGATCAACAAAGAGCGCTGTCAGAAGGAGACCGAAGGTGACATTAACGTAAGCCTGTGGTCTCCTGGGACAGTGATAGAGGAAAGAGTCTAGGATAAAGCCCTGCCCTGCTGAGCATGCCAACAGGCCAAGGAATATTTGTATTCCACGTGTGAAGAGCTAGTCAGAAGGTTCTCGTGGCAATGTCTGGGATTAGTTCCCAGGCGTTCACATGCTGTAGTAAGAAAAAAATTTTTTTTTTTTTTTTTTTTTTTTGCTTAGAGAAACAAAATAACAGAAATTTTCTTTTAAAGTAAAATTTAAAGCCCCTTGTAATTGTTGCATGAACTCCTGGGAAAAGGTGGAGCGTCCACAAAATAAGGCCGTGTGTGATAATTGGGAGTCGTTAACTCTAAATGATTCCAGCCTCTCTGACTTTGTACGAAGCCATAATTTGCATTTTCCCCCTTTTCGTTGTCTCCTTTGAAAAGGTTGGGACTGTGAGTAATTAGGAGCTGAGTGTCTCACACCACCCCTCGTGTGGTCATCCGGACACAAAATTTTCTCCGTTCGTAACTGTCAGACACCTTTAAGGAATGTTCTGTGAATTCGAGTTCACACCAGCCTCTCTTCCTTGGACGTATGACTCAGGATGGGCAGCAGTTGAGAGCCGGATGAGCTGGGTGACACCTACCCCACCTGCCAGCCTGGTGACCCAGTCATCATCACAGGAGCGCCACTTTTGAGAAGGGACCATGGCATCTGACGTCCCAAGGGCTTTTGCTGGTACACCTGTCAGCATTAGGGTTTGAGCACCTGGCACCTCTCTGTCCTTCAGAGAGCGCCTTATAAACACAGTTTACCAATAATACCTTCAGTGCATAACCAAGAGGGTCTCTGTTCATTGTAAGGGTAAATTAACACCATTGTGATAACGTGACAGGAAAGTTTTGTCTTCTTACGGTTCGGGGGTGAGTCTCTGTACTGCCTTTCCTGCCTTTTTCATAGTTTTGATCCGTTTAACTCTTTATATTCCAATCTGGATAATGACGAGCGTCATGACCTTGTATATTTTTGAGTCCTGACCCGCGGCTGTGTCCCTTGTGCCGCGTCTTGCTGTGCCTTGCGTGCAGCATCCTTGCATTTACGCCAAGGTCACCGTTCCTGTCTTGGCGCCACTGTGGGGACAGCGCTGTCTGCTATGGCTTCCTGTCTCCGAGCCTGCTGACTTTTCTGCCCACTCCAGTTGGGGCTTAGAAAGTTCCGTGTAATTTGCAGCTGAGGTGAGCCGAGCGGACTCTCACCGTCCCCTCTCAGGCTGACTGTTAGTTTGCACTGGGTCTGAAGTTGTATGTCGGGGGGCTTCATGTCCACTGTGTTCTCAAGACAGTTGGCAGTGCTGAGCCAGTGGGCCATGGAAATATTGGGTCATCGGAAAAGTAATGATGCATTTTTGCAACGAAAAACAGAAAAAAATAGGTCATGACTTTTCCGACAGCCCGGTAACTCGGCATCCGGACCGACACTGACAGACAGACGAGACCGTTGCGTGTCCAGTGCCTGGACAGCAGAACGGAAAACACGAACAGGGCTCATGCGCGGCTTCCTTTCCTTTCCATGTGGGAACAGGTGAAATTCTGATAGGGAAAGAATCGTTTTTGTGAGAAATAACACAGTGAAATAATTAGTGACAACATCAAAGTAAGTTTGCCCTTGCTTAAAGGGAAGAAACTATATTCCTAAAAAAAAAACATTAAACTCCATGTAATTAAAATACAGATTACCCAGAGAATGTAGTCTTTGAGCTATCCCCTCAGGAATCGCTGCCTATTTCAGAGGCCTGAGAGCAAGGGGCCAAGGCCTACGCTGTGCGATGGAGGGGTGCGGCCAAGCCTCCGGCCAGAGCGCCCTGCGTCCCCATGTCTCTTAGCAAGGAGTCCAGACCATCGCACCGCACACAGCCTGAGGTTTTATCGATGATAATATGATTGTATTTTCTTGTTGAAGCTTCTGAACAAGTGGACTTTGGGCAATCAATGCCCCAGGAGACAAATGCACGTATTAGGACCTTGGTAGCAGCCAGAAAAAGTCCATCTGTTTAAGGAGAAGAAAAAGGCATGACATTTTACACATTAGAATTGATTATTTCATCAATAGGTTAATAGAAAACCAGGCTGCGAGTTCACTTCCTGCTTTTACATCCATACGGTAATGGGAGACCCAAGTTTGAAAAATGCAAGGCAAGAAAAGAGGTTTTCTGCACGGGGCCTCCCTCCTGTCTAGGTGGGGGCCCTGCCTAGATTCTGCCTATTTATATGTAAATGTTTTACAAAGAGGTCAGTGTTACACTGAGCAGTGCAGACTCTGGGCTGCTCCTTTCTGGGACTTGTGAAATATGAGCCAAGATGGCAGCGCTCCGGCTATTGAAAAAATGAAGCACGCGCTTAATTCTATGAGAAAATCCGTTATGCTTAGGGTGTATTAGTATATATACTAATTAGTCATCAAACATTTGTAAAGCAAACATTTGAAACTCACTCGTTTGGTTTCCTGTCTCAAGGGGTCCTGAAGCCCCCTTTCCCAGGTGTGTTGTGACCTGAGACAGATACTTAGGTGTCACCTGGGACAGTTACGTTAGAGACAGTGAAGATGCCTTGAGGTGGAGAGATGAGGGACCCTCCTCTACCCGTGAAAAGTTTAAATTGAGACCCGTACCCTGTCAGACGGCCTCAGTCACCAAATGTAGATGCCTGCTAGTTTAGACATTACATTTCTTACTATTAAGTGACATGTCGTTTTTAAGGTACAAAGTACTTCTAAGGTGTTTCGTTGTAACTTAGCTGTGTCTTGGTTTAAATCAAGGGGCCACTAAATTCCAGCTAGTTCTTACTCTCGTTGTTAATATAAGGTCCGCATCCTGGGTACACAGGACTGCGCTGTTTCATCGCATTTACTTCCTGCAATGTCCCTGTTTTGTGCGTGAATTGTATATTGTCACCCTAAAGAAATCCAATATGCCCCAAAGGACCTGACATTCACTTCAGCAGCAGGACTGCCCGTGGAGACCTGGCCGTGGCCCAGGGACATTGTGTGGCCACCACTGCTCCTTTGGAGGTGGAGTATTTGGGCTCTAGCCCCTACGACAGGCAAGAGCTGCCCACCGTCCTAAGTCCTGAGTGGGTTAGGGTGAGGGAGCTGACCACCAGCAGCCCGGGGGTGGGGGGGGTCGGGGGGACTGGTTTCTGCTTATCAGCCCGGCTTCTCGCTGTGAGCTTCACACACACCTGTAGAAATGCAAGCACCTGCCTTCCCCAGGTGAGCGCTTCTTACCTGCCTACGTTAATCAAAGAGAGCCTCATGGGAGGTTTGCCTGGTTTCTCTTCCTGGCGGTGGGAGCTGAGAGGGACGGGGTCCAGTCCTGGCCCTTCTTCAGGAACGCGCGTGACACTGGCGGCCACTGACCACGCGGATGTGTGTGATCTATGGCTGGCCTTAGCTACATGTATCCAGCGACTTGCTCCACCAGAGCCCCCTGGCCACAGGTGTCGGGAGGGTTGGGAGGGGAGGCGAGAACGCGCCCCCAGCCAGTCACTGCGCACAGCGTGAGGGTGGGCATGCTCACCCGTGTTAAACTGGGTCTGCGTTTGACTTCCACACCCAGGGTTCCTCTGTGGGTAGCTCGGTATTTGTCTTTTTATTTTGGGGATGCTTTCTTCAGTGAGCTGAGCGCTAAAGGAGGTGTGTGCCCTTTGGGGTCCTGGGAGCTCCATCCAGAGCCTCCAAGGGCCCTGTAGGAAGGGGATGCCACCCTTTGACCACAGCCAGAGGGTTGCCAGGTTTTGCTGGTATAGGTTACTGCCCAGCTCCATGTTGGGGGGAAAGGGGGTTCCTGTTTTGCCAGCCCTGCGTGTTAAGACCTCCTTTCTGATGCACTCACGGGAACTGCTAGTCATGGGGTCTCTGGCTACTGGCATCATAGCTCCTTCAAATATGCCACCAGCACCCAAGGACAAGGCCAGCTTTGCAGCGTTTGGAGTAACCACGTGTAAAACCCAGCAGGGGACAGGGGTGCACGGACTGGTTGGCTGGCACGCGTGCCTCTGCCCTCCTGAGTACCCTGTGCTGACCGCGGGGGAGCTGAGACGGGCGGGAGGCGGGGAGGTCCGCCCACCCCTCGGGAACTGATGGAGGTGACGTCACGGGCTACTTTGACATTTCTGTTCTCCCCTTTTCATTTGTTTTCTTCTCCTTTTTGTTTTCTCTCTTTTTTCCCCCTCTCCCCTTTCTGCTCTCGGGATGCAGCCAAACGCAAAGCATGGAAACTAAACCGTGTTGGTAGCCTGCGAAATATATACAGCAGCAGCACCAACACCGAAGGTAACACGCCCCCCTGCACCCCTGCCAGCGCCCCCGCCCCTCCCTCCCCCATGCAGACACGGAGATGCCATCCCAACGCCGCATGCCCCCTGATTGTGTTTGCGGACTCATTCCTGTGGTCTCTCCATCTTTTTGTTTGTGTGTTTTATTTTACCATTCATGTTTCCTTTCAGCTTACTTAAATTTTGACCTTTCCCGTCAGTCGTAGAGTAGTGATGTTTAAATTACTTCAGAAACCTATTTTCTCCTCTTTTTTTCTTTCCCTTTCTACATGTGGGCACTCAGTGTAATATTTCCCAAGTTATTACAGTTTTTAAAAGTGTGAGTATCAGGTGTAATGATCTGTAGCCAAATACAATAGTGTGCCGTGACATTTAAGTAACAGTCTTAATTTGTTTTGTGGAAGCGTTCTCCATAATGCTCTCTGCAGCGCGAATCCACTGGCGGCCAGGCCCGGGCCATTTGCATGGGCTGCTATTGCTTGTAAATTCTGTATATTGTTGTGTTTCTAAAGGTCGTCCGGTGCCAAAGTTCACAAATTGACTTGCCTAGCTTTCTTCACTGAAGACAGCCGTCATTGCTTTTGTATAATAGCAGATTGAATTTTTCCCCCACCTTCATTTGAACAACACAATTATAAATTGCCTTTTTTTTTTTTTTTTATGATTACAAATGTCAAGGGTCAGAATTATTTGGATGCCAGGCAGAGGAAAAGCACCGCCATCAGCCCCAGCCTTTGCAAGGGAGGTTGGTGTACAATATGTGCGATGCAAAATAGGTTACAATCCAGCGATCTTGGTATAATAGGGGGACATTTTTTTTTCACTTAAGTGCAAGCCAAATGGGTCAGGTAATCGCAAGCCCGTGCCCTACCGCTAATTGACTTATTTGGGGATGATTATAACTGTAATATTTTTCTTAATGTCACTGTTTTCTGGGCTGTTGATTTTAGCGATTGCCAAGCGGTGGCATTAAATCTCTTGTAAATTTTAAATTGCACGGTATTTCTGTAAACAAGTCCCTCTCTTCACATCTGATCATTAACCTTTGCTGATTTATATCACCATCCTTTTTTTCTGCCTTTCACAATTACTCCCGCCTCTCTGCTGGAAACCCTGCTCCCAGCCAGGAAAAAAAAAGGAATCTGAAAAACAAAACTACATTTTCACGATGCCTTGTTAAAGCCCTGTTTTTTAATCATCATTTTTTTGTTGTTTTCATTCCTCAAGGGGAAATTGTCGTCTGTTAAGTTACCAATGGAGCTTTTGACCCCTTTGGTGTCTTGCACAGTGCTCGTTCGAGGAAGCAAAAATAGGAGAGAAAAATAATAGAATTTGAGGAGCAGTCACATGCAATATCACATTTGTTATATTTCAAAGGGTATTAACATATTTTTTGATATTAGTGTTTTCAGCCTAAGGTGCGTCCCATTTCTCTTCACTGTGACCTTATCCGATATGTTTTTCTTCTGTGTGTATGTGTGTGCATGTATCACAGCAAATTTGTTTATTGACTTGTGGCCTTAAAAAACAGTGGTATATGACATCCAGTTTTACATGAGATGAGGTTGTATACAAAGTTGGGGGGCAGTAAGGAGGCAGCCAGTGCCCCCTGAGATTCGCTGTTGGGGCCTTCCTGGACACCCTGGTGGGCTGAACCTCACGACAGGTGTGACGATTTGCAGAAGTGGGACCTTCTCAGCCTTGATCCATCAGGTAACCCACAGTGTCTGCCCTGCCCTGAGCCCTGGGCGGGGTGGGACAGTGCCGCTGTCTGCGATCTGTCAATACAGGTAACGCTGCCAACTCAGGGTCCCTCGGTCGATCACCTTCCTGGCACTGGAGGAACAGACCCCAAAGCCAAACCTTCCTCACGTTTCCTTTCATTTCTGTTCAGTTATAGTTATGAATCTTCAATTAAGCGTCGCAATCACTCTTCATTCATTTACTTTGGGTTTCTTTTAAGATTAGTATCTGTGCTCACCCGATCTCATTTCATACAGCTTTTAATAGTATATTGCTGGATTCATGTAATTACATAAAATAAATTACCAAAATGCCTCTCTGATCGCCAGTCTTTTGATATAGGGTGTCATCACATAGTCTGCCTATAAAATGATGCTTGATGAAAATTCATATCCCAAACTTTTTCTTACTCTCATTGTACCCTGAGGCCTTGAGTGTTACGCTGAATATACCCCTCTCCCCCTCCCCGACCCCGATGGAGTATTTTTCCAAGTGGTGCACTTGAGTAATTTGCTCACTAAATACAGCTGGCTCCAGACTTTCCTGTGGAGTTGGAACTCAAGTTTCAGTAGGAGGGCACCCGCTACGAGCCTGGCTGTGCCCGGGAAGCCTGTGCACTCATCTTGGGGGAGTTGGGGGGCGCAGGGGGTCCGCGTTCCCCTTGCCAGGTCTGCAGAGTCCAGCTCAGACATCGTGGCACTCACCTGGGGACTGGGATTGGTGAGAGCCAGGCGGGATCGAGACTGGACCCGGTGTCTTGCTCTGAAGCCCTGTTTCTCGTGCCCACTCGGGGTCGAGACTGGACCCGGTGTCTTGCTCTGAGGCCCTGTTTCTCATGCCCACTCGGGATCAAGACTGGACCCGGTGTCTTGCTCTGAAGCCCTGTTTCTCGTGCCCAGTCGGGGTCGAGACTGGACCCGGTGTCTTGCTCTGAGGCCCTGTTTCTCATGCCCACTCGGGATCAAGACTGGACCCGGTGTCTTGCTCTGAGGCCCTGTTTCTCATGCCCACTCGGGATCGAGACTGGACCCGATGGTCTTGCTCTGAAGCCCTGTTTCTCATGCCCACTCGGGATCGAGACTGGACCCGGTGTCTTGCTCTGAGGCCGTTTCTCGTGCCCACTCTCTCTCGGCCCTGGATTGCATTATCATTTACCTGCCCGGTTGGTACAATGGGAAATTGGGGTGTAGACAAATCAAGTGATTTTCTGCGGGACAAACAGCTCACCCTTTCTGTAGACAGGACCTGTGCTCAGATATCTCAAGTCCCGGACCTACTCCCGGTCCTCAATGCGTAAATATCAGGATTGGATGAGAACAAATGAAACAGAGCTAATTAGGGACACACGTGCAAGAGTAGGAAACAAACAGAAACATGTTCCTTTGCTTTTTCCGGTCCATTCCGGCTCACGGTCTCTGATACCAAGATGGAAAGAAACCGAATTTGTGTGTGTTATATTGCACGAATCTTAAACTTTTGTTACTTTATAAAAATTCAACTCTCTTCTAAGGTCAGTGAAATCTGAGCCCCTCCAACAGGAAAGCAGCTTTCATTTTTCTGTCTCAGGAGCCTCTGACGTGGAATGGAAGGTTTATTTATGATGGGCTTCCCCAGTTCGTAGCGGCCTCGCCACCCAGGAAAAGCCACCTGCACAGCACACTCTGAGACTAGCCCAGCCCTGGGCAGGCCCAGCTCCGCATAAACCCTTTCTGGGAAAGAGCCCAGGGCAGGAGGAACCAGTCCTGTGGGGACGTGTGAGCAGCAGCCCACCCCCTGCAGCCGCAGAATGACACAGAACCCACAGGCCGGTCCATAGGCCTCGCTGCCCCCTGGACACTGTGAGTTGGGTAAACAGATGGAGTCTGTCAGGGAGCGTGAAGCCCGCTTTGCTTTCACAGAAGAAAGCACTCTCGGTGCATTCATGAAGCAGAGATGAGTAAAGGGAAGCTGTACTGAGGAGCAAGGGTGTCTTTTAGGGTGTCAGGTCGCTTGCAGTGTTGGAGCTGCACTGGCCACTGCACACTGCAGATGGCGTGTGCACCCAGGTAGCAGATGCAGCATTACCTGAATTCCGGCACAGCCCTGCGCACAGATGCCCATTTCGATGGACCTGAAACTGCCCCGCAGACAGGCCTGTCACCCCTGGGTCGGGCGCCACCCTGCAGCCACAGTGGGCCGGCCACATGGATGGACTCAGAGGGCCCCAGACACGTAGTTCCAAACAGGCCCTGCCTTGGTGACCTGTCCACTCCGGTGTCCTGGTTCTGAGACGTCCGCGTCCTTCGAGGTGACCTGAACAAACTACAGGCCGGGATCACGCTAGCACCTGAGAGGGACGTGTTCCTGCTGCGACGTGGATGGCCTGTGCCGGATCCCGGGCCCGTGGAAAGGGCAGGCCTGGCAGGCAGCCCAGATGTGGGCGAGGGAAGACGCGTTCCGAATGAGGCCTGCGGGGCTTGGTGAACAGCGAGCTGCGTTTGATGTAGGGGCTCAGGAAGGGCCTGGTGGGCTACGAGACTTGACGGGGCTGTGACTGTAGCGCTGGGCAATTGCCTGGCCTCCTGGCCGGTGTCTCCCCGGCAGCCCCTGGGGGAGCTCGCGTCCTCCACGCTGTACAGACTGAGGAACCAAACCTGGAGAAGAGCAGCCAGGAGCCCCAGGAAAGCACACCAGCACGTGGAGACAAGCTGGCGTCGGGGCCCCTGAGCCCTGGATGTGGGCTCAGTAACAAGATGGAGCATACTGAGGCTTGAGAAGACAGGTGCCGTGGGGCCCGGACACCCAGCAGACAGCAGCTCAGCCCTAGCGGTGTGACCAGTCATGCTGTCCTTCTGAGGGACTCCCTGCAGGGTCTGAACCCCACCCCCCACCCCCAGATGTCCCAGCAGCCCTCCCAAGGCCTATGTGGTGTCCCCCCTGCCAGGCTGCCCCACATCGAGCAGGGTTCTCTCTTGACTCGAACTCCTTTTTCGTACTTTCGGTCCCACTGATTCTTGATCAGAAATTTTGCAAAACTTGTGTTGGTGAGTGGCGCTGTGGACACTGGTTTCCAGCCCAAATGTGAGAAGGGAGGTCAGTTCTCGCATCCCCGCTGCTTAGCTTGAACCCCGGCTCATTGACTCTCGCGCTCTGTACCTCAGTTTCCCCATCTGTAACTGCGGAGATAGGGCCTCCCGCAGAGGCTGTGATGACAGGTCGGTGGGTTAGTATATCCAGGGGTGCGGACACAGTTCCCCGCCTGTCACTGTTTGGACTTGCCTCTTGCCAGGAGTGCCACAGATTCCATCCTTCAAAGAAATTTCACACGCCTGAGCGCCATTTACGTAGCAAGGAGCAGAGATTCAACAAGAAATGTCCCAAAAGTGTAAGAGGGGATTTTAAATCGAGCTTCTTTTTTTTTCCCCAGACTTTTCAATCTGCCCTTCCCAGTTTCACTTACTGTTATCTTCAAAAGAAGCATCAAAGTTAGAAATTTGGCTCTGGAATCAGACACGCCTGGAACCCATTCCAGCTGTGAGAGTTTGGATGGGTTACTGGGCGCTGTCTTCCCCTGCTTAGGGCTCTGTCTCTGAAATGGACACAGTGAAACCTGCCTTGAAGTGTGAAGAAGCTGAGTGAAGCCTGCAAAGCCCTTACACAGAGCTGGACACAGGTGATAGTGACCACGGTGGGCGTTGTTCATTGTTGTCAAGACTTATAACTAATAGAAAAATAGCCGAAACCATACTCAGTGGAGCGTGTCCATGGAACCATTTTTCAGGCCTGTTGAATGTGTCAGCTCAGGACAGAACTGGCCAAAGCCAGCACTGCGGGTCACCGGGAACAGTACAGATGAACGCCTCTTGCAAATAAATTCAGATTGGAGAAATGCTTCATGGGAAATAACTGACTTTTTGGGGAGAGAAACACGATTGCTAGTTTTTCCAGCCTTCGACTTTTAAAAGGCTGGTAGTGACGGTCCTTGGGCGCCAGGTAGCACCTGGCAAAGGACACGAGTGGGCAGTGAAGGGCCGTGCGAAGGTCTGGTGAACCTGCACAGCCACGCCTCTGGGCACCCCCCCCCCCAGCAGAGAAAGGAGCGCTGCGCCCGCCCCGCGCCGCCAAGCCCACGTGGTCCGCCGTCAGGAGAAGAGACTAACACAAGTTCGAATGAGTGACAAATAGTGAGCACTGCTCAGTGACGAGGAAGATCCCCACAGGTGTGTCCAGATTCTCTTTCTAAACCGGAAGCCTAGGCCATGAGCTTCCAGGGGGTGCCCAGCCACCAACGAGCAAGTGCCAGGAAACACGTTACCCCATCCGTCTTCTGCATCCTGAAATGTTCTCAGTTGGGGATCCGATCAGTTATTTTCTCAGGAGCTTTGTTTGAGACGCTCTCCTTAATTTACCAAATGTGTGGCACCCTGTGGTTCCGGAAGCCGGAGCTAATGGAATGGAGATTCTGGCCGCCTGACTCTGCCCTGGCCGGCTCTCGCTAGCTACTGTGCTGGGAAAACAAGCCTCTCAGTGTTTTGTGAGGTCTTCCTGGGGGGACCATGTAGCAGCAGCCGCCCCTGTGACCTGCCTGTGGGGACGCGCGTCTTCTCAGCGTTAACCCTGCTCTCCTCAATTCAGCGCAGGGCAGCACCACCGTGGGACGCTGTGCTAAACAAAGACATTTACCAAATTGAGAGCTTGCAAAAATATTTGCCTGAGGACCACTTACGCCTTTACAATGACCAGAAGAAAAAAAAATGAATCTTTTGTTTGTTGGTTTAAAAGGAGCAACTTCTCAAGTGGGAGGAGGTGGCGATTTTATGTGTTTTGTTTTGGGTTTTGGCCCTCGGTCCTGGGGCATAGTCTTCGAGTTTCCTTCACGCTCATCTTTTCCTACAAAAATGAGAGAAAAAATGATAAATAAGTAAAACTCCGTTTTTATATATGATGGTGGGTTTGGGCTTAACCGTGTGTGGTTTTCATCATAGAATTGAGTAAAATGTGTCTAATACAGGCTTTGAAAGCCTTTCTGCAAATCGTATGGCTCAGAAAATGAGCATAAAAGCCTGGGGCTGTGGATGACTAGCCCCGGTAACGTCACGGGGCCTGGATGGTGGCTGACCTGGCAGGTACCTGCCGCCTCAGCTCCCTGGAGATTTGGGTTAAGGCTGCATCAGGCCCTTTGGGATCAGCTATGCATGTCTTTCTGGGCAGAAGAAAGGGAGGGACAGCAGGCCTTTGCACCCCAGTCCAGCCCGGGGCCTCCGTGGTCCATCAAGCTGACATGAAAGGGGTGGACTGGCCTGCTCGCATGTCCCCGGTTAGCAGATGGCGGAGCGGGAAGGGCAAGGAGCGAAGTGCATCGCAGAAGAGAGGAGACCCCCAAAATGGGAGGGAGCCCAAGACCTAAAGGACGTGAAGGAAAGGACAATGTGGAGATTCAGGCAGAAACAGAGAAACCTCATCGCTGATACTCGCCTGTTGTGATGAGTAAAACTGACCTGGCCAGAGGTTTGCGTCGCTGTTAACACGTCCATCAGAGCACTGTCGTGCTTTCTAAAACAAATGCCCTGACTCTGTGACAGCAGAGGTCCAAAGTGGAGAGCTCGGCTATGTCCCTGCCAGCCGTGGCTATTTTATCTTCACGTCATTTTTAAATGGTGACCACCTGGAAGCCTCTGGCCTTCGCCCATCCTGGGCTCCTATCGGCCACCCCTGCATGCGGACACACCTGTCCTCTGGGCTGAGCGTCGTTCCGTCGGCGCAGCTTCGATGACTCTGTTCATCATATGTTCGTCCTTAAATATGTCAAAAGGACACTTAGTCCTGTGGATAGAAATTTTGGGTTCCAGGTCTGTAGGGGCCCTGGAAGGATGCACTCAGACCCCTCATCCGGTCAGCGAACGCCATGGGTCACTGCTAACACCTGCATTCTTCTAAATTCAGAAGAGAAGCGGGCCTCCTCAGCACCATCACACATCGCACCTGCCTGTCGCAGACATTTCTGAGCCATTGTGCGTCTGTTTGGCACCAGGTGTAGGTCCTCTTGACCTTTGCAAAAGCATGGGGCAGTGGTTCCCATCCCTGAATCCCCCCCAAGACAGATGGCTGCATCTGTCCGTCTCGTCTCCCATTTCACCCACTCCCCCAAAATGCATCTGTGTCAGATGTCTCCTGTTGAAAACAACTTCCAAATGGAAAACAGTTGCAGCTGCTTTTAGCCCTTTAACCCTTTGTCTGCTAGGATTCCGCAAAAATAATTGATGACTGATTGGCCCATTAACCTTTAAAAAAAAAAAAAGTTTGACAGCCCGGACTTGTGTAATGAGGAGGGATTCCTTGTGAAATCAGGCTGATGGCTGAGTTGCTTGCCCCTGAGGAGGCAAAATTAGCCCCACGGGGCCTCGTCTGCATGGAAACTGGACGCAATTAGTGTAATATCCGGTATTATTAATGTCGTTGGGAATAATTGGGAAGGTTGATTTCGACAGGTTCATGGTGCTAAAATACTATTAGAGTGGACCTTTCCACAGCTAACCGTTAAACACGGAAAACTGTTTAAATCCCTAGGAGCCCAATCACAAAACTTTATTAAACAGCTAAGCCTTGGAATGTCACGCTGGGAAAGTGCACACTTTCTTTCAGGCTTTGGGTGTGGCGCAGCTTTGATTTGTCATTACGGGGCAGGGGGCAGGGGATGGAACTTGGCTGATCCCCTGTGTGTCGTAAAGCAGAAACATGCTTTTCACGGAGATGCGATCACGGAGAAGTCTACAGCCAGGTTTCTGTTTTACAGAATGAATTAAATATAAGCCACTGGAATTGTCCCTACGAGGAGGTTTGTATTAGGAAAATGAAACGGCGTGGTACGTTGTCACTCCCCGAGCGGTCATTCTTCACGTTCTAAAGGAGAGTGACAGTGAAGAGGAATGCTGCGTCTGTCTTCCTGACTGATTGGCCTCACACTGCCAATTACTGTTTTTACCATTTTTTATCTAGTTGCTGATAACTGAAATAGCATCACCGTGCTGCTTCGGAAAGTGATGGAATCTCTCTGGTCCATCAGTGATTCCAAGACGCTGTGTCCCCTGATACAAATTCCCCCTTGAACGTATTGGTGTTCTCTCTGCACAGAAGGGCAGATATTTGGGTCCAAGCATCTGCTCACTGCTTGCTGGATGTCATCACCGCTGCGCTGATGGGGAAGTGTAAGCGGGGGTGACGGCCAGAGGTGCGCCAGGCGCTGACCTGATGAGCCGGCAGCAGACTAGACCCCAGCGCCGCCTTCACCCCCAGGCACTGTCAGGACTGGGTTTGGAAGCAACCGGAGCCCCCGAAAGGGGGTTAAGCAAAATAAAACAAAACAAAATTTGAAGGAGGGGGAAGGGAGAATGGATCGGTTCATGGTCAGGTGGCTAGAGTGCCTAGGGTCACCAGCACCCATCCCCACTCGACCCTGCTCACCAGGGCATCGTGCCCTTGCACAGACGGTCCCTGTGGAGGGACAAAGGCACCTGAGCCTGTCGGGACGTGTCTTGACAGGCCCCAGATAAGACAAGGTCCTGTGGCCCCAACCTAGATCTGACAACCTGGAGAAGACACGGGTCGCCTGCTCCCTGCCAGAGCAGAGCAGCCAAGAGCGTCACCTGCTCTGAATGTCCGGTGCAGATAGGACTGTCCATCTTCCCGTGCTGACCAGTCACTGGTCCGAGAGCCATCTAGGAAGGTGGCAGCTGGAAAGTCCCCGGCTTCTGACTGCCACGTCCATGGCATCCTGTCACAGACCACGACGCAACAGGGGAAGTGCTTTCCGGTAGCTAGTCATCGTGTCCCCCCGTCACTGCGCCCCCCGGTCATCGCGTCCCCCCCAGTCATCGCATCCCCCAGTCATCGCGTCCCCCTAGCGAAGATCAGTTAGAAACATGACAGTAGTGACAACTGGGCAGAGATTTCTGGGACAGCTAGTTTTCAGGGGCCACCACCTTGCTCTTCTGACATCAGCAGTAAGGGGGAAATAACCAAGTCACTGTGAAGTGGGGAGACCTTGGGACCCCCACTGGACCCCACGGAGAGCTCCTTTTTATGTTCGTTTGTTTTTAGGAGATGGGGAAAGAGGCTGCTGGCCACTGGGGGAGAGGGAAATAATTAACTGAGGTGGTGCCTCTAAAGGGCTAGCTTTTTTCCTGGCACAATTGGAGCCCGGTAGAATTGTGTTTTGTATTTATTGTTCCATCGCTGTGAATTCATTACAAAGAAACAAAGTATCCCTTCGTGGAAGTCACATATAGCACGATTAAATATGCCACTGCTCTGTAGTCCTCCGTCTTATTTTTAATCTTGGGAGGCAGACAAAAGTCAGATGGCAGATATAATTCAATTCTGAAATTCTAACTATCTGTACGTGTTAACGTATTACCCCTCTGTCAAAAAAAAAGAAAAGGCCCATGAAGACAGTGCCCTGGGAAACGCAATATGCCCAGCACAACTGGACTCCATTCCGTGGTGGTGGTGTCATCACGTGGTGGCAACCAGATTCCAGGCAATTGTTTTCATCTCAGAAGCAAGGCCCCATTGCCAAGCTCCTTGTAAAGACACGTTTGCCAAGGAAATCCAGGAAAAGGCTCCCGAGTAGCGCCCGCAGTGGGGTCACCTCTGCACTGAGATAGCATGGGGGTTCCACCTCCCCCTCCTCGTGTCTTCTCCACAGTGAGCTGGACCCCTCTCCGGCAGGTGGCCCAGGGGTTCACATTCACGGTTCAGCAGGGAGCCCCATCATCAGCGTGTCCCCCTGGGAGAGCTCTATCACCTCTTCATTTGGGAGTGTGTGCTGGAGCCTGTGTGGACAACACAGGAGGGGCCACCTACGTGTAGACCGAGCCGTTCAAGCAAAACAATTCCCCAGAGAAGTCTTCACCCGTGTCTCACTGCGTGTTCAGCCACCACGGGCACTGACTAGCTTTGAATACAAGCCTTGAGTAAGTCCCTGTCCTGTGCCCGAAGGGGCCTTCGTGTGTGCGTCATACACCTTAAAAACGGACAGCACACACACAGGGTGCCACAGCAACTACCGAGCCTCCTGTGGCCTCACGTTTTGTCATGGAAGTATTGGTACTGTGCATTCTTCTTCACGTCTTCATTATTTCTGAAGCTGTGTGCCTTTCCAGGTTTACAGTCACCCACAGGATTCCCTGTCTCGCACCCCCCCAAAAAAAAAACCAGAAAACACCGTCTCAGATGAATGGAGTTGTGCGTGTGTGTGCACAGTGGCTCTCACCTGGGGCGTGAAGCGTAACGGTGCTTTCCAGGCTCAGGCAGGCCTGTTCAGCACGCTCACCTCTCCGGTCCCACGTCCTTCCTCCTGAGCTGGGCCAGGCGTGGGTCCCAGGATGGCCTGCCTCCGTTCGCTCCTCGCCCTGAGCCCTATTGGTGTTTCATTAAATGAGCAGACCCAGCCAGGGCTTCCTGTTCTGGGAGACGAGGCATGAAACCTGCTCCCGCCATGTCACCCTCTTCGGTTAATCCGTCACCTCCAAACGCCGGGTGGGGTCTCCACCACCTGGTGTGGGATTGCAGGCCCGAGCGAGCCTCCATATGCGGACTTCGGGGGAATTATTTGGCTTATTCACAGTTCTGTGTATCTCCTCTTCCCTACCTCACCGATGGAGAGAATATATTTGTAAACATATATTTACATATTGTTTCTATTTGATCCTAGTGTTCAGAAATGCAACTAACATATCATCATATTGGTCTGACATCTCGTCCATTTACTAACTGTTGTTTCTTTCTCATAATTCGTAGCTTATTTGGGGTTTCCTATGTGAACAGTCCTGTAACCCCTGAATGACAGTTTTGTGTCTGTATCTCTCCAGTCCTTAGATCCCTCTTGCCTTTATTCCGACTCACTGCGCCGGCCGCGGGCCTGACAGCGGCTGCCCGTGAGCGCCTCTGCCCTGACACCCGCTGGCTGGTGTGAAATGACTGCCGCTAACATTTCGGCCTTAGGGATGAGGATGTGGGGCTTGGATGGGTCCTCTCCGTCCGAGGGAAGGGCGTTTCCTTCATTCCTACTTTGATAAAAGATGTTAGTGTTTATTTTTCTTATTAGTTTGTTTCTCTCTTCTGACTGGAAGTCGCACATTCTATGCCTTTTCTTGACGAGGTTAACCCTGATAGCCTATCCCCTGATTTACCAAAATAACGTTAGTCCTGTGTTCCCCTGTGGAGCGGCACAGAGTCCTGGGCTGTTCCCACTCATGTCATCACCTCCACTTTCATTTCTCTAGTATTTATACTTCCCCCAAATTAGACATTATTATGAGAAGCACTATTTGATGTAATTCTTTTTTAATTGTATCTAGATACTTATTCATTTGTCCACCAACCCTTCTTTCTAGAATCTTCCAAAGTGTACCTTTTGCTAGTTTCTTCAGTGAAGGTCTATCAGGTAGTATGCTCGCTCCGATTTTTTGCATGAAAATACCTTCATTGCACTCTTTACTTGAAAGTGGCTTTCCTGGATCCCAACAGTAAACTAACATCATTTTCCGTGGGCACTTTGTCTGTCCCACCAGTAGGACTATTGCCCCTGAGAAGTCCGTCATCCACGTTACTGACATGAGTGGAAGAGCAGTCTGCCTTTTCCTGTGTCGTTCTTAAGAGCCATTTTTGTCTTTGGTTTTCCACACCTGCGTGAACATTTGCGGGGGTTTTCCATGTAATAGTCCTTCTCGGTACATGTGCTTCCCGTGTCTAGGACTCCATATCGTTCCACAGTCCATGACATTTTCGCTATGTGTCTGGCAAGTGGACATAGGTTGTATTTCTTTTTTTTTTTTTTTTGAGGGCAGTGTCACTGGCCCTCATATGTGGGACCCGAACCAGGGCCACTGGCTTCTCATGCCAGCGCTTAACCACTGCGCCACTCGGCCCGCCCCATAGGTTGTATTTCTGACACTTGTCCCCACACCACATCCTCCCTCCTTCATAGTGTCCCTTCCCCTCTGCGTCTGTTCCATGATCGGTCATCCAGCCCAACAATTCTCACCAGCTCCTCTGGGAACCCAGCCATGGAGGACTTTGTGGGGTTTTTAACAATTATATTTGTATTTCCAAAAGATCTACTTTTTTTTTTTTTTCCTGAGCTGCCTGGTCCATTTTCATGGTCTCTTTTTACTTGAAAATTGGGGGATTCCACTTTTTAATTTCTTTAAACATTTCATACGTATTTATTTTAAATTTTGTGTCCATCATACTTAGGATCTGAATCTATTGCCCTGTTTCCTGTGTGTCTGGGGTCTTCAGTTTTGAGTTCGCACGAGGATGATCTTTATGGAATCCCCTTCCGAGAAAATGCTGGGAGCCAGGCTGGCTCTGCAGGCCTGGGGCCCCTCCAGCCCCGCCGGTCCTTCTGGGATTACGGGACGCGGGCCTCAGGACTGTCTCCCGCACCGTATGATGACCTCATGGTTGTGCCACCGAAGTGTTTGGCACTTAAGCTCATGGCTCTGGTTCCTCAGCATGTGCATTTGGTTTGGGTGGGGAGATGGGGTGGGCTTGGGGCTTGGAGATTATGCCTTACTGCCGTTCCATCAAGGAAAAGTATGTTTTGTAGGGAAGACGCTGCCAGGTATGTTGCCCACCATACTGTGGGGCAGTCTGCTTGGCAGAAGAGGTTGGGCCACAGCACCGTGGCCCTGGAAGCCAAATCAGGGCGATGGAGAAGTGCTCGCATGTTGGGGTGAGGGGGATCACAAATCTGTTACATGGTAAACTGAGGGATGCGGTCAGGCTGAGTCAGAGCCAGTGGGAGAGGCAGGCCAGGGCTGCAGGTACCGGGAAATGGAGACAAAGGTGCCGATGGGCGGGCGGTGGTGAGCAGTGTTGTAACTGATCAGATGGCGGTGGGAAGAGGCCCAGGGCGGGGTGGAATCTGTTTCTATCACTAGAAATAGCATTGTAACCATTAACAAAAACAGACACTAAGAGGAGCTGAAAAGTATAGCAGATCTGTGTTATTCATGCTAATTTGATGTGAGAACCAAACGTTTGAAGAGTGTCTGTACACATTTTTTCAAATCCCCAAATGATTGGATTTGGGGGTCAGAGATACAGATTTGAGCGTTGTCCACATGTATTGGAAGTGACTGTCTAAGCTTTGGAAGTAAAGGAACCCTGGGAAGGCAGTGCAGGGCTGGGGAGGACCGTGGGCTAACCTGGAGTTCGCCTTCACTGATGGCCACATGGAGAGGGGCCACGGGGCAGGAAGGAGAAAAAGGAGCAGCAGTGTTAAAAGCTAGAAGACTCGAGTCGGGCGTGGCAGACATTGGGAATGGACCGCAGCACTCATTCTGCAGGAGCGTGGAGCCCACCTTGGAATCCCCAGTGCAGGGGTGGGGGGTGCTGGCAGCCGCTGGAGGCTCTCTGACTGTCAGAGGAGTTGAGAGCCGCCCTGCGTATCTCTCCCGAGGGATCTGAGTTGCAAGGGCCCCACTGGGCCTCTGTGAGGTGCTCGGTCCCCTCCGGGCTTCCTCACACAGCAAGGGCTGTACCCCTTAAGGGGGTAGAATCCAAAAGGAGTTGGCTGTTCCACCTGTAGATAGCTCAGGGGAGGGGAGGAGAATCTACTGAAAACAGAGCCAGCGAAGTTTAGAGACATAAAAGATACTAGAAAAAGGAAGCTTGTGTCCAGGAGAAGTGGGAGAAGATAGGTGGTGGGATTTATTTTTAAGGGGATTGACTGGGACGCCACAGAATAGATGCTGTAGAGTGCGTACATTTGGAAATTTGCAAGAAAGGAATTCTGATGGTCCTGTGAACGCTTACTTATGTTGGTTCCCCTAAGCAGGTTTTCCACGCATAGGTAAATTTTGTTTACATAATTCAGAGGGCAAAGCCAGCCTGTCCATGAGCACTTTAATTTGGAAGTTCTGTCTTAGCGTGAAGCACTGAGAGTCCCTCAGTGGAGGGCGCCCAGCACAACTTCTGCATTGGAACGAGACCAAAATACAGACACCCCTGTGCTGCAGGCCTCCATGTTTCAGTGCTTTACATTCAGCCATCTGAGAGTGTGTGTGTTCCTTCCCCATCATGTAGACACAGAGAGCTGACTGTCTCCTGCGTGCTGGAAGCCTGCACACCCGGGAGCAGCTGACAGCCGGTGACTGAGCCCACTTCAGGCGCAGCGAGCGTAGGCCCTGCGCTCTAGTTCCAGTGGCTGTAGCTCAGGATTCTGGGTAGAAATTGGAACGGGAAAGCTTCGCAGCAGACGAGTTGGGCAGAAATGTACCAGGAAGCTCATGGTTGTAATTTTTTTTTTTCACTGAAAGAGCCAGTAACTTCAGGGAGCTTTTGATGTGCGTTTGAACTTCACAGATTAACAAAAGCAGGAGCCTGTTGAGTAGATCTAGTCAACAGGTGTCACTTCCCAGCCCTGAATTAGCAAGTCTGCCTGGTGGCCTAGCTGTGACTTCTGTAGTTCTTTCTTGTCTTGCCTATCAGTTCACTGGGACAGTTTTGCATAAAATACATGAACTGGGGAACACTGTCTTACAGGAATCCATATAGAAAAGATTATCGTTGGCAGTATTAGGACATAAAAGCCAGTGAGTCCGGAAGCTGGAACTCTTAAAATCCACAGGTACAGTGTCTTGCCAATAATTGCAAGGTGTGATTTCCGGTCAGCCGTGGGGTCACCTATTTGAAAGTCCCAGCCAATTTTTAAGTGAAAATCCCAACAAGGACTCCATGTCCAAAGGCATTACTGGGGTGGGGGGCCTGCAGGACCCCCTCCCCCCAGCCTTTGTCCCACCTTCCTTTTCCGTAGCAGGTGGGGTGTGCTGCATAATCACAGGTTATTGGTTGATTTAAGAGCCCAGTAGATTGTAGATTGGGGTAGAGTTTCCTGTGACTCCCTCACTTTCTGCAGTGGCCAGGTTGGCACCTCGCAGGGGGGCCCTGACCTGCACTTTCCCGCAGCTCCAGGGGACCCTCTTGTCAGAGAAACGTCATTCATGCTCCCTGGGGCTGGGCACACTGACAGAAGCCCTCCACCAATGGTTTTGCAAAAGGACACGGCCACCCTCCCTGTGCCCTGCTTCCCTCAGAGCGCCTTTCCCAGGTTTTAGCCCAACTCCCCAGGAGGTTCAATCCTAAAAGAGTACTGAACGCTGACTTTATGTAGAACACAAGACCGTTATTATCAGAGCGTGTGAAGATTTTGTGCCAAGTGGCGTGGCCCCCTTTCCATGGCAACGGGTGGTGGTTTCAGGAAGCTGTTCTCCAAGCCTGGCTGTGCCTTAGGACGTGAGCGTCCCCTTCCTGCCCTGTCTCCACCCTCTGGGCTCCATAGGATCAGGTGGATCTCGGCCACAGGGTGGGGCTGCTTCTCTCTGACACTAAAGGGTAGGAGGCGAGGACAGCTGGACATTCGGATATGAGTTCAGTGAGCTTCCGCGTCTAGAGGTCAGAGGGCTCCTGCTGAGACAGGGCCCTGAGAGCCCCTGGAGAAGGGGTGGGGCCAACCCGAGCAGGGAGCCCAGCAGTGGTCTGGGGTTGGGGGTCAGGGGCCGGGAGGGGTGCCTGGTGCTCGGGAGACGGGCTGGAGGAAGGTGGGAGGCTCGGGCAGTAGGTGAGTGAGCCGAGCAGCCGTGTGCAGATGGCTGAGATGATAATTAACTGAAGCAGTGGTCAGCTAGGTAGGTCGGCAGGTTATTATCATTATTAATAGCAGGTGCTCACCAGGTGATGTAATGAAGCTTTTTCACAGGCGGTGATTGCAAACTATGAATCAAATGAGATGTGGTGCCTGAAAATCCAGCTGAGGGTTCCTGGTGGGTATTTGTGACTGGTTATGCTGCTTCTGGTGGCGCCTCCCCTCCCCTTTGTGTCTGTGGCAGGACCAGGGGGTAGATGAGAAAACAGGACATATGCCGACATTTACAGAGTGTTTCTTTGGCCCAGGCCCTGGGTCGGCCTGAGTTTGTACATGTCATTTATCCAGCGGGACACGCGATGAAGCAGGTGGCCTTTCCCCCATAGTGAGGGTGACAAACGCCCTCGGAGGGTCCGGAACTTGCCCATAGGGCCCAGCGTGGCCAGTGGAGCAGCAGGATTTGAGGCAGACCCACCTCTTCCCGGTCTGGCTGCCCCACGGCAGCCATGAAGTCCCTTCAAATCGCCCGGGAGCCTGCTCGCTCTCCCCGTCTGAAGACGAGAGTATTAAAGCCTTCCCGCACTGTAAGAGGGCCTTCCGCCGACGGCAAACAGAAGCCCCTGCCCCCCACGCTTTGCTGGTATATCTGTGGATGTACACAGAGGCTTACAGAAAAATCAAAACTGTACCCTGAGATTCGCAGTATTAGCTTACTTTGCACCCCGCAGACATCAGTGGTCAGCAGTAAGTTCCAATGTTATTTTCCTAAGTTGCTCTGTCTGTGCCCAGAGACACTGACACCACACGCTGCCTTTCATGTCCTCATCCCCTGGGCCTGGATCGGAACCTGGCTGAGCCGGGCTGGCTGTAGGAACCAGATCTCGAGTGTTTGCAGGCCCATGGATGCAACTCTGTGCTCCGTGTGCCGCCAGCCCCATGCGGGCGCGATTGAACCCACAGGCACTTTTATGGCTGAGGGCTGGCAGAGGGGCCGCGGTCGCATGAAAGCTAAACTCTTCATCCCCACCACTCTGTGTTTCAGAACAAGAAGAAAACTTTGAGTTTATCATTGTGTCCCTCACTGGCCAGACGTGGCACTTTGAAGCCACCACGTATGAAGAGCGAGATGCGTGGGTCCAAGCCATCGAGAGCCAGATCCTAGCCAGCTTACAGTCGTGTGAGAGCAGCAAGAATAAGGTAAGGGAGGCCCTTAGCGGGCTGCCCCCCGGAATCAAGAGCCGCTGATCATTAGAGGGGAATAGATGGAGGCCGAGCGTGATGCCCCAGGGAGGGGAAAGCATCATGTGATACGTGTGATTGACAGGGCCCTGGTCTTCTTTCTGAGCCAAAAGTCAAATAATGGAAAAGATAAGAAACACTTTGTGTCAATTCGTATCTAGTATCATATGCTCATATCCTAGCTTAACCATGCTCGTAGAACAGAAAACCCCGTTTTAAATCTTTACTTTCAACTAATCCCAGATGTAAAGCATTTTTTTATCATACTGGATGGAATCTTTTGGACTCTTGTCACTAATGCATCCACATTTATTTCTGTTTTAGGCAGAATACACTCAGGAAAAGAGATGCAGATTAAAAACATACACTGTTCTTATAAATGCACAAAATTCAAATCCATGTCAAGTTAGAAACTGGCTCTTGTTTCAGACGGGAAAAGTAGACATGCGTATATGAGATACAGGGAATTGGGGAAGATATGGTGTGCACTTTCAAAAGTCTGGTGTGCGTTTTAGTCAATAATTAGAGGTCACTATTTTACAATTGTTTAGCCAGAAAAAAAGAAAAAATGAAAGACTTTAACCTGCATTTTCTAGATTCCTGCCAGGTGATGTTCCTTATACAAAAGTCATTTTTCACATTTCCTTTTTACCATTCAAGATTCCTTCCAATTTATTATTTTAATGCTTGGATGTTTTTAACCCCTTTTCTGGGATAGCTTAGTGTCTCAGAGAGCATTTTGATTTTTCAAACAATGTTCAACTGGAAACTGAGAGAAATGACATTGCCCACCGACCTGCAGTTCCATTCGAAACAATTTAAAGAAATTTCTACCAATGATTTATGTCCAGCCTTGTCATTAAGAGGAGCCTATCTTTCAGGAAGATGGAGTGTCTTATTTTATTACCCTCTTTAACCAGGGTAAACCAGACCACAGTCATTATTATTATAATGTAATTTGCTTCTCTTTTTAAAAGCTGTTTTATACCCAAGGTGGGGAGCATCGCTGCCCTTCATTTCTGAGCACCTTGGCTTAATGAGTCTGCAGCCACCGACGGTGCTCCCGGGCATCCTCGCCGACGGGGAGCGACGACGCTTGTGCCCCACACAGCACGGGAATTGAGGTTCAGAACAGGAGTGGGGACAGACACATCTCCAAATTTTGTATCAAGTCATCATGTCTTGGGTCAGGCTCTAAATCTGTACCAAGTCAGCCGGCCTCAGGAGGACCTCAGAGTGTCGCCCTTGCTCACGCCCGGCCAGGCCCCTCCTGCTCTCTCTGCAAACAGACGGCATCACCTCTGGGCCTGAGGCACACGCACACCAGCCTTAAAATGCGGCCCCTTTCCTGCCGCTAGCCGTGTGCACTCTCAGGCAGGCGCTGCCCCCGGGCCAACTCGCGAAGGCGGAGTCACACCTGTTCACTCGGGCACTTGCTGAACAAGTGTGAAAGTGTACAGCATGGAAGTAATACCCACAGAGATCGCCTGAGGGCAAAGTGCAGACTCAGCTGAGAGTGAGCTTTAAGGAATGTTAGCCGCCTGTGGGTAATTCAGAGTGGGAGGCAGGTGTAGACATCCGTATACAACTGTGTGCCACAGAAATTATACAGGTAGGCAGACAGACAGACACATCCCTGTGTGCATGCACACACACACTCTCCAGGTGCCAATATAAATTGTTTAACATACTTCGAATACTTGTGCATTTAACCAAAAGGAATAAACCCCCAATAATGCATTATGCTAATTAGGATGTAGCAATTAATAAGTTGTAATTTATTATTAGGTGGTAAGCAATAAATTGTTTCACGTCAAACAATTTGACGTGAGATGGTTCAATTTATGAAGAATTCTTATACAGAAAATCAAAACTTATTCTAAGTGTCCTCTGAAATTTATTTGGCTTTCACCATTATGTTAAACATATGCAGCATAAGCCTTAAAAACAGTATCCATATATCCTTTTACCTAACACCTCAGCTCCCAGGAGTTTATCTTTAGTAAGTAACCACAAGCACATGCAAAGATTTCGCAGTTTATAAGAGAGAAAAATGGGAAACAATCTAAATGTCCATAAGAATGAACATCATAAGTCATCATAAACGGGATATGAGGCAGCCATTGAAAACGATGGCGTTGGAGAGCATGTGATGGCATTGAGAGATGACAATGTGTCATTAGGCTAAAAAGGCAGGTTTCAAAACAGCAGGTACCGTGCTGGCTTAAAATGTACTAACATGTGTATGCACGGGCTTAGGAAAAGGTCACAAGAACAGATATCAAAATGGTAATTAAACTTCACTGATAATCACATCATGGTTTCTGGATGTTCATGTCGTTCTTTTCCCCTTTCTGTATTTTCTAAACTTGCTCAGAGAAGACGTTCAAGAATAAATGACCCAGTTGCACTCACCCTTCTCTGCCCTACACCCAGTTAGTGACTATGTTACTGTAGTGACTGAGATAGTCTTCAAATAAAACATGAAATGTGATGTGGATCCGGCCTCCTAATGAGGAATCATGACATACGAGGTGTGGTTGAACAATACAGTGAATGTTTAAATAAAAAAATTTTATTACAGTAAAAGACACATTGCCATTCATTCACTCTCAAAATACTCCCCCTCACTTTGAACACACTTATCCCATCATTTTTTCCACTTTCTGAAGCAGTTCTGGAAGTCCTCTTTTGTGAGTGTCTTTAGTGGCGCTGTCATGGCTGCCTCATCCTGAATCATTTTGACTTTGGGGAAGAGTCAGAAGTCACACGGTGCCAGATCTGGTGAATAAGGTGGATGAGGACACATGGTAATGTTTTTATATGACAGAAATTGCCGTATTCCAGAAGCGTGTGACATGGAGCGTTGTCATGATGGAGGATGATTTACAGCACACTTTAAAACACACTTTCTCTCAACCGTAGCTCACACCCGACTGATTGCACCAAACAAGTTGAAACTTGTCACACACTGTTACTGAGGTTCGACGCACCGCTTCCCATATTGAAGATCCCTGCCTTTCCATCGGATGGCACTCGGCAGCAGCATTCACCATAGTTTTTGATCACACCTCGTGCTGATTAAGCTTCACCCTTCACTTATAAGCAGATTGTTTCTTTCTCATTTTCTAATCCTCACACCAAGTAGACACACAGCAGTAAAAGTACATTAACCAATTGCATTCTTTGCCCATGTTCATTCACAAATGATCCAGAATTTACCTTTGTCCTCATGTCTGGAAGAGTCGGTCTCATCAGATAAGTCTCCACATGGGATGTTTCCTTGTAGTGCATAACACATTCTCCATCACTTACTCTTTTTCCTGAAGACATCAGAGGAGTGATTGTTTGACGTCACCCTCGTCCTATATTTGCTCACGATCTGTTTGATTTTTCCCTGACGTTATTAGTAGATTTTCACATTTCTCTCGGAGTCCTTATATCTTGCATTTGTGTGTCTTCTTGTATGTCCAGTCCCGGCTGACCAGCCAGAGTGAGGCCATGGCCTTGCAGTCGATACGAAACATCCGCGGGAATTCCCACTGTGTGGACTGCGAGACCCAGAGTAAGTGGGCGCCGGGAAAGCGGCCGGGGGGTGGCCCGAGGAAGCCGGAACTGCAGGGGCCCCATGCTGTCTTGTTCAGCTCCTGCAGCCCCGTGTCCCCGTCTGTAGAGGGGAAATGCAGAATCTGATGGTCAGTAGTGTTTCCCAGGTTACAAAAACAGCATCGTGTAAGGTCTGAGTTCTCTCCACCACCTGCCGTGAGGACTGAGATTAAACACAAGTGGATGACATATTGACAGTGGTTTTTTATTTTTAAGTCAGAACAGCCAGTTTGGGCGAAAGTGCTGGAAAACGCACCGTCCCCACATGGGCAGGGAACTGTAAAGTTCTCACAGGGTGGTCCGGCAGCGTGCACAGGAAGCCCCCTTGAGTGCCCGTCCCCTCACTCCGGCCGGGCACCTCCGGGAGCTAAGCCAGGGGCACGGAGGGCAAAGACTAGCCTCAGATGTCCATCCCAACATCCCAAAGGTGCACAGGCTGAAGACCTGTGAACAGGGCGACTGTTCTCACAGAGAAACATACGCAGCCTGAAAAAGTCATGGAGAAGTGTCTTCATGGAGATGGAGGCGCTTCATGATGCATTGTGAGATGAGGTAGTATTTAGGGCAGTATGTCGCGGAGAGCCTCTGAAGCTTTTTAGGTATTTGGGGAGAAAAGATCTGTGAGGATGCGTCCTGAGCTTTAACGCAGGGCATCTGACTGGCAGGGTCTTGGCAGGGTCTTTGGTGATCGGGGTTGTCTAGTTTTTCCATAGAACACGAATGTCTTAGGAAATTGCCCTGCCTGCATCTCCCCGGAGCCCTGCTCTGTGGTTTCTTCAGGGCCGTCCGTGGGGTACCACTGCAGCCCCCTCAGGCTGGTATGTGTCCCTGTTAGGATCTGTGGTTGGAATTAAAAACCCGGTCTCCCTCTGCTCAGGAACATCACAGCTCCCTAGTACGCCTGCCCCCACCTCCCGCAGCTCCTTAGAACTGTCCTCCGCTTTCGTGGGGCCATTCTGCGTTCACCTGAAACCGCGTGTTGAGGTAACCCCAGGGAGACAGTGGGAAAGGGGAGATGCTGTTGGTGCCACGTGGTGAGAAGGCAGCCAAGAAACACATGTGCAGGCTGCCCTGAGGTCTTCCTACACGGGGTGGGGGGGAGTGTCCCAGAGAGGGGCACCTCCTGTCTAAACGGTGCGTGCCAGGGCCATTTGCTGCGACAGAAAGGTCCCTTTCGGAAGATGACACAGAGTGCAAGCTGATGGGAGGTCCCCGCAAGATATCCAAACGGAAATGTGCAGTGGCAGCTACCTGCGGCCTGCAGAGAGGAGCAGGCGGGGGTGTCTGTGGGCAGTTGTTGCAGGCGGGGGTGTCTGTGGGCAGTTGTTAGCGTTGCATAGTTAGGCCCTGAGATGGGTTGACTTTGCCTGGAAGAGAACATAGAAGAGATGCCTTCAAGACCCACTGAGGTAAGGGGCAGATTCAGGGGGAAAGCTGGGAAGGAATTCAAAGTGGAACAACCAGACAGGTGAGAAAAATCCAGGGAGGGCCTTGCCCAAAAAAGCATCAAAAGGCAGTGTTGTCAGGAGGAGTATCAAAGCGAAGTAAATGACGGCCACACAGGGTCTTTGGGTTTTGCCCCCGGTGGTGGCCCGTGACTCTGGCTGCCCTATTCCGGGGGAAGGTGGGGATGGAGGCCAGGTGGCAGCCATGGGAAGCACAGAAGCAGAGCAGGCAGCGCCGAAGTTGGGCTGTGAGGGAATGGAGACAAGGGGGTGGGGGGGCGCTGAGTTTCCACAAACTGTTCACCATGCCACCCCCCTCCCTAGATACCCCACAAGCCCGGGCCAAACCCCTCTCCGTGCAGCCTGTGCATTTATTTGTTTCACTGCACTCTTCGACCTCTAGCCTGTATTTCCTTACTCCTTTTTCTAAATTATTATTATTTGGGGCATTTGTTTTCTCTTCCCAACTGGAACATCTCTGAGGTCACAGACCTCTCTTCTCGTATATTCCCCGTGGTCTCTACCACCACCTTCCCAAGTACCAATTAGACATTACATAAATGGCTGGCTGATTTCTGATGAATTAGCATACAGCCATTCCTGATCATGTGCCATCTATAGAATGACTCAAATATGATGTCAGTTGCCTGGGTTTTTGTTGCTGTTGACTCTTCAAGTGCACCTGGAGTAAACATTGATTGTTCCTAAATGATTTGAAAGCTACTGACTGTCAGGGTCAGCCCCTTCTCCACACATCAGCTGTTGATTCCAGCGTGGAGCCAGCCCTAAGCCCGAGTGCTCAGTCTTGTGATGTCAGCTCGTGTCACACTGGGAGTGATCCAACTCAGGTTCCAGGCTCTTCTGTGACCTCGCTCCTTGTCATTGGTGCAGTGTCACAAAAGCACATTGCCATTCATCCTGTGAGTCAGGGCTGATGGAACTGGGCAGTGATCTCCCAAAGGACCGACTCTGCCCGCCATCTTGTCACCATGGAGAATGAAAAACCAGGAGTTGCTTCATTGGGTACCCTAAATTAACGTCACTGAAAATCATAGTTTTTCATCGTAGTATGCCTCTCTTTCATCTTTGAAATTTGCAGACACGCCCATCACGTGACTGTTAACAACTTGGATGTGCCCATGGTTGCAGAGGCGGTTGTGAGGGACATTCTAGCTTTGGGAATGACCCAGCTGTCCACCACCACCCTGTCTGCAGGTCTTTCCCTCTGTCAGCTGCTGCCCACCATGGACACCAGGTCACACATGAGTTGTTTTCATGTGCATCTTCCCTCTTGAAGGGAATGTTGCTTGGAAGTGTCAGAAAGTATGGGAAGTTCCAAGGTTTTGGCCAAAGCCAGATATTAAGTTGCCACCAACACATCCAGTCCTTTGAGACACCTAACCCAGTACCATGTACTGGCTGGGACGCGTTTTCAAGCCATGCAATTCTAGGGACCTCTGGGTGCGAGGTCTCACTGCCGTTTTGTTGCTGAGATCCAAGGGCCGGGGGTGAGCGATGATGGCGTGACCACATGTGGTGCCCTGTCCCTCTTCCCACAGATCCTAACTGGGCCAGTTTGAACTTGGGAGCCCTCATGTGTATCGAGTGCTCAGGGATCCACCGGAATCTTGGCACCCACCTCTCTCGAGTCCGGTCTCTGGACCTGGACGACTGGCCTATCGAGCTTATCAAGGTGATGTCAGCCATCGGCAACGAGCTGGCCAACAGCATCTGGGAAGAGAACAGCCAGGGGCGGACGAAGCCTTCCCTGGACTCCACAAGGTAGGGGCAAGGAGCGGCGAGGGCTGCGGGGCGTCTTGCCAGCAGACAACTGGGAATGAACTGAACGACAGCCGCAGTTGCTACTGCCCTGGCAACCTGTGGGAATGCTAATGAGGCCAGCATGGAAGTGTCTGTATTTAAAATTGGTCTTCAGCAGATGAGGATAATTCAAACTCCTTCATTTTTTATGTTTGTTTTACACCTTGGGGATTCCTCTTCCCCTCTAGAAATATATTAAGCTTATAACCTTATGAATATATCACTTTCATTAATACATTCCTAATAGGCGTAAGCTGTGCTGTAACGCCAATTATGAATCTTTGATTCTTTAATTTTGTTATTCTTACATATTTGATAAGCATTTACTCAGTTGGCTCACACGCACACACACAAAATGAGTGTTTGTGGAAACAAAGTAGACTTTTATTTTCTAAACATTTAATCAGCCAAGTATGGAGTAATGTATGGTGACTCCTCATTACCGATAATTGTTACACTGTGCAAAAAACGCATTTATTTTGAGGCCATTTAGTTTCCCGTTTTTCATTTACAGCTATTAGGAACCGTTTTTGAGTACACATACATATTTAATGTATCTAAGAGGGGATGGAGTGGCGTGCCCTCTGAGGGGACCGGTCATCCCCGGGGATTGTGAGGACGGGGCGTCTGCAGCAGGCCGTGGGGTCCCCTGTCAGCGTCCCCTTCCCAGGTGTGTGGAGAAATGAAGGGCGAGGAGGTCTCCCAACATTAGCACTCCTTAAATTTCTCTGATGTGTTTTGCTGATGCTCAGACAACAGAAAGTCCAAGCACAGCCCGGGGTTGGGGCCACACGTGAAGGATAAGAAATGGGTTTGTCCCGCTGACACTAAGCGCGGACAGTGGGTGGACTGTTTCCTCAACCCTGGGAAATGAATTTGTGGTGCCACCTTCGGTTCACTTTAGAGAATGAAGCTGGTGTGTTATTAGTGCCTCTTCCCTTTAGGTGTTCTGTGGGGGGCGGGGGAGGGGCGGGGCCTGACAGAGGGGGGAGGGGCGGGGCATGGTGCGAGAAGGCGGGGCCCTGGGGAAGGGAAGGGCGTGCTGCAAAAAGGGCGGGGCCTGGGGAGGGGAGGGGCGTGTTGCGAAAGGGCGGGGCCCTGGGGAGGGGAGGGGCGTAAGAAAGGTGCCCGAAGAGTATCTGTTTACCACCACAGGTTTACTGCGTGCGCTCTTAGTAGGTGAGTTCTACCATGCGATGCAAATGTGGGCAGCTTCCTGACAAACTTAAGAACTGACACGCTTTTTTAAATTATCTCGATTTGGTTAACACTGACATAAAAATCCACTGACATAAAAATCAGCCAGGTCATCAACTAGGGACATTCTTAAGACTGATTTGTGTTATAATATCCATTTTTTCATATATGTCGTTTCCCTGAAGGATAGTTAGGTCTGAAACAAAAAACGAGTAGACATTGGATTGTGCATGAGTGCAGAAAGTTAAAGTAAGTTGGAAAAATGAACTTCGTGCACTTTTCTGTTTGTGTGTAAAAGGAGCATGTATGCTATTGTTAGTATCCTGAGTTAGAAAAGTTTGTTTTTTCATCTGCCCTAATTAGGAGAATTTAGAATGATGGGAAACAAAGATGTGGGGTTTTTTGTTTTTTTGATGGCTTAGGTGTATTTTACTGGGGTTTTTTTTAGAAAGATGCAGGTTAAAATTTTAACTGGTAAATATTCTATATTCATGCTGTCTTCCTTCGTAAGCGGAGACAGTGTCTTTAGCTCTCATTTGCACATGTGAACCAAGCTTTCGAGTGTGCCCTATGCACGTGACGGCTTTTTATTTTAGAGCCATTTCAGTCTTCCTTTCTCACAAATGGGGTGACTGCCGTGAAACCCCAGCTGTCCTTTGGTCACACACGCCTCCCTCCAGAGCTGTGCCGAGTTGTAATTCCTCCCCCAGGTAATGGGCTGGGAGTGGTCACCTGGCGATTCCAAAGGTAGCTCTGGAACTTCTGAAATCTGTCCATCTCTAAGGAGATAAACGCTTGTGAGAATTGCGTGCCACTCTGTGCCTTTTCTGATTCTCCCAGGGGGTTCTGTTTTTAATTAAATTCAGCCAGTATTCATTGAACGCCCTCTCATAGAAAAGGAGCGATAAATGATCATGATACCTCTGCAGTGGTTGGTGGATGGTCTCAGGGCCAGCTGAGGATGCCAGGCCTGGTAGAAATCACAGAATGGAGCCATTCTTCCCCGCGCTGTGCTCCAGGGAACTTTCGCTGCAGAGATGATATCTGAGCTGGACTTTACAATCTGGGGTGATTTCCAGGCCTAGGGACCTCGGGGGGGTGTGCTGGAGGCTGGGCACAGCCTAGGCAAGGACAGGCGTGTGAAGCGTTGGGGGTAAGTGTGGAGGTCAGTGGGGCGGTCACCCGTGGGGCTGTTCCTTCACGTAAATGAGAAGTGGGGATGGGTGGGGACCCACCTGAGCCGAGGCCTCTGAGCCGGGGCGCTGGCATAACAGCGACTCTGGGCATGGCCCAAGGGTGAGGTGTTGGGTCTGTTTCTGTGTTGGTGTTCACATGTGCTCTGCCTGTTGCCGAGAGGACTAAAGGCTGCTAGCAGCATCCTGGGAAGGGGTGGAGGCCGGTGGGAAGGCTGTGGTTTGGGTGGGATACCTGCCAACCTTAGATACACTGTGTGACAAGTAAAAACCAGCACAGCGTCATAATGTAATCACAGCAACTCAGACACCGGCCACCTTCACTACCTCGGCAGTTTCCTTAAATAGAACTGAAAAACTCCCCAAGTGTGGGCTAGAATTTCCACATGGGTCTCGTTCTGGGATGTGAGAATGGAAAGCTGGTCAGGGTCAGGACAGACACCCCCTTCCCCCCACCCCACTTTGGTTTCTGCGGAACCCATGGTTGTTGGTAGAAACAGCTGGAGGCTTCTTGTAATGTGGCCCTAAGGCCGTACTAAAAAGAAACGTTTTAATAAATTTTTATCTCTATCCAAGGAAAAGCCAAGTGCAATACGTGCAGCCTAATTCTTTGCAAAAGGGCTCAGCTGTTTTCCTGAAACGCTCCAGTCCAGTCCATGTTCAGAAGATTCATTCTGACAGTGAAATATAATTAGAAATGTGTTGTTCCTGCCTCCCTCCCCCAAAACACACACACACACACACACACACACACACACACACACACACACACACACACACAGCACCATGGGGCCGTGGAACAAGGCGGATCCTTCTCCAGAGAAACAACCGGCCGGCCCTCGGAAACCGCCGCCCCCTGGCGCCGCCCACACCCGCGGGGGAGTTAGGACCAGCTGGCTGGCCCTCTGCTTATGGCCCCTGCTCCCTGATTAGGGCAGCTTCGCACGGCTCATAATTGGTTCCAGCCATGTTCAGCCACCCTGAGAACTGCAGTTCAAACTTGAACAGCGTTGTGATCAATCGAAGCTGACGGCTGCCGCCGTATTGACTTCCCATTCCTAAACCGGCCATCATTAGTCAAGGAAAGCATCTTTTAATTACTCCCAGGAAGAAAAAAAAAATCTTTTTGGATGGATTCTGCAACAACTGCCATTTTTTCCAGTGCATTCAATATTAAATGTATTGTCACAGGAGGGGAGAAGGTGCCCCTTCACTCCCCCATCTGTAATGGAGGTTTAATTTGGAGAAAGCGTGTGCGGGAGATCAATGCTATAACAATTAACCACATCTGGGGGGGAATCCGAATTCCCCTCTCTAATTGCTATTGATACCATTTAAGCACATGCTTAAAATACTGATTTTAAATGGGGGTGCTGACGTAGGGCAGAGGAAGTAACGGCAGACATGCATTGACTAGGTTTTCGGGGCCCGAGGAGGGACAGCTTGCTGGCCCTGAGGACACAGCCTGTGAGTTTGTGTGTGGCGCCATGTAGTTTGTTGTTGTCCACACGTGGACCCCAGGGTCCGGAGCAGCCAGGCCCGGCCCCAGTTCCAGCGTGACCACACGCGCTGTGACCCAAGGGAGAAGTCAGCGAGCTCCTCCGTGACCCTTTCAAATGAAAGAATAATAAGCTCAGAGGTCAAGATATTAAAACAGTCAAGTGCCTGCTTCTTAGGTGAATGAATGAGCAAATGAATAACTGACAGAGAGAACTGGTCGGCCTGGGATACACCTGTCAGGTGTCCTTGCTACCTAGGGGCCTCGTGTGTCTGAGTGAGACTGGGACTTGGACGTTTGCAGTGCACGCAAAGCCATCTCAACAAACCTGCGTGTACAGCCTCTCACCCTCGGCCACGCAGAGAGCTCGAGGGGCTGGTGCATCCGAGTGGCAGGTCATTCTTCACGCTTAGCCCCGGGTCACGTAGGAGCCACTAGGATTGACGGCGACGAAGATCACTCCCTGCCAGCACCACGCTGAGCCCTCTGCCGCGTTCCCCTCAACAGCTTCCCCCTTCCTCTTCCTCCCATCTCTGTCTCGGTGTCTGGACATTCGGCCCCCGCGGTTGTGCAGGGACCAGCTGCTACGGCATTTGAGTGCAGGTAGCTTATTTACACGGCGGTTTGGGAGCCTGCCAGTGAAGTCTAGGAAATCCGAGGAGCCTGGAAGTACACGAAGAGCCCTTGAGAGAAGCCCAAAGCCCAGCTGAAGTCACCCCTCCCACGTGGAGCCTGCTGGTTTGGCAGGCGTCCTTGTCCCTCTCTCACAATCTTTCCTCCTCCTGTCGTTATTTGTCAGTTCGCCTGTGCACCTAAACTCCCTTCTTGCCTTTAACTTATAAAAAGATGTCACTTCGGGAGGAAGACTTGGGGCTGGACACCAGAGATCCGTGTGGGCAAGTCCGCCCGCCCAGTGATCCGAGTTCCAGCTCTTTTTGATTCTGCGGGGCTACTTTCATCTTATTTATGCACAGGGAGGTATTGATAAAGGGGAAATGTATCCAAACTGAAAATAATTGGAGCCCCACCGCTAACTCTGAGATATTAAAAGCAGCACCACTTGGCCACGTCTTTGTCTCGTTGGGTTTGATCATAAGATCACAAAATAGTAATCTCAGGCTCAAATTTCTGGCGTAGACATGCCCTGTTCCAAATGGGGCCTCAGGGAACACGGGTGCCCACAGCCCCAGGATTGTCTCATCTTATTATTTTTCAACAGTTCTTGGCCCGCCGAGGTCAATGTTTTGTCTCTTTTGAGTGCTCCTCTATGCTTGAAACCTTTTCCTATTTTCTTCCTTTAAAAAAAAAAAAAAAGGAAAGAAAGGAAGAAAAGAAAAGAAAATGGGCAGGGGGAGAAATAGAAGGAAAAAGAAAAAGGACTTTGCAGCGATGACCAGAACCCATCTGCAGTTGGGTGACATCTGCTCCCCACATGTCACTTCCCTCATTAACAAGCAATTGAATTAATTAAATGCTACTCAGAACACGCATAACAAGCTACCGGCAGTGTCCAAATTAGCACTGATAATCAAGGATGATTTCCTTTATTATCCTGCTAAGTGGTGTGCAGACTCTGATCTCCCTCTCTGCCCTCATCTATTTACATACCCCCAGCTCCTGCCTTTGGAAGCGGAGGTTATCTTACCTAGTTAATTTGCCGCGATCACCGAGCATGGCCGATGGATGCCCTGCCCTGCGTCACCGCCACCGCGGGTCCCCCTCCCCGCCTGCCCTCCCCCAACCCCAGCCTTTGTATCTCAAGCTCCCTGATAAATTAAAGGCCACCCCTGTGGTCTCTCAAGTGAGTAATAGAGGCAGAAATTTCATTTTGCAACTGGCTGATTTAATGATCCAAAGGGTAATTAATGGCCTGATTATCTTAATGTTAAGTATGTCCGGCAGCAATTACTGTGACCTCCCGCTTGTCAGGGTCCGGGCTGTGCTCTTCTTTCAATTAAGTTCTCTGGGGCTTAATGGTATGAATAAACTCCTCCGATTCTATCATCCCGGACGCACGCAGAGGGTCCAGGGAGCTGGGGGCTCGTTGGGAGTTTTAATCAGCCTGCCTTCTAGTCCTGCGGTCAGAGTTACAGTCATAACAAGGACAGCTGAACTTTCTTCTTCCCCCTGCAGACTGCCCCCACCCCCATGCACATTTTTCTGTTGTTTTGCTTTATTTAGTTTCTCTTATTTATTCCAGCGCTCTGAGGGAGTATTCTGTTAGGGGGGAAGCCGCTGTGCTCCATAAGGCTCGTCTCTTCCAATATAAATTATCATGTGAGTGCTGTGGTTTCCCTGTGTGACAGGCTTAATTAATTGGCAGGAGCCCCCGAAAATGACAGTGCCACTAATTGCAACTCAGAGTGAATTTCTGTCATCGTGACGCGCCTGTCAGCGGGCCTGCCCCAGCCCTAGCCTGCAGAGCTGGCCCAGCCTCCCGGCCTCCCGGCCAGGCAGGGACAGCGTCCTGAGCAAGGGGCGACAGTGGCAGGCGCCGACGAGCCGGGGTCTGCGGGCATGTACCCTCAGTGTGCAGGAGTGACATTAACTGCCAGTAAAGTTTATACAACCCCGGCTCTGCAAATACAGCCACTGCTTGGGGACCGCGGGTTTTATCTAAGATGTTTGAGCGACTTCGTGTCACACTTCCAGGCCAGTTTGGAGTCAGACTCCAAGAGCCACAACTGACTTAGGGACCCTTCGTGACTGGATGGCCCTCATCAGCACGTTGCTGAGTGTGCTTGAGTTTACCAGAGCTCGGAGCCCAGATCAGAAATATTCCACTATCCGTATTACACCAGTTAGGAAAATACAAATGAGAAGTGCAAGTGCCTTAACACTGCCTCAGAAATAATCCCTATAGATTACAGCTGACAACAGATACAGCCGCAGTTGTCAGCCGCAGGCCAGGGCCCTTGGCGGGAACCCAGGCCCTGCCTCCCTGCTCGCAGATGACGCGCTCCGTGCAGACTGGTTCTCATTATAAGAAAGGTGGATTTAAGGAGATTCCCCATAAGGTTGAGCAAAGTGGGATCACTTTTTAAAGGATAACTGCACTGCCCGTTTGCCTTTGAACTGGATGGACAAACATTCTGTCAGTTCATTATGGCCTCCAGCTGCACACAGACCCCCAGGTCCTCATCTTGCGGGAGACCAAATGTGTAGAGGGAGCCAGCTTTGCGACCAGAGGTCTGTCATGGGTTGAAAACCCTGATGGTTTACTCTCTGAAATGTCGCCATGGAGACAATTAAGTTGTTCTGGGTTTGGGTTTTCTTACGACATTTCATTGTCACTGGTAGATGAAAATGTGAGTCGTCAGCAAGCATCCACTGTCCTCTCGGTGCCCTCACCATGTGTAAGCCTCTGTCCATTTCTGAGCAGCCGTAAAGGAATGTAACGTGCAGGTGAACCTGTTGGGGCTTGAATTACATGTCGTGGAAGGCATTCTGAACATGGGCCTGTAAATACTCTGGCAGACAGCTGCCTCTGTGTTGATTCCTCCGACAGAGGAGCATTTCCAAGGGGTCATTGTGCTCGCTGGTGTTTTGATCATTTCGCCCTAGAAACTTTCTCTCTTCTAAGGACCTGTCTGCCTTCTTCTTGCTAATAATGAAGGAAACAGAAACAAACCTGTGTCCAGGGTTCCCAGTGCCCTGTGCGCTTCTCCTTAGCACGGAGCCATCCTACGACACGGGATGCTCCCCGGTCTTTAGTGGAAGAATGTGCAGTTACCATCCTTGAGTCGTTTGTCCAGGGTCACACGGGACGAGGAACAGAGCGCCTGAACCCAGGCTCCGACTCCTGAAACCCATCCTTGGTCCTTCTGCTCGCGTCCTTTTCCTGCCCCGCATCACATGGCCAAACCCCGCGGTCAGCCGCAGCATCTAGAGATACCGTTGTGTTTGCTGGTCTGTGTCCCTTCCCTCCTCCCCTTGGCCCCAGCTCATGCTCTTGCTAACTGTTGTATCTCTGTATATATGTGTATAACTCGTGGAAATTTATTACGTATAATAACATAGCTACAATATCTTTCCACTTACAAACTCTATAGTAGCCTCGCTCATGGTAACTTAAATAAGAGTAACAACGCATCATTTGTTTTAGTTTGCATTCATGTGGCAAGCCTGACCTTTTAAGTCACGCAGTCATGATTCCCAAGTCTTAATTCTCTGTGGTTGATCTTAAGAGCTTCTGTGGAAAACAGTGCTGGGACCTCTAAAAATCTGGTTCAGCCGACATAGGCATGGGGTCCGAGCCCTAGCTTTTCATGTAACCACGTCCTCCCACCTGAACCGCCCTCTGTGCGTGTCCCTGACCCAACCCTGCCAGCTGAAAACATCCAGCTTGTATTTCAGACAGCCTTGCCCTTACATGATCTGCCTGATGAAATGTGGAGCTGGCCCAGAGGACTTCTAGTTCAGTTGCATGGCCAGCATCTAATGCAATTTTAATTTTTTTAAAAGCCAGGGCATTTTCTTATTTGTAAGATGAGACTAGTCATTGTTTCCACCCAGTTAATCATGTAGATTTAACGCTAAAAGAAAATTATTTGTGAAGTTTTCTGGGACCCTTTTTATTTGGAAAACGCAATTAGCTTTGTACCAGTGGCCCATGCCCTCTCAGGCTCTGGGAGGGTCTGCTGACATATAATATATGCCCGTATTATGCCTTGTATCTGTAGAGTGGTTTATTCCAGCATCGGCATCACCTCCATGTTCTCAGGCCCCACTCCCAGCCTACCCAATCAGCATCCCGGGGGGGTGGGGGGCCCAATGATGTGATTCTTATGGACATTAAAGTTTGGGAAGCCCTGGTCTATACCAAGCAGTATAAACATATGTCCACAAGACTTCCTGGAGTCCCCCTCCTTGTTTTAGCCCAAGTCCCTGAACTTTATTCCTGATTCCTTGAGACCAGCTATATGTTCTCTTTCTGTACTGACTCTGGTGTGGCCTGGCATCCCCAGTGTACCATCCCAGCAAGTGCTCCAACCCACAGAGAGTATCTCAGTGTCTGGCCCCAGTAAGATGATTATACACTATGATCAAATGTCATTTTTCCCAGGAATGCAAGGTTGGTTCAATACACAAAAATCAGTCGTGTCATAAAGCACGTTCATAGGATGAAAAACAAAAGGCTACATGATCATCTCAAGAAATGCAGAAAATAGGTTTGATAAAAATCTATACCCTTTCATGGTACAAGCACTCAGCAGACCAGGAACAAAAGGAACCTGCCTCAGCCTGGCAAAGGGCATCTATGAAAGACTCACAGATGACATCATACTTAATGGGGAAGCACTAAAAGCATTGCCCCTAAGATCAGGAATAAGACAAGGATGTCCACTCTCACCACTTCTGTTCAACATTGGTTCAAACTAGGGAATCGGGCAAGAAGAAACCAGAGGCAACCAGGTTAGGAAAGAAGAGGTAAAACTATTCGCAGATGATATGTGTTTGTATGCAGAAAATCTGAAAGAATCCACAATAAACTATTAGAGCTAATAAATGAGTTTACCACGATTGAAAGATACAGGGTCAATATACAAAACTCAGTTGTGCTTCTGTACACGATCAATGGGCAATTTTAAATAAAACTAAGGACACAATTTCAATTATAACAGCATCAGAAAAAATAATATGCTGAGGAATAAATTTAACCTGTATACTGAAAACCACAAAGCATCATTGGAAAAAAATAAAGAAGACCTAAATAATTGCCAAGACATCTATGTTCGTGGATTGGAAGCCGTAAAATTGTTAAGATAGTAAAACTCCTCAAATTGATGTATAGATTCAACACAATCCCTTTCAGAATCACAAATGCTTTTCTTTTTTGCAGACATGGACGAGCTGATTCTCCATTTAGATTGAAATTCAAGAGTCCCCTCAGATAGGCAAAACAATCTTGAGAAAAGCAAAATAACAAAATTGGAGGGCTCATACATCCTGATTTCACAACTTACTAGAAAATGACAAATCCGAGACTGTGGTACTGGCATGAGAGCAGACATATAAACCAATGGAATAGAATTGACAGTCCTGAAATAAGCCCATACATCTAGGATTAATTGATTTTCAACAGAGATGCTAAGAAAAATCAGTGGGGAAAGAACAGTCTTTCAACAAGTGGTGCTGGGACAGCTGGGTATTCACATACACAAGAATGAAGATATGCCATGTACAAAAATTAACACCAAGTGAATCAAGACCTAATTATAAAAACTGAAACTATGAAACTTTTAGAAGAAAACAGAGAGGTAAATCTTTATGAAAGCTAAAGCACAAGCAACAGAAGAAAAAGATAAATTGTACTTCATCAAAGTTAAAAATTTTAGCGCTTCAAAGGATAGCATCAAGAAAGTAAAAAGACACACACAGAATGAGTGAAAAATACTTGAAAACCATATATCTAGTAGGTTAGTATCCGAAATGTATAAAAAATGTGTACAACTCGACAGTAGAAGACAACTCAATTTTTAAATGTGCAAAGAATCTAGACAGACATTTCTCTAAAGAAGATTTACAAATAGCCAATGAGCACATGAAAAGATGCCAAACATCATTACTTATTAGGGAAATGTAAATCAAACCCACTAGGATGGATTTTATTTATTTATTTATTTATTTATTTATTTATTTAAAGATTTTATTGGGGAATTGGGGGCGGAGAACAACGTTGGGGAACCGGGGAAGGGGTACAGATAAGTTACTGTCCTTTTGCTCTTCAGTCTAATTGTGGAGGACGTTGCTTCACTGGCCCATGTTCGTATTATCAATACGTTCTTCCCAGTGAGGCAGATCAGTCCCCGGCCTCTGGACAACCACTCACAGTGGCTCTTGGCAGCCCAACCAGCTGCCAGCCACTCACTGTAGCCTGTGGCAGCCCACGGCAGCAGGGGCTGCAGCTATGCCATGCCAGGGACTCACAGCAGCCCAGCTCCAGGTGGAGCTGTTGTTCACCATCTTAGCTGTAGAGGGCAGTGTCACTGGCCCTCATATGTGGGATCTGAACTGGGGCTGCTGGCATCCAAAGCCAGCTCTTAACCAATGCGCCATTCAGCCGGCCCAGGATGGATATAATTTTTCAAAAAAGTGACAGTGGCAGGTGTTGGTATCAGTGTAGAGAAACTGGAATCCTCACGTACTGCCAGTGAGAATATTAAGTAACACACCACTTTGGAAAACGCTGGCAATTCCTCTATAAAAGTTAGACATAAAGTTACCATATGGCCAGCAATTCTTCAACTAAGCATGCACTTACGAGAAATGAAAAAGTATGTCCATGCAAATATTTGTACTAGCCAAATATTTCATAATAGCCAAAAAGTGAAAACAAACCAAATGTCCACCAAAGGAATAAACGAAAGGTGGTCTGTCCGTACAGTGGAATATTACTCAGACACGAAAAGGAATAAAGTATCACACACGCTCCAACAAGGGTGAGCCCTGACACGTGCTGAGTGAAAGGGGCAATGGTGGAGGAGCTGGTCGAGCGGATGCCCTGAGCAGGGTTTGCACTGCAGCCGGAGCTCCTGCTGTGGGCGGACAGACGTCTTGAGAGTGAGACCAGGTAGAAGATGGTGCCTTGTGTCTCGAATGAGTGAGTCTGAAGGAGTGATAATCACCGCCAGACACTGAGGGCCTTCGGGGAGCCAGTGAGAGGCCGGGCACGTCACAGCCATGGCCCCTGGAAACTGCAGGACAAACCAACATCATTCCCCTCCTCGAGAGACAAGGCAGCCGGCCTGAGTCACTCAGCCTGTGTGTGCAGGAGCCGGGAGCCAGCCCTAGGAGGCAATGGGGCCGAAAAGGGTCTGGGGGCATAACACCATCACGACCCACCTAAGCTGATGGGCCTAGGGGAAGACAGGCATCCATGGTGATGGTTCGTGTTCCTTCTGGGGCTACTGGGCAGAAGGCAAGGCCTTTAAATGACCATCAGGAAAAAAACGAAAGGTAATCTCAGTCGTAAAATCCTAATGGTTTGATTGCTTGCTAATAAAGGTAGAATGTGCCCACGTTTGTACCCAGCAGTGTTGACAGGTAGCTGAGCAGCCTGGTACGGCCGGGGCCCCGCCTTACCTCCCCAGACGTGGCTTTGGAGCGGGATCTCTGGGCTTGGAGGCCCACCATCCCAGACCAGTGGGGCAGAGCCAGCCTTCACCCCCGCTGTGGGGGGAAGTGTCCCCATTTCTCCGAGAAATTGCTTGGGGCCCCAGAGAGTGGGGACAGCAGTGGCAACCCCATTAAAGCTTCAAATAATTAAATGTCATTTTGTAACTGATACAAAATTTCATCAGCCTGGGGTGCAAAAGGCAGACATTACCTGGAGCGCACATCACTCAGTCTTAGGGACCCCCTCGGATAGAACGCATCTCTCACATGCATGGTCTCATCCAAACGGCCCTGGGGAATGGAGACATAATCATGACTTGCTTATGACTCTCCTCAAGGACTGCCAAGGGGCAGCACACCAGAGAAGAGGACCCCCAGACAGGAAACGCTTGCCTGCCATCCCACCCAGTGATGCAGACCAGGCCTGTGTAGCCCACAGACTTGTCATCCAGGGGCTCCTAAGGGGAGCCGACTGCATGGCTTTTGAGCATGGCACTGAACCTGCAGATGACCCGGTCCTTCTCACACCAGCATTGGTTCAGCCCAGAAAGCATTGGAAAATGTTCGTGGGGCAGAGGGTACGACTGGCATTTAGTCGTGGGGGCTTGAGTTGCTAAAGCCCCTGACACGCTTATGAAAATAATTCCTTTTCCCAAAATGTCAGCAGCACCCCTGCTGAGGAGCGGGCCAAAAACCAAACCTACGCCACTGCTGAGCGAGCGGAACCAGCCCCGCCCTGCAGACCTCTGGCACCCTGTAAATGAGTCCCACAGAGGCATCCAGTAACGTCCCCAGGAGACGGCGTCCGGGGCCGTGGAATGGACAGCCTGAGAAAGATACATACGTTTTCACTCTGGAACACCCAACTCTGCCTTTCTAAATGTATTAAGTGAAACGAAGATTGACATTTCATAAAGTTCCAGAGGAACCATATAGATGCTCAATAAGCATTTGAGAGATTGTGTTTCCCCCAAAACTGAAATTGGAGCCATGACGCAGGATTGATAAAAAGGAGGTGGAAGTAAGTGGTTGGCCGAAGGCTCCAGGGGGTATCGATCCAGTGGCAGGTTCCACAGACAACAGATGGGAGCTTGGTACTCAGAAATGGGACAGGACATCACATGACGAGATGCACCAGCTCCTTAGGGCTGTCAGAGCCCAGAACGCGCTCAGAGCAGTGCAGGGCCTGGGGCTCCTGAGACTGGACAAAGCAGTGTCCCTGGGACTGTGGGCCACACAAAGCGGACCAGGATTCTGTCAACACGGCTTTAATCTAGTGGGAACAGCAGACCTCACACAGCTAAAAAAAAAAGTAAGACTGAAGGGGCTGATACTATTGCAGAAATATAAATGAGCATAAAATTGCTTAACATCTTAATAAAAAGTAGACTTGACATCAGGAAAGCAAGGGATATGATGTCATTTTCTGTCTCAGGTAACCTTATCTTGGTTAAAAAAAATAACTGATTCTAAAGTCCTTATGTCTTCCATTGCAGTCCTGTCTCCAGGCATTTGGTTTTGTTTTTTAACAATCCTGTTCCATCTTGACAGCGGGTGTGTGGGGTTTTTTTAATCCCCTGGGATCAACTCTGTTTTCCAAAGAACAACAAAAACCAGTGGCTGTGCCACGTGAGGAGGACCTCACCGACAGTCCTGAGAGAGGTGACAAGTGACAGTGCCACCTGCATCCAGCAAGGACGCTTGTCTCTGGACTCAGCTGTAACGAAGCATAGCGCCCTTTTGTGGTGAACAGAATGCCAAAGGGATAAGGCCCTGTGACCGGGAAGGTCGGGCTAAGTATGGGATTGGAATGCAGTCCCGGTTATGTTGAGGAGGCTGCTTCCAAGAGGACAGAGCGCCGAGGGCCAAGAGGAAACACACGAGACAGAGGAGCCGGAGTGTTCTGTGAAGTCACGTGGTGTCCTGCAAGTGGAGGGAGATTCACGATGCCCCGGATGGGCCCATGTGTGTACTGGCAGCCATGAATGTGCCGTCATACATGAAGGCCAGTGCTGCTTAAACGGTCATTGGGCTTACGAGAGGTCTTTCCAACTAAAGATCCTGACCCCAAAGCAAGGTGGCCTCAAGGGTGGGCACGCACACACGCACACACGTACACACACACGTACACACACTCGTGAACATGCACATGCCCCTCACGTCTACTGCAATAGTGGCATCAAGGCCAGAAATGATCTCAGCAGGTCCCAAGGGCCTGGGGCCAATGGGGAGCACTTCCCTAAAGAGACTGAAAAGCCATGGCACCCAGGGCAGGGCATGCCCCCTCCAGCGTGGTCCCCCACCTCCCTCATAGCAGCACCTGGCACGCCCCCACCGGCCACAAAGCGCAGCCGCCATGCCAGCACTTGGACAGGTGGCAGGTTTTGTCCCCATGTTGTAGCTGAGAACATGGAGGGCGCACCGCTGTTACCTGGTGACGTGGAGTTAGTCCCTGGGAGCCCATCTCCCAAGCCCATTCTCTGAGCCTTAGCACTTTGCCCCTGGGCTGTTGTGGTTACACAGCGCCTCCCACCCTCCCCAAAGGGTTACTGTGTGTGTGACACCAGAGGACAGTGAGACACTGAAAAGGCCGTCGGGTCTGCAGGCTGTAGGATGTCCGGGTGGCAGCGTGTCTGTGTCTGTCCCCTGCATCCCACCCATACAGAATGGGCAGCTGGGGACAGCGACCACCCTCTCCCATGCTCACCTCTGCCCCGTGGCCCGTTGCCTTTCCATATTTGGGGACCACGTGGAGACCGGATGGCCAGAAACACGTTAGCCGGAATTTGCATTTCTCTTCGCAGGCTTAGCAAACACAGAGACGGCTCGGCCTCAGAGGCGTCTGTCCCTATACGTTAGGCTCCTGTTTCCCCAGGGCATGTGGGTGGGTCACCGCACTGTCCTCCTCGAGGCGGGAACGCAGAGGACAGCTTGACAAAGTTTACCACCTGCCTACTGCCTGGGGAGTGGGGTCCTTGGAGCACGTTTTTTTGAGAAAAGAAGGCAAAGGGGGGCATTGCATGGCGCCTCTTAGAAGTGTTGATTTCGCTCAGAGCTGCTGCCGCGGGACAGAGTCAGGGAGCCCGGCAGAAAGCCATGTCATGATGCTGAGAAACTCCTAGAAGGTGCTAAGTAAACTCCCAAGCCCCGTGGCTTTGTGGCTGTTAACTTAAGGGACACCGCTTCCTAAACAAGGGTAATCTCTTAAAGTATTGAGATCAGGAAAGGTTCCTTCTCAATTTTATTTTAAAGATAAAACCAAGAAAACAGGTACCGTGGCTTTTCTCCCGGGCCTGTGATGGCGTCTGTGCTGGCAGCTCGGGAGTGGACAAAGGCAGGGGTTCGAAACAGCCCCAGCTGGGCTCTGGTCGCCACGAGCAGGCCGGACCTCACCCGGCCTCAGTCTGGTGGTCTGTAGTACCTGCTTTCTGGGGTGCTGGTCGCGTTCCTGTGACACAAACCAAGGAAGCAGAGAGAGTCCTGGTCCCTCTTTTATGCTGCAAGAGGGGGTCGAGGCTGAGGTGGGGCGACCAGGCGCCTTCGTCCGTCCGTCCAGCCCAGTTTCTGTCCCTGCTTTGCTCCTGACTCTGGCCTCTGACTCGTCAGCTGACGGGTGGGAGTCACTTCCAGCTTTTCACCCACCACCCACCCGCCGTGTGAGCTCAGTCTGTCAGGCTGCCTCGAGCTCTCTGGAGACCTCGGGTGGGCGGGACTCGGAACGCCTGGCCCGAGGGGCCCGAGGGGCCTGAGGGTCCGAGGCTGGCTGGCGTCTCTCGACCTGCCCTGCAGGCTTGGGGGGCGGCTTCCAGGCCATGGGCCAAGCTCAGGGGGAGCTGCTGTGCCCGGGAGCGGGTGGGGCAGGTGGGGCCGGTGGTTCTCCTGTGAGGGGACGGGCCAGCCTGGCCCCAGAGTCATTTTCCAGCCTCCTTGAGAAGCCCGCTTTAACCTGCAGCCCGATAAGGAGTCTCAAGGCCAGAAAGTCACACTGGCGTGTTGGCTCTCCGCCCTTCTCCCTGATTCTCCGGGGCAGCACTTCACCTCTGTGCGCCCAGGAGGGTGAGCCTGGCGGACAGAGCCCTGGGAGGCACGGCGGTAGGGACTGCGGCTGGGGCAGGCGGATGCTTTCTCTCCCTGGCTCCCGGGCGACGGCCTGCCCGTGTAAAATGGCCGCACGGGGCTTTCAGGGGTGCGTCTGCGGCCGGAGAACAGGACAGCTGTCGGCATGAAGGACCGGACCTGGGCCTGGCCTGCCCTCGTCTGAGTGCTAACATCCATTTCCTGCACCGCTGTTAGCCTCACCTAAAACTGACCATGCGTGTCGGCCGCAGGGAGGGACCTCAGATAAAGCCAGCAGAGTGCTCATCCCAGCGTGTCCCTCAGGGTGACGGAGACCTCAATGCAGGAAACGAGGACAGAGGACAGAGAGGTGGGCTGGCTCGGGCTGAGGGAGGCTGGAAGGGGCACAAACCGCTCGCGGCCCCCAGAGCTGGCGGAGGCAGGAAGATCAGTCCAGCGGGGGGTGCCTTGCCACAAGCCTAGTGATCCCCTACTGACAGAAAGCCAGGTGCTTCGTGGCGGGGTGGGGAGGCTAGCATGCCAGTGACACGGACCTAAGCACAGCTTCCTAATCCCCTGGTTTGCACACAGTGTGGAGAAGGCTCCTACCTGCGATCTCCATGTGCGGCTTGGAAATCGGTGAGCCAGGTGAGGCTGCATGACATTCGGGCGCAGGGGACATATCCGCTGGCTTTGAGTTAGGGGTGTCGTGGCCGTTCCCCCTGCATCGGTCACCCTGTCCCCGACTGCTTGTTACTCTGAATTCCGCAGGCTTCCATTCCTCTCTGAAACGCACTCAACCTCGTGGCGGGTTTTCATCTGGCAGGGAAGCAGCCATCAAAGTGAGCTACCCGCATGTTCCGTTCGCAGGCAGCCTGTAAGCGTTCGCTGACACGCTGCTGACCCTGTGAGGCGCTCTGCAGAGCAGGACAGCATTGGGCCAGCCCGTGGATGCGGGGCCCACAGGCGCCGGAGAGCTCGTAGGAAAAGGCACCACACTTAACATGCACGTTCACAGCGAAATCCTCTTTCCCAGGGCACGAGAGTGGGTCCAGGTACTGGGACAGCCCATGTGTCGCCAGTCCCTCATAAGGGGGACCTTTTGAGGGTTGCCTGGTGCTGAGATTGAGAGCCCTGTGATAGCCAGCTGGGCCTCGGGTTAGATGAACGACCTGCGGCTCACACATGTTCTAACACTGGTGTGAGCAGGGCTCCCCAAAGCCCGATACTCTCCCTCAAACCCCTCATCTGCCGGGGAGTTCCTTGTGCCACTTAACGTGACCTTACACATCACCGTGGCCTTTCCCCACGGCCCTTCTGCTGAGGTTCTGTGGCGTAGCTGTCGCGTAGCCAGGGTGGCCCTGCAGTCAGCGTGTCTGGCAGTGTCTGTGTCACTGCTGGTGGCACTGGTGGGATGTGCCTCCGAGCATGGTTTGGCCACGTGTGCTGGGAAACCCTACCTGCTCCCCGCGCTTGACTCCTGGTCCGAGGAAGGTTTTGCGGTCGGAAGGTCAGTCCACTGTCTTCCCCTTCGCATCCTGCGGCCACCCTTCCCCAGCTCTGGAGTGCCCACCACCGATTTGCAAATCCACGTACTGAAAACGGACTGCAGGAAGCTTTCACGGGCAGGCTGTCGAGGGAGCAAAAGTCGTTACCAGATATGCAAATGCCTTATGCTAAACGTGCAAATATAAACCAAAGACTCACTCAGAAGCCAGCTTTTTGAGAGTATTCAGATAAATCATTGTCTTGTTGAGTAAAGAGGAGGAAGGGTCATTTTTAAAAATGTGTTTCAGGGTATGATTTGCACAGTGCATTGCACACGTCTCGAGCGTGCGATCCGTCCCACCCGCTTTGACAGCCGCATGTACCTGTGTAACCCACACTCCTGTTGGTATATTTCTGTCCCCCCGGAAACCCCCTGGTGCCCTTTGCCGTTAATCTGCGTGTTAAGTAAGAAGCAGGCACGAAATTGGTCTCTGTCAAGATGGATGAGCTGTGCCTCCTTTAGAAACATGTATAAATAGCATTTTGTGGTCTGGACTGTTTTTGTGACTGACTTCTATCCCCAAAAAATATATTGAAAAATATGTGGCTCTACCAGTGGCATATTTTCACATGCTTTATTCTTTCAGAGGAATATCTGAAATATAGTTTCGCATCAGTAGTCGTTTTTAAACCTTTTAAATGTTTTGATCACTAAGACCTTAATGCTTAGTGTAATGTCACATGTACTCCAGGGAGCTCTGGTTCTCAAGTTCAGGTTCAGCTGACCAGGGTCAGGCCTTCGTTTACCACTGACTTGCTGTACATCCTGGGTTGTTTGGGCTCCATGTGCCTCAGTCGCCCATCTATAAAGTAGGGATAATTCCAGTCCCTGCCCTCCTGGGATGATTGGGGAATCAAATGAGCATTGTATGGAACGCAGTGCTGAATACCTAATCTTCTAAATAAAGGTCCGAATTCTCAATAAATGTCATCTGTTAGTCTTTTAAGGGAAAAATCACCTAGCTCTTCAAGGGGAAACATTTCTAAGAGTTCATACACTTTGGGGTCAAGTTCAACAAGGTCATTAAGACACTGCGGTGTACACACATCATGTTTGCTACGATGTCCGAAATCGAGTGATTGGAACATTTCATCAGGTGTCTCCAGCAGTACTGTGCCAACCCCCGTGAGACAGGCAGGAAGGATGTTTCGGGAAAGACTCTTCAATTGTTTCCTTATGACGCGGTGTAAGATACATGTGCTACACCCTGTTGCTAAGCCTGAGAATAGCAACGTCTGAAGAAGAGAACCAAATGTTATTTCTTCTCCGGTTCTGGGGAAGCCCTCATCTCTGAGGGAGCCGCTGTCCGCCTCCTCCGCAGTGTACACGTTATGTGCATACGGGGTAAGACTGAGGAGTCACGGGTGCTTTTCCCGTGTGGTCACACAAGCCCAAGAGCAGTGACCCCCGCACCCCCCGGGGTATTTTGCACCATGTTCTGCATCATTCTTAGGGTCAGTTGGTGGTCTCCTTCTGCCAGTCAGACGCAGAGCAAGGCGTGCTGTGGATATTCCTGTAAATCGGAGTGGTTCTTACTGAGGTCAGATACTTGGCTGCAAATCCGTGTGTAGCATCTGATCGGTGAAAACGGTAGTTCTGTTTCTTAAAGTAATGCTGCTTCGTGTCGCCAGGGTTTCACGGGAGGGTGTCCCTGTCCCTTCCCGCCCCCCACCCCCACCAACACGCTGGTTAGAGTAAAAATTGGGAAAATCTCCCTGGAAGGGACTTGGCCATAGATATAAACAGCGCTTAAAACAATATGCTTTTTGACCCAACAGTTCTTCTAACATTTATCCTAAAAAAATGAAGGGTCTGTGAAAAGATTTAGTCACAAAGGTATTCTTTGCATCACAGTCAGAATAGCTAAAAATTTAAAATAAAGCAAGAAGCCAAAATAAGTTACTTATTTTAGTTTACTAATATGCACTGACATAACATAAAAAGTAGATACAATTGTAGTACATAGTGCATGCAGTGAAATATTTTGATGCCTTTAAAAGTGGTGCAGCTGAAAATGTACTAACACGGAGAGGCGGTCACAATATACTAGGTTAAAAACATCTTATAAATCAGAATGTACCCCCAAATTATTAACTTTGACTTTCTGGAGGGATAGGGTTTGGGTTTATTCTTATTTATCACTTATCATTATTTTCTAATTTTCCACCATTTTTAAATTTTGATTGGATTTTTATAAGATGCCTATGAGGCTGAAGCCTTAGGAGGACCAGGGGTGTGTTTGTGGCGTGAAGGCCCCCCAGCGATCCTGCCTTTGGGGCAGTATGAGAAGAGCAGGTTGGCGTCGCCCGGGGGCGCCCCTGCCAGGAGCCCTGGCCCCCGCTGGCCGCGGCTAAGAGCGTGGAAGTCAGAGGAGGCGTAGTACTGAGACTTGGGCCATGCAGCCTAGAAACAGACCCTCTCCACGCCTCGGTTTCCTGTTTTGTCAGGGGACCTGTTCTCTTTTGTCCCCAGAGGCTGGGTTGGCGGGGGAGAGTGGTGGTGAGGGACCATGTCCAGAATGCCCCGTTCACCCACCTGCGGATAAATAATGAAAACGAGCTGTATTTAAATCGATTAATTCCAACGGGCGGTTGGCAGGTGAGGAAACGACTATAAAACGGAGTTCCTTACAAGGTTAAAGGCAGAGTTCCCATAACCCAGCAGTTCACGCCTGGGTGTGTGCACCAGATAAATGGAAACACATGTCCATGGAGACACTTGGACGGTGATGCTCTCACAGCAGCATTATTCATCGGGGCCAAACAGTGGAAACAAGCCAAGGGTCTGGCACCTGAGGAACAGATTTGTTGAAATGTGGTCCACCAGGCCAGTGGACTGTTACTGAGCAATGTAAAGGGATGGCATGCTCATCCATGCGACAGCGTGAATGGCCTTGAGAACTCTGTACTAAGTGTAAGAAGCCAGTCACAGAAGACCCCGTGTTGTGTGATGCTATTTATACAAAGCATCCGGAATAGGCAATTCCATAGAGAAAGTAGGTTGGCGGTTGCCGGGGGGCTGGGCAGGGTTGGGGGGCAGTGGGGGGCTGGAGGCATCAGGGAAATGGGCAGTGGCTGCTAAGGGTACGGGATTGCTTTGGGGATGATGAAAAGGTTCTAAAATTGTGGTAGCGGTTGCACAGTTGTGCAAAGGCTCAAACCGTTAAGTTACACACTTTGAATGAATGGGTTGTATGGTGTGAGTTCTATCTCAGTAAACCAGTGAAAGAGAAAAATGCAGCCAGACATTTTCAGTGGTGAGAAAAATCAAAGAGAACATGTCCTCAAGTGTGAAGCGAAGCTGGAGAAATTCCTGTTTCCGAGGCACGTGGTCACCCTGCGGAAGCATGAGAGGTGGCAGCGCGGAGGGGACGAAGCAAGGATGGCCGGCACGAGGACGCCTGGCACCAGAGGGCTCACACAGTCCCTCCCAGGAGATGAGGGAATCGCTCAAGCTAAACCTGCAGGATTTCTGACGCCCCAGATAACTTGTCTTGAGACAACAGGAGCTTGTCTGGGACAGTCACGGCCTGAGTCAGGGTGGCTTCCTGCCAGCATGTCCGCTGCGCCAGCCTCTGCAGGAGGGGGGGGTCCAGGGACAGGCTGAGGCTGCCCACAGGGCTGACGGCCCAGCTGTGGAAGCCCGGACACGTGGGCATTTTCACTCCGGAGCGTTGCTGTGACAGCAGGGCTCCCAGGCCACCCGGGAAGCCTGTGCAGTTTGCATAGAGGACGCCGGCAGGGGGCAGTCGCCGGTGCAGCAAACATTTGAGACTGTGCAGCGAGCCAGGGGGTTCCTGAGCCACTGGACGAAACGGGAAGTGCCACCTGTCTGCAGCGAACTGGCTCTGAGCAGCTCACCGAGGCCGTTTGGGCTCATTACCCTGGAAGAGACCGGTTAACAGCGAGCATTTTAATAACAGAGTAAAGAAGAAAAACATGACATGGAGTCAGGGCTCTGTTTGCTCACACTTTTTTTTTTTTTAACTGAGCCATCCTGCCACCTGTTGGCAGCTTAGCGGCAGCTCAGCTCGGGCTAGGCATCGAACTGCTGTAGCTCAGAGCTCAGCTTGCACTCTTGAGCGAGCTCTTAACCAACTAAGCCACTCGACCGGCCCTTAGGGCTCTGTTTGCTGATGTCACCTCTGCCCCACCCTTTTTGGGGTCTCCTCTGCACCCCTGGAAGCCTCCTTGGCAAAGCAGGATGATGTCCCACCCCAGTGCAGAGCTGGCATACGACATTGGAGTTTTTCCTCAGCTTTAAGAGCCAAGCCAGATTTCAGAATTACCCACCATTGTGGAGAACATAGATGTTGTCCATAGATGCCAGCACTGATGGCATGGTCTTCTTCTCATGGTTGTCCCTGGCCGTCTCGAGGAGCGAACTAATGCATAATACCCACGGGGGGGAAAAAATGGTTTCCTCTCTCCAAGAGCAAGCTCACATTTTTCACCATCATCACCGCCGTCACATCGGGACTGTCTAGGAATGTGCTGGGAGCCCCGTGTATCATTTTAAATTCTAGCAGCCACATTTTAAAATGTCAAAAGAACCTGGGAAGTAATTTTAATATGCCCAGTATATCTAAACTGCTATTTCAACACGGTAAAGTATCAGAAAGGATTAATGAGAGATTTATGTTCGCCTCCTATACCAAACCTTTGCAATCAGCATGTTACTGCCCACGTGCATCTCCATGCAGACTAGCCACATCTCGAGTGTCCCGTAGCCACGAGGGGCCAGTAGCTACTGTTTTCAACACTGTGGGTCTGGACAACTTGTTGGGGCGGCAGCGGTGTTTGGTCCCTTAGCCTGCCGGATAGCTGTGGAGCGGGGAAGTCAGATGACAACACATTGGGTTTGACGCCACGCCGAGGCAGCATAAGTTAGTCTCCTGCCCAGACCATACATAAGTGACGTTCGCATATGAAACATCCCACTGATAAAGTAACCTAGTCTCATGCCAGGGTCCCCGCAGCAGCTGGGAGCAAGCAACCACGAGTGCTTGGAGGCATGCTTGCCTCGGTGCGCCGTGGAGCAGGTGTCCCGGGCCTCAGGCCTGGCTTTGCCTCACGATCGCCTGTGGGCCTTGTGGAGCTCTGGTTCTGAGCCCTGGCTGCAGCCTCTGCCCCGGCCCCTGGAAGCAGATGCTCCCAGCCGAGCTTGGTCCCTGGCGTTTTGTCGAGTCCCCCTCCCCTCACAAGGCGTTCCCACTGTGCGCCCCAGGTCCCCAACCTCTGCTCTGCCTGCTGGGCCTCTCCTGACCGAGCCTCTCACCTGGGGCGGGTTCTGCCCCCAAGGGACATGTGGCCATGTCCGGAGACATTTTGGGTTTGTCACAGCCTAGGGAGGGGGACATGACTGGCATCTAGTGGGCAGGGGCCAAGGGTGCTGCCAGACAGCCCCCACGACAAAGAATCATCCAGAACAAGACATCACTAGTTCCAGGTTTAGGACGCTGGCCCTGAAGTGGTGGTTCTCAAACTTGAGTGGGTGTTGGGGTCCCGTGGGGGAGTTTGCCTTCCTAACAAGTTGCCGGGCTAGGCTGGTGCTGCGGGGCCAGGGGACGGCAGTTCTAGGACAGTCCCTGGCTGTTTGGTAGAATCGCCCGGAAGCTGTAAAACTGCCAGGGTCAGGTCCCCCCAAGAGGTCACGATCGGACGGAGGTGAGGGCTGCCCTTGGAGGGATTTCCCGAGTTCCCCAGGTGGTTGGGACAGGGAGTGAGGTCTAGAAGCTTTGCCTGACACCCACGGAATTGAAGTGGGGGGAGGCTGTGCAAAGAGCCCACGTCCAGAAAGCAGCTGCACGAGTGGGTGACACGCAGCCCTCAGCTGGCTAAGAAACCGCAGGAAAGTGCCTGCAGCCCTCACAGAGATGGCCTGGGGGCCTCTGTCAGCCTTAACCACTCTCCCTGGATAAATCAACCTGCCTTTGAGAGCAGGCCGAGCGGGTGTGAAGCGGACAGCAAAGCTATGGGGCTGGCTGTGGTTTCTATAACACTTGTCCCTATGGGGCCCTCTCAGGCCGTGTCACCTGCTTTTGCCTATCAGAGCAGTCCAGTGGGATGGTATTAAGAATTCTGCCTCTGCAGAGAACCTGGGTTTCAATGCTGACTCCCCTGCTTACCAGCTGTGTGGCTTTGGGCAAGTCCTGTAGCCTCTGCCGACCTCGGCGTCCACGTCCGTCCCCTGGAGATGAGATTGTCCGCTCCATACGGCCGCCCTGAGCGCCTTGTGTGACAGCTGAGTCAGTGAGTGTTATGCTTCGTTGCTGGCTTCCTGTGCCTACCTTCTCCTGGATGTCTGCCCCCTCCTGTTTTGGGAACCTGCTTCTACCTGATCGCCTTCCCGAGGCCAGGGGCCTGCGTCACATCCCAGGCCTGGACCAGTGTCCGTCCCTACAGACAGACCTTCAGATGTCAACTGCCTGTCCCCTGGCCTTGGGAGGGTGGTCCATGTCTCAGGCTGTCCCAAGACCGTGCCCATCAATGCCATCTGCCTGGACTCGGAGTTCTGTGTGGCCACTGCTCTCCTGGGCCAGCAGAGCCTCGCCCCCTCTATATGCCTCCCCAAAAGCTGGCGACCACCAGCTTCATACCCAGCCCTTTCCCCAAACACAGACCTGCTAAGACAGCTCCTGGCTGGCCTGGTGTTGCACGCATCTGCTGACCCATTTCCAGAAAAGTCAGAGCGGCCAGCCTCGCGACCTGACTGAAGAAGTCGCTCCCGTGGGAGCCTGAAGAAGTCGTTGGCTTCCCAGAAACAGCCAGCCCATGATGTCTGACTTCCAGACAGTCCTTTAGAGACTGCCCTCCTTCTCGTCAAAAAGCCAGTGACAGTTTTCATTAGAGGTTTGTCCTGCTGTCCTTGATCACAGGTCCTTTCCAAGCTAGTCCTTCCACACCAGCTGCCCGCAGAGGGAGCAGCTGGGTGGTGGCTGACCCCAGTGAGAAACCAAGGATGCTTGGCAGGTTTGGGTGACAGGGCAGTGCCCGTCACGTAGCTGCCCCTAACCTAGTGTCCTGTGCGAAGGGGAAGCTTGGGAAGACCCCCGGGCAGCCCCTCGTAGCTTGAATGCCTGCAGCCCTCTCCTCCCTTTTTCCCCAGTTATAGTCAGGTATCGGGGGTTCACACATGTCTTCGGTGTGAGTTAGACTGAATGAAGCTGCCATCTAAGAGACTTCTCTGACCTTCCATCTAATCACTCTAAAGGTAGTTCTTCAGAATGGGACTTTATCAGCGAGTGAATGGGTGAGTGGCACAGACACCGAGGTGTTAACTCCCGCCAGGCCCTCTAGGAAGTCAGTGATCGGATTTGATCTGGCGCACACTGGCTGTCCAAACTCAGCCATTTCAGATTCCTTTTGAAAATCAAAAGAGGCCATTTGCTCTTACTAAATAAATAGTAGTCTGCATAAAACCTAACCCATAAATACAGTAGGTACGTCTGAACCACAGTGAGCCAAAATAGACATGTGGACATCTTGTGAAAATGTCACTGAATTAGTTGAACGGTGACCAAAAATTGCTTTGATGCACAGCACTCCCTCAGATGAGTTTTTTGGTTTTTGCCTTTTGGGTGTTGTTTTTTTTTTAGCTGAGCCATCCTGCCACCTGTTGGCAGCTCAGCTCGGGCTGGGCATCGACCTGCTGTTGCTCAGAGCTCAGCTCGCACTCTTGAGCGAGCTCTTAACCAACTGAGCCACTTGGCTGGCCCTTAGATGAGATTTTTATTTACAAGTCCCGTTTTCATGTACCTAACAGTCATCTGTGGCATGAACGGGAAAGATTTGAGTGTCAGTGGGAGGCAAATGCAAACGACCTGCTTAGTATGTGACTTCACTTCTGTGAACCATCCAGAAAAGGCCAACCTAAGAGACCAAAAGAGATGAGGGTGGTTTGGGTGTGGAAATGAGGATGCCTGCAGGTGGACACAAGGGAACTTTCGGGGGTGCCACAGATATTCCAAAACCTAATTATGGTGTTGGTTGCACAGCTCTGTCGATTTACAAGAAATCCTTGAATTGTACACTAAAGGCAGGTGAATTTTATGGTATGTAAATGATACCTCAATAAAGCCATTAGGAAAACAAAGGGACTTAGTACCAGCCACCCCCACCCCAGGGGCTCCTGGTTTATCAACAAAACTGAAGAAAACACAAGACAAAAAGAGGCAACCTCAATGGGGGTGGAAGCCACAAAGGGCCCCCGCTGCAGTTGTCATAGTGAGGACGAGGAAAGGGGGCCCAGGTCTCTTCTCCTTGATTTTCAAAGGCTTTGGGTGTATATGGAACCCGCTGGGGCCTCTCCGTGCTGGAAATGGCCTTTAGTCCCCTGCACGGACCCCCAGGAGGAAGGAACCCTTCTCCCCTGGCTGCCACACCAGGCCTGTCACCTCCTGCTCGCCCCAGACCTTGGAAATGCCCCGCGTCTCTGACTGGTTCCCAGGAACCCTGACAGTGGGAAGAGCCCTGCAAATTGCCGGGTGTGTCATAAGATACCGCCATTGGTTGTGGATTTGAAAGCTTGTGTTGGGGTAAATGGCTTAGAAGCTGAAATTTATTTGGAGAAAAAAAACGTTCAGAGGAACCTTGAGGGAAAAACGCGGCACAGGAAGTTAGAACATGGCGGGATGGTGACGTCCACACACAGGCCTTGGGACCGTGGAAAGACCCCACCTTGTCAGTGGGCCTCCTTCACCCGTCCCCCTCAGTAAGGTCTAGAAAATGAAAAGGAATTGTTTTCACAGTCAGGAGACTATATATTTTTTTTCTTTAAATCTTGAGAACATCTATTTCCTGATTGTCTCCCTCTCTCCCTCCCTCCCTCCCTCCCTCCCCCTCCCTCTCTCTCCCTCCCCCCTCCCTCCCTCCCTCCCTCCCTCCCTCTCTCCCTCCCTCTTCCCTCTCTCCCTCCCTCTCTCCCTCTCTCCCTCCCCCCTCCTTCCCTCTCTCTCTCTCCCTCCCTCCCTCCCTCCCTCCCTCCCCCTCCCTCTCTCCCTCCCTCCCTCCCTCCCTCCCTGCCGCCCTCCCTCCCTCCCCCTCTCTCTCTCTCTCTCCCTCTCCTCATTATGTATTTCTCTTAAAGCATTATTTTTACGGGCATCACGATAAGGAGCGAGCCGTCGTTTAATCACCCACCTTTGGCCAGTGGAATAACCAACACTGGAAGAGTGCTGCAGTGAGCACTTCATGTGCTCATCTTCGAGGGGCTCAGGACAAGCTGTTTTCCAAGGATAGATTCCTAGAAGGAGCCTAACTAGATCAAAGTTGTGGACTTTTTGAGGAATTTAATTAGTGACATTGCCATGCTCTCCAGAAAGGCAGCTCTGCACCACTGACCTCGGATCCTGTGGTCACATCTGACCGCCTCTCCTGCCCGCTGGTCAGATTGCCACATGGGGTAGCATAGCCACAGGGTCTAAGGAGTGGGCGCGGCTGTCTTTGGGGACCCACATTATTCTGCCCTCCAGACGTCAAACCCCCACCACGGTCACGGTCCTGCCTGCCTGTGTCTCTCCGTCCAGGTGTGCTGCTTGTGGGCACATCTCCGTCTGGGGTGCCGGTGGAGCCGTGTGTTAGAAGGAAGGCCATGTAGAACCCATGAGCAGAAGGCCCGAGGCTGGAAAGAGGGTGCCGGCCAGGGAGCTGGTCAAACTCTGCCAGCCTCAACTTGCTTATTTCTAAAGAAAAGAATAACAATCCTTGCCCTGCCTTGCCACTGGATTGTTACCAAACTAGCTAATGAGGAATGCCTAGGGGTGCACTTCGGAACCATACGACATTTAAAATTTTCCCACTCTGTATGTCACATTTTTATACCTATAGCGCGACTTAAGCATTTCTCTTTGTGTCAAGATTGGGGTAAAATGTTGACCAGTTGCTCGGCAGAGGCCACACCTTTTGGTCAAAAGCCACCAAGTCATTCGTGAGAGCTCCAGTCAGGATGCATGACTTCTGCCTCAAAATAACTGGTGAAAAAACGTGCATGGTAGAAAATGCCATGTTTCTGTCTGCTTCAAGTTCTGCAGTTTTTTGGCAGGGCAATTATCTGTATAAAATACTTTTTTTTTCTTTTAAGTAGAATCCTGTTGCTAATGAAGCCATATTTTGGACATGAAATTGTTACAAAGGAGAAAAAAATGTCATTACCCAGAAAAGCAGCAATGGCTCACGCATTTGATGGTCTAAATAGAATATTCCTCTTTTAGGGGAGATGAAAGCGGTCCCCTCACATCAGCCTCTGAAATTATTTTAGAATTGAGTTTTAATCCCTGGACCGCGGAAGGGAGATGGAACCCTAACACACAGGTTCCAGGCCTGGGAAGCCAAACCCGAGATTTAGAGACGGGCTGTGTGGGAGAGCCCGCTTCGTCAGTAACCCAAAAGAAATGTGAAAAAAAGAGGTGTTTGAATGTTGGTAAAAGGCAGCTTGAAAGGTAAGGCTTCCTTCCTGCCGGCTCCCCCGCGCCCTTTTTCCCTGATCACATTTGCTAGATGTCCATTTCTGTAAGTTTTCCCTCTAGAACAAACCTATCATTTTTCACCACAGGATATTTACAGCTTCAATCAGTGCCAAATTCAATTGGCTTCTGATCTCATCGCTGGAAGTTATAGATGCAGATATTATTTGCACTGCGGTTAATTATGGGGCAATCAAACTTTGGCTTTTCCACTGTAATTTCCTCTGCCAGCTAATTTAATTAATCACCCCCAGCTCAGCTCTTCCAGCTGCGACCAGCAGGGTCATTAATTAGGCATGTGGCAGTGGCCCGGCCAGGTCCTGCTCCCAGGCTGCTGCCCATTTGATCTCCGGGAGGGAGAGCTTTTGCTAAGCGCCCAGGATTAGGGGTGGGTGGGGGAGCACGGCTCCGGCCCCTCCAGAAGGAAGATGTCCCCCAAGAGGCCTCTCCAGGGCCAATAACTTACCTGCAGTGGTGACTGGTTTATGAGGGCCCTGTGGATTCACTGAACAATCAGCCAGTGCATCCCCAGTAATGCAGATGTCAGGCTGGAGAGCTGAGTGTGTTCCGTGTGGCTGCCGTGGCTCACCGTGTGGTCATGCACCTGAAGGCTGCCTTTCGTTACAGGATTCTTGTAGCATTGTGTCCTAAGGAAGTGACTTTTTTGGTCTGCACCCATCAGAATGAGGCCGGAATACTTCAGGTTGCTTTCCTCCGAAGAGCCTGTTTTCAAGCAGTTACCAGCTTACCTTTGTTGCATAGAAAATACCCATTACTAAGAAATTACCATTGAAATTCCATACGTGTGTGTGTGTGTGTGTACACGAATACCTAGAGAAATGATCACCCAAATTGGGGAGGTTTTGTTATGATTATTCTTAAATAGAATTTCTGTTCTTAATATGTAGAGTTATTTTAACTTAATATATTTCATGGGGGCCAGCCGAGTGGCGCAGTGGTTAAGCGCTGGCTTGGGACTCCAGCGGCCCCAGTTCGGGTCCCACAGATGAGGGTCAATGACACTGCCCTCAAAAAAAAAAGTTTATATATATATTTCATGGGATGATATTTGTGGATACTTTAAAGAAACTGCATATTAAGTCTGATTTTTTTTTTTCCGCAAAAGGATAAATTGACGAACAGGTGTTTTCAAGAGCTGTAATAAATCATTCTAGAACAAGGAATGCCTCTTCTGAGATCCTATCCAGTGCCCTGCCCTCAATTAAATGAATCAAAGAGATAAATGTGAACGTGTGTACACGCACACACACAGACGTGCACACACACAGGCAGGCACACACATACACAGTTGCACACACACGTGTGTGCACAGGCACACACACAGGTTCTAGTGGGAAGGGAACAGGCCAACCAGCTCAGTAATTAAAGGGATAATAAGGATGCATTGTGTGCAGGTGGAAAAGCACATACCAGAGCATGCACGAAGTCAAGGGCTGGAAGCACCCCCACCATAAAGCCCCATGGCCTGTAAACGCCAGATTTCCCTCCTGCCGGCAGTGGGGCTGCGGAGGGCCCGGTAATGGCTCCATCCAGAGCTCAGTGGCTCAGTTTAGCAGTGCCTTCCTGAACCGGGGAGGGGGGGGTCTGCTCAGCGCCTCCAACTTACACAAGTGTCTTCAGTCTTGATGGCCAGCCCGTGACTCGCTGGCATATTAAAATTTAAATGCACAGTACAGTCACTCTTTTCACTCTGAAAGAGTCCTTCTGGAATGAATTGTAAGTGGAGGTTTTCTCTAACATTTGTACTTTGCTGTTGGGAATATGGGAGATTCTTGAGCATTGCAGAGCAACCATAATGCAAAGGACTTCTATGTATTTATTTCTATTCTCAAAAAAATAAAAAACGTAGCAGTCAAAAAAATACATGCTTTTTTTTCTAGAGAAACCTCAATGTTGGATTTAAACAATTGGAACCCCTGAAAGCAATCTGCCTCTCGCCATTCCTGACTTAGATAACAATTGTAAGGATATGTTTACACAATTCCCTGACTGCCTGCACCAGCCTATGCAAATGCGGGGCGGGGGGGCGGGGGGAACGCTTGATTTGGGGGGATGCTTTGTGAAGTAAAGTGCCGATCAGAAAGTTCTTTCATTCCTGCAGCTCCCCCACCTGTGTGGAGGGTCTGTTTGGCGGGGGAGCGCTTGGCCAGGCTTCAGTGTCTGTAATGCTGGCCTCAGTTTCCCCACCCGTAGAACAACAGCCCCCATGCATCCCAGAGGCTGGGCATGCTCACTCGTGACAGCCTTTTTTTTTTTTTTTTTTTTTTTTTTTTATTTCTCCCTGCCTAGTTTCCTGACAGCCGATACTGTCCATAAAAAGAAATAAATACAGCCCTAAAGAGAGCTGGGGGTGGGGGGACAGGTGCTGCTAGAAGAGGGCTGGCCGCCTGGCTGTGACCAGGCCCCTGTACAGCCCCTGAGGGCACCCTGTGGTTTTCCAGGCCTGGGGAGCTCCCCTGCTCCATGGGCCACCCCAGGAGGTGTCCCCGCCGGCTTCCTTTGTGGGGGTTTGCCAGCCCTCGGAAGGGAGCTCCTGGTGGGGACAATGGCTGTCCGTCAGGGATAACAAACCCCGAGTTCTGGCCTTGGGTTCACTGGGCCCCATGGGGTGAGGTGATGGCCAGACCCTGATCCCAGTTGTCATTTCTCTGCGTCTTCTGCAGCCTTGGAGCAGGAGAGGGGCCATTCCATTCACTGCGACTTTAAAACCTACCCTGTCTCCCCCTTTTTTCCTCCTGCTTAGAAACCCCCGCTCTGACAGTCCGAATGTTGGAAATAACTGGATTCTGAATTCTAATTCATCTGTAAAGCATTTGGTGATTAAATTAGCCTAATATTATTTCTTTTTTTTTCTTTTTTTTTTTTTTTTTTTGAGGGCAGTGTCACTGGCCCTCATCTGTGCGACCGAACCGGGACCGCTGGCTTCCCAAGCCAGCGCTTAACCACCGCGCCACTCGGCCAGCCCTAGATATTATTTGTTTGTTAGATGGCTGCATAATTTCACCCTGATTGCATTTCAGGGGCACTAACGCACCCCCCAATTTACTATTGATGTGAAATCCTCAGAAGGTGAGGCAGAGCTGTCTGCCTTCTTCAGCCTGTTTTCCCAGGTTAAAAGTTAAGCTGATTTATGCTCTCAGGATCTCTCCTCCCTGCTCAAGTAGGGTTGCTCAGTGTATATTACTCTTTACAAAGAGCAGGAGAAGAAAGCTATTATTTTATGTAATTTTGAGTCTTCTTTTTTTATTCAAAAACCAAGGTATACTGACCTGAGACTCTGTGGGCCCTTTTCTTGTAGGTTGCATGATTTTTTTTTTTAATAGTTGGAAATTTTATCATAGAAAAAAATTGTCACTCATCAATAGACCTTATTATAAGTGTAAATACAGTGCAAAATGTTTTTAATATCCCTCAGCTGCAATTTCAGCTAGGGCACCCTGAACTCTTTTTTTATGGAGCCGGTGAAATTCCTGGTCAGGAATAAGGGAGTAGGGAAATGCAGAGACCCAGAGTTACACCTAAAGAGGCCTCGTCTGCCGCTCATTCTTCGCCTCCTTTCTTTATTCCTTGGCGTGAATTTCATTTCTTAAAGTATGTGCCCCTCCCTTCCCCTCCCCCACCGGTGCCCGCCTCCCTCCAAAAATCTGCAAATAAAATTCGCGGCTCCCTCTCTGGTTCAGTAGCTGGAAACAGCTGGTGGGTTTTGTGTAGCAGCAGAACAGTGGGGGAAGAAAAGTTTTGGCAAACACTGGGGAAACCCAGGACAGAGGAGGTAGGTAAACTCAGGAAACTGTTTTCATGAGTAAATGAAGGAAACAAAGGCAGCTCAGCAGGAGCAGAAGGGACACACACTCCCTCTGAATAGCTCCCTAAAAACGGGGCTGAAAAGGAAGAAGGCCCGTGTGCTTCTGGGAATCCAATAAATTGATTCAGGAAGTGAGAGTCTGTCCCGGCTAATGGAGCCCTGATTGACAGCACTCCCCATTATGGAGCCCATCAGGGGACTGGGCATTCAGAGCTATTGAGGGGCGAGGCGGGAGTGAGGGAGTGAGGGGAACAAGCCCAAGGCGGGGCATGTTCCCTGAAAGAGCCGCGCACCCCACGGCCCCCCTCCAAGGAGAGAGAATGTCACCATCCAGGAGCGCGTACCTTTCACACTGTCACACATCCTGCTGTGTGTCTCCTGAATCTACCCACACACACTGGCTTCCTGAGGGAGCTGCCCCTGCCCCAGCATGCCTGCTGCCATGATGGGTGTAGGGTCGGACCCCAAAGCACACTTCTCCAGGCGTGGCCACGCCACAGCTCGTGCCCACCTGGGACTGCTCTGATGTTCTGGACGGGGATCTGTCCCCCTGAACGTGATAACACACTCACTGTCATTTTTAGAAACTTTTGTATGGACATGTGATGCTGTGGGGAGTTTAAGGCCAGTTCCAGGGGCTTTCTTTGTCCGTGAAGGACCAAATCAGGACTCATGGCTTCAGTTAACCGAGGTCGATGACTCATTCCACAAGATCCAGAATGGGCTCTGGCGGGAGGTGGTAGACCAGTCACCCCGATGGGGAGGGGACAGTAAGACTGTCCTCTGTGGTTAAGAACCCCACAGTGAGGTGGGATTGTAATGGTGGCACTAATCTTCTATTTTGAGGTCCACATCCAATCTCAACACAAGATTGAGTGCCACCATTACAATCCCCCGTGTCTTATCACCCTCCACCTGCTCTCAAGTGTGAAGGGGGGGCCCTGAGGGCGGGTCCACCTTCACAGAAGGAGAGCGGCCTGATGTGGCACGTCAGATTAAACATCAGTGCCCAGCTCAGGCCATGGCTAGGGAAGGGGTACGAGACACACTCGGTGTCCCCTAGCCTGAGGGACATGTTCACAAGGGCCTGGTTCTCTAGTTTGTTGATGTGCTGACCTGACAAGACTGCCCCCCTCTGGGGCAAGAGAGATCCTCAGTCTCCATGACGGTCACCCCAGGACCTCCAGTGATGCTCCCTCTCCTGGTTCCGAGCTTTTTCAGGGCTCCACAAGTGGGGTAGGGATGGGGGACAGGTCCTGCACCCTCCCAAGTTCAGTGGCTGGGAGCCTGTGAATTAATCTGACAACAGACAGATGAACAGGGGACAAGACATATACAGAGGGTGCCAAAAAAATATATACACAGGGCCAGCCAAGTGGCACGTTGGTTAAGAGTTGGCTTAGCTTGGGACTCTAGGTCTGAGCAGCAGGGACCCGGTTTGGATCCCACGTGAGAGCCAGTGATGCTGCGCCCTCTACAGCTAAGATGGTGAACAACAGGTTGACCTGGAGCTGGGCTGCCATGAGTCGCCAGCGATGGTGTAGGGCTGCATAAGCTACCTGGAGCGGCCGGCAGCCAGCGTGAGCTGCCAAGAGCCGCCGTGAGCGGCCGTCCAGTGGCCAACAACCGATCTGCCTCACCCGGGAAGAGCGCAATGATGATACCAACATGGGCCAGTGAAGCGACGTCCTCCACAAGTAGACTGAAGAACAAAAGGACAGCAACTTGCCTGTTCCCCTTCCCTGATTCCCCAACGCTGTTCACCTCCCCCAATTCCCCAATAAAAAAAAAAAAATCTTAAAAAAAAAAAGTGCACACATTTTAAGAAAGGAGAAAACTGAACAAATTGTAACACTCGATACACACCGTTAACAAAAGGTGTCATGTGTAACTTCTGCAATTACAAGAGGTGCTCAAAGTGGTGACCATCAGCATCCAGACACCTCTGATTACGGCGAACTCCTACTTGAGCCTAGATAACATCGCTTCAAATGTGTATACACTTTTTTGGCACCCCAGGTATATTTCTTAACTTTCCATTTTATGTGCCCGGGAGCATCAGAGAAAGAAGTGAACACCGAAAGGGTGGTGAGACTTGACAGCTCGTATAGCTGCAGCACAGGGAAAGGCTGGGGACACAGGCCATTACGGGAGAACATAAACAGGCCCATGGGAGGATAGATGGGAGACAGTAGCTTGTGACAACGTGTGTCTGGGTGTGGTCCCGACTTCTCTTCCCTGAGGTAACTGCCGATGGTCCCTGGTTGATGAAACTCCCAGGGAGGGAGTTTATGACGATTGAGTTCTACGTTACGGAAAACCTGTTTGCAGGCAGGTCAGGGCTGTCCGGAGGCAGCGCCTCCTGCATCTGATGAGCTGCATGGGCCGCTGGGTGTCCTGGGACACTGAAGTCCCTAGTAACCTTCCTGAGTGGGTCCACGTGTGTTTTCACTTCGAAGTTGGCCACAGACGTTCCGTCTTCCGTGTTTGAGGGTGTCGCGTGCGTACCGAAAGACAGGCAGGTGGCTCCAGCTCTGCTGGAAAATGGAGAGGCCACTGAGCAACCAGCACGCGTGGCTTTGGGCTCTGGTGCTACCATGCTCTGCAGCCACATCCGACTCATCATGCGCTTCTGGAGCTCTGGTTAGCTGGCTGGCATTTCCAAAAAGGCCGCCGTAACCGCTGAGTTAGTGGGTGGCAGGTCCAGCCTGCGGCTGATGCCTCTGCGAGTCAGTGACTCTCAACCGATCTGCATACCGCCGCCGCTCCCCGCGTCTGTGGTGTGTTCTTCAGCTGCAGGAACGTGTGTGCACTTCTCATCTGGGTTTACCCACAGTCTCAATTTCGTAAATTCAATCCAGGGCTGTCCACGTAGTAAAGACCCAGAGAACGTGGGTCCCCTGTGTTACTCAGTGTGTTTTGTTCCGTGAATTATGCCAGTGTAGGCCACCAGTTGGGTCCTTTCCCCATTGTGATGCGTTTATCCACCTACCTGTACTCACCTGCAGCCCAGACCTGACGCAGCGTGGCGCCTAGCTCCTAGTGAGTGCGCAATTGATATTTCTTGAAAGACTGAATGCTTAATAGGGCATCAGATGATGATGGTAATCGAACCAAATTCAAAGAACTCACTTCAACTAAGAGGAAAGGAAACTGATGTTTCAGAGTACAGAGGTGGAAGGGACGTCGACCCCCGCCCCTGGGAGGAGAGGGAAGGAAGCAGCAAGTGTCCTGCAGGGACGGGGCAAGCCCAGGTGGCGTGTTTCCACACGGCTGACTTTCTCGAAGAGCTTCCACTTCTGTGAAAACATGCAGAATGAAAGGCAGCCCAGACCATTGCTTTCAGGCAGCTTCCTGGGCAGATCTGCACGTTTCCTCTCTCTTCCAAAAAGGGAGGAATAACCTCTGTGCCTCTCGGTGGCCCAGTCTCCAGGACACCGAGTCTTCAAGCAGAGGTACCTTCCAGTGACTGGGGACAGGCGAGCGCCTGCTAGGTTGCAGATACTAGCAGAAGAGCGTGTGGTGATTAACATAGTGACGCCAGGAAACCACAGCTTCCCTGATGGCCTCTATCTGGAGGAGACACTGGAAGTCCCAATGAATCTTGCTCCTTAGAGATTTCACACTCAAGTCCTTGTTTACCACTGGAGAACAAAGAGAAGTTTGCACAGAAGAAAAGGGAGGTTGTATAACCATGAAAGGCCTCTGAAAATTAGATTCCTGTACAGTCAGCATTAATATGCTGCTTTTCAAACATGTAAATGGGGGATTGAATTGCAAGAATGTCAGCAATAAAGAGTGCATTCGTGGAGGGCTAGGGGTGATAACCCAATTGGCGTCCAGGCCTTCTGAATGGCTGACGCGGCCTAATTGACATATAACGCCCTATAAATTTATTAGCAGGCCTCGCCTCTCATTGGTGGACTTTCTACTGTTAACCACCAAGAAATTACCAATTTTCAGGAGTTAGTCACTCAAGTCGCACTCTAAGTAGGTTAAAAAAGAAAAAAGAAAAATCCATGCTGCCCATGGTATAAATCAGGCTTGTGCGTCTAGGCAGCTGTCCAGCTGCAAACAAGCCACTCGGATGGGGACGTGGGGGGCAAGTGGAGTTGACCAGGAAGCCCCCCGCCTCTCCTCACCCCTGCTCCCCACTCCCTCCAGCTCTGCATGAAGACCACTGGGCAGTTGCTTACCCATCTGCCAGCCCCTGGGCTCCAGCTGCCCGGGCCACCGATGGACTGGGTAGGAATTGCAGTTATGTGGCCGTTCACGTCCAGGCTTTGAAGTTCTTAAGCTACATTCAACCCTCGGGCGTATCTCGCAAAGAGGACACCTCCGCCCTCTTATTTCAAGAGCATAATAGAAATATTCAGGAGCAGACATAATTATTCCAATTACTTCTCTCTGGTGTTTGAGACACACTCAAGAGTCACAAATTAGAAAATAATATTCACATGTTTCTTCTAATTGGTAACAGATTAAAGGCATTTTATCTTTTTAAATAATTTCCAAATGTGCCCCAAAGAGACTCGGGAGGAACGGGAGGGAGGCATGGAAAAAGAAACCCTCTCGGGCTGCAGGAGGCCCCGTTGGGCCCAGACTCGGTGCGGTGAATGCGCTGGAGGCCCCTCGCCTGCAGCGTGTTTTCAATTGTTCAGATTTGTGTCCCTTTCATCACTTGTTTCCTATTGAAAGCTGGCAGAGATGAGGCTTCCCATTTTCTTACTGACCAACTTGTAAACTGAAGCCTCACTTACAAATATATTGGCGAACACTTTTTTTGATTCCTGCACACTCTCCCTTCAGCCGCACGCACACGTGCACACACACACTTGCGTATCTGCTCATTTTTACGTCCCATCTACTCCCAGACGTGAATTGCAAGTCATTGGTGCCTCCGTGCACCCTGGGATTTTGGAGAGACAGAGATGGAGGCTGCAGTGGCTGTAGGTTCCCCAGTGTCCCACACTGTCCTTCAAAGCCCGATGTCACATTCCTCTAAATTACAGGGGCCCTGGTCACATATCCATTTGGATAACAGAGTTTGGTTTTATCAAATACAGTAAAACCTTGGATGGCGAGTCACTTGGTTTGCAAGTGTTCCCCAAGACAAGCACACATTTCTAATACATTGTAACTTGGTAAGCGAGCGATATCCTGCAATACAAGTAATTTGTTTCTGGAACAAACTGTGCCCACAAACCATGGTATTACTATATTGTTTTAAAAATCGGTGGCTTCTAGTCTGGAAAGCGTTTTGGCAGTCTCTTAGTACACTAAGTGTACAGGTCCCGTATGACATGGCAGCTGCACTCCCGGGCACCTCTCCCAGGGAAAGAGAAACTCAGTTCACACAAAATCTTGTTTACCAAGGTTCACAGCAGTTGTATTACAATGGCCCAAAACAGGAACGAACCCAGATGTCCTCCAGTGGGGGGCTGGTTAAACAAGCTGCGGCCCATCCATGGCACAGAATTCTAAGCGATGGAAAGGAATGGACTACTGGCACACACAGCAGCTTCAGGCTAGGTTCAGGGAAGAAGCCGGCCCCCAAAGACCACAGGCCGTACGTGTCTGGTGCAGAACATTCTTGAAATGACCAAATTACAGAGATGGACAAGCAGTGGTTGCCCGGGGTTGGGGATGGAGAGAATGGACAGGGAGGTGGGTGCGGTTACTAAGGGGGGGCACTTGTGATGACTGTGCGGTTTCCTGACTGTGCTGGTGGGGAAGGGAACCGAATGTGAGAAGATTGCATGGGACACACACAAGTCCAAGTGACTGTGAGTCCACCTGGGGACATCAGACCGAGATGGGTGGGTTGCATCAACATCAAGGTATCTTGATTGCCATGTTGTGCTGTAGTTTCTCAAGATGTTACCCTCGGGGGGAACTAGGGAAGGGGCATGTGCGACTGCTCTGTATTATTTCCTTGAAGTACATGCGAGTCTACAGTGATTTCAAAATTTAAGTAAGAAATAAATAAAGCCAAGTGAACGGTGACTGTAATAAAAAGAATCAGGACTCCATAGGGAAATGGCTCACTCCAGACCTGAGAACATACAGGGCGGGCCCGGAACGTGCCGTCAGGCCAGAGAACACGAAGCGAGCGTGATGGGGCAGGTGACCCAGGAGGCTCCGCCGGTCAAACCGAGCAGTATGAGCATCAAAAAGATGCTACTTGTTGGTAATCGATTACATGACACGTTTAATTTTTTTTTTTAAGCCTGTGGGTCTACAGTGATACTCCTAAAAGGGGGGTGGGGGCGGTGTACTCTTTACAGAAAATGCCAACTAATAAACCCTGGAGGAATGAGAGGGACGCATATGATAATGCAGTAATTGACTGAGCAGGGATGTCACCCAACTGCAGCGCTTGGGGAAGGGTCTCGGGAACAGGAGACTCAGTGTCTCAAGGGATCAGCCCTCAGATCACTCGTCAGTTATAAAGGGGAGAAGGTTCTGGACCAAGGGCGGGGTTTGGGGGCCACTGCCTTAACCATGTGCTCAGACTCGGGAGCAGCACCGCCAGTCTGTTGTGATGTGGGGAAAGCACGTGGTCCCTTGTAATTTTCTCATCAAAAATCTGTGACCCGCATTGAATCAGACCAGATGTGATTGGGGGACATTCTACAATAGAAACAACGTGGACTCCTCAAAGTTTCTATGTAATGAAAGACCAGAAAGCGCGTGGTCCTTAGGGAGGGTGTTAGATTAATGAAAATAAAAGAGAGGGATGACCAAATGTAACGCGTCCCCACTAGAGTGACTCTTGGGTTAGAAGAAAAATTCAGCTCTAGAGGATATTTGGGGATCGGATGGGGAAAACTGAACATGACCCACATATTATTGATAATAAATGACAGTAATTTTAAGTTCCTTGGGTATGGGTCATCAAGATGTGAGAATCGGGCCGGCAGAGTGGCGCGGCGGTTAAGCGCTGGCTTGGGAAGCCAGTGGCCCCGGTTCCGGTTCCGGTTCCACATGTGAGGGCCAGCGACACTGCCCTCAAAAAATAAAAAAAATTTAAAACAAGATATGAGAATCACACAGTGGTGTCTATAAGGGAACAAGAGAGCCCTCAAGTCTGGATTATTTTTTTTAATTGTGGTAAAATATGTATAACATAACATTTACCATTTTTGTCAATTTTAAGTGTAGAGTTCAGCAGCATGAGGTACATTCACACTGTTGTGCTGCCATCACCTCCCCAAACTAAAACTCTGCCCATGAAACACTAACCCCCATGCCCCTCCCCCAGCCCCTAGCACCCCCATTGTACTTCCTGTCGCTATGAACTTGACTCCTCTGGGGGCCGAAGAGGAATCATGCCGTACTGGTCGTTTTGTGACTGGTGGTTTCACTTAGCGCAGTGTCCTGAGTTCCATGCATATTGTAGCCCGTTCAGACGGCCTTTCTTTGTAAGGCCGAGTCATATTTCGTCATCTAGATGTGCCACATGGTGTTTATCGGTGCATGTGTGGATGGACTCGTGGGCTGCTTCCGTGCTTTAGCTGTTGTGATGATGCTGCTGTGAACACATACCTGTTCAGTAACCGGCTTTCAGTTCTGGCTGTATCCCCCGGAGCAGAATTGCTGGGCCACACAGTAATTCTGTTTCATTTTTTGTTTTGTTGTTTTTTGTTTGTTTGTTTTGTTTTGTTTAGCTTAGCCATCCTGCCACCTGTTGGCAACTCAACAGCAATTCAGCTCAGGCTGGCATCGAACCGCCGTTGCTCAGAGCTCAGCTCACACTCTTGAGTGAGCTCTTAACCACTGAGCCACTGGGCGGGCCCTTCTGTTTCATTTTTTGAGGAACCTTCCTACTGTTTTTCCCAGACTCTAGATTGTTGACATGTTTAAGTAGTGAGTGTTGGCTTTCAGTGGAATCTTTTCTAGAAGCCTATTTTAAAGGCCCTCCCACACCCTAATGCCTGAGGGTAGAGAGGAACCCTCTCCCCAGCGGCTGGGAGCAGGGTGGGCAGGGCCCCCTGCGGGGAGGGGCTGCTGCGTGGGTGGGGCTTCCCAGGTCAGGCAGTTTTAAGGTATGTTTGGGGGCTAGATGGAGAGTGACAGGTTCTTACTTTTGTCGAGTTAAGGACATAAAATAAATCATTTGCTACCTCTATCATTTCTCTTAAGGACCTATTAGAGTCCAGAAGACAGGAAGGACATCATATCAGAAAAAGAGCCATCCTACAAACCCATAAATTGAGCTTTACGAAAACCTCACTAGATCATTCGTGTTTTGCCCTTTTTCAGCGGACTGGCAGCGACTTTGCCACCAAATGCTATTTGAAAGCAACTGGACTATGCAGGACCAGCTAGAGAATTTGGGGGACCCAGGGAAGAAACAGATGCCCTTGATCGGTAATTATCAGGAATTTCAAGACCACAACCATCGAAAGTGAGCCAGGCGTGGGCCGGGGGCTGTGCAGCTGCAGAGGTCACACGGCGTGACGCCAGCCCTGGGCTAGTGAACCCCTCGGGTCTTTCCTGGGCCCCTCTGTCCAGGGTTCCCTCTCCAGGAAAGAGCTGACCAGACAGAATTTTAATGTTGCATTCATTATCAAAGACAAGGACGTTGGGCAGGTTCATCTGGGTATCCACTGTGGGAAATAAAACAGCTGACCAGTTTCTGCCTCTTGATCCCATTAGGTACATAGAGGTTGGTGATTTTCATTAACATTAGCTGGTTAAATAATAATGCTTTCTTCACTCTAAGCGGTTGATGTGTACCTCACGGGGAACCATTCTCAGGACCAGTTCCACTACTGCATGACCAAACTTAGAAAAAGCAGTACCCATGGATGTATAGATTTGGGTCTGAGATAGATAGATAGATAGATAGATAGATAGATAGATAGATAGATAGATAGATAGATAGATAGATAGTTAGTTAGTTTTGGTTTTGGTGGGGGGGTTAAAGATTTTATTGGGGGAGGGGAACAGCCAGGTTGTTCTTCTGTCTTAGTTGTGGAGGGCGCAGCTAGCTCAGCTCCAAGTCCAGTCGCCATCCGGCTGCTCAACGTGTCTTGTTCAATTTTAGTTGCGGGTGGGCATAGCCCACCATTCCATGTGGGAGTTGAACCGGCTACCTGGTTGTTAGGAGCATATGCTCTCACCAGCAGTTGGCAGCTCAGCTCAGGCACAGCTCACTGGCCCATGTGGGAATCGAACTGGTGACCCTGTTGCTCAGAGCGCGTGCTCTTAACTAACTGAGCCACTCTGCTGGCCCCTGAATCTGATATTTTTAATGTTTGAGATTCACCGGGAAAGAAAGCCCAGCTATTACTCTTGAGGGGCATCGAGTCACTGGATTTTCAGATGTCATTGTGTTGGCATGGAATCCGCCCTGGCCCGTGTGAATGCTGGTTGGCAGCCATTCCCCTATAAAAAAAGTGAGGTCAGTCGGACGGACCCTAATCCTGCTGGTGTCTGTCAGCATGTTTCTGCATTTTCATATTTTGGGAAAAGTTAACATGCAAATTCATTTTAAATGCCTTTTTCATTTGCATCCCTCCAGAATGCTTTTCCTCTTTTAAAATCTGTTTCATTGTTGTCATTATTGTTTTATTTGGCCATTGAGGGACCATGTGACTCTTCCAACCCCTTCCTCCCCCCATACTTTAAAGGGAAAACTACATTTAAAAGACTGTTTTTCAGAATCAATAGTCTCATGTCTTTAAAAAAAATAACATCACTAAGGACAGTAGTTTTTAAAGCCACTTGGCAGTTTTTACTAGGAACCTGCTGGAGCTCTCCCCTCCATCACTTTGCACGCGTCGCCACCACACTGTAACCTGCAGCCTCCTCTCTCTCTCTCCCTCCCTCCCTGTGTTTAACCACCACTTGGCCAACATCAGGTCTTTGAGAAGCCACCAGGCAGGTCATGCTCGGCCCCCTGCCGTTTTTCCATTGTGCCGAGCCTGGGCGGTTCAGCTCCCTGGTGTTTAAAGGGCACCGGTGCACATACAGCAAAGGCCTCTATCCATTTTACAGTATTCCAAGCAGAGGAAAAGGGCCATTTCTCTTCCTTTATCTGTTTATGATGCGATATGTTCCAAAGCAGATCCCATCAGCCAGTGTTATGGCGAGCTTAATTCGCTGTGATGTGGTGCTACCACCAGGGCTGCAGCGAGGGCCGCTGAGGCACAGCCAGTGTCGTGCCGCATTCGCGGAATCTAGGCCCACAGCACGCGATGGACCCGGGCTCCCTGTCACTCGGCACAGATTTATGGGGATTTATGCTCGAAAAAGTTGCTTACGTTTTTTTTCTAACATTGCAGTGCAGAAACATCCAGTGTGTGGGTGGGGTGGGGGGGTGCCGTCGTTTAGCTGTGATTACCGTGTGAGAACACAGTCAATTTGCAAATTAATTCACAAACTTGATTTGTCAAACTAGCTTTGCACAGAATAATAAAGGTGTCTGTGCTACAATTCCAACAGGATGAAATAGTATGTGAGTGGAAAAGGCCGTGGGGCCCGGAGAGGATAAGAAGTGTACATGGGGGTGGTGTACCTATGGCGTTTTCTTCCTTTTAACTTCCTGTGCTTCATTGTGTTGTTTTATAATAGATTAGAAATGGGGGTGGGGGGAATATTGAAAATAAAAATATCTCGGCTGCTTCTGGAACGATCTGGATGTTTTGCCTTTTGCTAATAATAGCACAGCATGTTTTCAAAAACAATTTTCTTGAGAGGTAAGCTTTCTCTAATTTGCCCTCAGGGCCCCGCTCCCTGCCTCCTCCCCACCTCCCCCTGCACCTGGCCTCCCTCCCTGTTACCTGCCCCCAGCCCTGTCCCTGGCTGGGAAGGGGACCCCCGACCCCCGCCTGCCCTGACCCACACCCACCCTTTCTAACCTGGTACTGTCCCACGTGCACAATTAAAGGTCTGAGAGGGCTGAGCCCCTGGGGCTATACTGGGATTCCAGGACCCAGAGGATAAACATCAGGTTTTTTCATTCTGGGGTTAATTTCCTATGAATGGCACCTGAGGACGCAGTTCCATCACTTTCAGCAAGTTGCTGGGTGAGACTCTTGGAGACTGAGTACTGGGGCAGTGATTCCATTTTCATTTGCATGGTGCTGGTAGCAGCAGGGTGGCATCTACAGGTCATGCAGGAGCAGCCCCAGAAGGTCTGGCTTGGAGATTGGGACCAGGGGCGGGGCCGCAGCGGCCTTCTTGCCCATCTGCATTTGGCAGTGAGAGTGCCCTGCCTCCCAAACAGACGGGTGCCTGCCCTGGGCTGTGGTGTGTCTTATAGACGTAGGTCTCCAAACAGGAAGTTCGGCTGAAACGTTGCTTGGTGTGGACCCGGTAATGGGAGGGCCTGGTGGATGCCTGGTCCCCACAGCGCAGGGCTGCTGTCTCCAACCCTTCTGTCTTGTCATTTACAACCTCCCAGTGGATCCTCCCCTGGGGCCATTCAGTCACCCAGCCTCTCCAGAGGGGAAACTGAGGCCCAGCAGAGGGTGGGTGCCTTGCCCAGGCCCCACGGCCAGCCATGGCCTCCCAGAGAGGCCTGGGAATTCTTCCCTCCGAGCCCTGGACCTCCATGACAGCCAACAAGCTGGCTTTGTTCATTCATCAGCCTAGTGTTTCCTCACCCCCAGGCCAGCACGGGCCGGCGACTGGCCTGACATCTCCTTTACTTCACGCCTGCTCTGAGATTTTTACGTAAAGCCCCACAGAGGCCGCAAAACCTGAGAGGGATGAAGTTGCGTTTGCATTGTGGCTTCTATCCTGGCGTATTTTCCCTTTTGGCCTGGTCAGATTCTGAACAGCTTGGAGTTGGGAGGTGCCCAGTGCTAATACAAAAGCCACAAAGGCCCCTGGACTCAACCTGAACCTCAGACTAAGGTAGGCGGCCAGGACCCAGCTCTGCTCACGGTGAGCTGTGCTCTCAGCTGCTGCCTTCTGGGACAGTGCAGAGCCAGCATGCTGAGGCTGCATGCACGGGCCGTGCACCTGGACACACACTGTCACCCCCCTGGGCGGCCCAGGGTCGCACCTACCCACCGATCCACCCACCGCCAACACCTGCGGGCCGGCACTTGTAACTATGGCTCACAGAAATAATAAGCCTAATACGGCTGACTTTATTTAATTAACAGTGATCCTGTTCTGTTTCTCTAAGCTCATAAAACACCCTGCAGGTTGGCAAAAACACTCATACTATCGATCAGAAGTCAGGCAGGATATTTATTCTGTCTTTGCCCCATGACCATAAATCCTTGTCCATTGCCTCCTCTCTGTGTGGGGATTTACAGTGGCCAGTTTCTTAAAAGCTTTCGGTAATTAAGGAATAAATAAATATCCATCGGACTTTGTTGGCCGTCCGAGGCCTGTCCCCGAGGCCGGCCCCCTTAGCAACGCGGCCGGGGGAGAAGGCATGCGTGCCAGGGGCAGCCAGCGGGGCCGGTCTCCCCCTGCAGACAGGAAGCCCCTCTGTTTCCCTAACATATTGTTCCAGCCCCCTCTTCCATGCCTCCCCTCCCAGTTCCTGTTTGGCTGGAGGCAGAAAGACACTTTGGAAATTCCTTGCTGCTAGCTAGCCCTTTCTTCCCTCTTCCTCTCCTGTCCTCTCCATTACTGTGTCACCATCACCGGTGAAACCACACAGGGCTCCTCCAGTTCCTCCTATTTACCCCTAAGGACAGGCCTCTGCTCCGATATGCTTTGCTACAGTGTCCTTTAAAATCAGTGTTGAAAAAGTCCTCTCCCACCCCGTGAGGAGGGGAGAAAAATGATGTTCCTTAAAGGAACAATGTGACAAGTGACAGAAACAAAAAAAAAAAAAAAAAAAAAAAACACTGTTGGCCTTTCAACATTTGTGGGGAGGGCCTCTCGGAAAAATGAACACAGTAGACTTGACACAGGGGTTTTCAGGGAAAGCTGCTGCTCTGTATTTTATAGAAGCGTCCAGTGAAAGCCTCACCTGTGGAGGTTGGGAGGGAGGCCGAGGCCAAAACCACCCCAAAATGTCGTCAGCCCTGCCTTAGCAATGGGCCCCCCGTGAGGGCCTGGTGGGGCATCTGGTCTCCGCTCCAGTGTCTGTGTTTCTAATGACTCGTCACCTAGAACAGCACAGAACAGTGTCGAAAGCCAGTCAGAAGCTTTGTGGTTATTTGTTAAAAACTTTCTGTTGCAGAGCCCAAGCTGTTAGCCTGTCACCCCTGGCAGCGTGCTGAGCCCTCCCTGTCAGACCCAAAGTGCAGCCGACGGCGCTTGTGACAGCAGCCTTGCAGCCCCCAATGCATAAGCAACAGAAAAAGGTACTGAGTCAAGTCTAGGGACGTGGCCCAGGCCTAGACGTGCCCCTTCCTCAGCTCCTCGGGGTTCCCGAGGGGTCTTTTGAGTAGGACGCACCTCACCAGGCGTCGTCAGAACTAAGCCAGGTAATTGTACAAAAGGCTCGGTCTGGTGACTGCCACGTTGTAGGTACTTAAGCGTTAGCTGCGACGCTGGTGATGGCGTCCGAGTCTGTGTGCCAGAGTCCAGCTATTTCCACTGCGACTCACATGTATGTGATAAACACATGTCCGTGGGTTGGTTGCCGAAAACTCATCACTTGGCTCATGCAGAGTTGTAAAGAAAGATGCAGGAATGATGAGAAAGGCGTAAGGTTGATGATAAACAGCAGAAGTTGCTGGGGGCACCATCCCTTCCCGTGTCACCCCTTCAGTTTCTTTTTTTTTTTTTTAAGATTTTATTGGGGAATCGGGGGAGGGGAACAGACAAGTTGCTGTCCTTTTGTTCTTCAGTCTAGTTGCGGAGGACGTTGCTTCACTGTTGGTATTGTCATTGGGCTCTTCCCGGGTGAGGCAGTCGGTCGCCGGCCTCTGGATGGTCGCTCACCGCAGCTATTGGCAGCTCACACTGGCTGCCAGCCGCTCATGCCGGCTGCCGGCCACTCACTGTAGCCTATGGCAGCCCACTGCAGCAGGGGATGCAGCCATGCCATCCCGGGGACTCACAGCAGCCCAGCTCCAGGTGGAGCTGTTGTTCACCACCTTAGCTGTAGAGGGCAGTGTCACTGGCCCTCATATGTGGGATCCGAACCGGGGCCCTGCTGCTCAGAGCTGGCGTCCCAAGCCAGCTCCTAACCAACGCACCACTCAGCCAGCTCACCCCTTCAGTTTTTTGCAGACAGATAAACCCTCACAATTGGTTGCCTTCGTCACTATAATCACCAGTCACTATAATGTCGTCCCCTGACACGTCTTGCTCTGGTGGCATTCTTGGCTCCCATGCCTCCATCGCAGACTGCTTCCGGCTCATCAGTGCCCCTCACATGTCCCCCAGAGCCATGCACTGCAGTGGTCTGCCAGCGCCAAGCGCAGTGGCCCTCGCACTAGGACTGCACCCCGTGACCCCACACAGAACCCTGTGCAGCCCTCACGTGCCCACAGGCCCGTCCTTGGGTCCTCGCCACAGAAATTGGGACAAAGCTCCACTTCCCCGCAGCCCTCACCTCACACTTTCTGCTGCAAAAGTAAGTGCCCGTTTCCATCTCTGGCCCGCCCCCCGAGCAGTCCTCTAACCTTGGCGCTGTCATCTGCTGAGTTAGCCTCCTTGCTGTCTGTGTGTCGCCTGGTTTATCTGAACATCCCTGGGAGTTGTTGGCACCTCCTGCTCCCCCGATCCGGTCCGCAGTCCCCTGCAGGTTGAAGGGAACTCCGAGTCCCTCCCCCTGTGAGGGTAGCTGTGGCCCAGCCAAGCTCCCGGCCACAGTAAGACCCGTGTCGCAGGCCAGCAGCAGCCTAGAGCCTCACTCCGACCCCAGTGGGTGCATCTTCGTCCACAGCCCCGTCCTTCCCATCCGGGCTTCACAGTCCAGCCACCCCGTTTCAAAAAAGGAAAAGCCAGGTCTGTCAATTCTAGACTCCCCACCCTTTTCCCGCCCCCTGAAACTTGGAACAAAATCGACCTTATCTCCTTTTCTCCTGAGACCTTTCCTTTTTATCACGATGTCTCAAAATATGGCCACACACGCCTTTTGCCCAGCATTTGATACGTAAAAACATGCAGTGTGCTCCAGGTCCCTGGAAGAGCCCCGTGTTATCAGAAATTGTCAGTTACTGTCATCATCAGCACCGTCACAGGAAGTGCTCCCATGGCGCAGAGACCACCTCACCAGCTGGGCCGTGTGGTGTCTCCTGGGGCCGACTGTTGACTCCGCGTGGCAGGCGCTAACACTGCAGGTTGCAGGTGGGATGTGTCCCAGGGATCGTCTCTGGGGGACACGCAGAGCTTTGGCCATGTCAGCACACCTCAAGGTCAAGTGTGTCAGGCTGCAGGACCAGCCTGCCGGAGCCCGGCAGACCCCCATAAGCCTCGGTGGACGCACAGCTCCCTGACCTTGGCGTCCCCCACCCTCTGATCCAGGTGGGGACCGGACATGAGGGCCACCGACTAACGGGGCGCCGTTTTTAGGCGGGAAGAGAAGAAAATGTTTACTACAGGCTTCGACTGTTTCTTTCGGCGGATCAGGGCAGTGTCTTCTGCTTAGTTGCCCGTTCTCTCATTTTCTCTCACTCGCGTTCAGCTGATTTATTTAAAGGTGTGTCAGCAAGGGGCTCAAATGAGGGGCCGGGCCTCCTCCTTTCTGCTGACGGCCAGCCATGCCAATAATTCATTTTTTAGCTCATTAGCTAACAGAGGCTGTGAGCAGCGGCCCTCCAGGGGATTACAATGAGATGAGGTGATCTACTGCCAGCCAGACTGCTCTTGAACTGGCCTTCCTTGGGGAAAATGAAAGCTCAGCCAACGCGAGGCGGGACCCCAGGAGTAAGATTGGGACCTCAGAGCAACGATGACAGTATTTGTGCTGTGGCATCATGGTGTCCTGGGGCAGATGGCTTCGGACAGAATATGTGGGTTTTGGCAGAAAAGGGGCGCATTGTCAGAGTGTGCACCTCCCACATGTTAACTGTTGACTCAGAAACCAGGTGAGAGGGACAGAGAACTGGGGGCTTAAATAACAGACACTTACTTTCTCACAGTCCTGGAGGCAAGTGCAAGGTCAAGGTGTCGGCAGGGCGGGTTTCTGGTGAGGGCTCTCCCTGGCTTGCAAATGGCGCCTACTCGTCATGTCCTCACATGGTCTCTCGTGTGTGTGTGTGTGTGTGTGTGTGTGTGTGTGTGTGTAGAGAGAGAGAGAGACAGAGAGAGATCTCTGGTGTCCCTTCTTCCTTAAGACTTTATTCAACCTGAATTACCGCCTACATGCTCTGCCTCCCAACACAGTCACATTGGGGCTTTCGGTGTCAACATATGAGTTTGTGGGGACACAATTCAGTCCACACACCCAGGTAGACTTTAGACATCTCAAGGTTGTGGACAGGGGCTGGCCAGACTTGGCCCCAGAGACCCTGGCAGTCGTGGGGTTATTTAAACCAACTGAGGCCCCTTTGCCCCGGTGTCCCAGGCCCCCTGCACCCTGGAGGCTGAGCGGTGGTGCACAAGACCTGGATGGGTTTGTTAAGGTCCCTGACTGAGCACACTGACCATATGGAGCTCATGGCCACAGACAGCTGGGACGGAGAAGCCGAAAGCACCCAGCAGGTGCTGCACCCCATCCCCACCCTCCATGCCACCAGCACCTCCTTGTCACACACACCACCCCCTATGCGCTGGATAGCAGCGTGAGTCTAATATTAGAGATGTTATTCTCTTCAATCATAGAGCACCAACAGCTGCCATTTGCTGCCACCGTTGTGGCCAGCACATGGTCCAAACACGTGGCCTTACATCCCCACACCACCTTGCCTTCCGCAGACATCACTGTGCCCATTTTACAGATGAGGAAATGAGGGCTCAAGGCATCACTGAAGGACCGGAAGTCTGCACCACCAAGAACGAAGCAGACACACAAACCCCAGTGTCTCTGGTGCTGAAAACCGCGGCCACTGCACAGAGCATGTAGGCTCAGCTTTCTCCTAATGTGTCAGGGTGGGCGACAAGCAAGGAAGGGGGTCCGAGTAGCAGTAAGCGGTTGTGCACGGATGGGGGTTGCTGAATGAGCACCCCACATTCACGTCAGGGTCCTCTGTCCCTACTGTCTGGGTTTCCGCCGCTCCAAGGAGCACAGCTGACACAGACAGAGCAGACGCCTGCCATCGCTAGCTTTCCGAGGAAACGCCGAGTCACCGCTGTCCTGCGGGACCCCGCGCCCAGCATCAGAGTTTGTTTGTGAATAGCACAAGCCGTGTTGGTGAGAGCCATGGTTCCGTCAAGTAATAGAAGCCAGGCATTAAACAGATCTGGGCGTGTCCGGGGGGGGCAGGGGCCCTGTGGACGTGGGGCTAGGTGAGGCAGACCCCACCGGGAGGCCTGTACCCGCTTTGTCTCCTTGGAGTGTTGCTCACACGGGCTTAGCATCAGGTTGTCTTCCGTGCCTGAGTTGTCGGAGGTGTAAAGCCCTTGTCAGGGGCAGTCACCCTGCCCCCGAGTGCTGCAGATCACAGGCGGATCGGCCAGGAAGCTCACGGGCACTCTCCAAGCCCCTGCCCCTGGTCTCACACACCAGGGATATTATATGCTATGTATGATAATAATAGCCTGTCTCCCAAAGAAGGCTCCCCAAAGAGCAGGCGTTTTCAGCCCCACCAAACCTGGGCCTGCCTCTAAACACTGATTTTTCAAAGCAAAGAGCCATTTAAACAGGGTAATCACCCGGACGAATGGTGAGTTCAGTGGATTTGGGTGCGCTTGCTGCGGGGTGTCCAGCTCCGAGGGCACAGCTGCCCCGCACGTCCCCATGAGAACACCCGACGACAGGACTGGACTCAGAAACTGTGGGCTTGCCCTCATTCTTCAGGGTATTCGAACATTAAAAGGAAAATTGAATCGCTGCGGTTAGGTCTCTGGTGCAGTCGTCTGGGTCATCCCTGGGTGACTTGGCCATGAGGATTAAAATCAACCGGAGCAGAATAAAACCGTTCTGATTTTAATGCCGACCAAAAAATGAGAGTTAGCAAATCGGAACCTGAAACCCTGGACGTGTCCTTCACACTGTCCGTTTCCATTTAAGTCACATTTTGCTCTTTCTCTTTGGTGATTTATGAAATGCGCCAGCATGCATTTAATACATTTTAAATAAGGTTTTTAAAGAACAAGAACACATGGTTTGTTTGGGTGTTTTCTGTCTTCCATCCTACCTGGTGTTTCTGAGACATCGCGGGCGCCTTGCCACTTCTCTCTTGGCCCAAGCGGCCCGGGGACAGTGGCGCCTGCCTGCGTCCGGCGGTGCTGCAGCGGTGCGGCCAGGTCTGCAGGTGCCGCAGCCAAGTGTTCGGCCTGGAAATCTCCGCATGAAAAGGTCGGGGGTCACTCTGGGGTCACTCGCATGTACCAGGAAGTGAAGCAAAACTAATCCCGATTTACTCCTGGAAGAATTTGTTTGCCTAAGTATTTAAAAACAGATTAGGGCTCACCAGACACTAGGTCACCAGGAGCAGTGTCAACATGGGTAAAAGGTGTAAACAAGGCCTTTTTTCTGTACTTCGGAAGGAAAAATGTCACGGGTAATGAGTTTTCTTTCTCGAGTATCAGGGCGGCTCTAAGTGATTTCTCTGTGTCCTTGGTAGCTATGTACCCTGATTATTCTCCTGGAGAGAAGAAGGATTTTCGGAGAGGGCGACTGGGAATCAGTGTGTTAGTTAAGTCTCTGTGGGTAATTACAGTCACTCCTTATCTGTAGGGCTTTTCTTTCTTCCCTCATCACCCTCATCAGGAGGCATCTATCTGGTGACAGGACTCTCCCCTGGTCCCCCTGCCCCTCCTATTTCACCAGCTGTGGGCTGCATGCTGTCTCTTGCATTTTCTTGCCCTTTTTTTCCTAGCAGTGCTGCCAAGTTCTGAGCATTGCTGAGTTATTTTCAATGCCCCTTGAGCCCCTTTTTGGAGAAACGAAAACCCAGATCCACCGTTAGTCGCCATGGAGTGTAGGAGTCAGTGGCCTCGGGGCTGGTCCTTCCGCTCAGTATAAACTCACCTTGCTGTTGGTTTCTTTCTCCTCTTTAGCCCTCCTTTTCATCCTGCCGCCGCCTCTTTTTCCCAGCCCTCCTTCCAGATGTCAGAGGCAGTGTCCTCTCCCTTTTGGGGCCCCGGGGGTTGTGGGGTCACCTGTCATCACACCCACCCAGTCCCTCACACTCATTCTCAGCAGGCTGTGCTGTTGGGGGAGGGGCTCTTTGCAACGCCAAGGCCCCCATGCTCCCCTTCCCCTGTTTCACCCACTCCTCTGCACCCCTAGCTCAGCTCTGGTCTCGGGGCCACCTGCCTTGTCTCCTAGACGGGGCCCTCCACACTTTCCCCCAGAAAACCCAGCCGCTTTTTGTCATTTGAGGAATTCGTGACATTCCACGTAGGCCTTCCCCAGGTATCCAGAGAGATCGCACAGGGTACCTGAGTGTATAGCTTCTGTCTCTTTTCTAAACCTCCCCATCTGAGTCTCTGCCCTTTCATATGTGGGTCTACAGCAATATTTTCTTCAACAGTAAGTGTTTAGAGACCCGGGCAGTTCACAGCCCCACTCCCGGGTGAATGGGTCCAGAGCTAGGAGCAGGCTACACCCAGGTGGGATGGCCCGCCGCTGTCCTGCCCGACTCCAGCCGAGTGGCTTCAGCCCCGGCTAACAGCTGTAGAATGGACCTCGGGGCCCATGGCGTACGACCTGCATTATGCCAGATGGGTCCCGGCAGCAGCGGGTTCTTCCTGGACGCCGCTCGGCACTGAAAGCGAAAGACACCAAGTGAGAGGTCAGGGCCCTGGGCCTCCCACGTGGTTCTCACACCTCAGGGCGTCAGACTCCCCGAGACTCCCCTGCAGGATTCCACCCCAGTGGTTCTGATTCAGGGGGCCGGAGGACCTGCACTTAACAGGTTCCGGACGGTGTTGATGCTGCTGGTGGGGACCCCACTTGGTGAGCCACAGGCCCCAGCGGCCTCCCCGCGCAGCTATTCCACTCGCTCCTCGACACCCCCAGCCACGCGGGCGGTGCAGCACGGGTTGCAGCCCCAGTTGTCCTGCCTGACTGTGACCGCGCCTGTCTGATGGCTCTTGCAGGGAAGAGAAGGAGCGCTGGATCCGGGCCAAGTACGAGCAGAAGCTGTTCCTGGCCCCACTGCCATGCACCGAGCTGTCCCTGGGCCAGCACCTGCTGCGGGCCACGGCCGACGAGGACCTGCGGGCGGTCATCCTGCTGCTGGCACACGGCTCCCGGGACGAGGTGAACGAGACGTGCGGGGAAGTGGACGGCCGCACGGCGCTGCACCTGGCCTGCCGGAAGGGGAACGTGGTCTTGGCCCAGCTCCTCATCTGGGTAGGTGGCCCGCGGGCCGGCGCCGTGCGGAGCACGAGGCGTGGGGAGCTCAGGGTTTAGGGTGGGGTCCCCTGCCTTGCCGGTGGAAGGACTGATGAAAGGGAGGCGTGAGGGCAGTGCGGCCTGCTCGCCTCGTGTGGGGACAGCAGTCCTCTTTACACCGCGTTTGCTCGCGTTTCTGCAAAGTTCGTCTTTCTGGTGACCCCTTTGGGTCAGACACCTTGGCGGTGTTCCTCTTGTTTGTCCTACAAAAACTCAAAACCTCCCATCACCTTTTTTTGTGGCGTAGGGTGAAAAGGGAAGATACGCACTGAATGGTTTATACGGTTTTCCAAACCTTGGGGTTCTTCATTCACATAACACAAAAGTACTAGACCCTAAACTTCGAGATTCCAGGTGCCAGGAGTGTCACAGGGCTTCATCTGGGCTGTTCTGAGCCCAGAAAGCAGGGGCCTCCACCCCGAACCCTGAACTCCCCATGCTTCCCTACCGGGGAAAGTTATGTTTTTAATCCCTGTGGGAGCATGTGTCATGAAGCTTAAATGGGGAAAAGACGGGGACCGTGATTGTGAAAAGAGGCGCTGCCCACGCCAGCCGGGAGCTGCTTCTGAGTAGCCCCGCCCCCACGTGGTGGCTTTGGGCACACCTTTGGGGTCTTCAGCCAGGTGGGTCCCCATTTGAAGGAGGGCAGAAAGCTGCCTGCCAAGAGGGTACCTGAGTGCAGGGGGTGCTCCCCAAAACTGGGACACTGCCCAGAGGTGGGTCGCCCTGCTGGGGCCGGCTGTCCCCACCCCTAGGGCAGGAGATGGGTCAGTGCCACCCAGCTGAGTGTCATGCCACTTTTGACATATTTTCACCTGTCTTTTGTGATGAGTGCAACGGGAGATTTACATACCCAGATATCAGAAACACTCAAATGTTCAGCTTCCCTTAACAACTGTGTATTCATCAGCTCAGGCCGCCCTCATAGAACACCACGGACTGGGGAACTTAAAAAAGACATTGGTTTTTTCACAGTTTGGAAAGCCAGAAGTCCGAGATCAAGGTGAGGGCGAGGTCACTCCCTCCTGAGGCCTCTCTGCTTAGGCTGCAGACCGCCGCCTTCTCCCTGTGTCCTCACGTGTCCTTTCTTCTGTGTGTGCCTCCATGGTGTCCCTTCCTCTCAAAGGACACTAGTCCTGTTAGATTAGGGCCCCACCCATATGACCTCATGTAACCTTAATTGCCTCTCTGAAGGCCCCACCTCCAAATACAGTCACATTCTAAAGTACTGGGGGTTAGGACTCCAAGACATGGATTTGGGGGACACAGTTGGCTCCATAATAGATTGCATGCCATCTTCCCCCCCACATTGGCCAAAAGCCCCTTCGATTGCCACGCCCCATGCTGACGAGATTCCCAGACTGCAGTGGGTGTGGAGGCCAGGCCACCCTTTTTCAGGAGCAAGGAGCTTAAAAGAGCATGTGCGGTTTAACCCAGTATTTCCCCTTCTGCTCCTCACCCTAATGATCAGAGATCCTGAGAAAAGTTCAGTGGGGGGGTGCATGTCACAGCGCTGTTTGTACCAGTGACAGTTTAAGCAAAAGGTGTGGCAACCGAGGACAGAGTCCCCGGACTATGTCCATGCAGAAGAATAACTGCACGGCTGTCGTGTGTCGTGCTTTTGAATAATTTTTAATGATGCGAGAAAGTGATCATAGTACAGTGCTCGGTGAAACAAAAAGAACGAAAGAAACAAATTGTGTAAGTTTCTCAATTATGCATATCTGCATTTAGACTGGAAGGAAATATTCTGGGCTATGAACCAAGATTATCTGTGAATAACAAGATGGTTGAATTTTTCTTCTGCTCCGATGTATTGCCTCTGAGAGCAAAAAAAGTGATCATTTTTTGTATTTACAATAAGAAGGTCAAAATAGAAACAGCAAGACCAGAGTTGTCCTTGGTCCGTTTCTGTCGCATAAAGGAGGGCCTTCAGTTGAGAAAGCCCGTTCTTTCCTTAAAAGAGTACAGTGCAGGGCCAGGTTGTGCCGTGGACGCTGGACACTTAGTCCCCATGCAGTGCAGCCACAGCAGGTCCCCAGAAGCAAGGCCCATCTCCGTGGGTGCCCCAACCCGGCAGCCGTGTACCTCCCCCATGGCACTAACATGGCTGCGTTGCCCCGTCCCCAGCGGTGTCCTTCCCCCGCACGGTGGCACTAACACGGCTGCGTTGCCCCACCCCCAGCGGTGTCCCTCCCCGGCACGGTGGCACTAACACGGCTGCGTTGCCCCAGCCCTACCCCCAGCGGTGTCCCTCCCCAACACGGTGGCACTAACACGGCTGCGTTGCCCCACCCCCACCGGTGTCCCTCCCCTGCACGGTGGCACTAACACGGCTGCGTTGCCCCATCCCTACCCCCAGCGGTGTCCCTGCCCGGCACGGTGGCACTAACACGGCTGCGTTGCCCTGTCCCCACCCGCAGCGGTGTCCCTCCCCAGCACGGTGGCACTAACACGGCTGCGTTGCCCCGTCCCTACCCCCAGCGGTGTCCCTCCCCAACACGGTGGCACTAACACGGCTGCGTTGCCCCACCCCCACCGGTGTCCCTCCCCGGCACGGTGGCACTAACACGGCTGCGTTGCCCCATCCCTACCCCCAGCGGTGTCCCTGCCCGGCACGGTGGCACTAACACGGCTGCGTTGCCCCGTCCCTACCCCCAGCGGTGTCCCTGTCCAGTACGGTGGCACTAACACGGCTGCGTTGTCCCTGCAGTACGGCGTGGACGTCATGGCCCGCGATGCCCATGGGAACACGGCGCTGGCCTATGCCCGGCAGGCCGCCAGCCAGGAGTGCGTGGATGTGCTGCTGCAGTACGGCTGCCCCGACGAGCGCTTCGTGCTCATGGCCACCCCCAACCTGTCGCGGAAGAACAATAACCGGAACAACAGCAGCGGGAGGGTGCCCACCGTCATCTGAAGGCGTCGGCGCCCACCTGCCCGGCGCCCGGGGCGACCGCAGCCGCCGGCATCCTCTCTCGGAAGTGACAACACGTGAGTCCCGCCACGTCCCCTCACTCTCCCTGGCGGTCACCTGCCGCTCCACCTGCCACCCACCCACCCTCTCTCACCCCAGCGGAGTCACAAAACCTGGACAGTCCTCGAGGGCCGAAGAGGAGGCCAGCGGACCGCAAGATCGATTTTTTTTTTTCCCCATAAACTCCCCTAATCGACAAATAGGAGCGCCCGACGGGCCTTGGTTGGTTGACGATAGCACACGGCTGCCCGGGACCCTCGTCCTGGTGGCCTGTAGACAGAGCACGGCACAAGGGACAAGGGACAAGGGGCGGGGATGAGCGGGGGTGGGGAGGCAGGAGTGAGGAGAGGGGAAGCTCTCCTTAGCTGGCAGTTAAGCACATCAGTACATTTCACCTCTACCAAACGGAACGCTTGGATTCCATCTCTTCTCCGAGGAGCTTGACGGCATAAATCAGAAGCAAGCAGAGTTTGTCAGGTTTGAAGCCCCTATGATGGTATGTGTCAAATCAGTTGGAGCTAATCTGTCCGGGGAGAATACTGGCTTCATTACACTTGTATAGTTGAGTTCTTCCAGCATTACCGCTGTTTAATAGAACATGATTAGTCATCACCGGGAAGGAAGCATATTAGCTGAGGAGGTAGCCACGCGGCACGCTCCGGTGATTGCCACAATGTGATTGCAATACTCGGAGAAGCATCGTATTATCCCAGACATGCTCTCCCAGGCCCTCGGAGCCCTCCTTTCTAAATTCACTGTCATAATTTAGTATCTGTTTAATTTTTCAGTCCAAAGAGAGGAAATCAGTTGCTGAGTTTTATTTGACTGCAGTCTCCTTGGTGCAAAAACAAAATGGAAAAAAATAAATAATAACCCAGAAATTTGAAAGGAAATCACGAATTCAGCTAACAATACCATTTCGAGTGCGTTTAGGAACCTAAGTAAATGCCTAAAAGTCTGTGTTTCCCCCCAAATGTGAGAGGTGTTTTGTGTCCTTTTGCCCAGGTGGCCGTGTTGGGTGTCAGTCACTCCTGGGCCCCGTTGTCCGAGCCACACACACAGGCTTCTGTATCATGTGTGGAGATGTGTGGAAATCTATTTGAATAAAAGAAGCATAAATATGCATTGATTTTTGTACAGACAAATGGCACCTCCGTTAATTTATAAATTGAACTGGATGTGAACTACTAATGTACAACTAGTTGAGATAAGAGGGTTACAGATCACTGTACATGGAAAATATTCACAGCGGTAAACACTCCCATTAATGTGATACACAGCTTTTAAAAAGGAGCACATCAGAATACGATGGTGGTACAATTTGCTTATTAAAATCGAGAAAGAAAGAAAAAAGACACTGCAGCATGTTAGCGGGGGAAAGACGCATGTGGTTTCTCGCCATGGAAAGTATGGCTTAGATCTGACACGGCTTTGGGCGAGCCAGGCAAGGGCTCCGGCGAGGCCAGAGGGCTCATTTCCCAAACGCCGGACCTGGCCGCTTGGCCGTGGTAGATCATGACTGCCGCCGGCGGTTCTGTGGCTCCGACCGTCCCAGGACTTCTTGGTGGCCAGGCTCTCCATTTTAGTGTGTTACCTGATTTGCCACCATCATGGTATTGGCCCGCTTCAGTCAGCCACCTCCAGCGTGGTGGCCAAACAGAGTAGACTGAATCAAGACACTGCAGGCTCAAACGGAAAGGGGGCGGCTGTGCCTAGGTCGCTTGGCAGCGTGGCGGGGGCAGAGGTGATCCGGGAAGCACAGCGCCGGACCAGGGGGCACAGGAGGAGCACAGGGGCACATTCTCCCGCGGCCTCCGGCACTCCTGGCTCGCGCATATTAAGCCTTTCTGTTTTGTAAGAATTTTTTCCTCTTCTTTCCCTTTCACTAAAAAATTTTAAAAATAATAACAAAAAAAAAAGTAGGTGGGGAAAAAATAAAGCTTTACACAGAATTTAGATGTAGGTCAGTGTTTCGTGGACATTTCTAACCTTCATTCAGCTCAGTGGCACTTGGTGGTTCCCAGGAGTCACAGGGACGGACCCCGCGAGCTGCGGAAGTTGCACAGTAGCTCCATAACCCTCCACCGGTTTTTTCTTCTGTGTATCATCACTGTGTAGTTATTTTAAATGTGAACGAGGGGGGGAGGGGGAAGTCAGTGCCTATTTTTGAAGAAGCGTTACTGTTCTAACCCAGCTGGACGCATCACCCCACACAGACTTTTTGTGGTGAACACACAGACAGTAGAAATGAAATCCTTGAGTTATTTCATTGTAGTGAATTCCCGCTACAGGAATGCTTTACCATAGTGGAGCCTTCTTTTGAAAAGAAGCTAAATTCCTTGCGAGGCTTCTCTTTGGGATGTATATGAGTGTGTACATATGATGGTATGTGTTTATAATATAGTATTTTCCCAAATGACTTCTTTTTTCACTTAGCCTTTCACGGCCTGGATGCTAGATTTTTTCCCCCCTCCCTCCAGCACAGGGACTTCCTGGCTCCTTAGAAAACTTGCGTGCTCTTCTCCCTTTAGCACTGATCAGCTCCGGGGCAGCCTGCTTTCTTGGGTTTGGGCACCAGAGGAAAGGCGGTGGTGGGTTTCAGGGCTTTTGTTTTGAAGTAAAGGTGACTGGTGGCTAGTCCGTTGTATTTCGGTGTGAGACTAGAAGTCCTTCTCTCCCATCTTAAAGCCTTCCTAACACCAAGGCCGCAGCAGCGAGGACCCAGGCCAGGGTTAGAAATCACCAGTTTGCGAAAGGGGTCGAGTTCTCATTGTTCCTTTCCGTGTAAGTTCTGTGCCGTGACAGTGACACGAGAGGCCACCACTGCAGAATCCACGAAACCTTTCTATTCAGAATTAGCGCTTTCCCTTTTGAGGAGACAGCGCCCACTGGGGAAGGCACGGGATGAACAGGCGGTCAGTCACACGCGAGGGTAGAGGGTGTCCCCTCAGGTGACCTGGGCATATGGTGATCTCACTGGGCTCCTTCTCTGGCCAAGAAAACCCTGAGGAGAAAGGAGCCTTGATTCCGACCCCGCATGAGCGGACTGCAGGTACTGGGGTGGTCAGATGGTTTCCCAAGCCCACAGCCCCAGGGGTGGTCCCTGGTCCCTTCCATCTCCTGGTCCCAGGAGATGAGCTGCGGAGGGTGAGCAAGTGACCTAGTCATGAGTCTTGGGTCGCACAAGCAGGTGCAGCTTCCTACCTCCCAGTAAGCACACCCCAAGCATAGTTACCCCAGAAAGCAGGTGCAGGCAGCAGGGTGCTTGCTGATTGTGAGGCTGTTGGATGCCAAAGAGGGCACCCCTGACTGCCTGACTCGGGGCTGAAACCCCTGAAGCGGCACCTTCTCTGCTGGGCCCTGAGCCCCGGGCGGTGGCCGTCCCAGCACCAGTGCAGGGCGTTGGGGCTCCTTCCGCCCCCTCCTCTGAGGTGTGGTCCGGCCTGATGAGGTCTGCTTGGACCCAGCCTCTGCCCCCTGGTGTAGGCACCGGTCCTTCCCAATTTGGAGAGACCTGCATATCCCCCACGTTGGCCAAGGAGCTGTCACTGACTTCATTGGGGCGAAACACTTGAAACAGGAAAGCCAACCCAGGGCCACACAGACCGGGGTCACCTGGCTTTGTTGTCCCACCTGTGCCGCCGTGGGCAGGCGTCCAGGTTCTCGGACTCTTTCCTCACCTGTGACACTGGGGTGACGTTTCAGAGTAGTGTCGTCAGTGCCAGCCCGATGCCCCTCCAGGAGCTAGATGCTTCAGAGATGGGCGTTACGAACAGGGACACGGACATAGGAGCAGAGCCGGAGCGCGCCCCGGGAAGCTGGCCCTGGGCTGGCAGCATGGCCTCCAGCCCAGGCCCTGGGGAGCCGGCCCTGCCTGTGCAGCCCCCCACCGCCTCTCTCTCTGCTGAGCCTGTTGTGCTCTGATCGCCCCTGCCCCCGAGAGCCCCTCTCCCCAGAGGGATGACCCCAAGCTGCCCAGTTACCATCTCGTCAGCCCCACTTAGCCAAAACTGTCCCTCCATCTTTTCAGTCTGAGATTGATTCTCCAGAGGCAGAGAAAGTCGGGTCTCGCCTCATGCCATTCACTAATGTTGCCTTAGGCCCAAGACCTCTCTCTCCTACACCAGGTTGTGTTGGCTCAGACAGGCCTGCCCCCGTTCAGACGCCACCTCCAGGCACCGAGAGGCTGCAGTGACACAATTATTGGTCCTCGTTTCCATGGTTTCTGCCTACTTCCTTTTAAAGTTGGAGCTCGCTGGAAGGACCCTGGCTGGCAGAGTGTGGCTTTAGGCTCGACCGCCCCTCTCTCTGTCCTTTTCTTTCTCTCCCTCACGAAGCTACACGATTAGATGCTGAGTGTCCCCCTCGCTGGAGCTGTGTTCCCTCTCAAGATGACCTTTAACTTGTCTTGTGCCTGCACTGGTGATCACATCTTCCCCCTTGAGACTGGCCGTCAGGTCCTGCCCAACCCCCAACCTGAGCAGTGCTGATGGGTGACCTGGGTCCCCATGGCTCCAACTCTGCCAACCCTTCCTCCTTGCATTTAGAATGTTCTGGAAATGACGGGGAAATCCATATTTCCGCCTAGGGAGGTTCAGAAGCCTTGCAACGGTATAGATCCTCTAAGAGTGAATAAGATGAGGGCTCAAAACCTTCTGAAAAGGCGAAGATAATTGAAAAGCAGATCTGTTACCCCAGTGGGCTGCTCCCCTCCCCGCACCTCTGCTTCATCCCCCACAAACCCACAAGGTCAGCACAACTGTTCTAGAACTCCCCTGGATGGTATTTATGTCCTTCAAGCAAACAGATTGAAAAGCACTCAGGAAAGAATTCAAATAGAAATGTGCTAAAGATAACACATCTTTCTTTCCCAGGAAATAGGATTTATATCTAACCGCCTCCTCACGTGGGTTTCACCCTGTAAAGCCATGTCTCCAAGTGATATTCACCCAAAAGCTGAATAAGGGCCTTTGGCCTCAAGACTTGCATTTTCCCCTCTTAGGCATTGCGGACATGTGGTTTTTTTGCATTCCCGGCCGGCTTTCTTCAGGAAGCCCTGTGGTCGGTGAGCCCGGTGTGGGCCCCGGCCCTGCGCGGCCAGGCTGGGGTCCCCAGGTGTTCTGCTGTGTGGGCGCCACTCCCCTGCCCCGCCGGTGGGTCCCTCGCCCCTCTGGCATCTAAGTCAGGCAGCCTCTCGGTCAGCTGCCTTCCGGTCACGCAGGGGAGAGGAGGGGAGGGGGAGCCCCTTGGGAAGAACGCACGCGGCCCTCAGACTTCTCTCTCCATCACTGCCTAGGAGCCAAGAGGCCACGCCGTCCGTGATTAGAGAGAAACGGCGCCACTCAGGGTCAGCACGCCCCCACTGACCCCTTACCTCTCACCTCACGAGGAAAAACGAACATGGGACAACTTAAGTGTTAATGCTTCAAAACTACAAACCTCCTGCCCCTTAGAGAAGACGTGCTGTTCTTAGATTTTCTAAACAATATCCATGGATTCCCTGTTTAATTTCGGAAGTCTGCTGCTTTTTAAACGTAGATTGATACTTTCTTTTCCAGTTTGGGTTTTTCACTTTGGGTCCAAGTTGAAATTAGAAACCATCTCATCAGTAGGGGATTCTGTAAAACCAAAAAAGTCTGTGTCTTTCAAAAGCGCCCAGGTTCTAGAAGTATTTCAGTCTCCCTGGTGTGGCAGACACCCTCCCCAAGCAAGGGTTCCGCGACTGTAAGTTTGAAAACCTCTCCTTGCCATGCTTCAATTGCGAGGGGCTGGTTTTGCTGTCAGGGGCAGCGTTTGGCTCTGGGTCATCACCTGGTGGCTAGAAGGCCCTTGTCTGAGGCCCTCAGCCCGTCCAAAGGGTCGTGGTGCCAGGAGGTGGGCAGGGTCGGGCGGCGTGCCTCTGAAAGCTACAGGTGTTCAGGTGTGAACTGCCCTGGTTAGATGGGCAGACAGGCGCCGGCTTCTAGCCGGGTGACAGTGCGCTGGTAGCCATTTGATGTGTGCGAAGCAAGGTGCTTTTGTGCGTGTGCTGGACGCTGGCTCAGGGCTTATTTTGTATGTTGGCCTGGCATGTGGCATCTGTAGAGAAGGACCCCGAGGGTGGTGACCAAGCCATATGATAGCGACACGCCGCTTAGGACTGAGCAGCCTTCAGGGTCAGTGGGAAGGGACCACATGACCTTTGTCCTGAGAGGCAGGTGAGAGAAAGGAGCCGACCAAGGTGCCACAGTGTTGGCAAACCTTTTGATGGAACAAGCCCCTTCACACCCCAGCTGTCGGGACAGTGGCCCCTGAGTCCGATGATGCCCCCCTCTCCCCAGTGGTTAGGCGGTGTCCACACCGGCCTGGGAAGCTAAGGACTGAGCTGGTTGGAAAACGCGTGTGAGAGGAGACCTCACCCAGGCCCCGGAAGCTCGCTGGGTGAGGGGTGGCTGCGTGAAAGTAAAGGCCTGTGGGGCCTTTGCACTCCTGGTGTCACCCCAGGACGGAGACATCCCGAGCGATAGACTTCGTGCAGACACGCCCAGCCCGGCCCAGGACTTGGCACAGGAACACGTGTCCTGCCTGGGTTCTGCGGGGTGGAGGTCAGAGGAGGGACCAACGCGGCGAGAGCCATGCCAGACCGTGGCGTGGCGTTCGCCCCCACTGCTAACGCGAGCGCGTCACACACCTCCCAGCCCACGGGTCCCCGTAGCCTTCTCCCCACGACAGATACGGGTGCACATGCGGACGTGAGTGAGGCACAGGCTGTTCCGTAGCGGCCAGGCCACGGGTATGCTTAGACTCTGCTCTCTGAGCGTTCGCACATCTTGATGTTAGAAAGGATGCCTTCTGCGACCCTTGAAAAGCATCACGGCTTCCCTTCCCCCCCCCCCCCACCTGGGTTTTTGCGTCTAAAATGTATCAGACTCTGGAGGTTGTTGTGCCCACTGGGGCCTGAGCACGTGTGTGCCGGGGAGGGTGTGACGCGGGGGGTGGGCGGGGGGTCCAGTGCGCTTGACCAAAGGCTCGCTGCTGAGCCCGGAGGGACCCGGCTGGCCACGCCGGCGATGCCATGCGGGCCGCAAGAACGTCCCGGGAGTGGCCTCCTGCCCCAGACGGGCCCCCGGTCCTGCCCGCGGCTCCGAATTGGGTTCTCGTCCAACCGCAGCGTGTGTTTCCGAAAGGGGCCCCTGGAGCTAGTCAAAGGAGACGACTTGAGGCATTTATTTCTAGGAGGGAGCCGGGAAGGCCGAGCCTCGGCCCCTCGTAGCACATTTTTCTCTTTCTGTAAATAGCGATGTATAGAAGATGGAAGAGCAGCCTGGAGTTTATCAGAGATGGGTTGGTTTTCTGTTTCGTTTCGGTTTTTTGGTTGTTTTATATTACCTCATTCAGCAAGTTTATGTTTCACAATGACTCAATGATGCTTTATTTATATTGTTTGTACTGTAATTAAAACCATTGACAGACATTTCACTTTGCTTGTTATTTCATATGATCTTGTTTTGATTAAATATGCCCGTTTGTATTTCCCTGCCTTGGGATTTTTTGTGTCAGCTGTACAGTATTCTAAGGGGAAAAATGAAGAAAAAGAAAAATGTGTAAAGTAATGGAGAGAGGTGCCTAGCGTGTAGAGGCCTCTTTCTAATAAAGAACTGAAAACACGTCTACACCACTTCCATGGAGGTTTTTGTTGGGGTGTTTGTTTTTTTTGGGGGGGGGAGGGTCACTTACGGTGAGAATCGGGTTTGTTCCAGGCAAGCTAAATCGGAGAGAAGAGGGGCCTCGACTGTTTCTGGAAGGGGTTGTGCGAGACCCCAGGCAGCCCAGTGAAGAGAGCCGCAGCTCACACACACGGCTCTTGGCACGAGGGGAAAGATGAGGCACATCTCGTCCAGCGTCTTCGTTTATAAGAAACTCTGAGAGGCCGTGGTTTCCCCAGCCATGGGGCTGGGTGGGCCCGGGAGTTCCAGATGCTTCTGACGTATCTGCAATAAGCCACGCTGCCCCAGACGCGCGGTAAGGGCTCCACGGGCGGCTCGGAAATAAGCCATGGAAGGATGCTATTACGAATACTATTTCTGTTAATATTATTTAAATTTCCTCATGCAAAATATACCATCTTTATCCCCCCAAATTAGAAAAGTATAATGCAGGTAAAACTCACCCCAAGTGTCTACCCAGACCTCCGTGTGATCAGCAGTGTGAACACCTTCCAGATGCTTCTCCTGCAGGTCAGCAGACCTCTCGCCTTTGACCCCCCACTCTCCCACGTCAGTGGGTACAGGGCCACGTGATTTCGTGACACGTCAATATTTACGTCTTCTGTTGAGATTTTCCCATGGCATGGGGAGCCTACGCATCAGGGACTGGATGTGATGCCACACAGGGACGGGTGGCAGCATCCCACCCAGCCACACGGTCACACCACACCCAGCTGGCCAAAGGCCAAATGCTACAAGGGTTACTTGTCCTCCAGGACATAAGCAGAAGGACAAAGAAAGCGCTTTAGGAAGAACTGATTCCATTTGAACACATGTTGGCTATCATATTTGGTAACGTTTACAAAATGTGGCTTAAATAAGTTAAAAGAGTTGTATTTCCTCACATGAGAAGACACCTGGAGGTCTGTAGGCCAGGGCTGGCTGGACAGTTCCAGAAAGCCACCCAGGCCCAACCTGCTCCTGACCATTTGCTCAACCATCGTTCTTGGGTGCTTGTTACCTCCTGGCACCCACAGGGCCACCTCAGCGTCCGCTTAGAGGAGAAGAGGCAGCTACGTGGGTCATTCGGGGCTGCAAGGGAGGCTGGGAAACATGCTGGCTGTGGCGGGAGGTGGGGAGTCTGGAGGTAAGGAAGAGGGCGAGAGTGGGTGTTGAGTAGGCAACACATGGGTCTTCCTGCCCACCCCTTGGTTCCCCAACATTCAAACACATGCTCTGTCAACACAACTCTTGCTCTCCCAGAGAGATGCCCAGTGGGCAGGCTGCCCAGCTCCCCGCTTCCAGTCCCAGAAGATCATAGCTTCTCTGGCCCCCAAGGGGGAACCTGACTCACCTTTCCAAGCCAAAGTCCTTGAGCCCAGCGCCCTGGGAAGCCCGGTCGGGTCACAGGGTGAGAGAGCAAGCCTGAAAGTTTCGTTTTATAAGCCAGGGTTTTTAAAGTGAACAGACACTGCTGGCCCAGCCACAATGGGACTGTCGCTAACATGCCATTGCTGGAAACTAAGTTAAAAGCATTTCTGCGAAGTGATACAGGATTGTATCCAAAGCTGTGTGAATCCTCCAGCCCAGGAATCCAGGGTCCAGACACGTCTTCACCCCAGTACGGGCTCCGTAAGCTTGTTGATTACGTGGATGAATTCAATGCCTGGGAATTGGGCCAAGGTATGAAGTGAAACTTACACATTTGCCTGAAAGGTGTTCGTGACTACGGTATTTATAATAAAAAAATATGGGGAACAAGCTCAAAGTCCAACAGTGGGGAGATGGTTAAGTAAATTACCATCCATAGAGGGGAAGATTAGTCATTTCAAATTGTGTTTGTCACATGGGGAAGTGACACAATGTAAATAAAAAGGATACAGAGTGTATGTAAGACTGATCTCTATTAAATAAAGATATTTTTATATCCTCACTTCATATTCAGGGGAAAAAATCCAAAATGTGAGCAGTGCCGTCTCTATGGGCAGTTTAGGTGGTTTACTCTTTCCTTAATCCTTTACTGTCCACCTCTTCTCCAAAACCATGTATTTTTAAAATATTATTTTGAGGTACATACTAAAGCTCACAGCCACTGACTTTAAAGAAAGTGGTTGGATTTTTTGTTAAAACATTTTTCACTCATACAAAAAAATGGAGAAATGATTGGTTAATTGATTAGAAACCTCTAAAACAAATTGATTAAAAATTGGGAAGCAGGGCAGCCGGTTCAGATCCCATGTGAGGGCCAGTGGTGCTGCGCCCTCTACAGCTAAGATGGTGAACAACAGCTCGACCTGGAGCTGCGCTGCCATGAGTTGCCGACAACAGCATAGGCTGCAGTGGGGCTGGTGGGCAGCGGGCGTGAGCTTTTGTGAGCCGCTGTGAGCGGCCGTCCAATGTCTGGCAAGCGACTGCCTCACCCGGGAAGAGCGCAATGATGATACCAACATGGGCCAGTGAAACAACATCCTCCACAGCTAGACTGAAGAACAAAAAGACAGCAACTTGTCTGTTCCCCTTCCCCGATTCCCCAACGATGTTCCCCTTCCCCAATTCCCCAATAAAATCTTTAAAAAAAAAAAATTGGGAAGCATTCAGTTAGGAGCAAACAAATTTACAGAGCCTGAAGGAGCAAAGTTCAGACGGACGTTCACAGAGCTGGGAACCATGGAAAAGTCCAGGCCAGCCCTCCTCGCCTGCTCCCCTCCCACGTCCTCACTTCCCCCAGCCTCTTCTCTCCCACTGGGACCACAGCTGCTCCCCTGCCCTGCCAGCTCTTGTCCCCTCCAAACCCTCATCTCGCAGCCAACAGTCTCCTGAGATCTGCTTTGCTGTTCCTGCCTGGAACCCCTTCCCATCTCCCCATTGTTCTGACCGGAAGCCCACTGTCCTAGGATTGTTCCCAGGGTTTGCTTGCTCTGCCCTCCCACCCCTTTGTCCCTGGGTCCCTCACTCCCAGCTGCAGCCATGCCCCAACATCCTGGCCTCTTTCCTGCTCTGGACCTTTGTCCACCTTCCTCTGGGAAGACACCCCCCTCTTTATGGCTAGCTGCTCATCTTTGGGGTCTCAGATGAGATGAGGTCCCTTCCTCCACGAGGCCTTCCCCACCGCACCCCAGCGCAGCCAAGCCCCTTGGCCTTTAAGGCTCCCTGACCCCTGCTGTGTATTTCTGTCGGACGTACCTCACCCCTTCCTGTACCTCACTTGGGTTCCTTGGCCCTGGGTCAGCCTGGGTCACCCCTAAAGCCCCGGGTGAGCCCAGATGCCCACTGAATGAAGAAGTACAGGCAAAAAGGAAAAAGCTCAGGCCCACCAGTCGCATTGCTCTGGTCCTGCCTGGGCACTTGGATGTTGAGGGTCGGGTTGCACCCATCATTTTCTTTGGGTGGCTCTGCTTTTCAGGAAGCCAAACCTCATCATACCTGTGACAGGGCTGAGAGGGAAAATGGTGTGGAAGAATGCTACCAGGTGAGCACCCAGCCTACCGCTTCCTGCCGGGCCTGTCACGTCCCCCCAGCCATCCCCAGGCACTTCGCTGGAACCTCAGTCGTGGCCAGGGTTCTCGGGCCCGGATCCGCTTGGTGTGCAGGCTGTCTCGGGCCCCCAGGGTCCCCTGGTGCACCCTGCCCTGCCCCCCGAAGGTAAGTGGGGCACACGAGGTCACCTGCAGCTGTGTGGGGACAAAGGCCCCACAGCACTCGCCAGCAGCAGGACTTCCACAGGCCCCAGCACGTCCCAAGAAGCTGCTAAGCCACAATTTATCACCGCTCAAGTCCGGTAAAGCGCCTAATTGGCCCATAAATGTGGTCCGATAACCACACCTGACACCCACAGACACTGCAGGCAATTAGCACTTATTTATTTGCATATGGTATTGACTAATCGCTAGCTACACTCACTTTCAAGATCTGTTTATTTTCAAAGCTGGAGGAAAAAGTCTCTCATTTACTGCAGTGCAAGGGTACACTGCCGACACGCACTCCACACATGCACACTCCCCACACACATCACACATAAACCACACATACACATACCACACAGCACACCACACACACACACACACACACACACACACACACACACACTAGCAGAGATGGTGGGAACTTGGCAGTGCACTGCTCCTGGCCGAGAAATTCAGTGAGTAATTTGTGTGCAGGGCATTTTCTTGTGAAATACTTAACAGATCAGACAAGCGGGTGGCTGCTCGCACCCGTGCTATCTGTCTGGGTGACTTTGACCCAGCAGGCGGGGAGGGGACAGCGAGGGCTGTCCTGTGCCCTGGTTGTGTGGGCTTTCGAAATGCATGAAGACCTGCCCATATTCCTTCCACTCTGGTCACCTTGGCTTTGCCAAACCACGCTCCCCAAAAATACAGGGTTGCCTGCAAGCTGAGTTCTCCAGGGAGCTGGGGCTACCGCTTCTCCAGCACCTGAGCCGTGTGTGTGGTGCGGGAAACGTAATATTACCTTTTAGTAACATGAGACCATGCTCATGGCCAGAGCGGTGGACGGGGTTGTTTAAGGCGCCAACTGTGTACCCAGACAGCCTGGGTCCCCTAGATTCTCTGAGTGCCCTCTGTAAATGGCTGTGATGATAACACTCACCTTGAGGGCCGTGAAGGTTAAATGAGTTACTACGTGGAAAGAGCTTAGTGCTTCACCCTCAGTGAGCCCACAATATTAAACATCATCATCGTCATCACAGAAAATTTGGAACACCCAAATAACAGTACATGCCATTCAGGTCCTCCTAACTGGTGTGCAAGCAGCGAACAGTCATAGGGATGGGAGGAGTTTACCCAGCATAGCGAGCATGTGCGAAGGGCAAGGCAAACCGCATGTACGCCATAAATCCTATTTTGGCGGGAAAAGTAATACGCAGGGTTATAATGTTTATGTGTGCGTGCATGAAGCACCCCAAAAGAACACAAAGCGAGTGTTAGCAGGCATTCTCTCTGAGATTAATCCTGATTTTAACTTGTTGTTCTCTGTTTATTTGAATTTTCTGATTCAATGGTTCTCTGTTTATTTGAATTTTCTAATTCAATGGAACATTTATTACTCCTATGACTATTTCTTTTTAAATTTTATTGGGGAACAGGGTGTTTTTCCAGGACCTATCAGCTCCAAGTCAAGTAGTTGTTTCAATCTAGTTGTGGAGGGCGCAACTCAGTGGCCCATGTGGGGATCGAACCAGCAACCTTGATGTTGTGAGCACTGCGCTAACCCGCCCCCGCCTCCTGTAATTATTTTTAAAATAAGGAAAGAAAATGATCAATTACCAGCCCCCGCAGAGACAGGCACTCTTAACATTTGAATATGCACCCTTTCAGCCTTTTAAAAAATATACATGTATTAAATAACATTCTTCAAACTTTTTTAGCCTAGTCTTCCCTTTAAAGTTTTGTTTGGAAATTTTTCAAGCCTACAGAAAAGTTGAAGAATAGAATATTTCAGTAAATACTCAGAGATGCCTCATTTATATTCACCAGTTGTTAACATTTTAACATATTGGTGATCTCAGATAGATAAATTAGAGGATGGATGGATGGATGATACATAGATAATGATAGATAGATGATAGATTAGATAGATAGATAGATAGATAGATAGATAGATAGATAGATAGATAGATAGATAGATAGATAGATAATAGATAGATGATAGAATGATATAGAGAGATGGATACATAGATAGATGATACATAGATGATGAATGGATAGATAGATAGATGATAGAATGATATAGAGAAATGGATACATACATAGATGATGGATGGATGGATAGATAGATGATAGAATGATAGAGAGATTTTACATAGATAATAGGTAGATAGATAGATTGATAGAGATAGAGAGATGGATGCATACATAGATGATACATAGATGATGGATGGATGGAGAGCTGACAGACAGAGCTCACACACTCACACTGTGCTGAACCATTTGAAAGTAAATAACCAGCATCATGATTTTTCACCCTTAAATAAATAAGCACAAGGACTTCCTCTGTCGTAACTACGAGGCCATTATCACTCCCAAGATAGTTACCATGGATGTGATATAATATGCAGTCCATATTCAAATCTCCTCAATTGTCCCAATAATGTCTTTTATAGCTGATTTTCTTCTCATCCAAGATCCAATCAATAATCACACAGAGCCCTTAATTGTCATGATAACCGACTTCTTTAAACTTAAATGAGCGTGAACAACTTTTCATGTAAAAGAAAATAGCTAATATGATTTAAACACTCGCCAGCCAGAAATGAGGCTGCCGGGTTCCCAGCACCTCACCAATGTCGTGCTAACATTTTATTTTATTCCAATTTGAAAAGCAAAAATAGGATCGCTTAGTTGCTCTGCATTTTAACACTATTGGAGTAGAAATTTTTTATGCTTAATGACAATTTGCATTTTGTTGTGGTTACCCTTCCATGTTTTTTGCTTACTTTTCTTTTGGAGTACTGTACCTTTTTCTTAATGAGGTGTAGACTTAGAAGGTATTTACCCTTTACGTATCACGTTATAAAATTTTCTCATTGTTTCATTTCCTTTTTAATTTTATGATTTTTTTAATGTGCAGAATTTTAACACTGTCGTCAAATCAGTTTTACCTTTATAATCCTTGCCCACAGTGCCATGCTTAGAAAGTCTTTTGTCACCCTAGATTACACAAAACTCAATTCCTCTTCTCGTGCACTTCTATTATTTTATGGCACTTTGTTACATTGAAACTTCTCATTCATCTTCCGTTTGTGAAAATTTTGTTTTTTCCAAAGACTTAACTTAGTGTATCGATTCCATTACACAATAGGATGTAAGTCTTTTTTAATGTATGACACATAACTTATGAAATATCCATATAGACTAATACTAGCATTAAACAGAACAAATTAGACTATACGTACTGACATGGGAAGGTGTCCATGATATCCCTCAAATGAAAAATTCAAGTGGCAGAGTAGTGTGCAGACACAGCATGTGACCCCAAAGCCAAGGTCGTGTGTGTGTGTGTGTGTGTGTGTGTGCGCGCGCACAAAACATACTCTGGCCTCCCTCTTGGTCTCTTCTGCTGGCTGCTTCTCCTCTTTTGACTTCCAAATGTTGGAAGTCCCAGAACTCAGTCCTCCCCCTATTATATTCTCTACCCCCTGGACCTTCCTAAGTGATCTCATCTGGGCCCAGGGCTTTCAATATTTGCCCTTGGCTTCTAAATTTATATCTCTAGCCTTGCCTCTTCCCTGAGTTCTAGACTCATGTCCACTGCTGAATAGGTACAGTAATACCTTGGTTTACGAGCATAATTTATTCCAGAAACAAACTACTCATATTGCCAGACATCGCTCATTTACCATGTTAAAATGTATTAGAGAGCCAGCTGAATGGCGCATTGATTAAGAGTTGACTTGGGATGCCAGCTCTAAGCAGCAGGGCCCTGGCTGGGATCCCACATGAGGGCCAGTGATGCTGCGCCCCCTACAGCTAAGATGGTGAACAACAGCTCCACCTGGAGCTGGGCTGCCAAGAGTCGCTGGTGACAGTGTAGGCTGCAGTGGGCTGCCGTGAGCTACTGTGAGTGGCTGTGGCCGTGAGCTGCCGTGAGCAGCCGTCCAATGGTTGGCAAGTGACTGCCTCACCGGGGAAGAGTGCAATGATCATAATACCAACATGGGCCAGTGAAGCAACAAACTCCACAACTAGACTGAAGAACAAAAGGACAGCAACTTGTCTGTTCTCCTTCCCCGATTCCCCAACGCTGTTCTCCTCCCCCAGTTCCCCAATAAAATCTTTTAAAAAAAAATATTAGAAATGTTTGCTCATCTTGTGGAACACTCGCAAACCAAGTTACTTGCAATCCAAGGTTTTATTGTATTTGGATGTTACATAGTTAGGAATGCTTTTGGCTGCAAATAATAGAATACTCAAGTAACAGGCTTAAGCATTAAAGACATTTAATTGTATCACAGATCAAAATGTTTAGAAGCAGGGCCGGCCGAGTGGCGCGGTGGTTAAAGTGCTGGTTTGGGAAGCCAGCGGCCCCGGTTCGGGTCCCACATATGAGGGCCAGTGACACTGCCCTCAAAAAAAAAAAAAAAAAAGAAAACTAAGTTTCTTTTATGCTGCTCCACTATTGTTAGCAAGCCACCTCAAAGTGAAAATATGGCTGCCACAGCTCCAGATATCACACTCCTATCCGTGGGAACCTGCCTGCGGCCATGCAGCTTGTATGAAACATCAAAGCTAAAGTTTGAGCCGAGGTCTGAGGACCCAATATTGGAATATTTTTAGAATCCTGGGCTGGAGAAGGCTTTCCTTGTTAAGATATAAAAACCAAAAGCTTAGAAAAATGGACAGATTAGACTACATACAAATGTAACACTATTATACAATAAAATACATTGTTTTTCTATTCTTAGAGGTTCCCTTCCCACCCAGCACTTTAATCACCAATAGGAAATACAGAGGATAGAAGAAGAAAAAATACTTTGATAGATGTAGTCCAGAGGGCATTCTACAAAAATATTCACCTAATGCCTTTAAAAAGTCAGTGCATAAAAAGATGTATTATTCTAGAACAAGAGAGACTAAAGTTCATAATAAACAAATGCAATTGATGAACCTTGATTGGGGGCTGGTTTTTCAAAAGCTATCAAAATGGGAGACAATTGAGGAAATCTAGATATGTAGTGGATGTTGGATGCCACTGGAGAATTAATATTAATTAGGTGGGTGATGGTTTTAGAATCATGTAGCAAATGTCTGTATTCTCAGAAGATACATGAAGGATTTAGAGTGGTTCAACAATAAATAATAATAAAATATGAACAACTGGCAAATGTAGGCAAAGGATGTGAAATGATTACTTGCTCTTCTTTTCATATTTCCCATATGTTTGAAAACTTGCAAAATAAAAATTTGGGAATATATTTAATTAGACACAATGTGACAGTAGAATAGCATTTCCGTACGCTGTGAAAGTGAATGATAAAACCTACCATCCCATTTTGAGAACTAGAAAATCACCTTGGCCCCCTGGGTGTTTCTTCCATAGGAGGCAACCATTATCCCTCGAATTCTGTGTTAATTGTTCCCTGGCTTTTTGAAAAGCCAACACATACCACGTTGGGTTTGCTTGTTTCCGAGCTTTATAAAACTGGAGACATATTCTTTTACACTTGACAGGTTTCCCAAGGTTTGTCCATGTTCTGTGTCACTGTAGTTCATGCACTGGTAGTTCCAGAGTGTGACTATGTCACAATTTAGTCACTTTTCTCCTCTCTCTCGATGCGAGTTTCCAGTTTTGGCTGTCACCAGCGAAGCTCCCAAGAATCTTCTTGTTCCCTTTTCCCACACATGTGTCCAAGAGCTTCTGTAGGTCCCTGTTCCCAACTTTCCCCGCATGCACTCTAACAGAATTCGAAAAACTCCATCCTCTGGCATCTTTTAAAGTTGAAACCTCAAATTTTTTTTATCATAACTTTAAGAATTGAAAAGGATGCCAGCTGAGTGGGTGGTGGTTAAGCGCTGGCTTGGGACACCAGCAGCCCTGGTTCGGGTCCCACCTATGAGGGCCAGTGACACTGTCCTCAAAAAAAAAGAATTGAAGAGGATGTAATTTTGGCACCTTATAAATATTAACATTTTACAATAGAATAATTACAGTATCTTTTAATTTTTTAAGATCAAGTAGTTTTATTTCTTTGTATTCCAAATGCACTATATTTAACATCATTCCTATAAGGGATGTAGAAAAATAAGAAATTTTGTCACTGATAGAAAGCAGTACGAGGCCTAATCTGATGGTTAATGGCTAATACATTATTATTTGCCTCACTTCACAGATAGCTCCTACAGCTCTTTAAGTTACAGCATTTTTTAAATGTGTCCGGTGGCATGCTAGCTGCATGGCAATTCAGTATGTTCATCACCGTCCTGTTTAAAACCACACAAACGGGCTCTTCAGCACTCAGAAATCTTACATTGCTCCATTTTTTTCCCCTTGAAATTGCACTTTTACTCCATTCTCCCCACAAAATTTTATCCTAGTACATGTATCCTTAAAGGTCACTTATTGATCACCCTGTTCTATTTCTCGGCAATACAAAAATGTATGTAACATGGATTTTGCATCTCCTTTGACTTCCAGTGACATTATTTCTCTAATTGTTAAACATTATTTTTAATGATGTACCAGCTGATAACTGGAGTAGTTCCTCTTCCATGTCACAGAAAACAATGAATTGGAAAAGATTCATTAGACGGTCATTAGTCGTTCACTTTTTCTACCTTGATGTCAGTATCTGTCATTGTACTTTTGTCTAGAATAGTTTTTACAAGCTGGGGCGAGGCACCAAAGAGAGGGTTTGGACGTGGTGACAGGAAAGTGGAAGAAGGGCGACTTGTGAAAGGAGAAAATGTAGGAAGGAGGACATTTGGAAGTTTGAATAGGTCCCCTTCAAACCATCAGTTTTCTCATTACTTCTGGGAAAGTCTCTGACGTGCCCCCAGTTGCAACCTCTGTTCTAGAATATACACCGAAAAGTAAAGCTGTGCGGCGGGGTCCGCCGGTGCTTGCTTCACAGTGTCGCAGGCAGATGGTTTTCCAACTCGGTTGTTCCAAGTTACATGCCCACAGACTGTGTGTGAGCGCTCCAGCTACGCCCTTCCTCCTGATGTAGTCAGGCTTTAAAATTGGTCCCAACCTGGGTCGGCCGGTTAGCTCAGGTGGTTAGAGCGCAGGCTCATAACACCAAGGTTGCCGGTTCGATCTCACATGGGCCACTGAGAGGTGCCCTCTACAACTAGATTGAAACAGCAACTTGACTTAGAGCTGATGGGTCCTGGAAAAACACACTATGCTGTTCCCCAGTAAAAATATAAAAAAAAAAAAATTGGTCCCAACCTGTTGGATGTAAAATGGTGGTGGTTCGTTGTGGCCTGAATTAAATTTCTCTGATGGCAAAGGACAGTGGGCATAAGCTCCTAGATTTACTTGTCAATCAGGTTTCTCATCTATGCCTGCTCATAGATTCTTTCCTGGGTTCTTTTTTTTCTGATTAATTTCTTTTTCTTTTTCACCAATAACAATTCTTTTGTTGATCTTTATACCAATTCCTTGCAAAGATTTTCTTATAGTTTGTGGCTTTCTTAAGTGCTCTCATTTGTTAAACAGTGCATTTTGCTATCTGTTGAAGAAATCCTTTCCCTTAGAAAAAATGTTTGCTTCTAAGGATTTTTAAATTTTGTCTTATACATCAGCATCTTGAATCTATTTAGAATTCATGTGTGTGTGTGTGTGTGTGTGTGTGTGTGTGTGAGAGAGAGAGAGAGAGAGAGAGAGAGAGAGAGAGAGAGAGAGAGAGAGAGATGTGGTGTGAGGGAGGCATTTTTTTCTGGAGACATAACTGCTTCAGCACTATTTATTGAGAACTCTGTGATAAATCAAGTTTACACGTGTGCACAGGATATGTGCACTGGGCTTTCAATTCTGTTTGACTGTTCAATTTGTCTATTCCCATGTCTGTCAATACTACACTGCCTTAGTCATCAGAACTTTACAAGGCTTGATATCTCCTAGGATACATCCCCTCGCCATATTTCCTTCTTCACGTGTGCCATGGTTATTCTTAACCCAAATTCTTCAAAACTCCTCGTGGATTTTTCTAAATCATTTCGGGATAATTGACACATTTATGACATTCACTCTTTCTATCCATAACCACGGTGTCTCTCTGTATGCTGATGCTTTAATGTCTCTCAAGAAGATTTCATAATTTTTCCTAAGGACCTTATATTTTTGTTGTTCTTAAATATATCTTTCATAAATATGTTTTCATTTTCCCCTTGTCATCCTGATGTCTTTTATTTATTTTTCTTATTTTGTTGCTTTGGTTATGGCCTCTAGCTACAATGCTGAATAAAAATAGTAATAGTCGTTTCCTCCTTCATTTTGTAGGATATATTCCTTATTGCTCAACAAATTTAAAGGAGACTGAAAGCAGGGTTTTGCCCTACCTCCTGAGCAAGGGTCCCTGTCTCTCATCCTCACAGCTGCCTCCGCAGCCCCTCAGAGATTGTCCGGGTCACAGTGGCTGCTCACTCAGTATTAATGGAATTAGCGTGCTTCCACCACACTATCCCATATCAGTGTCTAGTCTTACAGATTGTTTATATTATAAATTCTTACATTATTTTAATATTATAGACTTTACTAACTTGAAGAGTTACATTGACACTTCATTTTGGCTTTAATTTGCATCTCTTTGAACAATTCCATGTGTTGTGTTTTTTTTTTTGAAGATTTTTTTTGGGAATTGGGGGAGGAGAACAGCATTGGGGAATTGGGGAAGGGGAACAGACAAGTTGCTGTCTTTTTGTTCTTCAGTCGAGTTGTGGAGGACATCGCTTCACTGGCCCATGTTGGTATCATCATTGTGCTCTTCCCAGGTGAGGCAAATCGGTCGCTGGGCATTGGACGGCTGCTCAGGGCGGCTCACAGCAGCTCACGAAATTACACACCAGCTGCCGGCCAGCCCCACTGCAGCCTACACCATCACCTGCGACTCACCGCAGCCCAGCTCCAGGTGGAGCTGTTGTTCACCATCTTAGCTGTAGAGGGCGCAGTGTCACTGGCCCTCACGTGGGATAGGAACCGGGGCCCTGCTGCTCAGAGCTGGCGTCCCAAGCCAACTCATAACCAACACTGGTACCACTCAGTCGGCCCGATTCTATGTATTTATTAGAAATTAAAGAAGTATGTATGCACTCATCTGCTCTAACCCCACCAATTGCTTCCTGTATCATTTGAAATAAAATCCAAAATTCTTCCCAGAGCCTCCAAAGCCTTCCAGGGTCAAATGTCCGGCTCCCTCTGTGGCCCATCCCTTTCCTCCTTGCCTCTTGGCTCCAGTCACATGTCGCATTAGCCTCTTTGCGGGTTCCTCTGCCTGGACACTCTTCCTCTGTGTATTTCTTGCACTTTTGCTTCTTTCTAGGGGCTACTCAACTGTCACCTTATCAGCAAGGTTGTCCCTGACCCCCACCCCGTCTAAATGGCATGCCCCACTCCCTGCTTCCCACTCTGCCCGATTCTCCTCCCTGTCACTTCCTTGTCTTCATAACACCGGGCGTTGTATCACACTCATTTACTGGTTTGGTTTTCATGTCAGTCTCACCCCATACAATGCCAGCTCCATCCCAAGACCAGAACAGTGTCAGGCTGGTAGTAAGTGCCCCATAAATATTTGTGGAACCAATGAGTTTGCTTTTCACCTTCCACGAATTGTCCATCCATGCCCTTTCCCAATTCCCTTTCCCTTTTATTCAAGTTCTTTCTGTGGAAACACATTAATCCACCGTGTCATGTTTTAACAAGTATTTTTCCCAATTGTTCCTTACCTTTTTGACTGTTATGTGACCTCTTTAATGAACAGGAGTTGAAGTTTTTTATGTAGACAGCTTTTCTATTCTTTCCTTGTGTGCTCCCCACTCAGCAGATAATTATTTGACTAATCCTCTTTCTGAGGTTTTGAAGGTTTCCTTTCATACATTGAACTCTTTAATCCATCTGTAATTGACCTGTGGTAAGGTGGGAGGTAAAGATCTGTTCTGTCTTTCCCCCCAATTAGCCAGTTTTTTTCCTAAATACCATACATGCAACAATTCTTCCTTTTCCACGAATTTGTGAAGCTTTCTTTGTCATAGATTCAATTTTCATATTTTCTAGAGTCTATTTCTGAGTAATTTTCTCTGTCAATTATATAATGTAATCTTATAAGTACTAACTAGCCATGCAGCCACCCTGTCTGGGTTTAAGTCTTGGATCTATGAATTGCTAGCTTTGTGGTCTTGGGACAGTACTTAACCTCTCTGTGCCTTCGTTTTCTTATTTGCAAAATGTGGATGATAATAATACAAAATTGCCAAAATTTGGGCGGTCCAAACTGCTAGAAAATACCAGCAATTGTGTGTGGTTAAATGCACTACCTAGCTCACAGGGTTGCAATGAGGAGTCAACTAATTATTTAGTAAATGTCAAGTGCTCGGAAGAGGAAGCACCCACTCTAATGGCATTAGATGTTTGCCCTTACTCAAGTGCCCCTCCTCATTATGCTTCTGTTTAACCCCGACCCCCACCCCCGGCTACGTCCATTTCTCCTCCCAGACATGCATGAGCATCGTTTGGCCCGGTTTCAGATACTCTTCTGGGATTCTGATTGGGATGGTGCTGAAATCATCAGTTAATTTGGGACAATCCTTGTCCTCTCACCAGCCGTACACCAGTCTCCCACTGACTCCAATCTCGCTGATGTCTCCGCAGTTAAAGGGAAAAGGGGGGCAAAAGAGGGAGGTGCCAGGTGAAGCATCTGGAAGCTCCCAGCCTGGGCTGGAGGGTCTGACCCAGGGCGGGGGGCGGACAGGAGCTCATCTTACTAAGTTATCATGTCAAGACCAAGGCAGTCCTGCCCAAAAGAAAGAATGTGGACGAGAAAATTCCCTGCAAGCGTCATTGAATTCCTCCAGCTACAGCACCGGAGGCACCGGGATGTTGGCCGGCTCGGCTGCGCGTGCTCAGTTACTCAGAAGTTGTGGACTTGGCTAAATGTCTCCATATTGGACTGTAAACCCGTTTCCTTGGTGGTCAATGGCTGGGGCTGCCTAGGGTGGAAGGACTATTATTATTATTATTATTATTATTATTTATGGTTATTATTCATTCATCCATCTGGATGGAGACAGCTTTCCAAAGGCCCAAGTAGCCAGGTGGGGACAGAAGTCAGCACAGCCCCTCAGGAGCTTGGGGCTTCCAGAGAAAAGCACCGCCGTGCCCCCCAAACACATTGGAGGGCATTTTGGCTCTGAGACCAAAGGCCGTGGGATGTTAAATCCAGTAAATGCTGAGCAGCCTTTGCAGAGAGGTGCCTTGGGGAGAGAGTAAACCCGTGAGGTGGCTGGCCCCCGTCCATCGTCAGCTCTGTGCCCAGGTGCCCACAGCGCTGGGGTCCCACAGTGGCAGCCAGCAATGGTTGGCCGTGACTGCTGAGCTGGAACGGGCGAGATGGCTCGTCTGCCTCTGAAGCAGGATGAAGCTTACCTGGGAGCAGGAACACTGGGGCCAAGGGAGCCTCTGAGTAGGGAAACCAGGTGGCATCTGGGGCACTGAGCTCGAGGCAGCTGGTCTGGGGCGCAAGCACTGCTGTGTTGGGGGCCCCAAGATGCTCCAGAGCTAGTCGTTGCCTGGGGCATGGCAGCCGCCCTGACTCATGCGCTCATCCACCCATGACTTTCCTGCCCACACTGGCTGGTGAACCTGGCCATGGACCTCCGGGTACAGTGACCTTCCACACTGGAGCTAGCTGCCTTCGCCCTTGGCTCTGCGTGCCCCAGGGTGTGTCCTGCACCCCGGTGCCTGGTGGGCCTCTATGCCTGGCACAGTGCCAGCAGAAGCGTTCAAAGCTGAGGACGGTCCCACCCTCCTCAAGGCCATTTTGGCTGACGCATGAGTGGCTCATAGCTCTGACTTTCATGGGACAGTCCCACCACCGATGCCGGCCAGCCCAGAAAGCCCTGCATATGGGTGGCACAGCGTAAGGAAGGGGCAACCTCGATGGGTGCCTGGGACCCAGGGCACAGGACTGTCCCCTCGTCTCTTCCCAGTGGACTCCGCGTGGCTGTAGAGCTGCCTCCTGGGGCGGGGGGGAGGCTGATCAGAGGGAAAAGGGAAGAGTCCTGGCTTTACAAATGTGACTTTGCAAAATGAGGCAGAAAGATGAATCTGTGTTCACTATTATTCATTAAGGAAGGTCCTTTATAAATCCCAAATTAACAATTTCTCATTTAGAGATGGGCGATTATCATTCTTTTCTGGCAATTTATAGCTTTCAAAATGCTGAAATATGAAAATTATTGGGGAGAAAAAAACTCCAGCAGTGGTCATGGAAAATGGAAATCCACTTTGAAACTATTGATAAGCATTTTTTAAATGATCAATACTCAAAGTCCAAAAGTAATCACTTACATATGAGTATATGGTAAATGACAAGTGTTCAAACAGTCACATGAAGGTGGACATTCTGGCGCAGTGACCTACGTTATGGAAAGCCACATTGTTAGTCTGGCCAGACTGCACACAACTCGGAGATTCTTTTACTAAGGATAGTGACAACATGGCATTGAAATTCTTCGTTTTTACAGTGCTCGGGCTCCTGCCAGCTTTCCAAACAGCCCCACCAGGTACCTCTGGAGGGAGGTGGGTGTCTGTGCAAAGGGGGAATTGTGCAAATACTAGGAATGATGGAGGCCTTTCTGAAACGAGACTTCACGCCATCATTCATGACTTACACACTCGTTGAGCCCTCCCCTGCCGGCCTGTGCTGAAGACGAAGAGCAAAACAGAGCACACACTCCTGCCTGCACCTGGACTCCTGACTCTGGGTCTAAGATACCACAGCAGGTCCATGAGTTAGTGGATAATTGAGGCTGTTTAGTGTTATGGGGGGAAACTGGGTTGTGATGATCTTTCTAGGTTGAAGAGATGAGGAGCCATCCTACTGATGCCGTCTCTTGACCCAGCGGTCACTAGCCCGTATGACTGTCGCCCCCCTCGGGGCAGGGGGCACCAGATCAGGACGTGGGACCTGTTTGCCGAGTGAGCGAAGAGGGTGACGCTCACTCCAGCCCAACCCCACGAAGGGGAGACTTGAAGGACAGTGGCCTGAGCCATGGCAGGACAGACCTGGGCTGGGCAGGTGGACAGGCTGTCAGTGACCAACTTGAACTATACACCACAGACTAATCCTCGGACATGCTGTGGAGGAGGGGCAGGTGCAGTCCTTGTTCTCATCCAGCCTTTGGAAGGGGAGCCTGCCCAGGTGCGGGTAAGGATGGAGACCATGGTAACATCGACTCATGGTGTGCCCAGCTTGGCATGGTGACCTTCGCCCCGCTGCTGTTGACAGGGAAACTGAGTTTGGAGACTTAATCATCCTACAATGGGAAGCCAGTTGGTCTGAGTCCACAGCTGTGCTCCTAGGCCCTAAGCCAGCGGTTACTATGGCCTAACGTTACCATGCACGTTGTCTGTGTTACATCATTCACCTCCCCAGAAACGAAGATGTCTTGAAGGTTGGACCCCTGTGCCTGGTCCAGAGGTCAGATGGGGGAACCGGTTTGGTCAAGGTTGGCTAAGGGGAATCCCTACTAGAGTCTGACTCCCCTTCCAGTGCTTTCTCCTACAAGATCTACTCAATTTTAAATAAATGCATGACTGCTAAGAAGAGAAGAAAAAAAGGAAAACGTGAAACAGGGCCAAGCATCCCCACCTATCCCACCATCCCAAATCCACCAGCAAGAATAGTCAAAGGTCTTTCCCACCAGCCTCCATCTCCCATCTTTTCTCCTGCAAGCCAATGGCCCTGAGACCCCTGACCCCAGGGGTCTGGAGTATGTGTCAATGACCTTGGCCTTAGCGTCCAAGGGTAGTGGTAAGAGAGATCAGGTTTGGGAGTGACCCAGGCCAGGCCCCAATGTCCTGATGGAGGCTCCTTCCCTGCCTCCTGGCTGCTACATCTGCAGACAGCGAGCCTCACCCCTGCCTGGGCCCAGGCGGTAAGGTAGGAGTGAGCAGATAAAGTGCTAGGTACAGGGTTGCACCTTTTCTGGTTCTACTTGCCCCGTAGGCCCACACTACTGGCACCGTGGTAGGAGAGGTGCCCTCGAAGCTGTGACTCAGAGCCACCCAGTATGGGTCTGACAATCCGGGCTGCACCCACACCTGCCTGCAGGGAGGCCCGTCCAGGTGGGGTGGGGTCGGTCCCTCCCAGCTCCTTCCCTGGAGCTCGGGACTCGGCTTTAGTCATTCGCGGAGCCCAGGCCGCGGTCCCCCCTGGAGTCAAGCGGCCACTTCCAAACCCCCCAGCCAAGGCGCTCAGCTCCCTACAGAGTCCAAGACAAGCCAGGTGCGCCCGCAGAAGTCGGGCTGGGGGCGGGGAGAGGGAGAGAGGGTGGGAGGCCAGGGATCTGAGTCAGCCCGAGCCCGGGCAGGGGGCAGGCTTAATGGGATCAGGTCTGTGTAATCCCATTTCATCCTTTGTCATTCGGGCGGCAGCAGAACCCAAGCTGGGGGGCCGGGTCCTTTAAGATGACGCGCGGCCACACCAGAGACGAACTGGCATGACAAAGGCCGCGAGGGGCCCAATGGCGGGAAATAAAGAGATGAAGGCTGGCGGGGGGGGGGGGGGGGGGGCATACTGACGTCAGCATCCAAGGCCCGGTCCTGAACCCTGGGCCGCTGTCCGGCTGTGGGCGCGCCTTTGGGCGGGCCCCAATGTCGGGTTCAGGGCCCCGGACCGTCACCCCAGCAAGGTCGCGCGGATCACGCGTGGGATGCGCGCCGTGCGCCCTGAGGGCCTCCCTCGAGTTGGTGGTCTCTGGTGTGAACTGGCCTCCGTCCTCTCTCCCTCAGGCCCACGCGGCGCCCGACGGTCCAGGCAGGCCCCAGGCCCTCCCGGTCTGGCAGCCCCGAGCTGCCCGGGCCTCAGTTTCCTCTCCCCAGCCCAGGGTGTCCCGCAGGAGTCATTTGGGGTCCTTTCCAGGCAGGGGTTGGAGGCTGGGCCCGACCATGTCAGTGCAAGGGGCTGGTCCAGCGCCCACACACACCTGCGTGTGCTGGGGAGTCCCTCGCGGTGGAGGCGGGGGTGTTGGCGGTGGACGGCGGGGTGCCGAGAGGGTGCATCCCAGACCCGGGGAGAGCTCCAAGTCCAGGTTGGAGGGTAGGGGCCAGCGTGAACTGCGGATGGGGGTCAGCAGGAGACCAGAAGGGGATGGCTCCCCGTGATAAGAGTGGGCGTGTGGGGAGAGCTCAGAGGCAAGACGGGAGGGACAGAGACCAGGCCAGGGGCCTCCACGCAGTGGGAAAGACACGGAGGCAGAGCTCAAAGGCCTAGGCCAGTGAAGGGGCTTCCCCAGGCGGGCGGTGCAGTCCTCGAGTCCGGGGAACCCAGAGGCGCAGACTCGCGTGCGCCGTGGGCGCTCCACTTGACTAGGCTCCTCCAGTGGGGTCCTGTTCTTGGCTACGCCCGACCCAGGAAAGTAGAGAAAGTGGACCAAGCAGGGTTAGATGCGAGGGGAACAGCACACATACCAACACTCTGACGCGCACACACTCCCACCCACACGCACACACGCACATCCCTGCTCATCACAAAGCCAGCCCCGTGGGAAGGGAGGTGCCCGCAGGGACTTTCGGTGCGAGCTGGAAATCTGCGCGGCTTGCGGGGCGGCGGCACCACGCGCAGACCCGAAGAGCCGGCGTCCAGGAGGAGCCAGGCCTCTGGATCTGCGGGGGGGGGGGGTCCCCAGACTGGGACTTAACCAGCACTCCGGGACCAGGGCACCTTTCGCCCGGCTGGCACCAGGCCGCGCAGGGCTTCCTTGCCGTGCGGGCCGGCCCCTCCTGTGGCGCGGAACCCGCAATGCGCTCCCCGCGCAAACTGCGCTCCGCGCCACAGTTTTGGCGTGAGACTCGGCCCAGTGTCCGCGGCCCGCGGCCATTGGAAGGGAATGTGCTCCCTGACCTTTTCCCAAAGTCACGGAGGGCGGAAGTCAGCTTAGGTCTTTCACTTCTGAACTGTTCAAATAGGCAATCAATTTTTATGATGTAATTTATGATGTATGCAGGTTGTCTTCATACATATGGTGTTGCTTTTGTGTGGCGAGGTTTCAGGTGCTTTATTACTCAGACGGTGTGATTTGCATTCATGTTCGGTTACGGAGATCATCTTTCTCCTGTTTACACCATAAGGGCCCGAAATGAAGATGAATGCCGCCTCCCCTCGCCTGGACAGCTCGGATAGACCCCCCAGCCGCGGGTCCCCCTAGAACCCAGAGCCCAGCTACCCCAGATCCCCCCGCACCCAGCTTGGGGGAAGCAGGCCTCGCGGCTTGGTGGCCACCCGGGAAGCTAGGCCACCAGCTTGGGCTGTGTGCGCCTGAGCAGAGGTCTGGGTCTCCCGGAGACAAATTGGGGCACGTGCATAGGCGTCTCCTTCCCAGGGAGGCAATGGCTGGGCGCGGGCAGGCCACTCGGTCACGTCGACACCCAAGTCTCCCGCAAGCGAGAGAGATGACTCCGAGGCCGAATTTGCCGCCAGGACCGCAAAAGGCGCGCTCCACCCACTCTGAACCGCCGCAGGGAGAAGGGAAGGCCCTGAGGCGAGAAGCAGGAGGTGACCAGATCCCGAGGCCACCAGAGTGTCCCTGGCTTCCGGTGCCCCCAGAACCTCCTGCCATGGGGCCAGCAAGGCTCCATTTGGGACAGGCCAGGAGCTGGAGGGAGCAGCCTCGGAGCCCCTCTGCTAGGCTTGCCAGGCGCAGCCGAAATGATTAAGCCAATTAAGCTCGAACAAACCACAAACACACGCAAGACAGAGGGGACACGGACCTCGAGAGAAACGGCATCGTGGAATGCAGGTGCTCGTGTCAGTTACTCCCTGAATGGAGAGGCCTGGCACGCAGACAACCAGATTCTAATCTGGATGGTCCAACGAGTCAAACCGGGTCTCCAGAGGACACGGCCTCCACCCACTTCATTGAGCTGAAAAGGCCCTGAGAAAGAATCCCCCCTGGGGGGGGGAGTGCGGCACTGAAGGCGAAAGCGAGGAGCAGAGGCAAGCACTGAGTCTGGAAGATTCCAGCCAGCATTGGGGTTGGGGAAGGTCGAAGCACTGGTGTGCCACACCACTCCCAAGGGTACTGCCAGCCTCTGCGGAGAGCTGAGGAGGTGGCCTGAGGCCCATGACCAATCTAAAGAGGGCCCTGCCCCGGGAACACGAAGCTGTGGCACTGGTTTTCAAAGTACCCTCTATTCTCCAAAGGGGGTGAGGGGCTGGGGGCTAGGGTGGGGTCGCCTGGCCGAGGGGCTGTTGAGGGGGGGTCTTGGACCCCTGCCGGAATTGGCAAACAGGGGTGGAAGCAGTCAAGAGAGAGCCCCAGTGCACGCAGGGGGCTCAGGTCCATGGTGCTCCCAAGCGTAATTATTTGATCCGCAGATGTAAGTGGAATTTATTGTAACAACAAATATAGTGATGTCAAAACCCAACCTTGGATTAAAGCCGGCAGCCAAAGGGGAAGTGTATTAATTTCCAACAGCATCTCAGGCCAGAGCCTATTAGAACAAGCTATTCTTCAGGCCCCCCCATCAGAATTAATCATTGGGAGTTAATTTGAAGCTCAGACAAGTTGCTGTTAATTTAGTGCAGGGAGGACGGGATGGAATAAAAAGCTGAGGTGCTGGCCGAGCCTCGTGGGTCTCATTAATCAGCCAGCTGAGACGGCCTGGCTTGATTACAATTTGCAAAAAAATTCATTAGGGCCCGGGCGATTGACAATTTTTCTCTCTGCCTGTGATGTGACTCATTAGGCAGCCAAATGAAAGCCATGATGACGGCCATGATGACAGCGGCCATCAAGCCTGCTTGTTTATCTTCCTCCCCTCGGCCTGTCGCTCGGCCTCCGCCTCGGTGCCAGGCTCTCCGGGGCGCCCCCGGGTCAGGGATTGGGGACGAGGAGGACAGCGCCCCGAGAGGGCAGGGGGGTCAGTGTAGTCACCCCACCTCGTGCTTCCAAAAGGCGAGGATCGCGCAGCTTGGGCCCTGGGTTGGGGCTCCCTGAAGGCGGCCCCCCCATTCCCAGAGAGATGCTCTTCCCCGCGGGGTTTGTGTAGTTAAGGGTTCGGGCCTCTGTGTACCTCTCATTCCCGCCACCGGCTTTTGGAGGACCTGTTATAGCGGAAGGGTCTATGAGGGGGGGACTCCAGGATCTGTAGGAATGCCCTGTTCTCCATACTCAGGGTTCCTCCCTAAGACCCGGAGTGTTGGGTGGGGGCGCCCCCGCCAGGGAGGCCGCAGCTCCCCACGTCCTCAGCCGGGGACTGTGCGCCACCAAGCCACAGTTCAGCCGGGGGCATATCTCGGGCTCCGAGACCGGCTGGCCCAGTTGAGTGGGGTGGGGGTGGGGGTGGCGGTGGGCGGTGTCTCCTCCGGCCTCGATTGCCTGGGCCGCGGCGTGTGGCTGGTGGACACCTGCCCACAGAAGATGCCGCCCACCGGCTACCTGAGTGCGCAGAGCGGCGGGCCCCCCGCGGGTTCAGGGGGCGCAGCCAGGCCTTGCGGGTCTTGCGCCAGGGCAGGAAACCGGGTCCGGGCGCCGCCCCACGATCAGGCCCCAAGCGGTTGGGTGTGGGACGACAAGGAGCCTCCCCAGCTCTCCGCACACCGCGGAGCAGGCCGAGGCCCTCGGAGCACCGGCCAGTCCATTTCATTGTGCTCAGGCCTGGGCCATTTAGCGCCGCGGGAAAGCTTGGGAACGCGGCAGGAAACGGGGACTCGGTCGCGCCAGGCCTTCACCTTGCACCTGGGCCCCCACGCGCCTCCGCCGGGGGAGGTGACGGCTGGCACACGTCTAACTTAGGGCAGTATTAATGCGGACCCACGGCGAGGCGCTTCCCCTTCTTGGGTTGAGAACCGCGGTGGGTGCGGTGCGCGACTGGCTGCTCCGCTCCCCCGTTCCATGGCCTCAATCCGGGGAGGCTGAGGCTGGTGAAGCCACCGGCTTTTCTTTGCTTTTCGGTTTGGTGGCCGCAAGGGCTCTGGCAGTGCCCACCTTCGCTCGCCCGCTGCACGCCCCTGGCCTGTCCACGGCAATCTCCAGTGGGCCCGCGTGCTCGAGTCTGGTAGGGCGCTCTGGGTCGCGAAAGGAGCGGGTACAGCGACCTGGGCCCGCGGGGCGCGGCACCGGGGTGGGGGCGCGGACCTGGCACCCCTGCGGACCTGCCCCAACCGGCCTGCGCACCTCTCCCTTCCCCCTTTGTGCTGCTGAGCGTCCGGGCGCCCTTGCGGGGGGGCGGTGGTCGGGTCCCGCCTCCTCGGACCCCGCCCGGAGAGGGAGGCGCCCGGCCCGCTGGAGCTCACAGCCCGCCTCCGCCCCCGCCCCCGAGCCGAGCGCTGCCGGAAAGCCCAGTCCTGCAGGCTGGGTTTCTGCTCCTGTCGGAAGATAATGCCCAGAGCCTGATTTATGGGCGCTCGGCCCCGCCGGGCGAGCGCGCACCGCTTTTTTTCGGGGTCGGGGATGTTTGTAAGGAAACTCGTTTCCTCCCTGGCTGTAGTCGACTCAGAATATCAGGCGTCCACGCAAAGCCGCCAGGATCCGCACTGGCTTCCCCTCCTCCTCCGGCCTAAGTCAGCCAGCCTCTTAGGTATTGATTAGGCTGTGCAAAAGGGGGTGGGGCGTTAGATTTCTAAAGTGAAAATTAGGTTTCCTTAAATTTACAGCCCAATTGGAACTCTTGCTCTCCAATTTAAAACCTGGTAAGGTGCGGTGAGGCTCATGTCCAGCCAGCCTGAGACCCGGCCAGGGGACGTTTATCCGGTCCTGGTCCCAGACCAGCTGCCCAGCCACATGAGGGCTGGCGGTGCCCTCCAAGCAGTCGAATCTGGACACACTCATGAGACCCAGGCATTGGTCTTTTTTTTTGCTCCCTCTCTCTCTCTCTCCTTTTTATTATTCACAAGACTGAGATTGTTTAAATGTCATAACTTATAAGAAAATAAGCTACATTGAAATAAATTAAACACAACAGAGACGCGCTTCAGACATGGCTCGGATACGATATGCAACCCCAGGAAAGAAAGCCAGGCAAAACCAGAGCAAAGCGAATTTCCAGGCTGCCCCAAAAACGTCTGCTTTTCAGTCAACTAAAAAAGCCAGAACAGAAATAAAAATAAGTGTCAACCCCAGTGTGTGTTCTTGTATGTCATGTTTACCTTTGGAAAAGTATGGAAAGGTGGCTGCTATGGGTGGCGGATTACAGCAGAGGTTTTGTTTTCTTCTGGAATGTGAGTGGAGAATATTACTGGGTGGTTTGGTCCTATAACTTTCAAAATACTGCAGCCGAGATCCAGTCTATATAGATATCTATGTACAAAGTAGGGTAATATATAATAAATATTTAGTGTGTCTTCAGCTGTAGCTGTAGCCCCTTCAAAAGCAGTCTTTTAAGCCTGTTAAATGAATATACTCTCAATTTACTTGGGCTGTCCAAAGTTGGGGGATGACTGAGCTTTGCTTGGACCGTGCGGAGTCCGCCCGGGGTCAGGTGCTGTGGCGGTGGCTTCTCGCCCTCCCTGAGCCCTCAGGGCCGGGCCTGCTCCAGCTGCTGATGTTGACTTCTAATAGCGAACCTGCTGACGTGGACGGGGATGGGGACGACGATCTTGGGGTTCCGGGAGGGCTCCCCTGTCTTGGAGTTGGCATTGCCGGCCTTCACGCGTTTCCACTTGGCCCGGCGGTTCTGGAACCAGATTTTCACCTGCACTTCGCTGAGTTTGAGGGCGTGGGCGATCTGGGAGCGCTCGGTCAGCGAGAGGTACTTTTTGCAGTGGAACTCCTTCTCCAGCTCCAGGAGCTGCTCGCTGGTGAAGGCCGTCCGCCGCCGCCGGTTCTTGCCGGTGGACGTGGTGCTGCCTGCGGCGCCGCCGCTCGGCGGGGGCTCCTCCAGCGCGTGGCCGGGGTCTTCCTCCTTGTGCGCGGCCTGGCCGGGAAGATTGTCATCCGAGCTGTAGTCCAGATCGCTCTCCAGCGAGAAACTCTCCTCCTTGCCCTTCGGGTCGTCTTCCACTTTTGACTCGTCTTTCCCTTGCCCTCTGACAGCCCCGACTGAAAGCAAAACCAAACGGCGTTTTATTACATTTCGCACACTGGCCTGCCTTGCCCCTTCCCACCGTCTCTTGGGCATGTTCCCCCGGAGCGAATTGTCTCTCTGTGACATTAACACATTGTGGTTTCCTGGCCTTTGAGGGGTGGGGGGTGGGGGCGTGAGAAAGCTCAAAGGAGAGGAGGGAACGGGACAGGCGAAGGCCCTTTGCCCAGATCCATCACTCAAGGGGCCCGCGTGGCCCCTCCGCACCCTCCCGGCCGCCAGGAGCTTAAGGCCGAAGTAAGAAGAGGCGTCAGGCTAAGAGAACGTCCTCTTTGTTCCAGGGGTGGGGGCTCGGTGAGGACTGGGGGCGGTTCATGATCCTCCCCGGCGCCAGTGAAAATTTGGCGAGCCTCAATTTCGTCGCAGCCAGAGTGGAGGCGAAGGAAGGTGCATATCCTAGACCGTGTCATTTTTTTTTTTTTCGAGACAGAAAACGTTGGTCAAAAGGAAGTTTGGTAGCCTTAGGAGAAGTTCCCACCAGACACCCCAACACACACACACACACACACACACACGCACACGCGCGCGCGCACACACACGCAGACGCACAGCCTCCCAGGAACCCGGTTCTCCCAGGCCAGCAGCGAGGGGTTTAATCCGGCTGGGCATCCCTGAGCACACGCCACTGTGGAGATGCGCAGCCCAACCCGCCTCCCCTTAAGGCCGAAACCTAGCGAGGACCCCAGGTCGCGGGGCGGGGCGGGGCGGGGGGTGGGGGGGACTCGGCCAAACTCGCCGCCAGACAGACAGGCCGCCCAGTCCAAGAGCCGGCTGGAGGCGCTAACCGCCACCCCACGCGGCCCAGCTCGTTGCTTGGCGCTCGGTGACCGCTCCCCACCCCCACCGCCGCCCCGGGCTCCTGGGCGCAGCCGGGCCTCGCACTCCGGCCCCGCAGGCTGGGCCTCGCCCCCTAGGCCCGGCCCGCACCCGGCAGCCGGCTCGCCCCCGCCTCCTCCTCCCCGCGCCCCGGGCGCGCGCGCCGGCGACTCACCGAGCGACGCCTGCACCGCCTCCGCCGCGGAGAAGGCGAGCAGCGAGGCGTCCTTGGCCAGGAAGGCTTTGCCGTCCTCGGCGTCGCCTTGCAGCGCCTCCGCCTTGTCGAAGTTCCCGCCGCCGGGCAGAGGCTGCGGCGCGAACTTGCGGGCGGCCGCCGCCTCCTGGTGCTGCGGAGACGCGGAGAAGCCGCCGGGCAGCGTGGCCATGAGCGTGGAGGTGAGCGCCATGCCCTGCGCCAGGCTGGAGCAGAAGCCGGTGGGCAGGCTGGGCATCTGGTGGTGCGGGTGCGCGGGCGGCAGCGCGGCCTGGGGCAGCGCGGGCGGCGGCGGCGGCGGCGGCAGCACCACCGGCCGGTAGGGCATGAACATGGGGTAGCCGGTGTAGACGAAGTGGCCGGGGCTGGGCTGCGGCGGGCTGCCGATCAGCGAGTCGATGCTGAAGGCGGTGCTGCTCCCCAGCGGGCGCTGCATCATCATCAGCGACGGCGGGAGCGCTGCGCTCATAGACGCGCTCGGGGGAGGCCAGCGAGAGGCCAGCGGCCCCCGCGCCGCGCCGCCGCCGCCGGGGAGCCTGCCGGGCGCGGGGCGCGCGCGGGGCGGCGCCCGGGGAGCAGGCGCCGGCGCCCCTCAGTCCCGCGCCCGGGGCACGCCCGGGGCTGGCGCGCGGGGAGGCCGCCCGGGCCCCGCGGGCGCCGCAGCCCTGCCCGCCGCCTGCCCAGCGGAGCCCGCGCGCGCCCTGGCCCCGGCTCACGGCCGTCGGCGGGCCGGTCCGTGCGTCCCGCAGCCCGTCGCCTCCCGCGGGCCGCCGGGGGAGCGCGCGAAGCTGGCGCACTTGTCCTCCGCGGGCGCCGCCAGCACCTTTAAATCGCGCTCCTCTTTCTCATTCACATGTTGCCTGCTGCCGGGCTCGGCTCGCCTCACGTGGGGCCGAGCGCCGCCGCCGATTGGCTGCGCCGGGGGGGCGGGGGCAGTGGGGGCTCCGCCCCTTCCACCGGGGCCGTCCGCGAGCTGGCTGCGGGCGCCGCCGGCCGAGCGCGCGGGCCCGGGAGCCCCAGCCTGCGCGCCCTGCCCGCGCCGCGCAGCTGGAAAGGCGCCTTGGGAGCCCCCCCCCCCAGGGCTCGGACCCCGAGGCCGCCTTCCAGGGCCGCTCCCCGGCCTAGGGCGCGCCGCGGCTGGGGCGAGGGCGCTTGATTTCTGTTTCTTCGGCGTTGGAATAAACGTGCCCGCGGCTCCCCCTAGTTCTGCGCTAGGGGTCCCTGGAGTTGGGGGCAAGGTCCTGCCGCTGCAGGTCCGCCCCCAGGGCCGACAGCCCGCCCGGGAACCCGCCAGGCTGCTCGCTGCGCCCCTGCACCGCCGGCGGGGCGCGGAGGCTGCAGGCTCCCCCCGTACCAAGCTGGGCCCTCCTGTAAGAAGAGATTCCCTTCTCATTTTTCATGACATTCTTAATCATCGCACCTATTCACAACTTTCCTGCGCGCACCAAAATAACACCCACGATAATTATGATAATAAAGCGAGCCCTTTATCTGCTCCATCCTCGGGGAGGAAGGGGGGAGTTGCTTGCCACTAGATGGTATAAAGTGAGATGATCCTGATGAAAGCTTTATGATGTTTGCTCAAATAAAAGCTGCGTTTTGTAAACAGGCGCTCATTAAGCACGTTGAGACCCGAGGGAGCGCTCACCCCGGTGCCGCCGCCCCGGTTTCCCGCGGCTGGAGCGCTCGCGGCTCCCCTTTGCCTCCTGCAGGATGGAGCCAGTTCCCTCCAGATGCTTCCCCAGCCCGGGCAGTGCAATGGTTAAGCCCCAGAACTGGGGCGTCAGGAAACTGGCGGGGACAGGGTGAGGGCTAGGGGTGTTCGTACCCCTTTCTCCGTGATGAGAACAAAACTTTCAGCCCTTGTGTTCCGTGTAAAAATGGAATCACTTCCTCGCAAGGGCAGAGGGTGCAAAGCGCTGCAGCGCGCGCGGGGCTTCCACGCGCCGCCAGGGCCTCGGCTCCAACTTCGCGGGTCTAGACGTTCGCCCCGAACAGCCAACTGGCACCGGGCTCGGGGGAGAGGCGCACAGGGCATTGTTCCATCGGTCCTTGAAAATCAGCTCCCGCCCAGGAGCTGGTGGTTGGGGAGTTGGCCCGTGTTGGACGTGTGTTAGGTATGACTTACAAGCACATTTAATTGGGAGATAAAGATAAATCGATCTTTATGAATTTATCGACCAGATTCTTTGAAGCCTTTTTTTTTTCTCCCTCTTCCTCTTTCTCGAGCTCTCACCCCAGAGGCCCCCCGGGGGACGTCTTAATCCAGGACCACCTTCTCAGCCAAGAGTCTGGCCGGAGACCCACCGCCCACCCAAAGGGCCCTGGACGGAAAAGGGGAGGGTGCTGAGAAACCTCGCGGGCCCTGCCGCCGCCGCCCTCCGCCTCGCCTCCTCCCCCCGCCCCACCATCACCCGGACAAAGGCGTCTCGAGCGCGGTGCCCCACTCCAGGCCGCAGTAATAGATGGCTCCGGCAGCAGGCGGTTTGAAAGGAATTCATTAGGACGCTGCCTGTATTGCCTCCACTCCGTGCACGCCCAGACCCCGAGGTGGCTCAGGCTGTGTAGGGGAAATGAATTTCCCTTCGGGAATCCACGGGGAAGGAAGTGTCTGTGGGGTCTCTAAGCTCTATCCCTCTTTCTCCACTCCTGCAAAAAAAGAAAAAAGGGGAAAAAAAGAAAAGGAAAAAAAAAATCGAAGCCCAGGGCAAAAGGCTGAGTTCTTTATGAGCATAATAAATACTCCCTCTCATTATAAGATACTTACAGTCACACAGGCTCGGGTCTGGTTAACTTGTGTATTTTGAATACTAAGAAATAAAAAACGCTCTTGACTCCTGGCTTGATTTACGTTGCTGCAGCCGGGTCCCTTCGCCGCTTGACGCCGGCAGGCCGGTGTAGGCTTTTACTCATTTTTTTCCCAGGCACACTTGCCATCCACTTTGCTATTTCGCCATAAAAATATTGTTCTAGGGGCTTCCGTCGCCTGATTACCCTCCGAGAGCCAGGAATTCCTTTGATTATTTTGGTGATAATTCTACATTTAAAGTTCAGCAAGAAGATATAGGTCTGTTGAATTATAGCTACACTTGAAATAATTTGATGGCATATTATTTGCATCCATAAATTGCCGTGGAAAGTATTGACTGCAGGGGTTATAATACTAATCTTCTTTTATTAGTGATTTCAGAGAATTCTCATCAATATGAATTTTATTTACTAGTGTGCTTTTTCTCGAATGCAATGCAGTAATATTTTCTCATCTAATGCTTAACTGCTTAGAAAACGACTGTTCGTGTCATAAAAGGATCCTTGTGTTTCGCCGTGATTAACAAGATTCATTTGGGGCACCTTCGCTACCTGCAAAGCGCTCAGAGCGTGAGGACTGCGGATAATAAACGCGTTTAGAGTTTTTCCTCGGCTCTTCGGGGAGATTTATGGGCAGCCAGCGACAGGTCCATGGCTTATCCAGCCTTGGGATTCCTACCTGCTTAGCTCGCCACTGCCTCAAACTGCAGAGCCCTGGGTTGTCCCAGCGGGCCCTGGGTGCGCGGGAAAACCGCCCTACGCAGTTCTTTCCAACTTTGCTCTAAGAGTCCCTCCCTCCGTCCCTCGGATTAGGAAGAAAGAAGGGCGCACCGAAGGGAGAATTGGGACCTGCAACTCCATTTAACTTCCGCTAACTTTTTCCCCGGGGAACTTCTCTCCGGGTGGAAGTTGGCCCAGCCCCTGGGCACTTTCCTCGGCTGGTGCCAAGCTGGTGTCAGGATCGTATTAAGCCACTTAAAACCTCAGACTTCAGTAAAAGGGATGGTAATTAAGTTGTCTCCACTATTCGGGGCTGTCCCAGTCAGCGTTTGCCTGCAGGTGTGTGCAGGCTGCGGGTACAAGGCTAACCGCACAAGTAAATGAATATTCATGCAACACACTTGCGTGGGCCTGCCGACTCCAGCCCAGAGGAGGGAGCGCTGCGAACCGCGCGCTTCCGCGCTGCCGCCAGGGGCGAGGTCGAGGGTGGTCATGGAGAGGGGGCCACCGTGGGAACCCCGGGTCTCCGAGGTGTGTGCGGAGCAGCCCCGGGCCTAGCGGGCCGGGCACTCCCGCCTGTCGCCCGGTCCCAGGCCACAGGCTGGTTTCTCGGACAACAATGTTGTTTTTATTTATAGAGACTTTGAGTGGCCTGATCATTCGGTCATTGCCGCGGCTCTTGCTCCTGGCAGTCGTTGGGAAATAGCTTGGGATGGGTTTTATTTATGGAAGGGCAATTGGGATTCACACCCAGCTAACCCAGAACAGTCCCTCCCCAGCCCAAGACGCACTTACAAAGGGGTGCTTGTGTAAAATTCCCCATCAGACACACCAATTTGCAAGTAGCAGAAAGCATTGAAGCCTCATCTTTTTAAACTATTTTATTCAGCTTTTTTTTTTTTTTTTAAATCTGAAAGCCCAAAATAGACTCCATGTGGTTCTAAGTGAAGTCAGCCCTTGGCTGGCTTTGAAATAGCTCCTGCAATTATGTAAAAGAGCCATTCACCAACAGGACGGAATTAAAAGGGATCTCGCCCGCTTCCCTTTCATTGCCAACCTCTCATGTTTGGCTTTTCAAAGCACTTCCAACACGATGTCTTTCTCCAGGACAAAAGGCAGAACAAAAAAAGTCCCCAAACTTGTAAATTGAACGTCAAGGGAACTTTAAACAATTTAAAGCCCATAAATAATGATAAAGGGGACTGGCAAAAAAGGCAAACCCATTCAATTAATAGAGTTTCCCAAGCAAAGATCAAGTGGTTTATAAAATAAAAGTCTTTGGTTTCATTATTCTGCTCCTTGACCATGCAGAAAGCAGGACAGGGGGTTTTTCTAAAGCGCCCTGAAAAAGAAACACTTTGCGGGACTGCGTGTCCTGCGACTTTCTTATGTAGAAAGTTTTGCTTTTTGTCAAAGGAGCAGAAACAAAACCGCCAACCAAAGAGGTGAAGGGGAGGAGATTTTTTTTTTTTTTTTTGGTTTTCCTTGGGGGAATTGGAAAATGTTCCCCGCAGGCCTTCGGCGGCGAAACGTGACCCTTCACACCTGCGCCGCCCTCCCCACCCCTTCGCCCGGCAGTAGGCGGGGCCCCAGCCGCGTGGCCCTCCAGCCGAACCCCGGTGTATCTGGGGGCCCCAGTGGGGGTGGGGCTCCCGACCACGCTGGAGCCCGGGGCACTGCTGGCGTGGACGCGCCCACGGCGCACCCAGGCGCCGGACGTGTGCGCTGGGGGCAGGAGGGTCCCCTGCACCCCGCGCAGGGCTCGGCTCGGGAGCCGGCGCTTAGGCCTCCGAGGGTGCAGGGCGCGGGGGTGTCCTCGTCCCTTTCCGGAACAGCCCTAGCAGTTGGAGAGAGGAGTCCCTGACCACTGGGTTTACTGGATCGCCCTGGAAGCCCCGCGCCCGCGCTCAGCACCCAGCCCCGCCCAAGGAGGAGCCTCAGCCGGGACCCAGCGGCCCGCACGCCCCGGGCCTCCCAGCCTGGGCAGGGGGAGCATCAGGCGAAGGACCGGCGGGGAGCCCGGCCCGAGAGCTGCAGTTGGGGTGGTAGGCCTGGAGCGCCCGCCGAGGTCTGCGTGGTCGCGCCTGTGCGCGAACCCCAGGCCCCTGGCGCTCTGGGGAGGGAGGCGCGGGCCGCGGCGCTGCTCACCTGGCTTTGTCTCCTCCCATTTGCCCCTCGGATTCCCGCAGCCCCACCTTTCGGGGACTTCAAACGCGCCCTGCCACCCCGCGCCCGACTTTCATCTCCCGCACAGCGGGCATTGTTTGTGGGACTTCACAGAGATGCTAATCCCGGGCCGCGTAAGCGGCCTCCTGGGAGGCGAGCCGAGGGCACCGAGAGGTGAGGGTGTGCGCCGGCCTGGGCGAGGCCTTGGGGACCGCCGTCCAGGCAGCTAGGTCCTGGGACGCCGGGGTCCGCAATCGTCCCCGTGTCGCGCTGCCCTCCTTATCTCGGAGGGTGGCCCCGGGCTCGCTCCGCCGGAGTCCCGTGGATGCTGAAGTAGGAGGCGTCTGGCCAATGACGGATGGCCAGGTCCCAGTTGTGCGCCCTTCAAAATTGCACGTCTCCGGAGGACACTGTGTCGGGGAGAGCTCGGCCCGGAGCCTCTGGGACTCCTGGGCCCTCCCCAAACAGGACCCCAGCTGCCCCCTTGACGGCCCCGACTCCCTGCAGGGGTGCTGCCTTTTAAGAGCACGCGGTTCGTCCTTTTAATCCTTTAGAAACCACACAAGGGAGCAAGAGGATGTTTGGATCAACAACAGCCACTCGCATCAGGACGCCACTCCAACTTCAGCTTCTGCGGGACCAAACAAAAAGAGCGAGTGCTCTTAGAACTCCGTTTCTCCTTCCTCGAGAAATACTTGCAAAGCAAAGGCGGGAGTTTCCTGCGATCACTGCCCCTCTGATAAGAAACCGTGCCCCAGAAAGGATGTCACAGGACGGAGGGGGGCGGAGGTGGGGGGGCAGGGCATTGGGTGTAAACAGAGTGGAGAGACGTTGGCTAAATTGGAAGGGAGAATTGGAACGACAGAGGCCCTCCCAGGACTGGGGGGTGGAGGAGGGTGCGGGGGGAGGTCCTTGTAAAAAGTTCACTTAGCAATAAGCTCTGAAAACGCAAGGGTAGGTCTGTCTGTAACTGACCAACCAGTCCCTTGAGGTTTCCCCAGGGGACAGCTAGTAGGGCAACCTCCTCAGGAAGTATTGCCTAAAATGACTGACTTTTCCAAGGAGAGGATTGCAGGGAGTGGGTGCTGATGGGGAGGGGGGAGGAGCCAGAAAGCCATCTCATTAATCAGCAATTAAGTGAAGGTTACAATAGGTGCCGACTTCCTCTGAAAAGGTAAACAAGAGCACCTGACTTACAATACAGCTGACTCCCACACCACTGGGTGGACACAGTCTCCATTGGAGGAAAACACCCACGTAGCTCTTTGGCTCTTGTTTGAAAGCCACCAAGCACCAGGGCCAACTGGAAGGGCAGTCAGTAGAGGCTGGCCACAGGGCTCAACTCACACCCCCCCCCATTCAGACTCTCTGAACCCTCAGCCACCTGCTGCTCTTTTGCTCACTGACCTGAGGGTGGGTGTAGGTCATGGACCACCAGGGGGGAGCCAGTGAAGCTTGAGAAATGACACGTAATGGGCACCTGCATTTGCCAGGCTGGGACAGTCTAAAATTGTCCCCTGGTTAAATCACACATCCCCCGTCCCTCTGCTTCCCGCCCCTGCTTGGGAAGGTTGGAATGGCACAGGTCTCTTAATTGTCCCTGGGCCTCAGGTCCCCTAAATATACAGCCCCTCCTTGGTGGTGATGGCCGAGAAAACGGGAAATGGGGCCTAAGCCTTTGGAACAGAAGAGCTGTGGGACTCGCTCCGTTTGTCATCTGGAAAAATACAGAGGACTCAGTTGGCATGACTTGCCTGCGAACGATTTTATTGTTAATCGTGCAGCCCGAGGTCCTCAAACTCTAGAGAAATAAGGAACCAAAGGCAAGGGTACAGAGCAAACTCTCAGGTTCCCAAAGAGTTTTCATCGAGGGACCAACCTGCGAGAGCGGGTACAGATCACATAAGAAGCAGAAAGAATGAAGAGAGGAGGTCTTTGAGATGCAGCGGGAAAAGTCCAGAAAACTTCAGAGGTCAGGCCCCACACCTACCTAGGGGGCACTCCTGGGTTTCGGAGGAAAGCAGAACATTTTGCATGGGGGCCAGTTGCCTGAGTGCATGCGTGTGTTTCTTTCTTTCTTTCTTTCTTTCTTTCTTTCTTTCTTTCTTTCTTTCTTTCTTTCTTTCTTTCTTTCTTTCTTTCTTTCTTTCTTTCTTTCTTTCTTTCTTTCTTCCTTCCTTCCTTTCTCTCTCTCTCTCTCTCTCTCTCTCTCTCTCTCTCTCTCTCTCTCTCTCTTTCCTTCTTTCTTTCTTGTGAATGAACAAATAGTTAAAGAAAGGGTGTTCATAGCCCCCTATGTAGTATTCTGCACAGTGAGTTTAAAACCGGAGTCACCCCTCTGGTTCCTTCACACCCGTAGACTGAGGCAGTCCACGCTGGGGCGATTGCTACCCTCAGGGGACATTGCCAATGACACTAGAAGTGGCACTTCCAAGGGTGTGGGATGTCTGTTCTGCCCAGGACACAGCAGAGGGGCCATCGAGGACGGTGACAAACCCTAGAGCAGGGCAGAGGCGAGGGCTTGGTGAACGGGCCTCTTCCAGTCGGGCTGCCCCTCAGCGCTCCTCCTGGGCGTGTGGGAAAAACTAGTTTCTGCCGGGAAATGAACCAGAGCCAGGAGCAGTTCTGTGTGTCTGTGCCCAGACCTTCTGTTCCCTGAAATGGTGACAATAGTGAACGTGAAGCTTCAGAAGGAGCAGAAGTTGATCATGATGGCTCAGAAAAGGGGGGTGACTAGACATGGTGTGACCAGTGGGACGCCCTTAGTGGTTTCCCACCCCCCCTGACTACACCAGGACCTCCCCCATTTATTTATTTATTTTGAGAAGATGGGTATTTTAGAATCTATTTGTTGCTGGACAGTCCTAGCTTATCTCTTGGTTATTATAATTTCTCTCCCTGTTCTCGTTTCAGACCCACTTAAATTGCAAACAAAACAAAACAAGAAAACCCCAGAAAACTTAAGAGATGAGAGATTTCTTAAAATTCAACTTCATTCTAACCCCAAATAGCTTCAAATTTAGTTCATTCAGTATAGTGTTAAGTTATTTTGATATTTATACTTTAAAATCTAATGAGCTGAATAGTTTATGGTACAAGCCAAATTTTATATCGCACATTTTTATTTTAATCTAATGAGGTTGTTTCATATCTGTAAACAGAACTCAAATAAGTATTGTATATTTTAATAAATTAATGAGGGAGTAGCAGGTACCAGTTTTATTTAAGGCCTCACAATTTCAAAAGTTATTACCCTGAAAAGCCGCGTGGTTGTACAGAGCGCTCAGGAATCCGGAGCGCCCCCTGTGGGCCGTGTGACGAAAGGCACCTGTTATAGACCCTGTTTAGGGCCCTGGGGTTCCAGGGAGTAGTAGGTATCTGCCCGGCCCCCCTTTTTGCAGCATTAGAAGGGTCCAGACACCTTTTTCAGGCCTACAGCCACACAAGAAAAGTATTCCCAATATCTTTTCATTATACACGTCTGTCCAGGACACAGCAGGAGCCTTTGTTACACATGCGGGAGGGGGGTGTCAGACTTCCACAATTGCACAAGGTGTTAAGAAATAGCCATTAGATTTGGACATGATGATAAAAATGCCACCTCGGTTCTCTCTTTTTTTTTTTGAGGGCAGTGTCACTGGCCCTCATATGTGGGACCCGAACCAGGGCCGCTGGCTTCCCAGGCCAGCGCTTAACCACCGCGCCGCTCGGCCGGCCCTCGGGTCTCTTTAAGGCGCTGACCCTGAGCAGGGCCTGGAGGAGGATGGATAAGAAACCTTCTGACATCTGGGCCTGAGCGGCCTGGGCTCACCAAGGCCTCTGCTCTTCCGTCTGCGACACGGGTGGGAATCCTGGCGCTCTCTCTCTCACCCAGCGGCCTGATGGCGACCCTAGACCGCGAATAATTGGTATTGTATTACAGGTTGTGGCAGGGCCTGAACTAGCTCAGGCCGCACGCGCGCTGCCAGGGCGCCTGGCGCAGGTGGAGAGCTCAGCGGGCAGCTCGGTGGCGCTCACGCCCGCCAGCGCGCGGCGCTGGGGTGCGGGGTGGGCGCGGGGCCGCCAGGGCGCCGGCCGGTGCGCGCAGAGCGGGAAGAGCAATGTGAGGCGGCTTCTAGCGACACGACTTTTGAGCGTTGGAAAACAAACCGCAGGCCACCAGTGGCCCAGGATGCAGTCTGGTATTTAACGGTGCGCGACGCCTCCCGGGAAGAGAGGTCCCAGCGCGCCGCCCGCGGGTGGGCACCGCGCCCTCCTCTTGGCACCACCGGAGACTGGGGCGCAGACAGACCTGGGGCGGCCTCTGCAGTCCGCTCATCACCAAGTCACGCATCCCAAGGGCTCTCTGCCTTTCCAGGGAAATGACTTCTTTGTCGTTGCAAATCATTTTATTTTAAATAAAAGCTCTGTTTAGGGGCTCAGCAAACAAACCTCAAACACGGTCCTCTTTTGGGGAGGCGGTAGGCAACCCTTTGGCCTCTTGCGTCCCTTCAAGCTCCCCAGGGCCCCCACCCCGACCCCACCGTCTGAGCTTTGAGCACGGCGGAGGCACGCGGGGAGAGAGGGGCGCACGACGCCGGGGGACAGGACGCGAGCTGCGGCCAAGGACCCGGGACTGACCCGACCCCTCTGCCTCGCTTCGCGCCGCCTTCCCCGTAGGGCCCTGGCTCACGGATGCCCCCTGCGGGCCGCTGTCGGGATCGGCCTCCAGGAGCCGCGAGGCGGAGCGGCACCGACTCCACAGGAGGGACTCTGTGCCAAGGTCCCCGCGGGGACAGGCCCCGCGCGCGCCGGAGGCGTGGTCTCCGAGCCGTGGGCGCCTCGTTTCCTTATTTCGGGCGTGGGGGCGCGCTTTTACTACCCCTCAGCTTCTTTTTCTTTGTTTTTTTAAAGAGTCAACATCTCCAGTGTTAATGTGGCCCAATTATCTCGTTTGCGCGACTGAAAATGTTTTTCTTTAACTCATTTCAATCTAGTAAATATGCTTCAGCAAGTAGCTAATTTCTCAGGGATGGCTTCGCCTCGGTATTTGCATATAAAGCGCGTCGGGGGACGGCCCCCTCTCCGGGTGCGCGGGGCCGCAGGCGGCTGCGCCTCCTCCTCCGGGGGGTGCGCCTGGGTTTGTCCGCGGAGTCAGCCGGCCCTGGGGGCCGAGCAAGCCCCTCCTCTGAGCGCGCCCTCTGCGTCCTGCGCCCCTCCACCGCCCTGGGTCCCCGCCCGCGCTTCTCCTGGGGAGGGGGCGCCCGGGTGCCACCGGCGAGCAAAGGTCGGGCGCGCATTTATCCCCAAGTGCGTTTATTAAATCGAGTCTGGAGGTGGATGGACGTGGATACAAGAGAGGAAATCGCAGCGCTCAGTTGAGCGATCGTCTGGCTTTAAATTCCGAATAAAAGTCTCAAATATCCCGGGTCAGGGGGGCACTGTCTCATTAAAACCACTCTCGTCCTGAAACTGCAATGCAGACATTAAAGTGCAGTATTTTTCAATTAGAGCTGACGAATTCAATCAAAATTCCATAGATTAGGATGAAATGAGGCATGGGTCATTTACAGGGGAATTTAATTGCCGAGCCATTAGACAAATAGTATATTTGCCATTCCCGCGTTATCCATCATTTTCGACATCAATACCGGGGCCGCGTCTCCCCAGCCCGCAGCCGCCCGGCGTCGGCTGTAAACATTCCCTGCCCTGTATCTTCTGATTATATCTGATTTCATTTAGGGCCATCGGGGATTATAAATGTTCACGCAATCAAGTTCATTAGGACTTCAAATCGCATTTCTGATTGGGATCGCTCTCCGCTGTCCTCCGTGCGCCTTTCAAACCCCAGGACGAGGCTTTCAAAACATCTTTTTGAATTTAAAGCTTCACATCCTTTTGTCTTCCAAAGCCACCCCCTCAGCTGCCTGCCCCCACCGGCCGCCCCGCGCGCCGTGGGCCTCCTTCGCGGGGGAGCAGCCCTGCCCTCCTTTGCTCTGAGAGCCGGGGCCGGGGGAGGGTGGGCCTGGACCCCCGGGCCCCCCAGGCCCGCCCGAAGCAGACCCCCCTGGCCACCGAGAGTCCCCCCAAGGCTGGGCCGAGAACCCCGCCTGCGGCCGAGCCTTGGGGGACCAGAGCCGGGCGCGGGGGGAACAGGCCCGCGTGTTACCGGGCCGCGGGTGGGTTCCAGCTCCACATCTGCCCCGCCCCCGCCTTTGATTCGCGTGGCTGCAGGCCTCTGGGCAGAGATTGGGCCCGACTCTGGGGACTGTCGCTGGGGACCCCCTTCCAGGCTGCCCCCTTTTACTCCCGAGACCCCAGTGGGGGCGGTGCCCAGGGGAGTAATCCTCTCTTCCTATTAGCAAACCCAAGAAACAAAGGAACAGACTCTTCTGGGCGAGCTCGAAAAGAAAGGCTCAAGACATCCCTTCCAGCACAGCTGAAAAATAATAGCTTCATATTAACTGCTTCTCATAAAAATATACTTTCACAGAGATAGTTACAAGAAGAAAACCCTCATTTTACCCCCGTACTTTCTGCTTATCGCTGTTAGCTGCCTCAGTAATTTAATTGGAATGAAACGTGAGAAATGTGTCATTTTTGAAGAATTTATGCATCGCTTCCTAGAAATCTCATTGTGTTAACTAGGAGCCTACTGCGTTCTGTTTAGAACCCATAATCACATTTTTATGTGTCTGTATTACGAGTTAATGTGACCTCCTGTCTTTAGCAGATGAAAAAAAAAAATCAAAACGTTCTCTTTCCATAGCATCTGCATCAAACCGCGGCTTGTGAAAAGCACACGGAAACCCTGGTTTCCCAGGTTCTCCAAACTTACCAACTTTTTTTAGAGCAGGGAGAAGGAACGTGAGCGGAAAAGTGCCTACCGAATGAATAATTACACACCAAATTAAAACCCTGCATTACACGTAGTCGACAGCAAACACTGCATTCTCAATCATGTTTATTGCTTACAAATTGCATTACAAAGAAATCTACTCTTTTTATTGGAGTGATTAAGCAGAGTGTTAGGGCTGCAGAAGTACCATTCTGAAGATTAGATGGAGGCGGAAAACCCGGCTAGTTACACTGCAATGGTGAATATGTATATTTTGTTAAAGAACACGTTTAACACACAAATGAGGATTAGGCTGTCATTATGGCATCATAAAAGAGTCAACTTAAAATTATATTTATTTATAAATGCATTGCGTATAAAACGTGCATCTTTAATACAAAGGAAGTAGGCAATTTCGTAACCAATATTTTAATTACTGTATTTTTATTATTGCAGCACGACCCAATATGATACGTCACGATTCTGTCGTTTCTCTATCCTCTCCTCCCCTTTATTATGTGAGCTGAAATCTTGTTTTCTTTAATTCTGGGGAGAGCAGGTTGGTGGGCGCAGGGTGAGACCGTTTGCTTATGGCGCCACCTGCAGGACTCTATGAAAATAAGTTTCAATACTGCGATCAGCCGTTCGGCGCTAGTAATGAACCTCAGGCTTGTTTCAGAAATTCAATGAAATTAATTTGTCTTTTAAAACAGAAAGATATTGACAATTTCAAGGCCAATCCTGGGGTTTGAGAAGCTTACTTAAATCCAAAGATAAGAGGCAGTATTGATCCTAGTTGAATATCCCAAGCGCACAGAGAACATTTGTCTAAGGAATAATTTATTCTTGAAATAATGGAATAAAAGTTGCCGTATTCCTGGTTTATCACCTGGTCCTTAGGCAGCCCTTAAGAGATGAGAAGCACTTGGCAGGCTAATGACATCGCAATTGCTGTGATTAAGCTTTCTCTCCAGTGCCCCGCGTTAGGACTGGCCACCGGAGCAGACCAGCTCGTTCTCCAAGCCTCTATTTTATAGCGTTTTGGTAGAGGGTTAAGTGTTCTCTGCCAAAGTTCAGCAGCCTGCCCCATCAATGTGTGTCTGAAGGGTGATTCCAGAGATGGGAAGTGTGATGATTATACACAGTGACTGGAATGAGCAAATGCTCTTCGAGAGGCAGTGGTTTTGATATTCTTCCGAACATGCTGAATTGATGATTCTCATGTAACTTAAAATTACATGGACACAAGTACTCTAAAAAGAGAGGCCCAATGCTGTGTGCAGAATTTTATTTTATTTTTAAAAAACTTTATTGGGGAACAGCCATGGTCATGGGTTACACATTGCTTTCATGCTACAATGGCATAGTTGACTCTTTAAGGAGGGCGCAGCTCACAGTGGCTCATGCAGGGACCGAACTGGCAACCTTGGTGTTATCAGCACCACGCTCTAACCAACTGAACTAACGGGTCACCCCTGTGTTCAAAATTTTAAACGGGATACGTCACACCGTGCCACACCGTGTACCGACTGTCTGCTGACCATTCTGCTGTGCTGGGACATTTCATCCTGTCCCGGGCACAGTCAGGATGTAAAGAGGTGCACCTCCTCAGGACCAGGCTTGGTGGAGGACCTCACTGTGCATTTTGGAATTCTCTGTGGTCAGATGCCAAGTAGGATAGTCACAGAGATCCACTGAGAGTTAATATTCCTCTTTTTTCCAGCAGAAACAACGTTGACTCTTGTAACCTTCTGAATTTTGAACCATGTGAATGCATCATTAAAAACTAAATTTTAAGTTAAAGACAATTTAGGTCTTGTGGAATTGAGTTTATGTAATATACTTGACGAGACAAGTGAAGAGGTCCAATGTGAACTGCAAAAGAATAGAGACCATTTTTAGACCTTGTAATAAGAGAAACTCCAGGGTATATATTGTTCACCAGAAAAGAACTCAGCCAGGGTAATTCTGGCTTCCAAGGAGAATGCTTTTGGGGTGCTTATCTCAAGCACCTGACTTCTCTCCCTCCCTCTCACCTTTTCCCCCACTGTCTCCCTCTCTCCCTTCTCTTGGTCTTGTTCTCCCCTCCCCCACTCCTTCTCCTTTATCTCCCTCTTACTATGTGGATTATGCTGGTCCCTTGATTTTAGAGCTTCCTAACACATGTAGCATAAAGCATAGTTAGGCACAGTTATCAAAACAATGGACAGTTACTTTATTTTTTGCTAAACTCAGCAAATTGCTAGCAGTAATTAAATGTGAATGAAATCCATGACCGTCTGATGATCCAGATAGCCCCAAACAACCACACTAGCTATTTTTGTCCCCCACAGTGAGGACCGTAATTCAGGAACAGCATTTAGCATATGTGGACAGCCACTAGAACCCAGGTGATTCGGAACTAATTTTCAGTGCTGGTTTATTCCCCGCTTATTCTGGTACAGCTGTGATGTCACGTTCCTGATGAGTTGGGGGCAGGGTAACGGGCTCCTGCCATCGTCAGAGGCTCAGCTTATTGTTGTGTTTCTGTTGCGTGTGAGTCCATGTTGCCCAAGAGTGCTAGACTGGAGACACTGGACACCTGTCATGTGACACGACTGGCAGGGGAGGGTAGAGGGGGTATTCATCGTAGAAGTCACATGATTGCCTATAGGACACAATAATGACATCATGGTGAAGGGAGCTGAAGTATCCCAACTGCCACCTGCCTTGGGACTAGGCAGGGCCCATTCGACACAGAGATGAAACCAAAAAGAAGGTGGCAAGAGCCCTTCCTCGCCACATGTCTGCTGAGGTGCCTGGGTCTCTCCGGCAGCCTTGCTGACAAGTTGCCTTCTTTGCTGACCGTGAACTCCATGAGGGGTCTGTCTGGATGGGATCCCCATCCCAGACAGTGGGCTCCTGCCCAGCAGGTTTGGTCGGGATTGGATGCAGGAATGAACAGGTGACTGAATGGATGAGTGAATGGTTTATCCCCAAGGAACTTCATGGGTTAGCTTTCCTAGGAGCATCTGATTTTTTTTTAAAGATTTTATTGGGGAATTGGGGGAGGGGGACAGTGTTCGGGAATTGGGGAAGGGGAACAGACAAGTTGCTGTCCTTTTGTTCTTCAGTCTAGTTGCGGAGGACGTTGCTCCACTGGCCCATGTTGGTATCGTCATTGCGCTCTTCCCAGGTGAGGCAGATTGGTTGCTGGCCGCTAGATGGCTGCTCACGGCGGCTCTTGGCAGCTCACACCGGCTGCCAGCCACTCACTGTAGCCTATGGCAGCCCATTGCAGCAGGGGCTGCAGCTATGCCGTCCCAGGGACTCACAGCAGCCCAGCTCCAGGTGGAGCTGTTGTTCACCATCTTAGCTGTAGAGGGCAGTGTCACTGGCCCTCTATGTGGGATCCGAACCAGGGCTGCTGGCATCCCAAGCCAGCTCTTAACCAATGCGCCACTTGGCTGGCCCAAGGAACATCTGATTTTTAAAAGAAAATCCTTGGGGGTGAAAGTAATAAAAAATAAAGAATTCTCCACAACCTGCAGATTTTCAGGCAGTTATGGGGAGATATCTGGGCCTCACTGGGAAAATCATGCTATCATTTTAAAGCTGTAATTTGGAGAAAAACGTGTTTTTGGAGACCTCATAATTGGCCATTATTCATCAGAGTTTTAGAAATATAAAGTCCACATGTCTTAAAAGAGTTATACTTGGCCCCAGGACTCCACCCTGCCTTGGTTACAGTTTTCCTTTTGATATACTGGGGCCTCCTGACTGTCTGTGAGGGGGGCTCGGGGACAGCCATCTCCTGGGGGGAGGCGTGAGGGGTCCTGGAGCTCTGTTTACCTAGACTTACCTAGGTCAGGTGAGTTATCTGTCTCAAACGGTGGATGCGGGGGTCCGCTGAAGGCTCTGGGGGATGCTATCCTGTCCCTCCCTGGCAGAGCCACTGTGTGGAAATCTGACCATCCATCAAGGCCCAGCCTGACTGCCCCCTTCATGATGCCCACCCTCGCTGGCCCCTGCCTGGCCCCTTCTCACCCCCACAGTGGGCTTCACTCATGGTGCACACAACATCCACCTTATACTGCAGTATTGCTGGGTGTGAGCTCCCCTTCCAGACTCTGGGGGGCATGCCCTACCCTTCCTGAGGGTCATCCCAGAAGCACCTGGCACTGGTTGAAACTGGGCGGCGGGGAAAGAGCAGCCACTGCCTGTCCTCAGAGGGGAACCATAAAGAGTCCTTGTTTTAAAATATTGTTTAACAGAAAACTTGAGGTCAAGGAAGGCCAACAGACCAGGAGACGGTTGTCACTGACGGTTTATTACTCAGCATTCCTAAGAGAAGGGACACTCCACGCCATGGCGGCCACACGGGAAGCACCAGCGTTGGTCAGGAAGTGGGGATGCGGGCAACAGCCTTTGTTGTGGTTTCCATGGGGGGTGGGGCAGGGTAGACAGGCTTAGGATCAGCTGGTCTGGAGAAGCTCACTGGGCTGTCCCCAGTTATCTGGTACCTGGCCCTGGGGAGGCTAATGGCCTGGTCTATGAGCACCCAAAAACAGAATGGCTGGGGGTATGAGATCTGGATTGGTTGGTTTGCATTAGAAAAGTGTGCTTGGTGGCAAGTTGTTCATTATCCCTAAGAAGTGGCTAACCCTGGGGGTCGGGGGTAGAGGGGGGAAAGTGGGTAGCCCCTCCAGGGTCAGCAAGGCCCTAGATGTCAAAGCACCAGGATGCAGAAAATAAAAACTGGGCGAATGCAGTCCTAGACCTTTGGAACATGTCTCTTGTTAGGGATGCTCAGGCCGAGCCCAGGGATGATCAGTCTGTGTCTACTCCTGGCGTCTGGCTTACTGGACTGTTCCTCAGAGCTGGACCAGGTGGGGTGAGTGAGAGTGTCAGACAGAAGACTCACATAGGATCAAAATCTCCACTGTCCTTCTGGGGAGCTCTGGACTGTCCTGGGAAGGCGCTCTCGTTATGGAAGCAAGTGTCGCCCCTCAGTGCACATCTGTCATGTTTTGGGGGCAGTCTTTCCGGGTGGCAGCGCTCCAGGAGGGGTGGGGCATTTCCCAGGGGGCAGAGGGTCTGAAGGCTGCAGGCAGGAGACCAACCATGGAAAAACATGCACAGCTTTTCATTCAGCTTCTGTGGAAAGGTACTTTCTGATACAAGTCCCGTGATGTTCACAATTCTCATGCTCACCAGCAACCCTGAGAGGCAGAAAGGGCTCTGATTCCCAATCCCCAGGTGCACAGGAGGCTCGGGGTGGTCTGCGCATCCACCGGGGGCGCGTGGGTGGGTCTCACCTGGGTCCGCCTGTCTCCGTCCAGGGCTCTCTCCTCACCGCCCATCCGCCGCGGAAGGGTGAAGAGGAGACCCAGACCCGTGGTCCAAATGCTCGGGTTTTCAGTGCAAAACACCCTCTGGCTCCAAAAGGAGATAATTTTGCAGGGACTTCGGCAAGGGTAACAGGGGAATGAGGCGGAAGCACTGTTTGCCAAACCATTTGCGAATGGCACAGCGGCAGAGATGCTGCAGACAGCGGGGGCCGTGCGCCACGGCAAACAGAGACTGGTAGAAAGGCCGGTGCATCTGGAAAGGAAGGCAGGCGAGCGTCAGCCCGTGCACCCGGCCCCCACACTCACTCTGCTCCTCGCCAGAAGGCACCGAGGCCCTGTCCAGGCCACCTGACGGCCGGTGGCCACATGAAGGGAGGCGTGCTCCCCTAGGAGGCTCTGTACACCCTCCTGCCGAGTGCCAGCCAACTCTGGGGAAATTTCAGAAAACACACGTCATTCTCCTTCAATTCTGCTCTGCCCTGTCGCGCTGCACAGTTGCTGATGAGAAATGTGCAGGGGACTCAAGTCAATGAAACACGAAGGGGAATTTCCTAGAGGCCTCTGGAAAAGTCAGCTCTCACGCTTTCCTCATGGAGTCACCAGTGGACCTCGTTGGGTATGGCAGTAGTGCCAGAAACTGTCTTGGTTGTATCCGACACACAACAGCCGCAACCTGTGGACCCAGGAGGCGCCATGGCCAGCCCTCGTGCGGACACCAGTCCTCCAGCCCTGCCATGCCTCACTCCCACGCGGGTCTGTTTCTGCTCCTTGCAGCCAACAGCACCCAACTATACACACTTTAGGCTCTGGGCTGTGTGATTGCTGAGCCCCCAGCGTCCCTCTGTCATTCCTTCTTCAGATGCATATTCTCATGTGGATATTAGGCCCAACGCCTCAAGCTGGGTGAGCAGAAACAGACAATTCTGCACTCACGGGGAAGGAAGGGTAGCCCCCTCACCTGAAATACTTCTTCTGGAATCACCTCCTTCCAGGACTCGGACACGCGGAGCTGAGGGTAGGAGTTGAAAAGGATCTCGATGACGGCAGGGGCCGGAGCGCAGGTCTTCAGCACCTGTGGGGGGGCATGGGGAGACCAAGTTTAGGCTGACTGGGTTTGGGGTCAGTGGGCACAGGGTGGGGAGATATGGAGGTGTGTTTGGATCCCGCTCCTGCCACTTCCTGGCTGTGTGACCTCCCTGTGTCTCAGTGACGCAGGGACTCACAGGACTAGTGGGGCCACACGAGTTAGATCACAGATAAGCACAAGGCAGCGCTGGGCAAGGGGGCCTGTCCTATGGCCAGGAAAAGCCCTGGGCACAGGGCTGCGGGTGGGTGGGCCTGCTGATGGCTCTGGAGAGCCGCTCAGAGGGAGGCGATGAGTCTTGGCCCGGAGGACGCCTGGCCCGGGGACAGCATTCCCCCTTTCACACCTCCATTTACTAACATGTCAGGACATTGGGGGGAATTGCTCTGCTGTTGGGTTTCCTCTCGACCTGCCCTTTCTGTTTTATTTTCACAATCCTGACTGTCAAAGGATTCCTATTTTCTTTGCAAATTTAGAATTCAAGTCCATCAGCTTCCTCCTACAGATGGGAGCACTTTGCTTTTTAAAAATAAACTTTTTTGCCAGCCGAATGGCTCAGTTGATTAAGAGCTCGCTTAAGAGTGCAAGCTGAGCTCTGAGCAACAGCAGTTCGAGGCCAGCCCGAGCTGAGTTGCCGCTGAGCTGCCAACAGGTGGCAGGATGGCTCAGCTAAAAAAAACAAAACAAAAAAAAAATAAACTTTTTTGTTGTTATGGAGGATTCTCTGCACCTCCCCCCCAAAATTCGTATTTCTTTGTTCAGAGATAAACCCTTATTAACATTTTGTGCATAATACTGTTTTATGCATTTAGACAAAATATTAATATATGTAACAAAAATGGGCTAATACTTTGCATATTTTTGAAGGTTGATTTTTGTCCCCTCAAGACTCTGAACAAAAATGATAAAAGAGCATCATTTTAGTGGCCATATAATGTTTTATTTTATGAACGTTTCATAATGTATTCAGTAAATTAACTATTGTAAGTTGATATTATTGGATTGTCGGAAAAGTCATGATGTATTTTTCCTATGTTTTCTATGCAAAAATGCTTCATGACTTTTCTGATGACCCAATTTATACAGTGAACACCCTTGAACATGATGCTATGTCTTTCTGTCCCCAACCATTCTTCGGTAATAAGGTAATTCCATCCCAGGCCTACACTGAATTTCTAGAAGTAAAAATGCAGAGTCAAAGGTATGTACATTTTAAAGTTTTTAAGACATGTTGTCAAATTGTGAGTGTGTAACTTGTACACTTTTTAAAGAATTGAGTATGAGAGTGCCTCTTTCTCCCTCCCCAAACCATCTCGTTAATTATCTAAGTTGATAGGTACAATATAGAATATTTGCTTTTGTTTTGGTTGACCATTTGTCTTCTTTTGTGAATTGCTATTGTACATTATGCCTTTTGCTCACATTCTCTATAGTGTTTTCAATTTTTTTCATTGATTTGTTATTTATTAAGGTTATTTTTCAGGTAGATACTCATTTTGGCAAATAATATTTTCTCCTCAATATTAGTATTTCTTGTTTATTTTTCTTGTCTTATTACATTGGCTGGAGTTTTAAAGTTCAATGTAAAACAATAGTATTGATAGCAGGTACCATCCTCTTATCCCTAATTTTAATAGAATTGTCTCTAATGTTTCACCATATATAATCTTTGACATTAGTTTCAGATAGATATTCTATTCTAAGTTAAGAAAATATCTTTCTATTTTTAGGTCACTACAAATTTCAGGATTTAATTTTATTTTTTTGCCTTTTTGTAATTAAGTTAATACAAAAAGATTCTCCAATATTGACCCATTTTTGTCCTTATAAAACAGGCTCTATTTGGCTATTCTTCTAAATATAATGGCAGATTCAATTTACTAAGATTTTTGCATCTTTTTTAATAACTAAATTTAGTGTATAGTTTTAGTTTTTTGAGCTATTTTTGTCGTGTTTTAATATCAGTTCCTGTTAACTTAGTAAAACTATTTGAGAAAAGTTCTATCTTTTTAATACTCCAGAAGACTTTTAATTATGGGAATTAATATAATTATGGGAATTAATAAGGTATGATTGATCTTGAATTTGACATTGTCTAAGCCTGTCATTTAGTTGTGGGTAATAGTTTGATATTTTCAGTTTCTTCTTTGGTTACTGGCATATTTTGTTTTGATTTTTTCTTGAATTAATTTCATTAATCTATATTTTCCTGGAAAAGCATACTTCACCAGTATGAAACAGATGACATGTTTGATACAGGATTATTTCAGGGACATTCATTGATACAGGGCTATTTAGCCAGGTGTACTACAGGGGACCGTGCCTTATTGTACAGCTGGTAGCAGCACTATTTCCACTCCTGGGCCTGAGGGCAGAGAGTGGGGTGGGGTGGGCTGTCCTGCTGGGTGCAGGGATCCTTGGTGGGGGACACACAGCCAGCCCGAAACAGAGAGGGGGCCAAGCAAACACATGCTCTGCCTTCACTCTCCTTCCTTCCCGCCTGCTGCTGGGAGACTGTACTGGCCAAACTCCGCAAGACAGAGGCCAGAGGCCTTATAGGTGTGTCCATCTATCTCTGATATCTCCATCGTATCTAGGAGTAAGCACCCTTTCTCATTTGAAATGAACTATACTTGTATTTTCAATGTTTTTCCTTGTTTAGTCTTGTTGGAATTTTGTCTAATTGTTTTTTGTTTCAAGGAATCACCTGCTGGATATTTAAAAAATATTTTTAATTAAAAATATAGCTAACATCCAATATTATATTAGTTTCAGGGGTACACCATAGTTATTCAACATGTATATACCTAAGAAGTGATCACCATGATAAGTCCAGCAACTATCTGACACTGTACCATGTTATCACAATATTATTGACTATATTCCCCATGCTGTACATTACATCCCTGTGGTCTATTTATTTTATACCTGGAAATTTGTATCTCTTATTCCCCTTCACCTTCCCCTCCTTTTTTAAAATTTGCAGTGACAGTTGACATTCAATATTATTTTATATTAATTTCAAGTGTACAGCATAGTGGTTAGACATTAATATAATTTAAGAAGTGACCCCCTGACTAGTCTAGTCCCCACTAGCACTATATATAGTTATTACTGTATCATTGACTATATTCCCTGTGCTTTACTTTACATCCCCATGATTATTTTGTAACTACCAATTTGTACTTCTTAATCCCTTTACCTTTTTCACCCTGCCCCCAACCTCCTTCCATCTATCACCCCAATAAATCTAGTATCCATTTTACACCATGCATTTATTACAATATTATTTTTTTTTAAAGATTTTATTGGGGAATTAGGGGAGGGGAACAGACAAATTGCTGTCTTTTTATTATTTAGTCTAGTTGTGGAGGACGTTGCTTCACTGGCCCATGTTGGTATCGTCATTGCGCTCTTCCCGGATGAGGCAGATCGGTTGCCGGCCTCTGGATGGTCGCTCACTGAAGCTATTGGCAGCTCACGCTGGCTGCCAGCCACTCACGCTGGCTGCTGGCCACTCACTGTAGCCTATGGCAGCCCACTGCAGCAGAGGCTGCAGCCTACACCATCACCGGGGCTCGCAGCCCAGCTCCAGGTGGAGCTGTTGTTAGCTGTAGAGGGCAGTGTCACTGGCCCTCATATGTGGGATCTGAACCGGGTCGCTGGCGTCCCAAGCTAGCTCTTAACCAATGTGCTACTCGGCCGACCCCTATTACAGTATTATTGACTATATTCCTTATGCTATACCCTACATCCCCATAACTACTTTGTAACAACCAATTTGTACTTCTTAATCTCTTCCCCTTTTTTCACTCACCCCCAAACCCTCCCACTGGCAACCATCAAAATATTTTCTGTATTTATGAGCTTGTTATTTTTGTTCTTTAGATTCCACATATAAGTGAAATCACATTGCATCTCTTTCTCTGTTTGACACTCTATTCAGCACAGTACCCTCCAGGTCCATCCATGCTGCCACAGGTGGCAAGAACCCACTCTCTTTCATGGCCAAGCAACATTCCATTGTATATATGTACCACCCCCTCTTTACCCATTCTTCCATCGGAGGACACCCAGGCTGCCTCCACATCTTGGCCATTGTAAACAATGTTGCAATGAACATATGGATGCACATGTCCCCTCCAAGTAGCATTTTGGGTTTCTTTGGATAAATACCCAGAAGTGGGATTACTGGGTCCTTCTTTGTCCTGTTATAGTCTTTATTTTAAAGTCCATTTTATATGGTATAAATATTGCTACCCTAGGTTTTTAATTTTTTTACAATTTTAATGAAATCTCCTTTTCCATCCCTTCACTTTCTGTCTGTGTGTGTCTTTCAATCTGAAGTGTCTCTTGTAGGCAGCATATGTAAGGGTTTTGTTTTCTTTTTTTGTTTTTAAAGATATGATTATAGTTTATTACAGTTAAATAACTGGAAGACTTCTCTAGAAAGAGCACTGCTTTTTTAAATTATTATTATTATTTTTATTTTTTTGAGGGCATTTTCACTGGCCCTCCTATGTGGGATCCGAACCGGGGCCGCTGGCATCCCAAAACCAGCTCTTAACCAATGCGCCACTCAGCCGGCCTGGGGGGTTTCGTTTTCTTATCCATTCAGCTTTCCTATGTCTTTTGATTGGAGCTTTTAATCAACTTACATTGAAAGTAATTGTTGATAGACATGTAGCTATTGCCATTTTATTATTATTATTTTGATTTTTGTTTTTTCATCTTAAAGAAGTCCCTCTAGCATTCCTTGTAATACTGGTTTGATGGTAATGAACTCCTTTAGCTTTTTCTTGTCTGGGAGACTCTTTTATCTGTCCTTTGATTTTAAATGATAACCTTGCTGGGTAGAGTAGTATTGGTTGTAGATCCTTGCTTTTCATCATATTGAATATTTTATGCCAATTCCTTCTGGCCTGCAAAGTTTCTGTTGAGAAATCAGCTGACTCCCTTATAAGTTACTAGTGCCTTTCTCTTGCTGCTTTTTGTCTTTAACCTTTGCCACTTTAATTATAATGTGTCTTGGTGTGGGCCTGTTAGGTTCATCTTTTTGGGGGTCTCTCTGTGCTTCCTGGACTTGTGTGTCTGCTTCCTTCATCAGGTTAGGAAAGCTTCCCATCATTATTCTTCAAATAGGCCCTCAATCCCTTGCTTTCTCTCTTCTCTGTCTGGTACCCCTATGATACAAATGATGTTGTCCCAGAGGCCCCTTAAACTATCCTCATTGTTTTGGATTCTTTTTTCTTTTTTGCTGTTCCAATTGAGTGGTTTCTGCTACTTTGTCTTCCAGATTGCTGATTAGATTCTCTGCTCCACCTAGTCTGCTGGTGATTCCTTCTAGTGCATTCTTCATTTCAGTTATTGTAGTCTTCACTTCTGACTGGTTCTTTTTTTATGGTTTCTATGTCTGTTTTTTATGGTTGCTATCTCTTTGTTGAAGTTCTTACTAAATTCCTTGAGCATCTTTATAATATTTTGAATTTCTTCTTTTAATTTTTATTTAGGGCAGTGTCACTGGCCCTCATATGTGGGACCCGAACCTGGGCCACTGGCTTCCCAAGACCAGCACTTAACCACCGTGCCACTCGGCCGGCCCTCCTTATAATATTTTGAATGACTTATGTTTTGAAGTCTGTCTCTGGTACGTGGCTTGCCTCCATTTCATTTAGTTCTTTTTCCAGAGTTTTCTCCTGTTCTTTCATTTGGGATGCATTTATTTGTTTCCTCATTTTGGCTGCCTCTCTGTGTTTGTTTCTATGTATTAGGTAGATCTGCTGTGTTTCCCAGTCTTCGCCCAGTGGCCTTATGTAGTAGGTGGCCTGTGGGACCCAGTGGCACAGTTTTCCTTCTCTGGGTGCTCCAGGAGCATCCCTTGTGTAGGATGTGTGTGCCCTCCTTTTATAGTTGAGCTTTGATTGGTCTTGGCATGTCAGTAGGTGGGATTGACTTTCAGGGGTTTGGGCTGCTGTGCAGAGGGCTTACCCCACTGAGTGGGATTTGCCCCAGTGGGGTCTGGTGCCTGTTGGGACTGCCCTTTGTGTTTGCTATTTGGGTGGTGGTCTGAAGCCAGCTTCCAAGTATGTTGGTTCTGGGGCCCCTTGGGAGGGGCTTCAGTGCAGGCCCAGGTCACCCACTGTCTGTGACCAGCTGGGGGCTACCTGATAAAAGCTACACAGTGATCCACAGCTGTTTGCTGCCTGTGTGAAATCTGGACGTGGGTCAGAGAGGTCATACTGTGAACTGAGGACGTCTGCCACCAGTACTGGGCCTGGGGTAGCTCCACAAAAAGCCAGGATACCCTGAGGCCTGCTGCCACCTGCTGGCTCCCTTAAGATTCAGCCACTGATAGAGCCTTGAACAGTAAGGAAGTTGGGTGAGGGAGCGTCTCAGGGAATCACTGGAGTGGGAAGAGCTGTGGACACCAGGTTACTGTAAATTCTGGTTTGGTGCCAGTGCTGAGCTTCAGCAACGCTGCAAAAGTCTCAGAACACACCTGGGGTGTGTAGGACTCTGATAGCTTTCCAAGAAAAAGTGAATGCAGGCAGGCCTGGCAGCTCTCAGAGAAAGTGCCTCTGGCCCTGGGGGAGTCAGGTGGGGTGGGGTCCCAGTGAGTCAGCAGGGTGGAGCAGCGGAGCTCACCAGACCAGTCAGATTCAGATTTGGACGTACGCATAGGGGGCGGGCTCAGCACAGGTTAGATGGCGCCCACCTGCTGGCTGCACGCTGCACGGGAGGAGGTCTCCTCACAGGGAGACTGCCGACTGTCCTCCAGCTCCTGTTGGAGCCTCACACCTCAGTCTGCCCCACGATGCCTCCGGTGCACTCACCGCCGAGTCGTGGTCCCTCCGCCTGAGCCCAGGGTGAGTGCCTGCAAGTGACTACATCTGTCCACAGGCCGTTTAAGAGGACACCTGGGTTTCCTGCAGCCTTCTGTCCCTCCCGGACTGTTGGAATCCCCACTGTTTTCCACAGCCAGATGTTGTGGGGGCTCCTCTGCCTGGCAGCAGTGGGCTGGGGGTCTTGGTGTGGGGCTGGGGTCCCTCACTCCTCTAGGAGGAAACTCTGGGGCTGAACTACTCTCCTGATTCTCAACCACCCGCAGGTGTGGGGCCCGTTCTGCATCTCTGCCCCTCCTGCTAGTCTCGTCGTGGCTGCTTCTTTACATTTTTAGTTATAAGACTTCAATTTGGCTAGACTTCAGATGGTTCTGCAGGTTGCTTGCTCTGTAATGTAGTTGTAATTTTAATGTGTTCATGGAAGGACGCAGGCACAGTGTTTATCTATCCTGCCATCTTGGATCTCCCTAGCTACTCGATTTTGTTGATCAGTTTTCTTTTAAAATATTCTAATCCATAAGTTTTTGCCTTTATTGTTATTGATATCTTCCTCTGTTTCTCTTTCTAACTCTTTGGATTGACTGCTCAGTTGATTTAGTAACATTCTTTCCCCTCGAGTCATCATAAAAGCGACTTTTTTTTAAAGATTTTATTGGGATTGGGGGAGGGGAACAGCGTTGGGGAATCGGGGAAGGGAAACAGACAAGTTGCTGTCTTTTTGTTCTTCAGTCTAGTTGCGGAGGATGTTGCTTCACTGGCCCATGTTGGTATCGTCATTGCGCTCTTCCCGGATGAGGCAGATCGGTAGCTGGCCTCTGGATGGTCGCTCACCACGGCTATTGGCAGCTCACGCTGGCTGCGGGCCACTCACTGTAGCCTATGGCAGCCCACTGCAGCAGGGGCTGCAGCCCACACCATCACCGGGGCTCGCACAGCCCAGCTCCAGGTGGAGCTGTTGTTAGCTGTAGAGGGCAGTGTCACTGGCCCTCATATGGGGGATCTGAACTGGGGCTGCTGGCATCCCAAAACCAGCTCTTAACCAATGCGCCACTCGGCCGGCCCCAAAAAGCGACTTTTTAAATGGTGTGGATTTTCCTCTGAACAGACGTATGGTCATTGCCGTAAGTTTTGAGGTACAGTATTCTCCCTGGGTTTCTTTTTAAAACAGTCTGCAAATAACTATAAATAACTATTGTTGCAGTGGTCATTTGGGAATGTGCTATGCAATTTTCAAAAGGTTAAGTTATTGTTTCAAATTAACTTTTTGGTACCAATTTTTGAGTGTGTTGTATTATAGCTTTAAATAATGTTTGCTTTTGGAATCTTAGAAGTTGTACTGTTTGCAGCGTTCAAAGTTCAACATATATTTGTCACATTTATGATTTACAGCTTCTATACTTTTTTCTTTGCCCATTTGATTTGTAAAAGATTGAGATATGAATTAAAAATCACCTAGAATGATTACTTTTTCAGTCAATTTCTTCATTTTAATACATAATCGTTTTTGGGCACATAAGGTTTACAATAGTTATCTCTTCACTATGGACTGTATCCTTTATCAATATCATATGAATCTCTCCTTCCAAGCCTTTTGTGTATTTCCCTGGAATTCGTCTATGTTGTATATTGATATCAAAGATACCTTTTATTTTAGTTTGTTTTTGCTAGAATTACGTCTGCTCACTCTTTATTTTTTTTTTAATTAAAATTTATTGGGGTGATAATGGTTAGTAAAATATATAGGTGTTCTTTAACTTTAACCTTTTGTTCTAAAGTGTTTGAGACTCTCTGGGCAATTTAAGAAATTTATATTTATTATTATAAATAACCTGTTTGGTCTTCTATCTCATTTTATTCTTTATGATTTTTTATACCCCCTTGTTTCCATTGTGGTCTGATTTCTGTTATACAGGTTTGTATTTTCTTTGTATTTATCTTTTATATTTTGGAAGTATGTATTTTGAAATTCCACTAGTGGTTACTTTCAAAATAAACAAAAACATTAACCTATATTTATCCAAATAGAAGCTTTTGTGTCCTAGATGTGCCATTCATTGCTTCTCCCACCTCTCTCTCCTGACCAATTAATTCCTCTCTCTCCTTAATAACATCTGGAGTTTGGGTTCCAGGTCACGATTACTACAAAATCATATTTTGTTTGTATGTCCTTTGGAACTACTTTTGGAGTATGCATTTAGTTTTACAAACTGCCTTACAATTATTTAAGTTGTCTTTATGTTAACTGGGTTGCAGTTAACCTGTCCATTAAGCCATTCATTCCATAGATATTTACCAAGCTCCTACTAGAGGCCAAGAATTGTGTGAGGTCTGTGGGATGCGATGCCAAACCCCACCTTCAGAGAACTTTACAGTCCCCACAATACAGGCCCAAACACAAATAATAATACGCAAGTACCAAGGTCCTGTGCTGAGGGAATCACAAGGTGCTAGAAATGGCACCTAACTCAGACCTGGGTTTACAATGGGGTGGCCAGTTGGTCAGGGAAAGATTTCTGGAAGAAGGACATTCAAGCTAAGACCTGAGTATGGAATAGGAGTTATAAAAGGTATGGAGAGTTCTCGGGACATGAGTGTTCTAGGTGGAGGAAACATTTATGAAACTTGGAGGGTGTGAAGGAACAAAGCCTGTTGGCGAGGGCATGGAGTTTGACATGGGAGGAGTGAGACCCGAGGCTGGGGAGGAAAGCGGTGTCAGGTCATGAAAGGTGGTGTCTGCCAGGACAAGGACGCTAGACTGTACCTTGAGACCATGGGGAGACCTTGAGAGGCTATGAGTGGATAAGTGACAGGGTCAGGTTTCAATTTTAGAAGTATCACCATGGCTGCAACATTGAGAAGAGCTTTGAGGGACCACCTTGGAGGCAGAGAGCCCAGTTAGGAGAATGTTTCTGTAATCTAGAGGAGAGGGGATGGTGGCCTACACTCAGCTGGTGGCCGTCAAGATGGAAAGAGAAGGAGTTTCAGAGATATTTAGGAGGTAGACTTGAGAGAATCTGTAAACTGAGTTTCCCGTTCCCGAGCCAGACTTTCACATCATTCCTTTGTCAGTTTTCAGAGCATCCATCATCCACAGTACAGCCGTTAGCTCCCACCACTCCACCCAAACGGCCCTTGCCCAGAGGACCAACCGCCTGGCTACCTCCAGTGGTCAGTGTCTTCCTGGCTTGTGTGCTATCAGCTCCACGTGACACAATTAATCACGGCCTCTACTTTGATATGTTCTTCACTTGGCTTCCAGGAAGCCACACTCTTATTTCATCATCTCTCTCACTGGTTTACTCTTACTCAGTTTCCTCGGCGGCTTTCTCCACTCTCCATCTTCTTGATGTTGGAACGCCCCTGATTCAGTCCTCGCTCCTCTTTTTATCCTGTTTCCTGTCACTCCTTGGGGATCTCATCCAGCTCCCTGGCTTTAAATACCATCCATATGCCACTGACCCTCAAAAGTATATCTATCTCTGGGGGTGGGGGTCAAACCTCTCCCATAAACCCAGGCTTGAATATCCACCTGCTTACTTGGTATCTCCACGTGGCTGTTACCTCACACTAAACATACCAAACACCAAACTCCTGGGTCTCCCCGGACCCTAACTTTCTCTGCCCATAGGCTTCCCCATCTCAGAGGATGGCAAACCCATCCTTGGCATCTCTCAGGCCTGAAGGCGTCACGTCACCTCTGACTCTTCTCTTTCTGTCGCACCTTCCCCCCCCCCCCCCCCCAGAGTTAGGCTGCTCTGCATCTAGGCTCCTTCTATTCCCCTTGGCACTTCGCTCTATTCCCCAGAATGCACTGCGTCCCCTGCTGCTCGGTTGACTTCATAACATTTCTTTGTAATGTCTGCCTGGTTGCCCGAAAACTTACAGCAGTGAGCAGAGGACCCTAGCTCCCCCTGACCCAGACATGAGGTCATCTTGTTCTTGGTGCTGTGGATTTGCTCGCCCTCCCTCCCCTCCCCTGCCCTCCCCTTGTCTATGTCTGCATGGATATTTTAGTACAAAGACTGGAACAGCTGACCTTTGAAAATTGGTAATCATATTCATATTGTATCAATTCTCATCTCTGGTCCCCTCCCTACCCTAAATTGTTTTTTTCCCCAATCCACTACTGTCACAGTCAGCCTTAAGCGGGCGTTAGAGAAGGCTGCAGAGGGACAGCCAGGCAGGTGCATGCCTTCCCAACCAGGCCTCGCCCAGCCTTGTCCTGTTCCCCATACAGTGTGTTCTTGACATGTTGAAATTTCTGGCTTACATGAGCCACCATTAACATGCCATTTCCTGGAGCACAACAGTCTCTGATTTCAATCATCCTCCTTCTGTGTTGGGAGAAAACCACACTGTTAAGATGAAGGTTCACACTGGACCCCCCAGATCTAGTGTGGTTACATAGAGATGGTCTCCTAGGCGATGCTTGCTTCTCCAGGCCTTCCTCAGGCTGCCCCTGACCCTCTAGGGACCCTCCCACTAGCCCTCTCACTTCTCTCTGCAAAATGTTAAATGGTTCCCAGCGACTGCATGCAACATGGAGGACTCCCTGCCCCCTCCCCACAAGAGCTGCCCTCCATCAGCAAAAGCGCCCCTCCTCCAGGCCCCCTCCTCCCTGGGTCACAGACTGTGACAAAGCCTTATTGCCTGTCTCTGGGAATTCATTTCCTGTCTCTCTTCTGTTCCACCTCTCTGGGGCTCCCTGGCCCTCCCCAATTCCTCAGCTCTGTGCCCCCTCATGTTTGCCAGGCAGCTGGCTGCCTCCATTATTTTTACGCCAACACAGTTTAAAAATCTCCGCTCCTCCTTGCTGTCTGCGGAGGAGCGGCTGCCACATTATTCGACACGCTGATGTCATTAGACTCCACGAGAACTCTCTTCAGCTAATGAGGCGGCAGAAAGAAAATTAAGGGGAAAAATCACACAGGCACATTGCTCTGTATGTAGATGGAGAAATAAAACAAGAGCAAGAAAAACAGAAATGCTATTTCTGCCAGCTCCTCCCTCCTCCCGCAGGGGACAGGGGACACAGGGCTCTGTGAAGACAGGAAATGGAGACCTAGGTTTTGACTACTGCTACCCCAGGATTTGCCCGCTGAGAATCCAGTGTTACCGGGGTAGTGTGAAGTCACTTTACCCAATTCTGTAATTAGGTGAAAAGAAAACATGAAAACTTGACGTCCGTATGGTCAGCACGGTCGATGCCCAGAAGGCGAGGCCAGGCCAGAGCTTTGCAGATGCTCCCAGAGTGGTCTGCCATTCTTGCTATCCGCCTCCATTGCCCCTCTGTCTGCCCTCCTCACCTGGATTGGCAGCGGTCTGTGGCTTTCCACCAGCGCCTACCCCAACATGTTCTCTGCACTTGAGCAGAGAAATCATTTCAAAACACTCATTTGATCATGTCACCTCTCCTGCTTAGAATGATGTGACAGATTCCCATTGTTCTCAAGACAAAGGCTCAGACCCTTCACAAGCGCTCTGCCCGGCGGTCCCAGCTCAGCTGGCCTCCTCCTGCCGTTTCCTCTCCAGCTACTGGGTCACCTTTCCGACTGCCCGTGTCACAGAGCTGCTGCTGCCCCAGGACATTTGCCCAATCTGTTCCTCCTCCCCTCTTTACACAGCTAAGGCATCAGCCCTCAGATCTGGGCTCGCGAAGCCCGTGCTTGGGGGAGCCTGTGACCATCCCCGCAGGCCAGGCAGCGCCCATGTGCCACTTTCAGGAGGGCAGAGTCTTGGCTCTGCAGCTCTTCTCACCGCAGCAGCTGCACCTTGGTTGTTCGGCTGTCTTACCCTCCTGACCGGCAGCTCCATGAGGGCAGGAAATACACAGTAACTCTAGCACTGAGCACAGCAGAGATGTCTGTTGAATGAATAAGTAAGTGCTTAAGGGATGCTTGTGGGAAGCACAGCTTATGTGTTTGGGGAAAGCAGCCCATTGCTGGTGTTGTCTCTGCCCCTTCCCACTCGTGGGCCGTGAGTTGGAATAGTTACGGCGGCCAGCAGGTGTGTCTGCACTCGCCTCTGCCCTGTAGGTCACAGAAGTGTCTCTGGGAAATGGCCCAAAATAAGGGACAGGGTTGGAGGAGCCAGAATGCGTTAATCACACAAGCTGACTGCAAGTGAAAAGTGCTCATGGAAGGGGGTTCCTTCACATATAAGTAAAGCTGGCCCCTTAATCTGAACAGCAGGCATGGAGGAGGCAGGAGACAGCAAGGGCTGAGTCCAGGACGTGGGGACCTGGCCTGGGGCTGCTACTTTCCAGCTCTGCGACTTTGGGTGGGTCACGTCCCATCTCAGCGTGGAGCGGGACTTGGCCCGTCGCAGCGGCAGCACTGTGCTCTGGGGTCCAGCCAGGAACGGGCTCTGCAAAGGCGTGGGCTGAGAAAGGAGAACATGGGGTTTCATTCCCGTTTCACGAATCCATCTGCCAGGTGAGGGGCAGGGCGAGAGAGACCGGTGAGCCAAGCCCGTTCTTCCAGACCAAGCGTCCAACCCCCAAGGTGAGCTCGTAGCCGCGGCACAACCCGTCGGGACCCACATTTCTGTGTGTGTCCCTCTGCCCTCCTGCCGGCTCTCCTCTGCCTGACCTTACCGCTTCCAGAACTCAAACCTGGCCAGCAGCCTGCCACCGCTGCTTGCCCCTGCCCTGGCGGCCCCTACCTGACTCCGGTGTTAAGTAGAGGTCAGCCGGGCAGAAAGGCCTGGCATTGTCAACATGCTTGCTTCCCAAGCAGTGTCCCCTTTTGATGCTCGCCGCAGAGCGCTGTGCACGGCGCTTGGCGTCCGCCTGCTGCGGGGCCGGTGCCTTTGTCTGGGCCTGGGGGAACTGATTTATGTCATGCGCTCGCTGTGAGACCTTTTGCCTCGGTAATTCTGAGCTCCGTGGGTGTCTCTTTACATCTGTTTAAAGCACGGCTGCTGCCCACGGACGGCGCGCTCTGTGACATTCCCCGGCGCCTCTGTGTACGCCTCGCCACGGCGAGGAGTCTTGCCTGCGGTGCATCTTTGTGGCCCGGTTTCAGTGTGTTTGCTGCATGCTCCACGGGGCTGCTGAGCAGAGTCGGTCTGTCCCTTTGATGTCGCGTGTGGTGATTAGACCTCTTCCCTGGTGGCACACTCGCAGGGGGGCCTGGGTGGAGGAAGATGCTTCCGCTGGATTTCCAAAGTGTTCGTGCTGGTTGTCCTAGGGCCAGGCTAGAACATCACAGATACTCGTACCTCTGCTCGGAGGACTCTCTTGGGGTGGTTCATGCATTCCCCAACTTGGCAACCTGCTCCCAGCCAGGAGTGTGGTGGGCTGGTGGCTACGGACCACAACAAACGTTTGTGGGGCGCCCTCAGCACGAAGAACCTGGATCCCCATGTCTGAGGATTTAACGGCAGGTGGTGCCCTGGATTTGCTGGAATCGCCTTCAGACTTTCCCCACTGATTGAGGTGTGCAGGTGCGACTCTGTGCTATGTACAGGGGAGGGGACGACTGGCAGTGCTTTTGGTGACAGCCTCAAAGCATTATGATTTCTCAGGGAAACTCCAATTCCTTCCACAACTGCTGGGAGATGCATTATCACTTCCAAGAGCCTAGCACTTTTCATGGCCACTTCTCCCACCCCCCTCCACCCCCGGCCTCCATAATAAACTGTCCCCTAAACCCAAACCCAACTCGCATCCCCACTGACCATGCTCCTTCCTGTGTGGCTGACACAGGATAGGGCCCCTGAAGGGGAGGCACTGTGCCTTGTCCTTCCTGTCAAGATCAAGGTAGGCGAATTCCCACAGCCCTGGAGACAGAGCTCAGGCGCTCCAGGTCCTGTCCCAGGGAGGGTGCCCATGGGGCTGCACCTTGGGAACTCGGGCAAAGATCAAACTGATTGACTTCAAGGATAACTAAGGGTTATTTCTAGTCACTCCTGAAATATACTCTTTTTTTCTTTAAAAGAATTTGCCCCAGATAGTTTTCACCTGTGGCCCATCTTGTAAAGCCTTGTGTATGTTTTCATTCTTTATGCAGTGTCCCGTGATGAAGGCTGGGGCATGCATCTTAGTTTAAAACAAACTGTGGGAACTGGAGAGGCAGTGGGTGGGTCTTGTGTCTATGTCATGGGTTGATAAACCAAGCCAGCTAACACAGGGAAATGTTAAAATGTGAATTAGGACTACATATGTGAGTGTTACAGAATAAAAATGCTGGCATCTCTCCCCTTTTCAGAGTGCGCCATACTGAAATCCCTGCATTGCTAGGGTGCTATGAGAGAATTGCTCAAAGATGGTGTGAGTTATCTCGAGATACTTGTTACAATGTTTGTCAAGTAAAGAAACATTCAGGGAATTGCCTGGGTGGGTTTTCCACTTTTCAGCTCTGTTTTTACAGACACACATTTTACTCTGTACGCATCTATAACTCAAAGTTAGCATCTGAGAGAAATGTGTGAATCTCACTATTTCAGACGATCTAGAACACTGTCCTTTTTGGATAACTGCCTTTCAACTATGTGTTCAAAGCTTATCAGGTCAAAGTATGTCTCTCACCTGTGATTGGTGAGGGGGATTATTTTAAAATTAAGCACACCCAATTTTACATCTAACAGGATGACTCCCTTTCAGTGAATTCTTTTGGGGAGGACAATCCCTGACTCCAACCATTATTTTGGGAACTTTTCTTTTGGAAATATTTTCTGTCTTTTGAATATTTTCTTTGATGAGAAATCGTTATTCTTCCTCTTTATTATTTCAGGCTAGATCTGATACATGGAAAAAGTGACAAGTTGCTCAGAGTCAAGCCTGCAAGGTAGGGTGAGGTCCCTGCATAGCCCTGACCCTGGACAAAGCGCCTCACCTGGGTGAAACCCACGGAGAATGAGAGACTTACCGACCTGGTGTTTCACAGAAGTGCAGTCCGGGGACTGAAGGAGGGAAATTTGCAGACATTAACCTGATTTTTAATATTGGGGATTGGGATTGGGTAACCAGAAACTGATTTTCATTGTTCTGAAAATTACACCCAAAGATGAGCCGCCAAAATAATTTCAGCCATGACAGCGTCATTGAAATAACTGCCGGCCATCCCCAGGTGACTACACGCACTCAGGCGTGCTTGTTGACGCCCTGATCTCTTTCTAGTGACTCTAGTTGGAGGCTTCCAGGCCCTGGCTTCTCTAAGTGTGGTCCCACGACCAGCAGGCTTGCCCTCACCCGGGGCGGTGAGAAGTACAGCCACTCCCGCTCAGACCTGCGGAATTGGGACGTGCAGCTTCATGAATCCCCAAGGGGTTCCTGGGACCCTGGGAGTTTGAGGAGCGCTGCACCCCCCCCCCCCAGCGGCAGGCCAGGTCCCTGGACCCCTTACCTTGAGGAAGGCGTCAGGCCACACCGTGGGGGAGCCGTGGTTGAGAAGCTCCTGCACCGCGAGCTGCGGGGCCTGGGGCGAGCAGGCCGCGGTCTGCAGCACGCGGCCCAGCGGCGAGGCCCCGCCGTAGTCCAGCGCGCCGGGGAAGGCGCCGTGCCGCAGCAGGAGGCGCGCCAGGCCGGGGGGCGCGTGGCCGCAGGCTCTGTGCAGGGGCCCGCGCCCGTCCTCGTCGCGCGCGTCCGCCGCCGCCCCGTGCTGCAGCAGCAGCGCGCACAGGCGCAGGCAGGGCTGCGGGGCCGCGCCGCAGGCGGCGCTCAGGGCCGTCTCGCCGCGGCCGTTCCTCGCGTCCACGCGCGCCCCGCGGCCCAGGTAGAGGCTCGTGTGCTCGTCCAGGCCGCGCTGCGCCGCCACGTGCAGCGGCGTGTCCCTGGCCGCGCCGCCCTCGCGGTTCACCGCCGCGCCGTGCTCCAGCAGGGCCTGCGCGCACCTGCGGGGAAGGCCGAGGCGGGTCACCAGCCCAGGTGCGCGCGGGCACTCCATCCCCAGCCCCTGCCGCTCCAACCCCCCCATGCCCTGGCTGCCCTTTATGGGCCTTCGGACTCCCCACGGGGCGAGTCAGCTCCCTGAAAACGCAAGGGTGGCTGGGGAGGAAGGACTTAAGTTTAGATCTGCCTTTCCCCGGAGCTGAAACAAAGAAAATGAGATTATGGCAAACACGGTGGGGTCTGAGGCCCACCTGTTACCAAATGGTGGACATAGCTCTAGGGACATTTCCTAAGAACCCACGTGCACAGTGGTAAAACCTATGAATAATTCCTAACTGCCCGGTGCTACTTGGACAGGTAATGTGGTTCAAATGACAGTGCTTGAAGCACTGATTACTTGGGCTCTTTGTCACAGGTGGCAGTTAAGGGAGGGCCTGGGAGTCACGGTTCTAAGGAGGGTCCTTAGACCGGCAGACATGTACTGCTTCCGTAAACTGTTCAGCTTTGGTGACAGTGTGACAAGGCTTGCTTTGGTCCCACGGAGGGAATCTATCTGGGCCTCATGGCACTGACACAGACTGGCACTGGCTGTCCCTTAGGGCTGGACGCCTGGGTGGGACACACAACCACGCCTAACTGTGGGAGGACCTGGGTTTCAGCCAGACCCTCCTGAACAGATGGTGGATTTTGGCTGTATCCCAATTCCCCAACAGTCTCCTGGGGGTTCTGGGGTCCCATGGATGACTGTGGTTCCCCCCTCTCCCATTGATGGGTGTCTTCTGCTGCATCCAGGTCCACCAACCGGACAGCTCCACATCCCAAGACTGTTCTCCCCCCCCCCCCCCCCCCCCCCGGGCACCAAGGCCTCTCCTCAGGGCCTTGTCTGCAGCTGGGAGAACTCTAAACACATCAGCAGAAGCTCAGATGGCAGGCTGCTGGCCAGGCTGCTGGGCCTTGGGGCTCAGACCTTAGTGGGAAACTCAGTCTACCCCTACTTCCACTCTCCCCACTCTGGGCGGTCTACTCCTCCGCTGTTCACAGAGTGTGGGCTCTCCCGGGATCTGCCATCCTTCTGCCTCTGCCCGTGAATCTGCTCCCACGCTTATTAGAATCTGTTCCTTGCACTATTGTTCCCGCCTTCTTCCGTGTTCTAAGGAAGGGAGTTCCTCTTGATCAGCTGGTCCTAGATGGAGTCCTTTCCTACGTCCGGGGGGGGGGTCCTGCTCTGTCAATTACTTGCTCTTGGCCTTTTTCCGGTCCCCCTGTCCCCCCTGACCCCATTTCCATTGGTCACCAGCCCTGTTAACTCCCTCTCTTTTATAATCACTTAAACTGTGTCCTCCCTCTATTCCCACTGTCACTGTCCTTTGTTGAAGCCCAAATCCTTTCTTGCCTGAACATTAACAGTCTCCTAATTTGTCTCCTACTCTAATCTTACAAGCTCCATATTACCCAGAAAGAGTGTTTCCGTGTGAATCAGACACATGCCCGCTGCAAACCCAGCTGCGCCTGCTGCCTGCAGGTGCAAGCCCAGCCCCTGTCCGCAGGACGTGGAGTGATCCAGCTCCCGTGGACCTCACCAGCCTCCTTTCCATCCTGTGCTCAATTCTACCTGGCCAGGTGTGGCTCTGAGAACAGTCTGGCGGTGCCTGCCCCTGTGCCTTTGTGTGCTGCCCCTCCCAGGGGAGCCCTGCCTCCCGCGATGGCAGACTCAGTCCCATGTTTTCTTTCTCTGCCTCTTGGGCCCCTGCCTCCCGAGTGCCACCAGCAGAGGGTCGCACCCCTATGTTGTCATATGCCTCGTACATCGTGCTTGGGCACAACATTTATCACACCGTCCTTTAAATGATCCTTAGCCTGTGCCACTCCTCTGCTAGACTGTTGGCTCCTTGAGTATAGAAACGGGGATTTATTTACCTCTGCTTCCTGGTGCCTCGTGCAGAGCAGCCCACGATTGGGGTTCCCTAACAGCACGTTTAACAAAGGCATGTCCTTACTGAACATTGTTCAGCTTTGCCTCATGTTACTTCTGTCTGTCCTGTTATTTACCTCGCTGGGGCTCCGAACAACATCACCCATTGAGGGTTTCCAGGCTGAAGCAGCTGCCGGTAAATCTGTTTGTATTTCTACCCAGAGACTCCCAGGGTTTTTCACTTTCTCTCTATATCGCTCTAGTCTCAATATCAGCAATATCTTGAGAAGTAGTTTGTCTTGGGTGAAAGATACTTACAAACAAGTACAATTTGATGTGATATGTCCTTTGGGACAATAACCAGCTCAGAGAGGATGCAGATTTCAGAGTGCTTCCTTCAGACCTGCTCCTTCTTTGCCTCTCTGGGAGGAATTTTGAACAGTGTAGCAGGAGGTTAGAAGTCAAGGGTTTGATCTCATTTTGCCACTGAGCCTGTGCGCACTCGCAAACAATTATAAAACATACGTTCTACTTTTTTTTTTTTTTTAAAGCAGCCCAGTCTCTCCAAAGACACCCACAGGGAAATACGAGTGGTCCTTTTGTCCACGTCCACAGCCTATCTGGCTGATGGCCAGGCTGCTATTTGGACCAGGATACCTTTCATAAGAAGGAGGATACGGGCCCAGCCTCTGGAGGGCTGGAGGTGCCCTTTCCATTTTTAATGAAGAGCTTCTAATTGGCCAAACCGAGGCTCTTTCTTAGAGCAGGTCATGATGTAAGTTTTTTTCTCAGACCACAGGCATGAGGAAAAAAACAACACAACTCAACTGGGGCCCAGGTCTGCTGGCACACCCTGGGCAGTCATTAAAAACTAAGGTGAAGGAGCCTGTTTAATGACATGGAAAGCTATTTGCGATGGTTATGCGAAAAGATAGGTTACAAAACAGCACTGAGCAGTCCTATTAAAAAAACAACAACAACCCACAGACATGTATATGCATAGAAAGCAAAGCCTAGAAATATACAGGCCAAACGTGTGGATGATGGCGTGGTGGGTGCTTTGAATTCCTTTTTGCCTATCTATATTTTCAAAATTTCCCCAAGGAATCAGTTTGAAAGAGGAACAACAGAGGTTATGAATAACAAAACCATGCCCACCAGCCACAGCCACAGTACATGGATTCTAAGAATGTCAGTTGCGTGGTCCAGGTTCCCAGAACACTCTCAAATTTTCCATTGCTCTGTTCAGGCTAAGCAGCCAACTCAGAAAGGATGAATGGCAGTGCCAATGAGAAAGTGAGCCAAGAGGAGAGGGTGGGGTGGGTCGGGGTGCTCGGTGATAAGCAGAGACATGAGAACAGTCTTGGGGACCTGAGCTCGTATGTGTCAGTGTCTCCAGTGGGAAAATCCGGACCTCCGCCTGTGCAGGCCTGTGGGTCACCCGGCCGTGCCTGAGCCCTTCCCTCCTGGACAGATTTCATCAGGAGGTTTCCTGCCGCCCTGATCGACAGGCGAGTCAGAAAGGTCTGGAGGTGCAGTGGGACGTCGCTGTCAGGAACCGCGTGTAGAGTCCTGTCTGAGGATGTCTAAGCGAGTTGTCTCTGTCTTACAGGGTATTCAGGAGACACCGTGTTGTCTGAGCAGCTTCTGATATGCAGCGACTTGGGCAGACACGAGCCCTCCAATCGCTCATCCCCATTTTGATAATGACCCTGGGGACAGGCTGCTATAGGGGCCCGGGATGGACGGTACACAGAAAAAAAGTAGCTCGAGCCAAAAGGCAGGAGTCAGCAGAGATGAATGCACCAAGGACTGTTGAATTGTTGTCATTTTACTTATTTCTAAAGGGGGAAGAAGGACACTGCCCACACCCTGCACGCCGTGCCCACTCACCCTCTAGCATGTTCCCCAGGCACCAGGCACCTCCCAGCTGCAGAGGGTCTGGGTCAGCTGGGCTTTCCCACCTGCACCGCTTCCCTGGCCCCTCCACACCCCTGCCATGCCTCCCTGCCTGCTGCAGCCCTGCTGCATCGCCTTCCCTCTTCCCCCGACGCTCTTCCCACAAAGCCCACAGAAGAGGGTTTTCACAGCGTCTGGCCCCGAGCCGGGAGGTCACGGCACTCCCCGGCTACTTAGTTTTTCATTTTTTATTATTATTTAAAGATTTTATTGAGGAATCGGGAAAGGGGAACAGACAAGTTGCTGTCTTTTTGTTCTTCAGTCTAGTTGCGGAGGACGTTGCTTCACTGGCCCATGTTGGTATCGTCATTGTGCTCTTCCCGGATGAGGCAGATCGGTCGCCGGTCTCTGGCTGGTCGCTCACCGCGGCTATTGGCAGCTCACGCTGGCTGCCGGCCACTCATTGTAGCCTATGGCAGCCCACTGCAGCAGGGGCTGCAGCCTACACTGTCACCGGGGCTCGCACAGCCCAGCTCTAGGTGGAGCTGTTGTTAGCTGTAGAGGGCAGTGTCACTGGCCCTCATATGTGGGATCCGAACCGGGGCCGCTGGCATCCCCAAACCAGCTCTTAACCAATGCGCCACTCGGCCGGCCCATTTATTATTATTTTTAATGTTACTTTTAGTTCTTGTAACAAATCTGCATCATGAGTAGAATTTACAGGTGGGGAAACTGAGGCTTAAAAGAAGACCAGTGACTTGCATAAGGCCAGGCAACCAGGACATGACAAAACAGAGACCTTGGTGGCTGTGTTTGGCTTCAAAGTTCTCAGTCCCACCACCCACCCTCCTGCCTCTTCCCATCAGCATTATTTGTGGAGCACCTTCTATGAGCCAGGAGCTGCACTAGGCACTTCTCATAAATTATCTCTAAACTTTTCATCCATCCGTCCGTCTGTACTTCATACAGCAACAGCCTTTCAGGGAAGGGGAAGTGTTCCTTCTCTGAACCCTGCATGAGAATTTCTGGGCAGACTTGCTGACAGGACACTGAAGGCACGGACCTCATGCTATGGGCTGGCAGTGGTCACCCGCCGCTTGCCCAGTCCTGTCAGCAACCCTGCATGATAGCTGCCATCCCCCCAGTTTTCGGCAAGGATTCAGTTTTTGTATTGTTTTTTCTTTTTTCTTTTTTTTTTTTGAGGGCAGTGTCACTGGCCCTCATATGTGGGACCGAACCGGGGCCGCTGGCTTCCCAAGCCAGCGCTTAACCACCGCGCCACTCGGCCGGCTCAGGATTCAGTTTCTGAGGTTTGCGCAGTGACCTCGCGGGCAAGGAGGGACCTGGGGGATGACGGTGACCCCACAGCCAGCACATCCTGCTTGAAGGGGCGTGAAGGCCATCTACCACTGGATGACAGCCCAGCTCAACAACCACTGAAAGATGGTACTGAGCAAGCAGGGTTACCACAGTGACAAAGAATCATTAGCAATAAGGCTGAATTCAAGATTCAAAATATCACTTGATGTTTCAGTGGGAGACAGGCCTTGCTTTGTGGGATCTCTGAAGCAGCCATCTCCTGAGCAGTGGTCTCTGTCAGTGAAAGTCACTGGGTCCTCAGACGATCCAGATGGCCCTTCACTGTTCCCCTTAGGTGCTCGCTGCCCACACGCCTCTGGCAGACAGCAGGGTTTCCCATAGACAGCATGTCCAGTGAGAGTAATGGGTGTTAGGAGCCAGTCTTCTTGAATCTCGTTGCCGCTACTTTTCCTTCTCGGAGTTGACATGGAGGCAGATGGGCTGGAGACACATCCCTGGGGCAGGGTGGCTGGAGCCCCAAGGCCGGGTCCGTGGGTCCGTGGGTGGGCGCAGAAGCGGCTGTCCGGATGCTGGGTGGGTGACAGCCTGTGGCGGACCGGGGACATGGGGGAAGACTCAGGAGGAAAACACAGCCGTGTCTTTCTTTCTTTCTTTCTTTCTTTCTTTCTTTCTTTCTTTCTTTCTTTCTTTCTTTCTTTCTTTCTTTCTTTCTTTCTTTCTTTCTTTCTTTCTTTTCTTTCTTTCTTTTCCTTCCTTCCTTCCTTCCTTCCTTCCTTCCTTCCTTCCTTCCTTCCTTCCTTCCTTCCTTCCTTCCTTCTCTCTCTCTCTCTCTCTTTCTCTCCCTTTCCCTTCTTTTCTGATGTTTTATTGGGGAATTGGGGGAGGGGAACAGTGTTGGGGAGTTGGGGAGGGGAACAGACAAGTTGCTGCCCTTCAGTCTTAGTTGTGGAGGGCGCAGCTAGCTCATCTCCAAGTCCAGTTGCCATCCGGCTGCCCTCTGCAGCTCGCAGCAGCTCAGCTCAAGGTGCTGTGTTCAATCTTAGTTGCGGGTGGGCATAGCCCACCATCCCATGCGGGAGTCCAACTGGCAACCTTGTTCTTAGGAGCACGTGCTCTCACTAGCTTAGCCATCCTGCCACCTATTGGCAGCTCAGCAGCAGCTCAGCTCGGGTGCAGCTCACTGGCCCATGTGGGAATTGAACCAGTAACCCTTTTGCTCAGAGCTCACATTCTTAACCAATTGAGCCACTCAGCCGGCCCACAGCTATGTTTTCTAATGAAGTCATGGCATGAACACTCCCTCCCGTGATGGCTCTAGTGGACTCAGTTAGAGAGGTGGGTGGGAAGCCACTTCCCCAGGGCGGCAGCAGCTCCACCTGATTTCCCTGGACCTTCTGCTGAGCCATCACCCACCCTTTTCTTTCTGTTGTGTATTTTCTTCCCTTTGCCTTTCCTCAGGATGCTAAGCTCTGAGACTATCAAGCACAAATGTTTACAGTTGAAGTGGCTGATGTGAACAGACAAATCCTTAAGTGTAGAGGGGAGGTTGAGAGAGAAACTGGCAGGACATTTCTATCCTGATGATTTGCCTTGAAGCAATGGCTGCCATTTTTTTTTTAAGGGTTGGACGGTTGTGGCTGGTGATATTTTGGGTAAATTCTCCCCAGATTGCAAATGGAACCCTGCATTTTGGTGAACTGAGAAATTATTTAGGGAACAAACTTTGAGAAGTCAGCTTCACAGTTTGTCTCACTTGCTCACAAAGTAGTATATGACTTTCTGGAAATTTCATTCAACCCTTCTCTCTTTCCCTGGTCCCAATGGATGAAGTGGGTGGCCCAGAAGCACCAGAGAAGGGGAGAAGAATCAGGAAAAGTGAAAGAAGTGACTCTACTTACTTCTTGAGCAGGGATGGGGGTGAGGTTGGGGGAGCTTTGAATTGGACGAGAGAAAAGTTTTATGTGTATTTGTATTTATGAATTTTTAAAGTGAGGTAAAATTTGCCTACAGATAAATGCATAGCTCTTAAGAGTACAGCTGTATGAATTTCTACAAAGGCATACACCTGTATAACCAACACCCCATTCAATACGTAGATTATTTCCATCCCTCCAAGAGGTTCCCTTGCATTTGCTACCAGCCAGTCATCACCCCCATAGGCAACTGCAGTTTTGATTTCTCTCACCATGGTTTAGTTTTGTCTTTTCTAGAACTTTGCTTTGATTATATCTGGCTTCTTTCGTTCAACATAATGTCTGATATTCATCCATATCATTGCATACATGAGTAACTCATTCTTTTTTATTTGAGTCATATTTAATTGTATGGATATACCACAATTTAAAAATTCATTCTCCTATTGATATTGGTGTACATTTGGGTGGTGTTTTTTTTTGGCTATTATGAATACAGCTGCTAAGAACATCTTTGTATAAGTCTTCTTGTGGACTTACCTGTTCTCATTTCTGTAAAGTAAATATCTAGAAGTGGAGTTGCTGGTGGGTATATATATATTTAACTTTCAAAGAATCTGCCAGACAGTTTTCCAAAGTGATTATATCATTACATGCTCCCAATGACAACGTGGGAGTTCCAGTTGCTCCACATTCTTGCAAATATTTGCTGTTGTCATTCTTTATGACTTTAGTCCTTCAAATGGGTGTGGGCTAGTGAATATTTCCTTGTGGTTTTAATTTGCATTTCCCTGAAGAGAAATGATGTTGAACACCTTCTCATTTGCTTATTGGCTATTTGTACATCTTTCCTAAAGTGTCTGATAGAGGCTTTTGCCCAGAGGATAAAGGTTTAATTTGGCCTGGATTACCTGACAGTGAGTCCTTGGTATTCAAATGGGATTTGGCAGGTGACCAGAAAACTGAGTCATCTGCCTGAGATGCTACAAAGGGCAGGAAAGGGGGTAACCCAGTGACAGGACGTTTGGAAGGTGGTGATTAGAGGTGAGCAGAGCAACTTCCTGACTCTATACAGCTTTTGAAAAAAATTAGGTTAACAAAGGAGAAACTTTTCAGCATCCATCTCTCTAATGACACTTGGCTTTCGAGCCTGGCTTTGAATTTCCACTGTGTGCCACCTAACTAGCAAAACATGAGTCTGCGATGAGCCTCAGTTTTCTAATCTGTAGACTGGGGATAACCATGCCTTGCAGGCCTGCTGGGAGGAGCATAGTAAGTAAAACACTTATGAGTACAAGTACTTAGGAACATGTGATGTTCCACAAATATCAAAGCATCCAATGGGGGCAGCTGCTCTCTGACACCTTGTTCTTTAATATTCCCTATGATACCTCAAGCTCCCATTGATCCAGACCAGGTTTTCTGACTTCTGGTTGAACAATGGATCAATCACTCATCTGGGAGGTGGAAGGGTGGACTGTTTTATGGATTAGGTATCAACGCCCGTGAGCCTGGCACCTGATAGCAGGTAAACTTCCTGCTATCAGGTGGAGACATCTGGGGTTGGGGTGAGGACTCTGAATGTTATCCTCACTGGATCCACCCTTTCCTGCCAGAGTGCCTTTCTTACCTCCGAAAAAGCAATACTTCCTTTCTGCTCCGATTTCAGCCTGCCGGGTCTGAACTAGAAAGCATTGCCCAATGATTTTCTTCAATGATCCCTCTGCTACAAGCCCAAGAAAACTAGTTACTCTCAAAGGTCCAACTCTGGCTTCTGAATTATTTTTTATTTAGTTGAATTGACACAATTGGGACAGAAAAGTAAGCTTGCATGCTTTGTACTAATATGTTCATGAAGGAGGCAAGCCCTCCTCACTTCTGTTTAAATCAAGACAGCTTTGGATGAGAAAAAGAATTGGAACTCTGGTAATTCTTTTCTCATTTTAATCATCTCAGAATTTGAAGAAAGGTCAAGGAGAGGAATCTGATAATACACAGGGCGAGGCTGGCATGCAGGCTACTAATGTGAAGAGAGTAACTTTACTGGAACTTTTCTTTTTGGGAAAAATCTCTTCAAAAGTCTCCTAGATTAAAGGTCCAATCTCCTCTTTTTGTGTGTTGAATTCTGAATTCTGAAGCTTGCTGGTTGGAAGGAAGCACAGACAATTTTTTTTAAAAAATCCCAGGAACTCAGAGACTCAAAGGTTTGAAAGTCCTACACCCATGGTGAATTGCCGACTAAAAGGGGATGGAGCAGAACTGGGTCCCTAGGTGCAGAGACCATTGTCACCAACAGTAAGAAAATGAAATGGCTCTGTATGGAGGTCAACGACCCCCTCTCTACTGTAAGGTAAAAAAATTAAGGATGACCTAAAATCTACTATGTATAAAGAGATTCTAGAGAAAGCAGCTTGTCAAAGTGATAATGTTTATACTACCTGAAGCCAGACCTCCTCGGAGTCTAACTTTAGGGGGACTCTTGAAGCTGCAAAGCGGTGGTCAAAACCTCAAGCCCTTTCTGACATCTATTAACTTTTTATTCTTCAAGGAGGTTGGCTGTTATTGTAGAGGTGTTCAATGGATCTGCCACCTTTTCCATTATCATCATTGATAGCGAAGGGATTCTAAGTCAGCAATGCATAGTTCTTCCTGAGCTTCTGCGGTGTTCAGCACTTATCTTAAACTTTCCCCCAATAACCGGGATTTAAATAAGCCCAAACTGTCAAATTAAATTGACAGGGAGAGAAAGACTCACATAGAGAGACACATAGAGACAGAAGAGAAAATGAGAAGAAACACAAGAAAGAGGAGGAGGAAGACAAAAGAAAAGAGATTTAACACAGCCCCACTTTCATACAAAGACATTTTAAGAGCCCTCATTAAACAAGGTGCTAGACCTGTATGATTTTTGAAAACCAACTGAGCTTAGAAATTAGTTTCTATTGTACAGTATATAAGCCAATTCACTCTAATGGTCTGTCTACACCTCAGCCCCTTATGATGTCCAAATGTAAGCTTGTTGGCCTGCGTTAGGGAGATTATCAGGATTCATAATATTTTGTGCTTTAATCGGTGTTGCATTCTCATTTCTTAGTAAAAAGCAGTATTTTTTTAATATGATGTAAGTGGGAGGTTGGAGCTTAATGCATGAAGCAAACTTGTGTTCTAAAACTCTTTTAATTTTTAAAATTATTTTAGATTTACAGAAGAGTTGCAAAGGTAATATGGCGAGTTCCCAAATACCCTTCACCCAGTTTCACCTAAAGTTAATATCTTATAATATGATGGTACATCTTTCAAAATGAAGACATTAATACTGGTACAATTCTAATAACTGAACTGCAGACTTTGGATTTCACCAGTTTTCCCACTAATGCCCATGTTGGGTACCATATTGGATTTAGAGAACTTAATTCTGAACAAAGGAAAGGAAATATAGACCTTTTTGCAGGGCTAGTAGGCATGGTGTATTCCTAGACATGGGACATCATCAGATGGGCTGTGTTTCCCACAGGAGCATGTTATATTTGGGAGTTATGTTCTTGACTCAGGATATCAGCAAATAAGTCATAGATGACCAACAGATATGGAGATAAAGGAAAGAAACAACATCCCATATTCATTTAAAATAGAGAAATGCTGTTTCAATACCCATAAAAGAAACTCAATGACTACACAAGAGACCCCAGCAATTGCGGTCAGCACCTAAATAATTCTTACTATATTCCAGGCTCTTCTAAATATTTTTCTAAACATTTTATCTACATTAACTCATTTAATTCTCATAAGCATTCTATGTAATAGGCTCAAGTATTATCCCTATTTGACAAATGAGAACACTGAGACAGAAATATAAAGAACTTGCCCAAGGTTGCACAGCTTGTAAATGTTGGAATTGGGGTTCAACCAAGACCTCAAATGTAAAATATGTACTTGTAGCATATAACATTATATAGTATAAAAATATGATAAAAACTGAGTGCAATTAACATACAATTGATTAATTATTTTGCCTGCTTTCTTAGTACATAGAAAGACTTTTTTTTTTTTTTTTTTTTTTTTTTTTTTAGCTGAGCCATCCTGCCACCTGTTGGCAGCTCAACGGCAACTCAGCTTGGGCTGGCATCGAACCACTGTTGCTCAGAGCTCAGCTCGCACTCTTGAGCGAGCTCTTAACCAACTGAGCCACTCGGCCGGTCCTTTACATAGAAAGACTTTTGCTTTGATTTGGTCAGCTTATGCCCTTTGATAAAGCTGATATGTATTTCTGTCCTAGAAAATTTTCAGTAGAAATCCACCAGCCCACACCCCAGACTTCCAAACACATCGTATATTCTACACATTTCTGGTCCCAGCATCTAGTACACTGCTTTTTCATTACCTTCCTGTACCCTGACTCTGAAAGCCTCTTGAGGGTACAGACTGTCTAATGCAGTCCCAGCACCTCAAAGAATTCATTGGCAGTTGAATGCTTGCCAATGAAATCATTGGAAATCAAGGAATGGAATCATTATGGGTTGACCTTGGAGCTGTGTTTTTCAAAAATAGATGGGATTTCTTTAATTTTGTCACCAGATGGCAATAACTTTGTACAACAGCAAATCATCTGACAAATGAGTCAAGAACAGAAATGGGGAATTAAACCAGCTAGAAATGAGTTCCATGTTGAATGAGTTCCATGTTGAAATGAGTTCCATGTTGAAAGAAGCTCCCTGTAGAAAGTGGAGAATGCCTGCAGCTGAGGACAGAAATAGGTACCAAGGTTTGAGTGCACTCCCCAGCATGACTGGCAAACACTCAATTTCTTGACCTCTTAAACAGTCTCTGGGTTGCCAGACTGGGGCTTAGTGACGGGGACCCAGGCAGAGGCCAGTGGACTCTTGGAATTGAGGAGATGGAGCTGGTGTCTAGGGAAGCCAAAGAAGCTAGGATTTGCAGGGCAGACTTCTGGGGGACCAGGGGGTTGTTGAGGAGATCTTCACTGAGAAAGAACTTTGCAGAGGGTTCCCTTGAGTATTCAGTTGAGTGGTGATTAGTATGTGCATATGTGTTCATATGTGTTTGTGAGTGTATGTTTGTGTGAACTACCTGAGGTTGGGGAAATAACCACCTAAAAGGAGTAGAGAGAATCAAGCCCATAGCATGTACCAGTCCAGGAATAGTGCCTGTTCTCAACAATCAGAATGCATCACCTCATAAATGATGAGGCATGGATTAGAGTACTATGAAGGGTGTTGTCTCAGTAGTGGGGAGAAAAATTAACCTTAGACTGAATACTGCACTGATCCTGCCTAGCGAAGCTTAAAAGCAAACCCCGATTGGATCAAACTATTTTCAAGTAACTTTACATCCCAGAGCAGAGATCAAGAAAGTTGACAGGAATACAAAAATACCCAGCATCCTACAAAATGAATGAATAGAAAAAAACCCCAAAACTGAATCAATTAAAACTGACCCAGATGGTAGAATTAGTAGACAGGGACATTAAACTAGTTATAACTGTATTCCATATGTTTGAGAAGCTAGAGCAAAGATTGAACATGTTAAGTAAAGACATGAAAGATATAAATTGGAAGAGTGTATGTTTAAAGTTGAAAACTAGAATGTCTGAGATGAAAAATACACTGAATAGGATTGATGGCAGATCAGATATTTCAGAACACAAGATAAATGAATTGCAGAGAAAAAAATGAACAAAGCATCAATGAACTGTGGAACAACTTCAAGTGATGTACTATACATGCAATAGGAGTCCCTGAAAAAGAGGAGGGGATCATAGAGAAAAAATGTGAAGAAATAATTTCTCCAAATTTTCCAAATCTGATGAAAAGTATAAGCCTACAGATCCAAGAAACTCAATGAATCTCAAGGACAAGAAACAAGAAGAAAACGACATTGAAACACATCATTATCAAATTGCTTAAAACCAATGATAAGGAGAAAATCTTAAAGTCAGGAAAAAAGAACATTATGTATAAAAGAACAAAGACAAGAAGGGCAGATTTTTTCCATAAAAAAATGCAAGTTAGAAGGCCGTGGAGCCATGTGTCTAAAGTACTGAGAGCAAAAGTACCTTTCAAACACTCCAATAGAAATAAAGACTTTTTCAAACAAACACCAAAAGAATTCATCACCAGCAGACCTTCACTATAAGAAATGTTAAAGAAACCCTTCAAGCAGAAGGAAGATAAAACCAGATGGAATCTTTGATCTATACAAAGGAATGAAGGAATCTGGAAGTGGAACTACATAGGTAAACATAAAAACATTTTTTCTTATTATTTCACTATATTTAAAAGATAATTGGCTGTTTGAACAAAAATAATAACAATGCATTGTGAGACTTTTATGCAGAAGTAAAATGTATGATACTAATAGCATAAAGGCCAGGAGGAAAGAAATGGAAGTAAACTGTTATATAGTTTTTATATTATATGTGAAGTTGTATGATATTACTTGAGGACACACTGTGATAAAGATGTATTCTATAAACCCTAAAACAACTACTAAAATGACACATCGAAAAGCTATATATGGTAAGCCATAAGGAGATAAAATGGAATCATGAAAAATGCTCAATTAATACAGAAGAAGGCAAAAAAAAAAAGGAACAAAGAATGGATGACACATAAAAAATAGCAAGATGTTTGATTTGAACCTAACCATGTCAAAATAACATTAAATGTAAATGATCTAAACACTCAATTAAGAGGCAGAGACTAGCAGGTTGGATTTTAAAAAACAAAACAACAACAAAAAAACAAGACACAATTATAATCTGCCTACAACAAATCTACTTTCACAATGAAGACCCAAACTGAGGATGGCCTCCAATCAGTAGTCAGCAAGGAATTGAGACCTTCGGTCCAATAGTTCCAGAGGAACTGAATTCTGCCTATAACCATAAGAGTTCAGCAGCAAAGTCTTCTTCAGTTGACCCTTCAGATGAGACCCTAGCCTTGTGGACATGTTGACTGCATGTGAGGGGCTCTAAAGTAGAGGACTCTGCTAACATATGACCAACCTCCTCACCCACAGAAACCATGAGATAATCAATGTGTGTTCTAAATTTCAAAGTTTGTGGTAATTTGTACTTGCAGCCAACTACAAATAATGGGGAGCTCTCTCAGCTTAAAAAAGATCATCTAAAAAAATACATATAATATCATACTTAATAGTGAAAGATTTAATGCTTCCCTCTAAGATCAGGAATAAACAAGTTGTCTGCTCTCATTACTTTTATTCAACATTGCACTGGAGGTTCTATCCAGTGCAATAAAACAAGCAAAAGGAATACAGAACATCCAGATTGAAAAAAAGTAAAACTGTGTTTATTCACAGATGACATGATTGCCTACACAGAAATCCTATCAACTTCACAATAGGCTACTGGAACAATTGGTGAGCTTAGCAAGGTTGCAGGATACATTATTAATATAAAAAAATAAATTATTATCAATTTTGTATACCTACTCACAATCAGAAATTTAAATAAAAAAGTACCACTTACAAAACCATCGGAAATATGAAATACTTAGGGAAAATCTGACAAAATATGTGCAAGCCTTATACACTGAAAACTAAAAAATGTAGTTGGGAGAGATTAAAGACCTAAATAAATGGAGGGCTTTACTGTGTTTACGGGTTGGAAGATTTAGGATTTTTTTTTAAAAGATTTTATTGGGGAATTGGGAGAGGAGAACAGCGTTGGGGAATCGGGGAAGGGGAACAGACAAGTTGCCGTCTTTTTGTTCTTCAGTCTAGTTGCGGAGGACGTTGCTTCATTGGCCCATGTTGGTATTGTCATTGCGCTCTTCCCAGAGCAGATCAGTTGCCGGCCTCTGGATGGTCACTCACCGTGGCTATTGGCAGCTCACCCTGGCTGCCGGCCACTCACTGTAGCCTATGGCAGCCCACTGCAGCAGGGGCTGCAGCCCACACCATCGCCGGGGCTCATACAGCCCAGCTCCAGGTGGAGCTGTTGTTAGCTGTAGAGGGCAGTGTCACTGGCCCTCATATGTGGGATCTGAACCGGGGCCACTGGCATCCCCAAACCAGCTCTTTACCAATGCTCCACTTGGTGCCCAGATTCAGGATTTTTTTGATGTCAATTCTCCCCAAATTGATTCACAGCAACCCTAGTCAAAACCCAGCAGCAGCCTTTTGGGTAGAAATTGACAAACTTGATTTTTAATATTTATATGGAAATGCAAAGAGGCTAGAATAGCCAAAACAACTTCGAAAAAGAATGATGCTCATTATTCCTAACGAACTTCAAGATTTTTCAGAGAGCCACAGTGTTCAATACAATGTGATTCTCGTGTCCAAACAGACAAATACGTCAGTGGCATGGAATAGAGTTAGGGGGTGCGGCTCTGCCATGGACCCTGGTGATCTTACTCTGAACCATTGCTGATCTAGGTTTTGGCAGAACGTGCTGTGATCCTCCCAGATGGGAGGCTTGTAAGGAGCTGCTAAAGTCCCCTTGCTTCCCTAAGTCTCGTGGGAGGCTTGCATGTGACAGGTTTTCTTTGCTTCCTGGGTTCTCATGGTTTGAGACTTCCTGCCTTGCCCTGCCTGACCCCTTCAGGACCCCAGTATAGCTGCAGAGTATAGAACCGCCCAGCTGAAGTCTAGATTTGTCTGTTCAGCAACAAGGTAACCTATAACTCATATTGCCACCATCTGGCCCCTTTGGTTTAGACATTGTTTTTTTGTGGTGTGTGGGACAAGGACGGTGAGGAATTGGTACCTTTGGCTATTCTCCTTTTCACTGTGTGTGTAAGTGATAAGTGGTCTGACTCTAACAATGGCTTCTTGGGTCTTTACCAGTTGAATCAGTCAGACCTTGTTCTGTCTTGTGTGTACTTAACAGGAGAGCCCAGAAATAAACCCACACATGTAGTCAGTTGGTTTTCAACAAAGGTGTAAAGTCAATTTAGTGGCGAAAGGAAAGGCTTTTTGATAAATGATGCTGGAACAAGTGGCTATCCACATGCAAAAAAAAAAAAATGCTTCCAGCCATACCACCCTCACATCATATTCAGAATTTAACTCAAAATGGGTTATAGACTTAAATGTAAAATACAAAATTATTAAATTTATAGAGGAAACCATAGAAGGAAATCTTTGTGACCCTGGGTTGGGCAAAGATTTTTTTTTTTTTTTTAGATACAATAACCCAACACAATCCTTAAAAGAAAAAAATCGATAAGCTGGGTCCCACCAAAATTAAGAACTTCTGTTCTTCAAAAGATACTTTTTTTTTTTTGAGGACAGTGTCACTGGCCCTCATATGTGGGACCGAACTGGGGCCGCTGGTTTCCCAAGCCAGCACTCAACCACCCGCGCCACTCGGCCGGCCCCCAAAAGATACTTTTAACAGAAGAAAACATACGCCAGAGACTGGGAGATAATATTTATAAATCACATGTCTGACAAGGAACTTGTATCCAGAATATATGAAGAAATCTCAAAATTTAAGAAGGAAACAAGCCACCCAATTTTTAAAACAGGCGCGTTACCAATGAAGACATACAGATGGCAAATAAGTGCATGAAAAGATGCTTACCATCACTTGTCTTTAGGGAAATGCAAATCATTTCTCAAATATACTTGTACACACCTGTAGAATTGTCTACAGTTAGAGCGTCCACACCCAGTGGGTCTGCAGCACTGCACCCTCAGTCCCTGCTGGTGGGAAGGTAAAATGGTACAGCCACTCGGGGAACCCGTGGAGCAGTTTCTTAAAACGTTATCTCTTAATCATATCGTATGACCCAGCCATTCCAATCCTAGGTGCTTATACCCATATGAAGGGTAATGCACAAGTGTTCATAGCAGCATTATGTATAATAGCCCCAAGCTGGAAACAGCCAAATGTCTTCCCACATACGAATGGAGAACACATAGCTGTACAACCGTAACACAGATTACCACTCAGCAGTGAAGAGCAGCGAAATACGGATACACACAACATGGTGACCCTCAAAGCAACGATGGTGGTGACAGAAGCCAGGCAGAAGAAAGTACATTCCATTTATATAAAATTCCAGCAAATTCAGGTTAAACTAGCGCAAATCAGTGAGATAAAGAGGACGGGAGAGGGGAGATAACCAATGGAGCAAGCGGACCCTTTGATGGTGATGGGTGTAACGTATTCACTCCCTTGATTAATAGGGATGGTGTCATGAGGGCATATATGTCTGTCCAAATTTATCAAGTTGTACCCTTTACACACGTACAGCTTATTGTATGCTGTTACATACAAGCTGTTTCTAAAAAACGTATTGTTAGAGCACTGTTCCTTCAGTTCCTCTCAGGACTTGGGGTGGTCTTGTGTGCCTTCCAGGGTTCCAGTCTGAACTCAGGTGGCCGGTGGAGGTGGTGCCCTGCCTGAGTCACTGAGAGCGCAGTGGTCCTGCCAGCCTGCACTTAACATGGTGATTTTATTTAATCCTCGCTACAGAGATAGAAGGCCAAGAAATTACAACCCCGAGGGCAGGGACTGGAACGTTTTGACTAAAAGAAATGTCAAGATGACATACTGCAAGCTGAGAAATGGAACATAAATCCTGTGCAATGACAGGGTGGCCCGCCGCCTCTCCCGGACCTACTGGACCCCATGGGGACAGATGCTCTGCAAGGGCGAACGGGGCCGGATGGGGTGGCTGCAGAGCCCCCAGAACCCCAGCACCTGGGTGGGCGGTGGGCTCGGGGACCGCTGCACCCCTGAAAAGGCCCGGCCCTGCTCCTAGTGGGACTCTGAAGGCCCGCCTGAGGAGCTAACCATTTATGTCACACTGTGACAATTATCCTGCATAAAATTATCATTAAAAACCCTAATTTTTCAGCCTCCAACCCCGCCAGTGGCCTTTTAGCATTCTTCAGGGCGTGTTTGCGGCCCTGATCACCCTGCTCATTACCTCGGTGTGGCGCCTCCCCCCTCACGCTCGCAATCAAGGCTAATTACACTCTCCCGGGGTCGGGGCTGGGGTCCAGGGGCCGGGGTCTCGGGGTGGGGTTCGGGGGAGCGGGCCGTGAGGCTGCTGCAGGGCTTTGATGGACAGTGAGGCCGTGTTGGTGGCCGAGGGCAGGGTCTGGGTCTGGGTAGGGCCCGGAGGCGCCAGGTATCAGGGGCCCGGGGCGGAGGGCTCCGAGCCGGCTGGCTGGGTGGGTGGCTGCGCCCAGGGCTGGGCCGCGTGTCTTACCCGAGGGAGGCGGCCGTGCGGCAGAGGTGCAGAGGCGCCAGGCCCTCGGCGCTGAGCAGGTCAGGGTCCGCACGGTGCTGCAGCAGCAGCTGGGCACAGGCCGTGTGGCCGCCCAGGCAGGCCTCGTGCAGGGGCCCTCGGCCTCCGGGGCTGGCGTCTGGGTTCGCGCCGCGGCTGAGCAGGTGGCGCACGCAGTCCGTGTGGCCTCGGGCCGCAGCGATGCACAGGGGCGTGGTGAGCTCGCGCTTGTACTCCAGGGTCCAGAGGCCTGGGGGGAGGGGAGAAGTAAGGTGAGTGGGGGCCCCAGGGTGGGGCTGGGGTCCATTAGGGCTGAAAGGGGGTGAAACCATCTCTTAAAAGTAGGCACCAGGTGGGCCTGTAGGGAGATGGACAAGGACGCCCAGGGTTGGGTCAGAGAAACCCAGCGAGGTCCAGCTAAGCACAGGGATGGGGGTGAGGGCTAGGGAGATAGAGGGAAATAACAAGGAGATTGAGAAGGCCAAACCTGAGCCAGAGAGAATTGGGCGGGGGGTGCTATGGAGCTAGGGGGTAAGCAGGATGGTCTTGCCAAATATGGGGGTGACTGGGGACTCTGGTGCCATTCAAGGTGTTAAGAGCCGACCAAGCAGGGTGGACAGTGAGGAACTGACAGTCCTCAGGCTCTGAATTAGGGGCAGCTTAAGGAAGGGAAGTCAGCTGTGGATTTTTCTCTCATTCAGCCCCACACATACCCGTTATCATTAAGAGCAGAAGGCAACAGACAAAACAAACGGACCCACGGCATTGCCATCGCTCAAGAAAAGGACTCGGAAAGTTTGGTCCTTGGAAGTGGCCGAGTTTAGAAGCACGCTTTGATGTGGCAGCCCGTGTTCAGTGGGGCTCTGGTTTGTTTCTGTGCGCTTTTTAGGGTTTTGTGTGTGTGTGTGTGTGTGTGTGTGTGTGTGTGTAGGGTTGCTCTTTCTTGCGGGATGAATGGAGCGGGTGCCATGCATTGCACTTCTCTGAAAACTTTGGGCTTTCAAAAGGCCCGTGGAAGGTTATTAGCGCCCAGGAGCGCTCGTGGAGATAGGGGAAGCAGCCCCTGGTGAATACACTTCAAGGGCAGGATTTCACATGGCAGGAATGCCTTCTGATAATGATGGAAGAATCGATCCCGTGGCTGTAATGAGCTGCGGAGGAGACCCTTTTCACAGGCCACCTCCTTCCTGGGACCCATGCTGTGCAGTTTTGAAAGACCACTCATAATTACCTACCTGCAGAGTTCGGGCCTGCCCCGCGTCCCCGCAGCCCAGCCTGGAGGTTGTTACCCACTCCGTGGGGGCGTGTGGGGGCCTGTCGTCCTGGTGGTGGATGATGGTGGCCAGAGGCCCTGGGGGACATGGCCTGCGTGGACTTGGGCTGCTTTTCCAGTGAAGACCTGGTCTGATTTGGAGCAGGGAGGGCAGATACAGTCCCAGATGATGACAATGACCTACATTCCCGCAGGGCCAGCTCCTGGGTCTTAATTCTACTCATTTTTCTGCGATCGGAAGTCTACTTACTGGGGGGAAGGCAAGGGGTGCTGCACTCTCTAGGGCTGCTGAGTTCCCAGCCCAACTCCCCACCCCCCAGCTCTGTTCACCCACCCTGCATCCCTGCATTCCCGAGCCTTCCCATGGACCGATGGAAAGGGGCCGTGGTGGGCATTTAGCTCCACCCTCGCTTAGGGCTGGCACCCTTGTTGGGTCCCGGGAAATGGCACTGAGCTTCCAGCCTTCGGGAGAACCAGGGTTCTGAGTCCGATTTGGAGCAAGGAGCCTGAATCGGCTTCTTATAGTCCCCACCCCTGGCTCCAGGCTGTGCCTCCAGGAGGGACGCGGGGGTAAGCTTCTCCCCACGTGGGACATCCCTGTAAACATCGGCTCCTCTGTGCCAGTACTGTCCTCGGACTGTGAGTTGGATGGTGCCAGCATTCCTTCCGGGATGCTGTATCAAGGGGGGGCCACTGAGACCCTGTGAGATGAACCTCGGTCCCCACGGCTTCCTTCAGGGGGCGCTGGAGCTGGCCACCAGGAAGTCCTCATGTGAGAGAGGGCAGAGCATGGGGGCCGCTGTTCTCAAAACAGCGTTTGGTCACCTCTGCTGCTGGGTCAGCTGAAGGGAAGGCCGGTGGCTGAGCCCAGGAGTCCAGCGGCCCTGAGCGCTGCCCACCCGCTCTTCCCACCACAATAGGGCCAGGGGTCAGTACCAGCTCTGGGGGCTGCGGTTCCTAATAGCTCACATCCCTCCCTGTACCCTCACTTCCTGTCGTACAGGTGTGCCATAGAAAAAACAGCTCATCTAAGGAGGGAAAAAAGAAGACTGTTACCCTAATATTCTGCAGATCATGGGGTAACATTAGTATCTATTTGAAATTGCAACGTTTGAGCTTGCCTGCATGTCCAGGGCTGGGAGGCATATGATTAAGAAAAATAAACATTCATCGAGCATTCAAGCGTTTGGCATTCTTGGGTGAATCGCCACTAGCCCTTGAGGAATATGTGCGCCCCTCTGGGCCAGGTGAAGGCCAGGAGACCCAGAAGGGGTGCGGACTCCCTCACTGGGAGGTGGGGCAGCCCTGACTGGGCGCCTTGGTCTTCCGGCAGCCCCTGCCCCTCACTGGGTGCTGTGAGCTGCTCTGACAGCGTTTGGTTTGTACCCTTCTCCCGTGGGAGGTATAAACAGAGCTGTGTCAGTTCTTTGGAGGCCGGCCTTCCGCATTCTTTGCCTGCCAGCGCTCACGAGTCAGGGACATGGGACCCTGGCCGTTGTCCCACTGACCACAGAGCCTCCAATGCTCTGGGTCTGGCAGAGCTGCCAGATTCCAACATGTGACCCTCTCGGTTAAAAGCGTTGTATCGGACACATGGGGAAGGGTGTGCAGTGCAGAGTGCCAGTCAGGAGGGCCCACAGCAGCCTGATGGTGAGCAAGTCTGTTCACCCCGGGTGGGGCTGCGGGGGGCGTCTCCCCACTGGTGGGGTCTCTTGCTTGCCCAGCACATAGCGGGGTTCAGGCAGCAAGAGTGCTCTGAGGGACCTCTGGTTTCTTCACCCTCCTCCCCCGCTTCGCAGGCTCCCCGAGGTTCCAGGAGGAGCCTGTGCTGACAGCTCTCTCTGTGGGTGCTGGCTATGCCCCAGCCGCCCTGCTGCAGCCGTGGCATTGACAGGTTCTTAGAAGGAATTCGCGCAGGCAGAGCTCGTGCCAGGGCCCTCCTCCGGGCACACTCGAAGGAGAAGCTGTTTCTTCTCCATCCCCCGCCTCCCTGGCTGCCAAGAGCAGGCCCTGGCAGATGGCACCCAAACCCATACTCTGGTTTTGAAGACAAGAGGCACCTCCAGCATCTGGCGGGCACTTCTCACCAGCCTCTTGGCCTTTCCAATTTGACCTCTCGCATCCCACCGCCTAAAACCTATGTCCTAAAACTCATGCAAACCAAATCTCATTTGTAGGCATCCTTTGCTTGTGCGCATTCCATGCAGCGTCTATGCAAGCAGCCTGCAGACTGGGGCTGGACGTTCAGAGGAGGTTAATAGTCCTGAAGAATAAACAGCTCAGCTTTAAAGGAGCCAGGTACCTGAGAGGCCAAACGTGGCCGGGGATTTCACCTGCCACTCCATCTCCTCCTTCTTGATCTCAAACACCATGTTGGCATCCTGGAAGAACTGGTCCGTGAGAGGCTCAAGGCGGCCCAGGTCCCCTGTGACCAGGGCGGCGTGGTACTCGCTTACTGGGGACCCAGCACTAGCCCGAGGCTCTTTTTCCATCTTCTCTGAGATTAGAAGCTCCGCTCTGACGGGCTCTGGCCACCTCTCCATGGCAATGCCGTGGATTTTGGACAAGTTCTTCAGGAGGGGGGAAGATGGTCTTATGGAGTGCGAGCTATTTCTATTGTCTTACTCAATTGTTATCCACTTGGGCCTCGGTGGTGGTGTATTTATAACTCCAATGTGATAACGGTCACTTGATATGACCAGTGTCATGTGACCACTGAGACATCACAGAGCCCAGCCACCCTCTGTGATTACATCGATGTGAACTCCAGAGGCAGGTGTGTCTGTATGTCTCTGAAACAGCTGCACACAAGCGCAGACTCCCTAACATAGGCGGGCCTTCTCTTGCTTGCTTTAGAGGGTATCTTCTTGGTTTTGTCCCACCGGGGCTTGCTTTGCTGCTGTGACCATGGTCAGTGGATGTGAGTTCTGAAGGCTGCATCAGGCCTGAGGAGGTGTGAGGGAGGCCCAGCTGGACGCTGCAAGTGACCAAGCTCTGCATGGGTGTCCCTGGGTGGGAGGCTGCAGAGGGCAGACCAGGGACTCCCAAAGGCGTCATCTGGGGCCCCTGGTGGCCCGTTTCTTTCCATTGTTGAGAACTGATCCCAAAATGTGCATCCTTTGCTGAAGATGAGAAATGCCACCATGTTTTTTTTGTTTTGTTTTGTTTTTTTGAATGAATGGTAACAGCACTCTATTCATAACTTACTTGCTATAGTTTAGTGCAGGGCTTTGTTTTATAGTCTAAACATCAATAAGGCCATTTTTTTCTTGTAGATAATACACAATTTGCATACTTTTTTCCCACTGTTTTCCTTCTACTAGGAAGTTGGAATGGGCCCATGTAGTTGGGCTACAGGACCCTTTGTCCTGTCCATGTGAGTTAGTTAAAAAGCAAGTGACCAGAAGCTGCAGGAGGAAGGAGGGGCAGGCGGGCGGGTCCAGGGGAGGGTGGGGCCCAGGAGAGCGACCTGCGGAGGCTCCAGGGGGCGTGCATAGCAGCGCCCACCAACCTCCAGTGCCCAAACATCAGACTTGGGGACCCATGGGACCGTCACTATGTGATGTGCAGTCAAACAAACAGAAGAAAGACAGCAGGGAAAGCCTGGAAGTAAGGAGTAGGGTTCATGGGCAGCGCGTCCTTACTCACAGCTGACCTTAAGCACCCCTTTTTCATGTCCCTCTGCCTCAATCTCCTCTGCACCCCAAAGCAGCCCATGGCTCGCCTCCCTTCTCTCAGAGCTTCCCAAAGCCTGAGCAGGCTCTCGGTGCCAGGCCTTTATTTTGAAGAGTAACCTGGCCCCTGGGGTGCTCCTTTCACCAAGATTTTACACAACAAAGGGGGGCCCAGAAGAGCACCCCTGGCCTTCCTTATAAGGGGGAAAGGGTGGAGGCAAATTGAACGCATTTATAATTTAATAAAGATTTCTTTTACCCTTGTGGCAGACCTGATTTGCAGGCATGAATGTGCATGCATGTCTGACCACAGCCTGGAGGGTCCACAGTGGGAAAACCCCCATCTTGTCTGCAGAAGAGGGCTGTGGGGGTGCTGGCACGGGACAGGTGTGGCTGCCCATCTCTGCTGCTGAAAGGCTCGCATTGGTGCGAGCAAGGGGTGGGGCAGCTGCCATGGGACTGGGTTTGTCTTCACCACGCCTGTGGTGCCTGGGCTGAGGCTCGTGCCGAGGGGCAGAAGGGCCCGTGGGCTTTAGCTCTCGGAGTTCAGAGAGAGCTGCAGGAGGAGGGTGCACTGCCCCGCCATCCCCTGTAAGTGGCTTTCTGTCCAGGGGACCCTGAACGTGGCCTTCATGCCATTTGCAGAAGACGAAGCTGGGATTCAGAGATTCAGGCAGCTCACTCAAGGTTTCTCAATCCTGCGATCGTCAATGTCCAAACACATCACTTTGAGTTCAGGGGCTTCCCGCCTCATCCCTTACCGCTGTCTTTGAGTACGTGACACTTGAGCACAGGGCTCTGCAGTCAGCCCCCGGAGGGCGCCTTGGTCTGCGCATGCTGTCCCCTTGCTTGGCCTTCTATTTTCCCCCAGTCACCTGGCTGGCCTGCTCATTCTCCTTCAGCACTCAGCATAGCCTCCCTGCAGCTCCCTAGCTGGCCCCGATGTCTGTCCTGGTACCCTGTCCTGGCACGGTGCTGGGGCTGAGGGTCACGTGTCTGTGCTGGTCACTCCACCTGACCAGGCGCTGCTGCTTCCACATCTCCGTGGGGTTCTTAGAGCCCAGCGCAGTGTTTCATACACAAGGGTCCTCACACAGACGGTTGAAAGAATGAATACGTCTGTCACTCTGAAACTGGCTCAGCTGCATTTAGTTTCATCTCATTCTTGGTCGTCTGCTACCTTTTCCCCTTTGGACTCTTGGTCCATCCAGGGCAGGCAGTCCGATGTCAGGGGTGGGGTCCCCCTCCGAGGCTTGGCTGCCATGCACAGCCCGCCTCTCCCCATGTGTAAAGGTGCCTTACCAAGTTTCATTAAGAAGACCTTGTCTATTGGGTGTGCTACGAGGGCTCCTTAAAACCTCCTTTCACGTTTAAAGTTGATCTCTCTTGTCTCCATCATCATTAGCAGCAAAGACAGAATCAATATCATCAGTGGGAACAGCAGAGATTGTTTTCAAGGATCCCTATGTACCTTAAACACTGCTGTGTCCGCAGATATCTTCAACATACAGCCTTCCTTGGACATAAGAGGCAGGTGCATACAGAAGATGATGGACAGAAACTCTACGGAGGCCATTTCCCTTGTCATCCTTCCCTAGAATGAAGTCCTCTACTCTTCCCCCTTCACTTACATATTCGGCAGGTGCTCTATTCATTTCATTAGCAACATCAATTCCTCAGCTGTTTCATTTCTCTAAGCGCCGCCATGTTGCCATCTTTTTTTCCCTCAGACTGTAATTAGATACATTTCTGAAGGACTTACGAGCATTCATACACAGCTATCCTATGATCTGGCTTGTGTTTCACTCCAGACGGGAGAATTCTTTTGTACCTGATATATTTTGTCATGGGTTATTTTTAAAAAGGGTGGGGACACTGGAGCGAGTCCAGGGGGAATTGCCATTCTGCCTACGTTCTACCCTAAACTTAGCTTTCTGAGCGTTATATTTGTCCACAGCGCCCTAAACAGCCAGGCTTGATTTCAGTGGGTCGGGGAGTAGGAGTCCAGAAAGAGACTTGGTTCTTTGTGAAAGTGTTAAAAACAGCTCACGATGGACAACACTCTGGTCTCACAAGTAAGACTTGTAGATTGCTTCAGAGTCATGGCAGAGGTGTCTGTTTTTAAAAGAACAAGCATAGCTATATGTGCGACTATTACATTAAAAAACTCACAAAAAAACTCAACACTAAAAACCAAACAACAACAAAATCAACAACCCCACAAATACCTGAAAACCAATCTATTTATTCATCTATTTGCAAAAGCATTCATGGAATATTATGTTCTAAGGTGTTTTTGTTTTTGTTTGTTTGTTTATTTATTTATTTATTTATTTATTTATTTTTAATTTATTTTTTTTCCTAAGGTGTTTTTGAAGGTGTTCAGGATTTAGAGGCCGAAATCACAGTAACCCTGCCCTCCAGGATCGCACAGGAGAAAGCAGCGACCAGAGGACCCCCAAACACAGGAGTAGTTTGGGGTGAGCAGGGGTGAGTGCATAACCTTATTTCCTGACCCATCCCACTTGCCTGTGGTGCCCCAGCTCTGCCCATCCATGCCTTGCTTGGGTCAAGGCCTTCCCACCTCATGTTTACCATCCTCATCCTCCTCAGCTTAGCCAAAGCCAATGCACAGCTTTCAAGATGCAACTCAAATCTCGCCTTCTCTGCCTGCTTCAGTTCACATTAAAAACTCAACTTCTTCCAAGAGTGAATTTGTGTACGAAGTGGCTGAGCAGTTGTCACAATCTTTGAGAAATTGTGATAGAACAGAAGAAGGACCCAAAGAGTGGAATTTTCATTTTCAAATAGGAAAAGAACTTGATTCTTCATAGTCTGAATTGACATCAGTCCTGGGCAAGGTCCCTCAGTGGGTTACGGAAACATTGGGTTCTGGGAATTTAGAAAAAGAGTGGGGCACTTGCAGCTCGGGGAGTCACCAGGGACAAGACATGGTGAACTAATAGGATTTTCTTTTCTGATAATGGTTACTTCATCAGTGTGTAGAGGGGCTGTAGGCACAGGTGTCTTTCAACCCACGATGGAAGGTTTCATGAAAACTTGTTAGTGAAGATGGAAAAAATACAGGCCTTTTTTTTTTTTTTTTTTTTTTAGCTGAGCCATCCTGCCACCTGTTGGCAGCTCAGCGGCAGCTCAGCTCGGGCCGGGAATCGAACCTGTGACCATATTGCTCAGAGCTCGCACTCTTGAGAGAGCTCTTAACCAACTGAGCCACTCGGTCAGCCCAATCCTTTTTTTTGATTCTCACTCTCCCCATTTAATTTATAAAGGCCATTCCTCCATCTCTGCTCCCTCCAGCTGTTTTAATTTAAAGAATTAAAAAAAAATATATAGTAACCTTAGCAGGTGCGTGAGGCTCCGCTTTTATGAGCTCCAGGACACGTCACCCACCCACCTGAGTTCGTCACACTCACAGACATTAATACCAAAAATGTCAAAGCACATCCACCTTCTTTCTGAACCACCTCATTTAGCCCAACATTCAAACATGCGACCTCAGATCAAGTGCATCTATTAACGATGACTTAAATTGTCTGCACTGGTGTCACATGATCAAGGAATCTGATTCCCATCCCAGGCAAGAACACAACACGGGGACAAACACCCCTCACAAACTTCTTTTCCTGATGCCAACCCAGGGCCGATCCTGCAGAACAACCAAGTCACGTCCGAGTACGAATGCCATCTGATCCAAAGGTCAAGTGCTGCTCTCCCCACAGCCCCCCAGGGCCTTTTTGGAAGTTCAGGGACAAAGGTGCCCTTGAGCCCGCAGATGGCAGGGGCTGCGTGTGGAGCAGAATGGCAGACTCTGCACTGACAGCCTCCCAACAGCCCTGGGAGAACTTTCACAGGCTCTGGGGATGGTGCTGGGAAGCATGTCACTGATGCTGTCCCTGATAAAGGTGACGAAGTCCCTTTACAACTGTCATGGGGATTTAATTACATGGTAAAATTGCATCTCCCGCCTCGCAAGACAAATTGCATGTTCAGACTGATTGTTTTTTATGAACCTCACACAGGGAGTAAAGCACCCTCTTGAAGTTGGATTGGTCTGATCGTTGCGTCCCATCATCCTTTATGTCTCTTCTAGAAGTGAGACGTTTACTGATCCTGCAGTTCGGGGTGGGGGAGGGGGGAAGGCTCCTGGTGGAGTCTCTGCCTAGAGCCAAATGGGGCCAGGGTGTTCTGATGGACGCTGAGTTCGTTCTCTCTGGTTTTCTGTTGGCAAAAAACAAAAGCTGGGAACTTCCAACAGAAAGATAGGAAAGAGACATCATAAAAAGTAGAAATGACTATTAAACACATGCACAATTTCCAATTTTACTAATTTAAATTGCAAGTTAAAATAACAAGAGATCTTTGTCTATGAAAGATTTTTAAAAAAAATCAAGTTTTAGGAGAGTTTGGTGACACTGAGACTCTCATGGTGTGCAGGTTGAAGGGCAAATTTCTATGCAATGTGGAAATGTTCTCTGTTGAGCTTACACATACAGGGCGCTTTTCAGGCACCAGCAGCTCATGGAGCTAAAGAGTGGAATCCTTGCCTTTAAGAAGTATTCCGTTTGAGGGGAGATAGGCAAGCGAATCATTAACTAGCAAGTGGAATGAAATGATTGCTCAGTAGAGGCACAGGTGTGGTGATGAGAAAGCATCTAAGTGTCAGAGTGACAGGTAGTAGGGGTAGGGCAGCCTTCTCCAAAGGTGGCATCTGAACAAAGCACAGAGGGAGCTGAAGGACAAGGATGGGTCGTGTCCTCCAGAGGTGTCTGCTCCCTGCTCTTGACCTACGGCTTGGGACCCGTGTCCTAGCATTTTAGGCTGAGCCTCAGGGCTATGTTGCATGGGGCCACGATGCCATCTGGAAGGTGGGGGTTTGGGAAAGCAGGCAGAGATCAGACAATGTGGGTGTCAGGCAACGTGTGGGCCTGGGTAGGAAGTAAGTGGCAGAGAGCAGCCCGAGGGCACAGAGCCCAGGTGAGCGGCAGGGCCTAGATCCTTGGGTGGACAAGGAGATATGCCACCCATACCCCACTGTTAGGGACGACTTGTTGCCCCAGCTGTCAGCAACTTCAGGGTTTATCTCAGCTGCAGAGAGCTGCCTCACCCAAGAATACCTTTCTCGAGGTGCAAGTTTGAATGGTGAGTCAGGTGCCATTCTGACCCACTGTGGGAAAACTGTGACATGTGTCCCAGCTCCAAAGCTGCCCTAGGGGCTGGCCAACACATTGGGGGCCTGTGCCAATCACAGATGTCCTTCACAGGTGTTCATCCCCAGCAAATATCCTGGCAGGCAAACTCCACTCAGCCTCTTGAGGTCCACAAGCCACCTGGAAGGATGGCTGGATATGTTGTCGAGCAGGTGAAGACGAGAGCAGAGAGATGGTCTCCCCAAAGGCCAAGGATGGGGAAGACATGGATGGTGTCACTGAGGTGTGGTTTGGGCCAGAGTTTCTCAAACACCAGATGTCAAAGATCAGGGTTTGGTTTTTTTTTTTGATCTCACTTTGTCACAGACTGAATCTCTTTCAAAATACAATTAAAATTTATTACAAGAAAAAATAAAATGGAAAAAAGGCATATAATTACAAGTCTGGTAATCAGACACATGGATGTTGTCTTAACTATCAAATTGCTATCAGTGTGTTTCCACACATCCTGTCAGTCTCCATGGCAATGCTCGGCAGAGCAATGCCTGAACTCCCACCATGCTCCAAGTGGCACCTTTGGTCATCAGTCTGGGCGGCCTTTGGGCAGGCCACCTCTCCTGTCTTCACCTGCTTTGACAACACACCCAGTCATCCCTCTAGGTGGCCCAGGGGCCTCAAGGGGTCACCGGTGCGTGAAGGGATGCTGGGAGGCATGGCGGGCTTAGTTAGCCTACGGAGCATCTCTTAGGCACTGAACGCCTGCTGTAAAATTTGAACTATATGCTGTTGGACAGGAGTCACCAGACTTTTTCTATGAAGTGCCAGGATGTAACTATTTTAGGTGTTGTAGGTCATACGGTCTTTGTGGCAACTACTCCTCTCTGTAGCATGAAAGCAGCCATGGACAATATGCAAATGAATGAGCATGGCTGTGTCCCAATAAAACTTTATTGATGAAAACAGGCAGCAGATCCTCCACCTGTATTTTCGTGGCCTTCTCTGTGGGCAGTGGGAAACCATTGCAGGTTTGCAGGAAGAAGAGGTACAGGTGCTCTTACTGCCTCCTCTCTGCACACCTCCCCCACCCTTCACTCCAGGGAGGCCTGCTCCTCGGTCTCAAGGCAAACTCCCAGCCAGGCTTATATTTAACCCCTTTCTCTCGTGTCTATGCTGCTCCCGGTTTGCTGGACTTCTTGAATCTGTAAACTTATATCTTTCATCAAATTTGGGAAACGTTTGATAATTATTTCTTTAAATATTTTTCTGCTCCATTTTTTTTCTTGAACTCTGGCTGAGTCTGTCAGGCTTCCTATACTGTCCCACAGTCCCTGTTCATCTAATTTTCAATCATTTTACTCTTTGTTCTTCAGATTGAATACTTTCTGGTGATCTGTTTTCAGATTCACTGACACTTTCTTCTGTCATCTTTTTTTTTTTTTAAGATTTTATTGGGAAATTGGGGAAGGGGAACAGACAAGTTGCTGTCCTTTTGTTCTTCAGTCTAGTTGTGGAGGACATTGCTTCACTGGCCCATGTTGGTATCATTATTGTGCTCTTCTCGAGTGAGGCAGATTGGTCACCAGCCTCTGGACGGCCCCTTATGGCGCCTCTTGGCAGCTCATGCTGGCTGCCGGCCACTCACTGTAGCCTATGGCAGCTCACTGCAGCTGGGGCTGCAGCTATGCCGTCCCTGGGGACTCACAGCAGCCCAGCTCCAGGTGGAGCTGTTGTTTACCATCTTAGCTGTAGAGGGCAGTGTCACTGGCCCTCATATGTGGGATCTGAACTGGGGCCGCTGGCGTCCCAAGCCAGCTCTTAACCAACGCACCACTCGGCCGGCCCTCTTCTGTCATCTTCGATCTGCTGTTAAGCTCACTGTCAACTAGGACAAGGCCAGCCCTGACTTCAAGGGAGGTGGGCACCACAGTGTGACCACAGGGTCCCTATGAGTAAAGAAAATGGGAGGAGTAGGTGTGAGTAGAACAGTTAGCCACATCTCCTGGCACAACTTGCCACCTCTGTCCTTCCTACACATGTGAAAGAGTTTCTGTTTTTTCCGTATAAGACACTCTCATTTCATTGCCAAATGGCTCCTCACTGTCCCTCCAAACACCTATGTCTGGAATTTGTGGCCTTACGCAATAAGGACTGGCTTTTCCTTCCTCTCCTCTGATTCCCACACCCCATTTCCAGCCAGGTCCCACTTCTCTGTGCAAGGCATTGTGCCCCTGTGTGCCCCACATGTGCTCATTCTGCTCCTTTATTTGCAGTCCCTTCCTTTCGATCATATAGCCTGTTGGGAACATGTTTATCTTTCAAGGGCTAGCCCAGGAGATTTTTAGTGCCCTCCGTATGCTCTTTGGTCTACTAATATTTATTATATACCTACAGGTGCCAGGATATGGTGACTAGGACAAACCCAGTCCCTGTCCAATATCCAGTTGCTGGATTTGGTACTGGCAGATGATAGAAATGGGATTGGCAAGTAGAACCAGGCTATTGGTAGTGTTTGCCATTTCTTTATTCTTTTCTTTTGTTTTAAAGATGTTATTGGGGAATCAGGTGAGGGGAACAGCATTGGGGAATCGGGGAAAGGGAATAGACAAATTGCTGTCCTTTTGTTCTTCAGCCTAGTTGTGGAGGATGTCGCTTCACTGGCCCATGTTGGTATTATCATTGCATCCTTCCCAGGTGAGGCAGTCGCTCGCCAGTCATTGGATGGCCCCTGACGATGGTTCATGGTGGCTCAGGGCAGCTCAGGCCAGCTGCTGGCTGCTCAAGCTGGCTGCCGGTGACTCACAGTACCTTATGGCAGCCCCGCTGCAGCCTAAGCCATAACCGGTAACTCACAGCAGCCCAGCTCCAGGTCGAGCTGTTGTTCACCATCTTAGCTGTAGAGGGCGCAGCATCACTGGCCCTCAAGTGGGATCTGAACTGGGACCCTGCTGCTCAGAGCTGGCTTTCCAAGCCAACTGTTAACCAACATGCCACTCGGCTGGCCATTTTTGCCATTCCTAAGCAGTACCTTTGGGGTATTATTCTAAGCAGAGCATGCTGTTGCAGGAACCTTCGTCATCCTGGAAAGGGAGAAAGCCTCTTCACTATATACTCATGTCTTTTTGTTCTTTCGAAACTCTCCAGTGTGCTTGGCAGTGATGCTAATAGAAGTATGTCATCAGCATACATTATTTATTTGCTTGTTTCTCAATTTTGATTCTGAAAATATCCTGATTTAGTCTAATTGCAATTTCACCTTGTTCCACAGGCAGTGAGAGTTCATACTGGGGGGAGCTGAGACACGACCCTGTATGATTTTTCTTCCTGCTTATATGCTTTGAAGCTGACCACTTGCTCCAAGGCACACATCTCATCTCATCACAGGGACTCAGCCTGCTTCTGGGAAGAGGAGAGCCTAGGGGGTGTGTCTGGTAGAAAGCAAAGGAATTTCTTCATTCTAGGTGGTGGGAGATATTTTTCTGTATCTACTGCAAGCGCTGCTGCTGGAGCCATTTTGTTCCTAAATAATTTAACTATATTCAAAGATAATCTGATGTTATTGTAGGAAACTGTATTTCTAATAAATTCCACTTGATCTGGGTGAATCAATTCAGGCAGCACATAATTGAGTCTGTTAGCAAGGACTTTAGCAAGAATTTTGCAATCAGCGTTAATTAAGAAGATGGGACAATAATTTGTGCATAATTCTGGATCTTTTCCTGGCTTGTGAATCAAAGTAATAAGAGCAGTGCTCTGACTGGTGGTGGGATGGTGTCATTAGGTGCTGATTTATAAGTACTTAGGAAGGTTTAATTTCATTTTGCTTCGAGCAGGGTCTCCCTGCCCCCACGTTTCTTGCTCAGGGTGTGCGGTCGAGATAGCAGAGAGCTTTCCTTTCTACCCTTCCTGTCATCGGTGACCTCCTGCTTCCCATTTGTGGTTTTATTCTGCAGCTGAGCACCCTATTCATCCATCCACATATTTTCTTGATGCTCTTATTTGAATTATTTGAAGTCAGGGACTCCATGTTATTGATGGTGTGTGTGTGTGTGTGTGTGTGTGTGTGTGTGTGCATGTAGTTTTTGTGTAGTATGTTTGTGTGGTGTGTGGTATGTGTGGTGTATGTGTGTGGTGTGTGTGTGGTGCTTGGTGTGTGTGTGTATGTGTATGTGTGTGTACGCATATATGTGGTGTGTGTGTGTGCAATATAAAGCCAAAGGGTTGTACACAGCATCAATGGGGACATTTTTTCATGGCTTTTCCTGCAACATGTCACAGGGTGGGTTGGCATCAAGACCCCTTGACAACAATTCAGGAAACATAACTGGTTTATATGCTGTTCCTACCTGGCTACTGACCAGTAAGGGGACACATGTGAGCCTCAGAGTGCCATCTGTGAAACTATGGGCATGATGAAACACGGGAAGAGCACTGGATTTACACCTCCTCCCAGCAGTGGGACCTCAGGTGTGTAACACAGCCTCTCTGCTCCTCACTTTCCTTAGCTGAGAAAGTGGGGAAGATAGTAGCTCTTGGAAAGCGCATGCAGACTGGAAGTCCTCGCTGTGGGTGACTCCTCTGCCTTTGCCTCCTCTTGGGGCTGGTTCCAGTTCTCACATGCTCTGGTCTGGAGACTCATTGTCCCCAACCGTCAGGACCAGGCTGTAGCCTGTCTGGTACATTCGAGCTCATGAACCAGCCTCTCAGCAGCCGTCCAGGCGATGCCTTCCCCCACCCCCTGGCCTGGCGCTGCCGTCCCTGTGAGGGCAGGGCCATCTACTCCGGCTCTGTTCAGATGCACCAGCTGTAAAGGCAGTGGCATGTTGCTAATCTCTTCCACAAACACAAGTTGTTGGTCTTGGAACCTTAGTTAGTCCAACCTGTGAAGACCCTGAGAGGTGGCCCCACCGATACCATTTTTTTTTTAATGAGGAAATGAAGGGTTAGAGAGATGGACCGACAGGTCAAGACCCACAGGTAGTGAGTGGTCCCACAAAGGCAAGCACCCAGGTCACCTCGCTATTCTTTCCCATTAGGCCGCATGTCTCAGAGCTGCCAGCAATGCTCACACTCTTGTCATTGGCTCAAATATGTGTCCTCTGAGGCAGGAGCCATGCTCGTTTACCTGACATCTCACTGTTCGCTTTGCTCTGCGAATGGGGAAGGAGCAATGGCTGTGTCCCGAAGGTTGCTGTGTGCTCAGTGTCAAGCCTCAGGGCGCTGGTTGAATGGGAAGTCTTGATGTGCATGCACAGGCCCATCACGTGTCCACCCGGGTTCATTCCCCAACTACCCACGCTGCTGGGTGAGATCTCTTAATAAAAACCCGATTAGCATCTCTCTAACTTGCCTCCAAATGCTTAAATACCATTACCCTAAACACAACAGAATGCCCCTAGTTGTCTATTTCAATCAAGAATTCAAGTAGCATCTTGACTTGTATATACCAGCAGCAAAATCATGGAATGCTGACATCCTTAATAATAGCAATTAGTAATCAGTTGTTTCTTAAGTAGTTTGATTACACCAGTTACCAAATTGCACAGTCGATATATTTGGGGGCAAGAAAGATCTCTCCACCCCTCCCCCAGCTGTCTTTCTCCCTCCTTGTGTTCTCGGCTAGTGAGCTGATAGGCATTGAAAAGAGGCAAGGGCCAATAACGCAACTGTCACTAATACTGAACAGTAGAGACTTGGCTTTAGCAGAAAGGAGAGTTAGATATTTCTTGGCAGGAAGACCAACCCCAGTAGTGTCGGTGGAGAGGTAGTCTGGGCCGACCCAGCTAAATGTTAGCAAAGGGGCTTGGCTCACCCATGCCAGGCATGGCGCCCAGACTTGGAGCTCCTTCTTGGAGCTGAGACCCTTTGCCAGGCTCTGGATACCAACAAGGGGTAGGCAAGGATCTTGACCTTGAGCAGGTCGTGTTTGACTTTGAAATAGTCAGTGGACATAACAATTAGCCCAGCAAGGCTGTGTGTTTCATTAACTCATGTGACTGAGGGCATTATGCCCTCATGGGTGGAGGAGTTGAGTGTGTGGGTCAGATGGGCAGGGGCGGCCTTCCCGTGGGGGACCCTGTGTGCAGGGGCTAGAAGAACAGGGCGGCCTGGGTGAGTGGGGGAGGTGCTGGTGGGGAGGTTCCTGTTGGGACAGGGTGGTTGGCACAGATGGGGGAGCTGATTGTGGGTGAGCATTGGGGAGCCTCATAGCAGCGGAAGTCCCGGGCTGGGGAGGGATCCTGCAGTCTGACTAGGAGGGCTGAGTGCCCAGCCGAGGCTCCCATGCCCTTCCCAGCATCCTGCAGGGCATCCCCAGTGCATCCTTGCAGGAGAACAGGTGAGTTGCGTCTTTAGGGGGACCCTGGTTGAGGATCATTCTTCTGCCTCGTGCCTGCTGCTGGCCACGTGGGGACACTGTGTTTCTGCACTTTGTCTCATTATCTGCCGGGGCTGAAGTGCTAAGTCCCACAGGGACATCTGAGGGAATTCTCCAGAAAAGATGTTCCTGCCATTTTATCACACGGTGCCTCCTTTTCCTTTTGCTTTTCCTGTGATGCTGACATGGATACCTTGAAATATGTAAATTATTATGATTTTTTCTGTTCTATGTGGTGGGAGTAATAAGTTCACAGAACAGTGGGCACCGAGGTTTCGCTGGTAGATGCCAGGCCCCCGTGTGTTCAGGCTGAGAAGCAGAGAGGACTGTTACTTTTTCTTTTCTTTCTTTTTTTTTTTTTGAGGGCAGTGTCACTGGCCCTCATATGTGGGACCCGAACCAGGGCCGCTGGCTTTCCAAGCCAGCTCTTAAGCCACTTGGCCGGCCCTCTTTTTCTTTTTTAAAGAGAAATAGTTTTCGTTTTGTTTTGTTTTGTTTTGTTTTTTAATTTTATTGGGGAGCAGCCATGGTCATTGGTTACACATTGCTTTCATGCTACAATGACAGAGTTGACTCTTTTAGGGAGGGCACAACAGCTCACAGTGGCCCATGCGGGGATCAAACCAGCAACCTTGGTGTTCTCAGCACCATGCTCTAACCAACTGAGCTAACCAGTCAGCCCATTTTTCTTGTTCTTAATTTTGCAAATTGTCATCTTTTGAACCATACCAAGAGTTCTGTCAGCCAGGCTGTCCTTGGGCTGGACCACTTTCCCCTCCCCGTTCCCCAGGATGCTTTGGCCAGCGCGACCTGTGGCTTTTGCGTCTCATGGCCCCGGGTGGCCCCTCCCAGCTCTGGCCCCGCGCTTGGCCCAGCTCTGTTTTCTTGCGAGTCACATTCCTTCCCCTTCACATTCTGCCTTCCAAGGATTTAAGTTCTTTCCAGAGTTTAACAGGCTGCATTTCAAGCTAGTGCCCTGAGTTCTGACCACTCTTCAAATGTTCTCACGACGCCATATGCATTTCAAATCCCAACAGCTCTTGTTTGAGTCCGGGATGTTCCCCAAGGACTCAGTGAGGCCTCAGGCCTGTGTGGCTGGAACTGAGGTCCGAACAAAGGCTCAGGGCTCCTGGGCCCTCATCCAGATATTAGGAAAACCAAGAGAAAGAAGAGGAGACGGCCTCTCCCTAAAGTCTAAAGCAGCTTGTTTAAATCCCCAGCGGGAGGCGCCCAGGGAGTGCACCCAGACCACAGGCAAGAGAGGGGCAGTCTGTCCCCAAAGCTGCAATCTCTGCTCTCCTCATCACATTAAAGCTCCACTCACTAGTCCCAGTGTCCATGCAGGTTCCTTTTCGGTGCACTTCCTGCATGTGTGAGCATGTCTTCCTGCGTGTGTGCATGCATGTATGTGTGAATGTGTATTTGTGCACATGTATGCACACACGTGCACGTGTGTCCTTGCATGTCTGTGCATGCATGTGTGTTCATGCATGTGTGTATGCCTGTGTAAGCATGTTTGTGCTTGTGTGCACATATGCATGTGTGAGTATGTTTGTGCATGTGTGCATGTGTGAGTGTGTTTGTGCATGTATGCCTGTGTGTGCATGTGTGTGAACATGTGTACCTGTGTGTTGGGAGAGAGTCTGTGTAGTGGGTGGAGGGGAGCCCTGAGCATCACTTAGGGGTCAAGACTAACACTGTGGAGGGCACACGTGACCAGCTGCATAATAACAGCACAATACAATTATAATAAAAGTAAATCTCAGGTCAGGGAAAATAGTGTCAGCAAATATGACCAAGGGATTGTATATATGTTATGTGAAGAAGTCTTACAAAAATGACAAAAAGGTTCAAAGAAATGGGGAGATCTTGCCCAACGACCCAACAGAGCAGTCAGCCATGAAGATGCCTGCAGAGAAACACAAAACCCTGTGGGAGAGACGTTGTCCTGAGTGGCCCAGAAAGGAAGGGTGAGCAGGCAGAGAGAGTGACCAGGACGCACTTATGAAACTGGTGACTTAAATACGAGTACCGTGTCCAGGGTGTGTGAGACACTTGCACTCACTGTCAGAATAAAAATCCTTTCAGAAAACAATTTGGAAAACTTTTTATCCTGGTGCAGCAATATGGCTCCTAGGAATTCATCCTGAGGCTAAAACCCAAATAAGAAAAAAGCCATGCGAATGCTAATAAGCATGCTAATGATAGCATTATTGACAGTGGCCACACAGGCGGCCAAGGTTCCCTGCTTGCAGGCATTTGGTTTAAGTGTTTTGTGATCAGTCACCTCCACAGGTGATTGAAATTCAGACAGCAACATGGAACATATGCTAGTTATATGAAGTCATCAGAGCAGGACACCAAATTCTATCTGGGACCTGGTTGTCAGTATGGGACATTTACATGTGTGAACGGGCTAGCTGAGAACAACGCAGAGGAATCTGGCTGCACTGTGTTAGGGTGGTGGTGCCATGGATTCATTTTTCTCTTGTGAATGTTTTGTGTCATGCTCTAATTGTTGCCTATGTGATACCCATGGACACACACACAGTCTACACAGCATGTGTGTGTACAGACACAAGAATCAGAGAGCCCAGCCCATAGCATTCACCTTTCAGCCAGCAGCCCATCCACCTCCAGGAGTGGCCCACTCACCGCGCGCGCACGCGCGCGCGCGCACACACACACGTGTGTGATGGGTGTTTAGTTTCAAACGCCCCAGATTCCCCCCGATTGGTTACCTAGGAGCACGCCGGGCGGGAGCTGAGCTGAGGGGTCTTTCATCCAGTCGTCATTGGCCAGTTCGATCACGGCGTCCACGCACCTGACTTCCTCGCAGAGCAGGTAGCTTACGGTCTCCTCATCCTTGGCGTCCAGGGCAGACTTTAATCTAGTTGTTAAGTCTGACCTGAGCGGGTAGTCGGGACAGCAATCAGAGCTGGACATTGCCGCGTCGTGTGTGTGCTGACTGGACTTCTTTTCTTCTCAGCTGAGTCCAAAGTTAGCAGCTGTGCCCCCAAGTGCTGTTGGTGTTGCTATAAATAGAAGCAGCATGGCTCGTGTTACAGCCAGTGGGGAGGGCCACCTGCCAACAGCCCTCCCCACCCCTGCTTCAAGGGAGCTGGGAGCTAACCTTCCCCAGAGGACTCAGTGAGGGGTTTTTCTAGAGATGGGGCAGTAGACATGTTTGTGATCGGGGGTAGGGAAAAAGAGGGGACACTATTTTAAAAGAAAGCTCTCATAGGAGCTGTTGAACAATGTCCTCTTTTATCAAAAGCGAGACTCTATCCTGAAACTTTGAAAGCCTCTTCCTGAGCCTGGACTTGGAACCTCTGTTCTGTTGAAAGGAACGTTTTGTAACGTTCTACAGGAAATACTCCTTCGCTTCATCTAAAAGGGCATCTGGTTGACTGTAAATTGGCCACGTTTTGAACTGAAGAGAATGCAGTTGATCTTTAGTTTCCAAATCCAGAGATGGACTGGCTGCTCCCAAGAAGACAAAAGCATCACATAGACGAACAAAGCAAAGCGGCTTCTGCACCTCTTAGGGCTGGCAAACTGGGCTTAAAGCACCTGATCCCACTACCCGGGAAGTGCAAACCACCCCACGCTGCTTTCTGTGCATCCTGGGGGAGGGGTGGGGGGCTTTTTTCTCTCTTGCTCTCTGTCTCTGGTGTCCCTAGATCTCTCATGGCACCCTGGGCACAGAACACAGCTGCTCATCGGTTAGCTGGTGTGCTGTGACCAGCTGAGGGCCCAGGTTGCGCTGTGTAGCCTTTTCCTGGGTCTCTAGCCTGCTGGCCTTCCCCACAGATTTTGGACTCGCTGGCCTCGGTAATTACGAGAGCTAATTCCTTAAAATAAATCTCTCTCATACACTCACACACATCCTGTGGGTTCTATGTCTCTGGAGAACCCTGACTGACCTCTCAGCTCCCATGGACTTTGCAGGTTCTCTTCCATATAGTGACACTTTCCCCAACACGTGTGACATCTGCATGCAAGGGGCCAGCCCTGCGTTCCCACCTCACAGAGCCTGCGTTTCCTTTGCTGTGACTCTGTGCCTGGCCTCTGCTGATGAGTCACGTTGACTGAAGTCAGTCACATCAGTCCTCGTCTCCTTGGCCAGCTACTCACTGTGTCAGACTTCCTGCAACCAGTTCTGGCCAGTGAGAGTGCGCGTGGTCTGCTGTGGTGCATCTGGCAAGCCTTTTGCTTTCCTCACGGAAAGGAGAAGTGGTGGCTGGCACTCCCTTTCCCTTTCTTCTTTCCTTGAACATAGACATAATGTGTGGAGCTGTGGCAGCCATATTACAGCCATGAGGTGACAGACAGGAGATAACGGCCACCATACTAAGGAGATGGGGACAGAAAAAGGGGGAGAGATGGTGCCCTGATGGTTCCTCTTTGTCCCAGCTCTGGGCTGCCGACCACCAGACTCCTTGTCTTTATTCCTTAAGCACTCACTATTCACGGGTTTTCTGTCACTTGCAGCTGAAAGTTGGATAGGTAGTGTGTTCATGGAAATGTCCTGATTTCAGTCTAAAGACAGGCAGCAGAAATGGCCCAGCCTGTGATAAAGAAAGTTTTCTAGTCTTTGGTTACTGGACTCCTGCCTTCCGTGATAAGCTTTCACCGAGGCCGCCAGGGGAGCAGCCAACCCCAGACTCCCGGAGTAGAGCAGGGCCACCCGTGAGCAGGCAGCCAGGGCCACATGACGGACTGACTTCCAGTGTCACAGGGACTGAACACAAACCTGGATGGAGACATTCTTGGAATCACTGGCAATGGCCTCGGTCAGGGAAGGAGCCGTGAACTCATGGGTCAGTGTTCATTCAGTTCAGATGTGTGAGCAGCGTGCCACCAAGGTCGTTGGTCCCTCGTTCTTCCCTCGGGACGAAGAATTACAGGTTTGGAAAGAAATGTTGGAACCCGAATTTCTGAGCACAGAGGCTTTGCAGTATCAAATGCCTTACATTAGAAAGACCTGTGACAGTAGCACATTTGTGTAAATACAAAGAGAGGGAGGGTAGTGACCACAGGAAAATGATCAGAGTCTGGGTGAGGCAATTTAAAGAAATAAACCGAGAATGATTAGAGATTGCTATCAGACTTCAAATCAGAAGGGAGGTGAAGATGAAGCAGTTGTTAGGCAGATAATAAGATGACAAAGCCTCAAAATATGGCACTCGCTGCTCTTAATTACCAAGCTATCTGCTGGGTGTTTAATCAGTGGCACATACTCTATGCTAATTATTCTGGCTAATTTTGTTATAATGTAATTCTTTATCAACCCTGCTATGTATAAATTAGGAATTTAAATGTAACTAACACAAATTATATTTAAGGCAACATGAATTTCTTTATTTCAGTATGAAACCTTCTAATCTCTATTTCTGTATCTTTTCTTTTTTGATTATTACCTGGGACCCGCCCCACTGCCCATGCTGTCTCAGGCCCCACAGGCTGAACTATCACCTGAGGAGGAAGGAACACAGCCCCAGCATTTCCCCCTTAACTTCTTGGAAATCTTACATTTGACTTTCTCCTCCTGTAATTGACCTTGACTATATTTAAGCAATCAATGACAGACAGATGCTGGCTTTCTCAGAATCAGACAGAGGTCGTTTCATTGTTCTACCTTAATTTTTTTTTTTTAAAGATTTCATTGGGGAATTGGGGAAGGGGAACAGCCAACTTGTTGTCCTTCAACCTTTGTTGTGGAGGGCACAGCTAGCTCAGCTCCAAGCCCAGTCACCACGCGGCTGTCCATTGGCAGCTCGCAGAAGCTCAGCTCAAGGTGCTGTGTTCAATCTTAGTTGCAAGTGGGTGTAGCCACCATCCCATGCGGGAGTCGAACTGGCAACCTTGTTGTTAGGAGCACACGCTCTCACCAGCTGAGCCATACTGCCACCTGTTGGTAACTCAGCAGCAGCTCAGCTCGGGCGCAGCTCACTGACCCATGTGGGAATTGAACCGGCGACCCTGTTGCTCAGAGCTTACGCTCTTAACTATGTTAATTTTAAAATAATCCTTGGAGGGCACCATAATTCATGTAGTTTTAGTGATATATTGTATGTGACTTACATCAAGTTATGTTTACAAATGTGTTTAGAGGACTAGAAACACACATGCCCATAGAGAAGCATACATATTTTCTAGAATTTTCTATGTCACACGGTTGCCTGGTCAGGCTGGTGTAGAAGTTTGGCGGAGCTGTGCAGAGCCCACAAGCACATCTTCGGGGACTGCCGATTGGAACTGTTTCTCTCACCGCTCATGTTTGTAAACTATTTTGCAGTCCAATAACAGTGCCTGAATGGATACACAGTGGGTCTAACTTAGTCTCAGCACATGTTAGGACTGAACATCAGTGAGAGTCCATCACCGCCTGGGAGAAACGGTCAGTCCAATACTCAGACCCCCTTCTGACCTCAGGGTAAGGGACACGCTCTGTGCATACCCAGATGAACTCAAAGTGACCTTGGCATAGTTCCGTGAAATGAATCCGCTTCTGAGACCCATTTCTTTTTTGAGCCGGAAATGGCCCTGCGTTTCCTGAGGTCTTGGGGAGCTGCTGCTTCAACGCCAGCTCCTGGTGAGTAGGCCCCTGGACACTCTCTCCTCGTGTCTCTCTTCCGGGCAGCTGTGCACCCACCAGGTTGGCGCTCCATGGAGGCTTGCTTCCCAGGCCTCGGCGCTTCTGTCACCTCTCTGCATCCCTCCTGCTTCTGTTCCTGCTGTCTGATCTGCAGCAATCCCGGTCCCCAGCTCCAGCAACACACACGCGTCTCTCTGTGGTCAGTAGCGCTTCACTCTGGCCAAAGATTTCCCTAAATTCCTTTTTAATGAGTCTCTCATAGCTTTTCTGGCTTGGCGGTTGCAACCTGGATGTCTGTGTGACTGTATTTACCGTCGTGTGGAGGGACTGGCTCACCCATCAACCCGCTGGGCGGCGGGAGGCCACTTTGTAAAGTGGCATTGTTCCGTGGTCTTAGCGGGCAGCTCTTTGTGCGCTGAGAAAACAGGGCCTCTTTCATTTTCTTTGTGTTGTCGAAGGCTTGAAGCAATGTGATGGGAGGTGGGCACGGACTGGGTGGGATGAAAGCTGTTCCTGTTCTTGTACTTTCTTTTTGTTTTCTACAGGGACATGCTTTAGGATGGCACAAAGATGGAGTTGTGTGATTGGAGATGTGGACATTTTCCATTCATGTAACCATCAAAGTCAAAATGACAAACAAATGAGTTTCAGGCACTAAGCACTTTTCGGGCTCTGGAATATGCCAGGCACTTCTCAATGCACTGAGAATAGAGGGTACCACATGCTACAGGCTGAGTATGTCGCCCGTGATACACACAGGTGCTGTCCTGAAAGTGTTACGTTTACAAACTCGTTTTCCCCACTCAACAATCCTGCACGGCCGATGCTTTGATGATCACTGAGTAGTGAAACAGTTTGCTCCAGGTCACACTGCTGCCAAGAGGTGGAGCTAAGACAAAAACGGGGGCAGTTCGTGCTCTTCAGAGCTGGGGGGCCCTGCCCCCTCAGCTGTCCAACTCCCCATGGCCTGATTCTGCTTTCTCACAATCAGTTTCTTCCCCTTCCTTCCGTTCTGCTCTTTGGGTCTTTTCTGAGAGCAGTATTGTGATAAAAGATGAGGGTGGGGTGGGAGAGAACAAAAAAAGGTCTTAGGTAGGGACCAGGGGTGTTTGGGAGACAAGGCTGGGAGCTGCTGTCACAAGTGTAGGAATTAGATAAAGAAAGAGAGGCGGGCCGGCCGAGTGGCGCGTTGGTTAGGAGCTGGCTTGGGACTCCAGCAGCCCCGGTTCGGATCCCACATATGAGGGCCAGTGACACTGCCCTCTACAGCTAAGATGGTGAACAACAGCTCCACCTGGAGCTGGGCTGCTGTGTGTCTCTGGGACGGCATAGCTGCAGCCCCTGCTGCAGTGGGCTGCCATAGGCTACAGTGAGTGGCCGGCAGCCAGCGTGAGCAGCTGGCAGCTGGTGTGAGCTGCCAAGAGCTGCTGTGAGCGGCCGTCCAGAGGCCGGCGACCGATCTGCCTCACCTTGAGAAGAGCAATGATGATACCAACATGGGCCAGTGAAGCAACATCCTCTGCAACTAGACTGAAGAACAAAAGGACAGCAACTTGTCTGTTCCCCTTCCCTGATTCCCCAACGTTGTTCCCCGCCCCCTATTCCCCAATAAAATCTTTTTTTTAAAAAAAATAAAGAGAGGCAATGCTTTGAAATAATCTTTAGCAGCTGGCTGGTGTCCCCTAATCAAGATGCTGCTTTGAGACTGGACCACCAGGGTCACAGATTTTTAAGAGTTATACAGCTAATTGTGGGCAGCACGGCAGCTGGTGGGGGTGACAGTGAAGCATCCATAAAGCCCAGTGATGTAAGGTGACACGCTTGCCTTCTGAGAATTAAATGTTGAAATCAATCCAATGGATCAATGTAGACTGTATAAAGTCACAAGGATGCTGAAGAAAGTCTGAGGCAGTCATCTGCTTTCAAATTTTTAACTCCTCCCATCTCAGATAATCATGGAAATAAAGAAAAAGGAGAAAAATAGAGAAAATCTGTAGCAGTGGTTGAACCTAGAGCAGAGCACATCACTGTGACAAAAACCTTGAGGAATTCTTGTGAGAACTAGAGCTGTTCAACTGAGAAAGGGCTGACCAGATCACAGTGGGTATGAGTAGAAGGAAGTACAGAGGGGTTCCTGGGGGCCTGTGAGGGCAGATCCTGCCTCATCAGCAGGTTTGGGAAGGGGCCCTGAGTCCCCCAGTTCAACTAGGACATCATCTTATGTCACAGTCCACTCCTAATGCCTGGCACACGCAGGCAGGGATAGCAGTGGCCTCCCAGGAGGACAGTCATGCATATTTCAGGAAGGGACATCGCACCAGCCCTCAGATGGTCACGTATTAAAAAGCAAAATCAAACAAATAAATGAACAAACCATAAACTTGGGAGAGGACTTCCACTCCAGTGATTAAGCTTCCTGCCATCTCTGTAGCTATTTTTTTCCATTTTTGTACCCTTCTGTTATAGGAAAATAAAATGTCTATAAGGTTAAACTCTGTTCTCTTCTCTTAGTCTCAGTCTAAAAACATTTGGCCACAGATACACACAATCCAAAATCCTCTGGGATGGCCCTGATGACCCCACCCCTTGGTGTTCACACCTGTGTCATGCCCTCCCCTTGAGAATGGGCTTTGTAACTTGCTTCTAACAGACATGGTACAGCAGAAGCAATGGATTTTCATCTTGGAGATTAGGTTATAAAAAGTTATAAAAAGATTGCAGCTGCTATCCCCAGTGCTTTCTTTTGTTCTCTCTTGCATTGTTTACCCTAGGGGAAGCCAGCTGCCAGGTTGTAAGGCAGCCCCATGGAGTAATCCAGGTGAGCGAATCTGAAAACGGATATCCGAGGGGGCTTGACAGTGGAACTGTCAGTGCTAGAGGAGTCTTGAGTTGACTGCACCCGCATGAGAGACTTTAAGCCAGAATCACCCATCTAAGCTGTGCCTGGATTCCTGATCCACAGAAACTGAAAAATTACAACTGTGTGCTACTTTAAGCCATTAAGTTTTGGGGTAGTTTGTGGTGCAACAATATATAATTAGTATACCATCTGAACTACCATTTCAAGAAGGCTGTAGATTTCATCCTTCCCTCTCTCATTCTCTCCTTCCCCATGCAAGGAAAAGCAAGCAGTGAACTCTGATTCAGGACTGCAAAGAATGAATCATTTTGAGTCATCGGAGCAAATGTCTTTTTTATGAGAGAGTTGCTGCAAGAAACGAGAAAATTTGAGAAAATTTCCTTCATATTGTCACCGAGAATCTAGATGAACATTATTTTTATGACAAAGGAATGAGAGAAGATCAAGAAAGATTGCTCTGAGATGAAAACCATTATTTCAGATTTCAAAATGAAATTGATGCAGTGATTGGAGATTATAGAAATCAAAGCAGTGAAAGATCAGATGGGGAAATTTTCTCATACTCTGAGTATACGAGGGACAAAAAAATATGTTACAAAGAGTAATGTTGAAGACAGATTAAGGAAATTTATTACATTGTAGGAGAAATAAGAACAAAGAGAATATAATAAATAAAGAAACAGGGCGGCCGAGTGGCGCATTGGTTAAGAATTGGTTTGGGATGCCACTGGCCCTGGTTTGAATCCCATATATGAGGGCCAGTGACACTGCCCTCTACAGCTAAGATGGTGAACAACAGCTCCACCTGGAGCTGGGCTGCGCAAGCCCCAGTGACAGTGTAGGCTGCAGCCCTTGCTGCAGTGGGCTGCCATAGGCTACAGTGAGTGGCCGGCAGCCAGCTTGAGCTGCCAATAGCCGCGGTGAGTGACCATCCAGAGGCCGGCGACTGAGCTGCCTCATCCGGGAAGAACGCAATGATGATACCAACATGGGCCAGTGAAGCGACGTCCTCCACAGCTAGACTGAAGAACAAAAAGACAGCAACTTGTCTGTTCCCCTCCCCCTATTCCCCAATAAAAAAAATCCTTTAAAAAAAAAAAAGAAATAATACAAGGTAAGTTCTGCTATGGACTGAATTGTGTCCTCCATGCCGCAAATCCATATGTTGAAGTCCTAACCCCATGTGACTTGAATTTGGAGACTGGGCCTTTATTAAGTTTAAATGAAGTTATAGGGATGGGGGTCCTGAACTGATAAAATGGGTGACTTTATAAAAGAGGAAGAGACACTAGAGTTCTCCTCCCAAGCGCACAGAGAAAGGCCATGTGAGGACATGCAAGACAGAGGACATATCATCCAAGGGAAAGGTCTCAGAAGGAAACCTACCCTGCTGGCCCCTTGATCTTGGACTTCCAGCATCCAGAAGTGTGAGAAATAAAATTCTTTTGTTTAAGCCCCCCATTCTATGCTATTTTGTTATAGCAATTCTAGCAGACTCAAGATAAGTTTCTTGAGCTAAAGAATGTCTTCTCTCCAAATTAAAAACTCCTTCAAAACACGCCTTCAAAAATTAAGCTTTGTCTTTAAATTTAAAGTATCCTTCAGGAGACTCTTCGAAAAGATAGAAACATCCCTGAATAGACTCTGATGGCATTTAGGCATTTCAAGGCTAAAGGAACAACTCTTAAAGTTTACAGTAAAACAGCCAGATTACGTCATTGGTAGCAGGTTTCTTCATATCAGCAGTGGCACGAAGGAACAGAGAAATGTCTGCAAAGTTTCGAGAGGGAAGTATTGTAGTAGGACAACTCCATTCTCAGCCAGTCTAATAATGGTCACATGTGGGGCATCGAAAAGAGATCTTCCATCATGCAAGAACTGAGGTCTTTCATACACATCATCTCCTGAGAAAAATCATTTTAAGAATTATTCCAGTGGATTGAGAAAAACAATAAAATTAAGAACTCAAGAATGGAGGAGTGGTTTAAAGAAAAGCTGGTAAAAAAAAAGAAAAGTTGGTAATCAATGAAAATACACTAAAAAAGGAAGTCCAGTGGGAAAGCTGCAGTCGTGCAGAAGAATGTCCCATAGCTACTGGCACAAGTGCTTGGACCTCTCAGCATAGGGGTGACTGAATTGAAAGCTGCCCAATGTCAAAGAATAAATCCCGTATGTCACTGTTTACGTACAGATTGAAGAGCAGGCAAGAGCAAACTCGTGATCGAAGTCAGGACAGTGATTGCATTTCAGGACTAGAGTACCTGGGAAGGGACATGAGAGGACCTTTAGGTGGCGTCCACTTCTTGAGCTGGTTGGTGGTCACAGGGGTGTGTATGATAATTCCTTGAGTAGTTATTTTGTGTGTGTGAGAGCTTTTCTGTATGCATCTCATACTTCATGATATAAAAAACGATAAAAATAGACGATCTCAAAGAAAAAAAGCAGCAGAAATAGATACCACACAAATATTCAGAGGAGCTTTTGTTGAGAGTTTCTTCCTACTTTGAAACCAAGAAAAAGGTTGGGGTTGGGGCAGGTGGAGGATTGGTGCAGTGACCCCCCTGACAGCTAAGGGGACAGGACTTGACATCGTGAATACCGGCAAGCTCCATGGGGACTGACTCAGGGTTGAAGGGTCCCTTAGCCCACCTGCTAGACCCCATGTGTCAAAGGTCAAACCGTAGGCCAAGGGGCACCTGGCTTGGGTGACATTTGGTGTCCTGAGATTGCCCAGTCCTTCTCCTCCCCTCGCACTGACTAGAGCCTGTGGGAACCTCACTCTTAGTGGTCTGGGTACTCAGAGGGCCACTGAAAAGAGAAACTGTACAAATCAATTAGAAAAAGGTAGGCAGCCCAGTAGAAAGCCGGGCAAGACACTTGTAGTGAGGTAGTGGTGTGAAGAAAAATGCTTCTTGGCCAAGATAAGACTGGACAAAAGCCAGCAGGAAACTGCTCCAGGCCCTGTGCATTGTAGATGCTTTGCCCACTATTCTGTAATTAATAAATAGCTGTAGTAGATACATACTGCACTTTGTAGTGTGGAAACCAACAACACACAGTCTTTTCAAATGTCCATGCAACGTTTATTGTTGCATGGGCATTTGTTCATATCCTAGGCCATACAGAAAATATTAATACATTTCCAAAGAAATATATTATATTCTCTGCCAGCAAGTGAATACAATGAAAATATAACAATATCTCTAGATAAGCACAAATCATCGAAGCTCTTGGATATTGAAAACAAATAAGCAAAAGCACTTTTTATGAATAACTCATAGGTTAGAGGAGAAATAAAATCAGTGATCAGGAATTGTTTCACATGAATGTGAATGAGGGCACTAATAACCAAGTTATGGGAGGTGGCCAAAGCCATCCTCTGAAGAAAATTCACGACCTTCAATCCTTTTATCATGATCTAAGAAAGGAAAGAAATAAAGGAACTGAGCATTGGCCTCAAAAACAAAGCAAGTAATATAAACATAAAACCAAGAAAGCACAAATATGGAGCTAATAAAGTTAGAAAATAATGAAATAGAACAACAGATAAATAGCCAAAATGAGTTAAAAACGCAACATTTTGTGAAAAAAATGAAAAAGATCAATAAAACACCAAGATAATAAACACAAACACTTAACTTCAGGGAAAAGAAGCTGTAACTCAATATAGAATAGAATTTTAAATCTTTCAGAAAACATATTTTAATTCATTTGAAAGTCTTAATGAAATGGGTAATTTTTCAGAAAAAAAAACCCCCAAAACTAAATAATAAAGGCATAGAAAACCATAGTATATCAATTTTGTCAATGAAACTAAAATAATCTGCATAAGAAATATTCACACAAAGCCAAAATAAAACACAACAAGCACAACAGCAATCATAGCAATAAAAACAAACAAAGCTCGATCAACATCAATTGTCAACAAAATTGCAAGAATCCTATGTAAGATATCAACAAATCAAATCCAGCAATGTGTTGAAAGACTGGAACATGGTCAAATAGAGTTTATTGTAGGATTACACATTTGTTCAGCTTTAAAAAAATCTAATATATTTTATCTCATAATATGTCCAAGAAGAAAACAATATGATCATCTGGATAGATGCTAAAATATATAACATCTAACATTCATTTCTTATTAAAACTTCCAGGAGGCTAGAACAAAAGAATGGTTTCTTTTGTGATAGAGGTTATCTTTCTAAAAGTAATAACCAGGGTTGGCCGGGTGGTTCAGTTGGTTAGAACCTGTGCTCTGAACAACAAGGTTGCTGGTTCGACTCCCGCATGGGATGGTGGGCTGTGCCCCTTGCAACTAGATTGAAAGCAGTGACTGGACTTGGAGCTGAGCTTGCTCCCTCCACAACTAGATTGAAGGACAACAACTTGACTTGGAGCTGATGGGTCCTGGAGAAACACAATGTTCCCATTCCCAATTCCCCAACACTGTTCCCTTTCCCAATTGCACCCGGCCCCCCGCCCCCCCCCCCAAATATTAAAAAAATAAAATAAATAAAAGTAACAACCTTATTTAACGCTGAAACAGATATTTTTACTGTGGGCAAACACAAGACAGACAAGCTGACTATTACCATCTCCCCCGTTTCAGTCTGGAATCAGTTGAGAGGCAGCATCAGACAGATGTGGCTCAAAACGTCAGCTTCCTGACTGAGAAAGCCAACTGAGGAAGGTGGCTTTGGATCAGAAGCCAGAGTAGCTTGCTAGCAATCCTTGAATTAGGAGCTCTGACCCTCCTTTCCCCACCCACACCCAGCTAGGACTGACCCTCCACAGGAAGCAGAGAGACCAAAGAATACCCTCTCCTTAGATAGGCAGACCCAACACGAACCAGAAGGGGCTAAGCCAAGCAAGCAAATCCTCTCTTCCAGAGGTACCAGTAAAGTGCTACGAGGAGAAAGACATGACATTAGAAGGAGGTAAGGAGCATCATACAAGCAGATGTTTTTGCATATGGAGGCATAAGGCCAAGGGGACCTCTGACCATATTCTACACCCTTCGAGAAGTTTTAGCCAGTATGAAGTCAGGAAAAGAAATAAGAACAAGAAACCGCTTTTAAAAAATAAAAAATGATCAACCATTATCATCTGCAGATGATGCAGCTATAAGATGCAAGTGAGTCAACTGAAAAGATATTAGTTCAAACCTATAGAAACGTTCAGTAAGTGAGCCTATTGCCCTCCCAAATTAGACAGATTAATAGCTTTTCTATCTACTAGCAAAGTGAGAAAAATGGGCGAGGTGGAGAGGAGGGAATCCTGGAAAAAAAATTCACAGCAATGTTCAGGAAATTCAATAAAAGGAGGCTGCTGAGAGGAAGTCTGCCTTAGCAAGTGGCAAAATACGTGACTGAGCTACAATGGTTCTTAGTGTGACAGCGGCCAAGGGATTTGTGAGAGAGAATAGAAAGTTAAGAAACGCAAACAGTAAATACGTTTAGATTGTGAAATTGTGGCATTGAATTCACCTGGAATGAAAGGATTTTCAATAAAGTGAGGCGGGATAACTGTAAACATAAAAATCTGTCATATTATGCATGAAAAGGCCTGAGAACCAGAGGCCCAGGAGAAGAAGGCGGAGGTCCCAGCTTATGCAGTGGGGCAGGGCCCAGAGAACAACCCCTTCCCCTGCCCTTTGTTCCATTCGGCCCTGAACGGAGTGGCCTAGGCCCACCCACACTGGGGTTTTAGGCTCCGGTTCAAACACTAATCTCCTCTGGAGACACCCTCACAGACACACCCAGAAATCATGTGCAACAGATACTATTTGGTTAATATAATATCTTCACGTTGACGCATAAAATGCAGCGTCATAGGGATGGATGTGTAATTGAATGAGATTGCAGAGATCTGAGCGTGCTTCTATTCTAAGAGGTAAACGCTTCCAGAGAGAGAAATATTGGGAGTACTGCAGAAAGGGGAAATAAACGATGGAGTGGAAGGGCTGGTGATCACAGAGAGTCGGGGCATGGCCTCCAGGAGAAGCGGGAACACACCTGAAGCTGGAGGGAAAGGAAAGGGCCACATGTCCCAGGGCCCCGGGATCCCAGGGTCCAGATCAGTGAGGGGGAGGTGTCTTTTCTTTGGGTGAAATAAGAGTCAAAGTCATTTGCTGAGAGATGGGGAGAGATGATCGGGCGGAGAGTTTGAACTGAGCAGTGAAAATCAGAACACCTGTGTGGGTAATGGAGCGGTAGCTGATTGGAGCAAAGAGGGACTTGGTGGATGGCGCCCAGAGCCTGTGCGTTTTAGGGGCACCTACAGCAGGGAAGCTTCCCGCTCTGAGCCCATCCCATGTCTCGTTCTCTGATCCATCAGAGGGTTGAGGGGAGACATGGCCTACCTTTCAGTTACCCTTAATCTGAAAGGATGATGTCAGTGAGCCCCTGGTGTGGGCTACGGGGTGGGGGGGGGAGGTGGGGGGTGGGGCTGGCAGAACAAGGTTTCCAGTTCCAGGGCCAACTAGTAAGGAAGGCGATCAGCCTGAGCAGTAAGTGGTAGCGGTGGAGGGGAGATGACTGCTTGCTGTCACCAGAGACTTCATGGGCAGGTAGCTTTTGAAGTGAGTCTTAAGGAACGCGCAGAAGTATGGTAGGTAGAAAGGCTCCCTCCCAGCAGAGAGAAGAGAGTGAGCAAAAGGGTGTAGAGAGACCACAGGTGTGTAGGCCAGGCCTGTAGAAGTGGAGGGCGTGAGCATGGTGCCACGCTGCGGGGGGCATGAGTTGGCATGCAGGGTCCTAGGTGCCAGGAAGTGGCTGCTGATGCACGGCTATTCAATTTTTTGGAGGAAACTTGTGGAATGACCAGGTAGCATTTTAGAAAGATTCATTTGGCATAATTCGTAGGAGAAGAAGGGGTGCCTGGGAATAGGGAGAAGGCTCCAGTGTCACAGACATCTGAAAAGAGGGGTTAATGATAGGCAACACAATGGGATTAAACAATCCATGTGATTATGCATTTACACTTCTAATTTTAAATCCAGCACCCTAATTAAGCATAAATTATTTTGCCATTCAAATGTATTCTGGCTTGAAGCGCCCTCTCCGTTGGTGGTGAGAGGGGAGGTGGGTGGAGTGGAAGTAACCACAAATCAACAATCAGAATTATCTGTAATTTTCACCAGAGCTCTGAAGGCACACAGCCACCCCCAGGTACCTTACCTTCCAAAATGCTCACCATTTGCCGTCCTGACTGACTTCCGCTTCCTTTGAGAGGCTGACGTGTTGGATGTGGCCTGTGTTCCAGGACTGTGACTGGTTCTTAGTTTAGCTCCCTCTGCCCTCTTCACGTCTTCAGCCTGCAAGGGACAGCTGGCGTAGAGCATGACAGTACAGTGTGGAAGGGTTCGGTGGCCTCCATCGCTAAGAAGAATCTCCAGTCGCCAAACCAAGTCACCAGCGACATTCTACAACCAAGGAGGACAGGGGAATCTCCGTGGGTGGTTCTGATTGCCCCAAGGGGAAGGTCGGGAGGGATCAGAAGAGGGAAGACAGAAGTGTATGTGGCGGGGGAGGGCTGGTGGCTTCCTATAGATGTGTAAGGGCAGCATGTGTGTTTGAGAACCTGCTTCCCGTCAAACCGATGCGGCCGTGAGGCTGAAGGTCATGCAGTGGCAATCCCATCGCTCCCCTGTCCTACCAGCCACACGATGCCATTGTTGGGGGGAGGATCGTGTGTCTGAGAAGAAGAGGGGCCTCACTCTCCTGGTACCTTGCCAGGTGGCCTGGAGTTGCAGGGACCTGGGCCACCCACAGCTGAAGATAACTCTCCCTGGGTGAGAGTCCATCGCCCACATTTGCGACCACCCAAGTGTGGAGGTCAGGGCAAAATAGAGAGCTATCACATTTAACAATCTGCTCAATGCTTCTCTGTTCCCAAGACTGTAAGAAGATGGAGAGTGGAGACAGTAAAACCACATAATCCCTCCTCCTTCGGCTTTATAATGTGGTTGACAAGGCAACCAGACAACTAGTCATAAATCTAGGGAATGTTTTTAATATAGCATGTCAAAGGCAAGGGAGACAGCACCAACGGAAGGGAGAGAGAGAGCCATGCAGGTGTCAGAGGGGAGGGCATTCCAGGCTCACAGAACGGCAGGTGCAAAGGCCCCTGAGCCAGGAGCAAGCCAGGTGTGTCCGGGGGTCAGCTGGGATGCCACTAGGCTGGGGTGCAGTGAGACAGAGACTGAATGGGAGGCTAAGCCACGGAGGGGCTTAAGGATCATTATAAGGACATTGGCTTTTCTGCTGGGAGAGATGGGACAGTATTGGAGGGCCTGGCGCACAGAGGTGACTCCTCTGCCTTAGCTGCTTGGGCCTCGGGGGACAAGGGTAGAACCAGGGAGACTCTTGAGAAGCCATTGCAGCAGTTTGGGTGAGAGCTGATGGCTGGGACCAGGGCAGTGGCAGTGGCTGAGATGAGGGGGATTTGGAGTGTGGGCATATTCTAAAGACAGAGGAGCCAGGGTTTCCTGATGGGACAGCTGTGTGAGTGACAGGAAGGGTCAAGGGTGATTTGAGGGTTTTCAGACTGAACTTCTAGAGGATGGAGTTTCCATGTACTGAACTGGGGAAGGCTGGGGGAGAAACAGGTTTTGAGGGGAAAGCAGGAGTTTGATACGGGACTTGCTAAGTGTGAGTTGCTCATTGTATATTCAAGGAAGGCATGGAGTTGGCCTCTGGTCCAAGTCATCAACTCTTGCCTGAATTGTTGCAATAACAGTGTATCCCTCATTCCACCATGGACCATCTTTAGTCCAAGTAAAAGGCATGGGGGTGGGGGGAGATGGGAACTGGGGGATCACCAGCATTTGGATGAGTTTTGAGACCCTTAGATGGGATGACATGATGCAGGGAGTGAATGTTAATAGAGAAGAGGGCTTGTCAGGAGCGGGGATCTGGGACAAGGGGAGCAGGAGGAGGAAATAGGGAGATGAGGTTGACCGACGGGAAAGCCACCTGGGGGTGGTGGGACAGAGTGAGCCCCAGGTGAGGGGTGCCCCTCCATGTAGTCACATTAGTCTTTGGAGCACTTTGCTACCTGAAATGAGCCAGTGAGCGCCCCAAGAAGGTTGCTAAACTGCCACTGGACTGAATCACAAAAGATGGTGCCAGCCTCCTCGTGAGGATGCACGCCTAACCAGGGGAAGTACATTGGTCAACCTGCCACTACAGGAAAAATTACCCTCAAGTGGATATTAAAAAAAACAACCCCAAAATGCAACAACTTTACGGAGGTATAATTCACATACAATAAATTTACCTCATTTTAAGTGTACAATTAAGTTTTGACAAATATACTCAGTCAAGTAACCACACCACCAGTGAGAGACACAATGCTTTCATCGCCCCAAACCACAGGCGGAAATGAAAAGGCCCCCTCGCCAGCCTTGTGTGATGCGTCAGCAACTTGGGTGCTGTGTCTCATAGGCCACGGGGCCTGAAGCCAGTGGGTGGCTGAAGACTCAGCTTAGCAGTTCACAAAAATTCTGAATCTAAATCATGAAGAAACAAACGACGGGTTTTATCATCTAAATCTCACCCGGATCCATCCCCTTGCTTCCCACGCCTGCTTCGGGAAAGTGGCCTTATTGTAAACAGAAGGAGGCCATGACTTTTGTGAAAGGATGAGGTTACCTGCTTTGGACTAAGGACTCTTCAGAGGGATACAGTTAAAAGAAGATAGTAGGTGAGCTGGGGCCGCAGCTCACTGGCTGCCCAGGATCTCGGCTCCGTTTTTGCCTGGCCTGGGTCCCCTCCCCACTAGGACCCTGGACAGGCAAGCCTCCTGGGATGTGGGACAGGGCTCCTGACCAGCGGTCCCAAACAGGGCGGACACCCCAAGGAATGGGGGAGGATTTCTTCGGGATGTTGAGAAATAAATCTATTCCCAGCACCGCCACGCATTCCCTCGCAGGACACAGACCAGCAGTGGGGAGAGGCGTGGCAGAGACCACCTGCCACTGTCCCCTCACAGAACTGCCCACAGGGGCTTTCTTTCCGCTGTATCCCCCCAGGAAGTGGCCGCTGAGCTCAGGCTGCCCAGCAGGGGATAGATGTCAGCCCTGCGAACCCACAGCTGGCCGGCTAATGAGTGCCTGGCTTCCAGCTCCCACCCACGCTCAGGACCCTCAGAACGAAGACTGGGGGTGTTCCCTCTGCAGAGGACAAGGCGTCTGTGTAGCTGACAGCTTGTGTGCATGGCAGCCGTCAGCACTTACCCCTGGGTGGAGTAAGAGGTGGAGGCGTTTTTCTCCGGGGGGCGGGGGGCGGGGGGGTGCTGTCTTTGTGACAATAACCTCACCAGAACCCTACCTGCTATGATACATGAAGCACAAAGGCCCAAGGCTGGGTGTGGGACAAAGGGTCTGTCCCTTATGCTGTACTGTGTGTCTGTTCCCCCAAGGGGGCTGGGATTAAATTATCTCCAGGGGCCATTTTAGCTCCAGAGCCCTCGATACCCAGACAAAGGCACTGCTTAGGACCCCCAGGCAGCGTATGTCCTGTGCCAACACGAACTGAATTTCTGTCAAGTGCCTGCTCTGAAGCCAGCTTCTCCCAACCACAGCTCGGAAGGGCCGGGGAGTGATGTCACGTGGACCTGATGAAGTTGGACCAGCTGCTGGCAATAGCGGTCTTCGCTTCACAAGGTGATGGTCATTGGTTGCCAGGTCTGCTCTTTCCTGGGGGTTTGGGGAATGAAGATAAGGCTGCTTCTGAGGGGACCTGGGCAGTCAGCTGGAAGACCAGGCCAAGGTGTGTGAAGGTACAGAGCCCATTGAAAAACGTGGTGAAATATATAGAACATGAAAGCTGCCATTTTAACCATCTTTATGTGTACGGTTCAGGGGCTTTAAGCACATTCCCATTGTGCCATCATAACCACCACTATCCCAGGAATTCTTTCCATCTTCTCAAACTGACACTCTGTCCCCATTAAACACTCACTCCCCTCCCACCCCAGCCCGTGGCCCCCACCATCTACTTCCTGTCTCTATGATGACTCCTCTATGGACCCCATATAAGTGGATTCACACAGTATTTGTCCTTTTGTGATGGGCTTATTTGACTCAGCACAATGTCCTCAACCTTTATGCATATTATAGCCCAGGTTGGATGCCCTTCCTTTAAAAACAGAGTAATATCCGACTGTACGTATGGACCACATTTTGCGTATCCCTTCATCCATAGCTGGGCACTTGGGATGCTCCCAGCTCTGGGCCACTGTGGATACCGCTGCTGTGAACATGGGTGTGCCCACGCACAGAGCCCCCCCGTGGGCCCCTTGCCCCTGCTCCGAGGGCCTGCAGAAGCCCTGTTCCCAGGGCTGGGGCTTCTCTCCAACAAAGCAACTCCAAACTGTGTACTTTCTCAAATACCTAGGTACCTTCCAGAATGCTGGAACACAGAGTGGAGACGAAATGACTGTGGTCGGGAAAACTAAGCCAGGAGCTCCTTAATGTCCATTTCTACCCAAACAGTATCGTAATTTGTGAGCACAGCATCATGCAGTGGAGTCAGCACTGCCCCCATCCTAATGGACCCTCCGGGACACAGCCACAGAACGAACGCACCCACCCCACCCCCTTCCAATTCCTACAGATAATAACCTGTTGAATATTATATGCAAATATTCTTCTGGAACCTTCAGAAATCTGGCAAACAATTGAGGCTCTGGCTGACATGTTTGGATGCTCTTCTTGACGATAATTGTTCAATAAATTCAGCTAAATTTTTATGGCCATTTCTGTAGGTCATTTCATGAGCTTTGGAGGCTGTACCTCTCCCTGGCAGGGATGCATGCTGCTTATTTCTCTAAACGCAGCACCGAGGCTTTTAGTTAATTAAACCTAGTTAAAAAGAGGGCAAAAGATATGAACAGGTTTTTCACCAAAGAGGAGACACAGATGGCAAATAAGCATATGAAAAGATGTTCAATATCATGAACCATCAGGGACATGCAAATTAAAATGACACTGAGAAATTACTCCACATGTATCAGAATGGCTAAAATAAGAAATAGGGAAACGCTGACGAGGACGCAAATGATCGTTCCTCCATTGCTGCTGAGAATGTAAATAGTGCAGCCATGCTGGAAACCAGTTTGGCAGTTTCTTATAAAAGTGAACATACAATTTCCAGAGACCCAGAAATGTCACTCCTGGGCAATTATCCCAGAGAAATGAAAATGTAGGTTCATGCAAAAACCTGTACCTGAAGGGCCGTGGCAGCTTTGCTTATTATACTCATCCCACCCGGAAAATAACTCGCATGTTCTTTCCCGGGTAAGTGCTCGCTCCCATCCGCACAGGGGCGCCACTCAGCAAGGAGAGGGGATGACGTGTGGTCCGTGCATCAGCTCTGCCAGTGCCTGGAACGGAGCTTCTGAAATTTTACGTGCATGTGAGAGCCATGGGGATGGAATAAACGGCAGATTTGGATTCAGTAGGTCTGGGGTGGCGTCCAGCTGTGCATACCGTTTGCAGGGGCCAGCGGCAGCAGTCTCACCTGCCAGGTGGTCAGAAGTGCGGAATCGTGGGCCCCAGTCCTGACCCACTGGTGAAGAATCTGCACCGTGACAGGGTCCTCAGGAGACTCACCGCATGTCCAACATGGGGGCGCTGCCTAGGGAAACAGCAGGAGGCCCCGCAGGAGGCCATAGCGGCAGGCGAGCCTCTCACACTCAGCTGCCCGGTCGGTCCTGCCAGGAGCCCCGGGTGCCCGGGCAGCCAGTCTGGGTGCTGCATTCTTTCTCCTTTCAGGCGACCTTGAGGATCTCGCCCTCCACCCTCCTTCCCTCCCTCCCTGGCGGTCTGTTTTCTGATTGCTTAAACACTGAAATTCCAGGGGCCTCAGGCAGAGATCGGGTCTGCAGGGCAGGTCTGGAGGACATTTTATTGACCCCAGGTCACTCTGGCGGTGGCCCTGTGACGCCAGCGTCTGTTTCAGCTGCTGGCTCCCCTCCCCTTCATGGAAGTGGGGCCCTGGGCTCTGGGGTGATGTGCAGGGAGAGAGGTCATTTGGCTCATACAATCTGAGAGAGTTTATTGACATGATAATGGCAGCAAGGCACCTGGGTGTAAGCGCTGTGGTGTCCCCAACTTGTCTCCAAGAAACCAACTTTCAAGAAGATTTATTGGCCCCCAATATACAAATATCTCCTCCATTCTCCTGGTTGGGCTCCCTCTTATCACCAAAACAATCTCCATTCCATAGGGATTCACCAAGGCAACCAGGGGAAGGCTTTGAAAGATTCAGCCTATTCAAGGGGCCCCGGGTCTCCCTTCCACAGTCAGGGGCAGTCATTAGGGTGTAACATTTCCGCCCCTGTGACGGGATATGGCCGTCCAGGTGGCTTGATGAGGGAAGCGTAGCCGTCATGGTCCCACAGAATTGGCCAAGGCAAAGAGGAAGCCATGGGCAATCACAGAGCTCTCTCGCCCTGAGGGAGGCACATCCGATCCCTCATTCTGGTACGTAGAGAAGTAGAAGGGGCCAATGTCAAAGGTTTCTACCCTTTTTCATTTCTTCCAAATCGTTTGACTCTTAAGGCTGTCTGGTCAGTATTACACCTCTTAAAACATCTGGTCTTTGTAGCCTTAACTTGTTAATATTACGGAGCGTAAACAGAGGTTAAAGCAGGTCACCTCCCGCCCCGTCACCTCATAACTCTTTCTCTCCACTATGCCAGCTCATGCCCCTGTAATAAAGTGGGGGCCTATTCGGAGGGACAGCATCAGAGCCTTACCCTTGACCGTCAGAAGTGGCAGCATATCCTCTGAAGGCATCCGGAGACCTCAGTGAGTCAGCAAGTCTCCACCAGGCCTTGCTGTCCCGATGCGGCTCCCACCTGCCCTTGACCAGCTTCTAGGAAGGCAGGTGTGATTGACAAGCGTCCTCCACGACCCAGGAGACCCTGCCCGGGAGGCCACAGCCCTGGAGGGTGTGACTGCCGTTCCCCACTCTACTTTCTGTGTGCATAAAACTTGGACCCAGCAGGGCCACTTTCAGGAAATCTTTCTAGCAGAAATGGATGATGCAAGGCACGAAGCCGTGTGTGACCGAGTTTTCGTTGTGGCGTGACTGGCTGTGGCCCAGATGGCCGGCTGGCTGGCCAGCTGACGCTAACACCGCTGTGAGATTAGGAGCCCCGTGGCCGCCATGGAGGCTCACCTGGATCTTCCTCCTAGAAAGAGTATGTCCTTCAGCAGCGAGAGGAACCTCCACCAGCAGCTTCCAGGGCGGTGCCTTCACGAATCACCTTCTAAGCCAAGCTCATGCCCTTCCTGGGCAGCCCTTGGCCAGCGATAGTAACCCCGTGGTGGGTGACCCAATGAGACACCCAAGGAAAACACCGAAATCTTCCTTGCACTGCTGCGTTTCCCATCACACAGGTTAAGGGCTGGGCTGGGACAACGGCTGCGTGCACAGTTGGCCGAGACAGCCCATTCCACAGGGCCTCCCCCATGGCCATGTCCTGGGCCAAAGTCCACCCGGTTCTCACTCAGCTCACACGTCATCATGAGGTCCACAGACACCTGTGCCTTGCACGAACTAGGCCCGGAGGAATTGCTTATTTAATGAGTCTCCTCTCTCTTGGTTACCCCCCCATCCCTCTTCTACCTGTATGTGTCCATCTCCCAGATGTCCCACAGTCCCAAGGGAGAGACATCCCTGTGATGGCCACTTCCCGTGAGCACACGCAGGGTGCGCCAGAAGGCACGGGTAGGTGGAGACGTGGATGTCCCCCAAGCTGGCTAACAGTGGCCATTCTGTAACCACTTACTTACTTGACAAGGGGAAGAACTTACTTTCTAATAGTAAACAAATATAGTTATTCATAGACTGATGTGCTTCCATCTTAACATTTACAACAAGAGGTTCCCGACAGAGTTTGGGGAAGTCCAGGGCTGAAATTGACCAACAGCAGTGCCTGCGAACCTCCACTGGAGGGCACTGTGGTCCCAGCCTTGTTTGGTGTCCCGTCCGGCTGGACTCCTGGGCCGGTGCCTGCCTGGTCCCCCTCTTCCTCACACTCTCAGTGTGCTCCACCAGGAACGAGAAGTTTCCACCCCCATCAAGGATGGAGGCGCTGAGCCCAGTGGCTGGCGTGTCGGCCAGCAGAGCGAGCGTCAGGTGTGCTTGGTCACTGGAGGAGCATCCTGGTGAGAAGCTGCTGCGGTCTCCCCAGGCGTCGGCAGCCATCTGGGTCGCCCACGCATATGCCCCACTGTGACCAGTGGTTGGCGGGCGAGTGGCTGCGTCCACTTTCCTCCCAGAAAAGGCCGGGACGGCTTCACCGAGGCCAGAGATGACCCCGCCCCGATCCTGGCATTTGGGGGGTCCCTGTAGGGGCAGCTGAGCCCTGGCCGCCTCGCTGTTCCTCCCCCACTGGACATGGCACCGCCAGGCTCCAGGGCCTGACACAAAACCTCAGTCATTCCATTTTCCGTGGGCTCATTATCATGGGCATCATTTCATCTTGGCGGCACAGTAATCCATTCCCTGTGTACGCGTGAGTCTGTATTATGCAAGATTCAAAGTCACTTGATGCCATGAGGAAAATAAAAAGGCTCTCTGCATAGGGCAGAAATAATTTGCAAGACCCACTTGGGGTGGGGTATTCTCAAATGAACTCCAGTGGCCCCACAGCTTTCAGAGGGCCCGCCGGCACCCCCTTTGAAGGACTGTGTAACAAAAGGCCCCGGATGGGCGCATTATAATTTGCTCCAACCAGTTCCCAGGGACTCATAGTTTCAAGGATGTAGAGAGAAATACTAAGGTCCCAGCATGCGGGCATTGTGCGTAATATAAACACGCACACAAAAGCTAAGTGAGGGTGTTTGGGATGGCTCTTTGGGGAGGATGTAATTAAATCTACTTTGGCGAGCCCTTTGAAGTCTGTGGCTAACTATTTTATATAAAGGTAACACTCGCCATCAGCTGATCCGTCAGCCGTAGAACTTGCACAAATGGGGAACGTCATGGAGGCAGAATCAGTTCGTTTCCACTTGGAGTAAAATCTGTCTTTCCAGGGCGAGGACACCACCCTGCTGTGGCTGTTTGAGTCAAGCACCCAGCTCGTGGGGGACGCCTAATGTGCTCGGTGATTGGGGTGGGGGTAGCCCGAAGCCCCTAGGGTCAGGGCCGCTGGGCACAGCCTCCTGTGTGTGCCTCGGGAGACCTTGGGTTCTGGTCGGTATCGGCTTCTGCTCAGGTCTCATCCTGCTGGAGTGCCACCTACTGAGTCCCATATGCACTGGAGCCGGGCTGGCGGGTAAAGTGCCACATCTCACTGGGTGGATGGCCCTGGAAGGACCCCTACTCCACAGCCAGCATCCAAGTGTCACAAGTGGGAGCTGTGCGAACTCGCTGTGGCTGGAGGGGCTGCCTGGGGTCTGTGTCCATCAATTTCCCCGTGCCCCACGCCAGAGGCCTTAGAGGGGGGGCCCTGCCTTGCACCCCAGCTTTTCGGCTGGCCCTCTTCTCTGACCTTTTTGTCAAGGGTGAGCCTTGTCCTCCATTTCACACCATTCTGGTCACATTTCTCCAGATCAGACGGGCTGTGCTCTGTATCCAGGGTTCCCACTTTCCTGGGGGCCTGACGGCTGCTGTGCCAGGAGACGGTGGTGACAGTGAAGTAGGTACTGGGGTCCTGGACTCAGAGTCAAGACAACACAGAGGACGAAGGCTGGACCAGCAGGTCCGTGGGGTCAGAGCTGGGTATGGATGTGTGTGGGGTTCCTGGGGTCCCCCTTTGGCTCACAGGGCCGCATCTTTGAGAGAAGCTCATACTTGGACACACAATCATGGGATTTCTAGTGGGTTTCCAGTGAACAAACTGTGTAGCCCCCTTTCTCCTATTTTTTTCTCATTTAGAGTGTCTACTCTATGGGTATTTTAAAGTGATAATGTCCTCTTACTTCTGGGCCTTTGTTTTACCACCTAAAACATGGTCATTTTCCTATGATATTTTAAATAATTAATTCCTTAAAACTCACACTTTTCTTTTTTTTATTTTTTATTTTTATTTTTTTTAGGGCAGTGTCACTGGCCCTCTTATGTGGGACCGAACCGGGGCTGCTGGCTTCCCAAGCCAGCGCTTAACCACCGCGCCACTCGGCCGGCCAAAACTCACACTTTTCATTGTTTGCCATGTTATCCACTTTTAAAAAACTCACCCTAAGGTCATACAGACATAAGGTTTTAGTTCAAACACTGACATTAAAATTGTCAGCAGGGCACAGGTGCTACAGAGCCTGCTGGACTTTGTCTCTGAAACCTGTGGAACATTTAAAGCCATTTTCCTCTCGTGGGCGTCTACTCATAGCATTCCTGTGGCCGAAGCCTCCATTTTTAGATGGTGATTTCGTTTCTTTTGATTTATACTTGCTTGCCATAGCTTTTTAAAAAACATATGTATTATTCTAACTGATGAAGCAGTGCCAGCAAGATGGATGCCAGGCTGGGGCGAAGAGCCCCCGTCTCTCGGAGGACGTGGGGCAGCCGACCTCCCCTGGGGCCCCTAAGTGGTGTCACAGGCCAATGATCAAAGACACCGACTATGCCTGCCCTGAAGATGAGGTACCCTCTGAGCAGACAGGGCGCCAGCTCTAAAGCTATAACCCTGGGACATAAAACAAGGCGAGAGCATGCGAGCTGGGAGGGCCAGCTGCCTACCTTCCCCGCAAGCACAGGGTCGTACAGCTCTCAGGTAAGCCCTCGGCACTCTCGTGCCATCTGCTGCGTGCACTTGGTGGCGTGTGAAGGACTTGGGTGCCTTCTCAAGGATGTATCAGAGCCCAGTGTTTGGGAGGCGTGGCGAACATGGCCACGATCCTTTTGTCACCATTGGCTGTGACGATTGTCGCTGGTTGAGGGTTAAGGGTTCTCAGACCCTCATGTCTGGATGCTCTGTCCTGAAGACAACTGGAGCTCGGGGCTAGAAGGACCTCCCTGGAGTTCTCCCTGGTCTTCTGTGGAGGAGGACACACAGGTGGCCGGCTCCCTGGGGGCCCACAGGACGGATTGCAGGTCACCAGGTGCTCGGCCCCCTCCCTGTGCCTCCCAGTCACACGTGTGGTCTTGTAGGGTCAGAGTTGCTCTGTGACTTTGGGATGGCCACCGACCAACATCTCTGAGCTCTGTTTGTAAAGTGGGGCTATCGGTTCCGGTTTTGGGCGGAAAGGCACTTCCAGCTTGGTGGCCATGCACGGCGCTCTCAGGGGCAGGCACAGCGTCCCTTCCTGTCCCCCTCCCACCCACGTGCAGCTGAGGCCCTGGGGGTCTGCGTCAGCCTTTCCTGCCGCAGCTGGGGTCCCGTCCAAGTCCCTGAGGCGCAGGAAGCGGATGTTTTCATGGAATACTTGCTCGGTGTAGACAGTAAACATACCACTGCCACTGCCCCGGGCCCAGAAGCGCCTGCCTGGGCCTCTCCCCAATCTGCTGCTCTGTCCTGTGGCCCTGGGTGAGGCGGGGGCCCAGGGATACATATGGGGGCCTTGGGCATCTCCCGTCAGCCCTACTGAGGACATGGGAGCTGTGTGTGTGTGTGTGTGTGTGTGCGCGCGCACATGTGCTCGTGTGTGTATACATGTGCATGTGTGTTTATCATGTATGTGTGTTAATATGTATGGGATGTGTGTATACATGTGTGTACGTGTTGGTAGGTTTCTGAATGTTAGAGACCTTGACTTAATCTTAGGTATCTGAATGTTAGGTCTCAGAGACCTTGGCTTACAGACAGAGCCACGTCTGAAAGAAAACAACAAAATCTCTGTTGGCCCGCACTTGTAGACAGAGCCAAACTTGTGATAACAGAAAACACCAAAAAACAGCTACTGGCTGACAGGCAGTCAGCATTTTCTGTTCAAACAATGCTCCCCTGTCAGCACCGCCCCCACAAAACCCTCCTCACCCCCTCCCTCAGGGCTGCACGTCTCTTTTAGACGTGCAGCCCGGGCTGGAGCCATCTTTGCTTAGCCTGGTAGACTTTCTCTTAATAAAATAGACTTTCTCTTAATAGACTTTATTTTGTTTATTTTCCCCCTCCCCCACTCCACTCCCCCCCAGCCATTGTTCTCAGTCTAGTTGTGGAGGATGTTACTCTCTGGCCCATGCTGGTATTATGATCACTGCATTCTACCTGGCTGAGGCAGGTGGTCGCCGGCCATGGGCTCACGGTGGCCCACGGCAGCTCATGGCCACTCAGCTCCAGGTCGAGCCACTGTTCACAATCTTAGCTGTAGAGGGTGCAGCTTACTGGCCCATGTGGGAGTCGAACGGTCAGCCCTGTTGTTCAGAGCTTGCACTCTTACCAGCTGAGCTATCTGGCAATGCCCTCTTAATAAGCTTTCTTAACTTGCCTGATCATGCACATTCCTTTACCGGCTGACCTATCATGTGTATGTGTGCTTACATGTCTCTATGTGTATTTATGTGAGTATGTATGTGTGCTCAGTGGTTTGTGTTTGTGGGCCATGTGTGTTTCTGGGTGTAGTATGTGTATGTATGGGGTGTGTGTGCGTATGTGGCTGGATTGGCCCAAGGTCACTCAGCTGGTGTGTGAATTTGGACCCAGCCTGGCCTCCAGTGCTTTCCAAGAAGCCTTGACCATCTTCACAGATCGCTGGCTGGTCTTCCTTCCCAGACAGACTTGGGTGAGGCCTGAGGACGGGGTGCAGCGAGTCAAGCCAGGGGCTCTAGACATGGAGCCAGGGTACCCCAGAAGCAACAGATGGTCTTTATCAGATCCCCAGATTGGCCCCAGCAAGGGAAATAGAGCCGAGTGAAAGGGCTGGAGATGGAGGATGGTGAGGGACCCTGCAGAGTCCCCAGCTTCTGCAGGGCCTCACCTCGGCTTCTCAGGGGACCCTTCTGACCTGGCCCTAAGGAGGCAGGAGCTTCCCACCCCCCTCCCCACCCCTTCCTCATCACAGCGTCGCACGGTCATCTCATGAAGGTGGAGGCCTCCCTTCAGTCCCTGCTCCACTGCACGGGGTCATGCTGGGTGACAGAAGTCATGGGGCAACCAGTGAGAACTCGGGGCCAGGCTCTGGTCATAGCTGGGGTTCCTTGCACTGCAGCCGGTGAGGCAGAGACGAATTGCACGAGCATGGAGAATGCGACGTGTGCAGAGCCAGCGAGGGCGCGCGAGCGCTGGGGCGAGGCTGGCTTGGGTCCGTCAGGCCTTTGTTCTAAGCAACTAGAACTGACTGCAGAGAATTTCGAAGAGGCTTAATCCCCAGGCCAGGAGAAAGGGCGCGACCCCGAGTTTGCTGGGGTGGGGGTGGTGGACTGGTGGGGAGCAGTCTTTTTACCCCATGCTGCAGCTGTGCATTCTAATGAATGGTCCTAATGGTGGAAATTTCCAGAGCTTGGAGACACAAATTTGGGGCCAAGGTCACTTTGGTTTTCCAAAGCTCCCTATTTCAGGAGCTGCCAGCTTCATTTCAAGCCCGCAGTCTTTTATCATTTCCTTTGCTTCCGTTAGCATCACCGCATGCCTCTCTTCAATTAAAATCTGCACTTTCAAGGACATCAGAAGCCACTTCCTTCAGTGGTTTTGGGTCCCAGAGTGTCATTCCTGTGACATAGCCCTGTGACACCTACCACAATGACGGCCTTTGCGTGAAATGTGGGCGAATGTTCAGGAAGAGCCTCAAAAGCAGCGTCTGTACCAGGACTGTGTTCTAGCCTTGCTAGTTCTGAGAGGAGCCGTATCAGTTCCCAGGGCTCAGGAGCATCCTTCAGGGGCCTTGTGTTGTCACAGAGGGGTCCTGGTGATATGGGCCAAGCGAGTAGCCCCCTCCACCCCACTGAAAAACTTTTTTTTTTTAGCTGAGCCATCCTGCCACCTGTTGGCAGCTCAACGGCAACTCAGCTCGGGCTGGCCTCGAGCAGCTGTTGCTCAGAGCTCAGCTCGCACTCTTGAGCGAGCTCTTAACCAACTGAGCCACTCGGCTGGCCCCCCCACCCCCACTGAAAAGCTTTAAGTTTCCTTTTCCTCAGGGTTTTTAAATTTTTTAAAAATCTCCTACCCTCTGCTTTAGATAATTGACCTGAGATTGTGACTTATACTTGTTGATTGTAATCATTGAAGCCTGATATTCTTTCCAAACCCGTTCCGGGCCCAGCTCCTGGACAATTGATGGCACCTGAGTGACTGGGTAAGTGGCCACAGGCTCCGTGGAGAGGACGTATTTTCATCAATAGTTTTGAGCTCTGCTCTTTAAGCCAACACTTAAATTTATTAAAATCTATTTTTCCTCATTCAGGGGTCTTGGGGATACAGATGATACCCCAACAAGATTACCAGTCTGGCTAAAGAAGCCAATATGGTCTTCCAGGTGGAGCTCGAGACCCCTTCCTCTCATCTGAGAGCAGCTAGGGCGAGAGTTCCATGAACCCCAATAGGCAGGGACAGCTCTATGCCCCTGCCCAGCAGGAAGTAGGTACAGAAAACCCTAAATTTCCTTTCTTGGGGATCACATCTCTCAAGGGGAAAACAAGGCAGGCAGTTAGAGGCAGGCATTGGGTCTCTGCATTCTTGCATATCCAACACAACTCATAGAAAACATCTGCCCAGGAGACCTCCCCTCTCTGCCCAAAACTTCCTCTTCTCACTGTAATTATCTACCCCTATGAGGAAAGAAATGGGTACAAAATACCCAACCTGATGAGACCAGTCGCTCACACCTGCGCAGTAAAGGCCACAATGACCTTCATTTCACCTGGGCCTCATTATACCATCATTATAATGTCATACATATGCCTGGAAGTTCATTAATATCATTATAACAGACTGAATTCTGTAAAGGAACATGTGTCAATCAAGTGGTCCCACGCCCAGAGAGAAACAGCCCATTCTACAGAAAAAAGGGATAAAATTCCAAGTCCTGGCAGTCAGTGCCTTTTGAGCTTCTTTTGCTTGGGCAGCACCAAACTCTGAGTGTACTTTTTCTCCTAATAAACTGCTCTTTCACTATTTTACCTCGGTATCATGTTCAATTCTTTGCGCCAGCTGCCAAGAGCCCAGACACCTGGCTGAGGAGGGCCTGCTCCGGGTACCACTGGGACCTGATGGTGCCTCAGGGCAGCCCTGGGGCAGAGCCACGCAGAGCTTTACTGCCCCTTTCATCAGATTACATTCCACAGAATGCTCCCTTAATGAGGGTTAATGACTTTAATTACTACCCCCTTCACTTAGGAAGGAGCTCCAGGGGACGGAACTGCCCCATAATGGCCTGAGAATAGCCCGGGCTCCAGGACAGCTCCAGGGAGAGTGTCCCCTTCTTTCCACCAGTCCCTCTGCCCTTCCACCCCGCGTCCTTTCCTTATTCACCGCCCCCCATCAGGGTCGCCATTTCTCCTGTCCCCCTGTCAGGGAGAAATGAGAGTTGTAGCCCATTGTTGAGTCACCTTTCCAGGGGATCCTGCCCTGTGGGTGATGACAGCTGTGATCAATACCTCTTTCAAGGGGAATCTGGCCAGAGGTATTCAGAACTTCACAGGTAATTTGACCAGATAACTTATAGGAATTTATCCTACAGATTTTTCCCTGTACATGCCCACAAAAAAGGATGTATAAAGAAAGGTATTCATTGTGTCCTTGATGGAATAGCAAAGGGTGGACATAATCTCAATGTCTGTCAGGCAGTGGACTGGTTAAAGAAATTATGCTCTATCCATTCAGTGGGATATTATGTAGCTAATATAGAATGAGGCCCATTTACGTGAGCTGATCTGAAACAACACCCAGGATATATTAAGTGAAAAGAGCAAGGGGGGGTAGAAACACACACACACACATACACACACACACACACACACACGGTGCCAAAAACATGTATACACATTTTAAGAAAGGAAAAAACTATTAAAATTGTAATACTCAAAATATACTGATAACCAAAGATGAATACAAGTTATGTTTCACTTCAGCAATTACAAGAATTACAAGAGGTGCGCGAAGTGGTTCCCATCAGCTTCCAGACACTTCTGATTATGGCGAACTACTGCTTGAGCAACGCTGACCAGTGTCCACCTGTATACATTTTTTTTGGCATCCCTGGTATATATACAAGTATATATGTTACCATTTGTATAAAAAAGTGGAATATGCGTCTGTGTGATTGTATGCCCATGTATCTACATACCCCTGCCACACACACACAGCAGGAGGCTGTGGTGTAAATACCACGCGTGTTGGGCCCTCATGGAGTGTGCAGTGATGTTCAGGAGTCCACTCAGCACAGAGCAGGGGACAAAGCCCATGGGGTGGGAGGCAACGTCCTGGTTCTTGGTAACCAGAGATGGGTAACCAGCCCCGTGGAACTGGACTGAAAACCTACCTCCAGAAAGGGCTGGAGGTCACAGCTGGGAGAACACAGAGCGACCAGTGGAGGTCACCTCTCGGTGTGAATGCCCTGTGAGAGGGGAGCACGCTGGGACGGCAGCTGGGACTGCACCCAATATTAAGTCTCAAGTTACTGTAAAGCTGCACTTTCAATATGAGTCATACTAGCCGCATGTGGCTATTTAAATTTCACTTCAGATAAAGAGGACTCCAGTTCTTCATTTGCACCAGACAGTTTTCAAGGGCTTAGTAGCCACGCCTACTGGCTATTTCCATGCAGGGCGCAGGTCTAGCCCATTTCTATCACTGCACCAAGTTCTATCAGGCGGGGCTGCCTGAAAGCTCCTGTATTGGTTACATTTCTGTTGTTATTTATTAATTGTTTATTAAGCTTTATCAACAGATTTGTATGAGTCCTGGAAAAGTACACCTCATTAAACTGGGACCAAGTTCAATGGTATTGTCCACTTTAAACATTTTCATAATGTCCATTTGTTTACCATCATAATATTCATTTCTTTACAATCCAGATCCCATAACTTTTCAAACACCATCAAATTCTAGAGTCTTGACCTTCTCTTCTTGGGTCATAACCAAGGGTCTGTGATGATATGTGACTGAAAGGATCTCGGCGCAAGTGTCCAGGAGAGATTAAACTGCTCTCTGAGGTTAGGATGGGGGGTCTCGTCATCTTTCGGGCCACTTGGAGTCTTGGCCAGACACAGTCTGAAGTGTGTAGGGGAGGTCAGGCCCACTTTCTGGAAATTGGGGGTCCTTTGATATGAGAAGTCAAGTCTAAGGCAGGGTGCTCGGAAAGTGGGGTTTGTTCAGAGGACAGGCTCAGGGGGATGGCGTCCTGGGGTGCTCAGAAACTGCTCAGAGCATGTGGGCCTCCGGCCTAATTTGTGCTGGTCTCCTGCAGAGATGCAGGCCTCAGCCAGGTATGTGCTGGTGGCCAGGAGACACCTGGGGACCACTGGTGGTTCTGGGCATTGAAGAGCTGACCTCCTAGGCATCCTGGGAAAATCCTGAGATCTATCGTAGTCTACAGAATATGCCTTTCTGTGGTATAACAAAAAAATTACTGTCAGAGAGGGTGGTCTAAATTTGAAATTAAATTCATCCCATGTCCATTTAAGTCTCCTTCCTCCAAATGTGTCCTCCCCACAATGTAGAAGTAGGTCCCTTACTATCTCCACCAAATAACTTTCCATAGTCACACAAAACTTTAACTTCTCCTTTGACTCTTATATTATTTCTTTTCTTATTTAGCATTTCTTTTTCTTTCTTTTTCTTTAAAAGATTTTTATTGGGGTATCAGGGAAGGGGAACAGACAAGTTGCTGTCCTTTGGTTCTTCAGTCTAGTTGCGGAGGACGTTGCTTCACTGGCCCATGTTGGTATCGTCATTGCGCTCTTCCCGGGTGAGGCAGATTGGCTGCTGGCCGCTAGATGGCTGCTCACGGCGGCTCTTGGCAGCTCACGCTGGCTGCCGGCCACTCACTGTAGCCTATGGCAGCCCACTGCAGCAGGGGCTGCAGCTATGCCATCCCTGGGGACTCACAGCAGCCCAGTTCCAGGTGGAGCTGTTGTTCACCATCTTAGCTGTAGAGGGAACTATCACTGGCCCTCATATGTGGGATCCGAACTGGAGCCGCTGGCGTTCCAAGCCAGCTCTTAACCAACGTGCCACTCGGCTGGGCCTTATTTAGCATTTCTTACTTCTTCATTTAGGCATTCTCTTCTCCATATTTACTGTTTTTCTGTCGTAGCTTTCATCCAGCCACTGGCCTGCCAATGTCCCCATTCTTTGCATAAGCAGAGGACTGGGAATTAAGAGGCTATTACTTAAATCCCCACGTTCCAAATATCTTTTTGACCCTGGGTCTTAGTTTCCCCATCTTCAAAGCCAGAAGATTGACATAGTTCATTTTCAAGGTCTCTTTTAGCTCCAGGAACCAAATTACTGAGTCAGTTCAAGGAAAACAGAATTTTATTCCATTATATAAAATACATTAATAGAGTGAAGAATTAATTTATTAAAATATGTGCAAGATAATATACAGTATATACGGGTTAGTAAAAAGCTAGTGTGCTGGTGATAGACTCAAGTCATTTACCAGTTGTCTAACGAGTCTTTTTTAACTATCAAGTTTTAAATTCGGCAACTAGGACAGATGAGATGACGTATCAAACTTGAAAAGATTGTGGAGTGTGTGAATTTCGAGTATGTACAAAGTGTACATAGATTAAGAAACAATTACAAGCTCTAGAAACAATTGGTATGGACAGCTAACTTGGTGTACAGCCTGCAAAGGTCTAGCCAAGCGAATTCAGGCCTGAGGAGCTGGCGGCATCAGCTTGGGTCTTCTTCAGACAGGCAATGTCCACCAATGTTCCCTGGAAACACGGACCATCTCCGTTCCCGAGAGAGACTCCAGGGCGGCTCCTCAGAAAGCCATTACTTTTTCTTTTTCTCCCTTTCCCCTTTCTTTTCCTTCTTTTTCCCCTTATCCCTTTTCTTTCCTGTGTTCCCTCCTGTTAATGCCAAGTTGCGCTTTTTACCCATAGGTGTTTTGGCATACCAGTCCTGAAATGAAACAGATGATTAGGAAATTATCAAAATGGCATGAACCCACTAGAATATTCTTAAAAACAAAGAAGAGCTTGCTAAGAAGGAAAGGCCATGCAGCCATTAAACTTTGGGTATTTAATGTATGTTTAAATACAAATTCTTTCTCACCTGTGTTTCTACAGGGGAGAAAATTTGAAACTTCTACTCAAGAAGTGAACAGAAATCACAGGCCAAGTCTAACCAGCAACCCTTCCCAGCTAAGTGGCCTATCTTCCTGGGGGGTCTTACTCAATCCTGAGGGTGTGGGCTTTCTCAGTAATGTGAATGGTCCCCATGTTGCTCACAGCGCCACTGGAAACTAGACTGGTGGCCCTGCGTGCACCATGGGAGGCCATACAAACATCCTGAGGGACACTGTTGAAAACATGGCAGAAATATTGAAGTCAAAATACCAACAAAGCATTTAATGATTGCAGCTGGCTCTGCGATGGCATTTTTCTCAGTCGTCACATTTTACTTGAAACCTGAGAAACAGTTTGATTTATAAACTTTCTATAGCAATATTTCATTGAATGACTACACTACCTGTTGATAATGACTATAGGTCTCCTACTAATGACATACAGGTCATTTCCAGTTCTGTCTTATTATGAACAATGTAGAAATTCACAATTTTTACACATCTCTTTGTATACGTATGAGAAAGCTTCTCTAGGGCACATACATAGAATTCCTGGAGTTGTAGGTCATGAGGATATTCAATTTTACTTAATATTTCCAAATTGCTCTCTGAAGTGGTGGTGAGTGGGGAACTATCTTTGTATGTCTTAACATGTCTTTTTTTTTTCCTTCTGTCTCTTAGATGCTAGTTTAGCTGGATATAAATTTTAGGTAGACAGTTATTTTTCCTCAGCACTTGGCAGATAGGACCTCACTGTCTTTTGGCATCTATTGTGGTCAAAGAGATGTCTGATTTCCTAATTGCTGTTTCTTTGTAGGTAATCTGGTATCTTTTAAAACTGGCTTGTGCTCTTGTTCTCAGGTTCACAGACATGTATGTACATGTGGATTTATTTTTATTTGTTTGCTGGTCCCTTGGAGTTTGTTTTCATTCTAAGAACTCATGTCTTCATTCAGAAACATTCTCAGAAGTACTTCTTCAAATTGTTGTTCCTTTGGTAATTTTTCTTTTTCTTTCTTTTTTTTTTTTTTTTAGCTGAGCCACCCTGCCACCTGTTGGCAGCTCAACGGCAACTCAGCTCAGGCTGGCCTCGAACAACTGTTGCTCAGAGCTCAGCTTGCACTCTTGAGCGAGCTCTTACCCAACTGAGCCACTCGGCCGGCCCTTCTTTGGTAATTTTTCTATTCTTCTAGAACTTCTTAGTTGGGTGTCAATGTCTTTAAAGGTTCTTAACTGCAGTTTGTATATTTTATCTTTTTGTTTTCCTGTGCTGCCTTCTCAGGAGCTCCCCAGGACCACCCTCTGGCCCACTAATTTGTCCTTTGACTATGTCTTATCTATAGTTCATGCCCTTTTTATTTTATTTTTTTGCCATTTAATGTTAATCACTATATTTTTAATTTCTAAACTTTCTTTTTGTGATTTTTTTTTCATAATTATCTCCTTACTTTTTCTGCCTGTTTTTGTTTTAAAACTTTGTGTCGTTATGCCTTTTATTTTTTGAACATCTTCATTATATTAATTTATAATTGTGAGCTATGCCTTCATTTATTTTTTTGAACATTTTCATCATATTAATTTCAACTTTTTTTTTTTTTGAGGGCAGTGTCACTGGCCCTCATATGTGGGATCTGAACCAGGGCCGCTGGCATCCCAAGCCAGAGCTTAACCAATGTGCCACTCGGCCGGCCCTAATTTCAACATTTTTGTCGGACTGTATTTAGCACTAGATGTCATAAAATGTTTGGAATTTTGATTTTCAGATTCATTTTGAGTAGAGGCTTTGTTTCAGTCTCTATCTCTCTCATTATTCCTCCCTCCTTAGCAGTATTGCAGTTGCTTCTACATGGGTGTCTAAACCCTAATCCAGAACGTACCATGGTTATTAGGAGTGAATGCTCCTTGGTGATATTGGGATAGCAGAGACCCGGTCACGGAATCAGCATGTATAGCAATTGTGTCTTCCATGCCTCAGTCTCCTTTTGTTTTTTTCTCCCTTATTTTTCTCTTAGCTGCATGCCAGAGGTTTATCTTTGTTTCTGGCACTTGGGGTTTTCTCATACTTCTTTTAGCTCTGGCTGTGCTTTCAATGTAAGGGGAGGTGGCCAAGTACTTTAGGTGATGAACTTTTGATTTCTTGAGACACAGTACAGAACATGGTTAATAAAACTGGCCTTTGGCTCTGGAGTAAGGATGGAATTTCAGCTCTGCTCTTTCATAGCTCTGTGACCTGTAACAAGTTACTTTGCCTCTTGTTTTTTCTTTCTTTTATTTTCTTTTGCTGCTACAGCACAGCACCACTTAGTGGTATTATCTTACATTTCTGTAGGTTGCAAGTCCAAAGCGGTCTCACTGGGCTAAAATCAAGGGGCCTGAAGGCTGCACTCCTTTCTGATGTCTCCAGGGGAGAGTCTGTCCCTCGCCTTTTGCAGTTTCCAGACATCACCTGCTTTCCTGGCTCGAGGTCTCTCTTCTATCCTCAGGCTAGCAGTGCTGGGCAACCCAAGTCCTCATGCTGCTCTCTCTCTGACTCTCTTCTGATTGCCTCTCCCCTTCTTATGATTACAAGGACTAACGCAGGACCCCTTTCTATTCTGAGGCCAACTAATCACAACCTTAATTCCATGTGTAATCTGAATCCCTCTTTCCCATGTAACCTAACATATTCACAGGTTCCAAGGACTAGCATGTAGACATCTTAGTTGGGGGTGGGGGGGGGACATTATTCTGCCCACCACACTGCTCTATAACTCAGTTTCCTCATTTGTGAAATAGGGAGACTGTGAGGTCCAAATAAGTTATAGGATGCCTGAAACATAAGTAGTCAATAAGTATTAGCTTACATTATTATAATTGTTACCAATGTTATCATTAAATGTTTTCTCCATCACATCCACGGAGCAGGGTACAATGTGTTTGGAGACTCTGTAAAACTTTAATCTGACAGGTTGTCAGAGCACAGTTAGGTAACATTTCTCAGGGGAAAAGCGATTGGCCTGATTACAAGCAACTATAGCCACAGTACCACATCATCCAGGAGTGTGACAGGGCCACTCCATCTATAGCTACTCAATAAATTTGCCACTAAACAAGTTCGTTGAACATCTAGATGGGGCCTGACATTGTGCCCAGCCCTGGAGCTCTGATGGGAAGCAGACATGGATAGGGCTAATGGGGATGGTGGGAAAATGATTTAGTTTCCTTAAAAAGTGAGTAAAGTGATCAAATATGCCAAGAATGAATGTGAGAAGCCTATGCATTCTCATCGGAGGTTGTAAGAGGGTAGCATTTCCTTCTCTTGAATCGTATGATTCGTTATAGTTACTGGACATCAAGCAGCTATCACAGATCGAAAAGTGTCTATAGACCATTTCTGAAAGTTAAAAACTGGGCTAAGAGAAAGCTTGGGTTTTAATACCCTAAACCTAGCTCCTCAAAATAAGGAGGAATATTATTATATTAGAAAGGATAAAAAAATGGGAATTTCAGGAAAGAATATGATGTATCACTTGCAAAGGATAAATATTTGCCATCAATACTAGCAAGGTTTAAACAGTTAACAAGAATATTAATTCAAATGCTTGGCAAAAACAGGTTGGAGTTGGAAATATTTTTGCTTCTGTTTGTTGGAGCAGGTGTCAGCAAACTATGGCAGATGAGCCAATTCTAGTCTGCTGTCTGTTTCTGCAAATAAAGTTTTATTGGAACCCAGACACGCCTATCATTTACATACAGTGGAGGAGTGCTTTTGCACCCTGAGGCTGAGTTGGACAGTTGTGACAGAGACCGCACAGCTCTCCAAGCCTAAAACACAGTTGCTTTTTGGTCCTTTAGGGAAAAAGTGTGCCAACCTCAGTCCTGGGTCATTACTGCAGGACTCAGCATTCTGACTATTTTCCACCTTCCCCTGAGGCATTCGCAGCAAAGCCGAAGGCAAACAAAGTTTTTCTGAGTTGGCAGAAAAGTGACACATTACAGAGGGAAATTTTCCCAGTCTCAGGCAGGCTTCCAGAGCCGCGGCTGGTGATTGCACGGCCAATGTTGAGGTGGGCGTAATTGCACAGACGTAATTTTCCTCCCTTGTCTTCCCAGCTGGCCAGGGAAACTACAGCTAGGCCCAGGAAAAGAACACAAGCGCATTCATTTTGACTGAAAGGATTCTGAGGAGGCTGGCTGGCCTGAGCATGGGGGTCAGGGCACTAAGGCTGATTGTACTGGATGGGAACCTAAGTCTCAGCAACTTCTTTTCCTCCTAGGAAAGATGGGTTTGGGAGAGCTGATTCTCAAAGTTTCCTCTAGGTCTAAAAAATCCTGAGAACATCTCAGAATGTATTCAACTAAGGAAACAAAGTTTGTGTATTTTACTGTGATTTCCTGCTGCCAGAGCCCTGGAAATGAAGTGGGCCACGGTGAACACGGGCCCAAACAGCACTGGCTGTACTTCGGGAATGCAAAAACTTCTCTACACAAAACTTGTTCCATTAGGTGAACTATGAAATAAACACCAGTGAGAAGCAAGAGAAGGGTGTGTGTGTGTGTGTGTGTGTTTGCAGATCCAGTGGTTCTGAAGCTGTTACTCAATTCTACAATCCAGCTGTTAATTTACAAGGTCACGGACCATGATTTTTCTAAAATTCGGAAGACACAGGCTTTACTGCTAAGGCTGGAAAGATTTTGTGATCCAACCATTTAGAGCTTCCAAATTTCACTGCCTATGGCAGAGTTCAAATCCGTGAGCCTCAGGGGACCAGAGGGAGGAAGTGGTGGCCACTTGCTTGCCGCTGAGATTCAGCCACAGGGGCGCCCTGCTTACCTTGAAGCTATCTTCTTCCTCCAGGTACACCGGGCTCATGCTGCTTAGAGCAGCAACAAACTCCAGGGCGACCAGTGGCTTTTGAATCTGCTGCCGGACCCTCCGGTCTGTGAGCACTCCTTTAATCACTTCCACGATGTGTCCCTGGGTGAAGCCATCGGTGACCTTTGCCAGGCAGCTCACGTTCAAGGCGTCTGTAATGACTCCCCCATTGTGCTGAATGAGCTGTCTCCACAGAACTGGTGTGTGGACATGGTGGGAGAGACACAGAGAACCAGGGTCACCACAGAGAAGGCGCACTTTACCAGGGTAGCTCTCAGTGCGAAGACGGATCTCAAGACAGGAGTACACGGGAGGTTACTCCAGCTGGTCTGAAACTTGAATGAGCAGAAAGCCACATACTGAAATGCTTTCCGCTGAGTGATTTTCAACCATGGGACATACATAGTGATGCTGCTGAGGTTTAGAGACCCACAAGTCCTCTTGGGAATTGACAAGTGAAAAAAAATATACCAGTGTCAGTAGAGTTTTAGCGTGGTTCCTTGAAGGCTGTTTAAAATCTTTCAAAAATAGAAAGATTTTTCTATTAGGAAACATAGGATGTGTGTATGTATGTATTTATCGTGTGCATTCTCGCACATGATAGGCACTTTATTTTCTGTCGCTGTATTACTGTGTTTCTGTGATAATTATTACTCGTCATTCCATTTTGTACTGAAGTTTCCTGATGCTCATTAAGACAGCAATTATAGAAGATGACATAAAATCAAGTACAGAATATTTCAAAGCTATTTGTATAAAGCTAGATTGAAGTAGGTGGAGGATTCTTATCTAAATACAGAGGCTGTAGGGGTAGAAATCAGAAGACATAACACTGCAAAAATAGACAACCAACCACCACCAGAACCAGACATCTTCCCTTGGGATCTAGTGTGTCTCCTGCCCAAATTTATAACATCTAAAAAAAAGTGCCAACAGGTTTGAGTAGTGACTCTGGAAGCTGAGAAGGGAACACGTTTTATGGGAGAGTCTCAAGGGATTGCTCCTAGAGCTGAGGACCCGGTGAATACCCCAGGCTGGGAACCCAGCACAGTTTCGGCCATGGGTGCCCATGGGCCAAATTCCTACCTGCAGCGTGGAGTGGACCAGTCCAAGGGCAAGCATGAGGGCCAAGGGCACCCCAACAACAAACACGCAGCTTTCTCCCCTGGCCCCCTGTTAAGTTATGGTAGTCATAGCCAAGCAAGCTTCAACATAGGAAATCTCTACAAGATTAATCAATAGTGGAGTAAAATAAACGACAATTACTCTGCTATAGCGTGTACGTATGAACACACTATTGACCATGTAAGTGTATACTTGGTGTTCATGTAGAGTTTGGATTACGAGTCCTCAAGATACCTAGGTCATTGATTACTTCCTGAAGCTTGCCGTTTTGTAATGGAGGCGCAGTCAGGAGCTCTGGGGTGGGGGGCAGTCACAGCTAAGGTGGTAAGGTGGGACTTGCCCACTTGCCCAGAGCCATGTCAACCTCCAGAGAAGGGACAGACAATCAGGCTTGACTTCCGTCTCACATGTGATGGACTGGACTTATTAGCTCGTAAAAGAACAGCCTCTGCTGCTTTTACAAAGCCTCATTCTTGACACTTAAAAAAAGTGAGGCTACAAGGGGAGTCAGGTGCGAGTGAGTCGCAGCCTGGTGGGCTCATTGAGGGAGCCCCACAGCCAGCACTGAGGCCACCAGCAGGCTGCCGAATCTTTAACCCAGTCATGTGTGTGGAGAACACAAAGTGAGGGCCAGCAGTGGGCGTGGTGGCGAGGCCGCGGGCCAGGGCACCGAGCGGGCTGACGGCAGGGGCGTGCTCTTGAGACCAAGTGCTGTATTTTACTTTCCTCTCTTGGATGCAAAAGGCACCCCAGTTCTTCACACTAATCTGCACCCTCTTCCCTTTCTTGAGACAGAAAGAAATCTGGTCTTGGGGTCCCTTTCTCTATTCTTGGCATTCTAGATGAATTCCATCCTGGCTAGTGCTCGAGATGATGTAGTGTCATAAAGTTCATTTTTATTTGGCATTTTGCAAAAGCATAAGAGGTGACTAATATGATTTGGATGAGCTTCTCGCCTCTGGAGCCTAGAATTCCAGAAAAATCAGAAGACGTGGACTGGATTGGTCTCAGCAGACACTGGGTCCGGGGTGGGGGCCTGTGATGGATTGGGTTATTAGTGAAAAGACCCCCGGGAAGAGAGGCGAGAGGAAGAAGCATCAGGAAAGTGGAGAGAAGGAAGCCCAAGGGATTTCTGGGGACTAGATGAGGCATTCATCAACCCTGGGGGTGGGTGTTCTTTGCAGAGCCATTTTGAAGCAAACAGCTTGATTTGGGGAGAGAAGGCAGACATTGAATTCTATTTGGTAATCCCTAAGGGCTGCATTTCCTCGGGCTGGCCCGCCCTTCTCTTCTGAGCCTGGTCCCTTCCCTATGCCGCCTCCAGGAATGTGAGACGAGGGACCATGGTTACTCCCACCACATTTGGTGCTCTGCTGCGGGTAGACGGATGGCCAGGCAAAGGCCCCAGTTATGCATTTGTAGCCCATGCTTCCTGGCCTGGAAGAGACCACTTTTGATCACTGCAAAGGCAGGAACAGTCTTTCTTTAAGATGGATGTCCCGGCCACTGTGGCTATGAAAATTTCAAGGTCACTGGAAGAAATGTTGGGCAGCATTTACGATATTGGTGAAAATGGCAGCCTGAATGAATCACCCACCAAGAAAGAAATATGTGAGAAGCATGCGGCTCAGTGGACAGAGCCCTGGGCCCAAGACAACTGCTGTGTGCTGGTTTATCATTAGCCCACAGGCGAGGGTACACTCTCTGCTTCCTCTCCCGCGATGCGGCCAAGCGGAGACTCAGGTAGGAATCTGAAATATGGTCTATGCTGACTGGCATTTTATCAAAAGAACACAACTGTCTCTGTCATATATCAATAGCTTTGTTTTTAAAGGGCCCGTGGTTTTGTCAAACAGTAGAAACTATTCAATCCAAAGTCAAGGATAACACTCTAGACCCTTACAATTAGTTATTCCCTACCTTATTCCATTAAGACAGCTTAAAGATATAAAAATATGCTATAAAGAAGAAGAAGGAGAAAAAGAGGGCTGAGAAAGGAAGCCGGCCCAAGAGGACTGAGAGTTGGAAAGCTCCCACAGAGCCAGCAGCATGGGGCCCCCGCACTGACCCACAGAGCGCTGAGACTGCCGGTGCACACCCGCCTCTGTGCTGACTCCCTCCTTGGCTGGACTACATGTCCCTGCCCCCTTGACCTTGGGTGGGGTCATGAGAGTCATTCCGGCCAGTGTAGTGTGGGTGGAAGAACTCTTGGCCCCTCTGGGTCTGATCCCTAACATCTCCCGTGAAACCCTCCATACTGCCTTCCTCTCTTTTCCTTTGATGCTGGCCGGATGCAGAAGGTCCAGTGGGGACCCTGGAGGTCCTGGGAGATGGAGAAGCCTCTAGATGGATGGGGAAATAACGGGGACCCAAGTCCTCCCGGACTTTTTGTATAACATGGGATTATGAAGCCAGGACCATAATTTATCAAGACAGAAATGAGCATGCACTGCAGAAGGGGTGGCTAATAAGCTAGGAGTTTATAATATGTGGGAGGAGAGGGTTGTCCTTTTAGCAAATAACATTGACCGGGAGTTTAAGACCAACCAGAAAGGACCATATGGCCCTCTTTTCAGAGGTGCTATAGTGACCGGAGAAGGACTGATGGAAATGAAGTCTGACCTAGTCATTTTTACTATTATCATTCATGCTAAACACGGCGACCACGCCACCACTGGTATCACTGTCACCTCCACTGGAACGTGCTGCCATCCCTACTATGTCCAACACCACCACCACCGCCACGGGATGTAAAGATGGCCCCTCCATGAGCCACACCTGTGGTATTCACACCCTTGGGCAGTCCACTGCCCTTGAATCTGGGCTGCCCTGTGACTGGCTCTTGACCAGTGAAATGTGGCCAAAGTGACTCCGTGTGGCTTCTGAGGCTGGGTCACAAGAATTCTCCCAGCCTCTTCCTGAGCCCCTGAAGTGTTTGCTCTCAGGATGGTCCCCCTTGGGACTAGCCACTGAGCTGTGCAAAGCCACGTGCAGAGGGCAGGGACAGGCTGTCTGGTTGACAGCCCACCTGAGCTCGCAGCCAACGGCCAGCATCGGTCCCAGGAGTGGACCACCCTGGATGTCCAGTATTCCGATGACTAAAGCCCCAACTGACATGTGACTGCGACATCCTGAGACCCCTCAGGGAGACGTCCCCAGCTGAGCCCAGCGAACCCTCAGAGCCATGGCAGGGAAGAGTTTGTTGTTTGCAACCACTGGGGAGGTTTGTCACTCAGCAAGAGCTAACAGAAACATCTGTCAGGCCACTGCCGCCTCCCCACGCACCACCTCCTCCGTATGCACCACAGCCCAGGCTCTCCTGCGAGCTGATACGGTGCTCGGTGTTCTGCTAGCCACCTCCCATGAAGGTGACAACAGCCCTGTGGATGACCCATTCTCCTGCTTTGCAGAGAGAAACGGTGGCTCGGAGGCTGGCTGTGTGTCCAGGTCAGCCCGCTCTTCCCCGGCAGAGCTGGGATTCCGAACCGGGTCCCGTCCGAGCCCCAGGCTCAGGGCTCTCTACAGCTTCACTGTACTGCTCTGGGGGCCTCTTTCTTTATTGTCCCCTTTGAAAAATATGCTTTAAAGGAAGTGACTTTGAATCTGTCTATGCAAGAAGAAGAAATGGGAAAAGTAAGCTCCCGTCATAATTAAGGTTGACTTTAAGTAAGTCAACGTGCTCCTGGACTCACGCTTTGAGACTGAGAAAAACAAAAAGAAAAATCAAGCCTGTGAAAAGAAACGGCATTGTATGAGAACGACACCATCACCGTGGGTACAAGATGAGTGATTCTACTCCACCCGTCAAAAGAAAAAATTTGCACTCACGAGGGCTTTTGTCACCTTCAGGGCCCCAAATAACAATCACTACCCGGTTCCCTTTGGTCTTGGGGAAAAAGATGTTAACAGCAGAGCAAAGATGCATGTTTTGCTCTTGTGACCCAGTGCTTTACATTTATGGCACCGAGTTTGGTGCCATAACTGGAGTGGCACACACGCCACTCCAGTGCATGATTCCACGTCCATGACCTGGTCACCAGATGAGCGGGTGACCAGAGCCACCCTCCCAGCTTCACACGCTGCACCCAGCACTTGCCCGCCCAGCCCCGGTGACTGCGCACGGGGGCGGCCAGGGTACTTGCCCAATCGGGAAGCGTAGTCTGGTCTGGGAACCAAGATAATTTTTTGGTAAACTCTGCAAAAGGATTGAAGTTCAGCATCGAAAGGACGGTGTGTGGTCCCCACTATCAGAATCCTGTCGTTTGGTTTCAGGAGTTTCAGGATTTTTGGAAGCTGTTTTTTCAGGCGTTTAGGCTCCATCTGGGGGAAGGAGAGAAGAAAACCAATGTGAGCCCGCATGTGGAGAGGAGTTAAGAACGGAAGGAAATTCCCTCGTGGACGGCACTGGGCTGTGTGTTGCTGGATGATATCAAAACTCGGGTTAGCACCACTTCTGAAAGTTTGTCCTGGGCCAGGGCAGGGATGTGCTGCCCAGTGGGGTGACTGTCCCTGCAGCACTTCCTGAGCTCGGTCTCTGGTGTTCGAATGTGGGAGGAGGACGAGGAGGGAAGCAGCTGACGGAATAGTGTTCTAGCACCTTAGCCCTGAGGACAGGAAACAGCGGTGGGTTTCCAAGCGGAAGGAAGCTGGTCGCGACGGAGAGTCAGTGCGTGGGCTCCGCGTTCCTCTGAGCTGTTTGGAAGGCGACCTCCACATTTCCTCTGCTGACCGCCCTGACAGTGAGGGACCGAGGCCTTGGATCTCATGTCTGAAAAAATGCCCCTTACAGAAGAGTGACATTTCTGCCTCTGAGGCAGTTTGGAAATAGTTGGGACCTGTGTTATTTTAGTGTAATCTCAGCACTAATGAGGGAGAGCTGCAAGACACCAGGCACCCCCCACCCTGCCCCCCAGAATGACTTCCAGCCTGTGGGGGTCAGACTTAGCCACATCGCCATGGCAACATAAGGCTGTAAATGAACCTCGCCTGGAGGAAGCCTGGGAAGGAGGAGGGTGATGGCACAATAGATGGACAGACGGGAGGACAGTCTCCACAGGGACCCCAGGCCGCAGCCCGTGGGCACCCTGTAGGGACCAGGCACCTCTTGTTGGGCCCTGTGTGTCCCTGTGCGCCAGCTGGGAGAGAGCCCTGCCCACAGGCAGGGCCAGTGACCTCGAGGGAGTGGCAGTTTGATAAATCCCACCCTCAGGGATAAAAGTCAACAGCAGGGTGCTGCAGTCACAGCTGGCAGGCGGGGGTGACAGAGCTGGGTACGGTTTGCAGGGCCTGTGGGACGGGGACACTCGTGTGCTCTGGAACCCTGTTCCATGGGAGGCCCTTGGGTCGGCCCAGCCTCTCTCCTGGCTGGGAGTCAGGACCAGAGGGCCAAAGTGCCCCCCACAGGAACAGCGCACCCTGGGGGGCAGGGTGCTGCGCAGAGCGGGTGGGACACAGGAGGCCTTCCAGGGAAGGGCGAGGGGCTCCCCTGCGCCGGGTGGCTGGACTGGGCTCTGAAGCACGGTGTCCACTCTGCGTCGGGAGGCTGCTGACCATGCAGCGCGCACGGAGCTTGTCTGCCTTCTTCCTTCTGACCGGGGAAAAGGCCAAGTTCACAGGGAGGAGGCTGGGCGAGGATGAGCAGGAGCCAGGGGCCAGGGCCCTTGGGAGGAAAGGCTGGCGGCAAGTTGTGGGAGCCTGGGGCTGGGGGCAGCTGGCCTGGATTTCCAAGGACCGGCAGGGAACTACTTCCGGGGAGCGCCGGCCTCGCACCCATCGCCTTCCACCCGGGCTGCTCATAAACCTTCCAGCTTAACAGGACCAGTAAGCAGCACCTGCGGACTGCTTCTCTCGGGGCTTCCGTGGACTTGTCACTAACCCTCACGGCGTCCCTCAGAGGGGACACATCACCCTCACTTGGGAGATGAGAGCCTGGGGCACAGAGATGCTGTGTGTTGCCTGCAGCCCCAGAGTTAACCAGCAGGACCCCGGCTTTGCAATCTCGCTCCTCCCTCTACTCTGGGGCCCTGCCTCTCGGGCTGGGAGGGTATGTACCAGGTCCGGCTTGTGTGTCCCCTAAATCTCCTTCCTGGGTAAGGGCCTGTCCCAATCGAAGGAAGCAAAGGAGACTGAAAACATATAGTCATTATTATATGTTATGTTATAATATATGTATATTATCACACACACATAAAAGCACAGAGGATGCCAAAAAAATATATACACATTTTAAGAAAGGAAAACTCTGTATTAAAATTATGCAGATGGTCACCACTTTGAGCACCTCTTGTTACTGCAGAAGTCAAACGTGACTTGTGTTCACCTTTCGTTATCGGTATATATTGAGTATTACAATTTTAATACAGTTTTTTCCTTTCTTAAAATGTGTATACATTTTTTGGCATATATATATATATATATATCAGCTTTATTGAGATATAACTCATATAACTCACGTACCTACGATTCACCTATATAAAGTATATAATTCAGTGGTTTCAGGATATTCACAGAGTTGTGCAGCCATCACCACAGTCAATTTTAAACCCTTCCATCGCCCCCCCCATCACCCCTCAAAGGCTGTGCCCTTGAGCAGTCACTGCCCATTCTCCCCAACGCCCTTCTGCAGACCTAAGAAACCAGTAATCTCTTTCTGTCTGTACAGAATTGTACATTCTACATATTTCATATAAACAGTGTCATACGATGCGTGTGCCTGGCTTCTTTAGCATGATATTTTCGAGGTTCGCCCATGTTGTGGCATGCACTAGCACTTGGTTTTAATTGCTCAATGGCATCCATCACACAGACAGGCCACATTTTATTTATCCATTCATCAGTTGATGGGTGTGTGGGCTGTTTCCACTTTTTGGCTACCGTGACTAGTGCCGCGATGAACATTTGTGGGGGCGCACATTTTCATTTGCCTTGGCAGACACATACGAATTGAATTGCTGGGTCATAGGTGTAACGTTTTGAAGAAATGTCAGACTGTTTTCCAAAGTGGCCGCACCGTTTTGCAATCCTAGTAGAATATAAAGATTCAAGTTTCCCTGTACCCCCTTGTCCATGCTTGCTATAGTTTGTTTTCCTTTTTCCTTTTATTTAGCCATCCTAGTGGGTGTGAAGTGTATCTCATTGTGGTTTTGATTAGTAGTTCTCTGAAGGCTGTCAGCATCTTTTCATGTTGGCAATTTGTATCTCCTTTTTGGAAAAACGTGTACTCATGTCCTGGGCCCACTTTTCCATTGCATTTGTCTTTTTCATTATTGAGTCGTAAGAGTTCTTTATACGTTCTGGATACAAGTCAATTACCAGATATATGATTTAGCAAATATTTTCTTCCATTCTGTGGGTTGTTTTTTCACTTTCTTGTTGATGTCCTTAACAGCAAAAATGTTTTTAGTTTTGATGAGGTGCAATTTTTCTTTTGTTGCTTGTTCTTTTGGTGCCATATCTAAGACACCATTGCTTTATCGCAGGTCACAAGGATTTAGGCCTCTATTTTTTCCTAAGAGTTCAGCTCTTACTTTAGGCCTTTGATGCATGATGGGTTGACTTCTGCATAGTGTGTGAAGTAGGGTCCAGTTTCATTCTTTTGCAGATGGTTATCCAAAAGTCCCAGCGGCATTTACTGAAAAGACTATTCTTTCTCCATTGAATTGTCTTGGCATCTCTGCCAAAAAAAATCAATTGATGGTAAATGTAAGGGTTTATTTCTGGACTCTCAATTCTATTACATGGATCTACACGGATCTACACATGTCTCCTTATGCCGATAGCACTCTCTCTTGACGCTGCAGCTTCGTGGTTAGTTTTCAAGCCGGGAAGTGAGTCCTCCAGCTCTGTTCTCTTTCAACCTTGTTTTGGTTATTCTGGGTCCCCTGACTTTCCATATGAATTTTAGGATCATATGGAAATTTCTGCAAACAACCCAGCTGGAATTTTGATGAGGTATGCATTGAATCTGGGGATCAATTTGGAGACGTTTGCCATCTTAACAAAGTTTTTCAATCTATGAACATGATGTATCTTTCCACTTATCTAGGTCTTCTTTACATTTTTTTTCAACAGTGTTTTGTAGTTTTCAGAGTAGAAGTCTTGCACTTGTTTGTTAAATTTATTCCTAAATGTTTTATTTTTTGGTGTTATTATAAGTGGAATTGCTCTCTTAATTTTAATTTTTGATTTTTGATTGCAAGTGTATAGAATAGATTGCTTTCTGTATATCAATCTTATATCCTGAACCTTGCTGAATTTGTTTATATACTTTGTTCTATACTTTTTTAAATGGGCTTCTTAGGGTTTTCTATAAACAAGATCATGTCATCTGCAAATAGAGATGGTTTTACTTTTTCCTTTCTAATATGGATGACTTTTATTTCATTTTCTTCCCTAATTGCCCTGGTGAGAAACTCCAATATAATATTGGATAGAAGAGTCAATCTTAAGGGAAAAGCATGCAGTCTTTCATCTTTTTAAAAAAAAAGATTTTAATGGGGAATTGGGGGAGGGGAACAGCACTGGGGAACTGGGGAAGGGGAACAGACAAGTTGCTGTCCTTTTGTTCTTCAGTCTAGTTGTGGAGGACGTCGCTTCACTGGCCCATGTTGGTATCGTCATTGCGCTCTTCCCGGATGAGGCAGTCGCTTGCCCGCCATTGGATGGCCGCTCACAGTGGCCCATGGCAGATCATGCCAGCTGCCGGCCACTCACAGTAGCTCACGGCAGCCCACTGCAGCAGGGGCTGCAGCCTACGCTGTGGCCGGTGACTCATGGCAGCCCCGCTCCAGGTGGAGCTGTTATTCATCATCTTAGCTGTAGAGGGCACAGCATCACTGGTCCTCATGTGGGATCCGAACCGGGGGGCCCTGCTGCTCAGAGCTGGCGTCCTTACCCAACTCTTAACCAACGCAACACTCAGCTGGCCCCAGACTTTCATCTTTAAGTATAATGTTAGCTGTGGATTTTTTGTAGTTGCCCTTTATCAGGTTGAAGAAGTTCCTTTCTCTTCCTATTTTGTTGCATCTATTTTTTTTTAATCATAAAGGGGTGTCATTTCCTCCTGCACCCATAGGAGTCCACCGTGCTCCAGCTCCATCAGGAGAAAATGACCCCGGCCCTGCGTGATCCCACCCAGGCAGCTCCAAGTGAGGGTAAAAGAGGGCAAAGTGTGGGCGAAGTGTGATCCAGAAGGAGACTTCCTCAAGTCCTAGAAGTGGATTGACGGTAAGGGTAGAAACCTGCTCATGAAGGCGCTGCCCCCAGACCCTTCCCCAGGCCTTTGCAGAAACCTGCCTTTGTGCAGACCCATGCCTCTGGGCTGGCCTGGGACAGGCGTGGTGTCTGCTGGGCCTTCACTTTGATACTGAACTTCCCCTGGGGGCCAGGCTGTGTGCAAAAATGAAAAAGCCCAAGGAAGAAACTCCATAACAGGCAGATGGTAGAGCAAATGAATTGCACAAGCTTTGTTTCAAACAGATTTGTTCCCAGTCTTGCTTTAGCTGTGTGACCTTAGCAGGTTACTCAACTTCTCTGATCCTAGTCCCTGCATCTCATAGATGGGATAATCATAGAACCTAACATGGGGATGCTGTGAGGATTGCATGGCACATGTCTGTGACAAAGTGCTTAATAAGGAGTCCTTATTCTGAAACGCAAGTGCTGCTGGAAAGCCAATGTCAGTCTGCTCTATTGAAGAGTTGGGTTTCAGGAAAACTGGGGGCTTTGCAATTTGGAGGAAACTAGCAATATTGCCAACAAAGTTCAAAATGACTGTAAAAAGCTCCTGGCAGTTTCCACTGTATTAAATGATGTCTTCAGCAGCTCAGCTCTGAGAAGCCACCTCCTGGGTTTCTTGCCACTTGAGGAAAGCCCTCTGCTGAGATTCTGGAAGGAGGCTCCTTATAGGAATACCTACCCCTGTGCCAGGAAATAACCCACCGCACTTGGATGAGGCCTGGAGAGCCTGGCAATATGCAGAGTTCATTGTACCAACGTGGATCCAGAGCCCTCTGATGAAAAGTGGTTACATTTAAAAAATTAAATAACCCTGAGAAAATGCAGAAGCAGCAGCAGCTTGGGGTGGTGGGTAGGGGCGGAGGAAGAGAGTTTGGTGGGCTCTTCCTGAGTCTGTTAGGGAGGGGAGGTGTCCTAGGGGTGACCTGGGATGACTCCAGGTGATTCTGGATGCTTGCATCTAAGGTTCAGGGGAGCGCTCTGGGCTGAGGATGGAATAGGGTGGTCACTGGTTTAGGGGTGACTACTGAAGCCGTGAGATGGTGCCCAAGGAAGGCGAGAGGAGAGAAAAGGGCCGTGGGCCTGGGATGGAACCTCAGGGCACGTCTTTAAGGAGTGGGCACAAGTGTGTGGAGGAGACAGAAGAAAGTGTGGTGAGGTATAGGGGCCAGGAGAGGGCCGAGCCACGAAAGCTACGGGCTGCGAGACTTTTACAAAATGACGCCCTCAAATCCAGGTGAACAGAGCAGAAAGGGAGAGCAAAGGGATCAAAGTGTTCATCGGCCAAATGGTCGCCCAAGACAGACTCTGGAAGAGCGGTTCCCACGGAGCCGTGGCAGCCTGACGGTGAGTCGGGGTGGTGGGAACAGGCTGTTTTTCTAAGAAGTTTGATGGAGAACAAAGCACGTGGCAGGGGGAGTGGGACACGGGGGGTGCACATGGGAGCTGCCCAAAGACTGCTGGCAGGAGAACATCCCAGGGTCCTGGCGAGGCTGGAGGCTGTCCCTCTGTGGGGACAGAGACACGCTTGTGTGGCCTGAGCCCTTTCCCGGCAGCCTCGTTGCCATGGTGATGATGGTGGTCCTGCCTGTCCCGAGGAGGCAGGAGATGATATTGCTACCTGTCCTGAAATGGCAGCAGCATCTGAACTTAATTAGCCTGTTTAGATAACAAATGTTGATCCTGGGCCGTGTCCAGAGTGACATCCTCACCGACGGTGAGGTGCGGTCCCATTAGGGGGACGCGGAAATGAAGGGTGAGCCCACTCAGTCGGCACTGCCCTGCGCGTGGCCCACCTCCGTTCCGGTTCAGAGCCGCATCCATTATGCACGAGACGCTGGCGCTCATCCATCACGCGGCCAACATCCCCACCGTCACGTGGCAACCTCCACAGCCGCGGCCCCTACCGCTGGGCCTGCCAGCCCCACACAATCTCATTACCGTGGGCAGTTTCAAATTAGTGCCTGGCATCCACGCAGCAATTTCAATTTGCTTTTCTGCAGTCAGCTCCACAAAGCCACCGGCGCGTCCCTCACGGAGGCCCCGCCGCGACGGCTCCTGCGAGATGAGGTAACGAAGGGTAATGGTGCAGAAAACGCAGCCGCAGACGGCTGCGCCTCACTCTTCACCGCCTCGTTCACCTCGTACACCAACGACCGACTGGCTGCCCAAGCACAGGGAGGAGGGGATGGCTCTGCTCCTGGGAGGAGAGGGGAGGGCACTGGCCATGTGTCCACCTGCGCAGGAGCCTGGGCCTTTCTCAGGGTCTAGAGGAGGACTTCTCGGGGCTGTTGGGGACAAAGGGCGGGCAGGGGTGTGGTGAGGAGCACTGGGATTCCCCAGGACAAGGGGCCCCACGGGCAGTTTATAGGCACCGCAGGTGGGCAGACGGGGAGCCAGGTGCCGGCACTCAGGTGCTGTCCCAGGTGGGGAGGAGGGCCCGGCCTCCGCATGCAGACGGACCCGGGTCTGCGTCCCAGGGTACCCCAGCCCCGGGCGCCCTTTTGGAGCCATAGTCCTCTTCTGCAAAACGGGGAGGTGTCTCCCTCACAGGGCTGCTGGGCGCTCCCCTGACACACACTGGGCCCGGGGCCTGCCCTCCTGGCCATTGCCTGCCTTTCTCCCTCGTCTTCCTGCTTAGGACTGGCTGAGCCTCGTGCATTTTACCACTGCGGCGCCTTCACCCGAAGTCGAAGTCCAGGCATCCAGGGTGCAGTCAGTCACCGCAGGTGGGATTGTTTTTCAAGTGTGATTCTGGTATTCCCCAATCCAGTGGGCAGCCACCTGGGCGCTCTGGGTTTCTCTGCAGGTGGACATTCTTCCCGTATCAGTGCCTTTGGGATCAGGGGGGACTTGGAACAGAGGCTGGGATACGGGGGTTCCTGGGGGGCTGAGTGACGCAGTGAGGAGCCTCCTGGTTCCTTTGCAGGTGAAACTGTTGCCCTTGGTGTTTGGTGGTCACCTTCAGAACGTGGGTGGTCAGTGTCATGGCTGCTCCAGGCCCTGGAGACTCGGCTGAGGGCAGAAGCCATAGGCGGGGCGCTGAGAAGAGCAGCGCTGGCCCGGAAGGCAGCGGGAGCCCTGCCGCCGTGCTCCGGGGGCAGGCCCAGCAGGTGGGGGTGAGCTGGAGGGCGCACGAGCAGTGGTTCTGTCCTCACTGTACTCTGCTCCTGCTGGGGCGCCGGGGCTGGGCCTGGCCCTGCTGCGCGGCGTGCACACCTGTCTGCGCCTGGACGGCTCAGGCCCGGCGGCCTTGTGGATGTTTGGGGACCCAGGGAGCGCTTCTGCTTGTGTTCCTCAGACCTTCTGGGGCTTACCCAGGGCGTGGTCCATGGTCTTCAGTGAAGTTCATTTGCCTGACGGACGATAGGCTCCTCTAATGCAGAGGACAGAGTAAGTGTCCAGTTTGTCCCCATGGAAGACTCGGCCACCAAGGGCCTTCATTTTCTACAGGAATAAAACCGGTCGGCGACCGTGTCTGTGAGGGGCGAGAATCTCAGAGTCAGCAAGACAAGCAGGTTCAGGAGAGGGGCCTGGCGAGTCCGTCCCTCTCCTCTGCTGGCTGCCTGCCGTTTCGCGGCGACTCCCTTTACGGGAGGTGTCCACTGAACTGTCAGCTTCCCCTCAGCAGCCCCTGCCGGGTGCTCCTGGCTTATAAATGAGCACGGCGCCGTCTTCTTATTCTCACGATGAACTCAGGTGTGCAGAAGAGCAGACAGCTGTCACTGCTGACAGCTGCAGGTGCTCATGGGAGACAACGGGCGGGGGCTTTCTGAACTGGGAGGCTGAACCCTCGGGAGCCCTCTAACGAGATAGTTAAGGAGGCGGAGGCTCAGAGAGGGTCAGTTACTTGCTCAAAGGCGCACAGCCAGCTGAGGTGAATGGCAGAGCAGGCTCAGAGCCCATGTTTGCTGCGTTCCCAGCGGCCACCGTCTTCCTGCTCCCCAGGCCACTGTCCAGTGGGAGAGCGAACAGCCCTTGCTCATTCATAAGACTAAGCTCCCGATGACAGTAGGTCTGTGACGCCTTGGATTAAACACTGCCCTGCATTTCTTTTAGTAAAAAAAATAAAAAAATAAAAGCAGCCGCGTCGCCAGCAGGGGGCGCTCACTACTAGATTCCCAGGTTAAATAATAAATGAGTCCTCTTAAGAGTTTCTGAAATGACAGGGCAATCAAGGCTCATTTGGGGAAGAAAAGACAGAGCTTTCATTCTTTATCCAAATCATCCCTACCTGCTAAAATGATGTATAATACATAAGGATCGAAAGTGATTAAAACCCTTATGAATTTAATCAGAAATTCACAGTTAACCACTATTTGCTTTGGTGCAAATTGATGTGGAATAACAATCATGTGTATCGGCAATTTTTTTTTTTTAACTTGTGGGAAATTTGCTGGTGATTTGTGGAAGGAAGTACGGGGGCGGGGGGCCATTGAAAGGAGAGAAAAGAAGGAAGGAAGCAATTGAAAGAGGGCTCCCCGGAGACCCCGACTTGCTACACTTAGCAGTTCCATTGATGGCCTTTGTTCATAAATTTCAGGCCTTCTGCTATGTATTATTATGAACAATAGGAAGTCCTAATAATAACTCCTGTGTGTGCCATTTGCTGTAACCGCGCAGATTCTCTATATTGTTTCTCTCTCACCTCTGAATCACGGGTTTGGGCTTCAAGCTCCCCTCCCACCCACCTTCCACAGTCTTTCATTTTCTTCTGAATTATGCCTCATAAAACCAGCCCACTGCATCCTTTCAGATACAGACAAGTACTCGAGGCAGAGAGAGATGGCTGCACCTTGTTCCCCTGGAAAAGCAGAGGGAGTCCCTGGGAAGAGGGCCCTCGGAGGAAAGAAAAGGCCAAACTGGGGAACGACAGGGAAGCCCTCACCATCCTTTCGGCGCTGGGAACCTTTTTGTAGAAGGTTTTCTCTGTGTCTCCGATCCACACCACCGACGGCTGCAGCTGCCGCGCCACCTGCCAGGAGAAGGAGGGCCTCGGTTAGGGACACTCTCCCCTTTTGGGTGCACACGTGACCCCCAACTCCAAGTCTCCCTGTGTTGGCTCGTGGGATGGGGGGCCACTGCACACACAGGACCGTACCCCTCCCTCACTGCAGGATGGGGGTGCCGCGTGGCCTCCTCTCCCACACTCTGCCCTCGGACCCCCGAGCACTGACTCCGCTTGGCTTGAAATAAGCCAATCGTTTTCTGCTGCAAACTATTGAGCCATGAGTTTTAATTACAGCCTGCTCACTGCTCCCAGGTTTATTCAGTTTGCTCATCATGACAGAGGCTGTTTCAGCAAAGGGCCCCATGATGTTATTTGTTCGCCTTTCGTTTGGCTCTGCCTTTGAGGCCGAGGTTTCACCTAGAAGGTGGCCCCGAACCCCTCTGGGGCGGGCAGGGCTTCGCGGCAGCTCTGGGACTTACCGTATGGGCCCCTGAATAATTGCCACACACCTAACAATCTCTTCAAAGTGCCCCCATGATAGCAAAGTTCGGGTATTTTTGCAACAATTTGTGCTTTGTGCAAAATTGTGACAGAAAAAAGCTGCCCCCAGCCACAGTGAATGTGGTGTTATGTACTCCTATTTTTATATTTCTTAAAACATCATTAAGGCAGCAGGTGTGATGTTAAACCAAGACAGTCATTTAAAAAACGATGGAAAAGTCACCAGGAACTCTGGCCGTGTCTGTCTCCCAGCACTGTGCACCAAGCCAAGCACATAATGCACGTTCAAAGGCAAAAGTGGATTTGCCTGGGTGTCGCTGCTGCTCTGACACCGGGCTGTCTGTGTCCACAGCCCCACACACGTCAGGGCATTCAGAGAGAAAAGCAGCACTAGCCAACCACTGTTTGGCAGGCATTGCTTTTTAGATCCAGAGCCACAGAGTTTAAGAATTCAGAATTGCAGGTTTTAAGCCCAGTACCCTGGGCGGGTGTGACGGGGTGTGCTAATAATCATAGCAGCTAGCAGGCAGCCATGTGGCAGGCTTGGGCCACACGTATCGCATGTGGCATCACACATACGGTCAGGACCAGCATGGGCCCAGCTCGTCCTCCGACAATAACTCGTTCACCCTCTCACTGCCAGATCAAACAGGTGCCATTATTATCAACCCTGTTTGCAGATGGGGAAACTGAGGCTCAAAGACATGAAATGACCTGTCCAAGGCCACACAGCTAGAAGGTGACAGAAGCAGAGGGCAGGGCGGGGCTGGCTGGTGGCTGCGGAGTCTGTGCTGGGACAGGCCCCCTCACTGACTCCGGCCACAGACCCCAGCTCCCCACACCTAAGGTCCCGCGGTCTGTCCGTCCCACCCCGGATCCCATCAGCGCCGTCGGTCCGTCCATTCTCCTGGCTCCTTTCTTTAAGGCCCCACCTGCTTTCCAAGGTGGCCCGCCCACGGCAGCAGGGGGGTCCAGCTGGGTGCCCGAGGGGGCAGCTCCAAGGACCCCACCACTCCCCTGAAAGCTATTTTGAATTCAAGTCAGAAGCTTCCCTACTTCCAGCCCCCAAAGAAAAAAAGAAAGTGAAATACTATACATGAAAGGCTGTAAGCCCCTTAGAAATAAGATACTTTCTTATAACAGAGGAAAAAAATCTTATTCTTTTCAGCCCCTCTTTAAAAAGCTTAGTTTTACAACCAAAACCAATGGAAAAGCAATTTTCATGCAAACAGCCGTCTCCTGTTTGGGCTGATGCCTGGGCTTGCTGAGGCCGCAGGCCCCTCCTCGCCTGTGTCCATTTGATTTTTCATGAATTTTCCATAGTTTTTATTTGTGTGCCTCTAGTGGCTCAGGCCAGCTTTTCTTAATGGGAATTGCAGATGTGAGGACCGAGCAGCTCAGGGTTACTCTCCTTTTTCTGCTTCTAACACAGTAAGCCACGTAGATGGGCTGGGAACACAGGGGTCTTATTAGCTGGGGATAATTTTGAAACCCACGGTCTTATTTCTAGCACCTGATTTAAAGTGGTTTTGAAAACCTGGTCACCGCATTCCATTGAATGCAGAAGCTGACGATTGTTCTCTGAACTCCCAGCTCTTTCCGAGCTGGTGGGGGAATTCCGCACTTCCTGTATCCTAACCGCACCTGGGAAGGAATTCCGTTCCCAGGACGGTCACCTGCTGTGGGGCACGGGGCTGTGTGCAGGGCCTTGGTGGTGACGCGGGTGGGAAGGGCTCGGCGATTAGCAAACGAAACACAGGATCCCAGGCGACTTCTTGGACGATACAACACAGGAAAAGGCCCTTTGCAAACTGCCTCCACGTCTCTCACCCCACGCCACGACGTGCTGTGCCAAGCGCGCCCCACACCTTCTCCCCTTTGACAGATGAGGTCACCGAGGCAGAGGGAGCGGGGAAGGAATGTGCACCAGCACCTAGAGGTGACGGAGTCCGGAGTCAGAGCCGGACAGCCGGGCACCCCCAGGCGCGCGCTGTAACAGGCAGCGAGCGTGCTGCCACGTCACTGAGGTGGACAACACACCTGTCCCCGCGCCTCGTCCCCCTCGACCTGTGCCCTGCCCTGTCACCTTTCATCCCAGCAGCATGAACTCTAAATCATCACTGTCTGGTCCTCCTGAGCGTCACCGTCCTCCGTGGGGGCTGGATGAGGACACCGGTGACCCTGCTCAGTTCCACGCAGAGGAGAGAGGCTTGGACACTGGACCTGCCCAGGTGGGAGACCTCTCCCCGCAAGAAGAACAGGAGGCACCCCGAGGGGGACGGGTTCGCCTTCCCACTGAATCAGACAGGCTTCCATGAGGGGTGCGTGGGCACGTGGGCGGCCACTTCCTTAGAGTGACGCCCGATGTGACACTGCTGGGTCGGAGGCCTGTGTGCCGTCACATTCTTACATGTCACCAGCCTGCCCTCCTCAAGGTTCTGTTAACACTCTCCGGCCATCAAAAAGTGCATCTGTTTTTCCACTCTTCTCCTCAATGAGTATTAACAATAAAAAACACTCTGCCAACTTGTTAATGAAAAATGGTATCCTTTTCTCCTTTAATTTTTCATTTAGCAATGAAAAGTCTCCATTTAAATTACCCACAGTTTGGGGTCATGGGCAATTAAATGTAATTAATTCATAATTGAACTTTTCAGAAGTTACATGGGACAGTTTGCTTCAATTGCCAGTAGAGGGCTCTTCTATCCTATCAAATATCACTACAGGTTTCAATTCTGTGTCAGTTCTGGGATAAAGATGAGTTTCTAGCAACATGTGCTGTTTCAGATTCTGGGAAGCTCTATCAAACAATCAAAGACTTCTCCATTCATGAGAGTTTTATGAATTTGATCTTTTGTACTCTCCAAAGAAACGCCATCAAACACTTACCATCAGAATTAGATTCCCTTGGGTTAGGGTATAATGGCTCAACAATGAAAACCTGTTTGTGTTTGGCTAATAAGATCTGCCCAAACGACCCGTGGAAGCTTTGGAAGTTCTTTCTGAAAGGGTCCTGCCATAGAGAACCCAGGAAAAAAACAGCTGTTTTTTTCAGTGGTTGTGTCTCAGTTTACCAAACTGAAAAGGACCATCCATCCATCCATTCACCCACTCACTCACCCAATCCAGCCACCCACTCGTCATCCATCCATCCATCCACCATCCATCCATCCATCCATCCATCCATCCATCCATCCATCCATCCAACCATCCATCCTCCATCATCCATCCATCCACCCATCCATCCACCATCCATCCATCCATCCATCCATCCATCCATCCATCCATCCATCCATCCATCCATCCGTTCATCATCCATCCTCCATCATCCATCCAACCATCCATCCATCCATCCATCCATCCATCCATCCACCCATCCATCCACCATCCATCCATCATCCATCCACCATCCATCCATCCATCCATCCATCCATCCATCCATCCATCATCCATCCACCATCCATCCATCCATCCATCCATCCATCCATCCATCCATCCGTCCATCCGTCCATCCGTTCATCATCCATCCTCCATCATCCATCCATTCATCCATCCATCCATCCATCCATCCATCCATCCATCCATCCATCCATCCACTCATCCATCCATCCATCCATCCATCCATCCATCCATCCATCCATCCATCCATCCTCTTCCATCATCCATCCCACACTTATTTGCTGAGCATCTATGATATGTCAGGCTCCCTGGTGTGAGGCAGGGGACATCTGGGAATGGAGAGATATAGTCGCTGCCTGCGGAGCGTGGAGCTTCCTGTGTCTGAATGGGAGGTGCTGCCATGCTGGGGAGGAGTTGGAGGGGTGCGGGTTATTGGTGGGGTGTGGGGGGCTTACTTTCCTGGACTTAGTCACTGGGATCCGGTTTAACTATGTGATATGTGGAGACATTCTAGTCTGTACTTCCATGATTTTAAAATGATATTTTAAATTTCTATTTCCTTGCATTACCTTTTATGAGACTGTTGGGGAAGTTACTTCAAGTCCTGACGGGTTTTAGGGGATAAACCGTAAATGACTAAGAGTCGGGAGCCCCGGCTCCGTATGGAAAGGAAGGTAACCTGAGGCAGGGGAGAGGAGCAGGAGGGGCACGCGGGTGCAGCGGATCAATTGTGACAGGTGACGCAGGGAGAACCCGCTCTAGGAACAGGAATGCTCGGGTGCCATTCAGGGGCCCGTGTCTGCAGGCTGACACGCATCTGCACTTCCCTCTGAAAGCCCTTCTCCCCAGCCAGCTTCCCACTGCCCCGCGCCACACTGCACCGCCTGGGCCAGCTCTGGGAGGCAGTGGGGCCCATGCCGTGCGCAAGGCCATACCTACCCCGCACGGGCGTGTCAGCCACACTGAAGGCGGTTCCTGCCCGCCCCCCCAAGTGTTTCCAAGTTGGTAAGAAGCCCTTTAAGCCCGTGGCATTGACCCTGGTCCCAGGCTCCGCCCTGCCCCCCAGCACAGCCCAGCCGCAGATCCGCACCACGTTTCTGGTGAGGGGCGACCCACAGAGCGCCTTCCCACCCCTCCGGTCAGACAGCACCCGGGGCTCCCACAGCCTGGTGCCTTCCCTGCGAGCCCACCCTCCTCCGGGGCAACGGGGCACGCGCTGCACGCTGCTCAATTCTGCTGTGAGCCCAAACCTACTCTAAAATACAGTCTGTGTCCAAAAAAAAAAGAAAGGGAAAAAAACAAGTTTTGATGCCTATGTATGCTCCCTTCCTCAACCTGAAACTGTCTCCACGGCACAGGGGAAGGTGGCCTGGCTTTCTGACAGCACGCCCACTCGGGACCTGCGGTCACCAGACTCTGCCTTCCTCTATTTTCACACCTGATGCTGCACCCAAGAGGCTGAATCCCACGACTCTCTCCCCTCCCCTCCCTGCTCCCCTCCCTCCCCTCCCCGCCCTCCCCTCCCCTCCCCTCCCTTCTCCCTCCCCCTCCTTTCTTCTCCCCTCCCCCTCCCTCCTCCCCTCCCTCCCCTTCTCTTTCTTCTCCACCTCCCCGACCGCGTCGCCCCTCCCCTCGGCCCTCCCTTCTCCCCTCCTCTCCCCTCCCTTCTCCCTCCCCCTCCCTTCTCCCCCTCCCCTCCCCTCCCCTCCCCTCCCCTCCCCTCCCTCCCTCCCCTCCTTTTCCTTCTCTCCCCTCTCCCCCTTCTCCCCTCTCCCCCCTCTCCCCCTCCCCTCCTCTCCCCTCCCCCCTTCTCCACTCCTCTCCCCTGGTCTCCCTCTCCCTCCCTCTCACTGGTGCAGCTCTGTTTTTTGGGTTAGGTGTTGGTCTTTGCTTTATCCTTATTGAATTTCACCGTGTAAGGTGAGACTAACGTATTTATTACATTATTACACTTTTTAAAAAAAATCACCCATGAGTAGCAGCGCTGTCTTTTTTGGGTTATTAACCAGTTAGTAGGAGTCTCCATGAGCTATAGAAACATAATTGGCTGGGGTCCCCGTGCCTGACTCCTGGCCCAGCTGTTGACGCTAGCACATCTGGGCAAGAGCCCTTGGCACACTGCCATGGGCCGTTGGCCGTGAGCCCAGTGAGGGGCCCCTGGAGGGTGGCACCGAGCAGGACCTGCGTCACGGCCTGCCTTTGTCCCGACTCGCGGGTCAGAGCGGGCCGCGTGGCCTCGAGCTGATGGGCTGGGCGGCCCCCTCGGCGTGCTCTCCCAGGCTCCCTCCATGCTGGCCCTCAGTGGCCAGATTACGTGCACAGAAAGAAAGGGAGGATGTGAGGAACACAGGGGCCCAGAGGACGCGGCTTCCAAGACCCAGAGCACAGGGTCAGAAGTCGTCTGCTCTGGCCTCTCTCCCTGGGCTCCCCGCTCCTTCTTGTGGGAGCCCTGGAGGTTCAGGGGAGAAGGGACACTAGGAGGGCAACCCAGGGAGAAGTGGGGTGCTGCCGAGTGTGCGAGCGGAATGCAGGGACTTTGGCTCCTTCACCCCTCACGCTGAGACGCCTGCGCTGACACTGGGACCCAGGGAAGCAGCCTGCACTGCCCTGGTGGCCAGCAGGGGCCAATGGTGGCTTCGGAGACAGGCGGAGCCTTAAATTGGATGCAGGCCCTTAGTTCTGTGTTTTTTGGTCAAATTAAGCACTCTGAGCCTCAGTCTTCCTGTCTGTAAATGGGGACACTGATTCCTGCCTCATCAGGGACTTGGTGCAATGAAAAGGAAAGTGTGAGCATGGGCCGGACCCTGGCCCAGGACCAAGGACAGTCCTCCCTGCTTGTCTGTCCCCTGATTTATTGTCAGGAAAATCTGAGGAGGCTGTGGCCTGCGGTGTGTGGTGGGCGGTGGCCTTGCTTGGGTGACTTCTTTTGTCCACGAAATATGTGTTAAATATTAATCATTTATCACATTTCTTAATTGGTTAGATGACTATTCTTCTAATATTTCCTCTAAAGAGAGGTATATTCTTTTCCACATAGAGCTTTAGGAGAAAGGGGAGTTTTACATAATAGTTGTTTACTCGTACAGGAAACACATTTCTTAAAGGAACCCCCTTCCCCAAAGTTGTTATTCCATTAAAGTTATTGTGTGTATAATAAAGAAACCCTCCAGAGACGATGATAAAACGGATTTGAATTTGCGGCTGTGAAACGAATCCGAAACTCATCTTCCCCAGGGTGTGTTCCCAGGTGCAGAGGACTGGGGCGAAGCAATGCCACCAGCCAGAGCTGGGAGCACTTCCCCAACTGTTGCAATCTTTCCTCTCCAGAGATTAATAAGGTAACAGAATTCTTTATAAGGAGAGGCGTGATCAGGCCTTCTGCTCTTCACTTTCTCCAGCGAGTCTCATCCTTCAGCCTCAGCCTCCGTTCTACGGCCCACGTGACATGGGGACACATGCTGCCTTCCTGACACTGAACTGCCAGCATGCACGTACCATCCTGCGTTCCTTTGGTTCATTAAAAGCAAATATCTCTTTGCAGTGCAGATAGCTGCTCTGCTGTCACTCATGCTAGGGCCTCACTGCACACAATTTTTAATTCAGGGATTCCCACCCCTGGGCCTCTGGGTCTTTCATTATTTAGTTATTTACACAGTAAAGGTGAAGTTTAATGAGGTGCGTGTCAGGCACCCGGACATGGAGTGGCCTCGGTGGATAAGTGTGCTGTTCCACATGTTGGTAATCTGACACCTAGCATTTGGTGATCCACATAATATCAGTTTGCAATAATTCTAATAAATGCAAGGAGAGCTTATCTGATATCAAGGAAATACCTCTCAGCAGCAGAAACAAATGATTTCCTGGTCATGTTGTGGGCTCTGTCCCATAATCACACTAGGAGCACTCAACGATTTGGTGAGTGGGAGAAGGTAGGTTGAATTCAGCCCAACTTCAGTGAGAGGCTGGATAACGCAGGTACCCAGCTCTGGACGCAGGCTGGGAGGGCTCACATCGCAGCATTGCAACCCAGGAAGAGGACTCCCATGATTGTGCCTCACACAACTAATAACATCTTTAAAGGGCTGAAGGGAATATATGTCAACCCAGAATTCTATATCCAGCAAAACTGTCCTTCACAAACAAAGGGAATATAAAGGCATTTTGAAATATATAAAATGAAAGCTAAGGAAATTTGTTGCCAGCAGACCTGCACTAAAATAAACATGAAAGGAAGTTCTTCTGCTAAAAAAGAAATGACACCAAGTGGAAAGTTGGACCAGCAGAAAAGAATAAAGAGTACTGAAAATGGGAAATGTGTGACTAAGAGTAAAATACGAATTTCTTCCCTCTTAGTTTCTTTAAAAGAAAAACCACTATTTAATGCAAAAATAATAACACTCTATTGTGGTGTTTATAACATTTTTAGATGTAAAATGTATGATAAAACCATAAAGGCCAAGGGGTAATAAATGGGTTATATTGCTGTAAGGTTTCACATTTTATGTAAAATTGTACAATATTAACCCTATGTACACTGTGATAAATTAAAAATGACTATTGTGTTCTGAAGAACAATTGCTAAAAAATAACAAAGAGGCATTGCTAAAAAGATAGAAGAATTCAAATGAAACACTAAAAAGTACTGATTTAACCCAAAAGAAGAAAATAAAGGAGAAATAAAATAATAAAAAAGGAAATGGGACAAATGGAGAACAAACAGCAAAATGGTAGCCCTAACTCAACCATACGAATAACTGCATTTAATGTAAACAAAGCAAATGCTCCAATTAAATGACTATTTGTCAGACTGAATAAGAAAGCAAGACTCAACTATGTGCTATCCACAAGAAAGGCACTTTCACTATAAGGACATCAAAAGGAACACTGTAAAGGAAGTTGATAATGGCTCTATGTAGACTTCAAGGTAAAAAGGGACAGCTGATAGTGACAAAACAACCCACCAGGATGACGTAACATCCTATGTGTGATGCCTCTCGCAATACAGCTTCAACATATGCGGGGCAAAACTCACACAACTAAAGGGACAAATAAAGAATTCCACAGTCCTTGGTTGGAGTTTTAACATCGTCTTTCAGCAGCTGATAGGACAAGTAAACAAAGAAAAATGGTAGGTGTTTCCATTTATTTGTGTCTTCTATGATTTCTTTCTTCAGTGTCTTAAAATTTTCTGAGTACAGATCTTTCACTTCTTTGGTTAAATTTATTCCTAGGTATTTTATAGTTCTTGACGCAATTGTAAATGGGACAGTTTTTTTTTTGTTTTTTTTTTTTAGGACAGTGTCACTGGCCCTCATATGTGGGACCCGAACCGGGGCCGCTGGCTTCCCAAACCAGTGCTTAACCACTGTGCCACTCGGCCAGCCCTGGGACAGTTTTCTTAATTTCTCTTTCTGTTAATTTATTATTGGTATATGCAAATGCCACTGATTTCTGAACATTGATTTTATATCCTGCTACTTTACTGAATTCGTCTATCAGTTCCAATAGTTTTTTGATGGAGTCTTTGGGGTTCTCTATATACAGTATCATGTCATCTGCATATAATGACAATTTTACTTCTTCCTTGCCAATTTGGATGTCTTTTATTTCTTTTTGTTGTCTGATTGCTGTGGCTAGAACTTCCAGCACTATGTTGAATAAAAGAGGAGAAAGTGGACAGCCTTGTCTTGTTCCTGAACTTAAGGGGAATGGTTTTAGCTTTTCCCCATTTAGTATGATGTTAGCTGTAGGTTTAACATATATGGCTTTTATTATGTTGAGATATGATCCCTGTATTCCCACTTTGCCACTGGGACATGAAAGACAGTTTGGGGGAATATAATTAATAATGTTGTAAATATTTTGTGGGGGGTCAGATGGTCACATGTCTTGTTAGGGAGACCACTTCGTGGATGGAGTAGAGGCTTGATCACTGCACTGTACACCTGAAGCTGAATTTGTATAATATTGTATACCAACTGTAATTGAATATATAGATAGTCACGGGATGTGGATTATAATGTGGAAGGGAGTCAGAGGAAGTGTAATAGATATATATGATATGGGGGGAGTGGGGTGGCGAATTGGGGGTGGGGGGTTGTCACTTTGAGGGGTAAAAAGTATAACTATTGCACTGTGTTGTACACCTGAAGCTAATTAAAAATAAATAAATAAATTTAAAAAAAAAGGAAGAAAAATGAAAAAATGAAAAAGCGAGTCACAGAAGGAGAGAAAACATTTGCAATTCCTATGTCCGACAAAGGACTTGTATTCAAGAATATAAAATGAACTCTTGTAAACCACAGGACCAACAGTCCACTGAAAACTAGGCAAATGACTTGAGCAGACATTTCAAAAGAAGAGTCATGTAAGGGACCAAAAAGCACGTGGACATGGTAGTTATACAGTTGTGTACATTTTTTCAAAGCTCACACTTAAAATATAGACTTAAGATCTGTGCATGTCCCGGTATATAAATTTTACCTTAATAAAAATAGTGCAGGAGGATACAAAGAGAAGCGCCTAGGTTTGGATTCCAGCTCAGCCACTTGACCGAGGTGGCGTTGGGCAAGTTACTTAGCCTCTCAGAGCCCCAGTTTCTTTCTCTGTACAACGGGGATGAGGATGGTTCAACATCACAACATAAGGGTATGGAACACCGAGTCCGTGTGAGGTGCTCTGATAAATAGCTCAATGGTCTTTCTCTATTCCCTGCTCACCTTCCTCTGCTCCCACCTCCTAGCTCTTCAAAATTCCCTCTCCATGGATTCCTTCAGGACAAGCAAGGGGACAAGGAGAGCTGGGATGTCCTACATTGCCGTAATGTTGGGGCCATGTGGCTCCTTTCTCACTGTGGCTGTTTGGGTGGTGCAGGAAAGGAGCCCTTCCTTTGAGCAACCGTGTATGACAAGCCTGTCCCATGCTTTAGAGCCCCCGGACAGCAGACACAATGTTAGCATCTACTCGTGACAGTCCTTGCTATGCTATGCTTTGACATAATAAAGGCTGGCTTATGTGGCATCCTAGCAACTAAACGTGAACCCAACAGCATAAAGTCATCCTTGAGGTGCTAGACCAAATACAAATGAAATCCTGTGGTTTGATAGTACATACAAATATTTTGTATAGAAATGCTTTAAAAATTGGTAATCCTTGTACAGTATGTATGTATGTATGTATGTATGTATGTATGTATCTATCTATCTATCTATCTATCTATCTATCTGTCATCTATCTATCTATCTGTCATCTATCTACCTATTACCTCTCACCATCACCATCTATATCTAACCTGTGTCAGAGAATCATTGCTTTTCTGGCTGACAAGGAGCCTCACTATCCTCTGGGCTGACTCGTTTATTTTGGGGATGATGAAACAGAGACCCAGGGAGACAAGGAGCTTCTCTGAGAGGGCAGAGCTGGGTGTATGTGGGTCTTTTATAAAGACGTTATAAACGTCATTATAATGAGCGTTTGCATCACTGGGGTCGGCTTAGCTTCCTGTGGGTTCTTCCTATTACCTGTGTGAGGAGCTGATGTGCAGAAGGGACCACACCTTGGCAATGCATGCCTCGTGAGCATATGCCCCCATGCAAATCTCTGATGCGGTTAGTGAAGAGAGGTGGGCGGGAAAAAAGACACTGTGGATTGAATGTCCCATGAGATGTGCCAGCATTTCAGAAAGGGTTCCTGTGACATAAGGAGGCTGGTCTGCATGGCCATGGGGTGTTTATGCATAGACAGAAGCTGCTTCGAATGGCACCGTGCTCAGCCAGATGCAGTCACTATGTAACGCGCAGGACGCAATGGGGACATCAAAGAGGGATGCTCATGCCAGCCTAAGGAGGTTACCTGCCACGGCCTGTGCTCGCTGTCTTAAGGAGATGAACTACAGGATGCAGAAAGGGACCCTGAATGAAGGAGGTACACCGGCCTCACAAACCGTCACAAATACCTTGAGGACCATATGTAGCATCATTTGGAGGCCGCTTTTGCCCGGGTACTTCCCGGCGATGTTAGCTGAGGACAAGTTGAAGAGGTTGGCTCCTGTTTCGGTACAGATAGCATGGACCAGCATTTTCTTCCCTACCCCCGACGGCCCGGCCAGCAGCAGGGACTTCACGAAGGGAGCCTTCTCGTGCACTGTTGCGGAACCTGAAAAAAGCCAGAGGCAGAGGCTCTAAGGTCCTGCCAGGAAAGTCAGCGGCTCTTAGACTGGGATTCCTCAAGGCCAGGATTCCACCATGTAACCCCCATTTCTGCGACAGTGATGAATGCGTCGGGCGCTCTTTGTGCCGGAGGCACGCCTTCCGTCTCGCTGGCTCTGCGACACTTTGATTTGTAGGTCAGAGCTCGTGGTACAGCCTTAGGGCCTCCTTGGGTACTCAACACGTTGCTTCTCCTCCACCCCTCACCCTGGAATGTCCTCCAAACTCATAACCTAAAGGACATTCCTGCAATAACTTACTTAGCTCTGGCATTTTGGGGAGGAGAGATGGGATTTCTCTGCTTGTCAGCAGCAGCACTGCGTCGTTGGGAAGCCTGGGAAGAGAATGTGGAGGTGGGTGGGAAGGGGGCTGGAGTGTCCTTCAGCGAGTCTTAGGAGGGAAAGCGCGAGATCTGCGGCAGGAGCTGCGCTTCCCTCTGCTGGCCTTCTTCTAGCCTGTCAGTGGGGGCAGTCCACCTGGCACCTGATGATAAAGGGACTGGAGTTCTTACGCAGTCCCTCAGGGGTCCATGCCGCCTGCCCACGGTCATGCATTGGCCATCTCCTTGGAGCCCAGCGGGGGACTCGGGCTTGGGCATCTTCCATCGTTCCAACACAAGCGGAGTGCATGGTGGCGCTGGGTAATTCTAACGTCAGCGGAATGAAGTCCTGGAAGCGCTGTGATCGAAACAGTCCCGATCACACTGGTTGCTTTTGGCCAACGACTGGGCCCGTCCTGAGCCGCTGTGACTACATCAGCTTAACGAGCGCTGTGCTCGCCTCCTTTTCTTTCTTGTGTCATGGGAAGGACATTGGGAATTTACCACGTCACCAGGATCAATTTGTATGGGCACCTAGCATACTTTACATCAACGTGGAAAATAGCTTTGAGCGCGTTCTCTTTAAAAGGAAACGAAATCCCTGTGGAGTGGGGGATAAAGGAGACGCGGTTTCTCACGCCAGGAGGAAGCCACTGTTCACTGGGTCTTCTAGGGGTACCGAGGGCTGCTCGCTCCTGGCTCCGCTTGGTGGCCCTCGGGGCTCCACAATGAAAAGAGTCAGGAGTTGCTGGAAAGAGTGTATGGCAGGTGGGGGGACCTAGACCTGCGTGGGGGTGACTGGAATGGGAGGCAGATACTGCTCAGACCCGTAAGACACAGAGAGTTCAGAGAAGAAACAAAACCCAACTTGGGGGTGAGTGTGGGTGGGGGCGTGGCGCTGGCCCAGGGTGGACCCGGGAGGCGGCAGCCTTGGGGAACAGGGAGGTGGAACGAGCCAGGAGGGGACTCCTGAGAAGATGCCAAGCGAGGAGGGCACAGTGACCACAGGCCTGGCGTGGGGGAGGACGGGGGTACCGGGGAGGGGCAGGTAATTGTGATCGGCAGGGGAAGGTGAAGCGGTGGGGAGGGAGACCGATGCCAGCTGTAGGGGTCTCTGGACGGCGTGGCTGAGGCCAGGGGGTGGGGAGAGGTCCCTGGGAGGGGTGGAGGGAGGAGGGACGGTGCTGAGGACCGATGGGGGGGGGCAGGCAGGAGGGAGCCGCGTGGGGGAGACCCAGGAGGTGATTTTCCAGGAGGTGGTCACCAGGGTCACTCAGAGATGCACAAGGGTGGCCTGGGAGGGGCTCTGTGCCCCTGGACAGCTGGTGGGGGAGGGCCACGGGTGCTGATGGGGACACACCCGCCACCGCTCTTCCTGCCCACCTCAACTTTCAATGGCAGTTTAAAAAAAAAATGTAGAATTACTGAGTAAATTTCCAGGCTTTTCCATTTTAGGAGGATTGGCGCCACACAGAGCCCCGTGTTCTGTGCCCTAAGCCCAGCTCTGCCATCCTGACCGTGGCCTCCGAAAGGCTTACTCATCTGGAACGGCAGGGTCACGGCCCACCTGATGGCTTTTGCTGGGAAATGAACCAGTTTGCGGCAAGTTCGCAGCAGGCTGTTTCTGCTGCATCGGTGCTCGCCGCCCTTCCTTTTCTCCCTCCCGGGACACGAGCATTTCTGGGAGGGAGGGCGGATGCTGACCAGATGTTTCCTGGGCATTCCTTTACCGCCCAGACCTTGTCCTGGGAGCCCAGGCTGAGGCCGGTGGAGAGTGGCCTTGACATGTGTCCTCACTGCCCTCTTCCCCGTGGACGAGTTGGTTAGTCCTGGCAGTGGCAACCTGAACAATTTGGGCCAACAAACCCATTCCTGTTCGTAACGTAGACATTTCAATGACTTCTCTGTCCATCTTGGTTGTGCATCACAGACACGCACATGGGTCTTGAGCGCAGACGCCCGCCTGCTCTGGGGCCTGGGGAGGTCGGCAGCCCAAAGGGACTTGGGGTTCCTCGTTGACAAAAGGAGGGTCCGGGCCACATGCTTCCTGACTGCCCCTCTCTTGAGGCTTTCCAGCAGCTTGGAAAACAACATCCATCACCTCGTATGCAGGAGTCCAGGATGCAAACACCACACCCTGATTTGTTAGGCGTTTCCTTAGAAACGTGTCCACTCTTGGTCGGCTCAGCTCCACTGCCTCCTGTTAGTTACACTGTGATGATATCTGAGGAGCTCATATTTATCTGGTAATTTACATGGACCCAGAGATAGTATGTATTTCTTGTGTTGATCCCAAATTATGTGGAGCCCCAGACTATTATCTCTTTGTTTATGTTCCTTCTCTCTATATTATTTATGTCAACCCCAAATTCAGTTTACTACTTCTCTACTTACTGCTTCAATTTCCTAAGAGAGGAACAGACTAATTGTTGTCAGGAGGGTAAGTTCTTACTTAAGTCAAAGCAGAAGAATATTCTCAGTGTCCAAACTCTTCCTATCTCATCGTAAAGCAAATTAAACAAGGCCGGATTTCTATTTCAGAACTGTCGTCAGCACGCAGCCTGGCTGGACTTCCCACCTCTGCCTCCGCTGACTCAGGTCAGACACATACGAAAGTCACAAAAAGTAAAAGTCGGAGTGAGTGAGAGGGCTGTCTCCATTTGTCTGATGCCTTAGACGCATGAAACTCGCATGCCCTCACTCCCGAAGGGCGGGCAGGCGCTCTTAAGGCCCTAGTGACAGAAGCCTGTGTGTACAAGGCAAGCTGTGACCTTTGGCCCTTTGTCTAACTGGGTAAGTTTCAATTGCAGGTGGTGCTTAGGCTGTTATCTCTCCAGATCATTGCTGACAGGACCTTCTGCTCAGAATGGGAAGTAGGCACTCAGATGTGCTCCCGGGGAGTGAATTTCAGGGTGCTCTGGGGTGTGCTATGGCTATGGAGCTAGCCTCACTGAAACTTCCCGGTGGGACGTGCTAAGCCTCAATGCACGCTGACGACACAGGAAAACACAATCAAAGCAGCTGGTGGCACACCCCTTGTCCTAGAAAAGGCACAACAGGGCATGAGAGCGAAGCCTTTACCTAGTGGCAAGATCCCGTACAGGGCGATGAGCTGTCTGACATCCAGGAGGGAAGGCATGGGCTCTATGGCTACCTGGCGAAGAGTGGTCCCCAGGTAGCTGTACTCGCCTGCGAGAAAGGAAACAGAGGACAAATGAATGGGCAACTCCGCTGGTCTGAGCCGCGTGATTCTGGCACTCGCAAAGCTAACACAGAAGGAACTGGACATTTCTGAGCAATATAGAGTATGAGGAGGGCTGTTGTGAAGCCCACATCTTTTCTCAGAGAAAGGCTTGCAGAAGAACTGAGCAGTCGTGAAAGCCGTGCTGGAACTGGGCCGTGTGCTGAGAAGCATACGAACCTTATCATAGGTTTTGAAAATAACCTTTGAATACTGGATGTGTGAAGTGGGACAAAATTGCGAAATGGGGGACATACAAATAAGACGAAAATACAGAAGTTTTTTTGCTTAATTTATATTCCAAGAGATTCTAACATTTGCACAAGCTTTAAAAATAAATGATTTAAGATCGTGACGTGACATCTGTGTTGGAGTGTGTAAATTTGAACCTAAAATGCAGTCATTGGAAATGATGGGTACGAGTCTAATTTGGGATAAATAGAAGCATCTCTTTTTTGAGGGTAATATTCATTTACATTTTTATCATTTTTAAAGGATCACCAAAGGAATAATTCAGAAATAAATCTTTACAGGTTTAATTAGAAGGCATCAAAGGGCTTAATTGTAACTAGCCATAAATCTGAAGGGTTATTTTCCAACTAATTTAGATAAGGTCACCACGAAAATTAGTTTGGCTGTCTCCATTTGTCAAGAGGATGGACCTTTTCCATGCTCATAATATTCTCTCTTTTTTTTATCCCTGATTCTGGAGTAAAAATATTTAATGATTTTTTTTCTGACTCTTTCTTCCTTTAACAAGTATGGATCTTGCTGAATTTTCGAGGATATATTTGTATGACAAGTACATTTATGTGTGTACAAAAATACTGAAAAAAAATGCACTGTGGATGACATACTGAAAATATCAAAACCTGTAAAGCATTTTAAAATGCAAAGAAAACTGGAGTTGAAACCCAGGTACGATGACGATCCTGTTGTGGAGGGCGGCCTTTCAAAGCCTCCACATGAAAAAGGACGTCCTTGGCAAGGGCAGTGGGTACTGGTGGGGAGAATGACAGATAATGACAGCTTCTGTTATGGCTTCCAATCCCTGTGCTTTTTAATGAGCAGGTAATAAATAGAACAGTGGTTAATTTCGCCTTTAGTAGAGTAGGAAGAGGTCCTGTAGACACCGCTAAATCCAGCGCTTATTGCTGTAAACATGACATTAGAGGTGATGTGAAAGTGATCCCCAATTCCCTGCTTAAGTAAGTCCATATTAATATCCAATGCACTGTATCTGCTAGAGTCGAACAGATTTTGTACAGACAAATTAGATTAAGTTGAATTAGTGGGTGTTGGTTCCGATGGAATATAGGACACAGCCAGTCTGGCTGTCTGCCACGCGCTGAGACTCATCCTGAAAGCACATTATTACGGTTTGTTGCCGCTGAGCATGGATGCTACCAGCCTGTCGTGTCTACTCAGTAGGAACTTAGAAACCTCAGCATTCCCTGCGACACCAGTTCTTCCACGAGGGACGCAAGAGGGGCATGGTGGGTGGAAAGGTCCTGGAGGTGGAGGGCATGAAAAAGGGCAAGGAGGTCTAGAGCAAGGCAAGGAAAAGAAGCAGGGGGTGTGTTATGGGAGGGGCCGTGTCCCCTCCAAATTCCGGTGTTGAAGTCCTAACCCCCAGTACCTCACCATGTCACCTTATTTGAACATAGGGTTGTTGCTGTTAAGATGAGGTCACCAAGGTGGGTGGTCCTTTAATAAAGGGAGGGATTTGCAGACGCCGAGGACTGCCAGAAAACCACCAAGGGACGTTAGGAGGGATGAAATGATGAGGTCAGTTTAGGCTACCGGAGACTGAGTGCAGCAGGGCATCCAGGCCGGGAGGACTGGTGAGTCCAGGCAGCAGCAGGGAGGAGAGGCTGGAAGGAAGCAGCCCTGGGGCTGCAGGAAAGGAAAGGCTGAGCCTCAGCCTGCAGGACCCCGCTGACACCTTGATCTTGGACTTCCGGCCTCCAGAGCTGTGAGGCATTTTTGCTGTGTAAGCCCCTCAGTACGTGGTACTTGTTTACAGTGGCCTTATCAGCTAATAAAGAAGGAGTGAAACAAAGATGAGAATAGGAACATACAAAACACAGTTAAAAAAATCCTGAGAAATGAAAGAACCTTTGAGAAATAAAAGTGGAACCAGCCTCTAATATTTCCTTCTACCTCACACACCATTAAAAAGGGAAAGCATGTGAACAATTTATTAAAAATACTGCTGGCGGGCCGGCCGAGTGGCTCAGTTGGTTAAGAGCTCGCTCAAGAGTGCCAGCTGAGCTCTGAGCAACAGCTGTTCGAGGCCCAGCCCGAGCTGAGCTGCCAACAGGTGGCAGGATGGCTCAGCTAAAAACAAAACAAAACAAAACAAACAAAAAAATACTGCTGGCTTCTTAAATAAGGTCATCAAAGAAAAGGCGTGAGAGAGCACAGGGGGCCCAAGACTGCAGACGATGCTTGCTGGTCGCGGGGCCTCCCCCATCCCCAGCACAGGGACGTCCCTGGCCCTCCCCCAGGAACGACAACACACAGCATCGGCTTCTAAGAACATGGACTGTGACAGGTGCGAGATGTTTGAAGTCCAGGTACGCTGACTTGTTTATAAAACTTAAGTTGGACACAGGCTGCCCAGCTTCCAGAATGAGGCCAACGGAGAGACGCCCCAGGTCACCTTTTTGTCGCAACAGCTCTGCCAAGACTATACAATGGGGCATTCGTATATTCCATATATTCCGAAGCTCCTGTATGTAAGTATGTAAGTATGTAAATATGTAAGTCACACCTTCAAAGATGGGATCTTTGTCAACCTGTTGATTCTTCTCATCTGTAGGGCAGGCTCTGAACACCAAGGAGAACAGGAGAGACACTGACCATGGCCTGGGTCATGTTGCCACCAAATGCAGTTACTGGACCACGAGCGGGCTGGATCATTTAGGTGATTGTTAATTTGTTTTTGTTCTTCCTTTATCTGTCTCTCAAACAGTGGCCAGCCCTCTTGATGGTCCATGCTTCTGTGATGTGGACAGAAAAGGAAGCACACAGAGGCACCAGGAAGTCAAGAGCCCTCTTTTTTTCTTTTTTTTTTAAAGATTTTTATTGGGGAACAGTGTGTTTTTCCACGGACCCATCAGCTCCAAGTCAAGTAGTTGTTTCAGTCTAGTTGTGGAGGGTGCAACTCAGTGGCCCATGTGGGGATCGAACCGGCAACCTTGGTGTTATAAGCACTGTGCTTTAACCAACTGAGCTAACCGGCTGTCCCACACAGGCCCTCTTACTGGCAAACCCCTGAGCCCACCCAAGACCGGCAAGAACACCATTGCCAGCAGCGGCAGGGACAATCGCTAGCTCTGTGCCAAGCATGGCTCAAGGACCCCATCTCCTAACTTGTTAAATGCTCACAGTAATTTAATGAGGCAGTAGCTGTTCTTATCCTCATAACTGTGGAAACTGAGGCACAGACACATTACATAAAGGACAAGCATCCTTCAGAAGGCGGGAGGGAGGAGACGTTTCCTAGTCTGGGAGAGAGAGCTGCTCAGCGTGTCCTTGGCAGTGGGCATCAGCCCTGTGCCCGGGTGGCATGGCGGAGGGAGAGTGCTAAGAACAGGGCACTTTCCAGAGGCAGGTGGGAAGTTCACAGCCTCCCTCCAGCTAGCTGGTCAGGAAAGGCTCCCCTACTTTGGGGAGGCCACACTGCCCAGCTGGAGAAGGGTCCCTGCAGCTCCGGGATGGTCTGCTCCAGAATCAGAAATGGGGAGGGGAGCCAGCAATCAATGGTCAGATGACTGCCCAGACATGAACACTCTCTTCCAGCTGGCTGCGCCTCCATGTCATGTCAAGCAGGGCGCTGAAACAGCCTCTATGGCCCAGTACTGCCAAGAGGACTAAGGAAGGGTAGGCAAACTTATGTGCCAGGAGAATAAAAAAATAAAAGTTGAATAAGGCTTTGAGAGCAAACACAAAGTTTTCATTCAATCCACGAGATGAACAGTTCCACTCAGGGAAGAACTGTTTACCATTCTCGGCGAGATTCAACTGAAGGTATGAACACAATGCTGGTCAGAGGAACTCTGGCACAGGGCAGACGGCATCGCTGGGAGAAGCCGGGGCCAGCGGTGCTGCTGCCTCCTGGGCGGGAGGCGTTCACCCTGTTAGCACACAGGCGTGGGAATGTGTGAGTGTGCGCTGTGTATGCGAACACATGAACTGCCAGTTCACATTCAGGATTATAAACTTTTATTTAACTCCTTCTGTATTACATCTGTAATCTCTATTCTGCATAGGGAGAATATTGGTCTCCAAGAACACACGGGATCATCGACTATCCTATAATTTCTCATTTGTTTTGTCCACATTATGTTATACACACACACACACACAATTTCATAACAAAGCCAACACTATCAATACCACCGATGATAACTAAAAACAGTTAAATTTGTGTGTGTGTGTGTGTGTGCGCTAATTCTTCCTCCCTCATTTTTGGTGGTTGTGTCACATTCACATTGTCATCCCCATTACGCATTATACTTGCTCCCTCGTAGCCCTCACTTAGTTTTATAAGTAATATATATATTGATGTTCCCACCAGTCCTTGTGTTACGGTCTCTCTAGTCATTTTTGGTTTTCTAGAGCTCATTCTTAGTAGATTCTTCAGGAAGTGCTCATGGGGCAAATATCCTGAAGTCCACATCTTTATAAGTTTGTGTTTCATATATTTGAAAATAAATTTGGCTGGGCACAAAAATCTTTGGACCTTATAGCCTCTCATTGGGCATCTGAAATGTACCATGCCATTTACTTCTGGTATAAACTGTTGCTGTAAAAAAGTGATGATATTCTATTTTTTTCCCCATTATAAATCATCTTTTGTTGCATAGATGCCCAAAAGATTTTTTCCCCCTTTACTTTAAAGTCTGCTACTTTTATTAAACTATGTCATGGTGTTGGTCAATTGAAATTGATGTTCTCAGGTACACAGAGAGATCTTTCATTGTGTGGTTTGCATTTCTGTTTTAGGAAGGTTTTCATGAATAATAGTTGTTAGTACAGTAAAACCTTGCATTGCTAGTAACGTGGCTTGTGAGTGTTCCACAAGATGAGCAAACATTTCTAATACATTTTAACGTGGTAAATAAGTGATGTCTTGCAATATGAGTAGTTTCCAGAATGAATTATGCTCGCAAACCAAGATATTACTGTATTTGTTCTGTTCCTTTGCTTTGGTTTTCTTTTTTCAGGGGCTCATATTATCTGTATGTTGGATCTTCTTTGTCTGTCCTTAGTATTTGTTCCTTTCTTTTGCATCTTTTTAATCTTTTTCTTTATTTTGTTTCATTTTAAAAATGTCTGCATTTCACATTTTTTTCTCTTGAAACATTATTTGTTGACTTTATTCAAAATAATTTATTTTTCTAAGATAATTTTTCCCTTTATTTCTAATATTCCTTGAGTTTCTGAGTTTTTCTAATTCTATTTTATATATTCTTGCATATCTTCTATAATTTTATTGATGTGCATTAGCCTGGTTTGAAAGACTAGGTTCCAGTTATGTCTGCTTTACAGATATGCTTTTCTGAGAGGTTAATTTGTTCTTTATTGTTTCTTTTTCATAGAAACTTTGCATGGGCTTTGACCTTGAACTTTTCCATTGCTTAAGTTTATGTGAGTCAATATTTCTATATTTTAAGAAGAAAGTTTGGTTCAGGATGGCTTTTAAAATTTCATGGAGCCCCCTCTTATGCTGTTTCCATGTATGTTATAAGTGGGCTGGCTTGCTTTTTGGACATCCTAGTTCTGTTCCTGGTCCCCAATTTTTCCTGGATCTTCTTTCTCTTTCATCTATGGTCTTTGTCCTGCTCCCCTGTAGTTCTGGTCCACAGACTTTCTTCTCAGTATAAGGTGCTGTCTTGGAAGGGAGCTGTGTAGGTCACTTTTAAGAGTGAAGAGAGGTTAGATTGCTCCAGCCCCTCCCAACATGCTTTCTGACTTCATCCCTTTGCGCCCGTGTACTGCTGAAGCGGGCCCTGCCCTCCGGGCGTCTGCTGCGGCTAGTGCCTTGGCCCGGTACTTCCCAGGGAGTGCTGACTGCTTACTTTGGACTTCTGTTCTGCGTTCCCAGTGGCTTGTACTTTGGTATTTGAGGGGAAACTGTGTTAATTTGTTTTGGTGTAAATATTGTCCACAGGTTTCTGTTTTTGCTAACTAGTTGCTCTATTTTTATGAGAGGATTTGGGGAGGTCCACTGCCATCTTTCTAACTAAGGATCTTAACTGGGGAAAAAAATTAAAAAGGACAATATGGAAAAGACCAAAGAGAGACAGCCCTTGTGGTAATTTGACTATTTTGTTAGACTGGGTCATTTTCACTTGAGGTCACTCTAAGTGTCTGACCCCATTCAGTTTGACCTTAGGCATCTTAAAGATGCTGCCTGGATAGAGAGATCACTGAAAAAATCCAAGAGAAGAAGAATTTAATAAGAAGATGAGAAATAGGTCCATTAATTATTTTTCAGACTCTCCCATGTGCCAGGTACTCCACTAAACACTAGAAATTCAGTCATGAACAAAATGGATGTAATGGGAAGGGAGAAGGCAGACAAGAGAGAACTCAGGGATTGAAAACACAAGGAAAGAAATAGGGTTCTGATAAAAACGTTACTTCTTCATATTGACAGAATTAACAGAACATAATCAAGGGAACCCAGAAGAAAATCCTACAGTACTTGAACAAGAAACACATTAAGATAAATACAAACCCAACACATATTTTAATATATAGTCTGGTAAAATGCTCACACCGTTAGGAAACATGAAGCCTCCTCCACGCCCTCAACAAGGACATGTGGCTTTCTTTCAAGGGGATTAAAGTAATCATTTTTTTTTCTGATCAAAGGGAAAAGTCAGCATTCTTCTTCCCACAGACCCAAATTGGCTCAATGTAAATGTCAGAATGAATAAGAAGGAAAGAGATTATAATACAACAAAAAAAGAGGATCCATGGGTCCACACTGATACCGAAACACTTTTCAAAGGAGGGTGGGAGGGAAAGCTCTTCCTAGAAGAATGGTACCTAATAAATACAGAAAGGATGATAGGAAGAGAACACCCCCATCTCACAACCACCACAGCAATCATCCACACAGGCGAAACCCACCAGTGACACTGAGACCTTGCAGATGCCTGGGAAGAGACTCTCCAGAGCTCAAAGTACTGCCCACCCCCCAGTTTATCCATTAATTACAAAGAGGAAAATGAAGCTTTACAAGGGGAAATCTGGGAACAGCACTTTTGCCAGTGATTAAACTTAACAGCAATTGGGCCACCCGAGTGGTGCGGTGGTTAAAAGCTGGCTTGGGAAGCCAGCGCCCTGGTTCGGGTCCCACATATGAGGGACAGTGACACTGCCCTCAAAAAACAAAAAAACAAAACAAAAAAATTAAAAGCAACAGTGAAGGGACAAAGTGGCATAGTGTGTCCCCAATGTGAAATACTGAGAAGGACAAAATATCACCTGTGTAGTTTTCCTGTCAAAAATGTTTAACCTGAATCAAGTCATGAGAAAAATGTCAAACCAATTCAGTTGAAGGACAGTTTGTAAAACAGTCCAGACAGTTTAAAAATGTCAACATTGTGAAAGGCTGAGAAAGGCTGGAAAGTGTCCTGAATTAAGGGCATGAAAGGAGACTAAGGAGATATGACCTTCACATCCATGGTCCTTGACTGAATTTCAGGTTGAGAAAGAGAAACATTTATAAAAAATATTATTAGAACTATTGGGGAAATTGACGATTAATTAGAGTTTAGCTAATAGTATCATATTAATGTTAAATTTTCCGAGTGTGATTATCCTTCTGTGGTTAAGTAGGAGAATGTCCGCATCCATTGTAGACGCGTGAAAGTGAAAATGATAGCTGATTAGGGTGGTAGGATTATGAAGAGTTTAAGCTTTCAGTGTGTTTTCAGGTCATCCTGTTGTTTTTAAAAAATTAAGAGAAAAACATTCATGGAAGAGGGTGACAGCAAATGTCCCCACCACCTTCCCCCGACTGCTTCCGTGGCGGCCCTTCTGGAAGGCGCTCGTTTCAGGCCTGAGCTGTGGAGGCAGCAGGAGCTGCCCCTGGGCACTTGGTTAACACGATTCAGCTTGTGCCAGAGAGAATGCTCCCAGGAACCTTGCTAGGAGGTTCGAAAACCTGCTTGTACCACATTAGGGAAGCCAGCTGGACCCATTAGTTCACAGCACAGAACGAATTCAAATCAGTTCAGTCCAACGCACACTACAAGCCACTGTGGGCCACGTTTTGGGTTGGACAAAACCAAAAATGGGAGGTACTTCCAGCTGTTGGGACCTCAGAACCCAAGGGGTGACATATGTCCCACACACACGCATTATTCTTTGTGTACTTTACCGATGTAATCAGAGAGGTTGACTTTCAGAGGCTGGATCAGCAGCCTTTCCTCCACCAGCTCCTTATACAGAGACTCAATGGACCTGGGGAGAGAGCAACCATCGGTCCCATGAGGATGCACACAGCACCAGCTGCATTTCTGTTCATCAGTGCACATGCAGAGAACTTGAACCAGATCTATTTCAAAGTACTTTTGTATGTATGCAAATAAATGGATTTTTGAGGCAGTCTACAATTTGGGGATAAATTGGGCTTTTTCAAAACAATACTTTCACTCATCCATGTGTATATCATTAATAAGAATGATATCGTTGGGCATCTGAGACCGGCTATAACTCCTGCAGTCTGCCCTTTCATCAGTCTTCATGATGGCACAAATATGAATTAGAAATTACCCAATAATAGTAATGCAATGGGCCCATAATTATATATTCAGTTAGCATCTGCAAGCCGTAGTAGATCATTAATCCTTCATGAAATTGATGTTTCCTTTTAAGCCAATAGCATACTAGTTTAAAAGAAATATCCGTAAAGATCCAAGGCTTATTAGGGAAATAATTCTAGTATGAAAGACAAAATGTCTAAAGCTGTGAGTGTGATGATTTTTTAGGAGGATATTGTACTTTTCCGTTGTGTTTACAGATGTCAAAACCACCTCTCTAAGAGGGCCATGGGCGTATACCCAACACACGGGTAATTTATACTAATTGAGGGAAAAAAATGGAGGTACCATCCCACTTGATGAATGAAACTCCCAATGAAATTAACTGGGGCTTGGCTTGCAGGAATTCAGATAGGTCAAGTTCAAATATTGTTTGGCATAATCCACTGCGATGTTTTGTCTTTTCCCTTTTCATTTCCAGGGGTGCTATGCTTTGGTCCTACCCGAGACTTTCTTTAGATTGAAGAACTGTAAATATAACTATATTTAAAGAGCTCTTTGGCTGTTCACTGATCCAGGTTAGTGTGGTTAAAACAGACTCAGGAATATCAGCTAGATTCAAGCCAAATGGCATTGCGATAAATGTTGATTCAACAACCTCTGTCTTTTATTGACTAGAATGTTATTCTCCCAAACATATTTTAAATGGTGTACCCTCCGCTGAAGAAAAAAAAAAAGGTTCAACTGTAATGAGATTTGGGATAGCTGTATCTGACCTATATCAAGGAAATGTCAACTGTCGTGTTTTAGCTTAAATAAAGATTTATTTTAAACATACCACATAGGCATAAAATATTAACCTAAAATGGAAGATTCTCTAAAATAATCAAAACAATATATTAATAAGCTCCCAACACAAACCTGTATTTGGATCTTTCCAGTGAAAAAAACTTTTGTCATGGAATACAACATTTCCAACTTGAAAACTACCTTGAGCTGTGATGAAAATACTGGTATAAGGTTTGTATTAACTTGGTGAGAGGAGCAGAAGTGGTTTTCCAGTGCCTTGGCAGGACTAGCCCTAGTCTAGTGACACGGAGTCTTCCAAATTAAATTGGAAGGTCTTCCAGGAATGAGATGACCGGGTGTTTCTGTACTTTGGGGCATGAAGGTGGATAAAACACTACTGGTTTCTCTCCATGTCACAAGGGAATTGCTTGCAGCCCGTTTATGAGAGTTCAGCTGCAAAGAAGCACATGCGACGAACACATGCAACGTCTTAATGGGTGCTGCCCACGGGCTACGCGTGTGGGATCTGTTGGGTTGTTGGAAAAGTCATGACATATTTTTCCTTCATTTTTCATTGCAAAAATGTGTCATGACTTTTCCAACAACCCAATATATTGTTAAAGCAGCATTTTATTCAGTAAAGCAATACTTTCAATGCAAGAGAATACAAATGAGTGATTTTAACTCCATGGGGGGCGGGTCATATTGGTAGATGTGACTCCAGCTTTGGTTTGTCACTGGATATAGCATTATCCACTGTGATCTCTCCTGAAAGACTGCACTTGGCTTTGAAACTCATGTGCGCACCAAGGAGAAAAATGGCACAGAAAAGCTACTAAAGGACACCCGTGGAACTGTGAGTGCGCATGGGCGCCAGGGAAGGGGCTAAGAAGCTCCTGGCACCCCAAGCGGTGTCCGTGTTGGTGGCGGGTGGACGGTACCTTCCCAGGAACTGGGCACCTGAGTCTCAGCGTGCCTACAGGCCCCTCTTAGGGGCAGTCAGTCTCAGTTTCTTGATTCTAAACCTGTCCCCACGCAACAGAACCTCAAAGGGGGGAACCTGCAGCCCCGCCCTCTAGGACCCCCCCGTGGGAGCCTGTTCTGGGGAGCCAGCGCCCACGCCTTGTCGGCAGTCTTCCCAGAGGCACTTGCAGGCTCCCGGCATGCACATGGGCCCTGGGGTGCTCTGGTCTCCCCTCCGCCACGGATAGATCTCCGCTGGCTTCCTCCCTCGTGGGTCTTCTCTCGGAGTATAGGAATGTACTACTGGGACTCATGGGGGGCTAGGGAACACCCCCAAACAGGGGAGCAAAACCCCTGGGAAGAACAGCATACCTTCAAAATGATTTCTGATATTCACTTATTAGGGATTTTAATTAATTTCCTTGAAAAACTGGGTACTATTTACTTCAATGGTAAAAGCACTGAAGGGCCATTTCAGCCTTAAAAAAACAATGAGCATTTAAAATTATTTCTTAATACTGAAGTCCAGCCAATGAAGCTTGAGGAAATGGAATATCCCTTCATGAGACCAAACCTCACCCTCTCCGTCAACAAGCTTCTGGAAGTGCCTCCGTGGGCTGGGCCCCAGGACGTGAAGGTAAATATGAACTGTGTCTGCCTTCGAGGAACTCGGAGCTTCAGTATTCCCTCAAAAGCTGGACCAGGACACTGTGTCTTAAACCCTACATCTTAAGAACCCTATACATTTTAAGGCTTAAGAAACATCCCATGAGCTCAGAGCGATAGGGGCCCAAGTCTGCCCCCGGGCCCCCTGTCTTGGTGTGTCTTCCCGTGTCGGGTGGCACCTGCTGTACAGGACTGCGGAGGTCCCAGCACCTTCCCCCAGGGCTCTCTGGGAGGACGATGGGGGTGGGCTGTACGGGGCGGGGGGCCCCTGGGCCAGGCCAAGGCCAAGGCCTTAGGCTGTGTCCCATGCTCTCCTCTGGGGTGCCCCTGCCCCCAACTCTCACGCGCATTACAGCAGGTATGCTCTCCTCACCTGTCAGCCGTCAGATCCTTTTCTTTCCCCTTTTTCTCTTTTTTGCCTTTCTTCCCTTTCTGTTCCTGGAAGAAAATGGAAATATCCAACAGCTTAGAAAAAACCAAGAAGGGAATGAGCTCTAGAAATTGGCTAGGGAAGTTGGCTTTTGGCAGTGGTGCTGGGTGGGAAAGGAGAGGTGGGAAGTGAACTGTGGTGCGTGAAGATGGAGTGGAGAGAAAGCAATGTTTGCAGGAATGTGGGGATTGGCCCAGAAAGCCCCAGGTCGCTTCGAGGACATGGCCCTCTGGCTCTGTTTCCCCGGGCTGTGGCACAGGACGCTACAAAGGGTGAGAGCGCCATGTGCACAGGCCATCAAGCTGCCTGTCTTTGGTACCCAGTCACCTCTCTCCTAGCACCTGGCTCCAAATCTCTCAAAACAGGGCTGATTGCTTCGCCATCCTGTTTATAATATCCAGTGCCCACAGGATAGAGTTAAAATTCCTCAGCACAGTGTATGAAGGTTGGCCTCCTTCCTTTCCAGGCTCATCTTCCGTCTCAGGCCTCCACAGGTGACTCATGATCCCTGTCACACAGGACTGACTATCGGGCCCTTTCTTAACTCTCCTCTCCCTTTCTCTCCTCCATGTCCACTCATTCATTCATTCATTTTTATTGCAGTATAAGCTACGTACATAAAGTATATCCATAGACAGACTGATTAACTTCTACATTTAAATTTGACAGGTGACCATATAACCATCACCCAGTTCAAAATATAGAATGTATTTTCTTCACCTTGACCCCTCTTTCCAGTCTGTAGGTGACAACCCCTCTGCCTTCACTGAAGATTTGTGTTGCCTGGAATCATACACTCTAAACCCTTTTATGTCTGGCTTCTTTCAACCCATATTATGATTGCAAGGTTCATGCCTGTGGTGGCATATAGCTATATTTCATTTGTAAATATTCCATTTTGTGAAAATTAGTTTTTAAATTTTGAGATATTGGTAGATTCACATGCATTTATAAGTAATAACACAGAGAGCTTCCGTGTACCCTTTGTCAGGTTTCTTTCAGTGCTGGCATCTTGCAGAGCTATCTGACAAGGTCACCATCAGCATACCGATAGTGGCACTGATAGAGCCAAGATGTGGAGCATTTCTACCACCCAGGGGTCCCTCAGGCCCTTTGAGAGTCACGCTCAGTTCCCTGCCATGACCACCCCGTCTTTAACCCCTGGAACCACTGAACTGTTCTCCATTTCTATAATTTTGTCCTTTGGCAAATGTGCTATTAACAGAATCATATAGTATATGAGCACGTATAACCTTTTTGCTTTTCCTGCATCATAACTCTCAGGTAATTTGTCCAGGCTGTTTTATGTAAATATCAATAGTTTATTCCTTTTGACTGCAGTTTACAGTTTTGGGCTATTATGACCCGATTGAAGTGCTATAAACCTATGTGTGTGTGTAAGTCTTCATTTTTTTGGAACAAACACCACGAGTGCAACTGCTAGGTTGTATGGTAATTGCATGTTTGTTTTCTAAGGAAACGCCAAATTTTTTGCAGAGTAGTTATACCATTTTGTTTCCACCAATAACGTGGTAAGTGATTGAGCTTCTCCCATCCTCTGGCCAATTTGTGTTGGGCCTGTGTCTGGCTGTGTTCTGGTCCATTGATCTGTGTGTCCGTCCCTCTATTAATAGCACAGTTTTGATTACTGTAGCTGCACAATATGCTTTGGAATTGAGTAGATGTGTCCTTCGAGCTTTATTCCTCTTTTTAAAAATCGTTTAGCTACTCTAGTTCCATCGCCTTTCTATACACATTTTCACATAATCTTGTATATGTCTATCAACTATATTTCTGGGATTTTGGTAAGAACTGGATTAAATTTGTACGTGTGTGAAGAGAACTGGCACCTTTACTTAATTTTTGTCTTCCAATCCATGAACATGGTATGTTTATATATTTAGATCATCTTTTATTTGTTTCATCAGTACTATGCAGTTTTAGCACACAATTCCTATACATATTTTGTTAGATTTACACCTAAGTATTTCATTTTTGAATGATTTTAATGGTATTATATTTTAAATTTTGGTGCCCATCCATTCACTGCTAGTATATAGAAATACAATTGACTTCTGTATGTTCACCTGTATCCTACAACCTTGCTGAATGAAGCTATCTTTGAAGATACCTTGGGATTTTCTAAATAGACAATCATGTTACCAAATTAAACATTTGGTAGAATTCTGCAGTGAAAGCATTTAGGCCTAGAAATTCTGTGTAGGGCACTGGTTTCATTACAAATTCAACTTCCTTAATAGCTGTAGGGCTACTCAAACTATTTCATATTCAGTGAATTGTGGTGGTTTGTGTTTTTGAAAGAAGTGAGCCCATTTTGTGTAAGTTGTCAAATTATGTGAGCAGGGGAGTCTGTGGTGCTTTCTTAGTATCCTTTTGATGGCTGTAGTCAGCAGTGATATTTCATTTCATTCCTGATATTGGCCATTTGTGTCTTCTCTTTTTTTCTTTGTCAGTCTTACTAGAGGTTTATATCAATTTCGATTATTTTTCAAAGAGCCAGCTTTGTTTCATTGATTTTCTCTACTGTTTTTTTGTTTTGCTTTGTTTTCGGTTTCACTGATATCTGCTTTATTTTTATGATTTTCTTCTTTGTGCTCACTTTGTTTTCTTTGCTCTTTTTTTTCTAGATTCTCAAGGTGGGAGCTTAGGTTATTGATTTGAGACTCTTCCACTTTTTCTGCTGTTGGGAGGGAAGTCCAGAGAGGTTCCCCGTGTGGTCTTAGGGCCTCACGACCTGTCAGCAGGAGTGAGTCACTATTCTCTGTTCTGTTCTTTATATTCTTTGTTCTTTCTTTGCTCCAGTTTGTATTTCTTATTGACCTATCATTGAGTTCAAACCGTCTTCACACTCTTGTTAAACCTGTTAGAAGGGTTCTTAATTTCTGATACTATATTTTTCAGTAAAATGTTCATTTGTTTCTTTTAAAATGAGATTCTAAATTTCTGTGTAAATATGGCATTTTGTTTTCCCATTTATATATGCTAGCACTCTGGGGAATACAAAAACTAGAGTGAGTGAAGACTCGTACCCTAGGAGCTTCATGGCTTCACCAGGAACTCTCATATCCTAAAAGTTTTTGTGATTTCAACAAAGGAGGAACTCAAGAGAGAAATGACCTCTGAAGGGCAGGGGCAGTGATGTCATGGGGATGTCAGCTGATTAATGTAATGTAAGTTGATTGACTTATAATGAGAAATGTAACTGTCAAGAGAAATGGACCCTGAAAACTTCCTTTTTATAGAAAACTCAACATGAAACTACAACAACTCGACAGAAGGTTGCTCGGTAAGTATGGAATCACCAAGGAGGTGGCTGGATGCTGTGACTTGCTACCGATAGCATACTGTGACATCGAGATGGGTGCTTCAGAACAAATGGCTATAAATCTGAGGTTCCCACAATGCCCTCCTCAGGTTCCATTAATTTGTGAGAATGGCGCACCAAATTCAGGGAAACATTTAGTTATGTTTACTTAGTATTGAAGGATATTATCAAGGAGACAAACAGCCAGAGGAAGAGATACGTAGGGCATGGTCTGGAAGGATCCCTGGTGCAGGAGCTTCTGTCCCCATGAAGTTGGGGTATGTCATCCTCCTGGTATCTGGGTGCATTCACCATCCTGGAAGCTTTCTAAATCCCATACTGTTGGGGTTTTTACGGAGGCTTCCTCATGTAGGCATGATCAATTATATACTCCATTTCCAGCCCCTCTCCCCTCTCTGGGGAATGGGGTGTGTGGCTAAAAGTGCCAAGCTTTTAATTATGGCTTGGTCTTCCTGGTGAGCAGCCCCCACCCAGGAGCCATGCGGGGTCCACGCAGAGTCTCCTCATTAGAACAAGGTGCTCCCAGTGCTGTTATCCTTAGAAATTTACAAGGGGTTCAGGAGCTGTGTACCATAAACTGGGGGCAGAGGGTAATATATGTATTTTCTACTATCTCATGGGGCCCTAATAAGTGAACTTTGAATAGTGGGATCCAACTGGCTACTCTAAACCGCTGTGTGATGGATTGGTGGCAATTTAAAATTCAATTCATCTGATCCCCCCCTTCACAAAGAACTTGCTTATTGTGATCCTGTCCCCCAATCTACCTATAGGGAGAGATGGGTGGGCATTTGGGGTGCATGCACTGGCTTTTCCCACAGTTCTCACCCCATTGGGCATGGGTAATATGAACCTGTAGTGATGAGGGGAGGGGAAGGTTGTTCTCAGACCATTGAGTTTTCCCATTTCTGAGCCCATAACCCAGAGGGCTGAATGGTGCAGCAAGGTAAATTCACTAAAGACAGGCGCGCTCCCCCTGGGCCTCCGGGGGCAGCCAGGGCCGGCCTGCGGGCGCTCGTGGGGCCGGCTTCATGGCTTGAATCTGCCCTCGGCCTCATCCCTCCGCATTCACTACTCACATTTTTACCTCCTTTCTGCTTTCTTGTTCTGGCCGGAAGTTCCTTTTCTCTGTTCACAGCTAGTTTTAAGTTTTTCAGTTCCTGTCTCATCAACTCATCAACCTAGGTGAATACAAGACACACCTTTTTAAAGTGACTCTGCTGCGTGTTCCCAGTTTCCTTTGGGGCAGTTAAACATAGCTTAACTTCTGGGTGGGTTATTAATGGGAGATTGTAAAAGCACGCCGCCAGCGCAGTGAATGGCCTCTTATTAGGACAAATGAAGGTTTCACCTGTGCCCTGATCTCTGACTCCAGTTCTTTCCGGTTCTCCTCTCTGATCATTTCCGGGTCGTAGTCCTGGTGGAAATTCCCTGACTCGTCTTTATTCTTCCATATGTCTATGCTCCGGGAAGGTAAGGAAAAGGAAAGTTTCCATCAACAAGCAAATTAACAAAAGCAGATATTGCAACATAAAACACAAGTTTCATTTTCTACCCGCTTCCATGGGATGAAAGTGAATAAAATACTCTGCAGAGTGTTGGGATTCATATATCCCTTTCTCCCACTTCCCAAATCGAAGAAATGTGTTTGTGTAATATCTAAGAAATAGAGAAGAAAACTGCTAATAGAAAATACCAAATAAAAAAGTATGATACAAAGAGTATTCTCCGACGTGAGTATAACTATGTAAAAACCAGCATATTAATTGTGGGATTATACAATTAGACAGCTGTGGGGTGACTATTTTTGTAACATGTTTTATATTACTTCCGTTATTTAAATGATTGACTAAAATACGAAAGGTTTTGTTGCTAGTTCACTTCACCAGGAGTTTCCCTGGGCTCCCTGGCTCCCTATTAAAAGACAGCAGTGATCACACAAGTGCCCGTTACCTTCCCGTAACCCGACTGCTGTATTCCTGCATTACTCTGCGGGTGTTTGAGAAGTCACATGTGTCTTACACTTTGTGCCTCACCCGGCACTCCGGAGGATGGTTAGAGAAATGTGACCCTGGGGAAAATAAGGGGGAATTCTGGATCGCAGGAATAAATGGAAATAATGTTCATTTCTCAGAAGATGCACACATCCTGAGAAACTTTATTTCTCAGGATGTGTGCCAAGGTACAGACCAACGGGATCCTGGCAGTGGGACTTGGGGGGACTCCCACGAGAGACAAGATCGGAGGTTTGGGAAAGATCTCCTGGAATCCGTGCTCAGAATGTGATGGAAATTTGCAGGAACCAAACCCGCCCACCACCCAGCTTGGCCGCTTGACTGGGGACCCACTGTTAAGCAGTGACTCCCACCAACCTGGGAGGGCCACTGAGGGCCATGGGCCCAGGCCGAGACTGCCCACCGCCATCCGACAATGGTTATGCCTGAGGAGGACCAGGGGTTGTGTGGCCCGGGTGGCAGGTGGAGGTGTGAATGAAAGGGCTGGAGGGCTCTCAACCGCGGTCCCCCCCACAAACAGCGGGGATCCTGAGACTGGCCAGGAGTACGCCCCCCACCCGACACACACACACACATGCAGCTGACCAAGAAGGGGAGGGGTGGAGCTTAAACTCGACACAGAGAGGAGGACAGTGACAGTCACAGGCAGAAACCATGTCTGGGTGCTACGGGGTGTCACCCATGCGCACCGAGAGTGGAGACGGTGCCTGCGGAGTCCTGAAACCAATGAGAAAGGAGGTGGCAGCTGCATGGATGACAGAGGGCCGAGGCTGGCAGAGGGGGAGGCATGGAAGGACCGGGGACAAGACGTGACACAGAGCAAAATGTCCAGGAGGCGCGGATGCCCAACCGTCCCCAGGGCTTTGGCTGTCTGACTCCTCCCTGCCTGGGCAGCACAGCCTGGCACCGGGTTCATGGCTTGGGGTCAGGTGGAGCCTCTGTTCGTATCAGGAATCTCCCTCCCGAGGGGAGAGGAACCACACAGGACATTGGCTACTCTAGAAACAACTGTACCCAAAGGGCAGACACAAGTCAGCCACGTAGAAGATGGACACCTGAGGGCCAGTGAGAGTGTCCTCTTAGAGTGATGACAGTCAGGACCCCACAGCTCAGGACACCTGCAGGCGGGTGGGACTGGGGATGCAGCTCCAGTTTCCCAGGTGTGGGTTGGGTCCACAAGCCATGGGCTGGAGGCCCTGAGGCTGCTCCCAGTGGCTGGCATGGAGGCTTCCAGAGGCAGAAATGGTATTGCCAGCTGTTTGCCACACACAGGCCTGGTGGGCCTACCCCGCTTCCTGTGGGGCTGTTGGCTCAGCAGAGGGAGGGGCTAGCCGGGGCACAGCCTGTCTGGACTTGAGGTCCAGCAAGCGCTCTCAGGCTCACCGGCCTCCCACCAGCAGACCGGGGGCCCAGCTAGGGCAGTGGCTGGCTGACCACGGTCTGTGCCAAGAAGATATGAAGTTCAAGGGGGCGTCACCACCCAGACAAGGCAGGTGACCCAGCCAGGGACTGAAGTGTGGCAAGGCAGAGAAGACCCCAAAAAGGCTGATGAGGGGGCATATGTGGCAGGAGTGGGTACACAGGGAACGGCTGGAAAGCCCGGGCTAAATTCTTATTATTGTAAGTAATCATTCCCATGAATGAGTGCCAGCCAGACAGGTCTTTCCCGTTTTTCAGAGTCGGGGCATGAAAACTATGCATTGCATAAACTGTGTCTATTATCAGCCCATCGGTGTCAAGAATGCCTTAAGTCATAAATATTTGAGTTTATTCTTTGCCCTGAACCCCAGAAGGTGAATTTGTGGTTACGTGGAAGGTGTGTGCACACCAAAGGCACAGCCGTTTCTGTTTCAGCACATTTGCTGAAATGTACATAAGCTTAAACTGGGGACAATTTTGAAATGTAGGAATAATACAATGCTTCTTTTTATGTGTTTAAAATTGTAAGCTTTCCCCCTTGAAAATACCATAAAAGGTTTAAATGTGTACTGTTTATTAATAGTAAAAATACTTTTAACTAATAACAATAACTAATGAAAATGTACTATGTACTAACAATGACTCTTTTCTCACAGATTTCCCCCTTGTATGATGACTAAATCTTCTCCAACAGCAAATCTCATGGGTCTAATGAAGATATTTTAAAGCAATACTACTTTTAATTACTTCGTTTCCCCCCCATATAGATGTACCCCAATCTGATGCAGTGCATTTAATAATGAAAGGAGCACAGACGACTCAACAGAAAGGAAGCCATGATGTGATTAGTGACAGAAAAGCCACCGTGCCTCAAAACGCCCTCCTCATGGAGCTGAGAGTGTATTTCACAGGCAAAGCAGAGCTGGCCGCACCCCTTGTCATTCACAGGGACTCCACTCCGTTGCCCTCTGAGACTTTGCTTTTCACATGACACTTTTGCACAGGGCACTTCTCAATCCCTTCAGGAATTCCACGGACATTTATAAATGCAGGAAGCTATTCATGGCCCTCAAAGGGCACCCCCTGCCCCCTTCTCCCCTACAGCAGAGAATAAGCCTTTATCTGGCTGTGAAAAGCAGGCCTCCACACTTTCACACGTTGGGGGGTGACAAGGGAGGGGGCTTCATCTCAGTGATTAAAATGCTAATGTTTCATTGGAAAAGGAAAAGCTTTGATTTTTAAAAGAGTTCTAAGACAAGACATCCAATTCCTTTACGTCACCAAAGACCTGGCAGGTCGATAACGCACATGCAATGCCACAACATCGAAGTGAGGAAATGACACGTCCCAGTTTCTGCTCCTGAGGGACCATTGCGTGGGTTTTTAGCCTTAATGGAAACAGATATTACACAAAAGGGTAATAATCTCGAGGGCTTTCGTACGGGGATCAGCAGGTTGTTAAGACTTGGCTTTCCGTGGGAACATTAGATTTCCCCCAAATTAATTTTTGCACTTATCAAAATAATGCATGCACGTTGTATTAAAGTCAGAAAGTATCAAAGGAGTACAATAAAAAATTATCTGTCTGCCTTCCAGGAAATTGCCCAATGACATTCATTCCCACGTTCCTTCATTCATTAAGAAAATGCATTGAACAAATCCAGATAGATTCATCACTGTGATTTACTCACATAGTATCTAATTTATGACCACTTTATTCATAAATTATTAAACTCATGACTTTTTTGAGCCTGCAGACAAGTTGGCACTGCTGTCAGCAGGCGCCAATAGCAGAAGGCCTGCCCTTGTGGACCTGGCGTCCGCTGCAGTCAGACAGTGAAGACACACATAGAAATCAGGTGGAGGTAAGTAAAGCGGGGACAGGCGTGGGGCGTGGAGTCAGGCGGGGAGACTTATCCCATGTGTCTCAGGGAAGGCCTGCAGGGACAAGCATCCCAGGCGAGAGGAACCGACAGGACGAGGGCCCGAGGTGGGAGCGATGGACTCGGGGGAGGAAGGGCACAGAGCCCACTAGAGCAGGGCATGGCGTGACCTGCTTCCCACGAGCTTTGCGCTATTTTCCTTCTCCTCGTGCCTAAATAATATGCTTCCGTGGCTCCTTGTTCATTCTCCAGTTTCAGACACGAGCTCCTGACTGCCCGTTACAGTAAGTGAGGGTTTTCTCTCTCCCCGCTTCCCTTCTTTCTCCCTTATTTTCTCCACATGGTTACATCAGAGGAGAAGGCAGGCGGGCCTTCCAAGCCTGGGGGAATCATCCCGAGTGTGCATGGAGCGCGATACCCAGGTGCCATGGCACCGAAAGCTCCCCTGTGGCAGCCCCTTCTCAGGACATCTTGCAGCTCGGGCTCCACCAGAACGAGGGAGTGACAGTCGGGAAAAGCAAAGGGAGGCCCGAGGATGGCAGTGGACTGAGCACCACGAGGGAGGGCTTCCGAAGAAAGTGAACTGGTAAATCACATGATGTGCCGGAAGGTGCAGAAAATAACCTGGAAGCGTATAATAGGAACCAATGAGCGGTGTCGCCAGGCCGAGAGATAATGTGCACAGTAGCATCTTAACAGACCAGCTGTTGCTGCGGACACACACCTGAGTGCTGGCTGCCGCCCGCGTGCCGGCCCGTGACCTCGCCACGTGCATCATTGCGTTTCCTAGCTGGGCCCATGAACTGCTGTTGCTGCCAGCCTTACATAAGCCACCCAACATGTGCCACTGTCCGCACCCCATTCACTGCCACCACACCTGGAATATCACACTTGTTTGATGGCGTGTGCCACCTTTGTACCTCCAGGCTGGCATCGCGCCTGACATGTTGGAGACAGTCAGTGGTTGTTGAACGAACATGTAAGCGAATGGGCGTTTTTGATAGTGATTGCTCTGCAAAGTTGGTTGAAAGGTTGATGAACTGGCGGACTGGACCGTCAGTAGCTGGCGATCGGGGACAGTGACGCTCACCGGGCCTGGTTGTTGTGAAGACCAGGAGGGGCAAGGAAAACACAAGGGTCGCATGTCTCAGGCAACTAGTAGCGCCCGCTGCTTTCCACGGAGCCAGGGGCTCGGTGACCAGCTCGCACCGCGCGGCCCGGCACCGGTTCGGAGCGCGGCATGGAGGAAAGCGGCCTGTGCGCACTTCAGTAAAGCAGCGGCTGCCAGGACCCTGGGCACGGGTCAGCCGCAGCCTGCACCTTCCTCCCGAGTGAAGCAGGGGCCAGACCCCGCAGGTCCTCGCCCCTCTGCACTTTTCCAGCATCTCGCGCAGGCGGGCCCCTGGCCGCCGCGGTGTGTGAAGTCCAGGTGATGCAGGACCTTCCCACCCCGCGTGACCGGCCCGTCAGACAGGCCCAGGGCCAGGTGGAGGCACGCGTGTGCTCTACTCGCGTCCGGACCGCGCTTCTCAAGAATTCCCCGAGAGCCTCAGGACCAGGGTCAGGGCGGCAGGTCATTCTATGTTGGGATTTATCCTCAGGGTGGAGCGGACCCACAGGAATTGGATAATTGTCCTGGAAATATCTGAAAGGGCAATTCATGGGCTTGCAGATCCAGCCAGATCGCGGCTATGCTAATTAGGCTGAACAGCCGACAAAGAGCTCTGCCAGTATTCGGGCACATGTCTTATTTTGATGGGATTAAAACCTTTTGCTAGACATACGGTCTCGGTTTCCTTACTTTAAACAACCGAGGCCTGCGTTCTTCCCTGTCACCCCCAGCACGAAAGCATTCGGCTGGAGAATTAGGGATTCAAAACCAGAATGGAGGCTTAGCTTATGTTCTCATCCTATCTGTATCTTGATTTTTTTTTTTTTAACCAATTGAACACCTTTCAGGCACCCAAAGGAATTTTGCAATAAGACGGACAGACGCTTGTGGCTGTGAGTCAGAGTTGCGCATACACAGCCTCAGGACGCGGCACTTAATTCTTCCCAACTGAGGCCGGGGGCCCGGGGTCATGCTGCGTGGACCAAGTGACACGTCGGTGGTGTACGGTCTTCCACCAAACTGACCTTTGTATACGGTATTTCCTTCCTCCATCATATGAAGGAAAACACTCGGTGACATTTTCCACCCCTGGTCTTCTTCCTGCTAAAGCAGAGAAATGTTTTGGTTAAGCACAGATACGTTGTACCTGCCGAGACCATCCAGTAACCAGGGCGCCTATCGTGAGGAGGCACACGCACCGCTTCCCGATTCATGGAGTGACAGTCCAGCCCCTCGCCTGCCCTGGGGGCCCCGTTCTATTCCCCAGGGCGGGGATGGTTCTGGAAACTTAGCCCTGCCTGCAGGCTCACGAGGTGCCCCCACGACATTGGTGTGAGGGAAGAGGCGAGAAACGGAGCAAGTCAGGGTGCTGCAGGAGACCCCTCGCTTCTTGGAGGGCCTGCCTGGAGCCACAGCTCACAAAACAGCCAGGGCTGCAGCCTCGTGGGAGGCCACCTGCCTTGCAAATCCTGGGAGAGAACTGGAACCCAGAAATACAGGGGACTCAAAGCCTATGGAGCAACCACCCCGCCCTCCAGGACCCACGGGAGACCAGAGCCCCCATGAAGACGCCCCCTCCCTCCCACACAGTGCCCATGCTTGGCTACCAGGAGACCCAGCCATTTGAGAAACACCTAGGGAGAAGCAAGGAAAAGACCAGCACTGGGTAAAGCATCCTTGGAGGAAAGAGATAATTCATGGGCAGAAGGGAAATTTAAAATAACTTTCATTAGTAGTCTCAAAGGTTCTCTCTCTCTTCGGGTGTCACTGACTCATGGGTCTTTGACATGTTTATAGTCAATGTGTTACTAACCCTTGTTGCCATTTTTGTTTTGGATACTCGATTATCCTGTGATTGTCCCTGGGGGCCCCTATAGGGGAGTATGTGCCTTCCTGGCGGGGGTGGGGCAGAGGGAGGTGAGAGGTGGTCCAGGGAGGGCGTGTTTTCAGCTGAGGAAACGTCTGCGTGAAGTCTCGGCTGGGAAGACCGTGTTGCGTGGATAACTGAAAGTTCAGTACAGCTGCGGGGTGCCAGGCAGGGGGAGCAGACGGACCAGAGGCTGGGGTGGGGGGTGGGGGGACGGGGCTTGGAAGGCCCATGAGCTGCGTCCTTCAGCTTGAACTCCGTTTGCGTGCAAGGCAGCTGCCACAGGGTTCTGAGCGGGGGCATGAATGGACCTTCTGTGGGGACAGCACTCTGGCTGGAGGGTGGGAAAGGGCTGGAGGGGCGGTGGGGGCGCCCACCTTCCTCTGACCAGAATTCCTTTCCATCTTCTTCTGTGGAAAACTCCTCTTAGGTCTGAGGCAAATGTCCCCTTCTCTGTGAGGCCGTCCTGCACTCTTTCAGGGAAAGAAGACTTTCCTTTTGCTCGGTAGGACTTGCCTGCGCTTCCTGGCCTCTGTCTGTCTGTACAGATGACTGGCTGCTTGTGTGCACGCCTTAACTGCTCCCTTGGGCTGTGGGACCCCAGGGGGAAGGGTTCCACCTCGCTGGTCGTTTGTATCCGAAGCCGAACCAGCCCCGTGCCTGCTCCCTAACTGGGTGTTTAAGGCATGTAAGTAAAAAGGAGACTCATAGGTCTATTTGTACAACTTTACTTCTGTAATAAATATTAAGTTCTCAAGGGGAACAAAACATTGCTAGGCCATTTTGGAAACCTTTGATCCCAGTTGTACAGAATGAGAGCAAATGTGAGACACTCCCATGACGTAATAGGGTGCAGCTTTCCATGTGGTACTGATGTAGTTGGCAGTTCTGGGAGATACCTTTTAACTGGAGGAGAAAGCACAATGCAAAGCTTTTGCTTTCTTTTTAAATGATAGGCCTTTCTTTGGTCAATAGCCCTTGAAGTCGATTAGATGAATCCCTTTCTTTGATTGCTGTTTTAAACACTTATCAGTTTGCTCATTTTGACGATTACTCGGGGAAGAAAATTCCATGAGGAGGTTTCAATCTGCCATCTCAAATCCAAAGTCACTCCCCCGTCCCCCCGGGGGGATCTTTTACTGTGATGGGGTCACACACCTACACTGCATTCCATCATGGTGTCTGCCTCGACCATGCTCCTTTCTGACGGAAACCTCTTGGTCACTACCCCCATGACTCCCTGCTCAGACAAGTGGCTGAGAGTTTTCAAACAGCCCGACCCCAGGAGCTCGGCTAGCCAGTCACACTCAGCAGCCATTCACACTGGGATGGGAAACACACTGCGGCGGGGGCGGGGTGGTGGTGCGGCGACCAGCTGGGAGTGAGGGGACAACGGGGGTCCCAGCGTCCATACGGGCTTCTTTGAGAAGGAGATGGGCAGAGGAGCTGGTCCTAGTGGACCTGGGTCCTGAGAGCTCCCCGGGCCCAGCCCACACCTGCCATGTTTCTTGGCCATGAGCCCTCCAAGCGCCCTGCCCCACCTTACCTTCAGTTGACCTAAGTGAGCCCATACTGCCCAGTAAGTCCAGTGATTCCCAGTACAGGACAGGAGCCTAGGCTTTCCAGCCCTTCCATTCATTGAAAATGTTATAAATATCACTGAAGATCTGGTGTGTGCAGACACCAGCGGGGATGCCCAGAAAGGTGGGGGCTGGCTGCAGCTCCGCCAAGCCCACCCGTGGCTTTTCCTGCTGGCTAATGGTACAGCCATGTCGCATGTTTTGCAAACACGCTTATTTAATGCCCAAAGGACACCATCACAACAACGCTATAAAAAACATAAAAGTCAAAGGAAGAAAATCAGCTGCATTACCATCCCCTTTACCTAACGAAGCCTCCTCCTAGACAATCGAACATGTCCTGCCTGTATGAGGCAGTTCTTGAGCTTTTCAGGGAGAAGAATCCTTGAAAACATGAAGGAAACACACACATTCTTCCCAGAGGAAAGCACTTTCACATAAAAGTTTCCACACAATTTCAGGGAGTCTACGCACAGAACTCCTGTTCCCTGGGTCAAGGGCTCCTCACGTCATCCTCTGTCACTGCACTTCAGTGGACATACAAGCTCAACATGTACATCCTGTGATGACATCATATGCCTGAAAACAACCTCTGCAGATACGCGGCACTCACTTTCCATCTTTGTGAAGCAGTGCCAACTTTGGTTTAAAATAACCTAAAATAAGGTAAGAATGTGGCGAGCTCAATGGCTTAATATGAAGCAACTCCTTGGGCCAAGGGATTGGAGAAGAAGCACTGTGGTCACAGAAATGTGTAGGTGACACTGTGGCAGACAAACCAAAGCTTCTAAAGCTAATCGTGCTGTATATGTAGGTACCAGGATCTTTCCAGAAGACTCGAGCACTAAGTCAAGTCATTTGATGACCCACACTTGTCATTGGGCCAGACCCTGCCTTGCCCTGACCTTGCTTCCAGTCTCACTGCCACTCCCTGCTGGATCTAACTGGCCTCCCTGCCTTGGTCACGTCCTCACCCACAGTCCATCCCCAAACCCGTCCACACAGCACAGGCCTTAGACTACACTGGACTCAGATGTGCTCAGTCACTCCCCAGCGATGGCTCTCTTCTCTCTGAAGGCAGAAGGCTCTGCCCGGCCCCACAACCTCATCCATCACCTGCTCCAACCTTTGCAGGCCCCTCGCACCACATCGTGTCCCTGGCCTCATGTCATCATGCCCTGAAGTTGTCTTCTGGTTCTTTGGCTTGGAGGTTACCTGGAACCCTGCCTGGAATCCCTTGTCCCCTGTCTCTGACCCACTCACCCTCCAGGTCCCTCTGAATAGCCCCTGCCTGGCTAACTATGCTCATTTGTAACATCTCAAGAATTTACAAAGCTTTCGATCTTATACCTGTGTGGTATTTCGATCTTACACCTGTGTGATATTTTGTAGCGTCTACTTTCTATTTATAGAGGCTCGTGGACATATTCAGATAATCCTATCAGTTTTTTCCCCTTAAATATGAGGTCTTTCTTAAGTTTTCTGAGTATATATGTTTGTATGGGCTGACAACTGATGAACGACTAAGCGTTATAAGGATATGCAAAGAATAATGACACAGCTCTGCCACTGTAAAACAGGGCTCGGGATAATTCAGTATCTATGGAAATTAAAAAGAGTTTTCTCTCTCCCCTGCCTTACCCTGTAACCAGGATGAATAACATGTCTTTTTCTACAGGTCAAAATACTAATTCTCACCCAAGGATTTGAATAGCTGGTCTCAGGGATGTTTTCGGATACTTCAGGATTGATTCTAGAATACAACTTTTAAAAGTCAATGGAAAAGATGATCTGATCTCTCAGAAGCATACCCACATCATTAAATACACCAATTTTTATTAGCTTACCATTTATTGTTTTAATAACCACACTGTCACTTTGTAGACCTGTGGTTTTTGTGAATAAACTCATTTCTAAGTAACTCTGCAGACTTTCCCCATCATTTGCACCTCCTTCATAAATGCTGATGTACTCAAACTTTGCTTTTTGTCCAAAACTGTTCATCATGAAGTGACTCTTTAATCACTACTTAATGAAAATACCTTCTCCACTCAACAAAGACCAGATTACATGGTTGATAATTTCAGATTTTTATGGAACAAGCTCCACTGACAGTGAAATTTTAATTTACAAATATCAAACTCTGTCATGCACATTTAGGGGAAGAGATGCTTAAAACAAAACTGAAACTCTTCCAGTTGTCCTTATTCTTTGGCACTGCTTTAAAATTATCTTGCCAAGTGAAAGGATTGTCAAAATTAATTGTATCAAACGAGCTGTCTTTTTGGGTTTTTTTGAGGGGGAAGGGAGCAATTTAGAACTTTTGGGGTACAGGCAGAGTTGCAGGGCAATGGGTGGTCTCAAGGGTTGGGTTCCCTGGAGACACTCAGATGTAGGCCATGCATGTGGGTTATTGGGAACACCAGCCATTGGGGGAGGCAGGGGGAGGGCAGCAGCAGCACTGGGCAGAGGGAGAAGCCCACTGATGTGGCTGCAAGGGAGCCATCAGCTGATGCCACAGGGAGCCCAGGAGCTGGGAGAACCCCTCAGAGGTGAGGGGCTGGGCCTTTGTATCCTAACACGAGGGTCCTTGGATGCCGAGGGGCTGGGGTGTGAGGGGTGTAACCTCTCACAGGGCAGCTCTCTTAGACCCAGAACAATTTCTGGGAGGGACTTAACCGTGAGAGGCAAGAAGGAATTCTGGGTAGTTCGGGACTGAGCGCCTCCATCCTGAAGGGGGAATCCGAGGGGCCCACTTCTGCCTCCACTAGAAGGGAGTGGGCTGTACCCAAAATGAGCCATAAGGGGTCTCTTCTTTTGCTCCTGTAGTGAACAAAGTGGATCACAGTTATAGAGAGGGACAAATCGGGCAGGTGAAAGATTTCTGCTTGTCACAGCGCGGGAGAGGGGTGCTGCCATCGGGGCATTCGCTCGCTCTTCGATGGGTGGCCGCACTTACGCCAAGGAATTTTAAACAAAATGTTGGCTTTTCTCACCGTCACGTGGACTCCGGGCATCGCCATCTTAGGCTCACCACCCGCTCCCCCCTTGCTCACAGCTCCAGACTCCTTGTTCCCATCACTGGTGCTCTGTGATTCCACAGCCCGGCCCGTGGCTGCCCTCAGAGAACGCCTCAGTCTGTGTGTCCGTCAGATCCCACCTCTTGGATCACGAGGAGCATGTCCATGCCCACCTGAGACAGGCCAGGCCTCTGCCTCTGGAGAGTCACACAGGGGAAGGATGCAGTCTCCCGGGCTGATTCACATCGGGGTTTGGCCCACTGTGAAGTAGCAGCTGCAAAAATGCTACTCTAATAGTGTTCACGCTCCGGAAGACGCGCGCTTCCAGCCCCAACCCCGCCTCCCATAGAGGGAATATGCTGAGTGAAGAGCCACCAGAGCGCACCTCTCCACCGCCACGGCCACGGCCACCTCCCACCCCATCGCCAACCCCCCTGCACAAGCCAAAGTGACACTGAACTTATCCTTTGAAAGTGAGAAACAAAACATTTCATGAAAATATATCCAAGATGTCAGTGTCAAATGATAAATTTGAATGAACTCCCTTTGGTTAAGAAAGATAACAATCCTGTGACTTTGCAGCGGTCATTTGATTTGCCCAAAGCATTTTTCCTTATCTCTACCCTTAAGGAAAGATCAGTAGGACCATTTATTTTGAGGACTGAAAAATCAAAGCTATCACCTATGTGAATAAACATGTAAAGTATCTGAATTGTTGAAACCACACCTTATCCAAATAGGTATTTATAAATTATAGAAAAGATGGCAACCTATTGTACATCAACATAAAAAAAAAAATTGAAAAATGGTTGGTAGTCAGCATGGTTTCCTCAGAAACAAATGACAGTCATCCCCACAGATTGGAGATATCCCACTGATTCAAAGCAAAAATGCAAAAAACTCCAATTTCTAAAATTCCAAGTTTCTTACCTTATTTTTTTCCTTTGTTTTTTTTTCTTTTCCTTTGTCTTTTTCTTTTTTGGCTTTCTTCTCCTTTTTCTTCCTTTTGTTTTTTTCCTCGTCTTCTTGGTTTGCAATAATATCATCAATAACCTGGTAAAAAACAAAACAATGATAGCATTTTTATAGAGCCCTCTCAAGAAAAGGACTGTGTTTCCTGCCTGGAAGGAAGTATTGGTGTTGGTCAGTCTCCCTTCTCTGTCCTGCTGTGGGCCCCACAGGCTGACCCCTCCTGGGGACGTCACCAGGGCTCCCTTTAGATTCATCAGTGGGAGGCCGCAGTCGAGTGTCTGAGGCTGATGGAGAAAGAGGGTGGGCATTTGGGAGCCCAGTTCTTCCCTAAGGCATGGCTGCTTCCACGTAAACGAGAGGAGCTTGAGGCTTCCTCAAAACCTCGGCCATCACCTAGGTGCCAGGCCTGCTCACACCTCTTCCCCAAATCCGAGCTGAGGACCCCTGAACTGGGATTGTGACAGCTGTTCTTGTAATAATGTCACTTTTCCATAAGTGATCATGCATCTCTCGTCAGAATTGGTTTCATTCTACAGTAATTTAATTTATATTTCCTATAGTGATCAAAACCTGCTCATTCCTCTAAAATTTAAAATATTTGTCAAGAGTACCTGGTTCACATAAGATTAGCATCATTGAAGAATTAGTAAAGGTTTGTGAAAAACCTTATAATTCAGTTCAATACAACAGAGCTCTGTTGAGCTCTCTCACTTGCTATGACAGAGAGCTATGAATTCTGGGAGGTGGGAGGGTGACAATGATAGGTCACATATCCTGTTTGACCCTTAGGGTCTGTCTGCTCATCACTGGCCATGGGACTGGGACAAGCAGCATAACTGCTCTGTGGCTCAGTTTCCTCAGCTCTGAAATGAACTCAATGCTTCCATCCACAGCATTGGTGATACGCCAGGAATGGTTCTAAGAGCTTCTCAAAGACGGACTCATTTCCTGCAAAACACACAGGGGTGGGGCTGTTATCGACCCTTTTTATTGATGAGGGAACTGAGGCACAAGGAGTTCAGTAACCTGGTCAAGGACACACAGCTAGTAAGTGGCTGAGCTGGGATTCAAACAGTGCTCGCCAGGATCAATTTCATGATGTGGAAGAAAAGAGGCAAAATGCAAAACGGTATGCGTACATCCATCCTATTGGATGAAATGCATACAGTTAAGTAAATAGTAATGCTCTACGGTTTTAGGATATGTACATGTGCAGCCAACGTGTACAGAAATGGAACAGAGTGGGAAGCCCTCAATTCAGTACAGCGGTCACCTCTGGAGGGCATGGCATGCAACCTACAAAAAGGCCAACGCCCTTCACCTCTCGTATGTTACAGGAAATCACCCTCCCAGCAGCACGTTGACTTGTTTACGTCTTTCTGTGATTTACAAAATGGTAAAGTTTATTTTCTAGTTTTATATTTTGATATTGACACCTGCGTTGTTCTTTTTTTTTTTTTTTAGCTGAGCCATCCTGCCACCTGTTGGCAGCTCAACGGCAACTCAGCTTGGGCTGGCCTCGAACAGCTGTTGCTCAGAGCTCAGCTCACACTCTTGAGCGAGCTCTTAACCAACTGAGCCACTCGGCCGGCCCTACACCTGCGTTGTTCTTAGGAGCTTAGTTCACATCTTGGAAAGTCTCAGAAGTAGCTTTATCATGAACAAAGCAGGCTATTCTGGCACCATCCGGACTTTTAAAAAGTGCAAACACACCTATAGTCATGTGTCCAACTTTACACTATCCAGGGGCCCCCCACCCCCGGCCCCTGGGCTCTAGGGAAGATGTTGGCGGGGTGAGGCTCCTGGAGGGGTGTTGGGAAGGTGAGTGGTGACGTATGTGCTGTGCACATATTCTGGTAATAAAAAGGGCGTCTTTGGACAGGATTAAAAGTCCCTCGTCAATATGGCAACGTTTGCCTTGGGGATCAGGCTCATCTAAACTCAGAACAAATCGTGGCTACCGGGAGTGTTATTTTCTGGAGCACTTATGCGGCACGAACAGTTTTTGGTTCTTGGAAGTTTGGAAACTTTCAGAATTGTCAAGAGTTTAAATAATATGTAAATGCGAGCCGTTGAAAAAAGGATGAAGCCTTTATTTGTGGAACGCACAAGTCAGTGCATCTTTTGAAGCCTTACCAATTATATTGTCTGTTTCCTCCATATCCTTAGTTTATTAATTTAATTTCTGAATAGATAACACATTGTCCGCAATTCAAAAATTAGGAAAGAGCATTCTGTGAAACATTCCCTCCCCGTGCTGTGAGCCAGCCAACAAGATCCACTTTCTAAAGCCAACCCCAAAATACCCAGACAGCTTTCAGACATTTTATATAGATGTGAGAGTATGCAGACATATGTGCACACACATGCATCCGTATACATAAAGCACACTGACGTCACTGTGCTGTTTGCCAACCACACCCGTGAAAACGGTATGTGACTGCAGTTGCCCATTTTTAAACCAATGCTGAATTTATTTTGCTCATGCTTTTCAACCATCGTAAAATCTCCCAGAGTGCACACATGTGTACACACCAATACATATCATAAGCACACATTTGTTGATTTCTACAAATGTGTACACATTCCTTGGTCTGCATTTTTCTTCTATTAATATGCCTTGGCCATTTTTCTTAGGGGCACAGAAAGAGCTTCCTTGTGCATTTTATTTTTTTTAAGATTTTTTTATTGGGGAATTGGGGGAGGAGAACAGCGTTGGGGATCGGGGAAGGGTAACAGACAAGTTGCTGTCCTTTTGTTCTTCAGTCTAGTTGCGGAGGACATTGCTTCACTGGCCCATGTTGGTATTGTCATTGCGCTCTTCCCGGATGAGGCAGATCGGTCACCGGCCTCTGGATGGCCGCTCACAGTGGCTCTTGGCAGCTCACACTGGCTGCCAGCTGCTCACGCTGGCTGCCGGCCACTCACTGTAGCCTATGGCAGTCCACTGCAGCAGGGGCTGCAGCCCACACCATCGCCGGGGCTCACACAGTCCAGCTCCAGGTGGAGCTGTTGTTAGCTATAGAGGGCAGTGTCACTGGCCCTCATATGTGGGACCTGAACCGGGGCCACTGGCATCCCAAGCCAGCTCTTAACGAACGCGCCCTGGGCCGGCCCCCTTGTACATTTTTTAATAGATGTAGTATAACTTATCTGATCATTCCCCTACCTGTAGAAATGTAGGTTATTTCCAATCTTTTGCTCTTCCCAACAATGCTGCCATGAATAAAGCATGCAAATATCATTTTGCAGGTGTGTGGGCACATCTGCCGGACAAATTCCTAACAGGAGGAATTCTGGATCAAATGCATATCCATTTACAATATTGTCCAATGACCTTCCATTGGGCTGCGTCAGTTTATACTTCTCCCAGCAGGTTGGTGACCGCTTGTCTGTCCACATGCTTGCTGACACAGTGTGGGTGAAAAAAACGCTATGTCGTTGCAGTTGTTGTTTTTTTAATTAATTTTTCTTATTCTCTTCAACTACAGCAAAACCTCCAAAAGTTGGGAGTGTACTGTGTACTGTATTGCCTACTAAGTTGGCCATCTTTTTTTTTTTTGTAAACTATGGGGCCTGAAGGCCAAATCTGGCCAGCTGCCTGCTTCATTAAAAAAAATATATATATATATTTAATTTCATTACGGCACATTTTACATATCATACATCCCAAGTGTACAATTCATTTTTTAAAGTAAATTTACCAAGTTGTGCGACCATCACCATTAGACAGCTCAGAACACTTCCAGGGTCCCGGTCAGACCCCCTCATGTCATCATGGTCGATCCCTTTCCCCTCCCCTCCCCTTTTTCCCAGGCAAGCACTACTCTGCTTTCTGCCTCTATAGATTTACTTTTCTGGACATTTCATAGAAATGGAATTCTATGTAGCCTCTTGTGTTTGGCTTCTTTTCCTAGCATGATGTTTGTGAGGTTCGTCCATGTTGTAGCAAGTGTCAGTCGTTTCTTCCTTGATTTATTGCTGAATAGTATTCCATTGCCTGGATACACCACATTCCAGCCCTCCATTCACCAGGTGATGGGCATTTAGGTTGTTTCAAAATTTTGGCTATTATGAGTAATGCTGCTATAAATATTCATGTGCATATTTGTGTGTGTGTGTTTGTGGACATATGTTTTTATTTCTCTTGGATAGAGTCCAAAATGTGGAATCACTGGGTCACTTGGTGAATCTAACTTGTAAGAAACTGACAGGCTGTTTTTCCAAAATGGCTGCACCATTTTACATCCCCACCAGCAATGCATGAGGGCTTCCTTTTTTCTACACCCTCAACATTTGTCGTCAACTATCTTTTCGATAACAGCCATCCTAGTGGGTATGAAATGGAATCTCTTTGTGGTTTGAATTTTCATTTCCCCAATGACTTAATGATTTTGAGCATCTTTTCATGTGTTTGTTAGCTATTCATAGATCTTTCTTTGTGAATTGTCTACGCAAGTCTTATGACCATTTTTGGACTGGACTGTCTCTCCGTGATTGAGGTGGAAGGATTTTACACCTGGATGCGAGCCCTTTGGCAGGTAGGCACACGTTTTCAAATAGCTTCTCCCGGTCTGCTCATGTCTTTACAGTTTCTTAAGGTGCCTTTTGAGGTGCAAAAGTTTTGAATTATGATAAGGTTCAATTTATCAATTTTGTCACTGCAGTTTTAATTTGCATTTCTCTTACATGTGTGAAGTTGATCATCTTTTCATATGTTGAACATCTTTTATTATGTTTCAAATCCATTTAGATTTTCTTTTCTGAGAACTTGTTCATATCCCTTGGCTACTTTTTATAATGGGTTATTGATCTTCTTTTAAAATTTTTTTTATAGAGCTGTAGGAGCTCTTTATATATTAGAAAAATGATCTCTTATCTGTGATCCTTCTCCCAGTGTGTTATCTGTCGTTTGACTTTACTTGCGGTTGGTTTTACCATGTAGGTTAAAATATTTTTCTGTGTGTAGTTTATCATTTTTTCTTCTCTGACTCCTGGGTTGTAAACAGAATTATACAGGTCTCTCCCACTATGAGGTTATAGCCTATTTCTTTCTTGGCTTCTTCAAGTCCTTTTGTCTTTTTGTTTTGTTTGGCATTTAAATCTTTGATCCATTTGGAATGATTCTGGAGTAAAGTATAAAGAGATGGAGATTTAATTTTCTTCATTTTCAGATGACAACCTGGTTCTTCTAATACTGCATATTAAATAATCTGTTTTCCCCTTATACAAGAAAGATGAGATGGGACCTTTATTAATTACATACTAAATTTCCATATGTGTTTGGGTATATTTCTTGATTTTTCTATTCTTTTCTATTGATGTGTCTTTTTTTTGTTTTGTTTTGTTTTTTTTTTAGCTGAGCCATCCTGCCACCTGTTGGCAGCTCAACGGCAACTCAGCTCGGGCTGGCCTCGAACAGCTGTTGCTCAGACCTCAGCTCGCACTCTTGAGCAAGCTTTTAACCAACTGAGCCACTCGGCTGGCCCTTTTTTTTTTTTTTTTTTTTTAAACGCACCTTTTTTTTTTTTTTTTTGAGGGCAGTGTCACTGGCCCTCATATGTGGGACCTGAACCGGGGCCGCTGGCTTCCCAAACCAGCGCTTAACCACTGTGCCACTCGGCCGGCCCTGATGTGTCTTTCTAATCATCTCCTTGTACCAGTGGGCTCTTAATAACACATTTTAATAACTGGGATAGTACCCCTCATTACTCTTTGTTTTTAGAATTTTACTGATTATTCTTGGTTATTTATATTCTACCTAAAGTTTGGAATCTGGTTGGTCACCCTCCCCATGCACAACATAATGCTATTGGTATTTTTATTTGGATCATATTACATTTATAGATGATGTTTGGGACAGTTGAAGCATCTAAGGACATGGTATGCTTTTTCATCTCTTCGTTTGCATCTATAAAAATGTTTTAAACTTTTCTTCACATAAAACACCCATTTATTATTAAGTTTATTCCTGAGTGTTTTATCTTTGTGTTGTTGTTGCTATTGTAAAGGGACCCTTTTATTATATTTTCTCTCTAGCTGCTATTTGTACCTACAAATATTAATTTTTGTAACTCCTCCATGTGGCTTCTTGTTGTTTAAAGTAGTTTTTCATTTTATTCTCTTTGCTTTTATAAGTATAGAACATGTCTTCAAAAAGTGATCATTTTGCCTCTTGCATTCCAGTTTCTATATCTCTATGTTCTTTCTTTTGTCTAATAGTGTTCAATAAATCCTATGAGGCAATGGTGACAGTTGTCATCTTCGTATTTTTCCTGATATTAGTGGAAATGTTTCTAGTGAATTTCATTAAGCATGATATTGACTTTTGAACTAAGATGGAAATATAGTCATGTTAAAGAAGTATTATATATTCCAATTGTTTTGTTTTATTTTTTACTATCAAGAATGGATGTTGAATTTGTAAAGCGCCTTTTCAGCATCCACAGTGATGAGCCTATGGTTTCTGCTTTTGGATCACTTTATATGGCACAGTGCATTCATATACATCCTAAGCTTGAACCATCCTTGCATTCTGGGATAACTGGTGCTTGACAGTGGTCTTTTGCTTATTTAATGTGCTGCTGGTTTTAGTGTGCTAATACTTCATTTAATTTTTTTGCATTAAAACTCATAAGGAAGACTGATCTGTGGTTCTATTTGTATTCCACCTTTTTGGGGGGTATTATATCAATGTGATGATGTTTGTTTCATAAAAAGCATTTGTACTATTTTTGCTTTTTACAAATACAAACTTGACTATTTATGTACATCATTATAATGATGAGGCCTGGTCTATCTCTTCATTCTACTGCTGCAAACATTTGTTACAATTGCTAAAACTTTCTGAGAGATTTGAATGTGCCCAGCTCTGTTCTCAGTACATGCATCACCTCCTCTAATGATCACATGAGTCCAGGCAGGTATTGCCTGGGTCTCCGTTTGCAGATGAGGGAACAGAGATACAGGTGGAGGGAGCTGGCTCGGGCTGCAGGCCTAGAGTGCGGCCTTCACCGTGCTGGCCTGGCCCTTCGGCCATCTGCCTTGTAAAGTCATGCTGCTTTGTGGCCACTTCGTTTTATTTTAATTATTAACCAGGCCTCCTCAGTTCTCTTTTGTTTTTAGTTTGACTAGACGTTAACTCTAATTGTAAGATGTTTCTCATGGACGATTTAGCCATTCCACCACCGTGCTTCATCTTATCATTGTTACCTTTCTGAACTAACATGAAATGTGTTTGGCTGCCTGCTGTGGGCTTTCAAGACATGACTCGTGCCTGATGATTTAACGGGAGGGACAAGACCTGCACATAAAAAGTGAAATAACACCAAGTCAAAATGACAGGCGCTCAGCTCAGGCAGGGCTTGGTAAATTCCCAGACAAGAAGGTGGCTATTAAGTGGCCATGGAATTGAGAGGAGAAAGACAGGAGTCTTCCAGAGGGTTGGGGGAAGGCTTTGGAAGCTGAGCATGACTTTGATAGGGAAGCAGGGAAGATCACTTCCTTCCGAAAAGAGGAGACCTGTGGGATTGACTCTGAGGGCGCACACAGGGGAACACAGGGAGACAGCAGGGTTGAGGCTGAGAAACCCCGACCGGCAGCTGCACAGTGCTGCGAGCCACTTCACTAGCCCCCTGCTAAAGATCATCAGCCTGTTTTCTGCTTTGTCAGTATTATAACCAATGCAGACATGGATGCCCATATTTATTAATAAAGTTTTATTGAACAGTCATGCCCATTCAGTTACATATCATCTGTGTCTGCTTTCACACTATATAACGGCAGAATTGAGACGTTGTGACAGAGAAAGTATGTTCCACATACTCAGATATTTACTATTTGGCCCTTTATAAGTTTATTGTTCTCAGTCTATGGCAACTTGTCTCATTATTTCTTTAGAACAAATTCCTTAAATAGCTTTTAGAGGTCAAATTTTAATTCATATTAAAAATTTTGATATTTACTTGAGTTATGTCCCTCAAAAAAATGTCGTGTTAATTTATGTATCCATCATCAACGTGTGTGAGTGGTTTTTTTCACATGACAACCAACTCTATTATTATCATGATTTAAAATTTTTACTAATTCTATTGGTGAAAAGAGCTATAGTAACATTATTTTATATTTAAGTTTCTTTGTTAGCGAGTTGTAAAATTTCTTTTATTAAATTTCTGTTTGTATCCTTTGCCTTCTTTTGTCCTGAGGTATTCATATTTTTCTTACTATTTTCTAAGACCTCTTTATATATAAAAGATACCTATTGTCACAGATGTTGCAAGTATTTTCTCCAGTGTATCATATCACTTTAGTTAATTTATAATATTTTTTTTGCCATTTGTATTTTATGTAGTCAAATATATCAGCCTATTCTCTTTTTGATTTCTGCCTATGGTGATATACTTATAAAATTGCTCTGCACTATTATTAAATATTCAAACAATTACAATTTTCTTCTTGCAATTTGTGATTTAATATTTTACATGTAAATATTTAGTGCATCTAAAATTTATTTTGTATAGTAAGGTAGGTAAGGATCTACTTAATATTGTCAAATGGTGAGCCAGCCAATATTATTTATTGAACGGTCCATCCTCCCCCACTTATTTGCAATGTCATCATTATTGAATTCCAATTTGTACATGAATCAGTTTCTAAGCATATTATTCTGATGTCAGACTACTTGGGTTTGAATATCAGCTCTATAACTTATTAACTGCATTCGGCCAAATTGCTTACTCTTTATAATTTGGGAGTTTTGAATGAGTTAATTTACATAAAGTGCTTTGCAGAGGACTTGAAACAGAATATTTGTCTAGTAAATGCTATACGTAAACTTGTGACATGCTACTTCTGTTGCTGCCGTTATCAGTCTATTCTTTCCCCAATACCAAGATCAATTACTTTACCTTTATAATTTGATTTATGTCAAGTAGGGCAAGTTCCCCATGATTATAGTTCTTTTTCAAAAACTTTTTGGATATCTTCATGCATTCATTCTTCCACATAAACTGGAGAATAATTTTGTCAGTAAAATTTTTTTTTGATTTGATTAAAATTACACTGACTGCATAGACTAACAGAAAGATAATATGTATTTGTAGTTTATTGGGTCTTTCGATCCAGGGAAACAATCCATCAGTCTATTTGTTCAAGTTTTATTTCATTCTTCAGTATACGTTTGTCAATATACTTCTGTACAATTCTATATACTAATCAATGTAATTTCTTGTTAATTCTACTGTGTTTTATAGAAAGCTAATCACATAATCTGAAAACTGATAATATTACTTAAAGAATATTTATAACTCCTTTTCCTTTTCTTAACTTATTGCATGTGTTAGAACTTGAAGGGAAATTGTAATAATAGTTCGGATAGCAAGTATTCTTTTCTTGAGTTTCACTTTTGAGGGCAAAGCCTCCAATGCTTCCCCGCTGAGAATAATGCAAAACTACCCTTGGTTTCCACGATAAATACTCTGAGGTTAAGAAAAGTTTTCCTCGGGCCGGCCAAGTGGCATTGGTTAAGAGCTGATTTTGGGATGCCAGCGGCCCTGGTTCGGATCCCACATATGAGGGCCAGTGACACTGCCCTCTACAGCTAAGATGGTGAACAACAGCTCCACCTGGAACTGGGCCGTGCGAGCCCCGGTGATGGAGTAGGCTGCAGCCCCTGCTACAGTGGGCTGCCATGGGCTACAGTGAGTAGCTGGCAGTCAGCATGAGCTGCCAGTAGCTGCGGTGAGCGACCATCCAGAGGCCAGCGACCGACCTGCCTCATCCGGGAAGAGCACAATGACGATACCAACATGAGCCAGTGAAGCAACGTCCTCCACAACTAGACTGAAGAACAAAAAGACAGCAACTTGTCTGTTCCCCTTCCCTGATTCCCCAACACTGTTCCCCTCCCCCAATTCCCCAATAAAATCTTAAAAAAAAGAAAAGTTTTCCTCTTTCTGATTTATGAAGGCATTTCTAAAGCTAGCTTTGGATGTCCATTTCATCAGCTGACACAGAAGCATCTGCGGAGATGATTGAATGGTAGAGGATGGATCTGGCGGAGAGCTGCGTCTTGATGGGAGAGCAGGAATTAGGCAGAGGGAGAAGGGTGGGAGGGTACCCTGGACAGAAGGAAGAGGAGGTTACGCTCGAGGGACCAAAGGTGCAGCAGCACGGACGGAGGGACGTGAGGATGGCAGCCAGTGGACTGCTGGAATTAAGGTGGTGATGACGGGGAGAAGGGGAGGAAGGCAGAGACTGGAACGAAAAGGGCTCCCGCAGGCGAGCTGCGCAGAGTTTACTAAGAAGACGGGCACTCTGTGTTGGCATACCCTGTGCAAGGTTAGGATGGATTCATTATGAAATAAATGTCAAAGTACAGTGAAATTCACGATCAATCATCAACGAACATCAAAAGTATTTTCCTGTAAACATTTGTAGGAAAATAGCCAAGACCTAATAACGTGGTGAACTTACTAACTTTCAAGTGTAAGGAAATGTGATTGTGATATATTTGCTTTTTGTTTCTCAAGCACATGCGTACCTGTTGTGGGGTCTTGTTAGAAAAAATAACAGCTGAACCTCCTTCTTCTACATCAGGGTAGTCGGGAAAGGTGCCCGTTAGGTTCCTGAGGAGGAAAAACAGGCAAATTAAATAGAAACGATTGCAGTCCTGCTATATTGCCCCGCAGCTGGCCCTGCTCATGCGCATTTAAATGAGTGATGGTGGTTAGGATGGGGGCTCCCTGCCAACTGTGGCCCAGACCCAACATCTCTAAGGGACAGAAGGACCCCCTGATGCTCAGGAGCAGGTTGCTTTCTCCAGGTGACTGCTGCTCGGAGACAGGCAGACCCCTTTAAAACAGACTGCACGTCTCCTCCTCTTTTTCTTCCCTTTAAATTATTGAGATACTTTGTGTTTCAGTGAAGAATGAAGACAGAAGCACAAATAATTTCTTCCTGTTTAAAACTGAGGATAAACATAGGATTTTGAAACTAAACAGAAGGATGGAACTGTTAGAATTACAAATTTAGTAATATTGCATGAAATCCACATGCATGATTTAGGTTTTTCTAAGACCCTACACTTCATGGGTTCCAAATAGTAATTTTTTTTTTCTGTATCCATATATTTTCTACATTTTAAAAAGCAGGCTTTCAAATTTAATTTTGAAGAATTTCAGGAAGGATATGTAGTTAATATTTCTAAAAGAAACTGGCTTTGACACAAGTGTTATGTTTATTTCACATACAGAAAAGACAACCAAGTTAGTTCCATTAATTCACACAAGTATAGACTCTAATGGCTAGAGATGGGCTTGTTTAAAACGACTCAACAGTGCTTCTTAAACTTCTGGCCTTAAGAACCCTTTGCACTCTTAGTAATTTTTCAGTATCCCAAAGAGCTTTTGTTTATGTGTCATAGCTATTGATACTTCCTGTATGCGATATTAAAACTGAGCAATTTCTAAAATATGCATTTTTATTCATTTAAAAATTGCAGTAATAAACCCATTATATGTTAACATAAAATAACTTTGTAATTTATCATTGTAGTTCCTAAAACAAAACAAAAAAATTAGGGAGAATGGTATTACCGTTCTGTGTCTTTTAAATCTCTAGGTTTGGCTTACTGGGAAATAGCTGGCTGCTCATACCTACATCTAGGTTCCATCTGTTGCAATATGTTGTCTTGGCTGAAGCACAGGAAGAAAATATGGACTCACATAGATGCGTAATTGGGAAAGAAAGGGCAATTTTAATAGCCGTTTAGATAGCTGAATATTCGGCTTTGATTCTATACCATGCTTGACAAGCGGTTGTTTCCTAAAGACTGGCTGTGATGTGGACTCTGAAACTATCCACGAACTTTTGCTTCTCTGTCACATGGAAATCCACGGGTCTGTCTGGCCCGTGGAATAAACCCTTCGGCCGTAATTCTGCATAATTCTGTAACACTGGGTGTGGGTTGTTTGGAAAATAACTGTTCACTGAGTTATGCGGATCTTCCCAATGTTGCCACTTTTCCTAATACCAAAAATCACATTCATTAGCACCTGCACCAGCCTTCTCACCAGACGTCTAAGTGAAGGGAAGCTCAGAGAGGTGACCGCAAGGCTTCCCAAATTCTAATTTTCACTAGAAAGCTGGAGTTCTACTGTTGGCAACCAATACTCTCAGTTGTTTTCCTTCAGGCTCATTTAGCTCATTTTTGAGAAAAATGTGTCCCCCAAGACTCACCTCCGAATGGCCCGAGTTTGTCAGTACCCCTCGCCCCCACAAAGTGACATTTTGTAAAAAGCGGCTAGTTCAGCTTGGAACTGAACCACCGTCCAGGCCCCTGCTGAGACAGCCGGCACACTCCGCCATGCTCGTGATTTCGTCACGTAGAACATTAGGAAGCTATGTATTCAAGAGTCAAGTCCTAAGAAAATTATCTTTTACTGCGTCCTCAAGGACATTGCTGAATGAAACTGTTTAAAGGCAGGTGCACGATGGCTGGGGCCTCTGCCGTGCTTCCCACCGAGGACCCAGCGGCTCCCCCACTGTTTTGCTACAAATGTCAGTAAACACAGCAGCTAAATAGCGTCTCAGTCGTCACAGGAAGAGTTTGACTTTTAGATCCAGAGCCGGTCTCGGGGACTCAGCGGCTACGGACATGCTTTGAGGACGGGGCTCTGCACCTCCCTAAGCCCCTGCTTCCACGCCTTCCTGCCGTCTCCGCTCACTGCCCCAGGACCCCTCCTCCCCTTGCAGACCCTCCAGCTGTTGTGAAGTCCTTTCTGAGACTGGACCAACTGCAACCCGACTCCTGGGTTCTTGTTTCACCTGGGGAACAAATGGAATTTGATTCTCTTTCTCTTCCCGTGACTGCTTTTCAAACATGTCATTGTCTGGACAAAACATCTCGGGTCTCTTGAACCTTTCCTATGGGGTCATTCCGTGGGAATGTGACTCAGCTTCTCAGAGTTGCTTTGAAAAGAACTGAACACAATGTAGCGTGTGCATGTGTGCGTGCGTGCGTGCGTGTGTGGTCTGTGGACAAATGCACCAGCAGTGAGGACGGCAGGGGATCCCACACTATGTGTGCCATTCTGTCCACGGAGCCACTGTCATCACAGCTCCTTTGGTGGCTTCATACACTCATTCATTCACTCTATCCATCCATCCACCTATCTGTCCATTCATTTGTCCATCTATCCACCCACTTACTCATACGGTGAATCAATAAACAGTTGTTTAGTACCGACTAGATTCTGGAAGCGGTTATGGAAGACAGTCACCTGAACATTAAAAGATGTTGACCTCGTGCAGCTCACGCTCTAGTCCATGGCTGCTGCATGTGTTTGGCCTCAGATGCTGCTTGTCCCCAAGATTCCTATCTCACACCTCGTTAGGTTGCCTGACCTGTGCATCACGTGACTCAGTCAGTTCTCAGGTGGAAATTATCAATGCACTGGGACTAGAACGCTCTTTCTTCTTCACACCCACTCGCCTTATTCTTTTGATGACCCCCCTTTACAAGCAACTCCACTGTATCATTTTACTTCCACATTTTAAAGCTTGAATGGTTGTGAGGACTCTGGGCAAAACTAGCAATTTATAAAAACTAAACACTAAAAAGATTCACAGTGCCATTTTTATAGTGGATTTCCTAATTATGTCACATATCAGTTGTCAGTAAGATTTATAACATACGTTTTTCATAGTACCTTTTGCAAAAATAATATTAAATGTATTTATTTTTCATAGATAGGTGAACATAGTTCTCAGTCACATTAGTTTATATAATTAATCATAATCAGAAATTGAATTAGTCTTATCCATCCTTCAAGAATGTAAAACTGTTGAAAGGCACACATTTAAAAGGTGAAAACTCGTATCTAGAAAAATGGCAGTGTAACCTGAGGGCTCTTTATCTCATGAGCGGGAACACGGAAACACATACTCCCTTTCTTGTGCTCACGCCGGTCCACTGTCACCTGTCCCCTCCCCCGTTATCCCCCTGCCCCACGACATTCCGAGGGCTCCCTGGGCTGCACTAGTGGGGACTCTCTCCCTGGGACTTGGTCACTTAGAGCATGCTAAGAGAAAAGAGTTTTTGAATTCTACTTTGTATTTCCTTGGCTGCCAGATTTCACTGCCACCATTTTCAGGGTGTACCACGCAGAGATGGGGACACAGCCTTGTGTCTCCCTGGTAAGGCTCCGCTGGACGAAGACAACTGATCTCCTCTCATGGCTCATCATAAGCTGCGAGCTGACGAGTGTTTTAGTGCTTTGGACCCCGCACACTGAGAAGGTGGAAAACTTCCAGGGGAAACGCTTGTGCTCAGAGACGAGTGACTAGAAATATTACCTTGGCTTCCATGGTGTTTCTGACAGCATCGCTGCAGGTGACAGCCCATCTGGGGACTTCCAGGGAAGTAACTGAGGCCCTCAAATTACGTGGTGTCAGGAAAGATTACAAGTGGCAGCGGTCTGGTTTCTACGACGCCCGCCCACCTGTGCTCCCGCTGCCCCTCGCCAGACATGCCACTGCTTTGCCTTCCCGGCAGCCCGGGGAGCGCCATGGGCAGGGGCTACCCTTTCACTCCGACGCTGACACCGACATGGTGTCCGCCACCCCCAGGGAGGGACTGGACCCGGGCCCACTGCCTGGGAAACCCGCCACTGTGCTCAGGGCTGACACATTGTGTGCGAATGTCGACATTCAAACCACAGAAATTACAAACTGAGGGGCTCTCTGCCTGGAAAGACCCGCGCCCACACCCGAGGGCTCTGCCACCAGCTGCCTGGATATGTCCCTGGAGGAACCAAGAAGGAAGCTGCCATCTTGATAGGGACAACTGGTCTGTCCCGGGCCAGGCTGGCTCGCCCCGCTTGCATTGGTTGGAGGGGCCCCTGTCCCCCATGACCCAGGGCTGCCTGGCTTTGCCTCTCCTGGCCGCTCCTTCCCACACCTTCCACTCCGCAGGGCCCCTTCTCTCCAGCGGCCCCCAGATGGGTGCTGCCCGTGACCCTAAGACGTGCCTAGGTCTCCTCCTTTGGAAACCTCATCTTCCTGGATCTTTCGTCCTCCTCCTGCTGCTCGCCTGTCTCTGCTCGCCCTCACCGTCAGCTTTTCAAAAGAATCCCTCAGAGTCACTGTCTCCGTGAAAATAGCTCCCACAAGGTGTCACGGGCTGAGTGGTGTCCCCCACCGAATCCACAGGTTGAAGCCCCACCTGCAGGACCTCAGAATATGACCTTATTTGGATATCGGGATGTTGCCAGGGTCATTAGTTAAGATGAGGTCACACTGGAGTAGAGTGGCCCCCATCCAATATGTCCTTATAAAAAGGGGGAATTTGGACCAGAGACAGATACGCACAGTGGGAAGACGATGTGAAGACACAAAGAGAAGACTGTCGTCTACAAGGCAGGGAGATGGCCTGGGACAGATGCTCCCTCACAGCCTCAGAAGGAGCCCGCCCTGCTGACACCTGGTGCTTGGATTTCCAGCCACCAGAACTGTGAGCATAAATTTCTGTTGTTTATGCCTCCCAGACTGTGGTATTTCATTAGGGGAACCCTCAGAGACTAATATTTGGGATGCACTCTTTGTAGCAAAAACTGCAGGTCATAAAAACGGTAATAAAAACCTGTAAATAACCATCCACCAGGGAACAGGTCCATAGTTAAGGTGAAGCCTCTCGGTGGCGTTAAGCTTCTGGGCCTGAGTTCGCCTGTTCTTTGGGCGCTTAATAAATCCCTAGATGATTGCATCCAGCTCTCATAGAGGCCAGCCTGCTCTCTGAAGAGTGGGGATGCTAAGGATGGAATGTTAAGAGGAAGTCCAGGCTGGGGCGTGATACGGGTCATTAGGAGAATAGGGGGCAGTGGACAGGAGGAGAGCCTCGTGTGTGTGTGTGTGTGTGTGCGCGCGTGTGTGTGTGCATGGAGACACAAGCACTGTTCACCTGGATTAGTTCTGAGGCGTGGGACCAGAGGGAGGAAGACCGCTAATTCTTCTTTATACATTTCAGTATTGTTTTCCTTGCTCTAGCAAATAGGGATTATGTATGTAATTAAATAAAACAATAAAATAAAATGATAATAAGCATAAATTTTATGTCAAGTTGGTTTTCTTCTACGTCTTATTTTAGGGTTTGAGTATTATATGAACCTTGTAATTTTTATAGCACAATGAGTCCAATTTTCTTTGAAAATATTTTTGTTCCTGTAGTTGGGAAATTGTGGCCTCTCTAGGGATGCTAAATTCTTCGTTCTGCTTTCTACTACTCTTTAGCGGTAACAAGTAAGCCACCTAGTTATTGCAACTATGTTTTTTTCCATTCTTCCTACTTTTTTGACCTAATTCATTATGCACTATTTGCTTCCATCTGTCAGTTCCCAGGCTCTCTGCTTTGTTTCATTGATGTATGTTTGTGCCTTTATATTAGTATCATGGATTTACTTTATTTTTCTTTATAATATACTTGAAAATACAGTGCCATTTGTTCTTCCTTATTGTTCTTATTTTCTTATTTTAATCCTAATGACTTTAATAATTATGTTTTCAAGTTCAATAAATAATCCTGTTGGGATTTTAATTGAAATTGTGCTATCTCTATAAATTACGTAGAGTGGATCTGTCATCTTTCCATTTAACCAGAAACATGGCATATCTTGCCATTTATTTAAGCATTTTCTTCATTTCTTCCTTTTAATCTTTATAGACTTCTTGAATTTTCATGTTTCTCTTTCATATTTTGTCTATCATTGATTTTTAAAAAATACACATTTTGCCACTTTCTTAAAAATATTCATTCCTCTTATTTTCATGTCATTATAGTAACAATAATTTATATTGTGGTACTAATTATTATTAGGGGAAAGGCTATTCATATTGTCCTTTCCTCTCAGAAGGACTATCCCATTTCTTCTTTCGTTCATAGGTCTCTTTTGTTTTAAAAAATACTCAGTGTTTCATTCATTCATTCATTCATTCATTCACTCATTTGCTCATTTAGAACATATTTATTGAGTGTCACTATGTGACAGACACTGTTCTAGGTATTGGGAAAAAGCAGTGAACAGAAGATATAAAAATCTCTTGCCTTCATTAGTTTACATTTTATTATGCTAAGAATTTAACTTTTAAAAATTTTTAAAATATGAAGTGGGTATTCGATTGTATTAAATGGCTTCTCTGCATGAATCAAAATGACCACATTGTTCTGATTGATGTACGTAATATTGCATTTTCCTACCACTTAACTGTTTATGTTTCTGGGAATAAACACAAGTGGGTTAATTTTGAACCACTTGGAAATCTACAAGTACCATCTGAATAACAAGTGGGTCAGAGAGGAAAGTAAAAACACAAACAAGTTGGAAGTAAATAACCAAAAAAAAATCATATTGCAATTTTCTTTCTTATCCTGCAGAATAAGGACAAGCCTCTAACCTCCCTTCTCTCAGATCCATTAGAAGGAACAAAACACCACTGGGGATAGTAGTGGGAGCCTCTCCCAGCGGCTGGGGCTCCTGCTGAGAAGGAGGTGTCCCTGGGCTGAGCTGAGCAGCTGTAAGAGGCTTCGGGACCTACCGTGGGCCTGGCCTAACCCTGGAGGGGGAAGGGAGCAGGTCATGACCTGCCCTGGGTTTTTGGAGGAAGGTTCTCCCACAGCCTTTGAGGCAGCCAGGTTCCTGGGCTCCTATTTCCTCTCCCTCGAGTGTGGGCGGGACCTGTGAGTTGCCCGGAACCAATAGGATCCAGCGAGCAGGACGAAGCATGTCGCTCCCCTGACTCTGTTCTAGCTGGTGTGGAAGCAGATGAGAACCCAGCCCCGAGCAGAGGACCCAGCTGGGCGGTGCCAGGCTCCTGACCCATGGACACCGTGCAGTCATCAGGGGGAGTTCTGTGAAGCCACTAAGTTTGTGTGATATTGTGACACAGGACTGAATATACTGTCAGCATTCTGGAAACAGATTTTGGGGAACAGGGTCAGAGCAGGGCAGTGAGTTAGGGGGCTGCCGTGGTTCAGACCCAGACCCAGGGGCCGGTGAAGACGGAGGCCGGAGAAGTGGGTGGACCTGGGGTATGTTCTGAAGGTGGAGCCAATGGACTTTGCTGACTGGGTGTTGGGCTGAGAGAAGGAGGAATCCGAGATGGCAGGAGCCTGGAAGGTTGGGTTCACCGTCCCCTGGGATGGAACAGGCTTCAGAGGGTGAGACGCCAATTCAGCGTGGACGCGTGCAGCCTGAGCTGTCCACCCTACATCTGAGTGGGACGCTGAGTCTCCGCGTCTGGAGCTTAAGAGACTGCTCTGGGCTGGAAATTCACACTGGCGAGTCAACCAACGGGATGGAATTGCAAGCCATGCTCCTTGATGCGGTTGCCATGGAGACAGAGAAGGGAAGCAGGCGCGGGAGGCAAGGCCCGAGCCAGTCTGACAGCCTGGCCCGAGCAGAGCCCCGCTTTGAGCCGCTCGCCGACCGGCAGGCCGGGTCTGCACAGGGCTCACGGGTGCAGCTGAGCTGGTGGCCACGGAAAGCACACTGCGCATTGGGTTCCAGTAATAAAACCTGAACACAAGGCCTCAGACACATCTGAGAGGCTGGCTGTATAATGAAAATAGTATTTTACTGGAAACGGAGAAACCTGGGGCTGCCGCCACTAATGAGCAGTGTGGTTTGAGCAAATCGCCCCACCGCTGGGGGAGCCTGGTTGGTTTTCCTCTCAGCCAAACGGTGCGGCGGAACGAGGCTGGTTCCAATTCAGTTAGTGAAGAGTAAGCACCATGTGCCTGGTCGATAATTTCCAGAGTTCCTTTCAGCCGTCGGACGCTCTATGACTTACATATGACAAAGGCTTGTCGGGGAAGGGCAGTGTTCGTTTCTTACAGAATCTATTCGGTGACTAATTTCACTTATAAAAACCCATTCGACATAGCGATCGATCTGCCTTTCTGTTCTCTCATTTGGGGTACTATGAGGAGGAAAACACCCGTGCCCTCCATCTTTCAGTGCGCAAACGTGAAAACGTTTGGTACGCTTTTAAGGTTTGAAAGGCCTATTAAAAATGGATGCACACTGTCAAACATTCTTGCACCAGTGTGAAAGTGGCCTGCTGTAGAGGCCGCAGTGATTTAGAAAGCAGAGCTACGAAAATGATCCATTTTCCCCATGAGGTCTGACATTGAGCTTCCACGGGCCCCACCACTTCAGACTCCCAGGACAAAGATTTATCTGTGTTTCATCAAGTATGAAAAATATATGGATGGAGGGGTTTCCGGCCGGTACCCCCCAAGTCATCCAGCCACCTCCATTAATGTCAGCAGGCTCATAAATTTCTCCTGCGTTCTAAAGAAAGCAGCTTGTGCCACTGCACAGAAGCCTCCCAAAGTGTCACTTTCTGCCTATAAATTCACTTACACTCAATAAAGGCGATTGGCTGCACATGGACTTAATTATCATGGTTCTTGGGAAACTGAGGGGTGCCCCACTTCTCGAAGGAGAGGCGGGCAATGCAGAGTGCGAAGCAAGGCGATTTCTTAGCGGCACGTTACAAAATCTGATTTATTTGCTGATGTTTCTACTTATTAGTACATAAGCAGTTATAATACTAAGAAGAGGTATTATAAGCAGTTTCACTCAGGACGGAAGCTTACTTCTGGGTCGGAAAGTATTATCGTTGCTCGTGCTTGACTCCGACAGGAGCCTCCCCACCCAGCCCCTGCCCTCTTGTTATTAAAAGGGACAATATAGTACTGATTATGGAGGTGACTGTTTTGATTTCGGTTATGCTTATTTTGGGAAAATAATACCTGTACATTATTGTCACCTTTCTGTCTTAAATATTTACTTGTACAGAGAAATTAATAGCCAGGCAAGTGTCACTTTAGGGAGGAATGGAAGGGTTTTTCCATTAATAGGCTGCCATTGCTTCTCTCCACCAGACACACAGTCCCAAACGCCAGGCACCATTGACCCACCCACTTCCTGATTTTGAAGAGTGACTCATTCCGCTTCCTAACTCAGAGTCCAGGAAGCTTAGGAAAGTCGGCAGAGGAGGAAAAGGGTGAGTTTGAAAAATGCTCAGATATGTATGTTTTAAACTCATTTCTTATGTGACTTTCAAAAATAAATAATCTTTTATATATAGCAACAGAGCAAATTGTAAAAAAGCGCAGCTTTAGGGCAAAAAGGTCAGTTCTGCAGGTCCTCAGACCTCATTCAATCAAGTGGGAAATTTGTATTTATGCAACACAAAGGCATAACCGTTTCTGCCCGAAGCAGCACATACATGTTGGAATATGTCACCAGACGACACAGAAATTAAGAGCGTCCCAAAACAACCCAAAGGCTCTATATCCAAAGACCATTCTGTTCTCCTTCACACTGTATTCAGTATCATAAAGGAGGTGTCTCCAACGTCATCGGACTGTCCCAGTTCCTGTGACTTCAGCAGAGGCAGTCGGTTGGAGGGCTTTATTTTCAGGATCATACTGGTTTTAATTTTCCATTCCTTAGGGTGACTCTCTACCCTTGCCCACCCTCCTTGGAAGGCGTACAGAGGGTGGCAGAGAGCCCAGGGCGGCTCAGTACCCTTCCAGGACCAGGGGCGCCAGCATCTCCTGGAAGCTTGTTAGAAATTCAAACTGTACACACACACACACACACACACACACACACACACACACACACACAGGCAACAGAAGCAAAAACTGACAACTAGGACTACGTCAAACTGAAAAGCTTCTGAAAAGCAAAGGAAAAGCAAAATAAAAAGGCAAACTACAGAATGGGAGAAAATATTTGCAAACCATATATACGATAAAAGGTTAACATCCAAAATATATAAGGAACCCCTACAACTCGATAGTAAAAACAAAATAATAATAACCTGATTTAAACATGGGCAAAGGACCTACATAGACATTTTTCCAAAGAAGACATATAAATGGACAACAGGTACATGCAAAGATGTTCAAATCACTGTCACCAGGGAAATGCAAATCAAAACCACAGTGAGATAGCATCTCTCATCTGTCAGGATCCCTATTATCAGAGAGATGAAAGATAACAAGTGTTGGTCAGGGTGTGGAAAAAATGGACCTTGTGTACTGTGGGTGGTAATGTAAGCTGGTACAGTTATTATGGAAAACAGTATGGAGCGTCCTCAAAAGCTTCAAAAGAGAACTACCATATGATCCTGCAGTCCTACTTTAAATTAGGATTCTCAAGAGTTAAATGCACACTTGGAAATAACAGAAAAAATATGTTTAGTCTCTGCCCTGGTTCCTGGCACAGCGCTCCTACAACCCTTGTCATTTCCTGGTGATAGGAGTGCCTTTGCTCTAATGAGACAGTGCTTGGGGAGCTCCTGAAAGATGAAGCGGTGATGAGTGAAGCTAGGAGGTTTCAGCCCCACCCACCGTTCTCCAGGATGGGAACGGCATTAATGATCACTCATGGCCACATGTGGAAGCCTCCAGGAAAATCCCACAGGCACAGGGTTCGGAGGGCTTCCGGGTTGGGGCACATGTGAAGGTGCTGGGAGGGTGGTGACACCTGGACAGGGCATGGAAGCTCCTCCCCTTCCCACATACCTTGCCCTACGCGTCTCCTCCACCTGGCTGTTCATCGTTATCCTTTATCATATACCCTTTTATATTAATCAGTAAGTGTAACTGTTTCCCTAAGTTCTTCGAGCCATTTTAGCTAACTATCAAAGCCAAACAGGTTGTCATGGGAACCCTGACGCATAGTGGAATCCATGATTGGCATCTGAAGTTGGCCAGGGGCAGTCATCTCCACGCAGTGTCAGAACTGTGTTGCATTGTAGGGCACCTAGCTGGTGTTGCGGAGAACTGCTTGGTGTGTGAGTGAAGGAGAAACACACAAGAGGAAGTGAGCTTTTCCGTCCACACACACCCACGTTCACTGTGGTGTTATTCACATGCGCCAACATGTGGGGAAAAAAACGAAAGATCCATTGACTGATATATGGATAAAGACAAGGTGCTATATACACACAATGGAATATTACTCAGCCCTAAAAAGGAAGGAAATCCTGCAACTGGCGACAACAGGCATATGCCACTGCAGGACATTACGCTAAGTGAAATAAGCCAGACACAGAAGGACAAACACATGATGGCACTTACACAAAGAATCTAAAATAGACTCCTAGGAGCAGAGAGTAGAGTGGTGGTTGCCAGGAGCAACCAAGGGAAGGGGAAATGGGGAGAGTGGGGAGGTATTAGTGAAAGGATACAAAGTTTCAGTTATAAAGGATACAAAGTTTCAGTTATAAAGGATACAAAGTTTCAGTTATACAGAGGAGTAAATCCTAGAGACGGACCACACGGCATAGAGCCTATAGCTAATAACACTGTATTGCGTATGTAAAAATTTGCCGGGCCGGCCGAGGGGCGCAGTGGTTAAGCACTGGCTTGGGAAGCCAGCGGCCCCAGTTCAGGTCCCACATATGAGGGCCAGTGACACTGCCCTCAAAAAAAAAAAAAATTTGCCAAGGGGGTAGGTCCTATGCTAAGTGTTCTTATCACACCCAAAATATAATAAATCAATAGAGTAGGAGGGTATTTAAAAAAAAAATGCAGGCTCTCCGTCCCACCGACTGAAACAGAGCTTTGGCGGGGGCGTGGGGGGCGTGGAAGGAGAGGAGGAGAAATCGGTTTCAACAAGCTGGCCAGCTGATTCTGATGCGGACTCCAGTTTGAAGGCACCACAAGTCTGGCCCAAGTAATTACAGTATTTATCTGGGCCTTCAGCGCTTCTCTGCCAGTGAAGTCAGCTCAGCTCAGCACATGTATTGCACCTGCCGGACCGCAGGCCCTTGCTGGGTTCGGAGGAGACTGGAGCAAGACCTCACTGCCCTGCCCCCAAAGGCTTGCGGTCTAGAGGGAGAGACAGCGAGGCACGATGGTGGGCCCGGCAGGAGCCAGGTTATCACCTGGAACAGTCCACGGCCCGCAGAACGGGGCTCTGTCCACTGCATTTGCAAACGAGCCCCTGGGCCTGTCTTTCACCGTGACTTGGCACCTGGGTAAACCACAAGAGCTTATAGCCGCCGAGTGTTCTTAATTTGATTTACCATGACGGCTGACATCAAAATCCGCAATTTCACGCGGGTGTGCACCTGTCCCTAAGGCCTCGGTATGGATGTCCAGGACCTTCAGTTCTTATCCCACTTCTCCTTTCGTCCCCCATTCAACCTAATACATTTCCCACCAAAGCAATTGGCAGAAAAAAAGCTATTCACTTTCTCATCTGAGTAGCCTACTTGTGTTCACATCTCCGCTACAGACCACAGCGGCTTTTGAGAATTTACTGGAAATATAATTACACAAGGAATTCAAAATAACGAGCCCCTCACTCACCTCCCTGTGTGTGACCACCCCATCCCACTGGCCCTCTGAAACACCTCCTTTCATGCTGAAAGTAATTCACGCTCCATGGAGAAAACTTAGAATATAAAGGAAAAGAACAAATATAGCCATGATCCCACTACCCAAAGATCCCTATTGTGAATATGCTGGTGGTTTCTTTTGATGTCCTTAAAAGTCCTCGGAGAGGACAATTCTGAGGCTTCCCTGGAGACCCAATTCCAGCTTTACACAATGCTCACGATTCAGAAAGTCTTTACTCACCGGGAAGACTTTTAGTTCTGCCGGTAACTACCCAAGTTTTTAGCCAAGTTACCTGACTTCTCTGAGTCCACTTTGTCATCTGTCAAATAATTGGGGCAAGCCAGCTTTCTCAAATCCCATGATTCCTCTCTCTCGCTCCCTTTTATCTACACAGAACCATCACTGCGCTCCGTGTGAAGATGCTTCGAAGCAGGGGAGAGGGAAGGAGTCAGGGATAGGGAAAGCTCTGGGTTTCCAGGTCGGAGCTAACGAGCCCCGTGGCCTTGGCAACCGCCATCTTTCCCTACCAGATGACACTGCACCCTTACTGCACCGTGGAGTCACAGACCCACAGGGCAAGGTTCCCGTTGCAGGAACGCTCTGAATGAGGAATTGCGCTTGGTGTTGTGGGAGCATCATGGCTTTTGGGATTGAGACCTGAGTATGAATTCCAGCCCTGCCTCTCATGAGCCATGAACCCTGAGAGAACCACTCAGCCTTTCTAAGCCTCAGGGTCCCATCGGGGCATCCGTGGGAAGCACCTGACACACAGTCTCTCTTGTGGGAGCAGTGGAGGGACACACAGGATCAGAAGAAAGGGCATCTTCCAAAGGAGTGAATAGTGATGGAAGCCGGTGTAGGTCTGTGTAGATAGAGCACCCCTGAAAAGTGTGTTTTTTTTATGAGCAAGAATAACTCCATCTTGGACTCTGAGTGCTGTGGAAATTCCCCATGAAACAACCACCAGACGGACGGTGCAGCAGCTGCATGGACTGATAGGAAACACGTCTGAGGACTGATAAGGTGACGTCATGCGGCTTTGCTGAAGTCCTTAAGAATCTAGGACTCTGACAGCTCAGGGGGCTGGTCCCCACTGAGAGGTGACCACGCGCTCCTCTGCCCCAAAGACCGGCTTGCTCCCTCAGGCTCAGAGCGAACCTCTGCCGGAACCACCTCCCGGACAGCGCGCTGCACGCCGGATTCGGATGGACTCTGGGCCTGGCTCGCTATCGAAACACTTTACTAAATTGTAATTGCTATGTTGATGGCCATAGTGCTAAGATTATATTGTGGTGTGATACTGATGTTAAGGAGGCTGTTCCTCCCACTGCATTTTCGGTGTGTTTGCCTTCATTCTTGCTCGAAGCCACGGCTACCGCAGAGGACTCAGGCAGTGCCAGGTGGGTCCTGGGGGTCTGAGAGTCTCTCGGGGTTCATCCCTCTGGCTTGCAGAAAGAGACCGCAGCACGGCCTGGCAGATTTCACGACAGGGTCCGAGGGGCCAGGGGCCAGCACGCAGTCGGCCGTGGGCAGCGACCCACGCACAGCCTTCCGTGTATAGACGAGAACCTCACTTCTCCAGGAAACTCTGATGTTCTGCCTCTGTCTAAACACACCACTCACCCTCCGCAAATTCCTGTCAGTGCTGGAGCGCCAGTGGGCCACGAGGAAGGTCACTCTCTCCACCTGCAGATTCGTTCTAGACTCCACTCTACCCTCCGTGAATTCCTGGATTCCTAGAGTGGCATACACGGCGGGGGTGGGGGGTGAGGGGATGGGGTGGGGGTGGGTGAGACAAGGAGTCTATAGGGCTCCCTGGTCTATATACCTTAAGATGAAAAAGCTTAACTCATCGAACTGTACACCAAAGGGTGAATTTTACTGCGTTTAAATTATATCAATTTTAAAAATGAAAAAATAACAGAGCATTCCAAGGCTTCTTCCAGAAAGAATGTAGGTTTGTGGGTGATCTGTAGACGTGTCCCGCCCCGCCCAAGGGACTTAAAGCACATTCCAGTGTCTATTTGTTTGCATGCCCTGTTATTATCCCCTCAGCTTTATCTCCCCAACCCCTCGAAGCACGCCCCCCCCACCCCCGCCTCTACCACCAGCCAGTCCCTCCTTCTGCAGACTGGCCAGGCAGCATTTTGCAAAGACGCTTACAGCTGTGAATGTAAAGGCCCACTCAGGAATGAAAGCTGCAGATTGTGTGTCTGAGAATGTGATGTGGCCTTTCTATATGCGTAAAATAAGTATCGAAGGTGTAACATATGCCACACTTTGTTCACGGTTCTAAGGGCTTTATAAGGTATTCATCTGCTTTCCTACATTGAGGCAGATGTTATTATTATCCTCATTTTAAGATAAAGAAATGCAGGCACAGAGGGGTTAAGTAACCCATTCAAGGTCACACAGCAAGTGCTAGAGCTGGGATGTGAACCCAGACAGCCTGGCTCCAAGACCTCTACTCTTATGTGCATACGTGTGTGTGATTTATGATTTTTTAAAAAAATTTTGGTTACTTATTAGATACCATTACATCACAAGATTAAAAGAAAGTGGCATTTAATTCCCAGCCAGGTTCCCCTGCTGAGGACGGAGATCATCCCAGCCCCAGAGCCTTTCCTCCTAACCATCCTTTCTGATGGTTTCTGTGTTGACTTAAAAAGATGGAATAAGGCTACTTAATTTAAATCACTTTCAGCTTAATTAAGGTTACAGGGACTAAAAGGGGTCGGTTGAGGGAGGACTGCCATCGGGCCAGTCCCAGAGCTCTCACCTGATTGGGGGGTGTCAGTCTGTCTGGGCTGAAGGACGAGCTAGATGTCAGGAATCGTTCCGACAAGTAGCAAAATGTTGGTGGGGAGAAGTGGCAGCGTTCTACAAGAGGACAATTTGCATCTAGACCCGTAGGCCTGGATCAGCCCTGGTTTTCAGAGCGGACAGGCACTCAGGTGGCTCTGATACCTTTGAGGGAAACGAGGAAGAGGCTGGAAGAAATGAGGAAGGGATAGGAACCCACAGTCATGGCCTGGCTATGGGCAGGCAGCCCCTGTGGGCTTCAGGGTTCTCCTCTGTCACCCTCAGGGGTTGGAGGAGGTTATTCCTGAGACCCCTGGATCATACTTTACAATGAAGCTTATTGATGGGTCTTGAAAGTTAAAGGACAATTTATGACAGGTCCCAAGCTGAAAGCAATAGCAACTACAGCAAGCTTTTTTTTTTTTTGAGGGCAGTGTCACTGGCCCTCGTATGTGGGACCGAACCGGGGCCGCTGGCTTCCCAAGCAAGCGCTTAACCACCGCGCCACTCAGCCGGCCCTTCTTTTTTGAAAATAAGTATCTCTAGCCCTGCACCATCCAATATGGCTGCCACTAATGACATGGGGTGGCCTACATTTAAATGTAAACTAAACTAAAACTTTAAAATTCAGATCTTCAGTGGCCCTAACCAACTTTTAAATGTTCAATAGTCATACAATGTGGCACGTGGCTACTGGACCGTGGGAGTCTGGCCCACGACCACCACCTCAGAAATCCCTACTGGGCAGTGCTGGGTTAGAGTCATACAAACTTGGTCCTTCATTAAGGATGCTGTTGATGAATGACGGGAGAACGGTGCTTATCTCACAGGGTTGCTGAGTGCTGTAGGAGGCTGCATAAGGCTGCCCCCCAAAATATTGGGTCCCAATCTCTGGGGCCTATCAATGTTGTCTTATATGGACAAAGTGTCCTTGCAAATGTGATAGAATTAAGGAGCACGACACGGAGATTATCCTGAATTATCGCGTGCGCCCTAGATGCCGTTTTACATGTCCTCGTCAGAGAGGAGCAGAAGGAGATCAGACAGAAGGGGATGTGACCGCTGAGGCAGAGGGTGGGGCGATGTGGCCATGGGCCACAGAGCGCTGGTCGCCTCCAGAACCAGGGCGAGGCCAGGAACGGACTCCCCTCCAGAGTCTCTGGGGGGGCGGGGGGCACAGCCCTGGACCTCTGACTTCTAGAACTGGGAGAAAAGAAATTTCTAGTGGTTTAAGCCACCCAGTATTTGGTAATTTGTTGCGGCAGCAATAGCAAATTAATAATACAAGGGTTATACTGGTTAACGTGTAAAATGCTTAGAGTTTCTGGTACAGAATAAGTGCTTGAGGAATGTTAATTATTATTATTATTTAAAATGAATACACGCCTATACTATGCATTCAATCACCAAAACGGTTCTAGTTCCCAGGAAGGCCCAGGGTGAGTTCCAGGCAACGAGCCCCCACATTTGAGTTAGGACTCTGGGCGTAAGAGGAGGGACCGAAGGTAATAGGGCAAGTGGGGGCTTGATAGACAGCTGAAGCACCATCCTACTGAAACCATGTTTCCACGATTGCAATATTGGGCACAAATAGCTATTTCAGATAGTTCACCTTTTTACAGGACAATAAACACAAGTACACATTCTCCAAAAGATTCCAGGCCCTAGAGCATGAGTGTGACCGGAGGACGAGGTGGGAGGCGACCGGAGCTGAGTGCTTGGCGTCCCCTCTGCGCCTTGGGCAGGAAAGAGATGTACGAGTGTGACGTTGGGATAGGGAGAAAGTATAAGCTACATTTTCAACAAGACCATATATCCAAGAAAGTCTCAGACAACTGGCTGAAAACGATGAGGGCTAACTTGAGAGTTTGGTGATGTAATGGCGCAAATCATATAAAAGCATACAACTAAAAATAACAGAAAATAATATTTTAAGAAAATCTCATTTAAAGTAGGAAAAATACCTATAAAACTCAGCCTCAACCAGAAGGTGGCGGGGCCTTTTATTTGCATCATCTCATTTAATCCCCATGATGGTGGGTAGCAGGGACTGTTACTGCCCTTCACAGACAGCCAGAAGGAGGCTCAGGGCTGGGTGCCCAGGGCCAGGAGTGGTTCTTTTTTTTTTTTGAGGGCAGTGTCACTGGCCCTCATACGTGGGACCCGAACCGGGGCTGCTGGCTTCCCAAGCCAGCGCTTAACCACCGCGCCACTCGGCCGGCCCAGCAGTGGTTCTTAATGAATGCTTCACTCCCCGTCTCTCTCTCTCTCTCTCTCTCTCTCTCTCTCTCTCTCTCTCTCTCTCTCTCTCTCTCTCTCTCTCTCTCTCTCTCTCTCTCTCTCTCTCTCTCTCTCTCTCCCTCCCTCCCTCTCTCTCTCTCCCTAGGCAAATGATAATTGGGAAGTCATTACTTCAATAATATGTCAAAAAAGCTTTAGTATCGGTAACATATAAAACGACATTTTAGAAATCACTTCACCAAAAGATATCACAAAAGGAAGCAGATAAAGAACCCGGCAGTTCACAGAAGAAATGCTATTGACAAAAATACGAAAGATTCTTCAACTGGCCCACTGATAAAATAAATGCAAATTAAAAGATTTTTAACGTTGTGTTTTCTCTTGTCAATTTGACAAAAGATTACAAAGATAATAATTCATTATTGCATCCATGCAATAGAATATTAAGCAATCATTAAAAACCTCTTTTGGAAAATATTTTAAGGACATGGAAAACCCAATATGAAATTTAAAAAAATTAGAAAATGGGTTCATAAAAATGTAATTAAAATGTGTATGTGAGAAAGACTGGACGGAAGTTTACCAAACATTTTTATAGTAGCTATCTCTGTATACTAAAGTTATAGATCACGTTAATTTTCTTCTTTAAATTCCTTTATGTTGCCAATTTTCTACGATGAGCATGTACTACATTTAACACTGGAAAACAAGACTTCTTTTAAAATAATTTAAAAAGTGACTTAAAAAACAAACCCTGGTATACACCCCTTTTGGTAACTGAAAGCGGTAATTAAATGAGCCAAAATAAGTATTCTAAATTGTGGGAGTATAGATGAATTGTGACTTCTGGTAATTTCTTAAATGGTCATTGTGTGCCCTGTTGGAATTTAGCCTGAGGACTGATCATGCATGTTTTCTGTTTCAAAAGACAATATTTGCTTTTTATTTGTCTTTGGTTTCAAAAAAGCAAGGAAAAGGACTTTTATCAAAGTCAATCAGACAAATGTAATCCGATTATGAAGATAAATTCGCCCTTGACCTTACATGACTCAAAAAGAGGAATCTCCCTGTCTTTGTGAATTACACACAAGCAGGCCCCTGGGAGCTGCTCCTACTCGGCCTCCAACTGTCAGGTCAGCAACACCAGGATGAATGTTCTCCAGGGGCTGGATCTTCAAAGGGAGCACAAAGCCCCTGGGAATGCGGGCGGGGCGGCTCCCAGGATGACATCAGGGCCTGCAGAAGGCTCCCACGACCTCCGAACCTCAGGTGGGGGGAATACCCCACAATTACTGCCAGCCTCCTGTCTCTCTGCTTTTCAATGAAAAGGTGATTTCCCAGAGTGTTATTTATGCAGGTATTCCTTTTTAAAACTTTGAGTTTTTTAAAATTTGAAGTGTTTATTGTGGATTGTCCCAAATTCATTGCTTGTCTTTCTTCAAATATATTTTTAAGGAGGCTTTTTATGATAAAAATAACTTATTGAAAGAAAAAACTTCTAAAGTACACAAGAATATAAAGTAAAGAGTAACAAACACAGCCATGCTAAGTTTCTAGTGTATCCTTCCAGAAATTTCCATGCATACTCAAGCATATACTAAGTTAAATGTGTGTATGAATATCTGTGTCCATATGTGTGTGTGTGTGTGTGTGTGTGTGTGTGTGTGTATATATATATATATATATATCTAGCTTATTTGGATTTAGAATTGCACACAGTTCTTTCAACTTGGTTCTGTCACCTAAAAATTGGATTTTAAAATGTCTATATAAAAGTAAAGAATCATGTCATTTAGAGAAAACACATCTGTGGGCACCTATTCTCTGAAGTCCTGAGAAAAGAGAAGAAAGTTCCTGATAACAGAGGTTCATGGACACAGTTAATCCTCATTAACTATGAAAATGAAAGTTTTAATTACAACCCAATGCAATTAATCAGAAGACCATTCATTTGAAACAACGCCTTTCTCCCTAAATTTCCACAACTGCACAAAATCATCCCAAGTATATATATTTCCTCCAGACACAGCTGTGGCATTGGATAGGAATGGACGCCTGCACAATTCACTGCGGATAGATGGAATTCAGGTGTTATTTTGTTCTCAGCACCACAGGCATCCTAAGGTGTCATTTGTGGGGGGAGGGGCATGCAAATAAGCAGCCGGTCACACTGCAGAAAGCTCATGGCCTACTCAGAGGGGTCTAAGCCCTGTGCATTTCCTAACACACTCATGAACAGGTCTGAGTCTTGTCCACCTGTCACAGATGGGGAAACGGGAATCACAGAGAGTTCAACGACTGGCCCAAGGTGACACAGCTATTTCTTGGGAAGCAAGCCTCCAGGTTTGTGTCCACAGTCATTATGCGGATGGCCTGGAGGAGGGGTGGGAGGCAGTCCACGGTGGTCACGGGAACACTGTATGGTCCACATTTTTAAAGGCAACACCAGCAGTTTCATCAATTAGTTCCTGAATTCTTAGCCTTGACTTTTCATGTTCCTTAAATGAAGCCACCCCCTGCCCTTCCCCGTGGGTCTGTACTACTCCTGTGCTTACAAACACACAGGAACCTGGGCCGCTGCAGCAGAGGCTGGCACGGTCTGTCACTGGGCCCCTCGCGCTCACCTGCATTCAATGAACCAGCGCCGGATCTGGTCTTGAAGGTTCTCCTTGATGTCCGGACCTTCTATTAACTTCAGGTCGCCCTTGATTGTAACCAAGGCTTCTCTGTAATCCTTCTCATGCTTCATCTGTACCTCATTGCGCAGGCCGGTCACCTTTTCAGCCTGGAGTATGGTAGCGCTAACGTCATTAAACATAGGAGGCGGACTCTGAAAGTCAAGCAAAACGGTCACTATTGTAAAGGTTACAGAACTGCTGAAAAACATGAGACACGAATGCATTGTGTCAATATCTTCAGGGGTGTCTTCCCAAAGGCCCATAAGAAATAGATAAAGAACACAAGAAGATCAGATCTGGCAGGAAAATTTGAAAATGTGATTCACCAGCATTGGGAGGAAAAGTGGGGCTCACTTCACACTATTTTCCAGAATCGGGGGTTATGAGTGAGTTAGCGTGAAAGATGGATATTCAACAAACCTTTACAACAATCATTCGAACTACAGAAAGTAAACCTTTTCCAAACCTGAAACCATAAAAGTACTAGATGAAAACACAGGGTAAAAGCTTCTTGATCTTGATACCAATTTTTTTTTTTTTTTTGATTGGACACCAAAAGCAACAAAGGCAACAGAAGTAAAAATAGACAGGTGGGATGACATCAAACTAAAAAACTTCTGCCCAGCAAAGTAAATGTTCAGTGGAGTGAAAGGAATAGGAGAAGCCTACAGGATAGGAGAAAATACAGTTGACCCTTGGACATGGTCTGCATGGCTTCCTGAGGGCTGAGAGCTAAGCAAAGGCAGAGAGAGCTGGTGGGCTCCCTGCTGTGATTATAACCTTCCTCTTAATCCATCTCTCAGGGCAGGATCTCAACTCGCTCCTCCCTTGCAGGAAGAGCAAGATAGACAAATGCGTGCACTCCCTCTGCCAGGTTCACCAAAACTCCCGGACACAACCAACCATTAGGTTCCTTTGTTTTGAATTTTTCAGCATCAATATGTTTGAAGTTTCTCTCTTGTCAACATCATATAACTGGATTTTAAAAAACAGAATCAGAATTATAGAAAAGAGGAATTTCATCCACTGGGATAAAATACGTTAGAGTAATCTTGCCATCTTATGTTTTTCTATCTAACACACTTTGTTTTTCTTTCCTACCTTTCCTAGCTTTGTTCATTCTTGTCATGTAGTAATTTAGAACTTATGCATCATAGTTTTAATCTTCTACCAGTTATTCTCAAAAGTTTAACATGTTAATTAACATCTATATTTTTATCTATGTCTAGACCTGATTAGTATCTACACAGTTTCTTTGAGCAAGCCTAGGACCTCCGCACGCGTTCACTTTTCTTCTCCCAACCTCTCATTCTATAATCACAGGTTGCGATGAATTTTTTAAATTAGCAACTATTTCAAGTTAACCATAAGTTGTTCTGGTTTCTCTGTTTACCCTTCTTCTTTCTCATTTTCAGTTTACATTTCACTGAAGATTGTCCTTGAGTGTAACTTTCAGAGTGGATATGGTCACCCACAAATATTGTAAGTACTTTCATTTCTAAAATATTTTCATTTGGCCCTTCCCACTTGAATGGCAGTGTGCTAGTTCCCCCGGAGCATACTTCTTTTAACACTCGAAGTTGCCAGTGACTAGCTGGGAAACGTATTATTGTTCTTTTGTAGGTAAGTTGTTTCACTCTTATGCTGATTTACACTTGGAGTTTTGAAAGTTTATCATAATATATTGAGGTGTGGGCATTTCTTTATTCATCATGTTCTCCATTTGATGGGCCCATTAAATATAAAGAATCATGTCTTCTCCTCTGCGATTTTTCCTCCTATTATTTCTTTTTCTTCATTTTTCTCTCTGCAACACATATTAGATAAATGCCAGATCACCAGACTGATCTGAACTTTTCTCATATTTTCCATCTCCCCTTTACCTATTTGCAATATGTTATAGGAGATTTCTTTAGCTTTATCTCCCAGAGCTAATTTGGCTTTCAGTTATGTCCATTTATTATTTGAATTTATAATTTCAAGGGGGTATTTGTTGTTTTGCCTTTTTGAGCATGCTTTTATTTTCCCAGATTTTTTTCTAATTTTATGTTTGTTCCTTTCTTGTTTTTAGTAGTCACTTTGGGGAATTTTTTTTTTGAGATGCAACATCTCCTCAACTGTATTAGTGAGTTATTTTTTTCTCAGTTCTCTTTTTTCCCCTCAAAATTCTGAAGAGGTTTTAAAAAAATACAGATTCCCAGTTCTAGTCTCTGAGTGAGAAAGAACCAATAAACTAGAAGTTTTGGAAAATCTTCAAATGATAATTATCCAAGTTTGAGGAAATTATTCAGGTTAGAAAAGAGTTTGGCAACCTACAGCTCATGGGTTAAAACTGTCCCACTGCACATTTTTGTAGATATGGCTTTACTGGAACACATTCATGTCCATCCATTCACAGATTGTCTACAGCTGCTTTCACACTACAGTGGCAATGTTAAATAGTCGTGACAGAGACTAGATGGCCTGCAAATCCTCAACTAATGATGATGAAGAAGAAAGAAGAGAAAGAAGGGGGGGGGAGGCAAAGTACGAGGGGAAGAAGTTGTTTAAAAAAAGAATCATAGAAGAAGATGCAGGTACTTGCTCTGAGCTTCTATTGTGCATGTTCACCCTACAGAAATAATCTCTTAACCCTTACAGCAACCAGCCAGGCAGGTCTTATCATCAGATAAGGAAATGGAACCAGAAAGGCTAAGGAACTTGCCCAAATTCACACAGCTGGCAAATGGCAGAGGCAGTTCATCTGATCCAAAACCACCTCTGGAATTTGGGGGCACAATGCCAGGGGTTAAGTCTTGGCTCAGCCACTGGCTGCCTCTGTGATTTCTCATAAGGTGCCACCTCTCTTAGGCTCAGTGCCCTCCTCTTTAAGACGGGAGCAGCATTAGGCTGAAGATTGAATGGACATTGGCAAAACTATAAATGTCAATCCATTACTTGGAAAAAAAGATAATCTGAAAGATTAAATTCATGTCATATACTAAAATAAATTCCAAATGGACGAAATAGTTAAATGTAAGAAATATGCGCGTGCTCGTCCCCTCTCTCTCTCTCTCTCTCTCTCTCTCTCTCTCTCTCTCCTCTCTCTCACTCTCTCTCTCACTCTCTCTCTTGAAATACCTATGAACCTCTGGGAGTGAATTTCTCAACTTGAAACCACAATCCAGATGCTGTTAGAATACAGCATCCACTTCATGACATAAAGGGAAAAAAGACGAAAAGAAATTCACACATATAATAGTTCATAAGAATATGCATTAGAAAGTCTACGGAAATAAGCCAATTGTCTAAGTTTAGTATAATGAGAGTGTACGACTTTTATGATAGGGGGAAAAAAAAGACCCTAAAACTACTTTAAAAGTAAATCTAGAATGAGAATTATAGAATCATTTTAAAGAACAATGTTAAAAATAAACGATCTAAATTGCCTCACTGTATATACAGGTGTTCAAAGGCATGACATTATATTATATATTTGATGTCAAAATAAAGAGACAGGAATTTTCTTTTATTTAATCATTTAAAGAAGAACGCAACTCTTAAATCTTCCAGGTAATGTTTTTCCATTTCTACTGCTTACATTTTAAATATACGAAATGAAGTTTATAATTCTCATACAGACTTTTACCAAATCTTTGCAGGGATGATTTTAAAGATCATCGTTGCCATGAATGTGTTAAAATGGACTTCTGCTACCAATGACCCAAATTGCTTCATATGTGATGAGTGTGTAAAATTGTACTGAAGTCTCGCATTAATGTTGTGACTCCCTACTCTGTCAGCGACTCAAGTGATATTGCTTTTCCCCTGAATTATGATGGAATTGATCATCTATAGCAAATTTCTTTCATAGATGAATATATACACAAAGTATGAGTTAGGTAGGCCTTTCTCCGTTATCCCTTGAAATGAAGCCATGAGTAGGTGACTGATCTGTGTCTCATCAATAACTCTGTCTGAGGTGTTCAGCTGACTTCCTCACACTTCCACAATCTTGGAATGCACCAGAGAACCCTCTCGGCCCTCATCAGATTTTCATAACCCACTGGCGTGGTGCCCTGCCCCCTTGGTCTTTCGCGAGAGCTTTCTACGCATGTTCACATCCATCCGTGAGGCAGGAACGAGGACGTGACCTCCCATTGGACAGATGGGCACACTGAGGCTCGGAACTGCATGCCTTTCTCAAGTCATTCCACATGAACGAGAAAGCCAGCAATAAGGATCCTCAGCTTCTTCAGTTCTGTGCTCCTCCTATTTCGCTATGCTGCGCTGTTAACATGTGTGTTCATGCGTGTTCCTTGATGCAGACGTTCTCTGACAAAAATACATTTGGGGTCATTTGTAGCTTCTTTGTCTCTTTGCTTCTGAATTGAAAGGTTAGCATATATTTAGGTCCTCTGTTAACGAGCAGCTTTTCCTTTGGGCTAAAACATCTTGTCCCCCTTAGCAACTCTGGTCACATGGAATTCAAATTTGTAAACTCGACTCATTTAGAAATAAATTACGAATATTAAAGGGAAATAGAGAACACGATAATACACCATATATTGAAAGACATTGGCTGTAGAATAATGCATCTTAATGAAGGCTTCCCATGTGAATAAACCATTATGTTTACAAGCTTTCCACAGTTAATGACCCGGAACTGGATAACGAAACCTACGTTTATGGCAAGGTCCTCTGTCAGCAAAAATATACATATTAATAATTGATGTTGCTGTAAAAACAGGACATAAGATGCTGCTTCCTGGGTTTGCAGGGAAATAGGACTCCATGGTCCATTAACTTAACATGCTTATCTAATGTTTCATGGGCTTTGTCTTTAAAAATCCTTGTTAAAATTAGTAAGATAAAATGGACATTTGCCCAAATGAAAATCTGTGCAATTTATCAGTCACCAATACACTTGCAAAGAAGTGATTTAACGTGTGCAACTTTCTCATTGTCTTGGGGGGGTTTGCGCCTTCATGGTGCTTTGTTGTCCCCGAAGGCCAGATGAGCAGTGAGGGGAAGGCAGGCGTCTCTTGCATCAAATGACCATCTCACGGAGTCTCCTGCCGTCCTCTGCGCGGAGATTAATTAGCCCTGGCCGCTTTGGAACCCAGCGTGGGCCCGTGCTCGTTAGGAAGCACTTAGCGGCCGTCACCGTCGGCTCATCGGCCCTCGCTGCACGCTTCTCGCTCTAATTTTGCCCATGGAATGGATGCCTCACGCTGTGGCGTGAACAGCTCTTCAGTTGGTCCATTTCAAGATCGTGTGCGTGTGTGCGCTCCTTAGTTTATGAAAATAAGCCATTTTGCTTCATCATTTCATTTCAGGGTAATATATCTATATTTATATATCTGTGCTTATACAAATATACCTACTCATAAAGACGCAGCCAGCAGCAGAAGTGGAAAAAAGGCTGCAGGGACCCTCCCCTGCCCAGCGGTGTCTTTGCCCTCGGCTCCTAGTATGCTCAAGTCCTTATTATATACTATGCCACCCTTTTACTGGGTGAAAAACTGTTGCAGAATAAAAACGTTCTAGTCCGTTCAGACTAATTCCTAAAAATTGTTTTAGTAGTTTTAAAATTTGCTTCATTACGAGCTGGGCTGGAATAGAGCCTCATTGATTGATTAGTGGTGGAAGCTCAATCTGCTACTTTTGTGTCCTACTTTTAAAAAAATGTTTTAAAATAAACACTTTGATGGCACTTATAGTTTGCAAGGCACTATTTTAAGTGGTTTACAGATATTAACTAATTTATTGCTCGTAATAGCCATTATCATTTTCCATTTACATATGAGGAAACTGAGGCACAGAGAGGCTGAGGAACTTGTTCAGGGTCACACAGCTAAGAAATAGCAGACTGGGGCTTTGGCTGAGGCATCTATTTCTGGAATCTCTGCTCTTACCCTCCATGCTTTGCTCTGTCCCTCCACTGATGGGTTTCTTTTGGCGTAAAACAGTTTGTCTGAAAATGGTTTCTCATGGGTCCGATGGAACATAGTTTTGAAAAAATGTGCATTTGTAACTTTAGCTATTGCTGAACTGCCCTGCAAAGAGGTTGCACAACTGAAGCTACCCCCAAAACTGTAAGACAGAGCCTGTTTTTCCATGTCAACAATGTGACATTAACCTTTTTGCTCTTGACTAACTTAAACAGGTAAAAAATGGCAATTTAATAAGCATTTTTGTATCATGAATGACGTAAGCATTAAAACCCATGATTATAAGCCATGGGAAGAAAAAATAACAGTGAACACTTATCTAGTGCTTACTGTGTGCGATGTGTCAGACACTATTTAAAATGCTTTACAGAGATTGCTTTCTTTCATCCTTAGCACAAATCTATGAGCAAGGAGCAGTGACTATCTCCATTTTGCATATGTGGAAATTGTGGCACCAAGAAGTCAGGTCACTGGCCAAGTTCACAACGAGTCAATGGTGGGGCCAGAATCTAAACCCAGGCAGGCGGGCTACCGAGTTCATGGCCTCAGGGGACTTTGTATGGAGCCCTTTCCTGCCCTAGAATGTAGATTAAAATAAAATATCCTGGCGTCAAAAGGGTGGGTAAGGAAGAGAATTCTTTTCATCATCTAATTTGTGATGACCTGGGACAAGAAACAAGCATAATAATAATAATAAAAACAACTTAAAATCAAACTACAGGTTCCCAAGTCACTAGATCGTAAAAACCAAATAATGAAAAAGAAAGCATTGACTTTTCCTTTTCCCCCAAAGCCTCTTGAAGTGGACTTTTGAAATCACAAAGATTATTTGGTGTCCCTAGTTGAGCTCTGATCTCCTTGCCCAGCCTGTCTGAGAACCTTCCACGCACACGTGTACCAGCATTACCGGGCAGCTTGGTTTGCAGACTTTTTCCTGGTGCAGCACACACAACACAGGGTGCGTGGTGTGTGGGCAGCACTTGTTGCCTTAAGACCCCCACCCACACCCCTCGTGCAACTAGATTAGCAGCTGTAGGTCAGACTCAGACCCCAAGGGCTGCTCCAGCTCCAACTCCACGGCTAACAAATCTAAGTAGCAAATAACAAAGGCAAGACATTTTACATTTTGAAATCAGTGGCCTGTGTATTTCAGGCAACTACTCATTTTGAAGTATTTCGTGCTTTGGTACACAGAAAAGTGATCATGCTTCATGATGGTTTTCCACTGTAAGAAATCATTCGGTTGTCATGACGACACACTGTAATTTTCCAGCATGATTAACATCAGCCATTGCTTGAAGGCGCATCCTATCTCCTGCAGTCCTTCGAACAGCTCTGCAAAATTGATAGCACTGTCCTGCTTGGACAGAAGAAGAAACTGAGGCTCCGAGGGAGGGCGAGCTACGTGGCTCAAAGTCCCCCCACTGGCCCACAGGGTGGCAGGGCCACCGGGTGTCTGGCTCTTTGTCACCATGGTGCAGCAAACCCTTCAGAGCTGGTGCGTGGGGACGTGCACTCATTTCCAAGAGGTTGCCTCCCTCTGGGACATTTAGGGAACGGCTCTATTGCATTTCAAATATAAAACAAAATGAACACAAATCTAACACAAAACCTCACAAATTGTGGCAAATCCGTTTTTTGAGAATAAATTTCTTTCTTGAAATGAGCAAATGTCATTTGGAACCAAATATAATGACTAATATACATGATCACGCTGGACGATATGGCTTTTGGCTGAAATTCCAGTATGATCATGAAAGAGCATTTCATTTCGATTCTTCACTCATTTTGGCTTGGACAACCATTCCCCAAGAGGAGCTCAGGGTGTGGACGGAGGGCAGGGCGCCGCACGATACTGCACAGCGTGTCCTACATGGAGCCGGCCGGACAGCTGCTCCGGGGCGCCCACGCTCCTACTTAGGGTAATCTGGTCATTAGAAAGGGGTGTAACTTATTGACCAAAAAATAATCTAGGATGTAGCTTGTGTCATGTTAGGATTTGCGAGTGAGCAGGGTTTTATGGTGCTTCGAGGGTTTAGTTGATACATCTTCAAAGTGACAGTTCCTTCTTTTTAATAAGGGTCCCCCCAGTGTTCATTATAATGCAAACACTGATAGCTTCAGGGTAACATAAAATATATGATGGTCATGACCACAGGACAAATTATTTCAAAGGGATCCACAGAATGAAATGTATTACATTCATTAAGTTTCCTCCTACTTGATCCACTCCATTGGCTCTGCCAATTAGGATAACTGCACATGAATTTTTAGAGTGCTATTTATTTTCCTTTGTAGATTTTAGAATATAAATATTTAAAATGGCAATATCAAAAAAATTTATATGACAATGGTAAGAAAAACATTCGGTCAGGAATTGAAGGCGTAATGATGTTTCTTGCTCTATTTCTGGTTTCTGTTCCTAAATAGTCACCTCTGGAAACATGCTAAGCTTCCCGGAAAGATACAAATCCAATTCTGATCAGATAAGTCAATGGTTTCTACACTGATATGATGTAACAAAATGAAATAATGGAAAAATGATATTTTAAAATGTGTCGCCAATATCTTCATTAGTGATAGATGGAAAATATATTCTATCGAAAATATTTCTTGGACTTCGGGTAATGAATTTTTATGGCTATCAGCCAGTGAACACAAGATACCATTCTTTATAAATTGAATCCATATATTTCTCAATGGTGTGAAATTTCGATAGAACATAAATACCAAGAGAAGACATACCAGAAGGAAAAAAACAAAAAAAGCAAACTGGAGAAAGTCACATTTAATAGAAAACAGATAAGTTACTCTCTTTATACTATCCAAACACTATCGCTAAAAAATAGGCTTTTTAATTTAGGTTTTTTTGTTTTTGTTTTTGTTTTATTTTGAGGGCAGTGTCACTGGCCCTCACATGTGGGACCCGAACCAGGGCCGCTGGCGTCCCAAGCCAGCGCTTAACCACCGCGCCACTCAGCTGGCCCAAAAATAGACTTTTTAAATTTGAGCTGAGCTGATATAAACTACAAAGTAAAACAGAAAAAATCATATTAAAAAACATGGAATTCTATCTTTATGTGGTATCAATGTAAGATAGGATTTTTCAGTATGAAAAAATATTGTCTGGCTGTTCCCTTAGTTTCCGGTGTTAATCTGGCAGATGTCCACTAAATGCAGGCTGAATTAAATGAAAGGGAAATTGTTGAATCGAAATTGCTACTAATGTAAAATGTCAAATGTTAAACTTAGATTATCTGAGAGTTTAATTTTTAAAGTAGAAAGTTGGTGATAACCATTGTTTTTATCATTATATCTTATATCCGTATGTCTCTTAAGGGAGGAATAGAGAACCACCGCAATACCATTACCTGTCTACCAATCTGTATATACCAAAAAATTTGGAGATCTTGGGAGAGAAAATTGATAATACTCTATGGGCATTTGCATTTATTTTTAAATGTGTATTCTCTACTTCCCCTCCCCCCACTTAATGAAGTAAAATTTAAGCATTTTGGAAAATATGGACAATTATGGACAAAAAAAAAAATCATCCAAAGTCCCCACATTGAAAAATGAGCACTGTTTGAACTTGGTATATTTCCTTCTTTTCTTTTGCGTATACATGAATGTCTGTATAGATTTAGTTGAAATCATATCATATGTATAGTTGTAAATCCTGTGTTTTTGCTTTGAGCATTGTCATGTCATCAAAAATTAGTCATAAACATATGTTTCCCATGGTGGCATACATTAATGTAGGTTGTCATAAATTATTTCACTAACTACACCCCTACTCTAAAACACAAGAATAGTTTCTTGCCAATTTACATTATTGAAAAGAATACTGGGAAATGTCTATGTACATAAATTTCTATTTCTGATGATTTCCTTAAGATAAAAATAGAACTGGGGGTAAAGGATATGAATATTTTAATGGTCTTGCTGTAGCTTGCTAACAGTTGTTCAGAAAGGCTGAATCGATTTACCTCATCATGGATGAGAATGAGCATTGCATCACATTCTGGTCAATAATTATAACTTGAAGAACCTTGTTTCTTCTAAAAAGACAGATACAATGTGCCCCATTTCACTAACTCAAAGATGCCTCTTTTTCTCACTTCACCATATCTGAAATTAGGGATGGATGTTTATTACAATCAAGGATGGATTTTGGTTTATTTGACCACACATTTTTTTCTTTAATGGCAAATAAAAACCATGACTAATCTTCCCATTGATAACATCTTGAGTCAATGAAATATTGTATCTCACTTAATTTTTAATTTGTCCTTTTTATGGGTCACTAGTAAAGAGTCATGATTTATCCATCTCAGTGTACATGTCAATGTCCCAGTGAAAGTTTAAAATAATTTTTTTTAATTGTAAAAAACATAAAATTTATTATCTTAGCCATTTTTTAAGGATACGGCTCAGTAGTGGTAAGTATATCCACAATGCTGTGCAACAGATCTCTAGAACTTTCTCATTTTGCAAAACTGAAACTCTGTCCCCACTAAACAACAGCATCCCGTCCCCCTCTCGTGAGCCCCCAGTTCCACTTTCTGTCTCTATGAGTTTGAGCACGTTAGGTCCCTCATAAGAAATGGCTTCTCACAGTGTTTTGCATTTTTCTCTTAGCATAATATCCTCAAGGTGCATCCATGCTGTGGCCCGCGTCAGAACTTCCTTTTTTGGATGGCTGAATAATATTCCACCCAGTGAATTTTTTAAATCAGAGAAGTCTGTGACACCTGGCAGACGATTGTCACAGCATGGCTAAACAACTAGGAAATGAAAGCTGGGTGGGGGTCCCAAGAGGTTTGCCTTTCCAAAAATAAATGTTGACTTGGTTTTGAAATTCCAAGATCAAAAGGAATTCAAGAATGTAGCCGATAAAATCATGGTATTTAAAAAATCATATCTGCCATTCGGGTATGATTTATTTTTTAAGCCAATAAAGGCTGGATGTCATAATCGAGACATTATAAACACATGTGAAGTGATATACTGTCTCTTTACCAGGAAACTATGCTCTCCCAAGTATCTGGAATATGGAAGTAACTTTCTTTGCCAAGCAAAACCATTCACGTTTTCAATTCTGTGCTGACAACAGAGGCCACGACTGTAAGTGGGGCAGTCGGGATGAGTGGGGGAAGGAAAATGTAAGCTATTTACCACATCCTCTGACAGTTAGAATGCGCCATTACAAAATCGATGAAAATTATGTAGCAATATCCTGAATATAGGGCTAAATTACATTTTTCCTAATAGTAATAATATCACTGAATAGATCTTTCATTTGAAATCCTAAAATCCCAGAAAAGAATATGGAATATCTCTATCCAAGAAGACCCAATGAGAATGCGACTTAGACTGCCATGTTTACGGCTGATCACAGAACCAAGGGGCCTGCAGTGCCCCACGCTCTGCTCTGTCAGCCACATGCTGCCAACCGCTTGATTTTTCTCTGAAACTGAGCAGAGGGAATGCAGTATCAGAAAATGTAACTTAAATGCCATAAGAGAAGAATAGTATAAAGAGAACCATATCCATACATTGGTAAAAAAAGTACAAACTGCATTTACTTTTTTACTTCTCGGATGGATTTGATTCTCACAGGACCCGAACCAACATAGGGATGCTGACAATTCTTCTTGGCATCTGCTACAGGGTTGGTTTATGGGAGTATCTTATCTATTTGGTCCGTTTTGATGCTCATACTTCCCAGATAATCTTTGTTCAAAATTTTCTAATTTATTATCATAGTTATTCATGATACTGTCTAATATTTTTAAAACCTATTAGTATCTGTGGTTGTAGACGGAGCATTTGGGTTTCCTTTCCTTCTTTTCTTGATTGGTTTCACCAGAGCTTTGCACGGAATTAGCATTTTTGAAGACTCAGCCATAGTATTTATCAATGTCACTGTTCCAATGTTTTGATCTGGGCATTCAATGTGGGGCGCCTAGTGATGGGGCTCACCCCAACACACCTTCACTCAGTGCTGTAACAGGTTCCCCAGGCTTTCTTTCCTTTTCTTTTTAAAAAGATTACAATGTCCTGTTTTGAACACTGAGCAGGTCAACCAACAAGGCCCCACCAGTAACCAACAAGGCCCCACCAGTAACCATCTCTGGTGGCAATTTGCTTTGTGGAGAGTTGGTGGAGGGTACTCAAGAGCTGCCTTCAAATACTTGAAGGGTTTTTACGTGAAAGGGGGACCAGACACATTCTCAGTTACCCGGGGACAGAACCACAGTCAGTCCGTGGGAACCGCAGGGCGAAAGACTGCAGTTGAATGACAGGAAGAAGCTTCCACAGTGAAGCAGGGGGGAGCTCCCCTGGGAACAGGGGTCTGTGCTCAGGAGGGGCTCCGGCAGACGCCCCTCCTTGGAGGCCTTGGACTTCTGATGCAGACAATGGGGAAAACTCCTTTGGGCAGACACTCCACAGGGGCCCCAGATTATCCCCACCTCCTGGGGCTCACACCCTCCTGTGCCCCCCTCTGCCTGAATATGGGAGGACACTATGGCCTGCTTGCAGCCAATCTGAACATGCTACATCCACAATTGCTCTCAGGAGACTAACGGCCACTCATGCCCTTGCTGGCCTTGGTGGAGCAAGTGGCCACCAAGGGGGCCACAGGAGAGCCCCCATGCCCAGGAGCTGGGGCTGCCTCCAGCTACCAGCTACCCAAAACACTGAGGCATCCATCTGACAGCCCGCAAAGAGCTGAATCCTGCCAACAACCACCACGCTGGGATGCCCATCCTTCCCACGCAGAGCCTTCGATGGGACCCCAGCCCTAGCCGACACCTGGACTCTGGGCAAAGGACCCAACTAAGGCGCCAGATGCATGAGCCATAGAAACGGAAATAACAGATGTGTGTGTGGAAGCTGCTACCTTGTGACACAGCAGTAAGTAACTAGGCACCCTTTCAACTCTGACTCAGTAATCACCATAGAGATCGTCCCCAAAGGTGGCTATATCAACGCAAACACATTGTCAGGACCACAAATACCAATCAAGCCGAGTGCACTGATGACGTCAGACAGGACACGTATGGTGAGCAGCAAGTGGCAAGGGAGGGTTGAGCCTGGTCCGCGTGGAGCAGTCCTGGGTCTAACACGTGGAGGTGGACACAGCCATGCTCCCTCCGGGTCCCCCGGGCAGGCTTCTGCCTAATACAGGTGACCCCATCCTCTTAGCTCATGGTCACTTATTTTTATTTCCTTTCTGCCCTCAAGACCGCTCTAAGGAAAACACTTGTACAGATTCTATTGTCGCTGAGAAAGCCAGGTGCACTCTGTGCACAGGAGAACTTACCATTCCCAGGAATACCATCTCCTTTTCTCTGTGTCTCTTGGTTTTCCTACACTGGTGGAAACCTCGCCAGACCTAACAACAAAGAAATGGTGACTGTTTAATACATTAAAAAATCCCAAAGAAAACACTGTCATACCGTTTCTCTCATAAACTGTGCATCCCAAATGATATAATGACCGTGCAGTGAAGATCATAAACGTGTGTGTGTTGATGGGATACTTTTCTGTGATCACACACAACACTTCTGAAGAGAGACTGAACCACAGAAATGGCCTGTGCTGCTGTCTGAGGACCCACTGTGGACCCTGAGGCAGATCCTTGTCCCAGTGCCACCCCACTGAGCAAGGGGGGACTGTGGGCAGCGCCCCAACCAGGGACCACACAGGATGCATACGCGCCCATCCTGGTAGCAAAGACTGTGGACCCAGCAAAGCCTCACACCTGTCAGAATGGCTGTCATCAAAAGACCGTAGATAACAAATTCTGGTGAGGATGTGGAGAAAAGGGGCCCCCTGTGCACTGTTGGTGGGCATGGAAATCACAGCCACTATGGAAAGCAGCATGGAGGGTCCTCAAAGCAAATTAAAAACAGAACTCCCAAATGATCCAGCAATCCCACTTCTGGGTATATGCATCCAAAGAAAATGAAATCGGTCTCTCAGAGAGACATCTGCACCCCCATGTCCACTGCAGCATTATTCACAACAGCCAAGACATGGAAACAGCCTGAGTCTGCTGCTGGAGGAATGGATAAAGAAAATAGACTATACAATGGAATATTATTCAGCCATAAAAAAGAAGGACATCCTGACAGTTGAGCCAACATGGGTGGACCTTGAGGGCATTATGCTGAGTGAAGTTAAGTCAGGCAGAGAAAGTCAAATACTGTACACTCTCAATTACATGTGGGATCTAAAAATACCAAACCTGTAGAAACAGACAGTGGATGTGTAATTGCCCTGGGCTGGCAGGTGAGGGACATGGGTGAAGGCGGTCACAGGGACAAGCTCCCAGTTATAAGATGAATAAGTTCTGGGCATGTGATGCCAGCGTGGTGACTGTAGTTAACAACACTGTACTGTACACCTAAAGATTGAGAGTTGATCTTAAACGCTCTCACTATAAGAAAAAATGGCGACTGTGTGAGCTGATGGGTATGCTGATTAACCTGACTGGGGCAATCATTTTATAATCGTGTATCAAGTCCTTGGCATACATCTTAAACTTGCACAAGGTTATATGTCAACTAACTCTCCATGAAATTGGGGGACAAAAAAAAAAAAAAGAAATGGCCTATAATACTTGTTAGTGAGATTCCCCTCCCTGGGTTTCTTCGAGAAAAACTTCTAGATTGCAGAAATGTGGGGCTAGATCTAAGGGTGTCAATTCATGGTTTTCAAAGAAAAGTTTCTGGAGTAATGTGGGGGAAATACAACACAGTAACATCCAAGAATTGTACAACTCAAGCTATGAACTCAGAGGCTTGTTTAAAACTCCATATCCCCAGAGAAACTCGACAGAGAGCAGTCTCTGACCCTTGTCCCCTCTACTCCCATTCAAACACAAGTGGAGACACAAGACCTGGTCTTCTGGCTTCAATCGATGTCCTTATACTTACTTTCTCTCCAGCCTAATTCTAATTTGTGTCACACTGCCATCTTTTGCATTTTCCTGTAAGCAACACAATCTCCATTTGAAAAAAGATGGGGTATAATCAACGGTGCTATCTGACAGAGGGAAGGCCCACTCGTAGGCCCACTCGTAGGGGAACATCGAGGTTCTGGCTACTGGTGACACTCACTGGAAGTTTGTGGGAATGGCACACACGTCGGCAAGCTAGCAACCCTTGCATGCCCCTTGTCTGTGTGTAAATGTGTTTTTCAAAATTCATTAAGGATTTATATCCTCACTGAATTCTTAGCAAACTCTTTCCAACGATTATCAATGATCTTTAAAGATGTTTGCAGAAAACAACCTGTGTTTTATTCCTTTGTATGATAAAATGTTAAAAACATGACCAAACTTAGTGCATGGTTTCCCCAGAGTAAGATAATCAATCTTTCTGGAATTTAATCCAGTTTTACCAAAGGTAGGACTTCAGAATTCCGTGTTTCGGAGCTGAGCCCCTCCCTGGGACCCATCTCTCGCCGTGTCAGCCACCTTGTTCCCAGCCACAGGCCCAAGTTCACACCTTCTGGATGCGCAGTGCGGCGGCCCCCACGTCTGCTATCTTGTCGCCGAGCTCCCTGGTGTGCCTGGCTCTGTATTCTCGAAGGAATATCTGCTTCATGAACATGGCTCTCAGGCGACCCTGCCGTGCCCTCTCTGCGACCTGGATGAATCTAACAGCCTCTTCTAGGGAGACACCCTTTACGGGGCGTTTCTGCAAAAAGCAGTTGAGATAAGTCAATGTTTAAACACGTTAGCTATGTCAGGTGAGCCCAGAAACGTCACACGCTACTTCCAACCAACCTTGCAAAGAGTTTCCAAACTGCTGAGAAAGGGTACGACAGCCGCTCGAGATGAATCATTTTCCTATGAATTATGTATACTTTGATAATATGCCACGTGCATGCCGTGGTCCCATATTTAAGGATCCCTTAAGCTTTCCTCCACCATTCCAAGCAAAATACTAATTAGCTCCGTAATATTTTAGGTTGGCAGCAAATGATACTAGGAATGCCAATAAAATGGAGTCAGTAAAACTTGAAATCACTATCATTGTTTCATCAACTTAATAGTGTAAACATAAATTAAAAGCACATCTCTAATAGGAGAATTTAAGACATAAAATACACATGAAGTAAAATGCTGACATTAAAATCAATTACAGAACGATCTAGTGAATGTGACTGATGTTGAAATCATTGTAAGAGCCTTCACTTTAAGGTGAAACGTCCTCCAGGACCTATTTACAAATGTGCATCTTAAAACATCCAAACGTGATGGGTACTATGAAGACATTAATATCGGGTGTGAGCAGTAAAATGCTGCCCGGAGGCCTCAGGTGGGGGATGTGGGAGTGAAGGCCGGCAAGGGGCAGCGCAGGTCTGGAAGGAGAGAGGGAGAACAGAGAGCAAGGCTGCTGGGCCTCAGAGGCCTGCTGAGCTCTGCGTGGGCTCAGGCCCTCTGCCCTGTGCCCTCGCTGGGGCGAGGGCGCAGCTGCGCAGGTGGCCTGGCCAGGGCAGAGCCTCGAGCAGCGATGGGCAGAAGGGAGAGGCCGCTGGGGTCCAAAAGACACGCAAGCACAAGCGGAGCCCCTTTCCAGGTGTCAGGGTGGAGCGGGAGGACGGGCGGGGGGCAGCACTGCCCACACGTCAGGACACAGTGCTAGACACCGAGTCCCAAGTGTGGGTGCTCCGATTCACCCCCGGGGGCCAAGGTGCGGCTCTCCGCGCGCTGCTTCTCCATTAAAGCAGGAAAAGGAGGTTTTACAGATTATGGAAGAATGTTGGTTCAAATGACATACAAACCATGTCAGGCACTTGCAGTCCAGAGTCGGCTAATATTTGAGCAAGGATTTTCTCTCTTTCTTTTATTACTCCCAACTTCTCCTTCAAAAAGTACTTGGGGATGGGAATATCTAATTGTTGCTAGAGAAGACAAAACAAAGAAGCGAAAGAGCATTTTTGTCACAGTTCCAGGGCTCAGATCCATTTAAAATATACAATAAGGACACGTGAATCAAAGCGACTGGCTTTACTTCCCACTGGCACCATAAGGCCAGAGGAGTGAAGGGAATCCATTACTGCTCAGGAGACACAGATAAAGTCAAAAGAAAAACCTGTGGCCATGTCCCTTGTTTTAATCACAGTGAAACTGCAGTAATTCATATCAGAGTTAGGCCTCAATTAACTAATGATAATAATGAATTTCTTTAAAGAAATATAATATCATCTCAGCCTACCTAAAATAATGCAAATTAGAAAAGCAAAGTATTAAGCTGTAGAGATCTTTGAATTAAACCTAGTAATTTATCATTAGCGCCATCAACTATTTGTACGTAGTCACAACTTTTTCTAATAATTTGGTTTTATTTTTACCCGGTATTAAATGACCCCATTACAAAGATTATTTAAAAATTAATTTGCTTTATTAGGAAAATTATTTTTTATGCGATAAATATAAACTTCTGTTCTTCACTTTTGTATATTACCGAACATTTCAAATTAGTGGAGGTCCAATGAATATGTACCAGTCTAAGTTCAATAATCAGGAGTCTACAAGGACTAGTGTAGGGTGCAGGGGGGCCCTTGGCCAAGCCCACTCTCCTAGATCCTCTTTCAGACACTCCTGGCTGCCTGCTGGTAGACCAGTTGACCGGGGAAAGCTAAGGTTCTAGCCTTCAGGCTCAGGTCTTCTTTTTATCCCATTCCGGTGTGATTCCCCACACGCTTCTCCCAAACCAGGGAATTGTGAATAGGACTTTCTTTAAATAAGCATCAGAGCATAAAGAGGTGTCTTTTTGAGGAGACTTGGGTGGGATGGCATCCCCAGCGATTCCGGGAGGTGGCAATAGTTTTTGAAAACCAAACCTTTCTTAGACTAATGGAGTGTTTGGGGTGATTTAAGCATGAGCTTCCAGGGTCCAGTGGCCTGGGGATGGAGGACAGTCAGAGGAGAGTGACTACCTTTCATGTTGTGATTTTATTTGTAATAAGCACATTCAAATGTTGTACTTTTCTAAATTTTAAGACAAAACTTTATCGACATGGCTCCATCTGGTCCATTTAGGACCAAAATTGATAGTTAGGATTTTGTGGGTGAGGAAACAGCAGTTGAGTCTGGGAGGGAGAGGAAGGCAGACGTCGGCTCCTTTGGGTTTACTGCTGGATCTCCAGCCCGCGAGGTTTTATGTCCACTGCAGAAACTGCGGAGGTTCCAGCCTCTGTGGGGTGGAATCAAGGAGGCGTCTGGTGGCAGAGAAACTCTGCCTACCCTGCGTATTTCTCCACATTAGGGGACCTATTTGGGAAGGCTCCTTACGTGGCAGGTTCCGGACACGGTCTTCTGGCTACTTAGCCAAAAGGGGACACTGATGGAAGGTCTTGGGACCTTGTGGAACCAGGGCAGGAACATGGCTGACTGTCTGTCAGCAACAGGGACCTGTCCAGGGATGAAGATGCCTCCAGGACTCGGCCATTGGTTTGGGCTCCTCTTGGGAGGTGTGCTTTTCTCTTTTTTTTTTTTGAGGGCAGTGTCACTGGCCCTCATATGGGGGACCAAACCAGGGCCGCTGGCGTCCCAAGCCAGCACTTAACCACCGCGCCACTCGGCCGGCCCGAGTGTACTTTTCTCTCCGTCTCTCTCTCCCTCTTTCTCTCTGAACAGCAGCACCCTGCATTCTTCCGAGTATCTGGTGAACAAAATCTTCAACTACTTCTAAGTTTGGGAGACTACAATTCAGTCCCTGAGACAGAAACTGGTCTCTGTCTGGTTCGGAATCTCTCCAGGGAGGACTGGATGAGGCAGCTGCCAAGGTGCCCATCCCTGAACCGGTCAGCGGTGGTTAGTGGTGCTGGTTATATTGGGCAAATAGCTGGGTGCTGGCCTGGCCAGACACAGGGGAGCTGTGGGCTATGCGGGTGACAGAGCCACGCAGGCCCGGGCACAGAGGATGCTGGTTGGCCTGTGGTTCCACCCTGAAATGCAGGACTGGGCCACACAGACATTCCTGGGGGTTGGTGTGTCTCTCTGGCCAGGGCATTGTTTATGGAGTCCATGCTTCTGATGTTGGATGTGCCCTCTAACCAGCTGGACCTCAGTGCTATCACATGGTTCAATCTATACCCTCCAGGTCTGACGGTAAACACCGTTGATAGTGTCGTGCCACAAAGACTACCTGGATGATGTCACTCATTCATCATCTCTCTCAAGGCCAGTGACTCTGCCATCCCTCTAAAAAAAAGTCCAGTGTCTCTGCCATCCCTCTCAAGGCTCAATGGCTCTATCATCCCTCTCAAAAAAAAGGCCCAGTGGCTCGATCATTCATCTCAAAAGCCCATTGGCTCCATCACCCCCTCTCAAGGCCCGGTGGCTCCATCATCCACCTCAAAGCTCGGTGGCTCCATCATTCCTCTTAATGTCATGCCTCCAAGAAGATGAACCAGCCAAAGCAGAGGGCTTACTGAAGCAGTCAGAAAAACAGGGGGAAAACTGAAGGAGCCCACCATATAAATTTCATAAACTTCTTATTTCTTAAATTTAGGAATATTATGCAATATTCTTAGAATTAATAAATTTAATATTACTTCATTAATTAAGTTTAGGAATATGATTGAATGACTACTGGGTTCATATTACTCTAAGTTGTTGGTGATATTTTCATGGGCAAGTAAAGCATACCTGACCTACAGAGCGGGGTGAACATTTAATCAATGTTCTCATAAATGAATGTAATAAATATGAGAGTTTTGGAATGATCTTCAACATTTTGTTAAATTCAGTTATTTTCTTTAGTCCATTCTAACAAAATGCTCTACTAATATTAGGAAAACATAAAATTATAGAAGCCCAAATATTTTCAGAAGGAAGAAACATTAAACCCCATGCAGAAAATTAAACACTTTCTCCTTTTAATTTTATTTTGGGAAATGTTCCTTTCAAAATGAAGCCTGAACTCACGGGACCATGATACTGGAGTGAGGTGTCCACCGATCCGAGCAGACCCCGCCAGAAAGAGCCTCAGGAGAGACCCTGGGGGTTGGCAGTGAAGGGCCAAGGGCAGCGGCGCACCCAATGCTCACAGGGTGCTGTGGTGACAGGTGACAGCAGGGAGTGCTCCTGGGCCTCAGACTGGGAGGGAGCCCTTGAGTGTCGGAGGTTCAAAGGCCCATAGCTGTACCTCTCCCTCTCTGCTCCCACCTGAGTCACCACTGACCCAAAGAAAAGGTGGAGGTGCGTCTACCGGGGGGTGAGAAGAGCAACCAGAGGCGACTCATCCAGAAGGTGATGGGCAAACAGTCGAGTGAGAGATTTTCTTTGGAAACAGAAGTAGGGGCGCTGCTACTGAACATCGGGAGGCTTTTTGCCACAGGATATTTGGGAAGGGGTGGCCTCCTCCATTCCAACAGGCCTGGACAGATGCCATGGTGACAAGGAAGACCCAATGATCTCAGTGTCCAACACACTGAAAGACTGTAAGGATTAATCTACGCCCCACACCGGGGAACCCAATACGGTCTAATAGAAAGGGCTGTGCGTCCACCTCCAACACAACAAGCCAACTCATAACTATGTCTGACAGCCTGTAGCGTAATGATTCCAGGCCTACATATCTTGTTTCAAACCAAAACCAATAAGGAAAAAAACCCAGTACTTACAGGGGCCAACTTCAGATCCTGCAAGATGTCATCAAAATAATGGAACTCGGTTAATTCCAGTTCAACCATTTCATTCTTCAGTTCCAGAATGCGACCCATCACTCCATCCAGTATTTTTCGGATCAGTATTCGTTTCTGTGGGTGGACGATCTGGTCATAGACGTTCTCCAGGTTTCTGAAGATCTGCACATATTTTATGTAGAAGGTGGCTAACGTCTGGAAGATGAAAACTTGATTTCTCTGTGGTTCTATTACCTTCTGAGACTCTTTATCAAGCAAAGAGTTGAGGGCTTCTTGGGTCTGATGCCACATCTTATTATACATCCTGAGGAAAGACAGAGTGTTTAGCTAAAACAATCAGCAACAATTACTCTGTTAGGCACACATACGAGGCATATCATGTAACACAATATAACTCATCATCAAATGTGAGCTATGAATGCTGCACGTAGGTATGAGGCTCTTGGGACAACCTCTGCCTGTTTTGATGTGCTTATAACTTTGAGATATGACCACTGCTGTTATTACCAGCTAAACAGTTTACGCAGCCTTTCATCTGAGTGACATATAGTGAATCCTCACCACCCGTCAAGCCAGGATTGAAGCTGATAACCAGGCTAGTGAACTGATTCTCCATACACACAGCTGGTGGAGTATAAACGGGAACAACCACTTTGGGAAGGAATTCAGTTTTATCTTGTCAAGTGTCTACCCTGTGAAGGAGCAATTACACCCTAGAGAAACGCTAGTAAATCTGAACGAAGGATGACCGCAGTATCATTTCCTTATAATAGTGAAAACCTGGAGATGACCCAAATGTCCATCAATGAGAATGGATACACACCACCAACAGACAATTACACAGCCGTGAACAATGAATGCATTACAGCTATGAAACTTTCGACTGTAACATAGAGAGCGAAGGGCAGGGTGCAGATTGTGGTGTGGGAGGCTGGCCTCTATGGACGCCTGGGGGCGCTCCTTGGCCCTCAGCTCCCATGGGCTGTGTCAGCAGAGGGGCAGGCAGGAGGCCGGAGGGTGAGATGGGGGGGTGTCCTCTCCCGCTGTCTCCCTGGGGAGCCTCCTTCTACCCAAGGCTTAGGGTGGTGCCAGCCCCAGGATGCCACACCAGCCCTTGTTGGTTTCCCTAGCCTCTGCTCACACCTTTGTCACTGGACCCCCTGCCAAGTGTGCCACTCTTCCTGTTGTGACTCTGACCAATAAATTCATGGCAGAGACTTTTGATAAAAAAATTTGGGGGGATTTTGTCTCTTTTTAAAGAAATATCCAAGAATCAGGACTAAAAAGCCAACAGAAAGTGTGCCTGGGAAGAGGTATCAGACTGGCTTGGGGTGGGGGGTGGGGGTGGGGGGAGGGGCGGGTCGGGCAGGAGCCTGGCCAGTGTCTATCCAGGAGCTAATCCACTAGGCCTTTCCTGTGCTGGCCAGGGCGGCTCCGGGCTCCTGCCCGCAAAGCAAGTGGGCCAACGGGCGAGGGCTCTCGCGGTCAGTCTGGCCTCGCGCACGCTCTCCTGTGCCTGGCGTCCCCAGGCTGCGTGCCCAGGCCTCGTCCCCAGGAAGGGAGCAGCTTAGCGCCGGATGCAGATCTACAGGCAACCCTCGCACTTTCAGCCCCAGCTCAGAAGGACCGGCCCTTGCCCCCTCTTCCCAGGCTTCTGCTGGCACTCTGGCTTGTTAGCTCCCTGTCTGCTGGCCCCCATGGCGCATTCCCTGCCTGCCTCCTCCCTCTCCTGTAATCTCCTTTCCCTCCTCCTATACTTTTGTGACAGCCCTAGTCAAATGCTCCAATGTCCTCTCAGCCCTTTTGCGATTATAGCTTTTTAATTCCTTTACTGCCATTTTGGAGGCGATTCAGGAGGAGATGGAGATAAATATGCTTGTGCAATCTGGGAGCGCCTCCTCAGCCTTCCCAAGGTCACTCCTAGGCATCCCACTCCCTGACCTTTCTCACACATGCCCTGCATGTTCCCAGGAGTAAGAAATTGTGGACATCACGACCGAAACTCTGACCACACGCCACCATCTGTCCTTCTGTGACCCTGGCGACATTCCACAAAAGGGGGCTCCTGTTACCCCCACCGAGGAGATGGGAAGGACACGACGTGCTCCCGAGTGGCGGGGCCAGTGTTTGAACCCAGGCCTGGGTGAGTCTAAGCGTGGAGCTGTCATTCAACACCGAACCACCATCTATGCCTCTACCAAAGATCAAAGAGCCACTGCTGCCACCACCAAAGACACAAAGGTAATTTTTGTCAACATGATGGGCGAGAGATAGGCTCTCATTATTTTAATGCCCATTCCCCTGATGGCTAAAGAGGTGAAGTAGCTTTCCACATGCACACTGGTCATTTACAAAGCCTGGTCCTTAAACTGTTTATCTGCCTGTGTTGCCTGTTTCTACACTGGATTGTTTTCCTACTAGCCGATGGGGCTTCTTTATGTTTACATTCTGAGGATGTGTGCATTCTGTGCCGGCCTTGCAGCTCAGCAGCTGGTTTCTCACTAAGATCCAGAGCAGGCTGTGGGGACCTTCCCTGCGCCTGTGTCCCCAGTGGGAAGGGCAGTCCTGCCTGGATCCGCAGTGTCCAGGGCCCACTGCCCACACCTGTGCCTGAGCCTGGCTGGCCTCCTGGTTGGCCTGCCCACTGCTGGGGCATTCCACTCCTCCAAGGCACAGGACCGCAACTTGGATGAAAAAACTCCAAGTTTTGAATTTTTCAATTCAAAATATTTGTATTTGGGGGCCGGCTGAGTGGCTCAGTTGGTTAAGAGCTTGCCAAGAGTGTGAGCTGAGCTCTGAGCAACAGCAGTTCGATGCCCAGCTTGAGCTGAGTTGCCGCGGAGCTGGCAACAGGTAGCAGGATGACTTAGCGAAAAAAAAAAAAATATATATATATATATATATATATATATTTGTATTTAATTTAAAATTATATGATTAAATCTATAAATATGTACTGTTACTATATTATTACTTAATATACATTCACAATAAAGATTAAACTATTAAAAGATGAAATTTCTAAATAAAAAAATTTAAAAGTACTTTAAAAATAATCCTTTTTATCTATTATTTTTTTGTGCTTGGAACAGAGAGGGGAGATTTTCATCTTTCTGACCCAAAGTTAAAAGCTTCTCTTGCTGTGAAAAGTCTTTTCGATTCAGAAGTTGTTGTTGATGATGGTAACACATTTATATAATGTCAGTCACGTTCTACGTGCTTCATATATATTGCAGAAGTCAAACGTGACTTGTATTCATCTTTGGTTATTGGTATATTTTGGGTATTACAATTTTAATACTGTTTTTTCCTTTCTTAAAGTGCATGTCCATTTTTTGGCACCCTCTGTATTAACTCATGTAATCCTCAACAACACTATGAAGTAGGTATTATTATTATTACTCCAGTTTACAGCTGTGGAAACTGAGGCACAGAGAAGTTAGTGCCCAGAGTTGTGCAATCTGAATGTGGGATTTGTACCCAGGCAGCCTGGCTGTGGAGTTCATGCGCTGAACCCCTAAACTTTATTGCCTCCTGTTTGTCAGGGTGAAAGCAAGTGAGGGTGACACGTCACGTGGCATTGGTGTGATGGGCACCACAAGAAAACAAAGATTTATAGCCCCAAATGCCCCACTTTTCCGCCCGTTCCCCAGCACTAGGCTGAGTTTGGATTGAATACTGTCTCCTGGGCTTAAGCACCAGATTTCTCCAAACTTAGCAATATTCCAGAAACATTGCTAGTGCAAGAGCACTCTGCCAGACAGGTCTATTATAAAAGGGAACTCTATAGCCAGAAGGTTAGAATTTCATTTGGCCCCGGACATGTCACTGCACAATAAACGGCTAAGAAACAGCGCTGTTTACCAGGAACAGCCGCATGAAAGCACAGTGACAGCCAAAGAATTGGGAACGTTTTGGCAATTCTGCTTCTCACGCCTCAAAAAGAGTAACAGCGAGTGGCTAGCAGGAAGCACAGATGTACCATGGGTAACAATAAGCAGAGGCTGATGGATGTCTGCCCGGAGAGTATAAAGCTGTGGAGGGTCCAGGGAGCCGAGCAGGTTCCTTGCTGGCCGAAGCCCAGCCTCTGGCATCTGAGCGGGGGCAGCTGATCCGAGGCGTCCACCGGTCTGACGGGGGACACGGGCTGTGCATACCAACAGGCTCAACAAATGTTCACAGCAAACAGAAAAATGCCTGGTTCGTTTTGTGGGCTAAATAGGCTTTAGGGCCTAAACCTGTCAGGGCAACAGTACAGAAGAAAATTACAGGCTAATTCTGTTTAAACTTGGATCTGAAATTCCACTTAGCAAACAGAACACAGCACCAGATCAAAAGGATCGTTTCCTCTAACCAGGGAGGGGGTCATCTCAGAAATCCCGGAGACTTAAACAGAAAGTTGAGCTAAACACAGCAACAGAACGGTAAAAACCAGAGAGGATCTCCACAGATGCCAAGAAGATGCCCAATAAATGTTAATTTACGGCACATGCCGGACCCAGAATGCTAGCTGCACACTCCAAAGAATAGCCGGTGATGACGGCGCCTCCAAAAGCTGAAAACCAGAGACCAAAAATAATTTCAGTAGGGAAACATCAGAAACACACCCTAAACACAGCAGTAAGAAAGGATGAGGCAGATATAGAAGGGGCTGATGTAAAAGATTTAAAAAACTGCTGGGACATGACACTATCGCAAAATGCAAGGAAATCCCCAAATATAACAAGTCAGTTAGTCTAGCAAAGTTGCATGACATAGATAAAACCCACAAAAACTAAAGGCAGAGAAAAAAATTTAAAAAGGAAAACCCCATTCACAGTACCGATAAAGAACATTAAACATTCAAAAATTTACATAGTGGGATCCACACAAGCGCTAACTGAAGAAAATTCTAGAATGCTAGCTGCAGATGTTCAGAATAGGCAGAAGGCAGTATCTGCTCCTGCCTGAAGAGACCAGACGTAAGGGAAGCAGGCTCCCGAGATGCACATGCAGCTTTAATAACCCCAAGAATTTGGTCAGAATGTACTGCAGACTTTATAAACAGATCTAGTCCTAATTTCTATGTGTGGGGGTGCAGCTGATAAAAAAAGTAAAGGGCATCTCATCAGACTTCAAAGCATTTACCATACCTGTAAGCCTTAAAGCTGCCTCCACAGGGAGCAGGTGGGGTGACCTGAATCCCACAGAGCCCCCAAACCATTGATAGCAAGGGATCTTCGGTAAAGGAGGCCTCCACCAGGGGAATGACAGCCATATGAATGGAATGGGAAACACCTAGAATTTTTTTTTTTTTAGTTTCACAACGTCCAGACTGCTTTGGGGTAGACCCAGCCAGAGGAGGCCTTGGTGTCGCCAGTTCACTGCACTCATTGGCTTCCACCCTGGGCGCAAGAGGCAGAAACCCTCCAGGGCCAGGGCGCAGCTGGCCCCTAACTGGAGTGTTTGGCCGAAGACCGTGCTGGTGGCCTGAGCCTTCCCAGTCCTGCCCTTTGGGCTGCAGCCCCTTCCTTCCTCTCCCACTGTGTTTCTACTGACCCTCACTGGAGAGCCCAGGCAAAGGTTGCTGTTGATGGGCCATATTTAGTATCTATGTTACCCCTGCATCATTACTCTTCACCCTGGAGTCTGACTTTGGCTTCAGTGCTTTCCATGTGTGTCCAAAGGACACAACCCCACCACTCCCTGAACTGCCAGGGGGCTGGCCATCGGGCCTGGCCAGGCCAGCCCGTGGAGCCCCCACCTCCCTTGAAGCCGTCCGGTTTGAGCCCCACCCACCTCGTCGGCCTCAGGTCTCAGCATCCTTTCACAGAGCCAGAGCCCAGGAAGATAACACAAGACAAGGGATGTGGCGAGATGATTTTTAAATAAGAGAACTACTGAGACATAATTCACATATCATCAAGTTGCCCTTTTAAAGTGTATAGATCAGCGGTTTTTAGTATATTCCCAGATTGCACAAACTATCCTGTTTATCAGATTTCAGAACATTTCATCACTCCAGAAAGAAACCCTGTACCCATTTGCAGTCACTCCATTTGACATTATTCCCATGTTCCCCAGCCCCTGGTGACCACTAATCTAATTTCTGTCTATTTATTTATCTATTCTGGACATTGCGTGTAGTGGAATCACAAGATAGGTAGTCCTTTGTGACCGACTCCTTTCACTTCTCATAACATTTTCTGAGTTCACCCGTTTTATAGCATGTGTCGGGACTTACATTTCTTTTTGTTGCTGAATGACGTTTCATTGCACGTACACAGCACATTTTGTGTAGCCGTCCATCAGGGGATGGACTCGTGGGTCCGCCTGCCTTCTGACTACCGTGACTGATGCTGCTGTGAGCATTCCTTACAGGTGTTCACGTGCACATGTGTTTTTGTTTCTGTTGGGTATGGCAAGGAGGCTTTTAAAGGTAAAAGTTTAAAATCAGAACCTGCTTCCTGAGGTAGCTGGTCTCAGGCGGGTCATGTAACCTCCTCGTGACTCAACTTCCTCAAGGGCAGAGCCAGGTTGTGACACTCCCCCGGACACCCCACAGGATTACTGTGGGATGGGATAGCAGATGTGAAAGTGTTCTGGGAATTTTAAATGCGCCTTGTAAAGAGAAGGTCGTATTTTATCCATGAGATGACTTAGACTTTTTTTTTTTTTTTAAGTTCATGATTGGTTTCAGACTTGAGCATATGACCTAGAAATGTCACAGATATTGAAACCAGGAGGATTGTGGGTGAAGAAGACTGACTATGACAGTTGAAAAAGACCAGATTGTTGTTTCTATAGCTTGGCAGTTTTCCTAAAACGGGAAGGGCGGGGAAGACATGAATATTCAGACATACCATGCACTTCCACAGAAAATCTAAATACTGCAAAATGGGAATTCTCACCAAGTATATTCTGCCTGATAAACCTTCACATCCTTCCAATATTGTCTTGTTGTTGAGTCTCCATGGGGCCTATTCCCTGAGCCTCTTTGTTCTAAGGGAAGCCTGGTTGTTCCCTAAGGACACGGCTTCCTCTGCCCTGTTAGGGAGGCGTCCTTTCTCTCACGGGTATGGAGCTGGGTCAAGGGGCTTCCTTGCTCCTCCATGCTGCGTCCAGACCATTCTCCCCCTCCCCCAGCCCTCCCTTAGATTTGAATCGCATTTCGTCAGATGGTATTGCCCACTGCCCACCACCGACACCATCTTTCCAGGGCTCCCCCAGGACATCTACCCACTGAGCAGCATCTTTATGACAGTCCCTGCTCTGCCTCTTCACCAGATCCTGTGACACGCGTTTGTTCTTCTGCCTGAAGCCAAGCCCTGAAGCTAGTGTCCTCACTAGCAAGGACGTCACCCCACTTCTCCCTCCGTCGCTCTTGCATCCACTTTCCTGTACCACAGGGCCATTCCTGTCAATAAACAAGTGGGCCATTGTTCCTATCTTTGAAAACATCTCTGAAAACGTCTGTCTCCAGGCCCCATTTCCCCTGCCAACCGCTACAGCAAAACTTCCTTAAAATGTCAGCTGTGCTCACTGAATACAATTTCTCTCCTACACTCACTGTAGTCGGTCTTCCTCTTCTGTCACTCCACCGAAGGTCAGCATCACTAGTGGACTCCACATGGCCAACTCGACGGTCACTACTTGTCTCAGCAGCATTACACAGTGTTACTTGCTCCTCGACACACATTAATATTATTTGGTTCACCCGGCTTCCGGGGCGCCACAATTTTGCTTCTTCCTCCGGGATCACGCCTTCGATTCCTTTGTGAGTTTCTCCTTTTCTCCTTAACCTTTTGCCATCAGAGGAGCCAAGGCTTAGTCCTTGGACCCCTCCAACCTTCTCTGCACACTCATTCTATGTCTCATAAAGCCCATCCCTATGCCAACAGCTGACAATGTATGTTTCATACACAGACCTGTCTCCTGAACTCAGGACTTGAATATTCCACTCCTGCATGACCTTCACGTGATGTCAACCGGCACTTCAAACTCAACATGTCCCAAACTGATCTGATTCCCCCACCTGCAAGCCTCGGCAAGCCCCTAACCTCTCTGCTCCTATTTCCCCCACCTAGAAAGCAGGGTTAGTAATAACAGCACAGCCTGGGGCTACCGGGCCTGGGCTGGCGCCATCTACTCGCGGTGGCCGAACCCGGGAGCCTCTTGGTGCCTACATTTCCTCCTACATTATAGGGGTGTTGTAACGGCTAAAAGTTATTATATTGCAAGCACTGAGCACAGCGCCCCCAGAATCAGCACTGTTAGCACCTGTTTGAAATGATCATTATGAAGAGCAAATGAACTAGTTACCCTGCCAGGGTGAATACTCTTTTCCGTGCCACTTACCACCTGCCTGGTGTCAGGTAACGAAAACCAAAGTGGTGCAATAAAGCTTCCTCAGGTCTTTCTTAATATCGCAACCTGGGTCTTTTCACAAAGCAATCCACATATTGCTGTGAACGATCAACAAAACAGCAGGCAATGTGCTGAACGCGCTGCAGATGCCACCTCCTCCCAAATACACGAGCAGGGCCCGGGGGCCTGGAGGAGCCGGCGGTCTTGGGGCGCAGGGGTGCGGGGGGAGCAGGAGGAGGGTGCAGGCATCGCTGGTGCACAAGAAGCTGGTACTGCAGCCTGAGGGGCAGCTTTGTTTGCAAACATGTAAAAAGGAGGGGAGCAGGTGGGAGAAGAAAAGGGGAAATGCAAAACGGCAGCGCGAGCCCTGTGTGGGCTTGGGGAGCGCACGCAGGGGGGCGCAGCACCCGTCACTTACGCGCTGGCCATGGCTGGCTGCGTGCGCTCGTCCCCGGGCCCGCGGGCGGCCCGGAGGCAGCAGGGCCGGGGCACCCACCGCAGCGGCGCTCAGCAGGCGGCCCTTCCCGGGGGAGGCGCGGGGGTCGGGGCGGGCCGCTCACTCCGCGCAAGGACAGGCGACACGCAGGGATGCTCGGGCGCACGGAGGAGGGCTGGGTCGCCCCGGTCTCGCCCCCGGGGCGCTGGAACGTCGCGGTGGCCACGCCTCCGGACGCGGGGCGGTGCCTAGCAACCGCGACGCCACGCCTCCGGACATGGGGCGGCGCCTAGCAACCGCGACGCCACGCCTGCGCAGTGCCGTCTCCCTCAGGCCCGGCCGCGCTGCGCGCCTGCGCCGCCGCTGCTGTTTCCGTGGCAACCGGCCTGCCGCGCAGGGGCCGCCCCTGCGGTTGCCGGCGGCTGGACGCGCCGGGGGAGCCTCGGCCTCGCAGGCCTAGAGGCGCGGCGCCCGGCTGCTGGGGGACCCGCCCGCAGAGCGCTCTCCGTGCGGGGCCCCAGCCACAGGCGCGGCGTCCCGCTCGCCCCGCCCCAGGTCACCGTGATCGCAGGGCAGCAGCCTCAGGTTCTGCAACACGAGCTCCGCGGTCCCCGGCGCCCACTCTCCCCGTGGCAGCGTCCTTCAGCCAGAGCTCAATGACACAGACACGCCTCGATGGCAGCTGGCGCCCCCGCCAAGCACCAGCAGGCCCCCCACGGGGTCCCCGCCCCTACACCCGTCTCTGGGTGTCCCCCGCACACTGTTGATTCACGCGGCCTTACAGGCCCCCAACCTCTGCCTGTCCCTACGCTCTGCGCTGCTGGGCCGCCCCCGTCATTCAGCGTGTGCATCACCCCTTCCAGCTCCCGGCCACCCTGCCCATCTGGTCCATGCCATTGATGGGAAGGGTCCCCGTGAGAAAGCCAGGGAGCCAGGGAGCCAGACCACGCAGCAAGGCGTCCAAGTGGGCGCCCACCGACAAGCTGCAAGCCTGCCCAGCTGCCCTATCACCTGCTCACATTTCTCCTGCCTCTGCACAATGCCCTGAGATAAAGACACCGGCTGTATCGCTAAGGGGCAGCTCGGCTATGTCTACGGCGTTGTCCTTATCTACCCGGCTGGTGACCATGGACGTTTCAAATTAGGCCGGTCGGCTCAGCCTTGGTTTCAACGCTTGTTATCTTACCTTCCTTTTCTAAGAACGCACAGGTCGTTGTACCAATCTGTTCTGGGTCCCCTGAAGTTCACTGGGCCAGAATCTGACCTCCTTTTCTTTGAGGAGTCGCCAGTCTCTCAGAACCTCCCCACAAATGCTGCTGTTGTGGTTTCAGGGCACCACGTAAGGCAGCCAGACCTGGGACGCGGTTCCTTTCTCACGCCTGAGTCTCCCCGGAGGCGGTACTAGAGGTCAAACAGCTCATCTGTCTAGACCTCTGCCTGAGACAACCCAAGCTGCCACGGTGAGCAGGTCCTTTTCATACCACAAGGTGGAGGGCAAGGCACGAACCAATCACCATGGGCCGCTGCTTCCCACTTCCCAGGGCCACCTTCTCACTCAAGGACCCAGCTCCTGGCCCTCTTCCTACACTAACACCCCCCTCCATTCTTCCCAGTGGAACATAACAAGACGGGGGTATACGGCACTGTGAGACCAAGCTACACACACACACACCAAACACAGCTGAACAAGCACCCGGCCTGAGCAGCACTGGCAGGGGGACTGACCGTATGTAGCAACATTGCCTGGAGTGGTTAACTCCCTGAAGGCTGCAGAGCAGACCTGGGCCTCCAGGGAGTCTCCATCCCGCCAAACCCATTCCAAGGTCCCATCCTGTCATGCCTGAGTGGTATCACGTCATTTCTCTTCCGGCATGAAAATAAGTTCATTTTGTTTAGTAGCCATGCTGTATGCTTTGCCAGACATCTGAGGCCCAAATTGACTCATCTGACTCATCTTTCCAGTAATTTCCTCTACATTGATCAGTATCTTTTCCAGTTACCCTGTTTTGTTCTGATAAGTGCTGTTTAATTCCATTTAAAATGTAAATGTCTTTTTATACAGCCTCAGTACCCAACTGTCTGATCTCTGAGAAAATTCATCTTTCACAGTCCTCTTGGTATGTATGAAATCAACTGGGGAAATGTTTATTGAGGCCTGTTCTCTACAAAGCCCAATACTCGACACTGTGCAATAGAAAAAGATGACTTGGCTATGGCAGCTGCCTTCAGGGGCTAGAGGAGAGGCCATGGAGGTTGGAGGTGATTAAATGACACAGTGCCACATCCTCTGGGAATCTAGAAGACAAAGGTCACTGCTTCCTTGGGAAAGTGGAAGGTTGATGCAGCAGACTGCTGTGTGGAGGAAAAGGGGGGCTTTGGCCTGAGGAAACGGAAGGCAACGTGGGTCAAGGCATAAAATGGAAGTGTGAGGCAGGGAAACCATCAAGGACAAGAAATACAGATGAGTGGATAAATGAAAAGTGCTTTGTAAATACTACGGAATAACCTTCAGCCACAAAAAAAGAATGAAGTTCGGACACACGCTACCACATGGATGAACCTTGAAAACGTTATGCTCAGTAAAACAAGCCCGACACCAAAAGGGCAAATATTGTATGATTTCAGTTAACATGAAATATCCAGAATAGGCCAATTTATAGAGATAGGAAGTAAATTAGCGGTTACCAGGGGCTGGAAGAAGGAGGGAGCGGAGTGGTATTGCTTAACGGGTGCCCATTTCTATCTGGGCTGATGAAGAAGGTTGGAGACAGCATTGATGGTTGCGCGATATTGTGGATGCAGTTTAATGCCACTGAATTGTACACGCGAAATGGTTACAATGGCAAATTTAACACATACATATAGAATGGAGTTTGGCTGTTACTGGATCAGGTGGTGTCAGCAACACTGTGCAGTTTGGCTAAGTCTGAGCGAGTGTCCTGTGCTGTTCCAGACAGGTGCCTGGAAGGCAGCACACCTGTCTCCCTATGGACCAGCACATGCATGTTCCTCTCTGCAGGGAGCTATCCAGTGTCTTGTCGCATCTCTTCCGTCCTTGGCCCAGTGACAGATTTCCTGAACCCTCCCCGCCCAGCACGAGGACCGCGCTTATTAGTCTGCAGAACACAGGATGTTCCTTATGCTCCTTGAATACTTCAGTTACTCCACTGACACCCGAAAACCGGTTACAGAGTAATCAGGCAAAATATAAGCCTGTCGTTCATCTGAAAAATAAAAGAAAACTGAGTGCTTTATTAGTATGGATGGATTAGTGGATGGACGATTGGAACCCTCAGACTACCAGTCCCAATGATTCTATTTCCTAACAATGTGATTTAACATACGCGACTCGGGTGATATTTCTGTGCCCAAGCCCATCTCTACACAAGGAGATCACCCCCATGTCACTCAAAGTTTAGGGAGGCTCCATGGGTGTTTTTTAAGTTGCCATAGGTGAGAACACCAGAGGGTATGACCCTGTGTATTTAGTATTTGGGAGATTTAGCTCCTGAAATGTTCTTCTGAGAACTCAGTGCTTGAGCATGGTTCGCAGTTTTTCTTGAATTTCCTCCCCAAATGCAAGGTTATGGGGGGTCTGGGAGGCGGTCTTCCAAAGATGAGTTTACTCAGCCTGCAGCTGGGCTGGGGCTAGGTTGTCCGTGAGCGTGAGTGCTGGACTTTGACAAGTGACTTTTGTGACCCCACTGGTTTCACGGGACTTCAAGGCCACTGCAAAGGACACGAGTGGGCTTTGATGTAGCTCGCCTGTTTCCTAAGGTAGGTCTGCAGCGCTGTGGGCAGCAAGGCGGGACAGATCAAAGTGCAAAGGTATATAGTTCACGTCGAATGTGAAGGCCCTCTCGACACTAAGATGTGAGCGGCATTTTCTCGGCTTCTGAGTATAAAATGTCATTCTACATAAGAGGTGTATTTTAAAATGTCAGATATTAGACTCTCTGCTGTAACATGCCACCTTTTATGTCTCAGGTCAATTACAGAAGGGAATTGATGAAATGCTAAGCTTGTTACATTTTTCATACCTAACTGGAAATGAACAAAGCGTGTGTTTCATTAACTAGCAATTGTTCGAGGAAACACCTTTGGTGTGCCAAAACCTAACATTCAGTCTTGACTCTTCCTGACCAATCCCATAATGTCCAGGATGGGCTATAATAGTGCCAGTTACCTATAATGATTAGAGGAACGAACGTCGGCACAGCCTTTGGCACAAAGTCAGCCCACGTGCTATTGTGTGGCAGTTAAATCCCTTAAGCTCCTGGGGTCACCTAGGGGTCTGCTCAAAATCCACATCTCAATTAGCAGCATTCCTAGATTGGAGGTTCAGAGGAATCTTGGGGGATATTCCAGCTGTCATGCAGGTGGTTCAGCTGTGTGCTCACAGTGCAGATATTGGCTTATCCACAATGACAACTATGAACTCCAACAGCTGATTCTTCATGGCCAACAGCGGAGTGTGGCTGTGTGGCTGGCTCCTCTCCGGCCTCTTACCGTAGCATATCAAGGGCTGTTTTGGACTGGAAAGGTGTCTTCCTTGACAGATTTTGTTGAGAATATGCTAGTAAACTGATTTCAAAGGGATATGAGTAATTTGTACATCACATTCTTGATGGAATTCCAAAGGTAACAGATTGTACAAACACCAAAGCTATTTTGCGTCAAATAAACATCATTTCCACTGGGAAATGAGGGTGTGTGTGTGTGTGTGTGTGTGTGTGTGTGTGTGTGTGTATTTCTTATAAGCGGCCTTATTATCTATAAATAAAACTGCCTAGTGTGAGAAAAAATAAAAAGGAACTAGGCAGAGGCAGGATGTTTTCTTTTATTATTATTATCCTGTTTTTTTTTCTTGTTTTTTTTTTTTTTCTTCAAACATGGAGCTTTTGCAACCCAGGTGCAAAGGAGGTCACTTTTCATTGTTTTAACACCTGCTGTCTTTCAAAACGAACATGGTTTCCATGAGCCATTGATAAATTCACCTACCTCAAAAATGACTGCCTCCTTTATTTAGATAATACTTGTGAATAACGAACGTGTCTGTCCAATTTCTGCTTTGTTTTGTTTTGTCCATTTGACTCTCATATCATTTCCCCCCTCTATCGCTGTTTTCACAGTGCTTATAATAAAACAATAGTTCTTGATACGCAGAGTACAGTGCTAATAACAGCTGCATTGTTCGTAAAACAAAAGAGATACGTTAATGAGATTTGGAGACTTGACTCACCAAAGACCTTGATTATACCAGTAAAATGCAGTTTAACAGCAGGGGAAATATCACTTAATTGTTAATTTATCAGAGTTCACTGCCAGATGTAATAGAAATACAACCTTGGTTTTTAAACACCAGGCAGAAGGCTAGTCAGAATTTTCACATTTCTTCATCTATCTTCCCGTCATCTCTCTCCTTGTCCATCTCTGCTTATTCTTTGTCCCTGGAAATGTAGTACTTTCGAGAGGGGTATTGCCCTGTACCAGAGCTAGGGTACCAGAGGCCATCACGGCAGATGACGGGATGGTGCCACCTGGCAGACCTCCCCGATGCATCTTACTGCTTCAGATAACCAGTGTGGCCTGTTGATGCGGTGGAGAGCTTCAATATTAGTCACCAGGGCACGTGCGGGCCTGAGGAGGTCCCACAGGCTTGTTTAGGCTAAGAGGGTGGTTCAGACCTGTTAGTTGTTCTAACACATGAAATGCAGATAAAAGCAACAATAGCTACAACTGTAAAATACTTTTTGTTAAAATACAATCAGTGTAGAAAAATGAGCAACTATTAAGTGTCCAGCTCATGAATTTTTTCAGTTTGCAAATGCCTATGTAATAAGAGCATGGATGAAGCCAAAGGAGACTAGCAGAACCCGCGAAGCTCCCCTGGTGCCTTTCTTTTTAAAACTTTATTATGGAACAGTGTGTTTTCCCAGGACCCATCAGCTCCAAGTCAAGTGGTTGTCTTCAGTCTAGTGGTAGAGGGCACAGCTCACTGGCCCATGTGGGAATCGAACCGGCGACCTTGGTGTTAAGAGCCTGAGCTCTAACCACCTGAGCTAACCAGCAGCCCCTCCCCTGTGCTTTCTTAATCTTCTCCTGTGTCGCCTTCCCAAAGGCAAACATGCCTCACTTCACCAAAGATTAATTTTTCCCTTATCAGGGAGGACGGTCTATGGAAACTTTATGTGAATGGAATCACACAGTGTGTATTCATTTACGTGTAGCTGTGCCCAATTTATGGGCATGAGACCCATCCATGTGGTCACATGTAAATGCCATCCATCTTTCTTGCTGCGTAGTATTCCACTGTGTGAGCAGACCACAGGTGATTTATCCTCTCCGCTGTTGATGGACAGCTGGGCGGCTCCCAGGCTGAGGTTATTATGAATAATGCTTCTGGTACCTACCCGTGCATCCCCCTTGCTGGAGCAGGTGGTGTGTACCTGGTCAGCTTCAGCAGATACTGCCAAAAACTTTCTCAAAGTGATGGTACCAATATTTTCTTCAATTTTACCAGTAAGAGTTCTGCTTGATCCACATGCTTGGTATTTTCTGTTTTTCTTTTTTTCTTTCTTTTGTTTGAAATTGCAGTTTTAATTAGCATTTCCCTGAGGAATAATAGTACAGTTTCCTTTCATGTGCCTCTTTGGCTATTTAGATATCTTTTTTTGGTGTGTGTGTGTGTGTGTGTGTGTGTGTGTGTGTGTGTGTGTGACATGCCTGTGGAAATCTTTGACAAATTTCTATTAAATGTTCTGTCTTTTCCTTATTAACTTGTAGAAGATATTTATGCATTCTGACACAAATCTATTTGAATATATTTATTGAAAATATCTTCTCCCATTCTATGGTTTGTGTTTCTCTCTCATAATGATGTCTCCTGATAAATAGAATTTCCTAATTTTAATGAAATATATTGATCTATTCCTTTGATTAGTACCTTTTGTGTCTTGTTTACAAAATTTTTTTTTTTTTTTTTAGCTGAGCCATCCTACCAGCTGTTGGCAGCTCAACGGCAACTTAGCTTGGGCTGGCTTCGAACAGTTGTTGCTCAGAGCTCAGCTCGCACTCTTGAGCGAGCTCTTAACCAACTGAGCCACTCAGCCGGCCCTACAAAACTTTTTTTGCCTACTTCAAGGTAATAAAAATATTCTTTGATGTTATCTTCCAGAAGCTGTATTGTTACTTTCAACACTGAGATCTACAATCTACCTAGAATTAATTTTTCTATACAGAAGCAGGGATTCATTTTCTTTCTGTGTGAACACCTAAGTCAACCAGCACTGTTATGAAAGGACCATCTTTTCCCCACTGCTCTGTGGTGACACCTTTCTCACAAATCAAGTGTCCGTCGTGTGTGAGCTCTTTCTGAATGGGTGTTGAATTTTGTTGAACGTTTTTCTGCATCTTTGTGGGGCGTGGTGACCACGTGCTTACTCTTTTTATTCTGTTCATGGAGTAAAGTATGCTGATTGATTTATGAATGCACATGTGGGATAAACCTCACTTGATGGATTAGCCTAACGTATTGCTAACTTTTATGTGTAAGACAGTGTTGAGAAATTTTGCATCTACGTTCATGAAGGATGTTAGTCTATAATTTTCTTTTAATATCTGTGTCAGTTTTTGTTATCAGGGCTAACAGGCCTCATAAAATAATAAGTTGGGAAGTGTTTGTTCTCTTTTCCCATATTTTCTAAGAGTTTATGTACAGTTGGTACTATTTCTTCCTAAACTGTTTGTTAGAAGCCATTTGTATGTGAAATTTTTGGGCAGAAAGTTTTTATTTTTCAATTAAGAATTCAATGTCTTGAATAAATGTAGCACTATTTGGACTTTCCATTTCTTCTTAGGTTGGGCAAGTTGTGCATTTCAGTCCCTTTGACAATTTCATGTAATTTATGGAATTTAGTATATTAAATTACTCATGTTTCTTTGAATATCTACCTATAGGATGTGTGGTGATAACCCTTTGTCATTCCTGATATTTGTAATTTATGTTTTTTCTCTTTTTTTCCTTGAATACCCTTGTTGGGGTTTACCATTTTTACTAACATATTCAAAGAGACAACTTTTGGTTTCATGGATTTTCTTTATTGTTTGTCTCTATATTAGTTATCTATTGTTGCATAGCTAATGACCCAGACTTAGTACTTGTGACAACACATGGCTACTATCTCAGAGCTCTGCGGTTCAGAAATGTTTCAGCACAGCTCAGGGGTACCTCTGCTCGAAGACTTCTCGCAGGCTGCAGCCCAGGAGTCGCCTGAGCTGCGGTCTCCTCTGAAGGCTCAGCTGAGGGAGCCGCTTCCAGCTCCCTCGCCTGGCGGTTGGCAAGATTAGGTGCCTCTGGAGCTCTTGGACAGATGAATTCAGCTCTGTGCTGGCTATAGGCCCTTCTTTAGTTCTTTCCATATGGGCTTTTCCACTGGGCGTCTAGCAAAATGGTACCTGGACCTGTCAGAGTGAGTAAGCCAGAGAGGATGAGCCCGGCAGAAGCCACAGCCTTTCTTTTTTTTTTTTAAAACATTTCTTTTTTTTTTTTTTTTTTTTTTTTTTTTAGCTGAGCCATCCTGCCACCTGTTGGCAGCTCAATGGCAACTCAGCTCAGGCTGGGCCTCGAACAGCTGTTGCTCAGAGCTCAGCTCACACTCTTGAGCGAGCTCTTAACCAACTGAGCCACTCGACCGGCAGAGCCTTTCTTTAGCTGAAGCTTGAAAGTGATTTCCATCACTTTTGCTTTTCTCTTCTCTCAGATTCTGTAATCCCTATTATCTGAAAATACCTCCGAAATGGTTAATTTACAAATTTCATCCAGCTGTCTAGTTGCTTATGGCAGGGGAACTGGTCCAGTACCAGTTAATGCATGAGGGTTAGATAGAATTATTATTAGTTTTATTTTAATAAATCATTGCCTTTAGCTACTAGACCCCCTCTTTCATAGCACTGGTAGATTATTTCTTTGCCAAATATTCTTTTTTTACACTTTCTGCTTCAGAACTCTTTTCTTAACATATGTTCTTTTCATGCCTTGGTAACATCTAGATTTAATCACATGGGCAATAATTGTAACAGAAAGTTAATAAGAACCTGCCGGACCTCCATGTCTAGGACTGACAACCTTCCTGGGACTGGAACTGTTTGAGTTTAAAAATCATTTCAGAAAAGCAGTGGGTCATGAGACATTCTCCTATGAGGCCATTATGATAATCTAGAATTTAAAGGAATGCTATGCAGTCAAAATTAGTTTCAGTTATTTCCTTTAACTTTTTTATGTTTCAGCCATTGATTACTGTTACTGTTCATAACTACTCCGTCCAAGCCTCCATTTCAAACCTGGACGTTACCTGAAATGTGTGCATTTCTAGTCTCTTTGTGCAGAAAGGCGTGGAGTTAGAATGTCTCAACTTTTACCCTTTGGCTCCCCACAGACTGTGTGTGGTGGGCTGCCCTTTCGGAGACTCCGGGACCTTGGTCCATATTCCTCTAAAGGGGCCTCAGGATGAATGAGAGAAAATGGAAGTGCCAGTGGGGCCTGGAAACGGGGCTTGGAGGACAGGAAGCTGAGGCCGGCCAGGCGAGGCCCTGTGTTTGTTCTGATCTCCGTGCAGGTGACACAAATCTGGAGAGGTTACCTGACATGTCCCCTGCTGCTGGTGGGATGTTAAGGGTCTTCATACACTGAAAGGAGTTTCGGTTTCCTCACAGCCGGGGCCCAGCACGAAGAAGGCCTTGACCCTGTCCTCATGTGCTGGCCAGTGCGCAGTCCAGGACAAGCAGTGGCCACGTCAAAGCCTTTACGGTCACCTGTTGAGAAATGCAGGGATCTGATGAGGATAAAACTTTGTTTTCCACAGAACCAGAAGTCAGAGTGGGATTGCTGTTATTTCTGCTTGTTTCCAGGCCTGCATGGATTAGCGAAGGGGCTGAGAGAGGGAGACCTCTCCTTTTTTTTTTTTTTTTAACTTGGAGGCTAAGCAATACAGTGGGTACAGAATTCAGGCAGAAGCAAATGGAGAAAAAAATTGATATGTAGAAATAGGAGAAAGGGATGAAAATCATAGAAGGTGGGCTCTGTGTTGCTTTTCTATGCTTATGTGACTGATGATCACTAACTCAGAGGCTTTGCACAGCACCCACTTGGTCCCTCACAGTCCCATGGTGGCGTCACCGAGCTCTGCTCAGCATCTTGCAAGGCTGACGATGAGTGTTGACTGGGCTGTATTCGTGCTGGAGCCCTGGGGCCTATTGCCAGCTCATTCGGTTGTTGGCAGAATTCAGTTCTCGGCCACGGGACTGAGCCCTCAGGACCCCTCAGGAGCAGCCTGGGGTCCCAGCCCCTGGCCCTCTCAGTGCAGGTGCCTCACTTCTCCAAAGGCAGCTGGAGGGCCTCTCTCTAGTGGGCGCAGCGGAGTCTACAGGTTGTCACCTGATCAGGGAATGGCCGACCCTTCCCACACACTGTCCAACTCACACTCAGGGAGAGGGGTATATTAGGCTGACCAGCCAAGGGGTGGGAATCTTGGGGGCCGCCATAGGCTATAAAATGAGGTGGTTTCTAAAAACCACTTTGGCTAATAAAACAATTCATAGACATTATTTGGGAGATAAATATCTTAGTGTCCAGCCTCTGTAAAGTGGAGACATTGTATGAAACCTGTGTCCTGTGTGCGGCTGTTGCAGACTCACTGGAGTCATGCTCGTGCAAACCTTCTGCAAAATGGACGCTGCTCTGCGAAGTAAAAGAACATGTGTGCGCGTGTATGTGTGGTATGTGTGTGTGTGTGTGTGTGGTGTGGTGTGTGTGTGGTGTGTGTGTGTGTGGTGTGTGTGGGTGTGTGTGTGGTGTGTGTGTGTGGTGTGTGTGTGTTGTATGTGTGTGGGTGTATGTGTGTGTTGTGTGTGTGTGTGTGTGGTGTGTGTGTGTGGTGTGTGTGTGTGGGGTGTGTGGGGTGGTGTGCATGCGTGTGTGTGTGTGGTGTGTGTGGTGTGTGTGGTATGTGTGGTGTGTTTGGTGTGTATGTGATGTGTATGTGTGGCGTGTGTGTGGTGTGTGTGTGGTGTGTCATGTATGTGTTATGGTGTGTGTGTGTGTGGTTGTGTGGTATATGGTGTGTGTTGTGTGTGTGATATGTGACTATGTGATGAGTGTGTGTATGTGTGCACGCGCACATATGCATGTGGTAAAATACATCAGATGCCTCTCTTGTCCTCATCTGAAGTGAACCCACCAACTTCTCAACTCCCGTTGCATCTTTGCTTCCACATGTCCCCTTATCTTGCAATTTCTATTTTATTTTCCATCTATTCCTCACCAGTTTAGAACCGTTCCAACTGTAGAGTTTGCATCTTAATTATTTTTGCATCCACTTCAGTGTCATCGAAAAAATAAACTAGAAATAATCCTACCATAAATGCGACGTATCAAAGGCTGAGCGCTGTCATCAGGCGGTGGTGGTGGTGGGGACGCCGCTGCTGTCCTGGAGGGTCCCGGGAAGCAGATTTCACCTGATTCCCTTCTCAAGCATCTATATTGAGTGCCTGCAGTCAACCAGGAAAAATGGCGTCAAAGGGGGCTACTCTCCAAGGCTCTGCCTTCTTAGGATGCTTCTGTATTAAAAGAAACCAAACCAAACCAAACCATACACTCTGAGTAGCAATATGTGAGGCTCTCATAATGGCACAAAATACCATTTTGAGCTATTTTGCCTCACTGTAAGAAAAAAATAAAATGGAACATAGACATGCTTTAGAAGTTCACAGTAGTAACCAGTAGCCTCTCGGGTGACCTGCCCTGGCTCATAGCTGTCGACTTCACAGGTGGAGGTGAGTCTAGTTTGTAGGTAAGTGTGGCGGTGCAGTGGTCTTCTGACAGAATGGAGGTGTGTGGGGTGAAGGTGCCCTCAGCATAGTAAAGGCTACTTGCATGGGCACTCGTCAGACGGCCAGAAGGCTTACTGCTCGTGGCATACAATAAATACCAGTGGTGGGGCAACATAAATCATTGGGATGAAGGAATTCTTCTTGGCACATTGACCTGGAATGAACTTGTAGCAAGTTAAGAGGCATTATTGATGGCTCTCTATTCTCCAGGCTGAGAGAGGGTTACCTTGTACTTAAATGTAAACACGCCAGGCATGCTTTCAATAACACTCGTCAGCCATGTCTCGGCCTAGATGAAAATTCCCCGCTGGGTTGGCTTTTTGGGCGTTATGCTTAAGCCTAAATATACGCCATGAATTCTCAGAATCGTGGGTACATGGGATCTCAGGCTGCTTATCAGACAAGGGCTGTTTCTGATCTCCCTGGTGAAAGGTTAACCAAGACACGCGCCAGCACCACGGCATTTCTTTCTCAATCTTGAAGCCTTCTTCCGAGAGAACCAAGTTCAATTCCCTTTCTCCTGCACCTAGCAGGACTTGTCACTGCCTGACACAGTGCGGACAAGGGTCCTCCGTGATCCCTTCAGTTCTGCAGCCGAGAACTCCTCTACTCCACTCCCGTCTTCTCTAACCTTATTCCCACGGGACCTTGGCAGACCAGACAATCTCACAAGTCTCTCCTAGCAGCCCAGCCATGGCAATCACTCCCTCATCGAAACTCCTGCGGGGCTGTTGTTTATTTTTTTTTTAGGTTGTAAATGGCAGAGAAGCCAACGCAAATTGGCTTAGCAAAAAGGGATGTTGATTGGCCTGAAAACCTGGAAAGCCCAGGGGTTAACACTGCCTGGTCACAACGTGGAGGGGGGCTTAGCTCTCTTCTCTGCAAACACCGGTATCTCATTCTCTGTGCCACATTCTCAGTCCTGGCCTGGTCATAGGGCAGCACACTTCCCTGCTTTATCTCCAGTAGGCCTTGTTTTGCCCAAAATTAAAGAATTACAGGAGCTATGATATTTTCCTTTGGGTCACTTTATTCATTTATTTAGTCTGTGGATAAATGAACGATCTTGCCCCACATGGGATTAGAAGGTCTGATGACTAGAGTGTCTTCTGGGCCTTGGGAAATGTATGTTGTTAATGACTGAAATTAACATTAATTGATGGGTAACTAGTGCTTTTTTTTTTTTTTCCACTGCTTATGGCAAATGAAAACATGTCCCTTTAAAGACACTGCTGCAGTTTTTTGAGATGGCTCTAATCTCCTATTGAAGTGATTTACCAGAAGGAGAGTGTTTCACGCTTCTCGTCTCTGACTTGTGTTGGGACCACTCTGCCGACTCACTCGCACAGTGTGCTTAACAAATGTTAGTGTGACGGCCACACAGCAAGACCCTGGGCAGAAGGCACCAACAACCTAAAACACATACAAAACCTGGGTTTGAGTTTTAAAGTCCTTGGTGTGGGGCTTGTTCAACACCTAAAATGTGTGATATTTTCACAATATTTGCATATAGCAGCATCTAATCAGTGGTGATGATGGCCTGTCCCTTTTCAGTTTACAAGGAGGAAATAATTCATTTTGCCAAATTTTTATGAATATTTAGTTTGATGAAATGATTCAAAGCATTTGCCAAGAGAACATTTTTGCACGCAACTGGAAAAATAGAACTGACAACTACAATTTGAATAACTAAAATCGTATTTTTTACTGAAGTGAAAACTATCCTTAAACTTTATCAAATTAACTTGGTTTGAGTGGTAAAGGGCAAAATAGTTGGATTCTGTGTTTTCCTTGAGTCCTAAAAATCTGAGGGCGTGTCAACCCTTCCCATCCTCCCTTCTTCTTGAGACGGGGCCTCCTCATGTGGCACCTCACGCTGGGTCCCGCTCTGCTCTCGGTCTCTGGACCTCTCCAAAAAGAGAGGAACGGGGAACAGAGCAAAAGTGGAGAACACAGAAAACAAAGAACAAGATGGCAGACGCAAACCCAACCACATGGACACTGTCTAAAGGCTCTGGCCAGGGAGCCAGCCACAGGTTCCCAGAAAGGCCTTGGGCCTCTGCCTGGAAGGGTCTGATAGGGGAACCGGGCCATGCCTACAGCCTACCATGTACACTTGTGCTTTGCACAGAAAAGCCCCAAATTCCCTCAGACACTCATTGTCTCCATTGCCCCTCCTACCCCACAATGTGGACCTGTCCAAACAGCCTGGGCCGGGGCCTGGCCTGGGTTTTGGTCCTGATTCTGCTACCACGTGTGGGCCAAGCACTGGGCTGGGCCTGGTCTCTGTGCCTCCCTGTTCCACGTCATTCAAGTCCCCACCCAGGAAATAGCTGGGATGGTATTTTCCTGACAAAACACTCAGGATTGTTTTTGAGGACAAAACACTGTCAAGTGGCTAGGTGTAATATTTTAGCATTTATAAGCACTTTTCATACATGTCTCATTTAGTCCTCATACCAGTGAGGCAAGCTTTATTATTATTATTTAAAGATTAAAATGAAGGTCAGGTAACTTTCTCAAGGTCATATGGCTAGTGAGTAGGGAGCCAGTATCTTTCATACTCTATAGCCTCATATGACAAGAGACAGAATTTGAGAAAGCCTTGGACGATATTTTCCCACTGTGGTAAGAGAAGAACATAACTTATGCAAAAAGAGTAATTGGATTTAAGAGGATTCAGGACACACCCAGAACACAAAGTTAGCTGGACCTCACAAGGACCCGAGTTCCAGAAAAACATCAGGAGCAAAGACAGCCACCCTCCCTGCCTCGCTCGCTCTCTTCCTGAAACTGCTTTGCCCCCCAGATCTGCTCTGTCCCTCTCTCTCTTCTCTCTGGTTGGACTTCACACTGTAAACGCAGGGCCTCTCAATCCAATGTTTCTCACAAGTAAACTCACACTCGATAAACTATAACATACGTTGGGATATATTATTACTGAAGAAAAACCCAAGGCTCTATAAAAGGAAAAGTGTCATACGTGAAGTTTAAGCCACTCATCATGTTGAACACGGTGACATTATTTCTCCCACAGGGCTTCACACCAGATTTCATATATACACAGCCATTTCATATATACACAAGTTTGAGTTACAAATTTTCAGCTCATTTGTTTTTCTAATAGAATCTTCCCAGTGTAGGATTTCTATATGGAATAATTACTGACCCTCAACATTGACAATTAAATTTAACCCACACATCAAAAATGGGTGGGTCATGGGTTTTTTTTTTGGCAAGAGTAAATGTAATTAGTAAATAAAACTAGGCTATGATAGAGTAATGATATTATTTAGAAAGTTCCCAAATGGGCATCTGAGAAGATGGTGGGGCCAACAGTAGGATGAGACCTCTTCGTGTCCCACATTTCTCTATTCTATGAAAAGAACATTTGAACTCAATTGAGAGAGGCTGAAAATGACTTGCTTCGGGCCTTCACAGGAAGCCCTGTGCAATGCACACCGGAAGATGGATCCATAAATAGCTCTCAATCTCACAAGTCAGGCAGGCCTAGCAATCATAGCTTACATTAGGGGAAGGATTACACAAAAAAATAACAGGGTAAATATCCATATCATATCGACGTTCACACAAGCTGATAAGAAACATATCAAATAATTGATGAATATAAATGGGCAAATTATGAGCAAATATTTTCACAAGAATAAAGACAATTAGTAAATAAGATGGAAAAATGTTCACTCCCTGTCCCCTGCAGGGAGGGATTTAGGATATCTTGGTATGTTGACTTACTCTTGGGAATTTCTCCTAAGAATGGGGAACCTGTCTATACAAGTTTATTGTCAGTAAAGAAGCAACAGTGTTGGAAAACAGCCAGATAAACTGCACTATCAGCCCCAATCCAGCCATTTATGCAGTAAATTTTGAAGACTACCAGCGACATGGAAATACTTGTGTCAGAATTTCAAGTGCAAATACCAAAAGCAATGAAAAGTCTTCCATGTAAAAGTGAGGATAACCCATGGGAAATATGGCTACTTCCTTTAGGCCTCGGCACGGGTTCTGAGGAGGACATGGTTCTGGGCACATCAGCTGAAAGGGACAGTGGGAAGTTAATTTAGGAAAGAGGCAGAACTCTCCAGGAACCCACGGAGAACGGTGCAGGGCATGGAATTCCCGGTGGCGGGGATGATGAGGCCAGTGACCAGCGTTCCGACCCACACTGCATGAGGATGGCTTGAACACCAGAAGGCATAAATAATATAATATTATTTATATATATAATGGCACCTGAAGGTTTGTATTACCTCACATGCCTTCTCCAGCAATACTAAACGGACATTTTTAAAAGAATAGAACCAAGAGAAAGGGCCTCACAATTGGATGCAGTCCTCTCTTATCTGCCTGGGGCAGGAATCTATGTTACTGCCCTGGCAGCCAGAGGAGGGTTAACCAAGTGACAGGGCCAGCTGCTATCCACAGGCTGAGATCACAAGTCACCTGTCAGCACTCCCAGCTCACACGTGGCCTCTTATGTCACTGTCACCGTCTCCATTCTTTGAAATTGGAGAGCTCTCCCACCTCCCCTGTTTGCCTTCCCAGACCCTCCAAAGCTGTGCCCAGATGTCCAAATACCATGTATCGACAGGCGCGGTGACAGCTACTGCCCCATTCTTTGGACCAAAGGAGCTGAAGTCTTAACTATGAAAGGAAAGGAAACCTCAAAGCTGCCTGGTCCCATGGAAAATAATCTCCTGAGGGTCTGTCGATGGGCTTCTCTGTAGCCCACTGAGACATCTCCCAGGCCGAGTGCCCCAGGCGTTGCATCCAAGGTAGGCAGATGTCTGCACCTGTGCCAGCACTTAGGGCACCACAAAGTTTGATCACACGATGACAAGTCCCAGTGAAGGGGGTCGCATGCCAGGTGACAAGGGTCCATATATTTGGTCTGCTGGTCTAATGTCCTTTAGAGCATTAATGCACTAGCTCTTCGGCCATTGCCAGTGTACGGGGTGTACCTGAACCCTGCTTTATTTTATCTCTTCTCTCATTGCCATTCAAGAATCACGGGCCCAGAGTCCATTTCAGTAAATGTCCTCATTACGCTCTGTCCCAGACTGGTTCCCACAGTAAATCCTGAGACAAGGAATGGAATGCCAGTAGATTGTTTGGGAGGTGCCCTCAGAAAGCACTGACAAGAGGGTAGGGAAATGAGACCAAGAAGAGATGGAAGCCACTAAAAGTTGCATTTTCCAGCAGGTTTCCACTGCGACAACTGGGGCTCATCCCCCCTCATCCCCCCTCTCGTCCCCCTCCCACCCTCCCTCCCTTCCCCTCCCCTCCCCCCAGGAACCCTGGAGACCTGAGTTATCCACGCACAGGCACGGAAGTTAGAGTGTTTATCTCCTGAGCGGGGCCATCACTGACTCAGCTGCTCCTTGGTGCTTCCGGCCTGCCCCAATCTGTGAGCAGAGAGAGCTCGCAGGGTGGCAGGTGTTTGTCATAGAATCCCACGGGGCGACTAAGCGATGCTCCCATGTTTGGGTGGCTTATGAATATCAGGGGGAGACTCGGGTGAAGAAAGGTGTGGGCCACGCCAGAGACATGGGCGAAGGGCAAGAATGAATAAGTCATAGGAGAAATGCAAATGAAAACAATTGCTATTATTTTCAGTAGGACATTCAACCACAAAGTACCAACATTTGGAAAGAATGACCACACTCGGAGCAGGTGAGGGTCCTGGAGACCCAGCCCGGCCGCACATTCCTCACTAGGGAACATTGGAAGGCCCTCTGGCTGTCAGTGCCTGTGTTCTCTTAACAGGGTAACCCAGGCATATAGGTTCACGTCAACTCTAAGCTGTCTGATACAGCATAGCGGAGATTATTTAGAACTGTTGAGCTCTGTTCATAAGTAGCAATGTAGACCTTCAAAAAATAATCAAGGATTGATAATTATCCTCTGTCTCAGTAGTCCTTCCACGCCCCACCAACCTTTCTAATTCGTCTCTCTTACAATTACCATCACCTGAAATGGTGCCGTGTGTAGTTTTTGACCTGTTTGGTGTGTGCTCCTTGTGATCATGTAAGGTCCATGATGGCAGGGCTTGTCTTGTTCATGAACTGGGTTACATGAACTTGTGCCTGGGTGGGATTGAGAAACACCTGGTGAGTGAGTGCAAGGTGGTGTCAGTGAGGGGGTGCGGTGGGCGGATGGATGAGCCCCCCCCTTGCTGACTGTTCTAAAGGATAGTTTGGGGCTTGGCTTAGGAAAAGCCAAAGGTTTGGGGCATCAACACCGTTCCCCTCCAGTACAGTTCTCACCAGCAAACCTCCCACGCATCCTCACCTGAGGACTGCTTGAGGTACGCCATCTCCTCCTTACGCTCTTATCACCTGATGGACTTGAAAGGAAATGGCTGCTTCTCCTCTGCCTGCGTGCTGCCTGCCATTGTGTCCTCTTGATGGCTAGAAGTCCTCTTGAAGGGGACAGAGAAAGTCAGAACCTCAACAGGGAATTGGGTGAGCATCGAGAATGGGGGGATTAGGAGCGACGAGATCTTTGGAACTATGCCAGGTAATGCCACGGTGATTATTCACCTTACTGCTAAGGTTTCATAGATGCAGCTGGGCAGTGTGGTGAAGTAAGCATGGCAGATACGGGCCTGGCATTAGAAGAGTCGGCCAGGTTGAGCAGGCCGTGGTGTGGGAAAATGTGTGAGGCTGCGTGTAGACCATCTGGCTCTCTAAGAAAGCTCTGACACCAAGGACTCAGCCATTGGACCTAGTCCCAGGCAAAGGTGGGTACCAGTGTCATAGCTGAAGTGTCAGCATCCCACCCATGTTCAAAGCTTGGAGAGAGCGAGTCCAGTGGAAGCTGAGGAAGGCTGCTGGCCTCTCTGGCATCTCTCTGTGGGCAGAAAGACCCTCAAGGCCCTGGAAGGGGTCACTTAGGAGCAGTGCTTTTGTCCCCCAGAGTTGGATTCGCTATGGCTGAGGCAAGCCCAGACTCAGCTGGCGTGTTCTAGGGAAAGGCGCAGGCTGACAGCGCCATCGCAGGCCATCAGGCATGGAGCCCTGTCCCTTTGGAGGGTAATTTTCTAAGTCCTGAGTCACAGCAACGGTTATGAAAGCAGGTTTTGATCGCTGGCCAGTCGGCTGCCCTGGGTGGGCGGGCTGAGGGAGGTGGGCACAGAAGCATGGAGAAGGCGGTGGGAGGGCGTTGCGGCTAACCAGAGCAGTGGGCTCCTGTCTTATCCTGGGTCCCCCTGGAATGCAGAGCATGGTGGGAGCTTATTTTGGGGGGTCATCTCAGGGGACATGAGTTGGGACCTGGAGAGAGAAACGGGGAGGAGGGCAAGGCCATACAAGGTGCTGCCTCACGCTGGCGACTCCCACGGGGTCCCACCCACTGGGACCCTGTGAGGAGCCCCGTGGGGTCCACCTCTCAGAACGGTCCGCCTGAGGACAGAAGAGGGAGCCGGTACCTTGGGGCTCCTGCCCGTCTCCCCCATGCGGAGCTGCTGCCTGGGTGCCACTCCCTTGCACTGCCAGGCTGTGCGTGCCAGGCAAGTGTCACAAGCACAGAGCAGCAGCACAAGCAAGGGCCTGACAGGTAGCCCTTGCAAGAACTGGCCGCTGCATCAATGGCTGCAGTGGGAGGTGGAGGAGAGGGTGTGGCTGGGTCGAAGGAGGGGTCTCTGATGCAGCCCCTGGGCCTGGCCCCATGCCAGGCTCCTTGGTGTGCCCAGGGGTCAGGACTGAGTAGCTTCCCGGGCTACCATGAACTTTGTAGCTTGTGGGTGGCCTGTGTCTTTTTTTCTGGAGGAGGGAACACTGGTGACCTTCGGTCCTGGGTTTCTTTCTACCCGATGGTCTGGCTCTGGAGGAGTGTACCAGGCTTGGCAATCCGGAAAAGCAGTCTTCTAACCGAGAGTTAGCGTTCTCACCTGTCGAATAGGAGCAATAATCTCAGCTTTCCCGTAGGCATGCAAGGTCATAACGACTCCCCAAGTGAATTTCCAATGGAAATGCTTTCCCTTTGGAAACCGTTGTATGGGTGTGGGGTGACACTGCTGGGAAGAGGCCGCCATGAGGGGTGCGGACGATGTGACAGTTGGACCAGGTGTCCTCTAGTTGTCTGAATGGCTGCTCCATGTCAGGGATATATCTCATCATCATCATCTAATCCTCACTGCAGTCTCTAAGGTGTCCCGTCCTCACCCCCATTCACAGGTGAGGTCACAGAACACAAAGACCCCCAAGGCCTTACCGTGTGAGTGGCACGGGGGAGTGGCACAGGGGGACACCACACCACCTGTCCTCTCTTTACATCCAAGGAGCTTAGCAAGGCTGCCCCAAATCTGTCAGCAGGGTGCGGATGCCACCTGGCAGTGTAACACTGTGGCAAGGATTTGAGGATTCATGGTCAGGTCTGGAAACACTGGAAACGGATGCTCAAACCGTCAGGACAGAGGAGGCAGACGTCCAGCCTCGGGCTGCCTGCCTCCGTTCTGAGCGCTGGAGGCCGCCGGGAAATCGGGGAGGCAGAGGGGGATGTTAAAGGCATTGTTTCTGTTTAGCAGAAAGATTTTAACCCAGGCTGCAAGAATAGAGCTGGGTGCAGTGCCTGAGCCTCGTGAGATGGTCTGCAAAGTTGTACGCACTTTTCCAGGAAGCAGGTTCATAATTTTTATTAGCGTCTTAATGATCCATGACCCCAGAGTTTTCCAACCATTTCAGCTGGGCCATCCCAGCAAAAACACCAAAGGTGCAAGGCCCTAGAACACCTCTGGAGACAGGGAGACTGAACAACCCGTCTTCCTCCTGAATGGCTTGAATTCTTCGAGGCGTTTTTTTTTTCTCCTTTCTTTTCTTTTTTTAAAACACAGTCTGCTTTTAACTTTGCATTTTTATCTTTTGACTACTATTATTTATGCGCTAGGGTTAATGATTTCTCTATGGAGGACTCTACGGAGGGAAATGTGTAATCATTTTGTGATCAAACTCTTCCCTTCCATCCCCTTTATTATTTCTTGCCCTTTCCCCAAAAGGTATAATTTTCTTATCAAACTTAGTTTCTTTCACTGACACACATTCATGCTCTTTCAAGCAGGCTGTGTTTCTTTTAGGGACTCAGCACTTGCAAATTATACCTCTTTTAGTTGTCAGGCAAGGTAAAAAACCCTATTAACATAGTGTTTACGTTCAAAGTAGGTATTCTTAAAAAAAAAAAAAAGAGGTCCTTTTAAAAATAATTCCCCAAGCAACTCTTAACAGGTTTTGATTCAAAAGGCTCTTTTTGTTACTGGTGTGAAAAGCCACACAAATAGGCCCACTCCCCTTTCCTCGTTGGCGGGTTAACATCGGGGGCACACGTCACACCTGGTGTTTGACTTCTTGGAAACTTGCTGACAGCCCAGTGTGGCCGTAATCCCTAACTGGACGGACTGCAATTGTGCTCTACTAAGAACAGGCACTTTAGGTGCCTCCCGAACACAGAGAAGCAAAACAGACACAAATCACCCAAATGATGCAGCAACGTGGAAAACACATGATTTCCCAATTTGAAATAATGAAAATGTGGTTAAAAGCATCCATTTAAGCCAGAGATTGGGTCTATCCATGACCCTGGGAAAGGCGCATCACCTCCCTGGGTGTGTCCCCTTCCTCCCTTAGAGGGAGGGCAAGACTTGGGCCCCTCCCCCTTTGAGACATCAAGGGCAGGACTGGCACCCAGCATTGAAGGGGACAGAGTGCCGAAGGGGCCAGGCCAGGGCTATCCTCTCTTCTCTGGGAAGTGGCTGGGGGGTGAGACCAGGCCTAGTGGACCTCTCCGTCTGTAGATGTCCTGCCCTTAGAGAGGTGACAGGAAACCATGGTGTGGGGCTGCCAGATAAAACATAGGATGCCTAGTTACATTTGAATTTCAGATGAACACTGACTACCTTTTTAGTGTAAGAATGTCCCATGTATGTATGTACCATGCTTGTCCCAACCATTGCATGGGACATACTTATGCTAAAAAATTATTTGTGATATATCTGAAGCTGAAACTGAACTGAGTGTCCTGTCTTTCTGTTCCCTGAACCTGGCAACCCTAGCTCAGGATGACAGAGGCCCAGACAGGCCGTGCCTGCTTGCCTTTCTTATCAAGTCTCTCTGAGCCTTTATTGGGATCTCGGGGTCCAGAGCTTCATGTGGATGGAACCACAGACTGTCTTCGTTTGTGTCTTGCTTCTTTCACTCTGTCTGATTTTGGGAATCATCAGTTTGTCCCTTTGTATTACCGAGTAGTAGCTTATGGAATGGAAACATCATTTAACAAACCAAGTGTTTATCTATTCATCTTGATAGACCTTTGAGTTATTTCAAATTCTCATCTATGATGAGTAAATATGTGTTTCGATGTACCAAATGTTTTATGGACAGACATTTTCATGCATCTTGGGTGAAACCATAAGAGTGGAATTGCTGGATTTTATGACAAGTGTATGTTTAACAGAAGCATTTACCCTTTGGGAATTGGCAAGAGATATAAATGAGGACCCCCTCCCCCGTTTCTCCCCTCACCCACAAACAAGGAGTGGGTTGCTAAACATTTACCTACACATTGTAGGGCGCAGGGCACAGTGTCCCTGTTGGTGGGGAGAAAACACAGGGACTGAGTTTCATAATGTGCTGCTGTGTGGAGCGAGGAAGGGCTCGCCTATCTCAGGTAGTCCTTTTCGGGACAGGCGTCTTCTGTGTTAGACAGATTTGTCCGCCGACACTGTATTAATTTGCGATATCACATAGAACATTTTTATGGAATCTGGCCCCAGAACAGCTTTAGAGCAAATGTCTGGAAAGGCAGCTAGTTGGTGAGTGTGGCCAGAGGCCGGACGCTCTGGGGCGGGGCATCCTCACACTTGTCTGCCTTCCTGTCACTCATTTACTCCAGCAATTGCGCAAGGTAAGGGCCCCATTTCCAAAATCGTTACACCTATTTGTGCAGAGGCAAACTGCCTTAAAGTGGTGGAAAATTTCCCAGCGAGCTGTAGTTCAATAATTACCCTCGAGCCTTTGGACTATCTCTTGGGCCTTCTACGCCATCAAAGCAAATTGGCAGCAAGAAGCTTATAATCCCATTGACATGTGTTTTGGGTTAGGAAGGAGTGGTACAGATTTTGTTCTGAGCAGCATTGCGGTATTGCAAGAAGAGTTGCATTTCAGTTTGAATTAAGTTTACATGTAAGTGAAAAAGTATGCGACATTTCTTATACACAGTGTAAACCTTTCAGGAAAGCCTTCTTGATCTGGGAAACCCCTCATGCACGAGACTCCAACAGGGAATTTCCTGGGTATTTTGAGAGTGTCTTGTATATGCTCGGAGCATGGCACGACCGTTAGGACTCTCCGTCAGTGTCTATTCCCTCTGGGGGCCATTTAGTTATCCAATAGGGACTGTGTAATACCTACTACTGTCTACAGGCTCTGTGCTAAACATCGTGGTTAGAGGATATGGTTCTTGCCATCTGGGATACAAGTCAATTGTGGGTGACAGAGAAATAAAAAATGAGAGTATCCTGTGATAAATGCTTTACTGAACCTAAACAGAAATCTGGGGCTCTTTCTGGAAGAGGTCCCTATTTGGAGTGTAAGACAATGAGTGGGAACTACCCTAGTGGGTAGGAAAGGGAGGCTGCTTCAGGCAGAAGGAGGAGAGGGTGCACAGGAAAGGTCTTGCACCCTGGGGGATGCATGGAGCAGTGGCAGGCGCTGAGAAAGAGGGTCACTGTTGCGGAACCTTCCTGGGAAATGGTATGGAATGATGTGCTGAAGTGGAGCCATTTTGTTTCACTTTCAACTGAGACTGTCACCGGAACCCCAGTGTTTTTCCCTCAAGTTCCCCTGCCTGTGCACGAGAAATGCATGAGCAGGAGTTTGCAGTAGAGAAAGAAAAATAGTTTAATGTTGAATTGGGCAACACAGAGACAGGAAACTTCTGCCCAAAAGACCCAACTCCCCGATGGCAAGTAGGTTACAGATTCTATGGGGCAAAATCACGAGACACTGTGGGTCAAAGGTTCAGGGTCAGGCTGGGAGCTGATTAGTCGGAGGTGAGGTGAGGGTAATGAATTGTTTCATCAGGTCTGAGGGCAGCTGTGACCAGTCCCTCTGTGTGGTCTCATGGGAAAGTAGCCAGGGGGTCATTGAGAGAGAGAGAGAGAGAGAGAGAGAGAGAGAGAGAGAGAGAGAGAGAGAATGATGATGATTTCTAGAGCTAGGATTTAAAACTAAATTTAATCAAATCCTTAAGGACCCTCGGTCTCAAGATCTCCAGAAATGGATGCCATGTTCCAAAGTGGAGTTAGGGGCTACCATGCAAGAGGTGGTGAAGACCAAGCCTGTTTCATTCATGACTCTAGTCTCTGTCCCCGCATTGAGGTTACAGAAAAGGGAGCTTGCAGATGAAGAGAAGATTGGGGGGGGCATTGTTGATATGTTGTGTGTCCCAGTCCCACCCCAGTGGGGGGGAGAGAAGGGTAAATATACACGGTGGGGGAAAAGAGATGAAGTCCCACGCTCCTACACAGGCCCCCAGCCTGTCAGGGACTTGGGCTGGCCAAGAGGGGTAACTTTAAATGAAATCACCCATTTTGATTCAATGCGTGACTATACCGGGCATTTTAATTAGTGATGGCTAAGGGCACTTTTATTTGTTGAAAGTGATCAGAATAGTGATGGTACATGCCCTACGTTCCATCCAGGGGTCGGGGAGGAATCAGCTTCCCAGAATAAATTTGAAGGGACAGTGGAAACCAAAATAAAATTAACATTATATCCATGAATTGTGTTTCTTCAACAAGACTGGATCAGTGGCAGTAAGGATGGCAGATACGTTGAATGTGAGAGAGACAGAGAAGTGAAGGTGACTCCAGTTGCTCTGGATGGAGCAGCGGGTTGGGTGATGGTCTTATGATGAGCTGGGGGAATGGGGGAGGAGGAGAACATTTTAGGGGGAAGACAATTGGTTCACCCATGAATTTGAAGTGCATCAAGGAAAGAGTAAATACCAGGGGTGCCAAAAAAATGTACACAAGTGGACACTTTGGTCAAGGTTGCCCAAGCAGCAGTTCACCATCATCAGACGTGGATGGTCACCACTTTGAGCACCTCTGGTGATTGCAGAAGGCAAATATGACTTGTATTCATCTTTTGTTATCGCTATGTATCGAGTATTGCAATTTTAATACAGTTTTCCTTTCCTAAAATGTGTGTACATGTTTTTGGTACCCTCTGTATAGGTTTGATGCCTGGAAAAGAGATCTGGGCTAGATTTGGAAGAAAGCAGAGATAGCAAGTGTAGGCAAAGTATTTTAAGACACGTAGAGAGCATGGCAGAAATCTAGAAGACACAATACGGAATTTATTTTTTTTTAATTGAAGATACTTGGATATCTTTATAGGGGAGCAGAGGCACTGGTTTTCACTCCAAAGAAGAGGACTCTGGTCTCCAGATAGCAGTGTGCAAGTAGAACAGAGCAGGGCAGAGGTGGGGAGAGATGTGACCGCCCGAGAAGCCGAGCAGCTCAGGGGGCTGGCGTTCCTTGATCTTTGCAATCCTTCAGGACGCCAGTCTTGGCTTCCTCTGTGTTCCATGGGACACTCTGCATCCTTTCTATGTGGTGTTCTTTTACAGATGCTTCAGTCAGGTTGAGAGCATTTCTGTTTCTATCAATTGGAGGATGTAAGACGAACACCCTGGCCTCAGGGGCTCTGTCACCGAAACACCTGAAAACTTGTGCCTGATGGCACTATTCACAGCTCTGAAATGCCCACTCTGTTGAGTATTCTCACCTCTCCTTGTGCCACCCTGCCGAAGAATACAACTTTCATGCTTTCTGCACTGTTCACCATCTCAACGAAGTCCTGTCAATACTGCAGCTTCTAGTTGACATTTCTCAGCATTTGTGCACGTGTCTGTCGGTCTTTGGACCCCCTCCCTCAGTGCTGCATTCAAAGAGGGAACATGGCTACTTAATACCTTTTACTCCTCATCATGATGGAGCCAGGGTGCCATAGACATATAATAAGTATTTTGAGGATGATGTTCAAGATATAGCAGTAAGGATGGACAAAATATTAGGATTCCAGGGATGAATGAGTGTAGACAAAGCGTCAGTAAGAGAAAGCTGTGGTAAGCCAACACATCAATTCTCTTTTGAATGTAGTTCAAACCAGTAAAGGTCAGGGTGTTCAGCTGGGCCTGGTAGTCGACTACCCTCCCCCCATCGACACTTTCATCTTCACCAGTGGGCAGGGGACGGGGAAATCCGTGTGGACCTTAGTCTCGGTACGACAACGTTTTAATGCTCTGCTTTACAACTTGGTTATAAAATGTGGGGCATTTCATGGTATGTAATACGGGTCCCTTCTCTCTGGGGATGTAAAATAAGACCCCTGGGAATATACTTTAGAGCTGTAATGGGGGCAGTTCCTTGTATTTTCTAAGCGAGATACTCTTTATTACTAGAAAGAGAAATCATGTTTATTTATTAAATTATTTGCATGGTTTCGTCTACCTTTGTTGAATTTCACATGCCTAAAACACACTGTGTGATGAGAACTGAAAAGCCCCAGTTTATAGCATGTGAGAAAGGAAATGAAGTTATTATGGAACAGCTGCTCTCGGGCTTATTTTTCAGCCTGACTACAAAGGACAGAACCACATTTTGACCACAAGAGTTTTGCTTCCTTTTCAGAGATTCATGACATGTGTGACTGGGGAAAATAACGGTGCTTTGTGAATTGTGAAGCAGCAAACAACAGTCAGGTTTTATGTTACCCATGAAGTTTTCTTGGCCTCATGAGAAACTAGATAACTGGCTAAGTGTGTTGACTTTCTGATACGAAGATGGTTTCTAACTTAGTTGGAGGTAAAATGGTTACTCTGACGACTGGCAGGGCCCCCAGGGTACTGGCCTCTCTCTCAGCCTTGTTCCGGCAGGATGGCTTCTCGGGGGCCACCTACTGAGGCCACCTGACGCCACTGGCCAGTGCCGTCTCCTCTCTGTCTTTCTGTCAGTCCCTCTTAGGGTAAGGGCGGGGGCTACTCCATGTTGTCATTTTAGGACACAACTACTTTTCCAATACAAATTTAATAAAATGTGTTGTCAGTTCTTGGTGGTCACGGTGAGAAGTTAGAGCTAAGGGAGCAAGAGTGTTCTCTGAGATTTAAGGATGAGCCGATGTCCATTCACCTTGGAGAGGGTTCTCAGGCCTACCGGCTTGGCCACCCTCCCAGGTGAAGATGGGTGTCTCTTCATTATTTCAGACTTCAGCAATGTTGAGTCTAGAAAATTTGGAAAACTTATTAAAGTATAAAGAAGAAAACGAAATTTACCCAGAGAGTCTCTACAGCGATAATGACTGGTGAAACATACGATACTTATTTTTTTTCTTTTTAACATAATTCAAATCACTATAAAAATGTAAGCACAGTTACTGAAGTGCAGTCCTAAACAAAAGATGCTCTGAAGAGAGCCAACCTGCCACTAGGTTTACCAGCAAAAGAGTATATATTCCTATACATAGAGAATAACGTTCTCCAATATAGGATCAGAATTTGTTTAGGTTTGTCCCCAAGTTTATTTTCTTTGCTCATCCTTTCTTTTTGCGTATCAGATGTTTTTTCAAAAATTTCATCCAGGGGCCGGCCGAGTGGCGCATTGGTTAAGAGCTGGTTTTGAGATGCCAGTGGCCCCATTTTGGATCCCACATATGAGGGCCAGTGACACTGCCCTCTACAGCTAAGATGGTGAACAACAGCTCCACCTGGAGCTGGGCTGCTGTGAGTCCCCAGGACGGCATAGCTGCAGCCCCTCTGCAGTGGGCTGCCATAGGCTACAGTGAGTGGCCGGCAGCCAGTGTGAGTGGCCAATAGCCGCGGTGAGCGACCATCCAGAGGCTGGCGACTGATCTGCCTCATCTGGGAAGAGAGCAATGATGATACCAACATGGGCCAGTGAAGCAACGTCCTCCACAACTAGACTGAAGAACAAAAGGCCAGCTACTTGTCTGTTCCCCTTCCCTGGTTCCCCAACGCTGTTCCCCTCCCCCAATTCTCCAATAAAATCTTAAAAAAAAAAAAGATGCTTCTGGGCTAGTAGAAGACACAATAATGCAAATAAATACCAGTAACAAAGTGTTAAAAAAAAATCATCCAGAAGTAGAACTTTCAAAGAAGCTCCTTTAAGGAAGTTTGTTCTTAGAAAAACTCAATTTCTGATAGTCCAAGAAATTTATTTTTGAATACATATATGATGCTTTATGCTCAAAATGCTCTTTTGGAAATGAGTAGTTAAAATTAATTAAAAAAAATTAAATGTATCTTTTGGAATGATGAAAATATTTTGAAATTGGATTTTGGTGATGGTTGTACAACTCTCTAAATTTCCTAGAGACCACTGAACTGTACATAAAACAGAACCTTGGCATGCAGTTACAAAAGGTTTTTATTTTCTGCTCATTCTTAATAGATAACTCTCCTGGGTTTACAATTGTAGACTGACATCTTGGTAACAGTTTTATTCCAATGACTTTTGGCGTCCCCTGTTACAGCTAATTGCCATTCCTTTGTGCTCGTCTGTCCTTTTCCCACTGCAGCTTTTCAGATTTCCTCTTTTGACTTTGCTGCTTTGAAACTCCTTTATAGTGAATCTGGGCATTAAGCTCTTTGTATGTGGTCTGCCTGAGAATTGTGCTTCTTGAGTCTGAGGATGCGTGTCTTTCATTAATTCTGGAAAATTCAGAACCATTTTCTCCAATTATGTCCTCCCCATCCTCTCAAGTGTCTGCTGGGATTTCCATTAGACATGTGTTAGACGTTTCCATTGGCCCTTCAGATCTTTTCATTTCTCATTCCTATTTTCTGTGTCCATGTTTTTCTAGATTCTTATTTTCTAGTCAATATCCAACAATTCTAATATCTGTGCCTTTGCCGGATTGAACGTGCTGTTGGTTTATGTCAGCTCACTCTGTGCTCCTGGTACCTTGTTTTCTCCCGTGTTTTGTGATTTTTCTAAGTCTATTTTGATTGTGAAGTCATGACCAGTGGTCTTCATCTCAGGGAACCCTTGGAGGCCTGGGTTGAGTGTTTGTGTTCGCTTCAGTCTGCCACTGGCAGGCAGGTTTCCTTTTAACCAAATTCTCACCAAGATGTTTTTGGATCACAAAGGCAGGATGAAATCAGATTCTCAATTCACATATGGTCTGGCTTGTTATTACAAATTCTCAGGGGATATTTTTTCCCCTTTAATCAGGATCAAGGCCTAGAGGGTACCATTCTTTATCATCTCCCTAATTAACCTTCCCAGTGGCGGTGGTGGGGGTGGCACTGGGAAGGAGGTGTCTCATCTTCCTTTTGGTTTCCCAATCAAGTCCGGCTAGAGGATGCTGTGAGCCTCATGGACAGGACTCATTGCTGAACCTGGGAGGGCAGCTCCGTGAGACACCTGAATGGAGAGGCTGGGCATGCTGTCTGAGAAGAACGGCAGAGGCTGACTTTTTCTGACGTAACAGCCAGTCGATATTCACATCAGCACACTTCAGTGTTTATTTAGTTGTGATTTGTACTTACTGGATGAGTTTCTTGCCAACTAGCTCATGTATGCTTATGTGAAGAGGTCATATTACCATTTCGGAACCTGTTTCCTAACAGTAACAACAGGGGCACACACTTATGCTATTCTTAAAACTTGAACTGGAACATCTTTTGGTCAAAAATTAGGGTTGTTTAATGAAATAAAAGACCTTAATTGCCTTACTTCAACTTTGAAGGATGTTTGAGACTGCTTTAGTGAGTTACTAAGAACCTGTGGCAGGCTTTGATTGACTTTATCTAAACCAAGATAAGCACTTCTCTTTCCCAATAAAATTGAGGTGAGAGGCTTTTTAAAGGTTGAGGTGCCTTCTCCCTGCCTGATGGAGGTCTGTCGGAGCCCCCAACTTCCATGGAACATCCTTCTCCGGCAGTTCCAGCTCTGTGGGCCCCAGGCTCCACTCTCACCCTCTGTCCTGACCCTTCAGGGGTAGGGTCGTGCAGAAAGGGGGTGCTTCCACCTTTGCTGGTCCCCCATGCTTCACGATTCCTGTAAACCTTCCTATAATCCTTTTTGGGTCTCTGTGCAGTTGCCCTCCGTGTGTGCCATCTGCTCTCTGCCCCCTGCTGGGAGGGTGACACAGATACCCGTGTTTGTCCTCAGTGAGCAGAAGCTTTGCCTCCTCATGTCCCCACGCAGAGCACTGTGAGTCCATCCCTCCCAAGGGCTCTTCTCCACGAGGTGTCCTGACCAACTGTGCATCTGGATCATGTGGGAGGTGCGTTGCCAGTAGGTTTCAGTGATTTCTTTTTTAACTGACAGTGGAGTGAAGATGTCTGTCACCATTGCGTCCTCCTCTCTTGGCTGCATTTCTGGGGGTGAGACTAGGAAGCAGGCTCATCGCTCGTGCCTGGGGATTAGTGCATGGTCTGTGGTCCCCCAGTGCACGTGGCTCCTGGAAGGGAGCTAGTCACCACCAATGTGCCCTCCTCGCTGTGGCAGCTACAGTTATTATAGTGACCAGTACATCCCTGGAGAGTGCATTTTGAATGTGGACATTATGTCTTGTAGAAGATAACAAGCCATGAACCCCGAATCCATCCACTTATTTGCAGAGGACTGCCATCAGTCAATTTGCAAAAATAGTCCATTTGCAAATCATCCATGTCTCTAATGTAGCTGAAGAAGTCCCCACCTCTCTAGAGTCCCTGACGTGATGCTGCATGGTGTGACCATGCAGGCAAGGACTGCCCACCAGGACGCCCCCTGGCCTTTTGACAAGTGCACATTGATACCTTGGCTACCAGCTCTGCTCAGGCAGCCAAACCTCAGCAGTGTGGGCTCCTGCTTCATAGCCTGTCTTTTCTTGTCCCCATGCTCACAGGGGGGACTGGGTGTCTCTGGCCAGTCTGCACAGTGATGGGAGGGAGTCAGGGAGAAACCAGTAATGGGGTTAAATGGGCCTGGAATGCCAGGTGAGGTCCCAGCAGGAGATCTTGGGGGAGGGGTTGGGGGGCACCCTGCTGCCCACACATCTGCCAGGCGAGGGTGCTGACCCTCCCAGGCTGGCTGAAGACAGTCTCAGTTTCCAGTGGTACAGTTACGACTGGTGCGTCAACATTCTTTGTGTCATCGGGCAGTCAGACCTGCGTTGATGGATGGCATTGCCTCTGGAGGGAATCCATGCCTGTGCAACAGTTTTACTTTTGTTTCAGCCAAGGCACAGCTCCAGACTAGCTGCAGGCAAGGCAGAGTCTCTGTGAACAAGCGACTCAGCTGCCTAATCAGACCAGAGATCGAATGACCCCTAATAGGTGGGCAAGGCTTTGAGCAAGGCATGGAACCTCTCTGAGCCTCAGGTTCCTCATCTGTAAAATGGGTATGTTCATATAATGAATACTCCCTGCAGGGCTGTTACCAGGGTCCAAAGAGATGAATGCAATGCCTCTGCCAAAGAGTAGGCATTCAAGAAGTATTTACTGGTCATTGGTGTCATTACTTTTATTGTTAGTAAGACCACTTGACATGTTACGTACACCTGTACCTGTCAGCCCCCCCACCCCCACCCCCAGGAGGCTGCAATGACTCACACTTGTCTTCTACCACATCTGGAAAGCCCAGAGCTCTGCTCCTGGTGTCTTACTGCTAAGCCTCCAGCCTGCACTCAAGTCCTTGTTTCAGAGACGGTGTCTTCTTTCCCAGGGGAATCCCACCTGGGTTTCCTTGTCTCCCTCAGCACTGTAGATGCACCTGTCCACCAGCTCCCATCCACAGGGCAGGGTGCTGCCCGCCTCTGTGTCTCACATCCCACCTGAGGGCTGGTCCCAGAGGGGCCTGGGTGACAGAGGAGGGGCTATGTGACCTGCTTCCCTCTTCTCCTCCATCCTTGTGGCATTCAGGGCTCCTTCCCTGGCCCAGCCAGGACATGGACTGCTGAGTCCCCAGAGCCCAGAGCTCCTCCCACTTGGCCTGGTGAAGTACCTTGCTCGGGAGTCCAGGGACTCCACCGCTGACTTTGAGCTAAAGGTGGCTGTCCCCAAGACACCAGTGTGTGGCCTCAGGAAGGAAAGTGTGTTCCTGGCCCCCAGGAGTGACTCAGAAAGCATTTCCCCTTGAGCCTCTGTGGCACAGCAGTGCTGCTGTCACAAACCGACCTGAGGGGACGGTCCTGCCAGCCATCTCCCAGAGGGCATTGTGCCTGCAGGAGAATGGGATCTAGGCACCTGCAGATCCACGTAGTAACTGACCTCAATGTTAAGACAGGTTGTGTTGGGACTGTCCTCTGTCCCCACCACCTTAGTCCACAGAACGGTGGCTTTGAAAAGGCAAAATGGAATATTTGCAAACAACAAAATGTGCCTTGGGCGGTTTGAAATCAAGTTCCCCTCATTTTTAGGGTCAGCCAGCTCTGGTTTATATTTAAGCCCAGACCTCCCAGACCTCTGTCTGCTTGGATCTCTGAGCCCATGGTTCTGTGGTTCTCATGGCTGGGCCATGGAGGGAGGCTGTCCCAGCCCTGACCTCGGAGCCCACCCACTTCCGGTCCCTACCCTCCCTTGGGACTCAGGTACCAGGGTTTGGACTTTGGCTGTGCTCCTTATTATCATATCAAACTTTCTCCCTTCCATCCCCATTTTAGTAACTGAAACCTGGTCTCTTCCCCTGGTGGAACTTTTCTGCTGCGTTTCCTGTCCAATTCGTTGGTTCAGAGCATTTACATTTCTGTGGGAGAGACCCAGGGGATTTCTCAAAGCAAAATGGTGATGATCCTTCAAGATGTAAATATGTATTGTGAAACCCTGAAAGGAGGTGTGAGAAGGGAGGGCAGCTTCCTGGGAGGTGACTGTACCCAGGGATGTGTGAGCCTGTCCTCATGAGTGTGTGTGTGTGAGGGCGCAGGAGGGGACAAATGCTGGGGCGAGAGAAAGGACCCGTCCCCACCAACCTGCCATTGATCTATAGTTCATTCAACTCGTTTCTATTTTACGTGGTGAACAGATGTGAAAATCAGTAAAATCGGAGCTAAGGGAACAGAGCCCCAGCGCCCAAAGAAAGGCGCCCTTAAGGTTTCAGCGTGCCCGCTTCCAGCCAATTCCTCCTCCGTTTTATTCTTTGTGTGGTAGTGACCGCTATGGGCTGCTGTGACCCCACACAAGTTCTTATTTTGGGCGTGTGTGTATGGGGTAGTTTTATTTGGAAAAAAATTGTAAATGTCTCCTATTGTTGAAGAATTAGAAAATAGAAGCTGTATGACACCATCAGAATAGAGGAGTGTTTGTTGCAAAGGGTACACGTACGAGACAAGTGTGGGGTCCTGACGGAGTGGCGTGGCACAGACGTGGAGCCGCCGACTGGCCCGCAGCGGGAAGCAGGGGGTCAGGGTGAAGTCGATGGGGCCCCTTGCACGGGTCCATCCAGGCCTCAGCAAAGACCCTCACAATGGGCTCCCAGGAGTAAATTGTTTGGAACATCGGGAGAAGTGACACACCAGGGAAACACATTCACTTCCTGCTCTGAATCCCAGTTGCCCTCTGGCACATCTCCCCATGCTTGGGGGTTCGGAGTGGCACAAGTGTTTTCGCTTTATCATTTTGCATTCTTTTCTTAACGGTGTCATCTCTAAGTGCACCTGGGTCCACCTTTATAGAGAAGGAGACAGGCCTGCCTGATGTTGGTACCTCTACAAGGCGCCCTGGGGTGAGGGTGGGAGAGCAGGGTAACTTTTCTCCTTCTGTCTGCGGCCGAGCCCCTCAGAAGAAGCCAGAGCTCCCAGGAGCCCATGGATGCCTCTACCGGGTCAGCCTCTGAGGCAGAGGCAGGTGGAGGAGGGTGGAGTGTGGACCTGAGGTAGGGAATGGTTCATCTCGGCACCCGTACATTCCCCACCTACAGATAGCACTGGTGACATTTGGGTGTATTTACACTTGCAGTTCTTTAAAGGGAGCTCAGCTTGAGGCAGAAAAGGCCCAGACATGGAGGAACCAATAACAAAAAGCCAGGACATTGGGAAAACAGATTGTGGAAGGCCACAGTCAGGAAGACTGGCCGGGCTGGAAAATGACCTTGTTGTTTGGAACAGAATCACAAGTGTAATGAGGTAAGGCACCTGGTGAAAAGGGAAGGAAACTCATCATCCCTTGGAAGTGGTTGGGAGTCCTGGGTCAGCCCAGGGGACAGCGGTGACCCGAGGCTCTGTGCTGTGGGGAGGTTCCCCAGGAGGCTGTGTTCTGGGTGGTTTTGAATGGGCCGATGCTGGGCTTGTGGAGTGAGGCAGTTGGGTTTGTAAGCACCTGACCCAGTGAAGGGAGGGGGAAGAGTCTAAAAACTTAGGGGCTTCAGAAAAGGAAAGTGTTTTCTTGTGATATTTTAGTTATTTCATCTCGATTTATTCCAGTCATTTTGGGAAATTTGGCCTGCATTGTTATTGCATTGGCATGGAGCTGTCCCCACCTGCGGTCTTCACCACCGCCCAGTAGGGCCCAGGCCAGAGGGGCAGGGTACCGTGTGTCCTAAGCAGCTACGGTGACCCACGGCTGGGAGTCCAAGGTGGACTCAGCCTTCTGTGGAACTTAACCTCAAGATGGGAAGTGCAGTTTGAAAAAGCTCCCAGGTGATCCTGACACCTGCCCTGTCTCGTCCTTCATTCTGGGAAATGTGATTCAGACACATTCTCCCACATTGAGGGGTTATCAATCCTTTGTGCATGTTACATAAACAACATGAAGTATGACTGAGGCCCACAGACCTACATAAAGGTCTCTGAATCCATGAAGGGTGATGAATTCTGAATGGCGGGGAGCAGGAGGGGCATGCTGAGAACAGGGTGCGTGTGTCGGTCAGAGCAGAGAAAGAAACAGGGAAGGCTTGACGTCAAGGCTTATAAACCATAACAGAAAGCTGGAGTGGTTGGAAGGAAGGATGGCGAGGGAGAAGTGAAGAGAGCTCTAAAGAAGATAGGATTGGCAGACGCAGGAGCAGCCAGCCCCCAGGACTGAGACCCGGATCTCATCGGGGAGACAGCCAGGACTCCCCAGGGCAGAGATGTTGCTATGGTGACGCGCCATCAGGCCTCACCAGAACTCAGTCTTTAGGGTACAGGGGAAAGCTGCTCATGGGGAAATGTCTCATCAGAGGGTCCATAGATTTTGTACAAAAATCCCACCCAGGAGTGTTGGGGGGAAGTGGCTGGCACTTCCTCCTACCATGTCTCTCTAGCCCCCTCATCCACTGTCAGGAAAGGGCCGGGAGGGCAGTTTCCAGGCTCTCGGCTGCACGTGGAAAGGCGCTGGCTCGCTTATTAGATGGCCATCAGCTGTAGCCAGTTGGCCATTGGCTACTATTTGTTTTGCATATAACCGCCGTGGCTGCGTTAGCAAGTGCGGGTGTCACAGATGGTGCAGATCCTGCGGATCCTACTTTCTGTGTCCCCCCAGCCACCAGCGAGACTGTGGTGCAGGAAGACCCCTTGTTGGGGTATTGATGGATGTTTGCTTCTCCTTTCTCCACCAGCCGTCATCGAGAATATAATATAGTGATGAACCCCTATCTGTGGCTCCGTTGTTGTTTCTTTTCGGCCTCACCGAATCCTGTGGTCATCTACCGGGAGCTGAGCCCCAGCATGACACCCACCCACTGACAAAGCTGAACGTCATGCCAACTGGCAAAGTAAACACATTTAAAGGGCTCAGGTCCATTATTACAGAACAGGCAAAAAGGGTAAATTTATAGCTCAGAGGCGGGGCCGGCCGAGTGGCGCGGTGGTTAAGCGCTGGCTTGGGAAGCCAGCAGCCCCGGTTCAGGTCCTACATATGAGGGCCAGTGACACTGCCCTCAAAAAAAAAAAATTGGTATAGCTCAGAGGCAATAAATACATGAGCAACACAGTAAGTTTTCACTGAATGTCAATTTTGGAAGAGACTTCAAAGATCCTATTGAACCTCCAATCTTCACATCCCCGTTGAGTGGTTGCCAGGCTATGAGACATCCATGGCAAGGTAGCTCACCCCATATGCAGGCAGCTTCCATCACCAGTTTGGTTCTGGAGATAATTATCTTACGTCTTCCACCTGAGGGCTCTTCAATTACATGAACTGCAGCCGTCTGCTTCGCTTCTTCCAGCCCCCACACCTGCCTTTTGTAAACCACTCATGCTTACCACCCTCTGACAATTCAGAGCCTCTCCACTCCACCGAGCATACGTCCATATGTCTGTCTCTCTTCAAGATTGGGTAATATCTCCCCCCAAACCTGTTCCCAGTGTACGCTGACAGTGCAAAATGGAGCGGGACCCGTCACTCATAACTGACCCTGGCTCACTGGCCACTGTGCCTGACCTCAGGAGTGACTCCTGATCTATGTCAGAAATGGGACTTTTCAAACTGGTCCTAGGAAAGAGAAGTCTCTTTTCACACCTGGTGATGAAGCTTAGAGATGAAGCTAACACAATATGACCCTGAGAAGTTGCCTTCTGCCCTGATTCCAGCCCCAGAGGATACACCCAGGATGAGAGAGAGGCAGAGATGGGAAACAGAAAGCATGCTGATGCCACTGGGGTTCCTGGTTCCTGCCATCCCTGAGGCCACTCTAGTCCCTCTTTGCCTTGGTTTGGCTATCTGAGCCAATAAATTCCTCTTTTTTTGTTTAACTAGTTCAAGTTGGGTTTCTGGCAATTAGCAACAGAGAATACCAATGGCAGCCTTTCTATTTTAAAAGAAAAAAGAGGCAAGCGTGCCATTGGTCCCTTCTTTGCTATGGGGTTTCCGTAGAGGCTAATGTAACTTTAGAGAGAAACTCTGGGAACTTGTTGCTCATGACTGTAGAGAAAGAGAGTTTTGAAAGTAAGATCTTGCTTTGCTCCATTTCTTTTTCTTTCTGAACAGGAAAGAAGGGAGGAAAGGAGGAAGGAAGAGAGGGGCAGAGGGAGGGGGAAGGAGGCATCTCCTGTACTCATTTGAATGCACATGGTTTTTAAGCTATTTATAGGTCTTTTCAAACATAAATGGAAATTAAATATATAACTCTAATATATAACTCTCTCTGTATATATAAAACCTGTAATCTTAAAACCCATATCTGCTGAAATAATTTTATAAGGTATACTCAGGTACTTCTTTGTCTTCAGGTTTAGATATTTTTGAGCCGAATCGCGTTTTGGGTTTTGAAGCTAAAATCTATATATTGAAGCGTGAGGGGAGTGAAGTCACAATACTTGAGAATGTTGCTGAAGATTCAGAAAAATGAGACTTGGGTTTGACCCGATGTGCCTCGTATCCCATTAGGCTCTCTGGCTTTGATGTGCTCTTGTGGCAGAAGTTTCCAGGGCTCACGGAGATCAGAAAGCATCCTTTTCTGTGTCAAACTTTGCAATGAAGTGAAAGTAGAGAAAGCAATGCTTCACTCAGGACTTTTGATTCAGTTTTATGTCTTAAAATTTAAAAGCTAAAATGAAAATTTTCTAGCACAGAGAACAGCCGGTGATATAAAGTGTACCCATGTGCTCACCAAAAAGATCTAAAAAATGTGCATACGGGGGTGCAAAAAAATGTACATATTTAAGAGATTATGTATTACTTTTCAAAGTTGAACTGTGGAAGCAATGTGTAATATAACGTTCGCTCAAAAGATGGTGTTAATCAAATGAATGCTAGCGTCACTCATTGTATTACAATTTCAATACAGTTTTTTTCCTTTCTTAAAATGTGTATACATTTTTTTGCAGCCTCTGTGTTTTGCCTAAAGAATAAAAATATTATAGAATCTGTGTAGGCACGTCTCTGTATTCCTTTCCATCCCAGTCTTCTCTCTCCCCACTTGGAGGTAGCCATTGTTTTCAAGTTGGACACTATCCTCTCTTACATCTATATAGGCTTTTTGTATAATTCCACAAGCAATATGTACTTTTCTATGAGGGTTTTAAAATTGTAGATAATTGATATAATTTTATGTGTACAATCTGCATCTTTTTTTTTGAGGTAAAATTTAATGAAAATCACACATCTAAGTGTACAGTTTGATGAGATTTGATAAATATACATACCCATCTAAACACGAGTCCAGTCAAGATATAAAATATTGTCATCATCTCAGAAAATTCCCTTCCAGTCAATCCCCACACCTATAGACAACAATGATTTGATTTCTACCACAATATAGTAATAAAATTGTTCTTAAACGTTGCTAATTGCCATGGTACCTTTGTTGAATGTCAATTGCCTATAAACGTGTGAGTCTATTTTTAGACCCTATTTTGTTCCTTTGCTCCATTTGTCTATCATCAGGCCAATACCACACCAGGTTGATTACCATAGCTTTATAGTAAGCCATGAAGTCACAACGTGTGAGTTCTTCAACTTGCTTCCAGTTCAAGATAGTTTTAGCTATTTTTAAGTCTTTTGAATATCCACACAAATTTAAAAATCAACTTGCCAATTTCTACAAGGGGAGCTTTTGGGGTTTTGATGAGGACTACATTGAATCTATAGACCAGTTTGGGGAGAATTGATATATTAACAAAATTGAGCCTCCCGGCTCTATTAACATGGTACATCAATTCATTTATTTTGGTCTGAATTTCTCTCAGGGATGTTCTTGTTGTTTTCAATGTAGAGATCTCACATGTCTTTCGTTAAATTTATTTCTATGCACATTATGTTTTTTGATATTACTGTAAAGGAATTTAAATATTTTATTTTCTAATTGTTTGTTGCTGATATATACAGAAATATATAGAGAAATGCCATCAACTTTTGGACACAGTCATGTACCACATAACAATATGGAGCATATATACGTCAGTGGTCCTGTAGGATTATAACGGAGCTGAAACATTCTTATCGCCCACTGGAGTCGTAGCTGTTGGAAAGTTGTAGCGTAATGCATTATTCACACACGTGTGTGGTGATGCTGGTACAAACAAACCTACTACAACATCAGTGGCATAGGAGCACAATACACAGTTACGTACAGTTCATAAGACTTGATAAGACAGCCTACGCTACTGGTTTATGTGTTTACTGTACTACACTTTTTATTGCTAATTTAGACTGTACTCTTCCTAGTTATAAAAAAAGAAGTTTGCTCTAAAACAGTAGCTGTGTTATGCCGGCAGCAGCCTCATGCATCATGCATTTCCTGTTTATTGCATCTCTGAATTGCATCATTTTCTCTCGTGCTTGATTTAACCTCATGTTGTTTTATAAATGCAGGTAGCCTAAGTGTCCAGTGTTTCTACGGTCTACAGTAGTGGACAGTCACGTCCTAGGCCATCACATCCACTCCCCACTCACTCACTGACTCACCCAGGGAACTTCCAGTCCTACGAGCTCCATTCATGGTGAGGGTCCTATACAGATGGACCATTTTTTATCTCTTATATCATATTTTTACTGTCCCTTTTATATGTTTAGATATGTTTACATACACAAATACTTAACATTATGTTACAATTGCCTACAGTATTCAGTACAGTCACCTGCTGTACAGGCTTGTAGCCCAGGAGAAATGGGCTGGATCACACATCCAGGTGTGCAGTGCGCTGGACCACACAGCTGGGTGTGCAGTGGGCGGGACCATCCAGGTGTGTGTGAGTGCCTCTGGTATTTGCATGACAGCGACATCGCCTAACGACACATTTCTCAGAACACCCCCCCCCCCATCGTTTAGTGGAGCATGACGGTTCTGACTGTATTCTGCAGCCTTTCTAAAGTTACTGATTAGTTCCTGAAGTTGTTTTGTAGACTCATCAAGATTTTTTATGTAAAAAAGATCATGTTGCCTGCCAATAAGTGTGCTTTTGCATCTTTCTTTCCAACCCAAATGCCTTTATTGATGTATTTCTTCCTTGTTGGCACTAGCTAAGACCACCAGCGCAATGTTGAAAGGAAGTGGTGAAAATGGATATCTTTGCTTTATTCTCAATTCTAGAAGTGTTCAGTTGTCACCATTAAGTAGGATGTTAGCTCTAAGTATTCATATATATCATTATTAAATTCATTCATGTCTAGTATCAAATTAAGGAATTAAATCAAATTGAAATCATTCTGTTTTCAGATTGTTGAAAGTTATCATGAATTGATTTTGAACTTTTCAAATACTTTATTTAGTGAATTATATTACTGTTCAAATGTTAAACCAATCTTGCATTTCAAGGATAAACCTCCCCTTAGTCATAATATATATTGTTGGATTTCTTTTGCCTTTCTTTAAAATCATTTTAAGGATTTTTATGTCTGTGTTCATGAGGGATGTGGTCTGTAGTATTCTTTTCTGCTAATGTTGGGTTATTTCCAATTTGGGGTTCTTATAATTATTCCTGCTGTCAACATTATTGCATATTTCTTTTGGTGCAACATTATGCCTTTAAGATGGGTATAAACCTTGCAACGAAATTGCTGGTCATGGGGTAAATGTAAATACTGCCAAGGTGGTTGTGCCAATTTACACCTCTGCCATCAGTGACAGCAGTGTCACTCAAAATGTGGGTGGTGAGCTATTGGCTAGGAGTCTGCAATGAGGTAAGTCCGGAAATTGAGAGCAAGCATTTAGAAACTTGTATGGCAATGTGACACTGCTGTGACATACAAATACATGGTCTGCAGCCTTGTCTGACAGCATGACGGGTCAGATGTCACACGTCATACTGAGGCCCAGGTGGCAGGCGCTCCCCACGAGTGGTTCTCAGTGGGGCCGTGTTTGCATCTGCAGTGCACTGGAAATTTGAAGGAAAAAAAGAAGGCTGGCCTCCACCATGTGCAGTCTGAGAAGCACTGGGGTGTGACAGTTCTGGGGCTTCTACATCCTTGAAAATGTTTGCTAATTTTCATTGTAGCCTTTCCGGTGGGGGTCCAGTTGTGTGGCATTGTGATTCTAATTCATATTTTTCCAGTGACTAAGGAAGTCATCCACTTTTTATATGTTTATTGGTCATCTGGGGATCCCTTTGTGTGAAGTACCCATTCAAATCTTTTGCCCACTTTCAAGGTATATGTTTTAAGTTTCCCTAAACATTTAACCTGGGCCCTTTTCTACCCCCCACTCCCTCACTCCCTTGCCATTTATATGAGGCAGAAGGCGAATGGAATATGGGGAGGGCAAAAATGTGATTCAAGGATGAGATTCGTCTGAGTTTATTCATTCAATTAATATTTATGAGAATGTACCATGTGCCAAGCACCATGTGTCACCACAGCATCGAACAAAAAAGCAACGTTCTTGGTGATCAGTTATCCAGTGAAGAATACTGAATACTGGATAACAAGAGAGTAGGATGGGAAGATACTTTGGCTAGAGCAATAAAAGAAGTTTTTTTCTGAAGAAACTATTTCAGCTTACATCAAAGAACAAGAAGAAGGCAGCCATAAAATAATCGTTGGGAAATGCGTTCCAGGAAGAGAAAATATCAGGTGCAAAGGTCCTGAGGTAGAAACAAGTTGATCTGAGTTTTAATTCTCTTATTTGGATCAAAACTGATATAATAGATGACACAGATAGAGCTGACAGTGGTGCTGTAGCTCCCAGGTCCCTCACTCACCCCCTCATATTTCTGTGTGTCCCTCCCCCACATTTACTGTACCAGGCTTGTGATGGGAACACATCTTTGAGGGACTGACCTCAGGTTACTGGAGCTGCTTTGCTCACACAGGGTGGGAACAGGAAGTATCTGTGGGGTTACATTTCTTCCTCCACCATCTCCCCCCGCCCCGGCCCCTCAGCCCTGGTCTAGTGGTTGGCGGTGTAGGAGTATGAAAGCCAGCTCCCGTGCCTGGACTTGGGGCCAATTCAGGGTATAATTTAGGCCTCAGAGAGTCATGAACGGTCAGGCTACAGCCGAGACTTCTCCAGAACCGTACCTTTGGCTTTTTTTCGCCCTTGTAAACTGGTTGCCCCTGAATTCTCATCCAGGGGTGTGCATTTAGGGAACCCAACTTAAGACAGCCTGATATACCAGGGGTGCCCAAAAAATGTGTACAAGTGGACACTCTGGTCAGCGTTGCTCAAGCAGTAGTTCGCCATCATCAGAAGTATCTGGACGCTGATGGGAACCACTTTGATCATTTCTTGTAACTGCAGAAGTCAGACGTGACTTGTGTTCATCTTTTGTTATCGGTGTATATTGAGTATTACAATTCTCACAGGTTTTTCCTTTCTTAAAATTTGTATACATTTCTGTGGCGTCCTCTGTATGTATCACAAGTGCTTCTCTTTTTTCTTTTAAGAGCAGGTCTTTCCTTGGCACCAGGTAAGAGCCTGTGTGATGAAGTCGGGCAAACCCTGGTGTGAATGCCTCCCCTTCACCAGCAGCCATCCTTGGGCAGGTGACCCACTCTCTCTGAGCCTCAGTTTCCTCAGCTACAAGTGTGGGTCCAAGCCAATGCCATCATTTACGGTCCCTGTGAAGACCAAATGAAAGGATGCAGGCAAAACACTTAGCAGAGAGTCTGGCAGAGTCAGCGCTCCGATTTCACTGTTATGAGGAAACCTTTCCCAACTTGATCAGAGCCCATCAAATGCTACGAGCCTTGGGGCACGGATCTGTTACATTCCTGAAGAAATGCTATGTCACTGGGATTTGGCTGGGGAGAGGGAGGAGGAGCAGAGGAAGAGAAGCGGGCTTTCTGGGCCCATAAAGGGCCCCAAACGTGCACCCTTCCATTTCATCCTGAGGAGGACCTGGCAAGAATGGAAGGTGCTGTCGTAATTATTTTAAAGATAAGAACCTAACGTTCAAAAAGGCTAAATCACCTGAGGAGACATGGTGTGCCATTTGGGTTGCACACTGGACCTGTCTGGACACAGCCCAGGCTCTTGGCAGCAGGGCTCTGCCTTTATTTCCAGGCCCTACCCTATGCTTGCAGAAGAGTGCCTGTTGTTAGGGGAATGTCCAGTCCGAGCTGCGGTGACTCCAGCCAGGCAAGCCACCAGATGCTGACACTTCTCGCCAGGGGCAGGACTCCTGGAGTCCCCAATGCCTTGTGGATAACAGCGGTGCCGCTGAGAATCTCTGGAACCACGTCTGCAGAGGCCAGAATCCACGTAGACTCCATTCTAAGTGCTCATGAGGATCCGGACTCAGCCTATGCCGACTCGGGCCCTCCAGGATCCCAACGCTTTAAAGTGGGGTGCGGTTTCAGGCAGGGGGCTGATTCAGGCGGCCACATCTGCAGGCAAATCAGATCCCAGGGGGCGGGCCTGCTCCGTGGAGCGTACAATCCCAGGTGCAGACTGCAGACTGGGAGGGAGGGTCAGGGAGCTTGGCTGAAAACCCCTTCCCGTCCTTACGATAAGCATTTAGCATTTAGTGCTTAGGGAACTGAGCTCAGCTGGGTCAGCTCCAGGGACAGCAGCCTTTCCTGCCTTCTCAATTTACTATTGGGGGACCAAAGTAATTGCTCCCAAGCTAACCACGTGTGGGACCCTCTCTTATAAACTCGATCCTTCCAAAAGCTGGGGCAGACTTCCAAAAGGTCCCAGAGACATTTACAGTCCTGCGGCGATGGGATGTTGTTCCCTTACAAGGGACTGCTTACTTGCCCTCACATTTCCTCCAGTACGGGTTCAGGGGCGGGGTGGGGGTGGAAGAACCCAGGCCAAAGCAGAGCCAGAGGGCTGCAGGCCTCTTCCCAGGGCGCCCGGCAGGAGCGCAGGGCTCCTCTCACTGGTGCGAGCCCGCACAGAGTCAGGGATCCCCACCTCCCGCCGCGCCTGCACCCGCCGCGCCTGCACCCCTAGAGGAGAGGGCGGACCCCACAACGTCGGAACTGAAGTGTTGTTTTTTTTTTTTACAAGTACTTCGTGTTTTCTTTCCTGCACTTTAGCAACTGCATCCTGTTGCAGATTTCTTGTCGATGCACGTAACAAAAGCACACTTGATTCGGAGCCGATTCAAATCCAACCGGTGCTTCAGTCTGGCCCCCAAGCCTGCCCACGGAGAGATGCGTTCTCGGAGGCACAGATTGCCAAGTTCACAGAAATGGACAATCAAGCCTGTGGTCGGTACAACAGAGGAAACCTCGGCTTGGCTGGTGGGTGCATTTCCATCGGCCAGGACACAGGGTCCCCACGAGAAGGAAACAGCACAGAAGTTATGAAAGAGCGCTCGTCCAGCCTCGCCCACATCCTGGTGTGCCCACCCGGCTGCCTGCAGTTTCTCTGGGGGCTTGGAGACGGGCTCCCGGTGCCCAGGTGACACGAAGAATCGTGCCAGTTCTGAGGGACAGCCACTGCGTTGAGCAGGGACCGCGTGGGCTTCTGTGAGCACAACCCGTCCCAGAGCCTCCAAAGGGCAGGTGTGCTCTTAGCTCCCCTGGGGGAGCAGGGAGCAATGTCCGCTGTGTCCCCTGAAGCTTGTTATCTAAACAAAGTACTGCTTTTGTTCAGGGCTTTCTCCACCCGGAGGCCTCCAGCCTGGGAGCGGTTGACTTCCTAGTCCTCCAGACATCATTTGTCTGTCTGCTCTGATTTTTAGGAGATGTATAAAAAGTATCTCAAGGAAGCCAGGGGCCCCGGTTCGGTCCCACATATGAGGGCCAGTGACACTGCCCTCAAAAAACAAAAACAAACAAACAAACAAAAAAGTAAAAAGAATCTCAAAAAGTTTTAGCTCAGGTGGGAGAAAGTGGGAATAAGGCAAGCAAGGCATGTGGCTTCTGCTGCCCTCAGGCACACAGCAAACACAACACTGCACTTGACTCTGGGAAACAAGCTCGGTAAGCATGGTTTTAAAAGTAAAAGTGTTGGGTGTTGCTTAGGGTTGATTTTTCTAAATAGGGCATGAGATGCGAAGGTCTGATGGAATATATGTTTAGGTTGAATTCCCGACGGACGTAACTTTACCACTTCTAGATAAGAATGTACATTTTAATAATAAGAATAAAGTGTTAGCTAAACTCACCTTAGGAAAAGGCATATTTTTATACCCTTAATGCACCAAGCACTGGGTTGGCACTTCGGAATATCATTTTGTTTAGATTTTCAAGGACTTTGGGCCTAAAGTCCTTTACGAATAAAAGAACTCAAAAATCAATTGAAACCTATTATAGAGGTTCTTCCCCCCATTTTTGAGATCTATATTATGGTGCTGATTGATTGCTCATACCAAAACTGTGACTTCTGTTTTGGAGGAATTCACAAAGAAAATCCGGGCGGAATAAATCAACACCAAGGTTCACAAGTTCAGCGCATTTGTCTGGGGAACAAAGTCTCCCCTGCAGCTAAGAGGCATTCAAAGGAACACTCGGTGCTAATGGGATTGTTAAAGATATACCTGAGACCAGATAAATATTTGGCGATTTCGCAAAGCAATAGGGTTTCTTTGCAGTTTTTCCTTTGCTGACACAGAAGTCTGGGTCTGGACCTTGTGGCCTCATTAAACTTTGCAAATGAAGGAAGGCGGGGGTTTTCCAAGAGTGAGGATGTGTGGCACAGCGTTGCTTGGAAGCAGCAGTGGGGTTTATAAAGAGGGGTGTGTGTGTGTGTGTGTGTGTGTGTGTGTGTGTGCATGTGTGTGCGTGCATGCTTGCACGTGTGCGCGCCTATGTTTGTATGAGAAGGCGTGGTGCGTGAGAGGGAGGGAGGGAGATGAAGTTTTACAAAGCTGCCATCTAGAGGCGTTTTTCTGCAGTGTATATAATGCAAGTCTGCAGCCCAAGAGCTCACAGTTCCTCCAAACTGCTCAGCCCTGAGGAGTGAGCGCTGGAGCCGGGGAAGCGGGGCCCAGCCGGGAGGTAGGAACCTGTGGGCAGAGCCCCGCCGGGCTTGGGGCGGAGAGGGAGAGGAGGGGGCGACGACCGGCGGGGGTCTGCTCTTAAACACAGGGGTCCTTAAACGCTGTGATGGGTGCTTTGGAGTCTGCGTCCTGAAGCCTGGGCTGCGAGATGCATGGCTGCATTGCCCAGTGCGCCTGCTAATGCGGGGTCTTCACCGTTCGCTGCAGAAAGTAAAAAGGGCAGTTTTCTTAGGTCACTGGTGGCATGACCCCTGTGTGTGTTGGATTTAGGAATCTGGATTCAGGGATTTGCTGCTGTGGGTATTTAAGCTCGAGTGAAGTCAGCAGAGAACTTCCGCAGGACGCAGGCTGTCCCCCCTGCCTCTCCAGGTTGGCAACGGGATCCGCTTGGCCCCACCGTGTACCTGTTTCGCGTCTGGGGTGTCAGCGGGGACGTATATCGGATCGGCAGTGCCCACGGGATTGCAGAAAGACGAGCACGCTCCGGAGAGGCGTCCCTGGGCGACGCTGACAATCTTCGTGGGTCCAGCGTGTGTTTGAATTCAGTGGTCTGGGGGATGACCGGGTCCTAGAAGCCCAGAGCCGTAAGGGCGAGGTTAACGGCGGCTTGGTCTTCTTTGGATTGCATCCTGGCTGATCTAATCTGAGCATTTCTTGTTTTCACAGCATGTGTTAACTCCAACTTCAGTTGGAAAAAAGAAAGCACACACACAGGTCTAGGATTTTGTAATTTAAATATACTCTCCAGGTAAAGCATGCATTTTGCTCCATTTTGTTAGCATGCCATGAGATTCAAGGGGTGTCTGAGACTAAGAACTATGGAGCGAGTTCAGGGATGGGGGGGTGGGGTGAGCCTTGACTTGTAATTTCCAGACAGAATGAGAAGTTGTAAAAGTCAGACCAGCTGTCTCTCTCTCTCCTCTGTCCCTCTCCTACCCCTCCTCTCCCCTCTCCCTCTCCCCTCTCCTCTCTCTCCTCCCCTCTTACCTCTTCTCTCTCTCAATTCATTTGTTCACAACAGGATAATTACATTTTACAAAAGTAGAAGAGCCCCCACCCCCGAAATGGTTTACAGCCCTTTGAAGGTATCTGGTGCAGTGACAATCCCTGAAACTTCATTCTGCAAAGTCTCAATGTGGTAACTTTTTCTTTTCTTTCTAAACGCAGATGCAGCCTTTGTGAGCCTTACTTATGCCAGGAAAGTGCAGAGATCAAATAGGCTTGCCTAGAAAAGCAAGTGAAGGCTGCTGGTGCCGTACTTTTTCTGTAGATTTTAAACAGATGAGATGAGGGCCGGCCCTTTCGCCAGCGCCCGAGCTTGCCCAGCTGCAAAGCAACTTATCTGAAGTTGCACACGGGAGCTCTGGCTTGGAAACAATTTGCTTTTTTTCCCCCTCCTGTCTCTGCGTAAACACTTGAGTGTGCACACAAATGCTGAGCTTGATGTCACAACCCCCTCCCCCGAGTTAGGGCAGGGGCAGGGGCAGGGCTGCTCAGGCAGAGAAGCAAAAGAGAATTGAGAAATGCCTGTATTTTGCTGCCCATCTGAGTTGTGTTTTTTTGTTTGTTTGTTTTTAGAGGCATGCATTGCAATCATAGTTTAAAGAAAGTTCCAGAAAGTATAGCCAAGGCAGTGTACCTGTGTTTAAGGGCTTGAGGACATTGGAGGTGAGGTTGGCTTCTCTGAGCAAACCCAGAGAGACTTGAGAGGGTATAATGATTTCCAGTTAGGCCCAGAGCAGGCAAAGTATAGGCTTTCTGGATGGGGAAAAAAAAACAAAACCCCAAACAAACAAAAAAACCTGTTTAATCAGGAACAGTGGCTTTTTGTGCAATCATTCTAGGCAGGGAGGCTCCTGTTTTCCAGGAGATATTAGAGAAGTTGGTGGAAGTTACTCAGATCCGAGGCTGAAAATCACTCGATAAACCCTGAGCATAGTAACCGAGGAGAAGCAAAGGCCTTAGAGATTTCAGGACTAGATTGTCCTCCGTGGTTTGGTTTCATAGAACAGGAATGGAACCGGGGGCTGGGAAGGATTCGCACTTTTAAAGCGGGCAACCAAGGAACTTAGTTTTTCTCTTAGGAACAAAAATGGTATTAGAATGCCTTCCAATTGCGTGACATACGGGCAGGTACAATTTAGAAAGAGTCAAGTGTTTTCAAAGTCCACAAAATTATAGCTCCAGGACACAGATTTTCTATTAAAATAAAAGGAAGCAAGCCAAAAAAGAAAAAGGAGGGGTAGGGTTCTCTAATTTTGAATACCTGATGCGTCTCTGCAGGGAGTAGTTGAAGCTTTTGTTATGTAAGACTCTACTAATTGGAACGGGGAAAAAAAGTTACTGCTTCATTATTAAAGTGATGGGAGAATTGCATAGTTTTGTTGTGAAAATTTTGCTGAGCCACAAGTAGACTTGGAAGTTGACCTGTGTTTTGTTCCAAGTGCCCAAAGTAGGGAGAGATGAGACTTTCTCAGGCGGCCTTGGACAGCCCTTGGCTAAGGGACAGATACCGAGCAGCCTGGGGCCAGGCTCACCGAGGGCTCTGTCGGCCAGAGTGCTAGCATCTTCCAATTTTCTTACTGTACCAGATACCTTTGTGGGGCTCTTTCCTCAATTGCAATAGAAGACTCTAAGATTGCATACCATTCTCCTGGGAACCCCATTGTGTGGAGCCAGGAGCCAACAGTGAGTGGCTCTCAGCCTGCCTGACCTCCCACTGCCTCGTCCTGGTCCTAAGCTGGTGGGAAACAGCGCTCTGGTTACACTTGGCCAAGCCAGATGGCAGCCTTTGGGACCGGGCACCTCTGGATCTGCGCTCTGAGGACAGCACCCGTTCCCTGCCTGGCAGCCGAGCCCAGCAGACTGGATCGTGTGTCTGGATGTGGGGTTCATTTTATCCCCCAAATATGTAAAGTGGATGAGGATACACTGTATGTTTACGTGACAGTCTGGGGACCCCAGGTGTAGGTGGCCAATATCTGAATTAGGTTATAGCTTTTTCTGTCTCTTTTTCCTCCCTTTTTCTGTTATTTTTTGAGTTCCTGAAGGATTCAGAGAAGTTCCTTACCTGTGTAAACTAGGATCACTCATGGTCACCGGTGAGTGTGGAGCAGGATGGCATTGTTTTCTGTGTGCTTGGTCCTGAGGGACAGACCGCCCCCCCCCCCCAGTCTGCTATCAGCCCTAGCAGATGGCTAGGCTGCAGCTTGCCTGCACTGCCCCATAGATTTATGGCAGGATGGGTGACAACAACAGCATGACCCCAAAACAAAAGAGCATGTAAAAACCCAACCTCAATCACATGCAATTGTCGAGTGACTCTTGAGGGGTCCTGTGGATTCTCCTTATCTAAGCTGCAGGCCCACCCCGTGGAAGGGGTGGGGCTTTCCCAGGAGACCCCAGTCCCACTGGATAGTCTCTGGGAAGGCTGGGAGAGTGAAGGCAACTGTTATTAGCCGCAAACCCGAGATAGCTGGTCCCTTCTCCTACCAGGCCTGGTGCACAGAGCAGTGAGAGAGGCCGAACAGGTGATCTTGTCTGAATTGCTCCCTCAAATTCCATCCCAGGAGGACACAGGTCCTAAATTGCAGAAAGCCAATCAAGAAAGTCCTCTGTTGGCAGAAGGCCCCTTTGAGCTGGTGCCTGGGGCCCTGCCTGGCCCTGAGTTATCTTATCGGCACCACTGGAGCCTGCGAGGCCTTCCTGCCTCCTGGTGGCCCGCCTCCAGCCAGTTCTGCACCTTGCCACCCACTGCGGCAGCCCCTGCAACCTTTCCGCGTGGCTTGTGTCACCTCCACCCTCAGAAGCCTTTTCAGCCCCAAAGCCACTCCCTTGCTCAAGACCTTCGTGGCTCCTACAGGACCCAGGCAGTCAGCCTCACCTGGCAAGGCCTGATGGTTGCCTCCAGCTCTCCTTTGTGGGGCACTTGGCCTCAGCCAGGTTCAGTGACCCTCTTCATGGCACATCACTGATCCCCTCACCGCCCCCTCCATTGTCCTTGCAGCCCCCCATCCACTTGAGTGGAAAGCCCTGCTGTTGTGCTCCAGGGGTGCCCACCACCGCCGCCCTGCCTTCTGACTGTCGGTTAGCCGGGGAGCTCTTCAGGGCAGGGGTGGGGGGATGCTGGTTTGCTGTTCCCCAGAGCAGAGCCCCTCCAAGAAGAGGCTCCACAAACATTTGGGGGCATAAAAAGGGGTGATGGTCTCTCAGCTCATTGAGAATTTCAGATCAGTCTCCCCGGCACACCTATCTCCAGCAATGGCCACTGATGGCTGGTTTCCATGGAGCTTGATCAACTATTGACTCCTTGAACACCTATTTTGTGCCAGGCGGCTGTGCTGGCTGTGTCTATACTAGGATGAAGATGACGTTGTGGCTTGCATAGGCCGGAGGAATGGAAACAAGGCAGTGACACAGCACAGAGATCTCGGCCTGGGTCGGAGGAAAGTGGGATAAATGAGGGGAGGATGTTACTTGGGACAGGGCAGGCTGAGGGATTCATGGGAAGCTGATGGGAAATTGCAAACTCATTGAGGCAGTTTGGGTGAACGCTGGCCAGATACCTGACCACGTGGCATTCTGTCACAGAGGGTGTGACCTTTGGCCAGTGAAGGGATGCGTTTATTGCAGGACGAGCCGTGGAGACTCTAAACTTGGAGGCCTCTAATTCTGCCTTTCCCCCAGCTCCCCAGGTGAGCCCAGGCAAACCATTCGGATGCAGTTTAAGACCTCAGCCCCTCGCTGCTGTTCACTCGTTGTCAAGGATACTTGGTGGATGAGTCATAAGCCTGAGAAGTGCGAGGCACATCTTCCAGGAAAGTCCTCCAAGGGACAGAGAAGAGCCCAGCCACCCTGTGGGACTGAGGGGTAGGAAGCCCTTCACAGACCCCCCCAGAACCCAGGGAGGGCTGGACAGACGTGGGGCCCTCAGCAGGCCAAGGACAGCCACCTTCCATCACGGCGGAGGTGTGATGCCACCTGAGTGCAGGCGTCAGGCGAGGAATCTAGAATCTAGTGGACTCATGAGATAAAACAGGAAAAGTCAGGAAAAAGGGAACAGACAGCGACACTTCCCGCTGTCCCTCCTCAGCTGCGTCTCTGTGGTCCAGAAAAATGGAATGAATACCCTTATTATTCTGTAGGATATTCCTGCTGCTATTAAAATTTACCTACTTCTTGATGTTCATAGAGTTAAAAACTGCAGTTTCCCCCCCTTGTCCCCTCATCCACCCTCCCCGCCCAGTTTTATATTTATTGCAGATAATTTTCTATGCCTTTACATGCATATACTCACATATAAAACTACACATAATTTTGGTCTTGTTTTACGTAAAAGATGATGCTGTGTGTATGTGTGTCTGCCGCTGTCTTACACTTAACATTGTCATACCTCCCTTCGTGCATAAAAATCGGTCTCCCTCTTTTGTTTTCACAGCTAAATTATACTCCAGACATTGGAGCCACTATACTTGATCAAACCATTCCTCTACTGATGGGCATTTATGTCGTCTTCAGTGTTTTGCTAGCTTCTGATTGTGTTTCAGTAACATTCTTGTATGTCCGCCAGGGAACATGGGAGCCTTTCAAGTGGGCAAATGTGTGAATTGAAAAGTCACAGAACTGAAAAAATCTTTTATTCTGCACCCCGTTTTTTTCCTTCCGTGGGGAATCCACAGTCCAGAGAACCTGCGTGTGTGAAGTGGGGCTTACCCTCCTGTCCGGCCTGGGTGGGCTCAGAGCCTCGGAAGGCAGGTACTGGGCAGGTCTGCCTGACACCCAGAAGTTTCTCCTAAGCGCTGGCCCCAAGCTGCGGGAAGAGAATCGCTGGTTTATTCCAGCCGAGGGTGACTCATCCGAGGGGGATGGGGACGTCTCCTCCAGGTTCTGGGGTTCCCAGCACCACTGCTGTCGCCCAGCAAAGCTGGCCAGCCACACTGGGTGATGCACAAGCGGCTTACAGGCGCGTGCCTGCAGTGCATGCAGCTGTGTGTGTGCTGGACAAAGCCACCCCTGCTTTGGCTGAGATTCCCGTGCAGGGCGCCCGCGGGGCTCGAGTGGCCGCAGAGATCCCCACGCAGGGCGCCCGCGGGGCTCGAGTGGCCGCAGAGATCCCCACGCAGGGCGCCCACGGAGCTCGAGTGGCCGCAGAGAGCTCAGTAGAAGCCCCCCTCGTGCCTGTACCCTCAGATTTTGCTGGGAGCTTGGGGCCAGGCCTTAGGGAAGCAGGGGCCTGGGTAGAGAAGTCATCGTTGGCCGTATCCCACCTTTGTTCATAGCGGGCTCTGAGAGCATCCCTTGTGAGAACCTATCCAATGATGTAGGAAGAGTCTTCTCCCCAGGATAGCCATGGGCCTGCCCTGCCCTGCCCACGCCCGGCCTCCTGGACACTCGCTTGGCAGCTGGGCCTTTGCGGCAGACCACATGCCATGTAACATGGCAGAATGTCTTTGTCAAAGAATGTTCTCTTCTCTAGAAATAGCCCTTATTTGTTTCCAAAACCTAACACATGAAAAATACCCAGATGACAGAGGCTAAGCTATTCTGGGGGCATTTCCCCTCCTGGTCGCTTCGTGAGTCTGCGTGGGGTTTGATGACCCAGTGCTTGTCCCAGCTCCTTTCCCTGCGCTCCCTTCCTTCTCTTGGCCACTAGAGCCTTCTGTGGAGTGGGTGGGGGTGCTGGGCACCGTCTTCGTCTCCTAGGCTCACTGATGGATGGTCAGTGGAGCCAGTGACTTCGTGCTCCGGTGTGGAGCCTCCCAGGCCCTGCTCTCCCCTTCAGCCCCTGTCACCCCAGACAGTTGCAGGGGGACGTGGGCCCGGCTCATAAGCCATGCTTCTGGCTCTGAGGGCCAGCAATCCTCAATCAGGTTTCCACTGCCCAGACAGCAGAGGCGGAAACCCTTTCCCACCACGGCTGGGGCCCTGGGAGTGTGAAGGCTGGAGGCAGGCCAGAGGTGCCGGGAGTGGTTATAATTTCCTGGGGGGCGGGGGAGCATGAGAGGCAGGTGTATTCTCGTTTTGTACCCCTGCCCCTGCATGGGTTTGTCTGTCCACACCTGAACCAGCGGTGTGTCTCTGGGGTGAAAAACAGGTGGGGGGACTTGGCATCCAAGTCAGGCTAACAAAAGCTGGGGGCCGTTCCTTTCTTTCTGTCCCCTGGGAACCACCCACACCCCAGGATTTACAGCAATGTCTGCTGAGGCTTGTAGTCTGTGCCAGTGTGGGCAGAGAAAGATGACCCTCAGGCGCCAGCCGAGTGGCTCTACGGTCCCTGGGCGTGGCCCACCTCTGCCCAGCTGCAGGGCTGTGGCTTGTCCTCCAACAGAATTCCTCAGCTCTGCGGGGACCCTGGGGTCACATAAACTAAGCCACGTTGCAAATGTATGTCATTTTAAGGAAATGGAAAAAAAACAGGGTCACCACATTAGAAACATACAGGAAAGCAAAGCCGACATCCTTTGTCTCTTCTGGAATCGGAGGGTCAGCTCTAGGCCAGTTAGCGGCCCACGGAGACGGCAATAGTGGCTTCCAGGCACAGTCTGGGGCTGGCTGCCCACTTGAGGCCAGTCCAGCGGGTCCTGGGGGCATGGCTCCTCAAAGGTGTCCTCTGCTGCCCTGGGTGCCCTTGTCCTGTCCGGGTCCTCATGCAGCATCTTAGAACAGGTCTTCCGAAGTCTCTTCTGTGACGAGTTTATCTGTCCAAAACTTGGTCTTGCTGAGCCTCCCGGGTGCCCTCCTGGTGGGGGTGTCAGTCTTGTGACAAGTCAGCAGTCACAGGACACAAGGGTCCTCCTGGTGGGGATGGGGTGTGACTCTGAGCGCTGCCGGGCTTCCCAACTCTGGGGCTGGTGCTTCCCACCTCCTCATGGGAGGTCCAGCCCTTCCCGTGATCAGCAAGGACACAGAGGCCTGGGTAGGTCACCAGGAGAGGAACCAATGGCCCCTTACAACCCAACAGAGGACGACTGTCCAGCAGCCTGTAGGCGGCCTCTGTTAAGTGGGGTTCAGGGGTAGGTGGTCCGCTGTGAGCATTAAGGCTGAGGAGCTGGTCCTGGGAGGCAGCGGTGTCTCATTCCCCTGGGAGTTGGTCCATTATCCTGAAGGTGAATCAGCTGCCTGGGTCTGTGTCAGCTCTTCCCTGTCCTCCACGGTGGGGACATTATTACTTTGCCAGTAAGAGTCAGCTTCAAGGGTGGAGCAGGAATAAGGCAGGGACGTGTTTTCTGCGAAAGGGAGGCGGAGGGGTGGGATGAAGTTTTATTGAGCATCTGCCATGTGTCAGATCCTGCACTGGGCCTTGAATTCGTCGGTGACTTTGTGAGATAGGGGCTGGTGTCCTGAGAAGCAGTCTCCAACACGAATGAGTGAGGAGCCAGATTCCCTACCTAGGAAGGTCTGGCGTCAGGATGGGTGCGTTTCCAGCTGTCTCTCCACACCCTTAGTGTAGCTCCCTGGGCACTGACCTACGGCCATTGTCTTCCCTCTAGGGAGTTCTCATATGTGACCTGGAGTCCACTTTAAATTAACTGGGCACATAAACTTGACTTGGCCAGTCCTTACCTGTGGCAGGTGAGAAGGAAAGACAAACACCTTACTACGTGAGATAGCTCTCACCAGGGCACGCGATTACTTTCCTCCCTCATCCCCCATAGCCACGCCCACCCAGAGCCCTGTTTTGGAGGATTTCAGGGCCCTCGGGTGGACAGGTTAACAGTAGAAGTCAGCCGTTAGCAGCTTTCGTAGCTGGTGAATTTGGGGAGACATCATGTCTGGGCACAGCGGTAAGTGGGGGCTGGATTTTCCATGGGTGTCAGAATGGTGACAGTTCCGAGTGTTGGCCTCACATCAGGTCAGCAGGGAAGACAGCTGAGAAAATTGTCAGCCCCTCCAGACATGCAGCAGGTGGTGAACTCTGTGATTTGGTCTTGGCACAAGTTGCCCTTGAAGCAGTTGGACAAACAAAAGATGGAGAACTAGACGGTGGCCCAGGGCTTGACACAGCTGTCTGGTCACCCTTTGTTGAAAATCATCGCAAACCCAGAGCCTGCAGGCGCAGGGCATGGTGAGGCTGCCACTTGCCGACCGTGTTTCGAGGGGTCCGCAGTATTGCAGATGGAGAGCAGCCTAGACCCAGGTTTACACACAAATGTTGCAGAATGGTAAAAGCACCGAGTCTCGAAGAGAATCTGAAGGGCTCTCATTCAGACCCCAGAGCAGGAGACTTGCAATCCATCAGTGCCAGGAGCAGGTCAACTCCACCTTTCTTGCGGGGGTGTAGGTAAAATGTCCCCACTGAGGACAGGCCGGCCATCTGCATCACTGTGGCTGCCCCCTGGCCTTTCTCTGGCCCCTGAATGGTGCAGATACCACAGCCTGGGGCATAGCCGGGCTGGCGATGTCTTGAGCACACAGCCATAAACAGACAGAGCATAGTGTTTCTTTGAGCACCGCATGGATTTAGACTTGGGTATGTTTGATTTCGTTTTGCTGAGTTCTGTTATGGTCGTTTTCTTTGCCAAAATACTGCAGAGCTGAAGCGAAACAGCTGAGCGAATGGGGAGCTGGGAAAGCATTCTGACGGAAACGTGAACGTTTCCTAACCAAGCGATGTTTTCTCTTCCGTCTTTTTCAGTTTGATATTCCGTGCAGGCCATTGGATCGCTGCTGCCCTTGGACACCATGGATTTGCATCTGTTCGACTACTCTGAACCCGGGAACTTCTCCGACATCAGCTGGCCGTGCAACAGCAGCGACTGCATCGTGGTGGACACGATGACCTGCCCCAACATGGCCAACAAAAGCGTGTTGCTGTATACGCTGTCCTTCATCTACATCTTCATCTTCGTCATGGGCATGATTGCCAACTCTGTGGTGGTCTGGGTGAACATCCGGGCCAAGACCACCGGCTATGACACGCACTGCTACATCTTAAACCTGGCCATCGCCGACCTGTGCGTGGTGGTCACCATCCCCGTCTGGGTGGTCAGCCTCGTGCAGCACAACCAGTGGCCCATGGGAGAGCTCACGTGCAAGGTCACTCACCTCATCTTCTCCATCAATCTCTTCGGAAGCATCTTCTTCCTCACGTGCATGAGCGTGGACCGCTACCTGTCCGTCACCTACTTCACCAGCACCTCCAGCCACAGGAAGAAGACGGCTCGCCGCGTCGTCTGCGTCCTGGTGTGGCTGCTGGCGTTCTGCGTGTCCCTGCCCGACACCTACTACCTGAAGACGGTCACGTCGGCGTCCAACAACGAGACCTACTGCCGGTCCTTCTACCCGGAGCACAGCGTCAAGGAGTGGCTGATCAGCATGGAGCTGTTGTCCGTGGTCCTGGGCTTCCTCGTCCCGTTCTGCATCATCGCCGTCTTCTACTGCCTGCTGGCCCGCGCCATCTCGGCCTCCGGCGACCAGGAGAAGCCCAGCAGCGGGAAGCTCATCTTCTCCTACGTGCTGGTGTTCCTGGCGTGCTGGCTGCCCTACCACGTGGTGGTGCTGCTGGACGTCTGCTCCGCCCTGCACTACATCCCGTTCACCTGCCAGCTGGAGCGCTTCCTCTTCACGGCGCTGCACGTCACGCAGTGCCTGTCCCTGGCGCACTGCTGCGTCAACCCGGTGCTGTACAGCTTCGTCAGCCGCAACTACAGGTACGAGCTGATGAAGGCCTTCATCTTTAAGTACTCGGCCAAGACAGGCCTGGCCAAGCTCATCGACGCCTCCCGGCTGTCGGACGCCGAGTACTCTGCGCTGGAGCCGAGCGCCAAGTGAGGGGCGCGCCGAGTGGCCGGGACGCGTGCGTGCGTCTCCACGGGCCTGGGCTGCGCGCCCCCGCAGAGGTCGGCAGAGGGGACTTCGGGCCTGGACGCCGGAGCAGCGAGCCGAGGGGCGCGCGTGTCCCCGTGTCCCCGTGCGCCCTGCCCTGCGCAGCGAGCCGAGGGGCCCGCGTGTCCCCGTGTCCCCGTGCGCCCTGCCCTGCGCAGCGAGCCGAGGGGCCCGCGTGTCCCCGTGTCCCCGTGCGCCCTGCCCTGCGCAGCGAGCCGAGGGGCCCGCGTGTCCCCGTGTCCCCGTGCGCCCTGCCCTGCGCAGCGAGCCGAGGGGCCCGCGTGTCCCCGTGTCCCCGTGCGCCCTTTCCTGCGCGTGCATCGTGCATCGTGGCGGTGACAGCAGCCACTCCGCTGGGGCGCGCCTGCCTGCGCTTCTGTAACATAGGACTGCCTTTGCTTCCTGAAGGTTTTTCTACGGTGGTTTGTATTTAAATGCTAAGACTTTATTTTCTCACTATGGATGTACCTTATTTGAAAGTTTAAATATATTTTAAATATCGTATGGGGAGGTATAATGCTGACGTGTATTCGGAGTGTTGTAGTTTTAAGATTAGCCTGACTACCGTTCTGACGAAGGATGACATTCATTGTTAGCTGTTGTGAAATTATATATATATATATATATATGCCAGTCTTGGCGGGACTGTTTTATTGACGACCGTTTTATATCTCTGTGGTGCTTCGAACCGGCTTGGGGTGTGGGATGAGAACTGTCCTGTCATGCAGTTTCTGACATTAAATCATATTTGTAAACTTATATTAAAAAAAAAATCAGCCAAACAAAACAGTAAAGCAAAACCATTCCAAGCTGCAACGCTGTGCACAAAACAAACAGCTGTATTTCAGAGGGTTCTCTCACTTTGTAAGTTATTATTATTTTTTTTAAAAATAAAGATCGCTTTTTCCTAAAAGGGCATTTGAGTGTCAGTTTTAAGAGCGCATTTGGCATTGTTGATGGCACGCATGATAATATACAAATACTGCATATACAGGTCAACATACAATAAGTATGTTTTGAAAAAAGAGTGCTACCAACGGCAGAACCCAAGGGGTTAACTAGGATGCAATGATATAAAAGGGAAAACATTTGAGTGCATTGAATGTTGTGGTGTTTTTAAAAAAATATTTCACACAGTGTGTTTGAGGGGTGGAAGGTGGTTGGGAGACACTGTTGTTGTGACAAAATTGGTGTCTGAGGGTTCAGAGCCCAGGACTTGCGTTGGCATATGTGTCCCTCTTGTGTCCCCAGGGCCATGTGTCACAGCACCTGGAACCTTCTTTGCTAAGGTTCTGTGGTTTAAATCCCCATTTCCCTTTCTCTGTACAGGAGAAGCTCTCATTTAAAACATAACCCATCAGGGATCCTCTCCTGGAGGCCATGCAATGAGGGAATTACCAAATAGACCGACTACTAGTTTGAAAGAGCGCTCTCAGAACAGCCGATTCAGCTGCGCCCTCACCACCTGGGGCCACGAGAATGGCAGAGACATAGCAGTCAGGTCCATCTGGGTGAGAACTCAGAGAAGGGCCTGGCTGCCCAACACCACTCTTGTCCCCTCCACCTCTTGTGACACTGATTTGCATGGAGCTGTTTGCCAACACAGAGGTGGACCGGGACCAGGAGCTCCGGTCCCTCCTGAGTTTGGGGGCTGCCACTGCACAGGAAGCAGCCTGTGTGTGACAGCTCATCCATCCATGGACTCACACTGGACGCCCCGGCATGGCCCAGACCCCAGGCCTCTGGTGAACGGCTCCTGCTTCCTGCAAAGGGCTTCGTGGCTGAGAATTTGAAACCAGCATTGTAAACCACTCTAAATATCTTCGTGATACACATCCATGTTCTCAGGTGCATACGTGCCCTGCCTTGTTCCAGGTAGGATTCAGGTCAGAACACAAGACTGTTGATGGGATACTGGCATGACCACAGGTGGAGGTCCCAAGACCAAGGACAAAGAGTGGAAATGTCAAAGTGAAATCAGAGGAAACGATGATCTAAATATGTGCTCCTGACAATAGAAAGGGTTGCAGGTTTGTTCTGAACTTTCTAGTGGTCTAAGTTCAGACAGAAACACACTCTTCAAGGTGGGGCATAACTTGCACCCACAAGCTCAGCTGTACAGTACGTGTAACATGAAAATAACTTCATTATAGGGCCAGCTGAGTGGCGCAGTGGTTAAGCACTGGCTTGGGAAGCCAGCGGCCCCCGGTTTGGTCCCACATGTGAGGGCCAGTGACACTGCCCTCAAAAAAAAAAAGAAAATAACTTCATTATATTTTGAGGCCCCATCTTAGTCACATCAGAGATACTCCCCACTTTCTGCCCCCATTACTCTGGAATTAGGAGGTAAGCTGTGTGTGTGTGTGTGTGTGTGTGTGTGTGTGTGTGTGTGTGTGTGTGTGTTGGGGGGGTTCTTGGTCACTGTTCCCATCAGCATCTGCTGAGATGTCCACTGCTTGCCTGCCTGGTCCTCAGGCAGGTGTCCTGTCACCCCTATTCCTGGGTCTCTTCCTGCTGCTCCATACCATGCTAGACCATGGGGTAGTCGGGTACTTGGTGGACTTCCCAGTCTCTTTTCTGCTTTCTTACTACTCTCAGCCCAGGAGAATCACCTAGCTGCTGCTTCCTGAACTGAGGTACAGAGGGGGGAGGGAGAGAGAATGCTGGATCAAATCTAGATGCACCTGCAGCACCTCTGCTTTGGGGTGATTTCCCATCCCCCGGGGGGCCCAGGACCTCCGTGGTGTCTCCGAGGTGCAGGCTCCATCTCAGGGATGGGCCAGTGACTAAGCTGTCTGCTTCCAGAAATGCCCTTCTGTGCCGGGCCGTGAAGACTTGATCTGCTTCTTCTCAGTTATCCAGACTGCAGAGCCTTTCCTTTGCTCTCAGCTGTGACATCCCTGCCGGAAGCAAGGTGCTGGGCCTTGCAGCCACAGGTGGATGACAGTGGCACAGGCCAAGGGCTACAGAAAAAGTCAATGGATGAGGAGTGGGCAGAAGGAGCCATGTGCCTGGTTTGGGATGTGAAGTGAGTTTGGAGAAAGAAGGATTGAAATTCTGCCATTTGAGGCTCATTCTTTGGGCAGTTTTTTTTTTCTTTTTCTTTTTTTTTTTTTTTTTTTTTTTTTAGTTTTATTGGGGAACAGCCACGGTCATTGGTTACACATTGCTTTCATGCTACAATGGCATAGTTGACTCTTTTAAGGAGGGTGCAACTCACAGTGGCCCATGCGGGTATCGAACTGGCAATCTTAGTGTTATCAGCACCATGTTCTAACCAACTGAGCTAACCTGTCACCCCTGGGCATTCTTTTTAATGGGGAGATCTTTAAAGATGGTAATAAAGCTGTTAGTGGCCTAGCAAACCACAGGGGACATCCTGAGGGAGCTGTGGCCTAGGGTGGGACCTGAAATGGGGAGGGAAGCAGCCATCCTGCCACGTCACCTCTGCCTGCAGCCTCCTCCCCAATGGAGCAAGGAGAAAGCATTTCCACTCCACTCCCTCCCTCTGACACTGTTCCAAAGGCCACGGGCCTCCTCAGGCCACACCAGGGCTCCAGTGGCAGCCTGTTGTCAGCTTTCCATTTGGTTCCATGTATAAACAACTTCCTGGGTTCCCTACAAGTGAAGAAAAATAACCCAATGAAAATGCCAGGAGTAAAATCTATCTGCTGGATGATGGACGTTAGTCCTCCCAGAAGACTCCAGGCAACCTGGGTTGAGGCACTCAACATGTGTGTTCAGATCTCTGACCCATTCAGTAAAAACTTTTAAATCACCCGCAGTTCGGTGCTTCTGGGGCCTGTGGTCTTTTTATTAGGAATGTGGAAATTCTGCCTCTGTGGGTAGAAATCTCCCTATCTAAGGTGAGCCTGTATCTCAGAATTTGGGGGCACAAGGGAGATGTGTACATCAAATGGGACGGAGTGGAGTGACTGGTGAGTGTAGGATGGTTTCCAGGGCTCCCTCCAGGAGGTACGGGCTTTGCCCCTAAGCCCCAGGGATGTCTCTGAGTGGACACACACGCTGAGGTTTCAGTCCTGTCAGGACGATGGGTTCAGCTGGGCTGATGCTTGAAAAGCTCTACCCTTTATTTTGAAACACTTCCCAGGCCTTTTCCCTGCTCCTGGGACTCCCAAGGAAAGCCCTTCACATCTGTGCGTAGATATGCAGTGCCTCTAAGATCCCAACCACATTTGGTACTGGTTTGTATGAGATGTGATAGGAAATGAACTGACTGTAGGCAGTTTGCATCTGCAGGGCTTTTCCTTGCTTTCTGGATGGCTGACAATGGCCTGGCCTCCATCAACCGCGAGCGGTGTCTGTGTGCCCCGTGCCGGCTCTCCTGCACGCACACGCGGCACACGCATGGGCTCAGTCCACCCATGATAACTAAGAGTCAAAACTTTGTGAATCCTCAGTCTCCTCATCCGTGAAGTCAGATGACAATAGTACCGGCTTCACAGGGTCATTGCAGTGCCCATGAGGGTGCCTGGGACACACTTAGCCCTATGCAGTCTCTGGGCTTTGTCTGCCTTTCTCTTTGCAAGAAACAATATTCTAGAGAAATACGTGGAGAGACTGTCTGCCTGTGGGCAGTGACTAGAAAAGTAAGAAATATCTGCCTTAGGCAGTGGTTCTCAAGGGGAGTGACTTTGTCCCCTAGGGGACATCTGGCAATGTTTGGAGACATTTGTTGGTGTCTGTACTCGGGTGGCATCTAGCGGCCAGGGGTGCTGCCCAGGATGGCCCCACCACAAATGTCAATAGAGTTGAGGTTGAGAGACCCTCAGCGCTACTCAGTTTCTTCCCGTTCTGCTCTGAGCAGGGAACTTCTACAACCCCAGGGCTAGGGCTGCATCCTAGGGGTTCCCTAGAACCCTCAACTTCACATTTTTGCCCCTACCTCTGCAGAAGGGCTAGAGCTGACAGCAAGGGCAAGACGTGCCATCAGGGTGCTTGTGGCATCCACATCCGTGACCTCATTGTGCTGGGATAGTTTAGTTACACAAATTTGGTTTATTACCCGTTTATGTGAAAGACATGCCCATGGAAAAGGTACATGCAGATTAAATGTTAGTCAAATTTTAAATGCGCTGGGGAGGTGTCAACTTTCAATGGAATACGCACAATGTTTAGTTTCAAAAGCCCCAGAAAGAACGTGGTTCCCAGCAGGACTGCATCTGGAGGCTGAAGGTAGGGTGGGGTGCGGTGGGGTGACAGAATCAATCCTGCTTCTTAATAGCTCGATGACGCTGGTGGTATTTCTCCCGGGAACCTCAGTTTGCTCAGCCTTACAGTGACTTCCCCACCGCCACTAAGGGGTGATGGCAGAGGTCACTATGCCAGGAAATACTGTTGCACAAAGAGATAAAATGACGGGTAAGTGATTAGAAACCCACGGAGGACCACAGAGATGGCCCGCAGTGTCCCAAGCTTCCCGTGTGATTCATGGCGTCTCGCCCCAGCACTGCACACCAGAGCACAGCACACGCCCTGTGCCCTCCCCCTCCCCAGGCTCGGCCCAAGGCCCCGAATGGGTTTATGTTCACCTGGGGGTCCTGCTTCCTAGGACTGAGACAAACGGCCGTGGGGGAGGCTTGTAATGAAGGCGGCGTGGTTATCCATATGGCATGTGAAGAGTGATGGGTGATTCTGGGGATTTTCTTATTTTCAAAAGCTTCATTTTTGCTGGTCTTTCATATGCTTATGCCCTCAGGCCTTTCCATGTGGGGTTCTGAACGGCTGTCCATCATGTCATTTCTCCTGACAGGTTGGGGAGCAAAAAAAAAAAAAAAAGCAGTGGCTTCATTAGCCGTTTGTCACAATCGAATGCTCAGAAGCAGCAGAATGAAAAAAAAAAATCTGAATTTCCATAGTTATTTCCGGAACGAAACTGATTAAAATCATTTCCTAGGTAGGTCGGCATCTTCCCTTTTAACACTTTTTAGAAGAAAAGGCAAAGAGAGTCATTGTGGCGATGGCATTAAATCTGCTTGGGTGACTCAGAATGTATGTTGGCACGGCAACATGTCATGGGGCGAGCCGTAAACATGAGGTGTCGGTGGCCGTGGGTCTGTGTGAAAGGGCCTGGGGTTTCGCTATAGCATGCTAAATTTGCTTCCTTTTCGCTTTTCACATGAAAGTGCTTGAAGCTGATCTTTTCATCCCTTTTCGCAGAGCTGTAATCAATAGGGGGGAAGCATTGAAGGTCCCCCCACCGTTGCATTTCTCAGGCTCGTTGCTACAAGTGTGGATTGTGTTCTGTGTAGTCCTGTAATGAGAATTTGAATTTCGTGCAGAGCCTGAGGGTAAATGAAAAATCCTCAGTTGCCCAGCTGGGCAACCTATGAATGTCTCTCTCGGCGGTTTATCCCGAACGTGTTCTCTTTAATTTATTCAGCCATCCAGGCATTTGTTCATTTGATCACAGACCACACAGCTTTCTTGAGCACCCACTGTGTGCCAGGCACTGTGCTTGTCTCTAAAACATCAGAGGTGGCCGGGGCTTCGCTTCTCCTTTCGATAGGCTCCCAGTCTCGAAGTGGAGATGGACAGTGAGATGTAGAGACATCGTTACTAGGCAGCAAGGTGAGAAGCATCCTAGTGACCTTTTCTGGAACTTTCCAGAGCAAAGAGGTGGGAGTGAGCCCTTCAGAGGAGGAATCGGGGGAGGCTTACAAAGAAGGGGTCCTACCATCCTGGCGTAAGGAGGGCCCGGGCTCCAGGGGCAGGCCCAGGGGACACAGTGTGGCAGCGAGGCCTCAGAGCTTCTGGGATAATGTCCTTGTCATAGCTAAATGCTTTAAGGAAAAGCAAAGGCATCTGAAAAGTGTCTAAGAATTAATGACTACTGATGTCGTTAATCACCGTTGATGGGAGGTCAAAGGTCATAATGGCCACTCTACTCCCCTCACCCTGTCCCGCCTTGAGGACAGAAAACGAGGCTTGAGGATAAGGAAGTCAGGGGAGGACAAGGTGGCCGAGGAGGCATCGGCACTCAGCTCTCACTGTAGACCGCACAGCTGTGCCAGTGTCGGGGTGGGCGGTTCTCAGGGAGCCTCACCTCCTCTCCTTGCCCGGCTTGGCGGCACCTGGTGCAGGCTGACCATGGCCTGGCGGGTCTGAGCAGAGGTTCCTGGAGGCTTGGGGGAGGAGACCACATGTTCAAAGCTGGGCTGTCCCGGTCACACGGAGCCAGCCAAGACCCAGTGTTTCCATCGCGGTCTCTGCCCATCACACCCGGGTGATTTTCATAGTCTACTGCACGCAAACCTGCCAACTCACTCCAGCCACTGCCGGACGTGGCAGAGAGAGCCCAGCACCCAGAGTCCCTCTGACTCATTTTCCCCACAAATTATGCTTGGCCTCCGGTCTGGAGAGGGAAGGGTGGCAAACGGCATCTAAGGTCCTAATATTTTCTGTTTCATCCATAAATGTGCTATGACTGGCTTCCTGGAGGAAAGAAAAAGCCCTGGTTTCAGTGTCTGTTGGTCCCTGTGGTGTAAATATTTGCATGATGGCTGGTTTCAAGCTACACCCGTGATGTCACTGGACGCAGCGTTCTGGAGACGCTTAGTAGGGTTTCCACCGCAGAGCCCAAGAAACAGGAAAATGTAATTCTTCTAGAATTAGGACGTGATGCGTTCAGAGTACTTTCATTACTATAATGTATTTCATTCTAAGTATATGTAATTTAAGCTTTGATAATGGCCGTCTTTAATAACTGACTCACAAAAACCCTGATAACGTAACAACTGGCACTTGGGAACCGACGGGCTGGCTCTGCAACACGTCACCACTGGGCCGCATCCCGCCCTCCCCGTGGAACCTGCTAGCTCAAAGGTCTAAGGCTTTCTGGGGTTCGTGGCATAAATGGGTGTGTTTCTCTTTGATCTCTCCCTCTGCAGGCCTCCTGGTTCACTACAGTTTTGGAACATGGAAAACAAAAGCCTTAGAGATGAAAAAAAATATACCCATCAGTATGTATTCATATTTATCTATTTCAATTTCTCTACTGCCGTTATGGTAACGTTTGGGAAGGTGTGTCAGTTATTCCTTGTTATTTTATAAACTTAAGGTAAAACTGCATATAATTATATAATTTATATATTTCTTTATAATTTATATTATAATGCATAATTAGAATAGAGTTTCACATCGTGTATACGTAATCCTTTACCTGAAGCGTTCCCTCTTTGAGTTTCTTTTCCTGGGTGGACCCTGACTGACACGCTCACGGGGGTGGGTCAGTGTAATTGACCTGCTGTGTTGCGGGGAAGTTTAAACCCGCTGTCTGATGTGTCACCCCTGCCTTGCCTCTCTGCTCATCAGCTCAACGTATGTCGGCATCGTTCTCCCAAATGCCCTGCCCTGAAGGGTGATGGCTGCAAACTGTGCTTCCGGGGACCTCTGGTCAGTGGTTTCTGAGCATCGTGGGCCATTGGGTGGCCCCGCGGGACAGTGCACGGGAGGGAGAAGTCAGGCTGTTCCTTCCTGCCTCTGCTTTCAGTCGGTGTCCCCTGCAGTGGCTTTGTCCTCTCTGTGGTCCCCCCTCCCACTGGCCATGGAGCCCCTCCACCAGGCAGCATTAGTCTCTGCCCGGGAATCCCCAGAGTCCTGGAGGCTGTGGAAGTAGCTGTTCCCTGTACGGTGCTGACCCCGAGCCACCTCGTTGTCCCCGATGGCTTCTCGGCACTGTCGCCCCTCCCTCAAGGCCCCCACAGTACTTTCTACCTAACGACTGGCGTGGGCTCCTTGTTCCCGGATGGACTCTGAGTCACAGAGCCCTTTCCTTGAACTTGACAAGGTTCTCCTGCTCTTGTAGGGCCATTCTCGATTCTACCTATCACTCCTACTCCTTCACACTTCATACTTTTCCGTTTTTCTTTTTAGTACATTCCCATACTTGTCACTGGCATGGGTAAAAGGCCACATTATTTCTAACGCTGCCCACGTAGAATCCTGTGACCCAAAATGTCTTTTCTTTAGCACTCAGGGGTCAGTGTCCTGCTGGATGGTGACCAAAGGTCACGGCTGTAACCAGGGCAGCCATCTAACATGCACTGGAGAAGGAAACACACCCAGCAGCCTAAGGAGGATGAGTGACTCAGGGGTGAGGAATTCAGAGGGTCAGGCGGTCAGTGAGTAATTAGGTGTGGTCACTGGTCGCCCGCCCTGGGGCTGGCTTAATCAACTCATCATTTTGGACTCTCCTCTCAGCTTACTGTGTGGACACTGCCCATTTGTCTTCCTGGTTCGAGTCCCTGTTGCATAAAATACATTACAAGCCGGACCAGCCTTGTCATCGCCCTTCTTTATGACCAAACCTCCCAGCCCAGGGCTGTTGCTGGTAGGCTCCAAAGCTCTTCTGCGGGGTTTTGGGTGTTAGACTCTGCGGCCCAGGCCAGCATTTGCTTCACGCACACTAATGCCAGAACTGAGGATGGAGGGTGCAGGTGATGCCCACCCCTGGGCGTCCTGACATTGTTTCTCCGTGGTGAGGGTGAGGGGGCCCATTGTGTCAGGGGTGCTCCTGGGAAAGGGGGTCCTGTGGTCACAGGTTTGAGGCGAGCTGCCTCGCCTCCTGGGAGCTTCACGTGCATCTGGTTGTAGCTGAGGCTGGAGAAGTCCCGGAGCCCGGAGCCCTTTAGTTTGTCATCCATGGAGCCCTTTCCTTCTAGAACATGCATTCCGGGCCCACAGAGCTGGTGGTTCAGCCTGCAGGGCTAGGATTGCACATGGCTGGCTTTCCAAGCCTGGCAACCAGGACACTCACTGGGGTGGTTTGAAATAAAAGCCGCTCCCAGGGTCCACCGTGCACATTTCGGTTTAGGCACTACAGGGTGGACCCCGCCATCCAATCCACACTTTGTGCAACTCCCCAGGTGACTCTGCAGGTGACTCAGGTTGATTGAATGTGGACTGACGAGCCCATAGAGGCCTTTTTAGGGGCCAGAGAGCCCAATAGCTGAGTTTTGTTTTAAGTCTGAGCACCCCTGAGGCAAACTGAAGAGGGAGGTCAGAGGTGGCGCAAATCATCTTAGACCCACCCTGTGGGTGTGCATCTTGGGGATACTGTCTGAGGAGAGACTCTGAGAGTGTAACCTTGCCTTTCTAGGGCTGGCAAGGAGGCTGTAGCGGGGGTGACCTCACTGAGATTCTGAGTGCCGGGAAGAACTCATTACTGCACTGCTGCCTAAGCCTCTCTCCCTTTGGGGAGCAGGGGAAGAAGCAGCTTTCTCCATGGATGTTTGTTCTTCCCTGGCCTGCGGGATGTCCAGCCAATGCTCCCACTGCATTTCACTCATCCTGAAACATGCTCCACATAACATGAGAAAGCCGCATCATAGGAGACCTCTGAGGTGTGTGTGGCCCCATTGAAGACTGCTTTAGGGAGAGGCTGAGGTCATGCATTAGAACTGATCTGCAAAGTACCTCTTAGTACTTGGGGAGGCTGTTAGCAAGCCTCCTGGAGGCTGGGTTTGAGCTTTGAGGGAAAGGTAGGGTTGAGGGTGTGGGGGGGGTGAGGGTGGGGGAGAATGGGGACAAATGGACACGTGAGCCCGGCTGCCAGCCTCACATCTCATGGGATGAAAGCGCTGTGCAGTACAGAGGGACCTGCAAAAAAATGGCACTGTCTGACTCTCATGGAGCCGGGTCCCAGAAGTGGAGATTCCAGGAGAGCCAGAAGGCGCTGGGAGAATGTCCCAGAACAAGCCCCCTGGACTGGGTGGGCCCCGCAGTGCTGAGGGTCAGGCTGCACAGGGCTCCTTGAGACTGCCACGAAACCCACGTCGCTAAGCTTGGCTGCACAAAAGAATCTGAAAATCAGCTGCATAAGTTATGTCTAATAAGTGCCCATATCTCATACTGAAATTAAGTTTCAGGGTTGTTAAAATGCATCAAAATCTTGCCTAGCTCACTGAGCACTTCCTTGTATAGGAAACTCACGGGTTTACTAATAATACTTCGCATATATAAATTATTTTTACCTTACACCTCACTATTAAGGGGCCTCAGGGGTTTTAAATAGCAGACAACAATCTCAGAGCTTGTCAGTGAGACAAATAACATGCAAAAGAATTGTCAAAAACTCGTGCATTGGGTTTGAGTAGCTCTGGGTTTTACTCTCCATTTATCTCTGCGTGACTTTGGGAAAGTTATACAGTATCTCAGAGTGCCGGTTCCCACGACTAGAATATGTGCATACGGTGGTATCTTCTCCATGGGCTTCTTTTAAGGATTAGATCAGAGAAAGTATATAAATTGCATGGCATAGTGCCTGATAAATGGATGCACTTGAGCTAGGGCAGGTCTAGCCAGCAGAAGTTATTTTGTCCCTCTGGGCATCTGTAGTGCTTTGTCCTAACTCCTTTACCTCCTGTCTCCCCACCTAGTCGTGAGCGCCCTGAACCTGGAACCAAATTGTCTCTGTCCACCCACTGCCCAGCAGGCCTGCTCTGAGCGTGGCTGTTGAATAAATAAGTGAATGAATAGATGAACAAGAGGCAGGCTTTTAACTCTAAGCCCCAGGCTCTTCCTACTACAAGATGCTGCCTTCAGAGGGAATGCAGTGACAACAAACAAACGGTCTTGTGTGCGATGGCCGGTGGATACGTCCGGAAGTGATGACAGATCTGGAACTGGAGTCTGCACAGGCTCACCTAGGAAGCATCCTTGGACTTGGGCCTTCCACTCTATCACATAGTTTCCTGCTCAGAGCCCTGAAGTTGAAGATACTAAACAGTATATGCATTTTCTTTCCTCTGTGCACAAGATAGAGCCCCATGTGCTTTGACTTATAAAGCTCTGGCAGACCTACGCAAGAAAAAACTAAGAAGCCTGTGTTCCTTGTATATGAAACCAGGAGTTTCTGGCGGTTTTGCTCCAGCTTCGGGTGTTCTGACAGCTCCAGCAGTGAAACCCACAAGCAGCCCCCTGATGACCATGGATTGGGCGGTGACCGGGTCCCTGAGAGGAGACCAACTGCGGTCTGAGCTCTGAGGCCCTGGCAAGAGTGAGAGGAGGAATCGCCAAGCCTGGTGCTCAGAGCTGGGCTGGGCCCGTCACAAAGGCGGTCTTGTTGAATCCTGACCTGGGCTTTGGAGGGAGGTGTTTGTATCACTCCTGTCTCATGCATAAAAGGACTGACACGTGGGGAGTGCATGGGGAGGAGGCCTGAATTTGAACTGAGACCAGCCCAGGGTTTGTCCCATAGAAAAGAAACAGCCTGGGCAGACATATTTCTGGACCCAGTGACATTCTGAGACGGTCAGCCCAGCTTCTCTGAGCAAATCCCAGCCCTGCCAGAAACCCAAATCCAGTTTCTGGAAGAATTTTTATCTGTTCTTCCCTCTTCTCAGAGCTGTGGATTTGAGCATATGAGTTAGTGGTGTTTTTTTTTAAGTCTTTGAGTCTGATTTCTGGAGCAGGTCCACTGGATGAAATATAGGTTTGTTTTACAGAATTCGCCGAAGTCAGTAGTCATCCAAAGGCCAAACAAGACTGCAGGCCAGGGGTGTAATCAGAAAACAGAAAATCAGGCCTTTGGGCTTCCACTCCAAAGGAAGAACGGGGGAGAGGTGGGTTTAAAGTTGAACGAAGCACACCAGTTTTTACTTGGAGGTTCATTTCCTCCTCCTTTCATTCTGATAGCTCGACCTGGTCTTCTAAGGTTACTCCAAGGTTGTTAAACGGACCACTCATTCTTTTTCCTGACAGCACAGAAGAAGATCATCGATCGCCATATGGATAGAAAGCCAGTTGTCAGGAGCTGGATCTGCTGGAAAGCTATGGTAGGCTATGGAGGCTGCAAACCTCCAACCGCGGGGCTTGTTTTTGGTATAAAATCCTGAACCACTTGAAACTGGATATTGTCTTTAGGGGAGGGCAATCAGAGGCTGCCTGACACTGTGGAGACCTTTTCCTGAGAGGAGGCCAAGCTTTCTGCTGCATTTTTGATCATAAAGCACAGCTTTGCTGTAACAAACGGTCATTTCCATAATGAGCTGTTCACGTACGTGCACCGCCCACTTTTGGTTATTTGACCTAGAAAACATCCATAGATTCAAATGCTCAGCAAACGGAGAGGATTTTTTTGTTTTGTTTTTTAATGTTTCTCTGTGGTTAACTTCTTATCCAATCGTATTTTGAGAGATGGACTTCTTGGGGAGTCCCTTAGCCCTCTGTAGCTCCAAGGTCCTCAGTGGCGCCTGGCAACGAAGTCGACCGCTTGTCGAGCAACGAATAGATGCTCGTTGATTTAATAAGCGATCTCAGGAGTACAGGAGACGACTGTTCTTTTTGGTACTAGTTCCCTCAGTAAAGGAACATGCAGGCAGAGTGGACCCGTTTTGCTTTTAATTCAGTTCCAAGAAATTGGTCAAGGAGGAGGAGATGACCATCACCGAGGTCACGGCTGGTTTGGGCCCGATGGAGTGTGTGTCACCCCACCTTGGGTCTTGTTTCTCCAAATGTTCCTGACTTCGGGGTGGGCCAAATGCCACCAGTGGACCAGCCCTCACCGGATCCTGCCAACTCAGACCTGGGAAGCCAGGATCGATCGCAGGGAGTCAGGCTTTCATTCGGAATTTCCCTGGGATGGGCCACCAAGCTCACAGCCTGGCTCTGGAAGCAAGAGCTCCCCATGCCCGAAGCTGGCTTCCTCGGCCTTCGAACTGTGAGTTGCTTTCTCTTTCTAGCACATTCTGGTTCACCGTTGGCAACAGGGCTTAGGAAGCAGACATCCCTAGATTCAAGTTCTCACTCGGGGTGAGTGACTCAGCCTCTCTGAGCCTTGCTTCTCTCCTTCAGAATACAGATGGCCTGCTAGGATCCACCTCAACGTTTGCAGTGGGAGTAAACTGAGACAGTTCCATGGCGCCCCAACCACACAGCAGGACACGGTGCCCGCCCCATCAGTGCGGGCCCCCGGGCCCCCTCACCTGTCTGCCTTCTTTTCCAGCCTTGCTCCAATATTTGACATTCTCGTGAAAGGACAGTTGAGAGGATATGTGAGCAAGCTGGAGGCAGGCAGGCTGTCCAGGACAAGGCCAGGGATGCCCCGTGCCCACCAGGCGACCCCGCCTACCGAGGGGCTTGGAGGATGGCTAGCAAACGAATCAAAGGCCTCGCTCAGCTTCACCATCACTGAGCTTGGCCACCTTAACTTGCTTTGGTTGCAGCCGATTGCACTGCGGTTTTCTTGGTCCCCTTAAAAAAGAATTCTTTCCACATCACCACTCTTTTTATACAGATTTACTAGCGGTTGTTTGTTCTTACATTTCAAAAGGGAAGTTTCCTTTCCATTTTAATAGCCCTCTGCGATGAGTTTCTAAAACCCCACCCTGTGGCCATGAGCATAATGTCTGAGGAATTCACATATTTCTAAAACTTGGTAACGGTGGGTAAAATAAAACTCCAAATTTTCGGCCCCACCAATGATGACTCAATTCACGTAGCCCTCTGCCTTAGCCAGGGCCTGAGTAAGTAATAACCTGGCAGGCGTTCCCTAAGGTCAATAAGCTCAGTTTGTGAAACAATACCGAGGGGAAGGGGTGGGGCTCAGCTTGCTTTACTGGCCCCTGTGGGCTTCCCGGAGGAGGCGGAATTCCTGGAAGGACCTTAATCAGATTCACTTCCCAAACGCCACTGGGGCAGCAGTCCACACTGCAGCCCCTGAGTGGCCAGCCCTCTCAATGGTTCCTTGCTTGTTCTGTAATCTCAGGTGTGGCAGAGAAGGGACAGTGGCCATTAGGAGCCACGCCCACCTGTGAGCACCTTGGCATACAAGAGAATGGGCGAGGCTTTGTTTCACATGCCTGTTTTCCAACTTCCTGTTTTTCACCTAAAAGGAGTTGTGAGGAGAACAGCAGGACCGACCTGCTTATCTCTGTGTCCCCAGTCCTCATATAGGGCCTGGAACCCCGGAGGAACCACAGATACTGGCTCAGTGAAGGAATGAATGAAGGAGACCAAAAAGCCTTCACTCATTCAGACCCAGCTGATGGACTTACGCATGTTCATGAAACTCTCATAAATTTGGCCAAGACTTACCACATCTACCCTCAGGGCAGGCTGGGTTTTGGAAAGCAACCATCTGTGGACTCCTTAATGAAAACCAAACAACATAAATCGTGCCAAGACTCACCAGCGACAGGGGGAGGGGGCGGCAGGCTCCTCTCTAATTACCTGCAGCGTGTCTGGGGGAGCACGTAATATCCGTCATCATCGGGACAAAACCCGCGTCGTCAGGGCCGTGTTCCCCCGCGTCCTGGGAGTCTCGCGTGACAGGGACCTGGCTCCGGGAGGACAATGGGGAGGTTTGAAACCAACCTCAGGCTGGTCTCCCCACTCCCACTTTCAGCCTCAGCACCGGGCGTGTAACTTTCAGAAGAGGTCAACGTGAAATGTTATTTTGATAGGATTCTTTTTTTCGACTGAGCGCAAAAATTGCAACGCAGAGTTCCTGGCTTTTGCCCAGCTCTGCAGCTCCTGAAAGCCTCAGCTACCAAATGCTCTATCTCCAGACTGTCTCTATGACACTCGACCTGCTCTCAATGCTGGTAGCTGCTCTCAGCTACCAAATGCTCTATCTCCAGACTGTCTCTATGACACTCGACCTGCTCTCAATGCTGGTAGCTGCTCTCAGCTACCAAATGCTCTATCTCCAGACTGTCTCTATGACACTCGACCTGCTCTCAATGCTGGTAGCTGCTCTCAGCTACCAAATGCTCTATCTCCAGACTGTCTCTATGACACTCGACCTGCTCTCAATGCTGGTAGCTGCTCTCAGCTACCAAATGCTCTATCTCCAGACTGTCTCTATGACACTCGACCTGCTCTCAATGCTGGTAGCTGCTCTCAGCTACCAAATGCTCTATCTCCAGACGGTCTCTATGACACTCGACCTGCTCTCAATGCTGGCTCTAGAATTGATTTTCACCAGTGGGAGCCCCAGGCGGCTGTTGGATGTTGCTTTAGTAAGAGAAGCCTCACAGGCTGTTGAGAAATATTGCTGCTTCGGTCATTTGGGTACGGTGACAAGCCTTTCTCCCCTCCCCTTCACCCCAAAAACATTGCCTGGGGACACTCATTTTACTAACATAATACCCAAACTTCAAGAGGTGAGGCCAACTCCATCGATTTTGAAAAAAAATAGTTGTTTTTTAGAATTCCTAAATGACATCATAACTATCACATCCATATAAACACTCTTACTTCTGAAATGACAATATTTAATAAGGGTTCTCTGAATGATTTTTTTCCTCCAGTTAGGTTTGAGTAAATGGGAAAAACAAACAAAGGAGAGCACTCAGGGGTTATGTATGAGAGACACAGACCACAAGGAGACCCCTTTCTCCCGTGCCACAGCTGCCTGGGGTTGGGATGCAGATGTTGCAGTGCTCGTGTCCCTGAGGCTGGCAGCACGGAGCTGGCACTACCAGATACCACAGCCGGCCTAAACAAAGGGCGAGCCTATATTGTTATCAATCCGAGAAAACTATTGTGTCAGGTAAGTTTTCATTAATCCTGTGAATTTTATCCTTCGGAAACCCATGGCCGCCCCGTGGCTTCCTTGTACTGGGAGATTTATGATGACCAGCGGTGAGCATCTGGGCAGCAGACCCCGTGTGTGTGTGAGCCGTAGTGCCAAGGCCCTGGCTGAGTTTCCTGCTCTCATACAGCAACCATTTATCAGGCGTTTAACGTGTGCATCTTTCCATTACTGGCCGGAGTGTGATTTCCCAACGTTTATGTTCCTTCTTTACTTATAATTGTTTTCTGTGGCTGTTTACAAGGCAATTCTTTTTTCCTTCTTGCATCTCAGTGTATACCATGGTGGAAATTTGACAGACTTTTGAGAAGAGGGGTGAATTGAAGGTAGTTTTGCTTTGCTCTGGGCCAGAGGTGTTCAGGAGGTGACATTACCTGGTGGATCAGGACTGAATTGAGAGTTCGGAGGTCTGGGTTGGCCCTCTCAGCCTGGAGAGAACATCCCAGCTTGCTTTTTCTGTAGTATGCATGGGGAGCATGGCTCCCCCCATCCAAGGACCTCAAGAATTTATTGGGGAGTGACCACAGGCTTAGAAGGAGGCTGCTAAGTTTCCTTAAATGCATTTTGTCATCAAGAAAACCAGCGAGAAATTTAGCGGATGATGCAAAGGTGGTTACATTATGTTTTTCTCCAGACACTGCAATTCCTGGTGGGGCTCCTTTATAGACTATCTGTAGCTTAATAAGGCCCAGGAGAGGGCAAATGGCTTGTTACAGAGTTTAATTAATCAACAGGCATCTTTCCTCTCCTGAGGGATTTTTTTAAAATGTTGGAAGAAGGACCACTGATATGATGAAGCACCATGAAAACACACGCCTGCAACTTCTCCTGGACACGTGTCTTCAGGATGTCTAGGAAGTTTTATAACTTTTCAGAAAGCTGCTGGCACACGATAGGCACACAAGGTACCTGGAGCGCCTGATGACCTTCATCAGTGGAAGGCTGATGGCAATTTTAGAGAACAGCCAAACTGCCCAGGGGTCGTACCTCATCTCAGCTTTCACACCCAGGGCATTACCCACCGACTTCTCCGCCAGGGGCCAGTTAGCCCCTGATTAGGTTAGTTTAGTAAAGAGAGACTCTCATGACGTCACGCTGTTCCTTTGCCCAGATGAGTCTCTCCCTTGGCCCCCAACGCTGTGGTCCAGGTTCCCTGTGCTCGCGCGCCTTGGCTCCGATGGGCCTGGCCTCCCTCACCACCTCTAGTGCACGCCAGATCCAATATGGTAGCCAAGAGCCCTGTGGTTGTTTACATTTAAATGAAGGAAAAGAAAACAAATTCAGTTTGTCAGCTGCCCCAGCCTCCTTTGAAGTGTTCAGCAGCTGTGGTTGGCGGGTGGCTGTCCCCCTGGACAGTGCAGAGTCACAGGACACTTCCTGTGCCGCACAAAGTCCATTTGGGCAGCACAGCTCCACAGAGTGAGTCCACACGCAAGTCCCCAGATGGGGCTTGATTCCAACAGCCCACCTCCGGTCCCATATACCAGGCAGGCGGCTGCTGGAGGAAAATCCCAGGACTGTGTACACTGGTGCCAATCAAGTGCATAGCTTTTAATCTAGGTGGGTCCCCAGATGCTTGGCAGCCACGTCCTTCTCCAGAAACCTTCGTCTCCTCTCCCTTCTCTGCCAGGTGTCCCCATCTCTCCTCTGCCCCCTACTCCAGCCCTTACCCCCAACTCTCAGCAGGGGACCTTGCCGGCCACATCCTGGAGAAAGCTGAGGCAGAAGGAGGGGCACAGCCTCAGTTTCCTTCCCAGCATCCATGCCACACTTGCCACCCCCCCCCCCCGCTTCTTTCTGGGAGGCCTCAGCTCTCTGCTCTCGCTCATGACCCTCCAGCCCCGTCAGGGACTCTGTCCATCCCTGTCTTTCTAAATGTGTCTGTTAGCCTGTTTACCGCAGTGCTGGTTCCCTAGGGCTGCCATAACTAAGTGGCCCACACTGGTACTTAAAACCACAGAAGTTTGCTGTCTCAAAGTTCCGGAGGCCAAACGTCTGAAATCCAGGTGCCAGCCGGGCCACCCTCGGAAAGGGCCTGGAGTCTCCAGGGGAGACCCTGTCCCTTGTTTTCTCCTGGCTTCAGTCCTTGGCGGCAGTTCTCGGCATTCCAGCTTGGAGGCACTTCCCTCTAATCCCGTCTGTCCACGATGTTCTCCCTGTGTGTCTGGCTCCACGCAGCTGTCTTCTTATACAGACACCAGCCATGCTGGATCAGGGCCCATGCTGCCCCAGTATGACCTCATCTTAGCTAATTACATCTGCAACGATCCTATTTATAAATCGAGTATCGCCCTCTGAGATCCCAGGGGCTAGGACTTCAACATAATCTTTTTTGGGAAGACACAGTTTACCCATAACCCCCTCCCCAAAATCTATGATCCCTCCTGCTCTGTACCCCCGGGCATGACGCCCATAGCCTGTCCCCTTCGCTGTGCATTCTTGCCCTCCATCCTTGGTTGGGTTTGTCTAGAGGAGCCTCCAGGAGGAAGTCAGAAGGGGCAAGGAGAGAGACGTCAGGCCTTTCTTTCGTCCCCCCTGAGCTGACACATGTCCCCTCATGCACAGCTCTGTTGGGCACCTTCCCTTCCATGGTCCCCGTACTTGCCTGATGTGTGCGTCGCCGTTTTTCCTCTCTTCCGTTCAGGTCTGGGTATTCAGTGCCTTTGTCCTGGGGCGTCTCAGCCCCCCGTTGGTTCCCCTGATATGCCCGTGGCTCCCTCAGTCAGTTCTCTCACCGGATTCGCTCCAGGCCCCCGCTGAGCGTGCGCCGTCTTCTGGCTCTTCGCAGGATGCGCCGTGTTCCAGCCAAAAGCTATGTCTCTTCCTCCACCAAAGCCGCCTTGGGTTCCTCACATACCATACATGCTCTTTCCCCAAAGCGAAACAAAACAAAACAAAATTTATAAGTCTTCCCTGGACACTCAGTCCTCTTCACGCCGCTGCCCCAGGGGAGGCCTTCAGCTCGCCAGCTCTGCCCTTGACTCTGGGCCCCTCCTGAGACTGCCTCTGGCCTGGCAGGCTGGCCAGGCTCAGCCTGTGCAGCCCCTGGACCCCCAGCTCACTCCTTCCCTGGCAGGAATGGGGCCGTTTGCCTTCCCTGGGGGTGGGCCTCCCTTCCATGGACCTGCCCCAGATCAGGAGCGCCAAGCTGAGGTTCACCTATTCGCCTGCTTTCAGGCTGCAGCCGTGGCACCTGCACAGACCGGGCCCTGCCTGCAGTGCTCACAGCCTGCGCTCCGTGCTCCCTCTCAGAAGGGGCCCGTGCCCTGGCCTCCTGGACCCTCCCCAGGCTGCAAAGCAACTCACCTCACACTCCATGGCTTTGGGCGAGAGTGGCTGTCCCAGTTGGCTCGGGCTGCCATAACAAGTGCTCAGACAAGGGGACTAAAACAACAGACATTTATTTTCTCCCAGTTCTGGAGGCCAGCAGTCCAAGTTTAAGGTCTGGGCAAACTCGGTTTCTGGTGAGAAACTGCGTCCTGGCTTGAAGACAGCCATCTTCTCTCTGTGTCCTGACTTGGCCTTTCTTTTGTGCACATGGGAGGCAGGGAGGGAGGGAGGGAGGAAGGGAGGGAGGGAGGGAGGGAGAGAGATTGCTGGGGCCTCTTTTTCTTACAAGGCCACAGTCTTTTCTGATTAGGGCCCCACCCTTATGACCTCATTTAACCTTACTGGCCTCCTAAAGGCCCATCTCCAATGCAGTCACATGAGGTTAGGGCTTCAACATGTGCATCTGGGGACCACAGTTCAGTCCATGCAGAGGCATTCAGGGGATTGCGTGTGTGTCGGGGCACCCAGGATGGTGCCTTGGGCTCGGAGCCTGAGGAACGGCTTTCTAGAACCAGCTGTGCCACTTCTCAGCTGGGTGAGCCCCGCCAAGTCCATCCGACCTGTCTGGCCCGCTGAGAGGTGCCCTGTCTTCCCCACGTGGCGGGGGTAAGGATGAGGGAGACAGGGCTGACAGTGAGAGGGAAAGTGCCCTGCCCTCCTGCAGGCTTGATACCTTCCCACATCAGTTTGAAAGTGAAGTTTGGTGACACCAATGTGGAAACTGGGTGAAATCACCCGGAAAACAGACTTGCTGCTGCAATACCATTTCTTCCTAGAGAAAACCTTGTCCCCAGAGGCAGGGCCAGGCTGCTGACATTCGAATACCTTCCATTTCTTGTGGATATGGTTCTTTTTCTTACTTGACTAGAAGCTTAATGATATTACCAGCTAATGAGGTCCAGATGACAGATCTGAAATGCAGGCTGCTGGCCTGTCCTGGGAGTTCCTCGGGCTGCCCCGTGTCACATAGTACAGGTCCTGACATTTCTGTAAGCTAAACAGGAGAGAAAACCCCAGGTTTTAGCCATTTTATAAAACAACCATAGGCTTCAGTCATGGATGTCACTGATATTTTCTGTTCTTGACAATGTTTAGCCAGCCTTCTCACGGAAATGAAGGGCCTCTGGGAATCCGATGTACTCCAAGGGCTGTGCTCCATCCTCGGGCTTGTTTGCTTTGCCTTTTGCTTTCTGGAATAATCTCACACCGTGTCATATCTCCATTTCTCATCACGTCCTGTGAGAAAAATGTCAGGCCTGTCTGCGTTGTGTGATCCTGCCATGTTACGATACAATTTTATATTTTCTTATAACCTAACACCCAGAGGTGTGAGGAAGGCTGCGAGGAGCTGCCTGACATCCATCACGAAAATGCAGGGTAGTCCTGGTTCGCTGCAGCTGCCAGATGTTTGGGCAAGGATCCCAGGTAAGGGCGTGAGTCCGGGTCCTGGGCCGGGTTCTCTGGTGACCACAGGGCTCTAGGAAGGTCCCATGGAGGTCAGCCTCAGCTGCCTCATCTGTAAAGCGAGGCAGATGGCATTAGCTTAATGCTGCTGCAACAATGTTTAGATACATAACCTTTGGTTCAGGTGACATGAAACAGATGAATATAGAAAAATCCCAGCTTGTCTAGTTAGGTAAAAGTCAGGAGACAGAGGCTTTCCTCTTGCCCACCTTTACCAGGGAGCTTGGGTGCTGCTATGGCCCACGGTGCAAAAACCACTGAGCATCCCACACCCAAGGCCCAGCCAACTATCAGCTTGAATGCTGACTGATCAAGATGGCGTCTTCTGCTTCTGTTTCATCAGGAGAAGTCACCCAGTGACTCCCCATTAATTTTATTTAGATGAATGATAATGGCTATAGCTCCATATCATGTATTTGACCTTGGTTATTAATTGGAATATTAATGCGGGCGAAGCCAAAACAGTCAACAGGACCCCAGCAGATTGCATTTTCCAAAGACATTTGCAGTCATGTATTCTGATCCATGCTCTTTCACACTGTGACTTTGTTACTCCCCCATGACAAGTGTGGTCCATGCCCCATCATCAACATACCTACTGGAAGTCCTTGTCATTTATTACCTATAGTGACACCAGCATCATCTTCCAGCTCGGCTACAGAATTTCTCTCCTATTTTGAAAGAGAACCAAATGGGAATTTTTAAGGCTGGAGGGAGATGAAGTCCAACTGTCATCTTTAAATACAAGACTCAGAGCCAAATTTTAACTCATCCCATCCGCTTTCTTAGCTCACCTGATTTATTTACTTCCTCACTTTTTCTTGGTATTATTATTATTATTTGTATGTCAGAATCACTGGAGGTGCTGATTAAAAATGCAGATTGCTGAGCCCCACTCCAGACTCACTGATTTCAGATCTCTGGGTGTGGGGACTCAGAAATATGTATTCCCCCCCTTTATTAATTTTTCAATTACAGTTGACATTCAGTATTATTTTATATTAATGTCATGTGTACAGCATAGTGGTTAGACATTTGTATAACTTAAGAAGTGATCCCCTGACTAGTCTAGTCCTCACCTGGCAATATACATAGTTATTATCATATCATTGACTATATTCCCTGTGCTTTATTTTGTAACTATCAGTTTGTACTTCTTAATTCCTTCACCTTTTCACTCTGACCTCCAAACCCCCATCTATCATCCCAACAAATCTAGTACCCATCTGACTCCATACATAGTTATTACAATATCATTGACTGTATTCCTTACGCTATGCCCTACATCTCCATGACTACTTTGTAACAACCAATTTGTACTTCTTAATTCCTTCCCCGTTTTCAACCATACCCCCATCCTCCCTCCCATCTGGCAACCATCAAAATGTTCTCTGTATCTGTGAGTGTGTTTCTGTTTTGTTTGTTTATTTTGTTCTTTAGATTTTACATATAAGCTAAACCACATTGCATCTGTCTTTCTTTGTCTTATACTCCACTCAGCACAGTACCCTCCAGGTCCATCCATGCTGCTGCAGATGGCAAGAACCCATTACCTTCCCTGGCCAAGAAATATTCCACTGTATATAATGCCACTTCCTCTTTATTCATTCTTCCATCAATGGATACCCAGCCTGCCTTCACATTTTGTCCATTGTAAATAATTCTGCAATGAACACATGGATGCACACGGCCCCTCAAAGTAGCATTTTGGGTTTCTTCGGATAAATACTCAGAAGTGGGATTACTGAGTCTTTCTTTGTCTCTTGTTATAGCCTTTGTTTTAAAGTCTATTTTGCCTGGATAAGTATTGCTACTCCAGTTTTTTTGTTTGTTTTTTTCATTTCCATTTTCATGAAATATCTTGTTCCATCCCTTTATTTTTCATCTGCTAGTGTCTTTCAATCTGAAGTGATTCTCTTGAAGACAGCATATGTAAGGGTCTTGTTTTCTTATCCATTCAATCACCCTATGCCTCTTGATTGGAGCATTTAATCCATTTACATTGAAAGTAATTGTTCATAGATATGTAACTATTGCCATTTTATTATTCATAATTTTGATCTTTTTCTTTTCCTTTTTTATATTTTAAAGAAGTCACTCTATTATACCTTGAAATACTGGTTTGGTGGTGATGAACTCCTTTAGCTTTTCTTGTCTGAGAAGCCCTTTTTCTGTTCTTTGATTCTAAATGAGAGCTTTGTTGGGTAGAGTAATCTTGGTTTTAGGTTCTTGCTTTTTTGTTGCTGTTGTTGGTGTTGGTGTTGGTGTTTTTTCCTTTTTTTGGGTTCTTGCTTCTCATCATGTTGAATATTTTGTTCCAGTCCCTTCTGGCTTGTTGAGAAATCAGCTGACAATCTTATGGGGGCTCCCTTATAACTTACTAGTTGCCTCTTTCTTGCTCCTTTTAAAATTCTCTTTGCTTTAAACTTTCCCATTCTAATTATAATGTGTCTTGGTGTGGGCCTGTTTGGATTCATCATATTTGGGACTCTCTTTGCTTCCCGGAATTGTATATCTATTTCCTTTGCCAGGTTAAGAAAGTTTTCAGTCATTATTTCTTCAAATAGGTTTTCTATTCCTTGCTTTCTCTCTTCACCTTCTGGTACTCCTGTGATGTGAATGTTGTTATGTTTGATGTTGTGTTTGATGTTATCCTCATTTTGGGGAGTTCTTTTTTCTTTTTGCTGTTCCAATTGGGTGTTTTCTCCTACCTTGCCTTCCAAATTGCTGATTCAAACCTCTGTTCATCCAGTCTGCTGGTAATTCCTTATAGTGCATTCTTCATTTCAGTTATTGCATTCTTCACTTCTGACTGGTTCTTTTTTTATGGCTTCTATGTCCTTTTTTTATGCTTGCTATAGCTTTGTTGAAGTTCTCACTAAGTTTCTTGAGCATCCTTATAACCATTGTTTTGAACTCTGTGTCTGGTAGTTTGCTTGCCTCCCTTTTGTTTAATTCTTTTTCTGGAGTTTTCTCCTGTTCTTTCATTTGGGTCACATTTCTTTGTTTCCTCCTTTTGCCTGCCTCTCTGTGTTTGTTTCTATGTATTTGGTAGATCTCGTATGTCTCCCAGTCTTGCTGGGTGGCCTTATGTAGTAGGTGTCCTGTGGGGCCCTGGCACAGTCACCCTGGTCACTTGCTCCAGGTGCTTCGGGAGTGTCCCTTGTGTGGGTTGTGTGTGCCCCCCAATTAAAGTTGAGTCTTGGTTGCTATTGACACATCAGTGGTGGGATTGACCCACAGGCTGATTGGCTGTGGGGTTTGACCACGTCCACAGCTTGCAGGCTGCTGTATGTAGCATTTACCACACTGAGTTGGATTGCTTCAGCGGGCTCTGGTTCCTATTGAGACTGCCCTTTGTGTGTGCCACTTGTGGGGCTAATTGGGTGGTGTTCTGCTGTGATCTGAAGCCAATCTCCAAGTATGTTGGTTCTGGGGCCTCTTGGGAGGGGCTCCGGTGCAGGCCCAGGTCACCCACTGCCTGTGACCAGCTGGGGAGTATCTGGGAGGAGCTACAGAGTGATCCATGGTTATTTGCTCTCTATGTTGACTCTGGAAACACATGGGAGAGGCCACATTGTGAACTGAGGAGGGCTGCCACCAGTACTGGGCCTGGGGTAGCTCTGAAAAAAGCCAGAACACCCCAAGGCCTGCTGTCATCATCCAGCTCCCTTAAGTTTCTGTTGCTGGTAAAACCTCGTGTGGTATGCGAATTGGGTGAGGCAGGGTCTCAGAGAGTCACTAGAGTGGGAAGCATTGTGGTCACCAGGTTAATGTAGACTCTAGTTTGGTGCCAGTGCTGAGCCTAGAGGTACTCAGCAAAAGTCTCAGAGCACATCAAGGCCAATCATTGTGGTATGTAGGACTGGGCTGTGTAGGACTCTGATAGTTTTCCAAGAAAGAGTGGATGCAGACAGGGCTGGCTGCTCTTGGAGAAAGTGCCTCTGGCTTCGGGGGAGTTGGGTGGGGTGGGGTCCCAGTGAGTCAGCAGTATGGAGCTGCGGAGCTCACCTAGCCAATCAGATTCAGGTTTGGACGTCAGTGTAAAGGGAGGGCTCAACACAGGAAAGATGGTGCCTGCCTGACAGCTGCAAGGGAGGAAGACCTCCTCACAGGGAAATGGCGACTATCCTCCAGCCCTCAACCAGAAGTAACGCAACTCAGTCTGCCCCCCGTATGTCTCCAACACCCTCTCAGTCACCGTCCCCTGCGCTGGAGTCCAAGGTGAGTGCTTCAGAGTGGGCAGGTCTGTGCGCCGGTCATTTAAGAGGACCCCTGGGCTTCCCTCAGCCTTCTCTCCCACTTGGATGGTCGGAATCGCCACTGTTTTCACAGTCAGACATTGTGGGGCTCCTCTTCCTGGCACCTTACTCTGGGCTGGGTTTCTTGCTCCTCTGGGGGAAACTCCATGGCTGAGATAACCTTCCTGGTTCTCAACCGCCACATAGAGGTGTGGGGTCAGCCCGGTTTTGCGTCTCTGCCTCTCCTACCGGTCTTGACATGGCTTCTTCTTTATATCCCTATTTGTAAAACTTCTGTTCAGCCAGACTTAACATTGTCCCCCATTTGTGCAGGGCTGGATTTTCAAAAGAAAACTAAGTGTTTAGATATCAGCTCCTTAATGAGACATCAGTAAACAAGAGACGGCCCTGGGTGTGAGTGGGGAGGGCCTATGTTCCCAGGCCGTGGAAGTGGAATTGTGAGACATGGGAGAAGATGCTGCTCCTTTGTGCCACTGGGTTCCCATGACAACAGCCCTGACTCATTGGGCTCCCATGTGTGAGGAGGGCCTGTCCTTCGACCCCTCTTGTGCTCTCGGCCACCTTCAGGACTCTATCCCTATGTTGTCTCAGACCAACATGCCTGGGGTGATGCCACGGGCATTGGAGCCCAGCTCTGCTTAATTCCAGGACCTTCTTTTCTTTATAGTACAGCAGGATGGGTTTTCTTTTTGATGTGATGTGGGTGAATTAGAAAGTGATGGTTTGTGAGTGTGTGATGAAGGCAAAGACTTACAGAAAGCTCACTGGTAGCCAGACACACTCCTACATGTTTCATATATTAATGCACGCAACATCATAAAACTGTGAGGACCCAGCTCCTACACCACAATGGCACCTCAAGCACCCATGTGGCTTAATTTAGAAAAGTGGAAAGAGATGCCTGTCCAGAGCTGTTCAGGAATTTTGGGGTTAGCCATTGACTGTATAGAAATTACTGCCCAGGACCAGAGTCCATGAAAACAGAACAAACCCAAAGGGTACACGTAGAATCCATGGACCACCTAGGGTCGTAAAGGGGCAGATCTAGGCAGATGAGGGCAAGGGGCTTCCTTTGGTTACCATGATAAAAGCTACCAGCAGCTGTGACAACACATGGAAAATAAAGCTCCATGGTGCATCAGTCGTGACAGTAAAGAGATGAGGAGGAAAGCCATGGTTCGGGCAGAGAGCGACAGGGACAGCTGCTACCAGAGTGCCTCACGGGGAAAGAGGACAGGGTAAAGCAGCCCCTGCAAAATGTACCACCCAGAGCGGGTGCCTTTAGTCCTGGGGTGGGCATGGGGGTTTGTCAATAAAGGAATCCTTCTGTGTTTTGGCGCCACCAACGTTTCCTTAAAACAGTGTCAAGCTGATCATGAGCCTTTGGTACTGGACTGGGTTCAAATGCAAGTGGAGAGAACATGGAAGTTTAGTCATACTTATTAGGCCTTTGAAAGTAATCTTTGCTAATGCTTTGGTCTTGTGATGTAAGCTCAGTGGAATTACAGTTCAACTGCTTAAAATTATAAAACTAATTACCTTTGGCTTCAGTAACAATTATTAATCAGCCCAAACCTTCTAGGCTGCTCCTTGGTACTGGATGGTTTGAGTGAACTAATTAGGTCTCAGTTTACTTTGCTAACAATCTCAGGCGAGCCATGCCCTGGGGCCAGGCAAGCCTCCACTGCATACCCAGACCCCTGGGGGAGTCAGGGGAGTGGGGTAAAGCTGCCCCGGGAGGCGATGACAGACACTGTGATATTGAGTTAGAGGAGTTCTTAAGAAGCCGGTCATTCACTTGGGTCAGGCTGGAGGAACTGAGCCAGTTGAGCAGAAATATCTGTAGGTCAGGGATGTGTGGCACCAGTGATATTTTTGGTGTCGGTGGCAGGCATGGCTCATCGTGCTGGTTCTCCACTGAGAGAACCAGGCGGCCTGGCCCCAAATCCTTTCAACATAGTGCACAGAAGCCACCTCCAGTCAGCTGGGGTTGGCCCCGAAGGGGATTCACTGGGCACTGGGCTCTAGGGCACCAGCATGAAGGAAGCCCGACGCTGGGCTCTGCCACTGGATTAAATGTGGGATGGAGGCTGGGGACCCAACCGTGTGCCTGCTGAGCGTGTTCGAGCCTCGTCTGGGAAGTACCTGGGGTTGAGGCCCACGGCTGCTTAAGCGTGTGTCTGACCTTGATGGCCACCTGCCCTGGTCCCCCTCTGTGCGAGACTGCCAGTTCCCCGAGAGCGGGTCTTGTACGTCATTCACCTCCGTCATCCGTGGCACCGACAATGGTGTAGGGTTCTCAGGACGTGCGTGTTGAGGGAACTAGAGAAACAGGATGCCCAGAAGAGATGAGGTGAGCAGTGTACTCAATGGAAAGCAACAAATGATTGATCTTTATTTACTAACTTTCATGTTTGCTTTATAGCCTTTAGAAGGGTAGTTTGGGGATAATGATTGGTTTCTGCTGTGAATGGTCTTACGCACAGAAGCCAAGGGACTGCTCCCAGACACCTTTCTGAAGCACTGCTCTGCCAGGGGCTGAGTCCAGCATGGGGAAAGTCTGAGCTAAGCTTCGTGCAGGCCCTGAAAATATCCGGATTGCTTTAGCATCCCCGGAGGCCCCCAGGCTCTTGGATCAGTCACCCAGATTGTAAAAACACCCTAACTGCTGCTTCTGTGTCCCCCCACTTTCCCCCATGGAGGTTTAGTGCTGGGTCCACACTGTGGCTCACATGCGGAGTCCTAGGGTGGCCTGAAGGCTCCCTGTCATTCGCCCTGGGCCTCCTACTTGCCCTTCAGGCAGGACTTAGTGTGACACAAGAAGGCTGGCTGGCTTCTGCTTAGCCTTCTCCCTGCTCTCTGATCCCTCTGCTCCTAGCACCTGGCTCAGGAGACGGGGCCTCATGACTCACAGCTGCTCTGAACCCCATGCCACAGAACAAGTGTGCCTGCCATCCGTGCTGCAGTGCAGGAGTGGCCAGTTTTGCCTCCTGGACACCACTCCAGCTCTCTGAAGGGGCAGGCTCTTCTTGGCTTTTCGATGTGCACGGGAAGGCCATAGGACTTGGAATCCAGCTGCGTGTCCACGCAGCCCTCTCTGCGCTGTCTCACCAGCTCCCATGAACCAGGGGGATTTACGGAAAACCAGCGAGACCCGTGGTCATGTTTTGCAATCAGTCAAGACTCCCACTACCCTTCTCTGGCCCAGGATTATGAGACCCAGAGGGCAGTGGCACCTCCCTGCAGGGGGCACAGAGGTCCCTGTGAAGGAGGCAGGTGACGCTGCACTGTCCTCCAGGCGGTCCTTCATTGCCATGTCGCCTTGTCCCACGGCACCCAGAACTCTGGCTGTATTGTGGGGTGTGTGCATGTGCGTGTGCAGGGCGTGGGCAGGCCCGCTGGAGCAGAGGATGGAAGTGACATCCGGGAGGACGCGTGTGCAGCACTGGGCCAGGTGCTTGTTGCTGTTTATTCACTGAGCCCTTGTCCCCATCATCGTCCCATCTAATGAGGAGGTGAGGAGGCCGGGCTTGTGGGGGCCGGCGGGGGAGACACCTGGTCCGTGGGGGCTGCAGCCCTTGCTCTGCCTCCTTGGGGCCTCGCCCTCAGCCCCCTGGAGCTCTCCGGGCCCAGCAGGGGCCAGACACGGTGGCTGGCTGCTTTTGCACTTCCCCACGCTTGGTGCCAGTCATCACACCATCTGCCGGGCATATTTCTTCTCTGGGAGTCTCTCCAAGGCCGGCTTTTGCCAAGGCCACGTTTCATATGGCAAAAATCCCCCAAACAAACCCGAATTCTGTCAGCAACATACTTTTATCTCAACTCAAAGGAAAAATAACAACCCTCCTTTTGAAGAAGAGAATATTATTTTGATGAGTTTAAGGCCGTTTGCTTCACTTCAAATAGGTTTTGGTGTGTGGAGGCAGTCTGTGCAGGTGTGTCTTCGGGAGCAGAGGGGAGGAGGGACCAGTGTCCACTTGGCACCCACCATCCGGGGTCTGGATCTCTTCTCCCCTGAGAGCGGGGCCAGGGCCCGATGGTCACTCCCTTCTAAGGCCTCCCCGGGGGTTCCCAGGGCCTCGGATGTAAGCACTGGGTCTGATTGGACCCCATCTCCACTGAGCCCCCCTTCCTCTACCCCACGTTTGTCCATGGTACACGCAGTTTTCATACGAAACATAACTTTACAAAATGTCCAAATTTGGAGCATCTGCGTGTTTTGTAAAACTATCCCCAAATTCCAGGAGTCCATCGTGTTGTCCTGTGCCCACCTCATGAAGATGCAGGCAGCACCTTCTTTCTGAAGCTCCATTTACGAAACACTTTTTCCTCCGTTTTACCGGAGAAACAGGGCTGTCATTATATATATCCTCTCTCAGTCGCTGCTGCCAGAAAGCTGGGAGCGAAACTCTGTGCTGCGGTGGAGGCCGTTTATCTCAGCTTAGTGTTTCTGGTAAAAATATTTGCCTCCCCACCTTATTCTTTGATTCTCCTGTTTTTATTCATGCTTCAGTGGGTTTTGGATTTATTGCATCTTTCTTAGTGTAAATTGCCCCAAACCTTCTCTGGAAATAGGCCACTTTTCTTTTCCATCGGCTGTGTGGGCTGGTGGTGGCCAAGGCGTGCCTGTCAGAGGGAGGGTTAAGGAAACACAGTGCCAGCGTCGTCCAGATGGTGCACCCTGGAGTCAGACGCGGGCTCACCTGCACCTCTGTGAGCCTCAGTGTCCTCACCTGGGAAAGAGGAATAACTGTGCCATTCCCCCTGTGCAGGGCCTGGTGGAAAAGGGAGATAAGGCTTTTCAGGTGAGAGGCCCAGGCACACAACAGGCTCAATTACTGTTTATGCCTTTCTTCTGAGTGGCTTTCCGTTGGTCTGACCGGGGCTGGCCGCCTGGCCTCCAAGCCCCATGGGGTTTAATGCTTTGTAGTCGCCATCTTGAAATCCTTAACCCTTTTGTCTTCGATTTTGTGTTACGTGAGAGGAGTCTTAACAATCAGTGCGGCCCCCGCTGCTCCCTGCAGCCCCCAGCTACCCCACCCACCCTGCTCAGCAACCTCTGTTGCCCTCCACCCCCAGGGGAGGTCCGGGTGGGCGTGGGGTAGGCTGGGCATGGTGAAGTCTGCGGTCACCCTGAAAATATCCCTGTGCCCAAGCGAGAGCGACATAAACTGCAAATGGAAACCAGCATGGTAGGTTGAGAGAGAGACTGCGGAAGGAAAAGAGACTTCCCCCCGAAGTGCGGGGAGGAAGGAGGAAGGCAGGAAAGATAACAAATTCGTTTTCTATGGCTGCGATGACCAACTGCCACCGACTGGATGGCCTCAAACCACAAAATGTGTCATGTCACAGCAGCTCTAGAGGCTAGAAGTCTGAAGTCAGGGTGTCACAGGCCATGTGCCCTCTGAGACCTACCTGTGAGCAGGACCCTTCCTGGCCTCTGCCAGCTTCTCGTGGTCACGAGCAGTCCTTGAGTTTCCCGGGCCTGAGCTGCACTCCAGTCACATTGCTCTCCCCTTGTGTCTCTGTGTGTCTCTTCCAATAAGGACACCAGTTGTGTTAGATCGGGCAGCCATGACCAAGTATCACAGACCTGGTGGCTTATAAACAGCAAACATTTCTCACAGTTCCGGAGGCTGGGAGTCCAAGATCCAAGTGCCAGTGTGGTTGGGTGCTGGTGAGCGCCTCCCTCCAGGTTGCAGACGGCCGGCCACCTTCTCATCTATCCTCAGGTGGCAGGGAGAGGGCCACCTCACCCCCGAGTCTCCTCCCACAAGGGCACTATTCATGAGGGCTCCCCCCACAGGACCTGTGGACCTGTGCACCCCCTACCACCATTCCGCTGGGTTAGGGTTTCAATAACGAATTTTGGGGGAATACAATCATTCAGCCCATAACACCAATCATATTGGATTTAGGGTCCACCCTAATCCAGTGTGACCTCAATGTAACTTGATTATATCAGCAAACGCTATTTCCAAATAAGGTCACGTTCCCAGGCTCTGGGTGAACATGGAGTTTTGGAGGACACTGTTCAGATGACTTGGCAGTCCCGGACCTTTGGTGATTCCCGAAGCGGGGTGCTTGAGGTAATGTGTTGAAGGCTCTGCCTCGGTGCCTGGCATGTGGTGGTCTCAGAAAGTTCCTCTGTTTCCTTACTGCACCACCAAGAACCTCACCTGGCTGGACTATAGAAAGACAGGTGTGTGCTGGAGGGCCATGACCTTGAGAGGTGACTCAGGAAATGCAGATGTGCAGACCCCAAGGAGGCCCACAGCAATGAGTTGGGGGCTCCCTTGACTGGGCATAAACTGCAAGAGGCACCCACAGTTGCCATATTTTGCATGAGTTTCATTTGTTCGTGCATCCATTCAACAAATGTTTATTGGAGGCACTTGTTGGAGGCTGGCATGCAAAGTGACTGTGATGAAGTGAGAAGTGTAAAGGCAGGGAGCTGCAGACGCAGCCTGGGGAGACGCGTGAGCGCTTCAGTGTGGGTGTGGACGGGCTGAGCATGGGGAAAGGGAAGCAGGGCTGGTGGGTGCCCGAGAGGCTGGCAGAGGGCACCCGTAAGGCCCCTGCATGGCCATGTCAAGGCGGGGGGACCTCAGCGTCTGCTCGGTGTGGCACATGGGTCTCTGCCCTGCTCCCGGATGAATGCTGGCAGGTGAGTCAGGACAAGGAACTGGAGACCAGCCTCAACAGATGGTGAGACAGGTGGCGGGTTAACAAAGACCTCAGGAAAGTACCGTGAGTGATAAAAATAGGTGGAAACAGCCACAGCATTCACCATGAGATGGACCATGAGACAAACTGGGGAGTGTCCCTGCAGCAGCGTATCCTGCTGCCATGAAGGAGAGTGAGTGAGTTTGCACATGCAGACATGGACAAGCAGAACAATGTATAGCCTGGGAGATGTGCATGCAAAGAAAAAGCAAACAATATGTATTTTGAAAGCACTCTCATGTGTCCATGTATGTGCAGCTCAGGAAAGTATCGGGAAAGACAAAACACGCATTGTTACTGGTGGTTACTTCTGGGCAGGGATGACCTGAGGACTCACCCTATTTCTTACGTGGAGGTTGTATTCATCTCTTTCCTCCTGTGCTGGGGCCAGAGTGTGAGAATGAGCTCGCTGGGGGCTGGGAAGGCAGCTCGGGGCTCTGCACACGGGGCGCCTTCTGGGCCTCCACCCCAACTATATTCTGAGTGACCTTCTTCAGTCCTCCCAAGCTCCTGTTATCTTGTTCCTGGTCTCTTATACAGGGCGTGCCCCCAGTTACCAGTGTCTGTTTTCTGCTCCTGGATTAGTGTGGGCTTAAGTTGGCAGCTCCCAAGGCTGATAAGGAGGGTTCCCCAGCCCCTGCCGGGGCAGCACCCTCATTAGCGTGCTCTTTGCCTCTACACATCTCTCTGGAATTCCTCTGGGAGCATTTGCCTGGTACCGTGACGCTCATGGAATGCACAGACCAGGGGCTGAGGTCAGGGTCTGCAGAGAGACCAGGGCGGGGGCGAGGGGTGTTAGCCGCTTCTCCCTTGGCGAGAAGCTGGAGCTGCCTCAAGAAGCCAGACAATGAGGGCGGTGGTCGCAACGCGATTGCCCGACGTGCAAATGGCCCATGGCCCGTAGCAGGGCAGGCCTGGGAGTCAGGAGACCAAAATAGAAACACTTTTCTGATGACATACAGCTGAGAAGCCTATGAATGTGTGGGATGACATAGTCAGGGGAATACTAGACGATAGCTAAAAGGTGGTTTCCAAAGCAAACTCGACTCGGGCTCAAAAAAGTCAATTGCGTAGGTGAGGGGACAATGTGTCTGAATGATGCAGGTAAGAGGCCGGGCATCCTGGAAGACGGTTTGATGGGTTCAAGGGTGAGCCATGCAACTGCAGGCTACAGTCACAAAGTGTAGGATGACGAATGAAGACACAGCAAAAGGCCCTGCAATAATGCATTCTTCTCTGGGCAGCTGACTGTCTCAGGTCTGCTTGGAAGAAGTGATTTCCAAAGTACCCTATTCTAGTCAAAGAAATGACTTTCTAACAGCAAGAGCTGTCCCAGGGTAAAATGGGCTTCCTTGAATGAGAGTGAGCTCCCTGTCACTGGACATATGCAAGCAGCCTCATGGCAGAGAGGCAATTCCACAGAACAGGCCCCAGGCCTGTTTCTGTCCTTCTCATGTTCCCTGACCCAGACATGCTCCGTGTAGTTGCTTAATTAGTGAACTGATGGACATCACACATCTGGAGAAATATTAGATGGCCTGGGATGTCTCCTCCGGTCCTGGATGCTACGGCACCATGAATCCCCACTGAGGGAAGTCACACGGATTAGTTTCCTGTAGCTGCTCTAAAAAATTACCACAGGCTTGGTGGATTAAAATGACACACACTTATTCTCTCACAGCTCTGGAGGTTAGAACTGGTGTGGGCAGAGCTGGTTCCTCCTGGAGGCTTTGGGGATGGATGCAGTTTTCTCGCCTTTTCGTTCTCCGAGGCCACCAGGTGGGCAAGAGCCAGCGGGCGGTGGGTACTGGAGGCTCTTCCATGCTGGGCAAGGGGGCAAAGCAGAGTAGGGAAGGAGGCAGAAGAAAGAAGCCGCGGAATCCGGAGACCCTGTGACCACGTGGTGACCGGCGGCCTAAGGGGGTGTCAGAGGCAGAGGTGGTGGCCGGGGTGGGGAAAGCTCAGAGTTTGGCCTGACACCCCCCGCCCCCCATAGTGTCCTCTGTGCTGAGAACTGCGCGTGGCATGTGCTGGGCGCTCAGTTAGGGTTTGTTGAATGAATGAATAAACGACGATGTTGTTACTGGCTGGGGAACTGGCTGGCAGGCCTGGAACGGCACCTCCGCAGGCCGGGCTCTGTAAATCCCTGTGGGAAGCGGAGGTGCGGGCTGGGCATGAGCTGGGCCAGAAACGAGAAGTGGCCCCAGCACGGCCGGCGCCTCCACCTGCTCTGTCTCAGAGGCTCGGGCGCCGTCAGGGCGTGTGAGCTTTGTGTAGGGCTGCGTTAACCGGGGGTCAAGGTGAAGGCCCGTGGACCAGCGTGCCGATGGGGCTTGGCAGGCAGGAGTGGGAACAGCATGAAGTTTTGTCCCACTTTCCGGAGAAGATGGGAGACTTAGAAAGCACCGAGCAGCCATTCCCATAAGCCAAGGAATGGATTCCATGCCAACAAGCAAACTCTTTAATCTTCAGGAAGCTTCCCCTGTCTTCCAATCTTTCCTGCTCCTGAGACGGAACGCACGTGGCCCTGCCTTCGAGCTGTACCCAAGGCAAAGGGCCGGCCTGGCGGCTCACAGGGCAGCTCTGTTCCTAACTGTGCCTCCGGCTTGCCCCGTCGAGCAGCCAGGGGACGGGTTTCCCTCGCTGTTTATTCATGGGGACTGCCGGGCCCTTCACATTTCATTATCTTTGCTTGTAGCATTAATGTGGAATGAAACGTTGGACGTTTTCCTAAGTGGCTCCTGGGGCAGGCTGGAATGAATGAGGGCTGTCTTCCTGCAGAGGCTCCCAGGGTTTTGAGGGTACACAGACCCACGGGTGCTGTGAGTCCCAGGGCTCCTTAAATTCCTCTGCCCGCTCAGGAACACACACATATTGGCCTCCCGTGAAGCTCTTTGATATTGGATTTCTTAGAATTCTGAGAAAGTTATTTACGTTTCAGAGCCTGCAAGTTAGTGCAAAAAAAGCTCTTTGTAAGACTCTGTTTACTCTGAGTAGAAGAAACCCCAGGCTGTAGGTTCATTCATGGAATGGATCGTTCATGTGTGTGTCCAGTATCTGCTGTGTGCCAGGCAGCGTGAATCCAGACGGAAAGGGCTCAGCCTCTGTCGGCTGGCCTTGGTGGGTGACAAGCATGCAAACAGCCTCCCTCGGGCTCCGTGAGACTGACAAGTCTGCACTCAGCCCTCCAGGTGCACAGAGGATGGAGTGGCCGTCCACCCAGGAATGCTCTAGTGGATGGGTGTTCGGCGGGAACCTGAAGGAGGGTGAGTGGGCTGGTGGTCCAGGTAAAGAAGTGAGGGAGGGACGGGACACTGGACAGGAAGGGAAAGGTAACAGCAGCCCTCACCTGGAAGTTTGTTCATGTGTCAATTCAGGGCACCTGGCAGGCTGGGCGGGGGGTGGGGGGAGACCGCTGGGAGCGGACAGCGATGAGTGATGAGTCAGCTTTTCCTGCAAGTAACAGGGTGAGAGCAAAGATATTTGCACAAAGAGCAGCATGGCCACCTGGAGGCAGTGTGACAGGACAGGAGACCCTGGAGGCTGGGAGGCGAGGGCGTGCGACCTAGCTATAGGGAACACCGCGAGGACGAAGCAGGTGGCATGGTAGGCGAGTTCAGCCTACAGAGGTGCTTATTTAGGGGGGGTGTTCCGGGCTGAAGGGTGTCCCCGTAATTCATATGTTGGAGAGACTAGTGGTGGGAGTCTCTGGGAACAGCCCGTTTCATATCCATAGCCATGATGACAGAAGTCACCTCTTGCATCTAAGGCATGATAGGACCTGTGGCAGGATGTTGACAGTGGGACATCATGCGGTGGCCGTGAGCGGGTTGCACGCCACCCCCATTGCACAAGCATGGGGAGCTCAGAAGGGCCAGGGCACAGGTGGGGACCGTGAGGGGCTGCCACGAGGGGCCCCATTCAGAACCCATGCTCTTTGTCCCACATTGTGTGGCCTCGTGAGATTCCGGTATTTCGCGCCCAGTGGGTGCTCGTACATGCGGACAAGGCTGGGAGGAAGCGTTTGGTGAGAGGACAGGCCGAAAGGGCTGCTGACAGGTTCACAAGGTGTATCCGAGGTCCCAGAGACCAGGTTTAACTTGCTCCCTTCCCAGAGACCAAGGGCTCATGGCTGGGGAAAGGGCAGCACGCCTGCCCCAGCAGGACGGACGTGCCACCGTCACGCAGTCATCCTGGGTCCAGAAGGGCCTTTCACCTCGTAGGGACTCACCACTGAAGGTGCTGGAAGCTTTATCCTGGGAGGCGGGGGACGGAAGGAAGAACGATTCAGTGGAGGCCTCGTCCCCTGGCTTCCTGCTCACCTTATTTTAAAGTGAAGAATAGAGACCATACAAACAGGTAGAAAATAATACTCGGAAAGATAAACAAGAAAAAGAAACAAGAAAGGAAAAGCATGGTGGCGGGCAGAGTGAGAGCCGGAAGAAAGGCCTGGAAGGATAACTGTCAGGACCTAAGGCCACCTGGGCTCTGAGAACGGAGCGCCAGCCTCCGGCTGCTCAGCCAGCCCGGAGCGTGTGTGCTCAGCTCCCCTCGTCCCCAGGGGAGCAGGCACCTGGGCCTGTGCCCTCGGTCCCCTTCCTCCCGGGGCTGCTCTCCTCTTGACTGCAGAGTCACTGGCCAGTCCGGGGCTGGTCAGCACACAGGGCAGTGCCTTCTAAACCTGCCTTATTCCTGTCTGCTCAGCCCTGGTATCAGTGTCATTGTACAGACTTGGGCGACCTGTGGATTGTCCTTTCCAATGACACAGGCTGTGTGTGGCACGTACTTCGCTGGAAATAACTATGGATCCAAAAAGACCCCGTGGGAAGATCCCACAGTCGCCTGAAGGTGCTGTGACGTGGGGCTGCCTCGTCGTCCGGTGTGAGCGGCACGCGGCCTCTTTCAGGGCCTGGTCATGACCAGTTCCAACATGGAGAACCTCACGGTGTCCAGCTTTTCCTGGTATGTGACCGAATGGCCCTTACACAAGAAAACATGGGACACAGGCTTGTTTTTGAATTCCTGCCAGGAAAGCGTTGGTCTCGACTCAAGGCCCACTGTGCATCCTTTTCCTTGTCAGTGGAAACCCGCCATCGCCCCCTTTTCACATTGCCTCCCAGGAAGCTCTGTGCAAAAGCTCGCTCAAACACACCAACCATCATATCTCAAGGACCCGGAGGAGTTAGCTCGGCTGTTCTTTCCTGTACTTGCAGCTTCTCCGTTTCCCCTGCATTGTGTGCTGTTTCACATTGTGTGTGTTTCTTTTTATGATACTCAAATATCTTTATAGACAGAAGATATTGGTTAATTTAAAATCTCGCACTAAGGTACAGAAAAGCCCAGCTGGCAAAGGACAGTTGGGAAAGCTGGTTTAGCCACAGTTCATCAGAAAATGATGTGCGAGTCAGTCAGCTGTAATTCCAGAGTGAGTCCGGACAGCAGGGTGGCTGCCCGAACATCCCTGAAGTCTGAGACAGAAATAGCCAAGGCTAAGGACGGCACTGGTTCCTCTGAGCTGTGCCCCCGTCAGATCATGCCTGCAGCGTGGCCTCGGGTCCCAGGCTGGACTTGAAGAGGAGACCAGGTATATTCAAGCTGGTGGGCAGCGGTGGGCAGGGAACGACCAGGACTGAGTCAGCCTGGTACAGGTGGACGTGGGTTAGACTTGCCCACATGCTTCCAGATGAGGGGGTCCAGGCAAGGAGAAAGAGGCTGCTCAGTATAAAGACTTCTGAGGCCATGAGCACTTCATGTGAATTAGTGGTGATGAGGTCCCCATCAACAGAGGCATCCAAGAGGAGGCATTCACCCACTTATCTTGGGCCGTGTGGAGGAATTTTATACATAAGGTGGGGTTGGGCATCCGGCTCTGAGTGTCAGTTATTCCCCATCCTACTGATGAGCTGACATGGGAAACCTCAGCGGATCATCGTGGCCCCTCAGAAATCCCAGCGTCTGCGTACATTCCCCAAGAATGTTGCTCCTCTCTGCTTGTGTAGGTCAGGAGCAGGTTCTGGGGGATAAATGGGACAATCCGGACTTGGAAACCTTCCCGGGAAATGTCTGGGGGAGGACGAGGCGTTGGGGAGCAGAGCTGGTCAGCTCCTTGTGTCTGACTCTGGGCCCGCTGAGCCTTTCGCGACCCCGCGGCAGCCCTGTCTGCTGGAAATGGGAACCCGAGCGTGTTCTCCAGCTTATCCTAAATGGCTCTTGGATGGCTTTGGCCTCTGAAGGTTCCTATTTCAACAATTTTTTGGGCCTATTCCAGTGACTTCGTCTTATCGGCCACTGTGTGGAGGGGGTGGGAGGGGGCGTGGTGGATTTACGAGTGCTGACTTCAGGACTGGAGCTCAAACGCTTGGGACCCATCCCAGGGTGACACGGCGACAGTCAACAGCTGAGCTCCAGACATTGCTGAGCTCCTACGTGCAAAGCTAAGGCAGCCAGGGCCCCTTGTCCTCAGGGAGGTCCCACGGCCCCAGGGGAGGCAGTTTCGGGATAGAGGATCATAGAGCAATGAGGAGTTCAGCAATAGAAAAATGCTGCGTGGGAGGTGGGGGGTCCAAGACTAGCCCTGCTGAGAGCCTGCGTGTGCCAAGCGCAGGTAGGCATGGGGTTAGGGAGGTGAATAAGGCGGGGCTCGTGGGAGAGCCCAGGTGGAGGGGGTGAGGCACTGTGGGAGACAAACACATACCCAGGGACCCACATACAAGGTGCCACATGAGGGGCCACTCGCCCCATGCTGTGGAGGGGCCGGAGCTGTGTCACAGAGGTCAGGCTTAGGGGTGTGCGGCCTGAGAGCTAGGCGGCTGAAGGAGAGGCAGTGAGTGTGGGATGGCAGAGAACAGGTGACACCTGTGTCCATCAGGTGGGGATGAGGCTGTCCAGGCAGGCGGGGCTGGGCATGAGTGTCCACTGTGCTGGCAGCAGGACAGACGCCTTTCTTTGTTTTATAGCCTCTCGGACGGTGGGGCTGTCAACGGCATCCGGACCATTTGTTAATAATCAGAAAACCGTTTGCAAAGGGAACCAGGCTTCCTGACACTGATTTCCCTTTAATAAATCCCAGCTTTTAAATCCAATCCACCGGCCATTCTACAGTGAACAGTTAAAGCAGTCCAGGAAAGGAGCTGGCAATCATAATAAAAATTGAAGGGAGGAGAGAGGGGTAGGAAACAGAGGCAGCCCGAGGATGCGAGGGGTTTAAACAAACCCATGAAGGAACAGCAGTGGGTGCCGAGAGCCTTGGAGACTGGGCGGGGGGGGGGGGGGTTCCTTCCTGGTGACCGGCAGCTCTGGGCAGGAATTGTGAGTTCTTGGGTGCCCCCAACTCGCACCCCGCATTTTAGTATTCCGCTCCATGATCGGCCTCCAGCTAACGCTGAATCAAAGACTTCTCTTAAGTCCCACGTGAGCCGCTGTCCACGGCTCAGAAGCCAAATCGCCCACCTCGTTGGCCCTTGACAGCCTCTGTCTCTGCTGAGGAGAGAGCGGGGACGGGTGAATAAAGCCCCGGGGGAGACGGGCTCTGAGCAGCCCCTTTTCTCAGGACCCCACTAATGTGCCATGGCCTGGGTGCTCACCGCTGGGGACGGCTGAGCCATTTAGACAAGAGGGCCATTTGTCTCCGTCTTTGGTCTCCAGGAAAGCTCCCTTGAGGCAGCCCCTTCCCTCTTGGAGGTGCCAGGTTCTCAGCGCCTCTCTCAACATGAAAGCACCTGGGAGTGGGCCGAAAGCCGGGTGGGGGAGGTGTGGGGGACAGGCCTGGGTGTCACTGAAGGGACCTGGCTGGCTCCCCTAGGCGTGACTTGCATGGTGGTGGGGGGCAGGCCCTGTAGCCTCCCAGTTCAGCCTGGCCAAGCCTTCAGTGGGCAGCGGATGTCAGCGCTGGGGCCGTGGAATAGAACAAGATGCCTGATCGAATGCAAGAGTCCAGATGTCCTTGGAAGCAGGGTCCCAGCCAGTGGACCGAATTTCCCTCTGGGGTCCACTCTAGTTCTACAGATGAGCCTCAGGGCTAAGGCGAGGGATGGGCTGGGGTACAAGGAGAGGTCACTGGAAGGACCCTCTGACCTCCCATCTCAACCGGAAGTCCCCTTGGATCAGTTTTATTTATTGCGATTCGATGTAAGCGTTTTGGAGGTCAGGTTTCCTATTGCTTTAAGAACGTCTGAGACCCTTAGTGTGCTGGCAAAGCCTCGCGGGATCGGATGTCCTGCCCGGGCCTGTGTCTCCTCCTCGCCGTGTGGCGTGCACCAGCGTGTGTGTGTGTATTCAGTGCCCACCCGGACGCCAGCCTCCCAAGGCAAGAGCTTCTGTGCAGTTTGCCTCTGTTGCACCCCCGCCCTGAAAGCCTTGCCTGGCTCATGTCACCCTTGGTGAATATTTGTTACATGAACGAGTGATGAGCTGGGAGAGAAGTCGGGAGACCCAGGGGTAAAGCTGGCCCCACCTCGTGTCCTTGATAAAATTATTTTACACCTTTGAGCCTCAAATGGGTGTAGGAATCGAGACAACCCTCTACCCTTGTAAGGAAAGTGTCGCCAGTGCTCTGGGCATCCCCAAATGCAAGGGCGTGATTCTCCCTGAAGCGCAGTCTGATGTCACAGAAAAGGAACCATTTAACTTATTAATCAACCTGGGAGAAGCACCACACCAGGAGAGAGGCCAGTAAGTGTCTCCGCATTCCTGGTGATTTCCAGGAGCAAGGCTGTCGCTGTGCGGTCACCGGTGGTGATAGGGAGGGAGCTAAACAGGGCAGGGCCATGCTCCCCTGAGGTCAGATCAGTGGCCAGCCAAGCGCAGCCCTCAGCCACTAGCTTCTACTGCTGGGACTGGATGGGACCTTCTGCAACGTGACAAATTCCTTCTGTGCGGACCAGTTGAAACCTGGACTTTGTAACCCACAAATGCCCAGGACATGTTTGAAAGTGGTGACGGGGCCACTGGGGGTGAATTTTACCCATTGGTTTTTATGTTATGTTCCCATCTGTAGAGGACAAGCCATTACCTGGACACGCTGTCTTCATCCCCATTCAGTCTAACGCATCCTTTATCACTGCCTGGGGCCTCAGCGAGGTGGGGGCCAGGGCAGAGGCGCCTCCCCACAGCCTGTCGTGAGGAAGCCAGGACTCGGGCTGGACTCCAGGGGAAGCGGTGCTGCCTGCCGTGGCCTGCGGAGCATGGTGGCTCCAGGGTCTGTGTTTGCTGAGGACACAGGCTGAGGGGGAGACCCTGTGGGTGGTCCCGCGAGGCAAAACCTTACTCTGAGGGACGTTGAGTGTGGGCCTGCTCCTGTGCTGGGGAGGTGAAGTGGGGCGCACAGTGGAATTGGGGTGAGCTGCCCCGGAACCAGAGGCCGCAGCGCGTTGAGATTGGAGGGGCAGGCCTTTCAGACCTGCCGTGGCTTTGCTGCCTCCTGGTGTGACGTCCACGCCGCCCAACAGCTGCACCTCCTTCCAGTATGTGTGCACCTCTGCACGCACATAGTGGGTCCTCCCCTTGCCTGTGGGGCGGGGGGACTGCACAGCGTTGGGGCTGGTCTCCTCCCCGGTGCCGTAGCGGGAGGAAGAACTTGCACTCAAGGGATGCGTCCGGAGCGGCAGCTACGTCCGGGAGCTTCCCCTGGGCTGACAGGCAACTGCTGGGTTAATAGGAAAAGTTGGCAATCAGATGGGGCCCCAGAAGACAACGTTTGCTGACTTGTACACCCATGTTCCCTGGATACCGCAATGCTTGTTGTGGGACGTGGGTTCCTAGGGAGATGGGAGAAGGTGACCCCCAGGGAGCGTTTGTCTGATGTCGGCAGGACATGTGATGACCCACCTGGAACTCTGAGATTCAGGGCAGACTTCCTCTTAACTCCGGGCGTCCTCGCCCCCTAAGGCCAGAGGGGAGGGTGAACCACGTACCCCGACTTGCCTGAACTGGTTCCGCTCTGAAAGTCCTGCATCCCAGGACCCCCGTGGGCTCTTGGCCCCCCGCTAGTAGGGGACGGCGAGTGCTGAACCCACAGCTTCTGCGTCCAGCTTGGGGGCCTTGCCAGAGGGGCCGAGAGAGGGCACATTGCCTGTGGGAACATGGGTCCCAGGAAGGGTGCTCGCAGCACGTTTGGGGAGAGAGCCTCTGTGCACCCCAGCCATGCTGACCTTGACCTGCGTAGGGCAGACGGAGCAGCCCTCAATGCTCCAGGCTGGCGTGGTGGGAAAGAAGATAGGGGAGCAGGCAGACGCCATCCTGGAGGCCAGAGCCAGGAGGGGCCCGGGGGAGTGACAGCCAGACCTGGGCAGTGGCTCTTACGTCCAGGGATTCCAGCGGCCGGGAGGGTCTGGGCTCTACGCAGGGAGCACACGGAGTGCGTGGCGGAGCGTCTCGCATGTGTAGGTCCTGTGTGGTCCCACATTACCACCTCATTCACTCCATCACCCAGATGTGGAAACTGAGGCAGGCAGGTGGCGAGGCCACAGGGCCAGGAGGTGATGAAGGCAGCGGTCCCTGCCTTTGTGTACCCCGTAGTGGGTGCCGAGGAACCGTATTGCTGTGAGATGCTCAGAGCAAAAGCTTCCCTGCTCAGGCAGTGTGGGGAATGCCACTTCATTCATCGTCTGGGGCTGTCAGAGCCAAGCTTAAAACAGCGGAAACATATGAAGTCAAGGTGCCGTCAGGTCCCTGCTTCCTCCAGAGGCTCTAGAGGGGTGCCCTTCCAGTTTCTGGGGTCTCTAGGCATGAGTTGGCTTGTGGCTGCATCACCCCAATCTCGTCTCCGTGGTCACATAGCCTCCCCATGTGTCAGTTCCCTTCTTATGGGAGCTCCAGGCATATTGGCCTCAGGGCCCACTGTCATTTGGTATGACAGCATCTTAATTGAACTAATTACATCTGCAAAGACCCTGTTTCCAGATAATTCCACATCCTGAGGTCCAGGTGGACATGGGGTTTTGGGGGGACCCTATTCAGTCCAGTGCACCTGCTCTACCCCTGACCCAGAGTCCCCATGCTCCTTAGTACTCTGAGACGTCAGGTGAGAAAGCAACCTGCTGGCTTTAATTCCTCCCCGTTTGCCAAAGCCTCCTGAGAATGGAGCCCCCTATTGGGTAACGTCTGCCGCTGCCCCGGAGCCAGTCTTCAAGGAACCTGGTCTGCGCCACGCTGTAGGGCGACTGTTTCCCGGAGGGATTACAGCCTGGGAGTCACTGAGGCAGGTCCGCCTCAGGAAGAGGGGAGGGGGGCGAGGGCAGCATGGTGAGTCCTGGGGGGAGACCCTGCTGAGAGACTGCGGGGTACAGGCCGGGGGTGGGCGCGGGGGGAAAACCCCGGTGCAATTTGTTGGTAAACTGAGTCTTAGTTTATCCAGTGTGACCTGAGAGAAAAAACATTGTTCTGAATAAGATTCCTTTCAATCACTCACATCATCGTCCACTGATCTTTTACATTTACTAACTGTGCCCAACTCCTATTCATCCCGTACGATGTGTGGGGTCACCTCCTCCCAGAAGCCACCGTGAATGCAAGAATGGTTCCCTGCTCAGGTTCCTCATCACGTTGCCACCGTTAGACACAGTGAGCTGCCTCTGTACCTGTGAGCCCCGGGGCCTGAATGGGCTGCTCACCTCTGATCCTGGCGGTCACACACTCAGCACCTGGCAGGTGGTGGGCTTCCCGGCGAGGATGGTGATGCTCTGGGCCCTGGCAGGCCTGGGCGCGTGGCTGAGGTTCCCTGCCCCTCCTGCTGGGTTCTGTGGGGGTGGGGGTGAAAGGGAGTCCCAGTTGAGAAGGTGAGGACAGGCCAGCCCCGAAGACTCCACCTCTGTGGCCAGGGTCTGTGGGGCTTCCCGTCCCCTGGGTCCGTGCCTCACTCGGGTCTGGAGGAGGGACAGACTCTGCTTCTCCCTCGGGGGACAGAGGAGCTGCCTCAAGTCTCGTGTCCGTGAACGTGGAATCCACAACTTGCCGGCTGGGACCGTGGCCGCCAGGACGGTGTCAGCTTCAGGACTAGAGGACACAAAAGGCCTTGCTAAGGAGAAGAACGGGTGATGTCACAGGCTGAGGTGCCTGAGCAGGGTGGCTGTGCCTTGGCTAACGCATGGCCCTGTGAGGACAAGGGTCTCGCGCCGTCTTGGCCCAGCCCTCCTGGGCACGTGGCTGGCTCGGCCGTCTCCCCAGTGGCTGCAGGCGGCTGTTGCAGATGGAATAGAGCTGAGTGGACAGTTCAGGACTGTCCCCTGCTGGGGGCCTCCTTCCCTGCGAAGGAAGGCTTTCCCGGGGGGCTTTCTGGGCCAGGTATGCAGAGCGGGGCCCAGTGACCTGGGCAGTGGACAGTGGCACCTGCAGGCAGGGCAGGGGTGTTGGAAAGGCTTAGGTGACGACTGCCGTGAAGGGCTCAGCACAGCCCACTCCACGTGGTGGCCGCCCCTGTTCTCTGCCCCCCCACGCCCGCCTCTGTGCCCTCCCCTTCCCTGCCCGAGGTCCCGGGGCACAGTCTCTTCCTTGCCTCCTCCAGTGTCCAGTGGCTCCCGGCTCTCCTTGGCTCGGGGCTGAGGCACTCCAGCCTTTGCCTTCACGTGGCTTCCCTCCTTCCCCTGTCTCTTTCCTTCTGTCTCTCAGAGGACACTGTCATTGGGTTTGGCTGCCCCCCTCCCCAGATAAGCCAGGGTGATCTTGTCTGAAGATACTTAATTTGATTACATCTGCAAAAACCCTTTCTCCAAATGTGGTCCTATTCACAGGATCGGGGGTGTGGACTCATCTTTTAGGGGAGCTCCCAACACTCAGCCTAACACACAAGTGGGGCATTTTGGGCTGGGAGCCGTAAGGGCCTGTTCCCTCAAACCTGCCTGAGTTACAACTTGCTCTAACCACCCAGGGGAGCAGCTGCACCCCCATGTCCAGGGCTGACTGGCCTGCACTCCCCGGAGTCCAGCCTGTGGGGATCCACCCGCCCTGGGCCTTCAGTCTGGCCACGGTGCATTTTCTGGTGACTCAGTGCCTGACACAGAGAAGCCATTCTGCCGAGGTTTGGGGGCAGGCTGCCTGGCGACACTGCTATCTTAGGGACTTTCCTGAACCAGTCACTGAGCAAGGGCAGGGATCCTTTGAACCTTTGAGTTCAGAAGTCAGGCAGCGTGGTGTGGCTCAGGCTTCAGCCCTGAGCTTTTCTCCTCGCCTGCGGCATGAAGTGTTAGGACCAAGGACCCCAAGTTTCTTCTGCCCCTGCAGTCTGCACCCTCACTCTGCTCGGGGAACACGGTCAGGGCAATGAGCCAGCTGCCCACAGTGGGCCTTCGCGAGGACAGGAGCCTGTCTGCACGCAGAGGGAATCCACCAGATGTCTCTTTATTCTGCACACAATGGCCCCTCACAGAGCAACCATCCATCAGGATCCCTCCAGCACCCCAACACAAAGGCGTGACACATCCCTCCGGCTGGGCCACGTCCTCACCACCTTCATGTGTCCTTTGGGGGGCGGCAATTGGTGTGTGTGTGACTCCACTTTCCTTCCTAGGCAGGCTGTGCCAGGACCAGTGTCCCTATTCAAGCCTGCCCCCTGGACCCCCATTGTTTGGGGGGTTTTGTCCTCTCTCCCTTTTTGTGTATTGTTTTCCTTGACAGACATTTGTCTTTACTACAATAAAGTATGCTTTTCTCACCGTTTTTTATCTTTTTTCTGGGTAAGTGTTGTAATTGTCACCAAGAAAAGTTTCTTTTTCTATTTAAATTTGACCAGAGGAAGTTTAAAAGCAAAGCCTGGGCTGAGGGTTCAGTGCCATTGTCTTATTTTCCCCCCTTTAGTTTTCTACGCAGGTTTCTCTTCTCTTTGCATTCCTGTCCCAACTGAAGCTTTCCCGGCAAAATACACTGAATTTCCTATCCTTCACCTCAGAACAGTGTTCTAAAATTCACCTTCTATTTTCTTACCCCCTAAAAAAGAAAGGTTTGCTTCAAAATACCTTGTTACAATCTTTTTTTGGAACTCAGAATTTGTGGGAAAGGCAAAAAGTTAACATTTTTTTGAATGGCTATTTTGTATGACTCATGGTTGAGATAAAACATGAGACCTTTTTGCCCCTGTGGAGTTGGTCTGGGAAAGGATTTAAACAACACATACTGTTGGCTTAACCATATCTTTAAGAAATTAGGGGATAATGAGCACCTACTCTGTGCCAGACACCAAGCTCAGCTCTTCAAATATCCCCTTCATTTCATTTAATCCTTGTGCCCTGTGAAGTGGTGCCTTTATCTGCAGGTCCACGGGGAAGCAGGCCTGGAGCGGGCGTCTGGCGCTTTCTGAGAGCGAGACTTGCGTCACCCCCCATCTGTCTGGCCCCCAGTGTCCAGCCTCTCCGTGATGAGTCACCACCGCCAAAGTCTTTCCTTCGTCTGCTCAGTACGTCGTGGTGAGACGCTAGCCCTGGACCCACTGGAGGACAAAGCATGAGCGATCCTGCTCTCGGGGCTTACAGCTCAGGGCGAGGTGGGCACAAGCCAGGATCACGGGGGAGGGTCATTAGGGCTGTGACCAAGCCCTGCACTGGGGGACGCCGGGTTCCCCAGGGCGCCTGAAGGTTTAGAAGGTGCGGAAGGTGCAGGGAAGGGCGGCACAAAGGCAGCGTTCAGGGAGCCCGGGGGACAGGGGGTCCAGCGTGGCTGGCCCTTGGGAGGGACGGGGGCTGGAGGCAGAGGCAGGAGCAGGCCCGTCAGGTCGTCTCTCCGGGGGGAAGACGGGTTCTCCAGGGCTGGGACCAGCGCTGGGCGGGTTTAGGGGGGAAGGACTTTTGAATACTGTGAGGCAGGACGGGTGGGCGAGAGGCGGGAGGCGGCTGGTGACTGCATCTCATGCCCACCACGCGTCACAGTGTCCTCAAAACAAAGCTGCCCAACAGCCCAGAAATCTCACCTTGGCCGCGAGACGGGGTCGGGCTTCCTGTGCAAGTTCTCGCCCTGCCTTTCACGTCCGCGTGTGGAGGGACTTGGGTGGTGTTTTGTGGAATGTCCCTCGATTTGGGTTTGTCAGCTGCAGTGCTCATGGTTAGGCTGGGGTTGTGGGGTTTTGGGGGGGCGCCCACAGAGCTGAAGTGCCCACCTCATCACATCCCTTCAAAGGCACATGCTGTTCACATGGTGTGTCTCTGAGGAGAGGTGGGGCGTTTTGACCCATAAACTGTGCAAGCAGGTGCGCTCCGGGGGCTTGGAAGGCATGAGACGGGGAGCCCCCAGCCTGGTGCAGAAGGGACGGCGGCCTGTAACGAAGGAGCATGGCCTGTGAGTTTCCTGGCTGAGAGGGGTGAGGGGCAGGAAGGGTAGAGGGGGTGTACATGAATCTGACCTCCTGGGGTGGGAGGGTTCAGAGAAGGCTTCAGATAAGATGCCTGGAAGGGTCTTTAAGGATGCATGGAAGTTGGCCAGGCAGGTGTCAGGGGAAGGGCCATGCAGGTGACCATCAGCAGGTGAATGGGTGGCTGGTGGGCAGGAACTGTGGTGGTTTGCATTGTGGGGTACAGTGTGGGGGTGGGGCTTAGAAGGCCTGGGGTCACACCAAGGGTCACCCTTTCTGTGGGCTCAGGGGCTGCAGGAGGTGTTCAAGTGGCACCTGGGCACTGGGGTTCCAGGTAGAGGAGGGACGTGATGGGAGAGCGGGCGGTGAGAGAGCAGGTGGGAGCTGGCCGTGAGGTCTCCGGGCGGGAGGCGGAGCATGACCTCAGCCGGGGTGGGCCCGCTGGGAGCCAGGGAGCGGGTGAGTTTAGAAATTCCACGAAGACACACAGAGGATGAAGCGAGGCCTGGGGGCCAGTGACAGGAGGGGAAGTGACATCCTCCGCCCCCCGGGCTGGACAGGCGCTGGGGCCCATGTCCCCACCAGGAACTACAGGCAGAGAGCAGCTTTCCTGGTGAGAGGAGGCACAGGGTCAGCTCTGTGTGACAGAAGGGAGCGGGCGTGTGGGGCTGGCAGGGGACAGGCTCTGTGGGGGCTGCTCTGTACATGGTGCGGGGGTGACAGCCCTGGCAAGCCGGCCCTGCAGCCTGAGCATAGCGGATGGGCAGGAACAGAATCCCGCGGACATCGGTTTTGTGGCGCCAACAAGACCTTCAAAGATGTAACACACCTGTCGCTTTAGAGTGTTCTAGCTAAATATCAGCATGACTTGCAAATTCTGAGCATTCATTTAAGGGGATTAGAGGCCGACTCCAATACTTGGCAAACCATGTTCTGGGCTCTTTGCTTTTACATGTTTGGCTGTTTTGCAGAGGAAGCTGCAAAACACTTTACCTGAACCCTAAGTCCCGTTGGACAGCACTCAGCCCCAGCACCTCTAACCCGACACCCATGCTAGCATCTGCACCAACACCTCTGTGACCTGCTCCCGGCTTTGGGAGAAGCCAAGTCCTCAGCTGATGCGGATTAAAGTCAGAAGGGAACTTGGCAGCTCTCTTAGCAGGAGGCCCGCTTTTCTTTTCGCTTTCAGGTGTAATGGGGTGAGCTGAGTCAGGAGCACCGGCTTCTAGCAGCAGGCCCACTGGGGGGCAGGGCGTCCCCTGATTTCTCTGGCCTCGTGTCCTCCCACCCGGTATTAGGGCTGGACGGAGGGCTTCCGAGCGCCCTTTGCCCTCCAGATAGGGCTCTCCTCTGTTTCCCACCATTCTCCTCCCAGCTCTAAAATACAGGTGAAGGGTTTTACACTTGGCAGACTTGGCAGGTTAATTCACTTTCTGTATTTGCTACTCCCCCCACCCTGCCCCCCACTTTCCTCTTCCTCTGAGTAAGTGGCAAGTGTGCTCTGATGTAACGGTCCCGCTATTGTCACATTTTCTATGTTAATTCCTTCGGCCTTGGATCGGTGGTCTGCAGATCTCGGGTGTCTCTTCCTCTGTTTCTGTGATTTTCCCAGAGACTGGCTCGTGTGTCTGCTCTCCAGGCAGCAGGTTCAGCTCACCAGAGGCAGCGAGGCGGAGCCCAGGGCGCTCGTGACAGCTGACATATTCCCCACCAGCTGAGCAATGATTCGCGTCAAATGAGGATTTATGACCAATCCTCATGAATTAAGGCTGCCTCCTGTACCCCGGTGAGGCCCCGTTAACCAGCGTGGGAGGCGTCCTCGCTGCCTCAGGGGCAAAAGCCCGCCAGTGTGTTAGTCAGAACTACGTCTTTCTCCTTTGTCATCATTGTCGCCCGTGCCAATGTCACAGACCCTGTTTGGGAGGGTGGCTGCCTGTGGATGGGTGGCTTGTGTTTGATGGATAGACAGGCACCTTGATTCTGGAAGGGTCTAAACCAATGCCATTTCTGGTTACTAAACTTTGCTTTGGGGTGTCACCAGAAATCCGAGGTGTCACCCTCTTTCTCTGTCTAGATCACACACACTGAATCTTGCTCACGCCACAGCTTGTCAGTTGTGTGTCCTGATCAGTGACTGAATTTTCCTTTTATGTCTTCATCCCTAAAACAGCGGCGGCGTGGTAATCCCCCTGTGGCGGGCTGAATAGCATCCACCCCACATATGTCCACATCCCAGCCCCTGGAACCAGAGCACGTGGCCTTATTTGGACGGTGGGTCTTTAAAGATGTGATTAGTTAAGAATCTTGAGAAGGGATAGTTGTGGGTTAGGATGCGCCCTAAATACAAGGACTAGTGTCCTTATCAGAAGAGGAGGGACAAACAGAAACCCACAGAGAAGGCCAGCCAAGGATGCCTCCAGCCTCCAGAAGCTGGGGGCACGTGGGGTCCCCTCCCTTGGAGCCTCCGGAGGGAGCGTGGCCCTGCCGACATCTTGATTCTGGACTTCGGGCCTCCAGAACAGTGAGAGCGTCAATCACTGTTGTTTTAATCCACAGGGTTTGTGGTATTTTGTCACCGCAGCCGCAGGACACTGATACACGCGGTCCCCCCCCCCTGCAAAACGAGGATGGTGTAAGGGGTGAGACGGTCACATCTGCCTCAGTGCCTGGACCACACTGGCAATGATAACGCCTCACCTTACCCCCTCCACTTCCCAGTAAGTGCTTCGCCCCCGCCTGGGGCTCTACGGAGAGGAGCATCAAGCAGCATGCTGGGGGGCCCCTCTGAGGTGTTTGCCCCGGGACCTTGCTCACCCAGACTCTCAGTTAGAAGTCTACAGGCAGCAGGCCTCTGAGACAGGGAGGGAAAGCTATTTTGAACTTGACTCTGTCACCATTGTATTGTAAGTACTTTTTGGGTGTGTGTATGTTACAAGCGATGTCAACCCGTTTGTGGGATGAACTGGGGTGTGCATGAATTCACAGGGGAGTTAGTTCACCCCCAAGACTGCAGGCGGTTTGAAAGAGCCCACCACATCAGCACTGTGGCATCAGCGTCTGTCCTGCTAATATAATGGCGGGGCTCCAAGGAAGGCCAGGGGTCACGGCTGGGGTCCGAATGATCTTTCCTGGGCACCTCTTATCACAGTGTGACTTAGGGGTTCGCATCCTTTGGTCGACAAATGGGGTGTTTTTAAAACGGTGGGCCCTGAGTGTCTCACCATACCTATGGAATCACAACCTTCTGGAAAGGGTCTTTCAAACATTTTCTGGGGGCCTTGACAGCTGCTGGAATAACCTAGGTGACATTGACCCTGAGGTCAGGTCATAGGAGGGCTCTAGAGCTGCCAAGGTCAAGGGCAGTGGCGGCTAATGGCCCACACAGAACGTGGCATCCACGGCTCTGCTCCACGTGGCATCATCCTGGGTCAGTGGGGACTCCAGCAGGGGGCGGGCAGGACAGCCGCCGATGGGACACACACACACACACACACACACACACACACACACACACGGGAGGTGCGGGGCGCTTGGTCGAGCCCTCCTCGTGCACCATCATATCTGAGCCCTAGGGCAGACAGGGAAGTTCTGGAAAGTTCTTTGGCAGATTTGAGCCTTGAGAATAAAGAATAAAGAATAAATTTAAACGGGGATCTGAGCAGTTTCCGATCAAGTCTAAGCAATTTTTTTCAAATAGTAATAAGGTCTTAAATACAGCATGACTTCGGCTCTGATGGGCTGGGGTCATCAGAGCCTTGAAGATAAGAATTGAGACCAGGGTGGTTCAGCGTCTACTGGTCTGAGTGAGGAGGAACTAGAAGCTATGAGTCATGCGTCTGTGCGTGTGTGTGTGTGTGTGCCTGCGCGCATGCATGTGTGCATGTGCGATGGCTAAATTACGGATACCACGTAACCACATAGAGTTCTCATTCTCATGTGATGGCTTATCCTTTCTCCACAAATCCCCTTGTCAGCCCCAGGAAATCCTGCATGTAAAAAGGGCCTCCGGAAAGCATTTTCTGTGTGTTTGGAGGCGATTTCCCGGCCATGCAGAATGCGGGCTGTAAGAGGCGTCTTTGTTGCCATGAGCTCCTTGGCACCACAGCCCTCTGCTCTGGGGGGCGCCTGCGTGGCCCGGATCAGAAGAAGCGACTTGGCTCAGGAATGTGTATTGTTGTGAAGCAAGCAGAATGGAGGGGAAGCAGGCCAGGCGAGCTGCGGCCCCCGGCCCCGGCCCAGCGGTTCACAGGCCGTGGCGTCCTTCTGGGCTTCAGTCCTTCTCGTCTAGGAAGCGGGGAGATAGCTCTTTCTGGAGGAGAAATCAGAGTGTTTGGGGAGCACCTGGGAGGACCTGGTCTCAGCCCTGGGGACAGCCGTCGTCACATGTGCAGTGTCTCCCGGGAGGCCACATGTCCTGATGACCCCTCTTCTCTCCACATTCTCTCCCCTCCAGTCCTTCACCTGTCTCCTCACCCACTCGCATCCCTTCTGTGTCGCAGGCTCCTCTATGATCCTCCTCCTCCTGCCCCCTGGGGTCTGTCCTGAGCCCTCTTCTCTTCCCATCCTTCCTGCTCTGCCCGCCACAGCCTCAGCCATCACCGACAGGCTGAGCCCTACTCTTCCTGCCCGGGCTGTCCTATCCTCTGAGCTCCAGACACACGTATGTCCCCAGGATGTCTCCACGGGCAAGACCCATGGCCAAGCCCCATCCAGCTTCTCCAAAGTGAAACTCCTGTCCCGAAGCCGGAAGCCCCGGGAGTGACTTGGACGACGCCTCTCCTTCCGCCCCGGTCCTCCCGGGACCCAGCAGTGGCCCCTTCAGTGTGGGTGTGCTCAGCCATGCAGTGCACCCTCTTTCCTCACCTTCTCCAAGCCTTTTGCGGGACGCCTTCTCAGCAGGGCACGAAAGTCCCTCTCGGTTTGTCCTTTCCAGCCTCTTCCATGTCCCACTTGCACTGAACATGTATTCCTGACCCCGCTCCTCTGCCTGGGGCCATCTGGTCTCCTGGTGGACTTCTAATCATCCTTCAAGACCCCGTTTAATCGTGACCTGCTCTGCAGAGATTTCAGAGTCCCCGGGAGAAGCCATTGCTCTCTCCACTCTCAGCTCACACTCCTATCATCACAACAGCGTCTCCCTGTGCTGGAGTCATGTCTCCCCCCATGTTGCACATTTCTCCTCCTGCAGGCTGTGTGACCTCAGAGCAAGGACATTTCCTTACTCGCCTGCCTGCTCCTGGCCTTTCCCCGCGGCCTCACCCCAGCACTCAGGTGGATCTGTCCTGCCGGGCTGTGAAAGCCGCTGAGAGCGAGGGCTGCACGGCACAGCTTCAGGCCTGGGGGAGGAAGCGCTCCCACTCTTCTCAGCGCCCAACATTGTTTCCCGTTTCGAAGACATGACTGCTGCTCTGGTTACCCTGGCAGCACCATTATTCCTTCTTTCTGTCTTTCTTCAACCTTTCTGTTTCTTCTCTCTCCATCTGAGTCCCCACAAAGGGGAAAACGCCATGGCCAGCATCTGGGGGTGGGGTGGGTATTTGGGACATGAGGAGCAAGACAGTTGTTGCTTTTATTGTTCTCCTATCCTGCTTGCTTTAAAAAAAAATCAGGATACAAGTCACGTGCCATAAATTCAGTCTTTCATAATGTACAACCAGTCTTTTAAAACTATTCACTAAGCTGTGCAAGTATCTCCACTGTCTGATTCCAGAACGTTCTGATCACCCCAGGAAGAAAGCCATTAGCAGTCATTCCTCGCTTACTCCACTCGCACTCTGTTAGCTTCTAATTAGAGCATTCTACACATCTTTTTTAGAGACGAGGCTAGAGTCAGCGTAAAATTAACAACAATTTTTTACTTCTCGGAAATTTTAAATTAAAACGGAACCTCAGCTTCCCAGAGTTGACTCTCACCTGGGTAGGCTGCTGCACATAGGGGTGTCTAGTGAAAACATACATCACATGAGTTAATCTTTATAATGTTTAGAACCGTGTTCCACATGGTGGACATGCTATAAACATGTTGGCTAACGAATGAGCTAAACGGCAGTCTTACCTGGAGAGGTAGGACCAGGACTGATCAGACACACAGAATCCACATTGCCTCCAAGAGGGTCTAATGGAAAGTTGCATCTGCTCGACTGAGGTGAAGCATCAAGTTTGAAACACCAGGATGTCCTTAAGAAGGGGATGATTCCTTACGAGTTATTAGAAAATATTCCTAACTTCCCTCCCAAGAGGAGCCATGGAAAAAGACCAATTTCAAGAAAAATGCAGTCAAATGAATGTGGAATTACAATGTTTTACTATAATAATTTCAAATAGTGGATTTTTTCCATTCAGGATTAGTTGTATTCCCATTGGATGCCTCAGTATCAGTGGTACTTCTTTACATATCCTCATTAATATTCATGAGGAACACAGGGCCTGCTGGGCAATCTTGCAATGGCCACAGTCTCTCCTCTTTTGGATGGAGAAATCCTAACAACGTGGGCATACCATAACAAGCTTTTACAATGAACTTAAACAAAATAATGAGCTCTAGTGGCTTTTGGCATTTGTTTCTTGATTGCTAACATGATGCATTTTGTAAGAAGAGCTCACTGCAGAGCCTTGAAGGATATAACATCCTGAGAGACAGAGATTCCGGGAGGAATCCATCTGGAGGAAAACATACCCTGTCCAGAGAGCAGGGTGGTGTGGTGGACTTGGCCATGGACAAGGAGCGTGTACGACAGCAGAGCTCAGGACCAGGTTCGGGGTCTGGGCCAGTAGGCCGAGAGCCAGCAGGCAGGAGCACGGTCCAGGAAGGCACCTTGGGCACAGGACAGAGAACCGAAGTGTCTAGTGCCATGGCTCCGGAAGCTGGCCCATGTGGGTAAAGGCGGTGAGCTGGCCACAGGGGGCACTGGGGCTAGAGGTGGGCTGAGGACACGCCAGCCTCCTCTGCACCCTGGAGCCCGGAGATGGAGGAGCTGGCTGCTGCTGGCTACAGTGGTGTGGCGGGGAGGGTCTGAAGAGTGCCTGGCTGGTCTTTGCAGGGGTGAGGTTCTCACCCCGTGTGGCCCTCTCCTCTGGGTGCTCCTAGTTGGTCTCTAAGTAAGGTACACAGGGTAGGATGAGGTATTCAAGTAGCGGACAGACTGGAGGGAAAGCACTTGTGCCAGCTTCAGCGAGTGGCCTCAGGGGTGAAGCAGGCCTGGGCTGGAATCCCAGCTTGAGCACTTGGTTTTGGGGTGGTATCGACCCCTCTGGGTCAGGGCTAATAGGAAACACTTGCTATAAGGATGCATGAGATAATGCATGCAAACAGCATGTATGTTTACAACGGACGGAGCCTGGGAAAGTCACTGCTAAGTACTGTCAGTTTGATGACCATTTGCTCATCTATTAATTTCCTGGCTCCCACACCAGTGTTTCTTAATTCTCTCTCTCTCTCTCTCTCTCTCTCTCTCTCTCTCTCTCTCTCTCTCTCTCTCTCTCTTTTGAGTCATAAACTCCTTTCAAAACCTGATGACAGGTCTGCATGCTCTCCCCTAAAATTCACTCATACATTTTGCAAGGAATTTCACAGGGTTCAGAGACACCCGAATTGAGAATCTCTGCTCTTGAAGACCAGGCTGCTTTTGTGACTGTCATTTTATCTGTCAGGGTGCCACGTGCATGTGTAATGCTACAGAAATGGTTCTGCGAAGCCGGCTTTATGCGTCTGGTGCCCACACGTCGGTTAATCCGCTGACTGGACCGCTCCTCTGGCACAGCCCCCAAGAGCCTCTGCTCTCTCTGACAGCTCTCTGCGACGGCTCTGAGCCTGCAAAGAGCCCTGCTCCTGGACGCCATGGGACCCCTTCTCCTTTGTGTCCGGTTGAAGCCATTTCTTTCCCAGCGAGGACATGTGGTATTGGACTTTCTGGACCTGACCTTACCCCATTCATCACTGTTCTTTCGCGTCTCTCTAACTTCTGCTTTCCACATGTCATCGAGCCCCATGTTCTTTTTCTCAGTGATGTTTGGGTGGGAATTGTGTATGAGAGAGGCAATGAAATGGGGGTAAAGTGACAATCAATGAAATAATGGACATTGGTAAAATAAAAAATGAGCAAGATCTCTAAGAATTGATATGATGTAATTTCCAGGGTATATTGTTAAGTGAGGATACGTTGTTGAAATGTAAAAGACTGTTAGAAAGGAGGAGTGAGACTATATGATTATATTTGCATATTGGTGCAAAAGGAGGACCAGAAAAGATAAAGTAGAATTTAGTAAAAGTGCTGACCTTTAGGGATTGGGTAAGAATGAGGTAGAGAGTAAGGATGGAAGAAAGGGTTGCTTGAGTATAATTTTGTATATAATGGTGATTTTTGCAGCATATATATATTAATATTCAAAACTAAAGTTTCATACAAAATGGTAAAAAAAAAGCCAACTTTAGTATTGAATAAAAACATAAACAAATTAATTTAAATAGAAAACCTTAACTGCATAAGAGAAAAGAATTAATTCAAATAACTTTGAACCTTGTTAAGTAGACTTGTTATTGATTTTGGCATGGCTGCTATAATTCTGTAGTTTTTAAATTGCTTGGTAAGTATTGTGGGAGAGATCAAATAAGTAACTCTATTCATATTTCTGGGGCCCAGGGCTCTCACTGTGATGGGGGGTGGTGGTGGTGGTGGAGGTAGAGGGAGACCCAAATCTGGAATGGGAGAGCTGAGGAGAAGCTGTGGGCTTGGTTTTGAATTCGAGGTATCAGAATGGAACACGTTTATTTATTACCTGTCACCAACAGTGCCAAATGCAATAACACCCACTTACAATGAGCACATCTAGCATCCCAAACTTAGTTTCTAAATACCCTTCCCCACTGGGGCCATTTGGAGAAATGACTGATGCCAGTAGGGAAGGTACAGCTTGCACTTAAACATCGAATTTCAGAAACCAAGGGCATGCCCACGTGCTGGGAGGAATATGCAAACGACAGGAGCTGGCTTGTCCATCCGAAAGCATAACTATGTGCTGCAACAAGCTCACCTTTCTGGCATTCTTCCCAAAAATGTTGCTAATGAGGAAACCATCAGGTGAACCCAGGATGACAGAGTTTCTACAAGACAAATAGCCTGGACCCTGTTCAATGCCGTGAAAAACCAACCAACCAACCAACCAACCAGCCAACCAGCCAACCAGCCAACCAACCAACCAGCCAACCAACCAACCAACCAACCAGCCAACCAACCAACGGGTAGTAGATGGGAACTGTTCTGAAATAAAAGAAAGTTAAACAAACAAACAAACAACAAAAAGAATGCACTGAAAGAAGCTTAATTGGGTCCTGGGGCAAAACCCAAAACCTCTGGCAGAGGCATGTTGGGGCAGCAGGGAAGGGGAAGTATGGCCTGTGGAGTAGCGGGGACTGAATGCATGTTTCTGTTCTTAGGCCGAGTGGCAGCTCTGCAGTCACCACAGGGCTGAGCCTCCCGCTGCTCCAGCTGGAAGGTCTGGTGACTAGTGAGGAGGTCTACGCCAGGTCCTGCAAGCACGTTGTGCTGCCATTTACCTCCTGCTTATTCAAGGGGGAGCCTGGACCCTGTGGGTGCAATGGATCCGCTCTGTTCAAATTTTCCTATGACTTGTGCTCTCAGATTCCTGGCATGTGTGAAAGAAGATTTTACTGGTGTCTCTAAGCCTTCCTGGCCAGGCCACAGCTATTTTCGGAACAGTTGGGTTTCTGGCTTGTAAACCTCCGGACACGTGACCGGGTCTTGCTTTTCTCTCTTTTTAAACTAAGCATCCTTTCTTTGCTTTCTCCACGGGGGGTGGGATCAGGAGTGATAGCAACCTGGGCAGTTAGGGGCTGGAGTCTTAGCTCATTCTGTGGCCTGGGGCAAAGCATTTGATTTCCTGGGGCCCCGTGTCCTAGACGGTTACCCTGGGTCAGAGGACTCCATGCTTCTTAGTGAGTGGCATACATGTGAGCTACCTGTGGCACATCCAAATGAAAACCAAAACACCCAAACGCATGGCGGGCTCCCACTCCTGGGCACGCTTCTTTAGCAGCTCTGCGTGGGACCTGAACTCATGCACTTCTTTGAAAGTTCACAGTCTCCTGACGCATGTGTCTGTCAAAGAACCACCAGGCCAGAATGACATCCCACAGAGCTCTCTCTAGAGGAGGGGTGGGTAAGTGGCTTCCAAAACATCTCTGGGGTTCAGAAAAACAATACCAGGTCAGCTGGCTCAATGCTTGGGTCACATGCACATTCTTCCTAAGCGAGTCTGAGTCACCACCACAGCTTCTGTCCTCCACTCACATGTGGTGTGCTCCAAGGGGTGGGGTGCCCTCCACCCCAGGGAAGCAATGTTTTCATGTTCCCTGGCTGGCCCTGTGCCTTCTGAAGGGTCATTTGAACCTGAGTGGCGCAGCAAAAGAAAAACAGCCAGTGGGATGACAAATGGGATTGATTTCAAAGAGGTCTGTTTTCTTGGGGGCCAGGGCAGGGCGGGGAGGGCGGGCTGGCTGCTTTCCCTTCCAGGGCTGCGTCACCACAGCTGGGGGCACTGGGATTTCACAATCAGCCTCTGGGTTTACTTGAATCATGCCCTGTCCAAGCCTCAGCTGGACCAAGCAACATGCTTTCCGTGGGTTACACACAACAGTGATTCTGTTCAAAGTATGTGAGTAAACAGCCTTGGAATGTCCTAAGAATTCCTTGGATTTGGGACCTCGTTTCTTTGTGGTTCCATCAGTTGAAGATTTTGTAGCCCACACCGTTAACCAACTCAGAGCCCATTTATTAAGCGCCTAGTTGTCCCTGGCCCAGAATCTCAGATATCTTCTTTCTGGGCCTTTCTCTGAGGAGCCCAGGTGAAGGTCAAATGGTCACCTGGGAAGGACTCAAGCCTTGCCTCGGGCCCTGTGTCCTGATGTCCTAGGGACCCCGGCCATCATGGCTTCCACAGCCTCTGGTGGGCATATTTTTGTCCACTTGGTCTCTTGAATGACACCACCCAGCCCCCCCGCAAGCCCTCCAGGCACCATCTTCCTCTTGCTCACCCTCTGATACTCAGTCTTCCTCAACAGGTCAACCTGTAGCCCGTGTTCACCAACGTGAAAAGGTAGAGTGAAAGATTCCATTACAACACTGACAAAGCAGGTCCAGTGGGTTGAATGGTAGCCTCCAAAAAGGCATGTGCCCTGATCCCTCATACCTGTGAATATTATTTTAATTAAAAATAAATAAGTAAATAATTTAAAAAGAATCTTTGTAGGTGTAATTGAAGAAGGGATCCCAAGGTGAGATCATCCTAGATTATTCAGTGGGTTCTAAACCCAATGACAAGTGTCCTTATAAGAGACGCAGAGAGGGGAGACACAGAAGAGGAGGCAGAGGCTGGGGTGATGCAGTCACCAGATGCTGGCAGAGGCAGGAAGGGCCCTCCCCCAGCGCCTCTGCACAAGGCCCTTTGGACCCCTCAGTTCCAGACTTCCGGCCTCCAGATCTGGGAGAATCTCTGTTGTTCTAAGCCGCCCAGTTTGTGATGATGTAGTATGGCCGCCACAGGAAATGAATACAGTGCATGCACGCGCGCACGCGCACACACACACACACACACACACACACACACACACACACACACGGGAGCTGGTGAGGGAGCCACAAGCACAGAGGCTGGGCTCCTGACGGGGGGCAGAGGGGCAGCTGGAGGGCAGCTCACTCTGTGGACAGCAGCACAGACCCCAAGGTCCTTCTCCTGCTTTGGCCCTCCACCTCACTGCCATCCAGGCCCTCGGCGTCTGCCCAGGAGATGTCCACCATTCAGCCTCCGTCCCCAGGTCACTGTCCTGCTCTAGGGTCTGCTACCCACAGACCCCGTTGCTGGAGGGCTGCTCGGCCGACGTGCCTGAAATCCATCTCCCCGCCCTCCAGGCAGCCCTGCTGTGTCCTCCCGAGTCTACCGTCATCTGGCCCCTCGCGGTGGTCCCCTCCCAATACTTCTCCTTCTGGAACCATCTCTGCTGGTCTGTTCTGTCCGCCCCTAGGACCCCAGGCTGCCCTGAGTTGCCCAACTCCAGTTCATCCTCACTGCCCACTATGTTGTCTCATTGCCTACATGGCCTTGGCTCCCAGCTGTGGACTCAGACTTTTCCTTTTTCTCCTTGAAACGTGTTCTGTGAATCCTTTCCTCAGCATTTGGATTTAAAAGATGATTTCAGCCATTTTGGATTTTAATGAAGAGAGTCCTGATGATTTTTCCTCGTCCTCCGTGTGTGTGTGTGTGTGTGTGTGTGTGTGTTAACTTTAAGACATTGATCATTTTACTGCGCAGGCTGACATCAATTTTTATTTTCTCACACATCGATACTGCAAATAATATATTATTAACATTGGTTTTCTGAGTAAAGTTTCTGAATTTGTCCTGTGTAATTTACACCGTGACTATTAATGCGATCCAGAATGCACACGGATCTGGAGCCCCGCTGACCATGCGTTTCACCCTTCTCTCTAAACCTAGAGAGTTTGACAGGCACTGATCTGGTATTCGCCTTTAATTTAGCTGTTGATGAGATAGCCAGCCCCATATAAAACAAATATTTCTGAAGGAATATTAATAGGTGGGTAACTCATGACTTCCCAGGGGCCCAGATGACCCGTGGCGGCCTCTTTCTGTCGCATGTCAGCTCATGTCATGCGCGTTAGTTGAGAGGAGGGCCTTCGAGTTCACATTCGTCCTCCTTCCTTGTGGCGGTGCGTGGGGTTAGTTGTCGACCGGATGAATCAGCGTTGACCTCACTGTGGCCCCGCTGCCCATGGAGCAATGGGGATTCTTCTCATTCCAGCCAGAAATCTATCTTCTCCTTCTCTGCATACATGAGACGCGTTGCCTCTCTCTCCCCTCCCATCCATTATGGTGAAACGCTCCAGTGATGGGCTCTGATGAGAAAGGTCGCCTGGGACACCTGTTGGATACTACTTTTGTCAAATAATAACCAGAAAGAAAATAATTGAAAGAAGACAGACAACAATTCATTACTAATTATAGAGCAGGGCCATCTTGGCTTTGGATGGAGAGTTCAAGTTAAGTATACTTGGAAATTAAGTAGCATGAAAAAAAAGTTTATGTTTACGTGTGAGACATGGTTCATATGTTCTGTGAGACTTCAGAATTGTAAGCCTTTAAGGAGATGCTGCAAGAGACCAAAAATAATTTTACTTTGCATCATGGATAGCTTCACTCTCAAAATAATATTTTCCCACAGGTGATGTCATTGAATTACTAATTAAAGCAATTATATTCCCATTTTGTCATGTTCTAGAATAGTTATTATTAGAGCCCTGAAGCTGATGGAATGCACTGGATTGCTTTGGGCTGACCGCAGAGTCCTGAAATCGACAACTAAAGTTGTCCTTTGAGGCTAATAAACATCAGCTAATGGCAGACCCCGCCGGGGCAGCTGTTGGAGACAGGCTGCTGAGCACACCCAGAAACACACACTACCTCCCCTTCTGACCCTCCTTCCATCCTGTGACTCACCCTTACCTAGAGCCAGGGCAGTTTGCTAATACTAATAGTTTGTGATTTGTTTAATTTTTCACTCTAGCTTTTAGGAAACTCAGAGCTAGTTTAGTAATTATTTCCCATCAACTTCCTGTGCTCTTTGAAGGTAGTCTCTCTTCAGCTTTGATCTTTAATTCTGTGTTGCATTCTGCAAGGGCGTGGGGATGGGACAACAGGGCCCAGCTAGGAACTGGCCTCCATGCCTGGAAAGAACAGGAGGGAAGCCGGGCGAGACTGGACAAAGAGGGGCAAAGGGCAAGTCCTTGAGGTGGGGGCAGTTCTGCAGGTGACGGCTGCTGGCATGTGCCTGCAGTGCTCCCATCATGCCCTCTGTCCCTCCCACCCTTCAGGATTACACATGGAGACAGCTATTATCTTCTCTGCAGGAGGGGCGGTTTTGCCTTGCTCATGAACCCTGGCTGGGCTGGACTGGGGCTGAAACCTAAAATAATGTGTGGTTTTATTACCAAATTCTTGAACAGTTTTATATGTATTCATAACGGGAGATAAGGTGAATACAATAACCCCTTGCCCATAACTCTTCTGAAACATCTGTTTTCAAAATATTGTTTTACCCAGAGGGTGCCACCTTCAAATAGTTGAAGCAACTTCTAAAAGGGCCTGGCTGTCAAACTTGACTTTAACGCATGAATTGTAGTCTAACCCTGCAAGCAAGATGCACTCCATTATAGCTCTTTGCTTAATGCCTGGATTTCTTAAACAGCTTTCCTCAAGTGTGGTCCCCAACTGCTTGCTTTGTAATCATCTAGAAATCTATGGACTGTTGGGCTTGCTCCAGACCTACTCAATTAGAAATGTTCTGTGTAGAATCTGAGTTTAACAGGCTCCACCCAAATAGATATTTAGGCAAAATAAAGTCTGAGACCCACATCAGGGGTTGGCAAACATTGTATGTAAAGGGCTAGATAGTAAATATTCTAGGTTTTGTGGGCTATAGGTCTCTGTGGCAACAAAACTCTTGCCATAGATAATACGAATACATAGAAGGATGAGCCTGGCTGTATTCCAATAAAACTTTATTTACAAAAATAACTAGTGGGATGGATTTGGCCCTGGGACTGTCGTTTCCCAGCTTTGTACTAGGCAGTGATTTGCGAGAGTGGAGACCCTGTCAGTCTTGTTTGCCACTGCACAGAATCCAGAGAAGTCGGTATCATGAATTGATGCTTATAATGGACTTTGACTTTTTAAGGAGGGTTTTTTTTTTTTTTGTAGTAGAACATTTTTGCTGAAGTAACATTGGGTTGTAACATTAAATAAGCTTCAGGTGTACAACATTATATTGGGTTGTCAGAAAAGTCATAACTCATTTTTGCAACGAAAAACAGAAAAAATACGTCATGACTTTTCCGACAACCTGATAATTCGACATCTGTATGTGGCTTCGTGCTCCCCACCAAAGGTCTAGTTTTCATCTGTCACCATACAATTGACCCCCTTTACCCATTTCATGATTATTTCTTTAATTTACATAAGTTAAATGCACTCTTTTTGGTTACAGTCCTGTGAGTTTGGCAAATGCATGGAGTCATGGAACTGCCATTGCAATCTGGGTATAAAGCAGCCCCTACCCCCTGTGTCCCACAAATTCCCTCTGGCTGCCCTCTGTAGCCACACTGACCTGGGCTCTGGCCGTATGGCTTGGCCTTTACCAGAAGGGGAAATAAATGGAAGACCGCCGTCCGTGCATTTTCAGCCTGGCTCCTCTCAGTGAGCATGGACAGGTGAGACTCATTTGTGTTGTTATGGGCGTCGCCAGTCGTTCCGTTCCATGACAAACCATATTCCATGCCATGGAACATCACAGTTTGTTTATCTGTTCCTCTTTGAAGGAAACCTTGGTTGTTTCCAGTTTGGGCCATTAGAAATCAAGCTGTTATCAACTCTCATGTACGGGTTTTTGGTGGACATATGTTGTCATTTCTCATCAGTAAGTACTAGGAGCAGACTGCCAAGAACACAGTTAAATGTATGATTAACTTTGCTAGACACCACCGTCACACTGCTTTTGAAAGTTGTCCTATCGTGTATTCCTGCAAGCAATGTGTGAGAGTTCCAGTTATTTCGCGTTTGTGCAAGCACTTGGGATTGTCAGTTAAAAAATTAATCATTTCTAGTCAGCCTGTAATGGCATCTCATTGTGGTTTTAATCTGCATTTTCTTAATGAATGATGACGGGGAACATCTTTTCATCTGCTTATTTGCCATCTGTGTATTTTCCTTCGTGAAGAGTCTGTTCACATTTTGTGCCTTTTTAAAAAAATGGTGTTTTGTTGAACTTTGAGAGTTGTTTATATATTCTCAATACAAGCTCATTGTCAGTTATACGATTTGCAAATATTTTCTCTCAGTAGGTGGCTTGTTTTCTCATTCTCTGTCACAGAACAAATGTTTGGAAATTTTGATGGTGTCCAGTTGATCCTTTTTCTTTTAAGGATTATGCTTTCTTTCACCATCCTATCTAAGAAGGCTTTGGCCTGACACAGGTCACAGATTTGTTGCATATTTTCTCTAAAATCCTATAGTTTTATACATTACGTTTAGGTCTATGACTTACCCAGTTCAATTTTATATAAGGTGTGAAGTAAAGGACACATTTTTTGTATTTTTTTTTTTTTTTTTTTTGCATATGGGTGTCCAATTTTTCTAGCACCATTTTTTGAAAAGCCTGCCCTTTCTTCATGGCTCTGCTTTTACACGTTACTTGAAAGTCAATTCGCCATGTTAGTGGAGGTCTATTTCTGAACTTTCTCTTGTCCCATTGATCCATGTGTCTACATTTTTACCCCTCTTTCACCCCTGAATTAATAATTTGTGTTTTCCTTCTTTTTTTCTTAATTAACCTGGCTAGAGGTTTATTAACTTTATTGGTCTTTCCAAAAAACCAGCTTCTGGTTTCTTGCTTTCTCCTATTTTAAGTTTCATTGATTTCTGTTCTAGTTTTTATTCTTTCCTTCCTCTGCTTGCATTTAGGTTTAACTAACTTTTATTTCTTTATTTTCCTATGGCGAAATTTAGATTATTAATTTCAAATATATTTCTCAAAAAAATCTGCATTTAAAGCTACACATTTTCCTCTAAGCACTGCATCTCATACAGTTTTGTTTTGTTGTCAATTTATCCTAATTCAGAATATTTTTTCAAACTCCTTGAGACTTCTTTTTTGACTCATGGGTTACATAGAAGTGTATTTGTAAACTCTCCAAATATTTGGAAGTTTTTCAGATATCTTTCTGTTGTCGATTTCCAGTTTGATTTTGTCACAGTTTGAAAATGTGCTTTGTGTCATTTCTGTTTTTAAAATGTGCCTCCGAATGTAGTCTATGTTAACGAATGTTCTGTGAACCCTTAAATGAAATGTGTATTGTGCTGCTGTTGGATGTCAGTTAGGTCAAGCTGATGGATCGTGCTACTCAGGCCATCAGTTTCCCTCTGATTTTCTACCTGCTTTGTCTATCGATCACTGAGAGAGGGTGTGGAAGTCTTTAGCTCTGATTGTGGATTCATCTGTTTCTCCTTTCAGTTCTGTAAGTTTTGGCATCATGTATTATGGCCTCCCATTGTTAGGTGCACACACAGCTAGGGTTGCTGTCTGCTCTGAGAACTGACCACTTATCATTAGGTTTTTGACCCTCTTTATCCCTGGCAGTCTTCCCTGTTCTGAATGCTGCTTTGTCTGAGGTTAGAATGGCGACTCCAGCTTTCTTTAGATTAGAGTGTGCATGCTCTGTCTTTCTCCATCCCTTAACTCTTAACATATCTGAGTCTTTATATGTCAAATGGGTTTCTTGTGGACAGCATCTAGTTGAGTCTTTTTATGTCCTTTCAATTCAGTTGGGCAACCTCTGTCTTTTCACTGTGGTGTTTAGAACATTGGCGTTTAAAGTCATCGTTCACAGACAGGCAGCCCTTGCTTTACACAGCGGTGTGGTACTGTACCAATGGCTGTGGAAGCTGAACCCACACAATGGCACCTTAAAAATCAATCGGAAAAACTAGCATGGTTCCATAACCTTTAAGAATGTTGGGCCAAAATATCAAAAGCTCTCCTGCTGTTGGTTACAAATGTGTAGGAAAATGAGAAAAACAGTAAGCTCACGTGCTGTGTTAAGCACCTATAAATGACTGCATCTTACTCCCGCCACTCCCAAAGTGTGCTCTGAGGGATGTTAATCAGAGTCATGGGAGGGTGGGGCAGAGAAGGTGCCACAGGGAAACTAGTCGGGAAACTGGTTTGCACCTTAAGAAAACTCAGGTTCCAAGGGGCTCATCCTTGTACAGACCTGGCTTCCGGGGCTTAAGGAGGAAAATGGCGGAGTTCGAAGGGGCAGATCTCCTTCGAGCCGTTAACACAGGATTAAACGGAAGCAGGTCATGTGGAAGGTGAATCAAAGGGATTCGAAGACACAAAGTGATGCAACTGAGTGGAATACCCATTTAAAAACTCTTAATGAAGAAAGAATCTGAGTGCGCACTAATTAACTGAAGCAAATTAAGTCATCTGTGCCCTTAAAGATCACACGAGAAGTCTTCACTTCGGGAAAGCTTCGTCACAGCCAGAACATCACAGTCAGACGGGGGAGGCTGTGGCCCGGGGAGACGGCGGGTCCCCCCACCTGCGGCCTGCGCGCGCCAAGGGAAAGAAAGCATGCTCACCAAGCGTCCGATTTAGAGAGAACCGACCCTGGCACGGTCCAGGAGAAGCTCCCAAAGCATATGATGACATCAGTCACACATATGGAGGTCTGACACAAATGACACCTAGAAAATACAAGCCAAAGTTCTTTCAGAAAAATGCAAAAGAGTCACTGGCTGATATCCAAGGTGGCTTGTTTTCCATGAGAGCAAAGCTCACGGTAACGTGTGGAGTGCTCTTTTGGCTGACAGACACCCGCACAGCCCACGAGATGAGAGTGCTTATCTGTGACCGGGAGTATCGAAGAGGAATTTTAAAGGTCTCCAAAGCGTCCTTATGTCCCTGATGTTGCAGGTGGGGCATTTGGCAGACACCCATGAAGATGACCAGACCCCAAGGAAGCAGGAGCACAGGTCAGGTGTGGCTGGGGGGTCCAGGGTCCAGGACTTGAGGGGAAGAGCCCCATTCAGGTCACCCCGTCCCCAGGAGGCAGCTCCTCACTGAGCACAAGAAGGAGGGGCGGGCTTTGGATCCAACCTTCCCACGGGACAGGCTCCATCCTTGCCTGGTCCCCTTGTCAGACATAAGAGGTTCCAGGGTTCTAGCGGCAGCTCCCGGAAAGAGGTTGCTGTCTTTCTCAGATTCCGGAATGGGAGGAAGAAACTGCCTCGGAGTGCTCCCCACCAAGGGCACCCCTGACCCCACACATCCTCCACCAAGGTGCAGAGAGAAGTGTCTATGCCACGCGCTGTCCACAGAGCCTGGAAGCAGGAGTGAGTCGCCTGCGAGCTGCCCCTCCTTCCAGCGAGGCTGCATTTGAAGGCCAGGACCACAGCAAGGCACTTTTCTCGCCAATGAAATAATTTTAATTTTTCTGTTTTATTGCTGTTAGTTTTTATGGGCTCACATGGAAACGTGCTAGGATTTTATTATTCTTAGATAATGTTTTATAACTGTAGATGATTTAAATGTGACTCATAAATTAATTGATTCCATTATATATTTTTGTAGATAGTGTAATTACACTATCTTTATTGCTAACAATCACCTAAAATCATCCAAAAAGATGACAAAAATTTTATTTTGTCTTTCTTCTGGAATAATTTCGAAAGTTTTCTGTTTTGGTTTTTACTGATGTGATTTAAGTAATTACACATCTCAAATGGAGACTTGCAGGCATAATTTTTAGGATAGTGTTCTATAAATATATATCATATAAATAAATGTGACTTCTTAAATTGTTTCCATCTTATTTGACTTCTAGATGGTGCAATAGCATTTTTGTTATTATTATTTAACAATATGTTCTACTGATCCAGAAACAGTCATTTTTGTCTTTCTTCTAAATAATATTGAATTTTCTCTCATTTGATATTGCTGGTAGAGTTAAGTGATTACACAAACGCTCATGGCAGCTCAATAGAATGATGATTCTTAGGCTGGTGTTTTTATCTGTCGCTTATTTAGAAGTGAATTTCCCAGAAGCTTTGAGCCTTTCCCTCTGACGTTGGCATTTCAGCTGTTCCACAAAGCCCATGACGTGAACTGCAGTGAGAATGTTGTGTAAACTTTTCACAGTTGGAGAATTTGGAATTCAAAGTTTATTTCTGTTTACCAAAGGATGAATTTACTCTAGTTATCAGATTAACTAAGTAAATTTTGGTCTTAAAAGGCAGTTTTCGAGACATTGAATATGGCCAAAGACCCCTTGCTTCAGGAATCATTATGGATGCTGGCGTGTATGTGGGCTTTGGATTCCTTCACCAATTTCACCATTAAAACCCGGCATCTGCTTTGGGCAGGTGAGGACGAGACCCTCATCAGCTCCCTCCAGGAAAGCACATGACAGGTTTTTGGGGGAAGAAGAGTGGGAAGGGGGAAGGAAAGTCAGGAGGCGAACGGGGAGGGACGTTTGGTCTCACTCTGCTATGTTTGGCGAGGGTACACACACCGTCATTTCCCAATAGTATTGAAATAGGATTCTGTCCTGGACCATTTACCATTGAAAGTGTTCTTGACTTGTGTTCATGCCACGAGCAATGTACAGACACTTTGTCCTTACCTGAGCGTTGCTTCTGAACTGGAGTGGCTAGTTACTCCTAAAGAACTAAATCCATAGAGTCCCATACTGTAGTTTGAAATTTCACAGCAGGATGAGGCTGCACCCCTTTGCCTCTTGTCGAAAACCTACAGCTTTTGCTATTTAGACTCGAACATGGATTCTGTCCCACTGATTACCACCTGCCCAAGCTTTGCTCAAGAAAGGGGCTGTTTGAGAGACCAAATCCAGTCTATTCTTTCTTTTAGAGTGAGCAAGCTAGTCAAACACTTTCAATCATCGAGAAGCAGGGTACCTCGACCATATGACCTCAATTATCTCCCCAGAAATGTTTCCAGTCAGTTATGAAAACAGCATGGGAATGGGATGCACCCCCCAGTTTAGATTGCCTAAGGTTGGTTAATACCCTTGAACAGTTTTCAAAGCACTGTCACCTGTAGCAATGTCTCGTGTGAACCTCGTGCTAGTCCACGGTGTGCCCATGGACATGCAGAGAGGGGTTCATTTCCACAGCACTCGTGACAAATGGATGTGTCATCATCAGACAAGGGTTAAGTCTTGGGTTTAATGTCAGGAGCTCTCTGCAGATCTGTTCTCATGGGAACTGTGTTTAAAAAATAATCATGCACCAAAGTATTTCACTTTTGACTGGCTTTCAGGAAACTCAGGGCTAAATTTAATATTAACTTACAATAATAAGCTCATATCAGGGTATGGCCACGTCTACTCCTTCTGCATCTTTAAGATGGTCTCTGTTCTTAATTGCACTACTTCTCATTATGTTCAATCATACAGGGTCTCTTAGGCACATAAAGGATTTTGGATTGTATCCAAAGGGCAGTAGGAAGCCATCAAAGGGTTTTGGCAGGAAGGTGGCTTGATTCAATAAGAATTTAAACGGAGCATCCTGGCTGTCATGTGTGGGATGGGGTAAGAATGGGAGGATAGAGAGCAAGCATGAGATGATTGCAGAGGCCGGGAACAGAGCAGCAGAGGAGAAGGAGAGGTGGGCAGACTCAGATTATTTTGGAAGTAGAATCCATAGGCCATCTTGATGGTGTGGGAGTGGGGATGCGTCTCGGAGACTGTCTGATGGATGGCCACTTAATAAGGAGGGAATGGAATACAGGAGGAAATGGGGCGAGGAAAGGAGGAACATCCATGGGTGCCCCACTTCCTGCCTGGCAACCAGGCTCTATCATGTGGGAATTTGCAGGGAGAGGGAGACAACAGGTCAGGATGGGAAGGGAGCTCGCAATTCTCAAGGGAATCAGAGGCACATGTAGAGGTCAGCGCTCCTTGGCGAGTTGCTGTGGTCATCAGTGTGAACCCTTGGTGAGGATTCCTCTCAGCTGAGCTGTGGCTGGGGATCTCCCACTGGTGACCCAGGATGAAGACCCCTTGGTGGTTTTGGGAGCGTTGGAGCACCCTCAGAAGTCTATCTTGGCTATCACTCAGCTTAGGGACCCTCCCTTGTGACTCACTCCTCTAATTGCAGAGTAGAACGTGACATGATGGTTGGAGTTATGTGGTGATGGCGGTGTTGCCCTAATATCAGGATGGCTGCTTCTCTTTTCTCTGTGACAATGCTGCCCTTGCCAGGTTCCCTCTGGGGGAGACTCCAGTCTGTCTCTTGCCTAATGTAAGCCCAAGGCTGCAAAAGAAGCATGAGGACCAGGGCACCTGGCAGGCATGCCCTCTCATGCCACATCTGGCTGGTCCTGGGGCATTGCAACTGTCTTCCATGAAACAGAGACCTCTGAGCTACATGAGGCGAGAGAGAAAAAGGGTGTTCCAAACTTGAGCATGTCACAGATGCGGCCACATGGCTCTCACCCAACAACATCAGTTGGACAAACATCTGTTTCTATAAGATTCTGTCTTCAGTTTCACTTTGAGAGCTTTTCTAACCTAATTATGTGTGTCAACTCCATGGGTGTAATCAGCGCTCTTCGATTAGCCTTCACAAACAGTCAGATTTAGATGGCTTTACGGGCTGGCTCAGGGAGTCCTTGGGTTACACTAGACATGACTGATTACTGCACGACGTAACCCAGCTATGCAGCCTGCTGACCCTTCATAGCACATTAGTGGTGACTGAGTCTTGGCACCACCTTGCCGTTTGGCTCTTGAACCGCCTTTGTACATTAAAGTACGGATAATAGCGGACATGTCTAGCAAATTATTGAGTGACCCGAACTGGTTCCAAGTTATGAGTACTTGGTGAGTTTGTTTAAGAGGGAGTCCAACAATTAGCTCTGAAGTTCATCTCCCATCCGGGGCCCACCCTTCCCCTCCCCCGCGCCAGTTCTGGGCTAAGTGAAGGGGTTATAAATTAACCCATTTTGGTTGGCCATCAAGATGAAGTCATGCCCATTGTCTTCTTGGAAATCCTGAAGAATGAATGGGCATTTTTTTTTTCTTTTTTCTCTCTCTTTAGCTGTTTCTCCTCTGGAACAAACATGAGGGTACAGCGTGAGTGAGAAGGGAACTTCAAGTTGGCTTGGATGTATATGCTCAGTTATTTGATGTGTTATATGAGAGGTCTTCTCCTAGACCTTTCAGGTTGTTATTAAAGTTCTTTCAGGTTTATGAAGCCATTTCTCTTCCTGGTGGTTAGTTCTGGAGTTCCCATTTGCTTAGATTCTCTCGGGGAATCCTCGTGAGTAGGCATTTGTAAATCTGTGCCATCGTTTCATCACTAGTGGCCATTTATTTTTAAATCAGGAACCAGTGACCCTAACATTTCAAGTCAAGCTATGAAACCACTTTATTTTTGTTCTTCCTGTCACTAAAGATAAATCTAAAATTACGAAATCATCTTATAAAGGTAGGTAAAATGAAATCAGTGGTTTTTGGAGACATTATCAATATTCAACCATAATAAAAAAATTAATGGGTAAAAGCAATCCTGACATGTAATAAAGATTAGTCTCATTTTACAAGGCAGACTACTCTTTGGTTGAGAGGAGATGAAGAAAAATAAATCAGCTTTCCCTTTTCTGGGAGATAAAAATCTGGTTGTGTTTGATGTTGGGTACAGTGTGTATCTTTAGGGCTCACAGTCAAAAACATTCAAGTTTCCTGCACTATTTTGCAGCTACCTTGTCTCTTATATAAAAAAAAGCAAACTCAAATTTACTCAAACTCCCCTCTGCCTTTTCCAGAGCCAGGGTGTCTGGTTCTGTTGCCAGAAACAGTTTTAGCCCGTTGGCATTTATGAGACCAGAGTGCCTGAGGTACTGCAGAGTCCTAAGTGAGGTGATGTCACGCAGGGGGAAGAGACACAGGCCCAGGGCTGTGCCGGAGGCGGCTTGCTCTTAGCTGCACGATAAAGGTTCAGGTATCGGAGAGCCGGCTGCCTTCACGTTGGTAGCTTGAAATTGGCCAATGTGCAAGTATTTATTTACAGGATGGAAAGTGGCCAGTGCTGCAGATCAGGGCTTCCCATCCCAGCCACCCATGAGGTTGGTAACATGTTCCAGCACACCGCTGCCTCACCTAGAATAGAATAGATGACAGCCTGGATACAGAGCCCTTCTCCACCTCTAGTGACTCAGACGGCAAAATGGGCCATTTCTGAGGAAAGGCTTGGATCGCATCAGCAGCCGGGCAGCAGGGTGTGTCTCACTCACACCCTGGTTCTCTTGAGCTCTGGGACCAGAGAAGCTGGTCTGCTCTCTGGGTCCCTTTCCTGTGCTTGGAGTTACCAAGCATTTCATAGGGACAGATGAGCTCCTGGGGACAACAGGGGGTCCCGAGAAAGAGGAAGTGAAGAAGGTGGTTGGCACTCTGTCCCGATGCCCAAACAGAGGAGTTCTCACAGAGAAGCTCCAGGGAGAAAAGTTTTAGGAATAAGAGCAGAAACTTTTTAAAAGCTCTCATTTAACTCCCAGAAGCTGATCTTACCCATATATTAAACAAAAAAATCCAACAAAAAAGGTGTTTTTGAGAGGCCTTGGGTGAGGGGGCGGTGCAAAGAGGGAATTGTCTCTTTGGCTCTCTGTCCTACCTCTGGGCTGAGAATGAAATTTCACAGCACATGTGAATGGCATGCGTTTTTTTCTGTGGATTTCTGAGTTAAAAGCAAACCACAATCAGATGCTTTGAAATCTTGGGTCAGGCTTTCCCCCACATCCTTACACTGATCCACAATCCTGGCCATGTGACAGCCGGCACTGAGACCTCCACAGGCTGCTTCTCAGTTTTTTGCAGACTTGTTTGTTTTAGCCTGCTACCCCATTTCATTTCATTTAAACATTGGCTCTTTGGTTTGCTCCCTCTGTGTGCCAACTGAAATGATAGGAAACCACCATTTGCCGGGGGGAAGACCGTCTTGTGAGTCCATTTACCAAGCTGTGTGCTCTGAATGCCCTTGGCCCCAGAGGGAAGCTCTGAAGGAGTTAGGTTTGCGTGACATGCCCCTGCTTACCCTTCCCACCGCCCTGGCTCCTTCCGTCTCAAGGGGCCTGGGCATCACATCTTTTCAGGATTACTTTATCATTGAGGACTCTCAAATGACCACAATCTGAACTAAGTAGACAATTTGGCAACAGGTAGGAAATTCGCAGATTTATTAAGGTTGGAACCTTGCAGTGGGAGGGAGCCTAATCATTCTACCCTAGCGGCTCTCAGCCAGGGTGACTTTGCCTCCCAAGGGATATTAGCCATGCCTGGAGACAGTGTTTTGTTTTTTTGTTTTGTTCTGTTTTGAGGGCAGTGTCACTGGCCCTCATATGTGGGATCCTAACCCGGGCCGCTGGCGTCCCAAGCCAGCTCCCAACCACCGCGCCACTTGGCCGGCCCCTGGAGACATTTGTTTTGTCTCTACTGGGAGGGAGGAGGACAATATTGGCATCTAAGGGGTGGAGGCCAGGACAGCCCTGCTGTGCCAAGAAAGAACTGGCCCCAAATGCCAACAGTGCTGAGGGTGAGGCCCCTGTCCACCCGATGACTGAATCCCCACCAGCCTCAGAGTGGACATGAGACTACTCATGGGAGAAGTATGCCCAATCCAGAGTCCACCCACAGCACAGGGAGCATGTGGCCAGTAGTCAGAGCAGGACGGGCCAGAGACCCAGGAGAACTCATCCGGGGACAGGGAAGTGTCCGGAGCCTGGAGGCTGTGCTTGGAACGGCATATGCAGTGATTCCGAGGGCAGGCTTAGAAAGGTTGGATAGAAGCTCTGGTAATGTCCGATCTGGCTCTGGGAGGATGACTTGCCAGGTTTCACCTGAGGAAGCTTTGCTACCCCCCCCCGCCCCCATGACCCATGGGGTCGGATCCCCCTAACGTCACAGCACAGAAAACCCAAGGGTCCCTTTGTGCTCTTTGTTTACTCCTGCCTCCTGCCTCCTCCTGTTAGTGTGTGGTTGATTTTTTTTGGCCCCAGCAAAGTTCATGCTGGGCTGGGGGGCGCTGAGGGGCCAGCGAGGGATGAAATGCCAGGAGCAGGCCTGCGAGACCTCCCGGTCCACCAGCACCGCGTCCCGGGCTCTCCTCCTGCTGGAGTGGCCTCCCTGTCCTGATGGCGGGCTGGCTGTCACGCCGGGCCTGTGCGTCTGGCCGGAAGCGGAAAAAAGAGAGGCCAACCGTTCCTGCAAAGTTTAGGGCGCAAGTGGGGAATGAGTATATGTGGATGGCTCACAGGATGTCGCTTGCTCTCCCAGTGACTCTGGATTGACCAGCAATGAAACAGGGAGTGTCCCCACTGGGCTGAGGAGGGTTGGGGGGTCTCCTGGGGGAGTCTTTGAAAGGCTGCCCAAACCACAGCCCTAATCACCTAGGCACGAGGGCTGCTTGGCCTCCGCGATCTCACCAAATGGAACCTGGAGGGCCCTGTCATTCCCGAGAACTAACTGCACGTCTTCCCTTTGCAGCTCCGACCCCTCCCGCTTGTCAGCAATGACCCTGTTTGGGCAGCTGCGTTGTCATGTGGTGGGGTGACGGCGCAGCAGCCTCCCGCCAGTGGCTGAGCCTCGCAGGGCTCACAAGTCTTTTCTGAAGGGTGGGACTCGGCCCTTTGGCACCGCCGTGGTGGTTGCTGTAATAATAATGTTTTACATGAATAACGCTGCTTTCACCAGACAGATTCTTCAGCACTCTACAAGCTTAGTTAAGTAATTAGAACAAGTTATGACAATTTAATTTGCTGATTGTTGGGTGTAGTTTCTGGGTGAATCACGGGGGTGCTGACCACACACAGGAGCAGGATATTGATCACGGGCAGTGTAGACCCTGGAGTTCGCTGAGCTGAAGGGCGCTCCAGGCTTTGGTGTGAACTGCAGAAGCACTGAGACCAGCAGCCCCGCTGCACCTGCAGTGAGTGAGTGATTGGTGACGAACCTGGCGACGGAGGAGACACTGCTGACGGGGTTCCGCATCCACGGGGTATGTTTTTAAAACATTCCCCTCCCTTTAAGTTAAAAGATGGGTCCTGAACAATGAGGGAGTTGGTGCCTCTGCAAGATCAAAGGAGGGAGCGAAAGCCAAGGGCAAAGACGACACGGCAGACCTGGGATGCTCAGATGTGGCCTCTGTGGAAACCAGCACGATCCTGGCGACCAGAGGGCACCGTGTACTGAGCAAGGCTTTGTGACCGGCAAAAATCGGAGGCACACATGCCGACCTACACCCCTACGAGGCGGCATGCTTTTCTCCACTTCCCTGCTGAGTAAACGGCCTTTTGCAGAAGGCGACTGATTTGCCCAGACACTCGGCTTTGAGAGCCATGCTTGTGCCCCTTGTCCATCCACTGGCCACCACTCCTGCTTGTCATCAAACTTAGGAGGGATCATAAATGATGGTCATGCCCCAGCCAGCCAACAGCTCCCCTACCAGCCCTTATGTTCCCTTCGGATGGTGGTGGCCCATTTATCCTTTTCCTCCAAGCCCTGTCAGAGCACCTGACACGTGGTAAGAATGTAAGGGAAGGGCCTTGGATCTACTGCACTCCATTTGACCTTGGACTGACCTCAGCTGGTTGGGGATCACAGTGGCACTGGTTTAATGTGACCTGTGATTGCATTTGCTCAGAGGAGGCTCCTTAGAATGAAATCTTGCAGGCAGGACTGTGTGACATCTTATCACGCCCCAGAAATGTGCCTGTAGGGGCAGAATAACACCCTCCACAGATGGCCCTGTCCTAAGTACTAGAACTAGTGATTACGGTAGAGGGAACTAATTACGTGACCTTAAACTTGGGAGATTATCCTTGATTACCATGTGGCCGCAGTGTAATCACAAGGGTCTTTAAAATGGAAAAGGAAGGTAGGAGAGTCAGTGAAGGTCAGCAAAGGAGATGTGGGGACGGAAGTGGAGTCCAGAGGGATGCCGCCCTTGGCTTGGAAGATGGAAGAGACCATGGGCAAAGAATGAAGGTAGCCTCTGGAAGCTGGGAAAGGCCAGGGACTGTCCTCCCAAGAGCCTAGGAAGGGAGGCAGCCTTGCTGACACCTTGACTTTAGCTGAATGGGACCCCTGTCAGACTTCCAGCCTCCAGGACTGTAAGATAAGAAACGCGTGTTGCTGCAGGCCACTCTGTGGTCATTTGCTACAGCAGGAACAGGAAACAAACATGACGCCCCATGGCATCATGGTGATTAGGCTGCTGACAGCCCTTCAGGTTTCTGGAGGGAGAGTGGCTTCTGGTGTCTCCGATGGGTGAGTTTTGCCAGGATGTCTTCTGCACACACCTTTGAGAGGCTCCAGGCATGGAGACCAAATGGGTTCTGCTATTGCCACTGCTGACCCCAAGGATGAGCTAAGATGGAGGGGAAACCCATTCCCCAGTTCAGCCACACAGGGGAAGGGTCTGGCAGTGGTATAAGCTGGGCATGGTCACTTGTGTGATTCACTTATTCTTTCACAGACTTGATATATATTTTTATGTGAACAGCCTAAAAAACAGTAAGAGGCCCAGCCAAGGTGTATTCCAGTGACTGACTCAAAAACCCATAGTGTCTCTCTCTTCAGTACCAATGGCCCCCACCAGGAGCCGGGCATGGTACCAGGTGCTGGGTGCTGGGTTCAGTCTCAGGTGTCTCAGGCCAGTCAGGTAACAGGAAGGACTGAGTGGTTAGGAGGGGCCTGGGATGTGGACAAGGATGATATGGCCACTTGCCCCTTGGCTCCATGTGACTGTCATCATGTGAGGATGCAGGCCCAGGTTTGTTTTTTTGTTTTTGTTTTTTGATTACTTGGATTTTTAGAGGAAGTTAGATATCTGGATTCTTAAAAATGTGAAATATTTAAAAATATTTAAAATGAAAACAAATCAAAAAACATAGGCAACGAATTCAATTTTCCAGAATAGCCGAGGCAAACAAAACACTTCGGGGCTGGATTCTACCCATCGGCCACTAGTTCTGAGCCCCTGGGCTGGTCAGAGCTGGTTTTGCTCAAACTGCAGCAAATGGCAGATGTAACCTGGGAAGGAAGGAGCCCCCGGGGGGCGGGTCATCATCTGAGGCCACTTGTCACTCGGCCTTGACAGAATTTGCAGCCTGCTTTCTGCAGCCACTGAGTGAGGGGAAAACGTAGTCACATACAGTCCTCTGGGGCTGAGGAATTTCTCCATTTACGGAAGGAACTGTGTTGCTGTTCTCAGTAGGAAGACAAAGAGTAACAGTTCGAGATGAAGGAATTCTCTCTCGTTCTTCATTTGAGTCTTTCTCCTTAGGAATCAAGGATAAATCGTTTTCTCTTGAGTTGAAGTTAAGAGTTGAAGTTTTGAGTGACCTGCAGGTCACAGCTCACAGTCTTGAGTAAATTTCCACGCTCCAGGACTCAGGCAGTGGGTTGTTCTACTCTGCTCAGCCACACGGGCCAACTGTGCTTAAATTCCTTGTGTTCTTGGCAGAGCCCAAACTCTGCTCACTGGGGAAATACCACTGCCATTAGGATGGGACCAGCTACTGGAGAGGAGATGTGAGGCTGACTTCCTCCTCTCCATCTCCAAGGGGAGAGTGGGCAGCAGCTGGGGCTGCTGGTATGGGTGTCTCTCAGTGGTGTCCCTTGCCCCTTCCAGGGCCTGCTAGGATTGCCTTTCTGAAGCCCAGGTGGTCGAGTGGGACCATGTGACCAGCCCTGAGTTGTGCATGGAGGTGTGTCATTTCTGAGAGCAGCCTTTATTTGGGCTCTCTTTACCCCTCGTTCAATTGGAGCTGAAGGCGATCCCATGAGCCTGTTTCTCTGAGTGACTGAGAGACCCCAGCCATCCTTTAGTGGCCGTCTGTGTAGGTGAGAAATGACCCCTTGTTATTCAGGCACTGAGATGTGGGGATGGTTTATTACACAGCGTAACCTGGTCTGTTCTGACAGATACATGGGCAGCTCTGTTGTCCACTGCCCCTAACACTCATTGATGACAGCCAAGACCCCCATTTCCAGCAGCTGGATGCTCAGGCCACCCAGGTGGCCGCTTAATAACCCAATCATGAGACTCTCACTCTGCCCAGCTTCCCCACTGCCTTTCTGGGGGCCCCTCAGGGTACATGTTCCAAGACCATCCTGGTGGTCATTTCCACAGCAGCTGTCAGTCTCCCCTGAGCCTTGGCTCAGAGCCCGTCCAGGTCCCCTCTGACCATCTTGAGTCTGGCTTCTCAGGCTGCTGCCACTCTCTGTACCCAGCTTCTCCCCAGCGTGGACACAGCCCTTCCATTAATTACTCAAAGTACAGCAAAGACGCAGCTGTCACAGCTTAACCAACCTTGACTGAAGGCTGGGCCAGCAGGCAGATGACAATGCCGACATGTCCACTTGACTGGACTTCCAGCCACTTTTTCCCTAGCAGGGTCCCCACTGGCTCCATCTGCCCTTAACTGACAACCTAGGCCGAGGCCCAGGCCCATTTCCTGGGGGGTCTGGGGAAATCAGGCGGACAGACTGCTCTCGAGAGAACGAGTTCACATGGGGAAATAAAACTAAACAACAATTTCCCCCCAAATTATATAGTTATTATTGCTACTGCTTCCCTGCAATGCTCCTGGAGCAAATTTGGATTGGCTGTGGTGAGCCATGGTGAGTGTGATGAGCTGAAGGAGGCATACCAGCCAATGTGCTACACAGCTTGGCTGCCTGGAAGCCCCATAAGGTGTGAGGACCGGACCATGGCCGGCTGCTGGGAATCGGCACCTTTAATAAGAGACACAGCCGACATTCACTCACAGCCTCTTCAGGTCCTGGTACTAAGGGGTGATGACCTCGTTCAGTCCTCACGGTGACCCCTGTCTCAGGGTCTCTTGGATGGGATTGGGATGGCCACCTCGGAAATCAGGGGAGCTGTACTGCTCCCTGCTGGGGAGGCCTCAGGCCGGTCCCCGGCATTTGGAGGCCCCTTCCCCCTCATCCTGACCCTGGGTCGGAGACTCCTCCCTGTGTCAACTCCCCTCCAGCGGGAAGGTGATGCTTGTTGATAGCTGCCTTGTCCTCAGACCTCAAATCCAGTGGCCGCAGTTCACCGCCTGACTATGCCGAAATAGTCAGGAGCCCGAGTTTGTTTTCTCTTGGGCTTGGACTGACTGTATGAATTTGCAGACTTCAGAGAGCAGGCTGTCTCCCAGCCTGGCAGCACCACGACCCATACCCAGACGTGCTGTCATGGCCATGCCCTGTGCTGGAGGCCGCGAGCTGGGAGCACAGCGAGCTAGAGAGAAGCTGGCTGGTGGATGCACCGCGGGGCTGGTTGCATGCCTGGCTCCAGTTCCCATGTTCTCTCCAAGGCTGTGTTGGCTGGTGTTTAGTTCCCATCCTAGGATTAGTTAGAGCTTTCAGACAGCCTTCTCCTTTGCCGAAAGCATATGTTCAAACCCTGAGTGTGTGCTTTGTTGAAATCGTCTCTTGGACCTTTTATTTTTTTTCTCCATTTACCCCTCCAGTACACACGCGACTCATATTTTCACTGCCATCCGTCACGGGGACTTAATCTCCTGGTAAGCTTATCTGGAAACATACCTCCAAGTGTTTATTTGGACTCCAAAATTAACATACGTGCTGAATTTAGACACAGGGACACACAGGGACTGAGGTTTGCCGCTGAAAATACCCAATAACATTTTGGGAACATAAAGTCCTTTTCTTTTTCCTGTGCGCATGTGATGGGGAAAAGGCTTAGACATCAGGTTTGATTAAAGAATGTTTTTCCAGGACATTTATTCTTGGGGGTGAGTGAGGGCTTGAGCCTCAAGCTGGGGCTATTTCCTTCCAGGAATGTCTCTTTTGGCTGTATTGTCACTTGGAATGCTTTTGAGAAAAGAGGCAATTTGAAGAAGTGGATTCATTTGATCTGAGCTGTCACCTCACCGATAGGGAAACTGAGGGGGCGGGAGGGGGTTGGCCCTCCCCCACAATTAGTTCATGACGGGGGTGAGGCCTGATTCCAGAGTCCCAGCTCCAAGACTGGTTGGGATTTCCTCTGCACCCCGTTGTCTCCCCTGATTGATTTCCTGACGCAGACCGAAGATCTTGCTTCTGAGTAATGGTAATGACCTCCTGTCGTGTCTTTATATAAACTCCAAGGCATAATGCACACTTTGGGGCAATGCAAAACTTCCTTCTAACTCAAGGAAAATCATGATTTCTTTATAAGATGCTAGGCTTTAAAATACATCTAATTTGACTGTAGGCGTAGCTTTCGCTGATCAGCTCAGAGAAAAGAGGTGTGACCAGGTGAAGGCAGCATCTTGCTGTGGTTTTTGCTGCAGGAACTCCGAAAAAGGAATCTTCATTTCTCATCAGTCCATTTTCATCAATCGATGTGGGGGTTATTCTGTGGTTTTTAAACCAATCTTAGTTCAGTCACATTAAATGTAGGAAGACGCAAACAGGCTTTGGGGGCTTTATTTTTATTTAGTACTTTTGCTTTCTTCTATAAGGCAGCAATTTAAAGAATAGCACAACTAAATGGAAGATGTGGAAATTTAGCTAAACAGTTGGCTCAAATAATGGAACCCTTTCATGTTCTCTCCAGAGTTCTCTATTCATGTATCATGATGCCAAGTTTGGGTTAAGTTACAGCCAAGTATGTTGCCTTTGCCCATTCAATTTATTCCTGGCAAACTTCAGAGAGTATTTATAATAAAGTCCTATTTCGAACAGTCTATTGCCCCAGTGGAGTTCTAATAACACTGGGTATTTATTTAATGTCTAACTCGAGGAGTTCAAAGCACTTTACAGACATTCCTTGACTGATCTTAATATCCTTGCAAGATTTACAGATTGCAAAAGTCAACTGAGGCATGGAAACTTGCTTGAGATCACCCAGGAAGACCAGGGAACCCTCCCGATGAATCACACACCTCTGACATTTAGAGATTTCTGTGCCTCAGATGGTGCTGCACCTCCAACCTCCCATGTCAGCATGGTTGACTGGGGAGCATTTGTTTATTTCTCCATGGAGATCTTTAATTAAGGAAAGCAGAAACCCTACAAACACTTCTGTTTGCATGTCGCAGCATTAATTGGGCAAAATATCTTTTAAATACTTCGATTCTTTGGCAATGAGGTTAACATTTTGGTAGCTAAATAATAGACCGTTTGGGAGGCATGCCATTTGGATAAAAGCGGTGGGAGTGATTTTTCCAAGGCTCCCAGAAGAGACGCACTCTTGCCCTCGGGGTGTGTGTATGCGGGGCGGGTTGTGGGGCATGGGGCTGTGGGGTGAATGGTGAGGAGCCGTCAAAGGGAGATGTTGAGACACCTCTGTGGCACCTTCGCGAGCCGGAAGACGCCAACCTGAATATCAACACCACCCCGCCACCTGCTTTTCTGGGGCACAGGCTAGAACATGGCTATTTAGCATTTTCTTGGCACTTTCCGTGTTTGCAAGTTACAGTTCTGTTAAACTTCATATTGTGACACGTCAAGCTTGTTGAAATGATTAAAAGAAGGAGGCAAAGCTTGAAGTCCGAGAGCCAGCTGACAGGCCTGTGTGCAGGTCAAGAGGTTTTCCTCTGCTTCACGGGCTGCCAGCCGCTCTTCAGAATCACCGTGTGGAAAGGCCATTTCAGGGACTTCCCCTGACAGCCCAGAGGTGGCGTCCTCTGCAGCAGCCCGTCTCGGAGCTGGGGGAGTACTTACAGAAAGGCCACAGGGAACCCTTGCTGATATGGTGCTTGTCTCTCAGTGGCCCCTCCCATCCCAGCAGGATCATCTGATTTCATGGAGCATGTTTGTGACCCTCAGTCTCATCCCAGGTAAAATGAAGGACTTCTCCAATTTGGCAGGTGTGGTGCCAGACAGGGCCGGCCAGGGCCACCCTGGGTGCTGGAGTGGTGGGCTGGCTGGACAGACGTGGACAACTTGGTAGCCATGTGAGTGTCTCGCCAAAGAGAGGGGACGCCAGGCAAAGGTCAAGTGATCGACCAAGGCCACACTCACCGTTAGGTCCCTGCGACCCAACATGTCAGTGTAATTCTGTGTCTGCCCACCCTCCAGGTGAAAGTCTGGGCTTGTGTGCAGGGAGTGGGTCTGGAGAGAGGAGGAGCCCACAAAGCAGCCCTCACATTTTGGTCAGATAGCATCCCGTGATATCCCAGACCAACACAGGTACGCATGAGAAGATTCTGCAACATGAGAGGACAAAAAATCATGTTGCAATCAATGGGGAGAAACATACTAAAAAAATTTACTACAGGAAACAGGGAAATTTAGACATCGTGTTCTTTCCCCTTTTACGCATTCTGCACAGTAAGATATGAACTATGATAGAAGACAGAGATGAGAAAGGACATGGCCAACAAGAAAACAAGGTTAGAGAAAAATAAAGCTGTAAGAGAATTTAAAATGGGATTTGAAGGTGAAAGTCAGAATTCAGAAAATTGAATCAGGAGACCTTTAGATGCTCTTTTAGGATGAAATAAAAATATGGTGGAAGAGATGAAGAATGTTAGAAAAAAATATAATAGCAACAAACAAGAGAGAGTGGTGTTTCGATGTACTGATGACTTTTATTCCTAAATAAAAGCATCGAACTCATGGAACAATGCTTGTCAGGCAGACTGTAGAACTCATCTGTCTGGACCTTCCAGCCAAACAGAAAAACAGAAAAACAAAACACCCTGTGTTGACGTTTGTGAAAAGGGACTTGCCAGAGATAAACAGGAGTGAAGATCATTCCTTGGCTTTAAGAGATCAGTTGAGGAAAAACAGGAGAGCAAGGATTTGAATGCTGTAATTCATAACTTTGAATTGAGAACTGAGCGTCAACTGGTACACTCTCTCCAAAGGCAGAACCCGGCGCCTTCTGACCACCCCTGGGGGACATCTGCAAAAATAGACTGTGTAGTCAACTTTTTAAAAAAAATCAATAAATTACAAAGAGCAGGAATAGTACTCTCCATGTCCTTTCACCACAATGCAGTAAAACTCGAGTGAAATAATGAAGATATAAACAGGAAACTGCAGCCACGGGAAAAATGAAAACAAAGCAATACAAAACAAAACATTCCTACATAGTTGGGTCCAAGATGGACTGGAAACCACAGTTAACAGACTACTAAAACATATGATGGTGGGCAAAAATTCGGCCTTAGTGAGGAAGGTTGCATATTACAGCACTGATTCCAACCGTGGAAAACGGAGCATCCAAAATAGCTAACAATGAGGGGCCAGTTAAAAATATTACGGCATGCTCTTGCCCTCGCAACAGAATAGCACGTGGCCATTGAAAGACCTTTATTGATGTGGAACGATGCCCATGATGTGTTTTAAGTAAGAAAGTTAGGTGTATAGAATCGTCCCGCTTTTCAAAACTGAGGTTAGGGTTTCTCTGTGGGTGGTAGGGCAATGTATGTCTTTTGTTTTTCTTCCTACTTATGACTGTTTTCTGCTTTGTCTGGATGGGCATGTATTAATTAGGTATCAAAACAGCAAACATACCTAGACAAAAGAGGGGCTAGGGTAGAGATGTGACATCATAACAAAGGAAAACATCCAGTGACTTCGTGTGGGTCCCTGAGAGCATGGGATTCACCCCGTGGGGCGTTGCCTGTTTGCCATCTTCAGAGAATGTGTACTTCAAATACGCTCGCTTAGGTACTTTCATTGGCAGCTTTACGAACTTCCTCTGAATGGGCCCCAGTGGAGGATTTCCACTATTTGCATGATGACTGTAACCCACTTACTAACTGGCAATGGTTTAAGGATCCTGAAACCAGTTGCTAAGGTTTAACTTTATTTCTGGAAATGCAGTGGCATGTGAAAACAGGACGAATTCCTCTGAGCTGTATTCCGAATGCTGGCTGCAGGGTACAATCACCGATGATGCCCCCAAACCCGCCCCGGTCCAGAATCTGGGTGCCAGAGATTCTTACTGTAGATGAGGTGACTGAGATCCATGGGGTTGGACGCCAGCCTCCAACCTTGTTGTAATAATCCTGCATTGCCCCAGAACGAATCCAAGATGACTGCTGTCAGCCAGCCACACAGCACTCGCTCCCACTCTGCCTGTGACTCAGCGCCCGCCCCCCGAGCTGAGCCATGAACGCGAGAGGGCCTGGACCTGGGCTGGCCCCCGCCCAGCTGAGCCAATGAGGGGCTGTGCCAGATTTTGGACCTGGGACCAATGAATGTAATGAGTCCCTCTTGGTGCTTGCAGGGGAAGTACTAGGGAGCTGAGGAAGTCATGAGCTCATTGAAACAGAACACTGGACTGAGAGGGGGGTGAGAGGTGATGAGGGGGAGGAGGAGTGGGGAGAAGACGGAAGAGAGAAGCACAGAAGCGGGGAGTTAGCCAGGCCCATGCAGAGGCCCCTCTGAACTTGCCTCTGAGCTCAGCGAGACAGCCCGTGCTCCCCCACAAATGCCCCATTTAGGCTAGTTGGGATCCTGTTACCCGCAACCAAGCAATGAACAGCAAAGCCAAACATTTGGTGCTTGAAACATATCAAACCTAATGTCCACACTGGCAAATGCGAAACAGCCTTAACATGTAAATGACACTTCAACCATATTCATGTTTTCTTCTTAAAAATATAACAGCATGCAAACCTTATGGACAAATCAGAAAAAAACATTCGTACAAAGCAAAAAGCCAGAACAAATCTATGGGTTTATACAATTCAAAAATTATTTACAGAACTTGATCACAGTTAAGAGTCAACAAAACATTTATAGGATGGTGGTGCCATGAACTAGAAATGTTAACACCAGAAGCATCTGGTTAGGAACCATACTTCATCCAGGCAGCAGCCCAGGCTGCAAAGCCATTGGTCCTCCCTGCAAAGGGGAGTCATGTGCTAGGGCTGGGCTAAGGGGAGAGGTCCAGGGCGCTCTCATCAGGGCGGTCACCCAGAGCCGTCATACTTAGCAAAGACACATACAACACACTCAACTAAACTGGAATTCCACATAAACATTGGCTGAATTTTTTCAGTGTGAGTACATCCTAAATGCCGCATGAGATATACTAAGACAATTTGTTGATGATCAGCAATTAAAACTTAACTGGGCATCCTGTGTTTTATCTGGCAACCCTACCCGATCCCAAGAATGGCTTAATTAGTTTTGAAAAGTAATGGTTCCTTGAATTGCTTTTTGCCCTCCCTCCCTCCCTCCCTCCCTCCCTCCCTCCCTCCCTCCCTCCCTCCCTCCCTCCCTCTCTCCCTCCCTCCCTCCATCACTGTTTCATGCAGCCCCTTTCCATCTAGAAGGTGCCACACAATGAGCTTTATATCAGAAGCACTGCAGTACCATTCCTGTAGTGTGATGGCATCTAGATGACGCTGGTACCTTGAATGCCAAGAACCGGCAACTGCGTGTCCAAATGTTTGGTGTCACCTGTAAATTTCCTTAGGAAGCAGTGCGCGAGCATCTTGGAAGAGTAAGCCAAGTGGGAACCTCGCTAAATGCTCTCCCACCCCAGAAGCAAGCATTCGAGAACCTGAAATCTAAAAACAGCCCTGCTGGAGGTGACTTACTGAATTTGTGTGTTGATAACTCCATCTAAGCCATTTTCAATTTCTTTTGTGGTGTTTGGTCCCATCGAGCGGGGACCTGTGGCCGTGTCATCCGGAGCCTTCCGTGCAGGGACAGGTGACAAGGCCTAAGTGTATTTTCCTTGGGGAACTTTGGCCCCACGGGCCATCTATCTGTGTGCTGGGGAATTGTAGTGGAGCTGACACTTCAAGATGATTCTATGTTAAGCCCTTGTTTCGCCTTCTGCTCCTTTTCTTGTTTCTGCCTGAGCTGAATAAATGCACTGAGACGTCAGCCACTGGGGCTGAGGCCGTGAGCTGCACCCCACCCCAAGCCATGGAGCGAGTGAAGGAGGTGCTTGCTTTAGGGGTTCGGCACCCACTGCACCCCTTCTGTGCCTGGGCCTCTGTCTAACTGTGTGCCCAGGGAGAGACGTGGACTGCCCAGGCCTCACGCTGGTGGACGTCCTCACTGCAGCCAACGTGCCCGGGGGCCCCTCCCAGCAGCCAGCCTCTGAGGCGGCTTCTCTGTCCGCCTTCCTCACTGAGCTCGTCCTTTCGTCAAAGTGGTACTTAGTCATGACAAATACAACGCAAGTTTCTTCTTTTCCTGGGGCTCAGGCTATGCCACGGTTCCCGCTGGCGGAAGGGGCCCGGGAGGGGCTGGCAGATCAGCGCTGCGCATTTACCGGAGGCTCCAACTGGACGCCCACCCTCGGCCTCTGGTCTGGCCTGCACTTGCGCTTGCAGATGCTGGGCCCAAGGTCAGAGGGCACAGGGTGCCCAGCTGACCAGGGTCAGAAATCCATGTCCTGGTTCCCGGGCCAGTGTCCCTCCAGGGGCGGGAAGGCAGAAGGCAGTGCAGAAGTCCACAGCAGCCGCTGCCCATTTTTCCCTCTTCCTTTTGAAGTGGGCTTGGGCCGTCAGGGACTTCCAACAACCCCACGTGCGCAAAGCGAGCTGTGCCAAAGCAGGTTGCAGCTTCCACGGGGTGACTGTGCTCAGAAGGACCTCGGCTGCGGGCTTCCAGCTCTGCCTTTGAGCCACATGAGTTTTTCGGATGTTCAGGCCCAGAGTCTTCGAACTACCTCATCTTGAGATAGAATTAATTGGAAATTTGATTGTGTTTTCCCCGTGCCATTTGTAGCTAAGGAAACAGGGCTCTCTGAGCCCAGCTGCACCTTCTCAGGGGCAGGTAGAGGGAGGGAAGGAGGCAGCTCTGGGGCCGCGGGCTCCTGCTGGCCACTGAGCCTCCAGCCAGCCCACAGGTGGGATTTTGGCCTGACCCCAGGATGAGGTGGGCCGCCTGGCTTAGCTAGGTGGCCGCTACAGCACACTGGGACCCAGGCCCCCTGCTCTCCACCCCAGCCAGCTGTCTTTCCCGATGGAATTCTGACACCGTCTGTCCATCCCGATGGAATTCTGACGCCAGCTGTCTTTCCCGATGGAATTCTGACATCTAGTAAAGCTCAGTGAGAAGAAACCAAGCGAGGGGACTTGGGCACTCTTCACTTCCAACCCTGCCAACCCTGTTACTTTGGGATAGGTTACTCTCTGGTTTTGATTTCCTGGAATTGACTCAGAATAAAGAGGGTGTGGATCTTTCTGGAAGGAGGTTTTACTCTTATCTCCAAGGACTTGAGGGCAAAAAGTGAACACGGAGACATCTTGATCTGCTAATTTCTTGGAAGCCAGTGCCTCTACACCCAAATTGGCCTCGCTTCAAAGAGAAACAAAGCAACTTCACCCACCCTGGAATTTGGGGCGGGTGCTTGTCCTAGATGGGGCCGCCTGCTCCCGGGAAACCCGCAAGGCCAGGACGCTCTGCTGGGTGCGAATTCTGATTCTCACACCAACCTGCCAGGTGGGTGGGGTCCGTGCCCCGGGGTCTGGCAGATGAGCGAGCTCCGGCAGAGGGCTGACATGACCTGTCTGAGGTCACCGCTGCCGGGAATGGCGGAACCTTCAATAGGTTCTATCCCCTCCCTCCCCCCCACCCCATACAATGTCCTTCTGTCTACAAACAGACAAGATGGTAAACCAGGTGAGGCGTGCCTGTGTTCTGTCTCCACTTCCTAAATCTGCTCTGGGGTGTGAACCCCACTTGGAGCTGCCGATAGCTGCCCCTCTCCAACCGTTTCTTCCCATGAGAACAGAATTTGCATTCTTCTCTGCGGTCACTTCCCAGGCTACATACGGACCGCGACATCTGAACTCTCTGAGATCCTTTATCTTTTTTTCTCTGCAAAGTGGAGCTTAGAGTGTCTGCCCCATGGGATGTCCATAAGGATGAAACGAGAAAGTTCTGTAGGTTTTGGGCATGGTGCCGGCACAGAGGAGAAATTCAATATTTAATGGATAATAATGATATTAGATGTATAATAGTCATGTGTTTCAGCCATTCTTTTGCCTCAATGACACACTTGCATTTTGAGACTTTCTCCCCCACCAGGATTAAAAGACCTGCAGGCATGTGACGTGTGAACAGACAGACCCCATTATCACCCCATGAATAAGGCTCAGCCACTGACCCAGCAGGACCCTGATACCTTAGATGCTGGGCAGTAAGTAGGCTGTTACAGTACATTCCAGAAGAGAAGCCTGGGCCCAGCCCACCGTGTGTCCCTGAGAGCGGCCCACCTCTCTGTACCTGGTGGAGGTACCTGGCAGTGTTGGCTGCAGGAATCCTAGCTCCAGAAGCTTTTGGGGTAAAAGAAGGCCGTTGTCTCATTCCTGAATCTAAGTCAGTTATAATCCCAACTTCAACTGCTCAAAGCAGAAGGAGAAGGTGCATGCATTGTGCTGTCACTTGGACGCCAGCCGCAGCCTGCCTCCCCCACCCTCTGCAGGAGGGACCTCCCCTGGGGCTCTGCCCCGTGTCCAGGGGGCAGAGGCGGCCAGCTTCCTTCTGGCCTAGCTGATGCCCGGCGCGTGTCGCAGACCAAGCCTGCAGGCGGGGATTTCCTGCGCGTAGAAGGCCTCGGCGTCTTCCCTTCCTTCCTGCTCCCTGCAAGCCCCAGGAGAGGGCATCTGCCGCAGCTTCCCTGCCCGTGCCCCTGCAGCGTGCCGAGGGCCGCCAGCCGCTCCGCCGCTCCGCCAGAGGGCATCTGCCGCAGCTTCCCTGCCCGTGCCCCTGCAGCGTGCCGAGGTCCGTGACTCCCTCTGACCCTCCCACCTCCCTCCACTCACAAATGGGTTTTGCCTCCTCGCACCCTGCTGCTTTTGTCCATATGCCTGGGATCCTGCAAGAGGCTGTGCTCTCCGTTTCCACCCTGACCACCGTCCTGTCCCCACGCAACAGCCAGGGCGGCCGTTTACAAAGCATCTCTCCCCTTAAAGCCCTCTGAAACCCCAACAACGCATTTAAAATAAAGTCCCAGCTCCTTGCCATGGCGAATCCCTGCCCCATCACTGAGCACCCCATGGGTCCCTCTCCCCACATTTTCTATGTGTTTTTTGTTAACCATTAATCATGTCAAGCTTTTTCCTGCCGCAGCATCTTTGCACACATGGCGGGTGCTCTGCCTGTATCACTCCTCCCCTCTCTATTAGCAGGTTCACTCCTTTTCACCCCTTACTCCTCAGCTGAAACGTCACCCCCCCGCTGATCAGACCATCTCAGCTGGGTCTCCTTGCCCTCGAGTTTTCTACCACTTCAGCCCGTCTTCCCACATGACACTTAGATTCAGTCACTGCCTCCCCAGTGGGAGTGGAAGGGCCCCAGGGGCCGAGTCGGTCCCTTCAGGCTCGTCACTGTCCCCTGGGAGTGCAGAGCCTGGCACCGAGCAGGGCCTGGCTGGGAGTTGTCTGCTGAGTGGCTGGTGCAGCCAGCAGTGGGTGAGGGCAGGTCTGTGTCTGTGCCCCTGCTCACCGCACATGCAGCTCTTATCACCTCACCCCCGCAATCCAGCACTGTTTCCGCTCTTAGTTCCAGTTCCCCTTTTATGATTATTTCCAAAACTGCATGCAAAGTGCTCATCAGGCAGAGGCTGAGAACCACAGGCCCTGTGGAGGCAGCATTGCCTCCTTCATGCCCGGGGTGTGTGTGTGTGTGTGTAAATGTGTGAGTGTGAGTGTGTGTGTGAGTGTGAGTGTGAGTGTATGTGAGTGAGTATGTGAAAGAGTGTGTGTTTGTGTGTGTGTGCACGCGCGTGCCCCTCTCAGCAGCTAGCCCAAAGTGGGAAGTGCCCTATTGGAGTGATCTGTGACAAACCAGAGCCTCTGGCATTTGACCTGACAGGCGGCCCGGGGCCGGTGTGCTGGGGCTCCCGGAGGAGGCTGAGTTGTACATAGTGGGGTGGGGGATGAACCCTGAGATGTGAGGCTGACAACAGCCCTGGGCCCCTGCCCCACCGCAGCGCCTGCCCCAGGCTGCCTTCCTCAACCTGCTGTGGAAGCTTCTTCACTCCCCCCAGGCCCAGATGTGAAACTCTTTCCAGACAGGAAGTGGAGAAGGGGACAGTGTGTGGCCACTCAGGCTTCCCTGGCTGTTTGGAGTTCGTCAGCGCTTGGACAGCGGTCCAGAAAACTGGGGCGTCCTTACCAGGAACTGACAGTCACAGGGCGGAGACCGGAGCTGGAAGTCAGGAGGAGGGCAGGGCCGGGGCGGGGGGCAGTCAGAGCCAGGGCAGGCCCCACCGGGGTGTTTGGGAGGACAGGACTCAGATGTGGGGTAAAGGCAGACAGCACAGAGGCCCCAGATGGAAGATTCCAGAACAGAGTGCAGAGTCAAGGGTCTCGCTGGTATAACTAGCGTGGGCAACAGGTTTCCTGCAGGGACCATCCTTCCGGCCTGGTCAGAGCCTCTCAGAGACTGGGAGAGCTGACACCTGCAGGAGGGATGCCTTCCAGCTGTGTCACCTGCATACCTGGCAAGTTTGCTGAAAGAAAAATATGAAGCTTGCTCCAAAGTATAACAGCATCTCTTTGGGGCTTTATGTTGGCAAAGCATAAGTCTGCACGTTGCATGTGGGATAGATATGTCAGGGAGTCGGTCGGCGTTTTGTCTCTTTCTTGTTGCTGAGCTCATGGCACCAGGACCTCAAGTTTATCTGGGGCTCCGGGGCCTTCTCTCTATCCCTGGCTCCTGTATCCAGATGTGCAGGCCTGTGTTGGACCTGAACATCTGCCCGAAGTCCAAGCCTCCCGCCCCTCCCACCTGGCCTGGTCTCCAGGACCTGAGGTCCAGGGGCTGTGGGTGTGTCTTCACTGCAGACAGTGAGCTCTGTTCTTTCACGAGCTCCTGGGAAGCTGTCCATTGAGCTGGAGTCACTGTGGGTGGTTCCTTCTGCAAAGCGATCCATAAGTCCCTAAGTTGTCTGTCCTGAGAATTTGCTTTCACTCTTCCAGGTTTTTTAAGAGGAGTCACAGCTGCAACTCAGTTTATTATGGAGACTGCTTATTACAGAAAACTCCTTTATGCTTTCTCTCTTCTAGCTCCCTCATCTGTGAAAACAATCATAAGGTCCCCACTTATCTTCACGGAGAGTTCCTGAATGCCGTGGGAATAAGAAGATGCTTGGGGACTGACTCTGGTTTCCAGGGCGACGCCTGGGCTGGGAGGGTCCGTGAGCTGTGGCTGGGGGTGGGATGTTGCAGGGAGGACTCAGAGCCCAGGCCTCTGCACCTGAGAAAGGGTTTCACTGAGCTGTTCCGATGTCACAAGGTGCGTCTCTCCTGCCTGCACAGCACACGCCCCTCCCTGCTGCACGTCGGGCGCCTGGGGACTTAGGAGATCTGAGGTGGACTCCAGGCCTAGGAGGGGCACTGCCCTTCTCTGAGAACCACGGTGCTGAGGATGGCCCTCTAGGGGGAGCTCCTGGGCGGGGGTCTGTGGGGACCGGACAGGTCCTGCTCCCAAGTGGAGAGGGCCCACGAATGCTGATTTGGGGTCGAGCATTTTGAATTGGTTTGAATCCAAATGAATGCATATCCAAAAATATGACAGGCATTCAATGTTCCAGAAATACACACAGAGAAAGCCAAGTAGCTCAGGGACCACCCAGCAGACAAGCTCAACTGACAATAGACACTCCACTCATGACCCAGTTGGCTTCTCCACTGCTGGGGGGTGGGGAGGCACTTAGAATATTCTAAAGTCAACTCACTTGTCACAAGTAGAAGGCGAACTCACGCATGTCGGGGCATGACGCACCAGCTGTGTGCTGTCCACCACTGCTGGCCCCTGCGGAGGTACAGGGGACCTTCTCGGGCTGCACTCACAGCCCCCTCGTCGCCTGGGTCCACCATTTCCCTGCTTTGGGACAAAGAGTTGGGAATCTGAGACCTGGGTGTAGCATCCTGCTACTTTGGTCAAAACTTTCAATTTAACCTTTTTACACCCAACTGGGCAATCCCTAGGAGTTGAAGGAAGGTTTGGGAAGGTGTTGGAACAGGAGGATTTGAGGGCACGTGCTGCTCCGCCCGTGAACTGCCCGAGCAGGTGTCCTGTGCGGCCACCTCAAGGATCGAATGCCAGGCTGAAGTAGGTTGTTTTTAGTGGCTCTCTGAGCTGCACAACGATCTCAGTGCCTGTGAGCTCAGTATAACGAGCAGAGCCGGTAAGAGGCGGGAGGGCTGTCGGCTGGAGTGGGGAGCATGTGGTGTCACTGGAAGAAATACCCTCTGTCTCCGAGATGCGGCAAGGAGACTTCTTCCAGGGGATGGCGGAGGATGGCCCTTGCGGGAGCCTGAAATACTCATTTCCTGGAGGTGAGGCAAATTATAATTTGGAAGGCCCTTACAAAGCAAAACTGAGTGTCCTTACGGCTTTGATTAAATTTACTTTTAAATTCTAGCTCTAGAAATAATATCTCTCTCTCTCCACACCCCACAGAGCCAGCCTCTCCCCACAGATAATCAGTAACCCCCGGGGCAGCGGAGGACAGCAGCCCAGACCTGACTAATGGTCACGCAGTCTGGACTTCTGGCACTTAAAGGTCACATCTTGACATAAGTTATGTTTCAGCTCCTGAGCCCTAAGGTGGAGCGAACTCCTGGCTACTTTCCCATGAGACCAGACAGAGGGACTGGTCACAGCTGCCCTCAGACCTGATGAAACACTTCATTACCCTCACCTCACCTCCGACCAATCAGCTCCCAGCCTGACCCTGAACCTTTGACCCATGGTGTCTTGTGATTTTGCCCCATAGAATCTGTAACCTACTTGCCATCGGGGAGTTGGGTCTTTTGAGCACAAGTTTCCTGTCTCTGTGTCGCCCAATTCAACATTAAACTATTTTTCTTTCTGTACTGCAAACTCCTGCTCGTGCATTTCTTGGGGACAGTGTGCACAGACAGGCGGACTCGAGGGAAAAACATTGGGGATCTGGTAACAAAAGTGGTTTATCACCAGAGTCTTTTTTTTTAAAGGTAACATTTATCAAGACTGTTCCATGTGAATATATATATATATATATATATATATATATATATATGGTATATGTATGTATATTAGGAAAATGAGAGTTGGCTAGAGCAGCATATCTAAGACAGGGGCTGGATATCGCCCGTGACAGCCCTGCTGTATTTTGTCCCCATGTCAGGAGAGCTCAGGAATCCACCATGCCTTGGAGGGTCAGCTGGGACACACCGTCCCTGTCCGTACCCCTCACTTTCCCAGGCGGTGCTCTGTCCTGGGTGCCGGTGGCCGCCGGTCCACATCAGCTGCGCATTTTCTGTCCTCGGAAGGACTGTGGACTTTGCGGGTGAGGGCGTCAGGCTTCTCTCTGAAGTGAGGTTTGCCCAGTGCTGAGGCCACCCCCTCATGTGTTGGTATGCTAGTCTAACTCTTAGGGGACCCCTTGCTTTCATTTTTTATTCTAAGCTTGGGGAACATTCTGCCTCCTTACATGGCTGTGTGGTTGAAAGGTCGGCCCTTACATTCTCCTTCAAATCCTGAATGCACTCACCTGTGAATGGTTAGAAGGTATAGCCTGTAGGATTTTTGCCTGAGTTGTATAATAAGACGATTACCTCATTAAGATGCAGCGGGTCTCAACTTCTATTTCTCACTGTAGGTTGCGTTGGGTAAGTGTGCAGACTGCACATCTGTGCTTCCCTGTCTGGGCGTCTCTCCAGGGCAAGGGGCCCAGGGCTGAAGCATCACCCTGTCGGGCTCAATTAGAGGGGGAAGGCTGGTCTGTTTTTAAGGGCTGTGTTTCGGAATGCCTCGTTCCTGCATTTCTGCATTCCATGTGGGCGGACGGAGTCCCACAGAACCTCTCAGTCATGATAGTGATTGAAAAGAGGAATGTTTCCTCTGATCTCGGATTTGAGCCAAGACGTGGGGACCCAGCCATGCCCACTGCATTCACACGCCGCCTTCTGTGGGATTGGTCCCCGTCCCACCGACCATTCCCGCCGGTTCCCAGAGTCTGCGCTTTCATTTGTGCATTCAGAGTCCTGGAATGTCAGCAGGGAGAGAACTCAGAAACATGGAGTCCGAGAGCCTCCGTTTCCAGATGAGGAAACTGGCCTGGAAAGACGGAGGGGCGCTGGCAGGCGGCAAGCCCTGGCCGAGCTGTGTCCCTCTGTGACGCAGCCCTCATCCTCACATGCTGGGGGGTTGGCATTGGCAGTTTTTAGATAAACAAACCAAAAGACAGAGTTGGAGGGACTTGCCCGAAGTTGAAAGACAGTTATTTTTGGCTTTTGACTCTAAGGAGGTTCCACAGTGCATTCATTCATTCATTTATTCACTCATTCATTCATTCCACATGTATTCATTGATCTTCTTTTCAGGGACAGGTGACAAACTACAAGGAAACCTGGGGAATCCTTCTTGGGGACACAGGCAGACAGACAGACAGACAGGCCTCCCCTGCACCCTCTCATTCCTGAGGCTTCCTGGGTTAATGACCACATCTGTCGTCTTGCTCTGCCCAGTTTCCCTTGAGGGAAGGGCCATCTTCTCCCATGAATCAGCGCTCCGTGTCGCACAGGGTGATTTCAAAATTTAATCTGCGGCGGACGGACCCGCTGAGGTGTCCAGCAGGCAGCCCGCCCCCGGCCTGTGGAAACGGAACTTCACCTTTGAGGGGCATCTAGCCCAGCGCCCCCATTTAGTGGGCATTCCCCTTCCTTCCCAACTCTGTGTCTGTGCTTACCTGGGCCAGTGGTGTCTACTTAGCTGCCTCTCTCACCTGGGGCTGGGATCCGCCCTCCACCTCCCTCGGTCTCTATAGGTAATCCCACTGATTCTAACTCAGAAAGGTCCCCTGCCCCAGCCTATGGTCCCCACTCCCAGGGCCACTGCAGCTCCCTGGGTGGGGGTGGCCCATCAGCCGCTGTGGGGCAGACCACCCAGCAGGCCTGGACACCAGAGGGACGTCACCAGCCAGGTGAGGCCTCATGACAAAAAGAATCTTTCTTCTCTCGTCCTTCCTCTTTTGTTGGGTTTGCTCATAAGGGGGCGTCTGAGGACTGAATTTGCCCCTCCCTCCTGGAAGCCTGCCCTCTGGGCTTGGTGGTGCCCCAGCTTTAATCACGTGGACAGTGGCGGCAGCCTCTGAGATTTCCGCAGCGGGCCCCAGCTAGCCGCGGGCAGAGGTGACCCACCTGGCTGGACACAGGCAGGCTTCCCTGGGAGGTGAGCCGGGACTGCTGTGACCGAGGCACCGTGGAGGACTCTGCCCCACACATGGGGACGGTCCTCTCCCGCTACCTGTCATGCCCCCATGGGGCGTGCTTCAAACAGGAGAACTGCTTGCAACGCTGGGGAGGGGAAGGGAGCACAGGACGTGGTGGGTAAAATCTCCTGAGGGAGTCCAGCTGCTGGGCAGGAAGGAGGGATGAGTTAGGAAGCTTGCCGGACCGGAGGGCAGGGCCCGGAGAGGTGAACGCTGGCACCTCCCATGGGCCGGGCCCCCCTGGGGCCCAGCTGGCTCTGGGCGGCTGTGACACCGGGCAAGCTGGGCTGGGTAGTTACCTCTCTCTCTCGCCTGCGGCTTCCCCCTCGTCCCGCCCCCGCCCCATTATATCCGCCTGGGCACGCGACATTCCTGTGGCCTGGAGTAGCCTGTGGCTCGGGGCCCCCAGGGCTCACCCCGCACTGGCCCCAGTGTCGGTGTCCCCGCTCGTCAGGGCCTCACTCCAGGGTCCCTTTATTTAGGTGAGGAAGGTGGCAGATTCCGAGAAGGGCAGAGGAGAGAAGACTTAATTCCTCCCGACATGGTACCCCTTACTGAGGCGCGGCAAGTCCCTGAAAATGGACATTGTCCTGCAGAGTATCGCTTGGTGGGGGTGGGGGTGGGGCGTTACGAAATCCAGTTCCCCTGCACAGGAACCCCACAAAGTGCTCCGAGTCTGGAGGGCTCAGAAGACCCAGACCTGTGGAGGCCATGGGAAGACCTGGGGAAGGATGATGAGTGGACACGAGACAGCGAGCTCCATTTGCTCTATCTGCTCCCACAGGTAGAAGCCCCTCCTGCCGGCCTCTCTGCAGCGTTGGACTGACCCACATCTTCTTCTTGGCGTCTCTTTCCACCCTGATCTCTGGGCACTGTCCTGCTGTCCCTGATGCAGGGGAGAGAGCCAGGCTTGGACCTGGACCCTGCACAGCATTGCAGTTGGGTCTTGGCCAGCGGGTGTGAGAAATGGACAAGAGGAAGAGGCAGGTGTCCCCTGCAGACCTCAGCAGGAGGGGAGGGGCTCAGTGCCAGATGGCCGCCACCCTTCTAGGCTGCTCCTCGGCCCCTCCCCCTGCCCCCTGGTCATCAGATAACAAATGGGTGCTGTGCGCTCATGACCACCGCCTGCCCTTCACTTTGAGGACAGCTGTTGCACAGAAGTGGACTCGTTGTGCTGCCCCTGTCCCTATAATGGTGGGGTTCCACTTGCTTATGAACCGGACATCTCACGGACCACAGGGGTGTGTCCCCGTTCTCTCAGTAACAGGGCTTTGGTTGCTCTTTGGGTCTACTGTACAAATCTTGGAACTCCACGAGTGAGCCAAATGGTTACATGGTGTTCCTGTTCGGATATCAACTTTTGGAGGGTAGATAATGGAATACAGTTTGAGTTACGTTTTTTTCTCTCATTTATTGGCTTTTTTTTTTGCTAATATGAGAGGTGTGTTTGGCTTACTTAAACCCAAAAGGAGCATGGGTCTATCTGAATATTTTAAACTGACATTTCACTGGACACCTTCAGGTGTCAAAATGAAACAGAATTAACCTTTCTGCCCCGTTCACACATTGTAATTACTACCACATTCCAATATTTATGTACACTGCTGGGTTAGCATCTCGAGAAGGTCTTAATCAAATGGTTGAAAAAATACAATCTGCCTCAGGTCTGTCAACTGGCCAGTATTTTCCTATTACGCATAGTAATGACATGTACCATTATGAAATCGAACTTGACCTTTTTAAAGGCAGGTCCAATCAAATGTCACATCCAGTATTCCAAAATGGCCTTGTGAAAACTCATTCTCACAATGACAGCAATCTTGGGAGAAGCCATTTCCCAAGAAAAGCCAACCCCGGATCCCGTGACACGGGGCTGGGTTTGAGTTTCCTCGATCAGATTACGCCCTGGGCTTCAGGGGACTGCAGACGACAAACCAAAAGGAAGGCCTTTTCTGGGTTGGAAGAAAAACAAATAAAATATGCAAGATGTTTATATTTCCAACAGCTCAAGTACACACACACACACACACACACACACACACACACACACACACACACCACCACAGAGAATATATACCTTTTAACGAGTGCCTGCAGTTCTGTCTGTTTTCTGTGCATAAGGCTTCAGACTAAAAATCAGATTGCAGCTAGAACAATTCAGCAGTGGATAGGAGAGAAAGCCCCAGAAATCTCTCTGCTTTCTTGAAGCCTTTTCCAGCTCCATGGAGTGACCATGACCTCTTGCCCTGCACTGACACCCAGGGTCATCTCCAGCTGGCTCCCGCCTACCTGCCCCAGGAATGCATTCACCCCCTGGTGGTTAGAGCATGAGTACAGGTGTGTCTGCATGAAAATGAGCGAGCAGACGCTGTCCAAAGGGGTGGCCTCCAAGGCCCTGAAAAGATGACAGCCCCAGGGGACACCTGCATCTTACGCTCAGCTTTACAACAACCTCAGGTCCTCCTTGCCTTCTTCAGGCCTCATTGAACTCTGAGCTCTCAAGAGCTTGAGGCTGACAGTTCTCTGAGTTGGATATTAAGGGAAATGGCTTGATCTGTAGACTCTGGCAGAGGGAAACCAAGGACCTGTTTCATAAACAGCTTCCCAATGGATTTGAGAGATGCCTCCCATCTATCCCCTTGCTCCTCATCTCCCTCTGAAATTCTGGCCACTTCAGCCTGCTGCCTGATGTCTCCCGGGAAACTGTCCTTCTGTAAGGCTGAACCTCCCTTCTGCCTGCCCACCTGTCCAGTTATTTTGTTCTGCTGATGCTCTTGCTAATGGAAAACTATTTCCTGGTTCCCCAGTCAGCAGTGATCTCACTCAGATGACAATTACAATCCTACACCCTGTGACAGCCTCCGCCCTTCCTATCCCCACCGCCCCTCTCCCATCGTGCCCTCTGCTGGAGTCACAAGGAGCAGCCACGCGGTAAATGCACGTAAGTGTTATACACTTTTCTACCCGCACTCGACTGACGGGGATCGCCTTCAGGGCACTTAATTTTTTTTTCCACTATTTTGTACCTCGCCTAGCGTGTGATTATAATATGTGCTTGACCTTTATTTGTTGAATAAACGGAGGACTGCATCTCGCAAGCTTGAACGTACGAATCCTGTCCCCAACTCTGAAAACTGTGGGGCGATTTCCATTTCATCACTTGTTGATGTAACAGCACTCATACCTTTGGACTCTTATGATAATGAAATGAAATAACATCTTCATAAAAACACTTCACAAACGATTTCAAAGCTGCATAGCACATCATTGCCTGCACGAGTCACCTACCTCCCAGTCCCGTAATTTTGGACACGTTGATTATAAACACTGATGTGGTAGATGTCAGAATTGCATTTTATATCCAACTCTCCCAGCACGTCCCCTGAAAAGCATTTTACAGTTCAACCTGATGCGGCTAATAAGAAGGGAGAAATGGGATGTTTATAACCTTTCCAGAGAAAATGCTGGTTCTCAAGTTGGCCTTTGTCACCTGAGAGCATTCATGGCTCCCTGGGCTCTGCCCGTGCCTGCGGTGGGGTCTCCACACAGAGAGGACATGCCGAGGTACCGAATCATATACTGGAAATAACAACCATCAGGTCTTGGAGACGGACGCCTCACAACAGCCCTGGGAGGTGAGTGTGGCCACTGCTTTTACAGACCAGCAAATAGAAGATCAGAGACGCTCAGTAACTCACCCCAGGTCCTGGAGCAGGTGGCTGGCAGGTAAACCTGGAAAGAGTTACCCACATACTCTGTAGGGAACAAAACATCAGAAGCAAAGGAGACAAAGCCATTCCATTGATCCAGTTGCCTTGTCTGAGGAAGGGAGCCGGGAAGAAAAAAAATAAGGATCTATTCATACTTTCAATTACGAGGTTGGAAAGATCAAGGATGCAAACTTTTCCTAGCTGTTTTTTAGGCATGCACTTGTTCTAGTCAACCTCTGAGCTTGTGATTAATTTGATTGACAGGTGGTAATGGAGCCTCCAGCAGATGCCAGGCTGGGGATATAATGGTGAGCCAAGCAGGCTGTCCTGGGTGACTGATGGAGAGGCAGAGACCGAATCATCTCACACGCACGTGCACGCGAGCGCGCGTGCGCGCATACACACACTTGAATTACAATGTGGTAACTGCTCTAAAAGACAGAATCTCTCCTGAGGAGTCAAGGAAGAGTTCTCTAGGAGAGGAATATTTCCTGAATCCCAAGGGAAGAGCAGGAATTAGCTGGGCAAGCAACAGGAGGCCACACCAGCAGCAGCAGGCCCAGGGTCAGGGGAGAAGGGTCAGCCAGCTAAAGCCCCTGGACCAATTCCAGCCCGCCACCTGTTTGATCAGTAAAGTTTTATTGGAACACAGCCACACCCATATGCTTATATATTTGTCTTTGGCAGGTTTTGTGCTAAAATACCAGAGTTGACTAGTTATGACAGAGCCCCTATGGGCCACTGAACCTAAAATGTTTAGTGTCTGACCCTTTATAGAAAAGGCTTGACAACCCCAGCCTTGGGACAGTGTGGCTGGGTTGGTGGTGAGAGGCTCCAGTGGGGCAGCAGCGAGGCCGGGCCTTACAGGACCACACCAGGGACTTTGGCCCTTTTCTGAGCAGTAAGAGGGAGGCATTGAAGGTTTTGAGAGAGGATTAGATTTGTGTTTTTAAAGGATTACACTTTTCACTTCACAGTCCTAATGCTCAGCTCGAGACTTGCTTTTCTTGATTTATAGCAGTTGCTTAAGTCTTATTTGCTAAATGGATGAAAAAAAAATTGTAAAGGGTTTAAGTGGTAATCAGATTTAATAGGAATATAGTAATATCATAATTCCCCTGATTATTTTATGTTTACTTCAAGCTATTTATTTTCAGAAAGTATGCATCCTATTAATAAACCAGACTCAAATCGTTTTTACTAACACTTTCCTCAATACTGTCCTTTTTTTTTCATAGCGGCTTTGCATTTCAATTTTTTACCTCAAAGTAAATTAGCTCCATAGAGGGAGGGGAGGTGTAGTGACCATTATGACCAATTCACATTTTGATTTCGATGTGCTGGGGATTTTTTTCTTTTTTGACAAGAAACCCAGTTCCCCATGAGTCAGAGAGGTGAGCTTTAGCAGAAAGCTTGGTCTGATGGCCCACCCTGCTTAGTGGGAGCCAGTGTGAGGTGACATTCATGGGTCAGAACAAAGGACTTGGTTACTTTCTTGAGTCAGATGATCCTGGCCAGGAAGTTCGTGAACACTTTAGTCTGACTATCTGGTCACCCTGAGAATTCTGGACTGCTGGAGTGAACCCTGGGGCCCAAGGAGTTGCTCTCTCAGTGTGGGTGCACGTGTACACACACACACACACTCTGACACTTATTCTTACTTCTTGTGTTGGACTGGTCAGTGTGATGGTTAATTTTATGTGTTAACTTGACTGAGCCCAAACGTGTGGTCCACTGTTATTCTGGGTGTGCCTCTGTGGGTGTTTCTAGATGATACTAACATTTGAATAGGAGGCTGAGGGAGGCAGACCACCCGCCCCCCATGGAGGCGGGCCTCAGCCCATCAGCTGAAGACCCCACGAACAAAAGGCTGAGTAGAGGCTGCTCCCCCTGCCTGAGCGCCTCAAGGTGGGGCCTCAGTCTTTTCCTGACTTCCAACTCCATCTGAGAAGCTCTCTCCGGAGCTTGCTGAGTTTTGGACTCCAGCTTGTCACTGTAAATCCTGGGACTTGTCAGCCTCCATAATCGCAGGAGCCAATTTCTTATAATAAATCTCTTTATATATGTGTATTTCTGTGTCTCTGGAGAACCCTGTCTAATAAGGAAGTGTTTTCATTAATTACCACCATCCTCAGCTTACTCTCTCTGCATTATTATTTGCTTAAAGCTTTCCTTTAAACCGACTTACTTATTTTTGGAATCCAGTGTGTTCAAAAGGGGACTTAGTATCACTGCTGGAAATCGAAAAAGCGCCATCACTTGCCACGAATGAAAGCCAAAGAATGCGATGGCCTTCAGGCCATTGTTGTGGCCTGCCCGGGCTCAGCCTCCAGGCCTGCTTGTGTTTTCTGCTTAACGGGGATAAGCTCGCAGACAGACGAGCCACTAGGAGAGGTGCAAAGTTCTCACCGTGTGGTTTACGATCTGATGCCTCAGGCTTGTCCCACACTTGCAGTAACAGTGGCTGACCCCTGTCCTGTGAGCTGACCCATAGCCTTGGCTTCCTTCAAGGGTGGAGGTCAAGAGATCAGGCAGTGATTCTTAGACTTTAATAAAATCACCAGGGGAGTTTGTTAGAAATGCAGTTTCTGAGACTCCCATCCCCTGAGGTTCTGGTCTGAGGAGACATTGGGAGTTGACACAGGTCACAGGTATCTGGGTCATTTTCGTGCATGTGACCGGTGGCTGCTCCCTGAGAAACACAGCCAAGGGCCTGATCCAGGGAGGGCCTGGCTGGGGCACAGTGCTGGGTGAAGGGCCTCCAAACAAGTAATAATGAATAGCTCGGAACCATCCTGAGACAGCGCCCTGGCTTGGCTCTTCCTGGTGTGGTTTGGAAAAGTAACCTGTACATTAAATGTGCATGGAATTCCATCTACTTTATAGGAGGGATTATGGCTTGAGGCATTTTATTGCCAAATTCCTGGAACGAGAAATTGTCAGATATTTACTTAGAGCAAATAAGAGTTGAGTAAAATATAAAATGCATTTTACACTGCTTGGAGGTAAGAGGGGCGTATGCCACCCGACTTCTGCGGTGCCCAGGAAATTCAGGCAAGGAGAACACAGCAGTTTCCTGCTCACAGGGGGTCTGGCTAGGGGTTCATTTTCACCCTCTGCAGGGGGCATAACGGTCGCCCTGAGAAGACATGTGCATGTCTGACTTCCTGGAACTGTGAATATTACCTTTTGTGGTAAAACATTTAAGTCAAGGATCTTGAGAGCAGGCACTTGCCCTGGATTATCCAGATGGGCCCTGAACTCAATGACAAGTGTTATTACGAGCGTGAAGCAGAGGGACGTTACAGGGACAGGAGGGGAGGGGGCTGTGTGAAGACGCAGGAAGGACAGGAGTGGTGCCACCTCTGCCACTGAGGGCTGGGGCCTCCAGGGGCTGCAGAGCTGGAAGGATGCTCTGGTGAACAATGCGGGGGAAGCCCAGCCCTGCCGACACCTTGATCTTGGACTTCTGGCCTCCAGATTGCAAGAGACTGAACTTCTGTTGTTTAAGCAATCAAATTTTTGGTAATTTTATGACAGCAGCCTCAGAAAATGAATACACAACCCAGAGCAGCATCCAGGAATGAAACTCAAGGGGCTGTTGATATGGCTTTCTACAAACAAGGCAAAGCTCTTGGCTTCCCACACGGAGATTAAGACGGAATGACGGTGCTACTCATGGGACCTGGACACACACACACACACACACACACACACACACACACACACACGCATGCGCAAATGCACATGCACACACACAGGCATGCAGGTGCACACACACATATGCACACATGCATGTGCATACACACATGCACACGCGCACACACACACATGCATGCACGCACATGCGACTGTGCTACAAAGATGTGTGTAGCTGTTCCGCCCTCCACCTGGGCAGGTTTGGCTGAGCTGGTAACCCACCCTGTGCCCTCCTCATGGACGACCAGCCAATACCACTCCTCTCTGCCTCAGAGAACACACAAGCCTGCGGGCCCCACTCTCCCCTGGCTCTGAGGGGCATCTGGGGCAGAGGTGGGCAGTGGCATCTCAGGGGAGGTCCAGAGCAGCGCTGCCCAACGCAAATACAGTGTGAGCCACATACCAAATCTTAAACTTTCTAGAATCTATATTTTAAAAGTTTTTTAGGGTGAAATTAATTCTAATAATATATTTTATTGGACTCAGTATATCCAAAATATTATCATTTTAACATGTGTTTTATATAAATACTACCAGTGAAATAGGTTACATTTTTTGTTCTTGCACTCGGTGAGTATTTTACACTTCTAGTGCATCTCAGTTTTCACTAGCTGCATTTCAGGTGCTCAAGAACTACACGACTAGTGGACAGCGCAAGGTTAGGGCTCAGGCCCCGCCAAGGACGCGGGCGTGGAAGGGCTGCTCTGATTGCCTTGCATCCCTCGGCCCCGATATTTGATCCGTGCTGTCCCTGGCAGTGATCTCTGGCAAGCGTTTCCAAGGAAGCTAGTCTGTGTGTGATTCGTGTGGGGTTGGGGCCATGCGAAGGCAAACGAAGAAAGTCATTTGAAAGAGAGAGTAAAGCAGGCACAAAAGTTAAAATGATGGCTGTGGTCCAGAGATCAGAAAATCTTTCTACCAATTCTGAGTGAATCCCTGGGGACTACTGGGTCCTATCTGGGTTGAATTCCTGAGTTCGTGGATCATGAGATCTTCTAGAACAAAATTCCCTCAAGTGGCATCCGTCTGTGAAAGCACTGAGTACCCCAGACTTAAAGTGTCTTTAGAGAGGGGATGGGAGGAGAAATTGGTTCACCTCACTCTGAATGGAAAGTTAATTGCTTTTTGAAAAGTGGTTTTCAGCCCGATGAGGACCACACAGAGGACAAAACAGCGTTGCCCTCGAATGGGACTTCAGCCAACAGTGACAATAGCCGTCTGCTTTTCTGCGTCTGATGGACATGGAGGGCGACCTGAGGCAAGACCATTGTTTACACTGACAGCTTAGCAGCAGGCTTGAGGAAGGAGAGGTTGCGATGACAGTGGGAAGCCAGAAACACTTAATCTGTCACAGAAACTTGGAAGGAATCCGGCGCCAGACCAAACCCTTAATTGTTGGGTACTTCGCTGTCTCGGGCTGCCTGTTTCTGTATTCATTCATTCGATGCCAGCCCGGCAAAGCATTTAGGCCGGGGCCGCCCACTGGAGGGTGTGGTGGCATCCGTGCCCTGGAGATATGGGAAATATGATGGATATCCACCTGTCCACAGTGCTTGTTTCATTTGTTCAAATTAGCTGGTGCTCAGAGCTGGAAAGAGATGGATCTGGACTCAGACAAAGATGGATTGCAGTAAGAATGGAAATTACAACCCAGAAAACTAATATCATCAGGCCACTGAGATTTTATTAGCTAATCATGGCCATGATATTGGACTTTTGTAAATGTTGCTTTGATTGAATTTTCACCTTGTATCCGTAAGGACTTGTCAGGATGCGTGTTTAGTGGTGCGGAGAGGGGGTGACATAGATTGTAATGAGCTCTTTCAAGCCTTTTCTCTAACGTTTTCGTTTTGTTGTTCAAGTACCATAGATTTCTTGCAGTTGACAATGCTTAAAGTCAGAATATCAGACCCAAGTGGCAAGCCACCACCCAAGACCAAGGTCAAACGTGATTCAAATCTCTCAAGGATGGCTAATTGTCTCATCCCAGGGATGTGATGCTGGAACTTTGGGGGTGTCAGGCAGCGAGTAACCAGCCTAGGGAAGGGGGCAGTGTGATCATTAACTTGGGGTGCTCCAGCAACTGCTGCCAGCATCCTGATTACGAGAACATTTTGGATGGCACGTGTTTGGCTTTTCCCCTTGGCTACATCTCCAGCGCCCTGAAAGGGCATCCACCACAAGCTCTGACCCTTTCCATCCTCACCACCCCTAAAAATCTCAAGGGGATCCTAACTCCTGCCCCCCAGTGTCTGCGTCCTGGCTTCTAAGCCTGAGCTCTGTGACTCACCACCCCCAGTCCCCTTTCTGACTTCCACCTGCACGTTCTCCTTATCTGACAGTCTCCAGCACGAGGGAGTCTTTCATTTTCACCCAGGTGTCCCCAGGGGACAGAGACACCCAGGGGCCTACGTGTCAGGGCAAAGTGTGGGCAGCCAGTGCCCAAGGGGGAGACTCTCCACCAGTGGGGGCGTGAGCCCAGTAGTTTTCGCAGGTCTCTGCCAAGTCCCAGGTCTCACCGGGACATGAAAACCCACGGTCGCTCCTAAGTATTGCCCACTTCCAAGGTGCCAGGTACCGTGCGCAGTGTGTTATGTGGACATTTCCTTCGTTCTCACCCTGTTTTACGTGGAAGGCAATGTTTTTATCCCCATTTTACAGATGAGGGTATTGAATCACAGAGACCCATAAGAACTTGCCGGACCCAGTTACACAGCTCAGACGGGAAAAAAACGGGGATTTTTATCCAAACTGTCAGGATTTGGTCTCGCTACACAAAACATGGCCTCCACGGTTCATTGACTTTTTATGATAACTGTCTTTCCTTGTGCTCTTTGCAACCAGGACTGGGCTATGCTGAAATGCTGATGGGTCTCTGAGACTCTGATTCAACCTGTGCTTGGAGAGAATGAACATGAAAATGAGGAGACAGTGGCGGACCTGAATTAATATGAAGGAAGTGCTGGCCCATGTGGTCCTTAGCCTCATCCTTTCTTAGCATAATAGAAATGGATTGAAACTCAGGGAGCCCAGACGCCCTGCAGACATGTGCCTCCTCCTTAGGCGGCAGATTAAAGGTCCTTTTGCATTCTCTGGTGTAATTTGATAATGCCGATAAAATCGTTTCTCATCAGGTGAGCTGCACTGACTGTCTTATCAGAAAATATGACTGGAGGCTCTGAATTAGGCTGATCCTGACATGCTTTCTTTAGGGCTTCCAATGCCCGGGAATGGGCTTCTCTTGCAAGTTGGGATAAGACTCCACGAGAGCTTAACTCCTCCCTCCCCTTACACACAAAAGGATCAAAGAAATAAAATAAAAAAAAAAAAAAAAAGAAAAGAAAAAGGAGAAATCCTGTGTCTTCACTGGAAAAAAGGAAAGGCTGCCATCAACAGGCTGGAGTTACAAGGGAGGTCTGCAGGTTGGGGACTCGTCCATGTCTGCAAGTGAGTGGAGCAGGGTTCCCACCGGACCTCCGCAGAACCCCAGAACCACTGCCTTGACTTTCAAGTCTGTTTTTATCACACAGTGTTTCTCAGAGTTTAGCCTGTGGTCCATCGCAGGCTAATCACGTGGTTAGAACTGAGGCGAATCCAGGAGAGTTGCCTTGAATGCCAGGGCCCTTGGGAGCACCTGGGAATCTGCATTCTCCTGAAGCTCCAGGCGTCCTCTGCATGCATGGGGCAGCCTAGGTAACGCGGGCTCAGGTCCTATCCACGGGGGTGTGAAATGCAGGGCCTGGACGCATACCTGTTTGGAGAATTCAGACCACCAGAGGCCAATGTTTTTGAGCTTCTCCGTTTCCTTCTCATCGTGGCCAACACAGTGCTGTGACCGCTTACAGTATTTCTGGGCTTCTCCTCAGCGGTCTCATTCCTCTCGATCGCCAGCTGTCGGCAGGGCCTGCAGAGCTGGGACCCACTCTGGCCGGGGTTGACCACTGCCTGCCTCTGTTGGTTTTCAGACTGTGGACTCGGTCCCAGGTAGGCTGGGGCTGCGTGCAGCAGGTCCGCATCTGTGTCTGGTGCTTTTCAGAAGCCAAGCAGAGCTCATGCAAATATTCCTGGGAGGTGAAGGTTTAATTAAAATGGCCTTGGTTACAGGCATTGACAAGGAAAAGTTCACATGTTTCCAAGAGGAGTTATGCATTTCATCAGGCCCTTCTCATGCTCAGTTCCCAGCAAACCTTAAAATTGGGCTTGAAGTAGGAGGCGAATGTCTCACTTGACCAAAAAGGTCTTGTGAGGGCGTCAGGTCAGAGTCAAGGCCACCGGGGCCCCGATTTACAACCCACAGGCAGAGGGCCCATGAGAAGGAGGCCTGGTCACCAGGAGTCTAGAGCCAGAGGACAGGCATTCAGGCCGTGCAGGGACGAGTGGGGGTCAAGGTCAGACAGATCCCTGGCTGGAACCAGGGGCACGGAGGGTAAAGCAGGGAGCTGGGTGAGGCGGCAAGACTGCCAGTGGCCTGTGCTAGTTGGACCCAGGCGCTTTGGGAACAAAAACCAACTTGAGCTGGCTGAACCAAGAAAGGCAAATTTATTATTGGGACATATGTTGCAGAAAATATTCAAACACGTATATGATTATATATATATATATTTAGTTCTCTAAATATGGAGTGCTGTATTTAAATATGTAAGATGTTTGTATAAAGCAGACCGCATATGTGCCTTGCATTTTCAAATGTAAATAACGAACTTTTATCTACCAGCCAGTTGTGGTGGTTTTAGACGGCTCTCTGAGTTGGGCGGTTTGGCTTTCAGATGCACGTGAATGCTCCGGGTGGGTGTGGGGCGTCATCCGACGCCGTCGGGTTGGGTCTGGTCCTGGAACAGCCCCAAGCCCCCGCCCCGGCCTGCCGGCGCCTCCGCCATGGCTTGTGATGATGTATGGCTGTGCCGTGGCTTGTTATGTCACGTCCGTTGATAACTCTGTATAATTAATTTGATGCCATCTGATGCAGCAGCAGGTTAGACATCTAAGAAATAAAAAGTCGTCCATGCCCCACGGAGCACATCTGTTTAATGGCATAATTCAAATTAATTCCCAGCGACGCTGTGGAGGCTCCTGGAAATGCTGCCCGTCGTCCCCTCGGCTGCTGGGAGCCAGCCTCTGCAGAGCCGTCGAGTGCGGCAAGTCCTGAGCCCATTCGCATGAGGCACATGCTTTAAGCTTTTTATTATTATTATTATTATTATTTTGAAAACATTTAGAGCTACAGAATTGTAAAAATTATACCCAGAGTTTCTGAATACCCTTCATCCCACTCTCCCAAGTGTTACACCATCATACTACAATGATTCACTCCGGAATTCCCTCCTGCTATGCCCTTATTAACTACGAACAAGCCTTATTTAAGTTTGACTGCTTGTCCCTGATGTCCTTTTTCTGGCCAGGATTTAGTTGTCATGTTCTTTAGTCATCTCCAGTCTGGGACATTTCTTTCTGTTTTTCTGTGTCTTTTAGGTCTTTAACATTATTTTCAGGAGCTCTGGCTGGCTTTTGTTCAGTTTTGTGAAGTGTGCCTCTACGTGGGTTTTTCTGTTTCCTCATTATTAGATTCACGTTATGCATTTTTGGCAAGAATACCACAGAAGTGCTATTGTGAATCATACTAGGAGGTACAGGACGCTGACATGTCTCATTAATGGTGTGGTGAAGCCCTTCGCTTGGCCAAGGTGTTATCTGCCAGGTTTCTCCACCGTCAAGGTATTATTTTTCTATTGTGTTCAAATAGGCATCTTGTGGGGAGATAGCTCAAGACTATTCAAGTATCCAGTTTCTCGTTATCTTCTTTGCCCATTAATATTAGCATCTGGCAGTGACTCTTGTGTGCAACAGTTAACGCTATCATGTTGCAAAGTGGCAATTTTCTATTTTCATCTTCTATTCCTTCTACACTTGTTCATTGAAACTGTACTCGTATTCCTTCTCCCACTCAATTATTTCTTTATATCAGTGTGAACTGATGGATATTCGTTTTATTCTGGGGGTTATACTTTATTCACATCATTATTTATTTCGCTGCTCAGACTGTTCTAGATTTGGCTATGGAAGAACCTTCAAGATGGCTGCCCTGGTTATATGTGTGTGACCATGTGTGTCTGTGTGTGTGCGTGCGCTTGTCTGCATGTGTGTGAACACATGTGTGTGTGTGTGTGTGTGTGCACTTTTCTCTGTGTGTGTGCACGTGTGTGGGTATCTCTCTGTGTGTGTACACGTGTGTGTTTGACTAACCTCTGTCATTTTCTCAGGACTCATGTGAAGTATATTTTAAAATCTCCAAATCTGTGAACAGTGCTACCATAGATCAAAACTAAATTAAGATGAGATAATATGGCATTTTTGTTGGAGTTTAAACTAAGTCAGATACCAATTCTCTAAATTTAAAATCGTGCTGGTTTCTTATTAGGTGAATGCTTTCTCAGAGCTGAGAGGATTTCCACTGGTGTCCCACTTGGAGGGAAATGGCTTCCGGGCCCAAAGGTTGCTTGCACATTATTTGTGTCCCCAGAACCTGGGGGAGCCTCTGTGACATGATGGGTGCTCAGTGCCATGTGCCAAGGGGCAATGAATGACCGAGGTGCTGGGATGGGCATGAGTGAGAGGGAGCCGTGCGGGTGGCTAAGGGTGTGGCTCCTGGGCAGCCTCTCTGTGCAGCGTGCACACTAACCTCCTGGGGTCTCATTTAGGGCTCGTGCTGCGTCAGGGGGTCCGGATGGGGCCTGAGAGTCTCCATTCCCACCAGGCTCCCATGAGACATGGATGCTGGTTGAGGACCAGACAGTGAGCGTCAAGGTGCCCAGGTTCAATCTGACCATGTCTACTACCCACTAACTGGGCAACCGGTGGGGTCATTTGACTCCTTTTGACCTTAGGTTCATCATTTATAAGTGGGAGTAACCGTAACAGCTCCTCTCTCAGGAGACTGTTATGAGAACTAAGAGAGACTGTGCATGTGTTAGGTACGTGTTGCTGGCACCTGTGTGCTGTGTCATTACCAACACAATCGTGTGCCGCAGACAGGAGGAAGCACTCGGCTAGGAGGGGACATGCGTGGGTGCAGCCCCTCCATCTGCTTCAGTGTGACAAGATGAGAAACAGGGTTCCCTCATGTGTTGGTACTGCCAACATGTCACGCTACATGTGCCCATTTACTGGGGTGTGAGAAACGCCAAGTGTCCCAAATGTTGGACCCGAGACTGTGGGGACAGAGGACATGGCCCGAATTAGAGTTGCCTCCACTAGAAGGGACAAGGACCACCCGCAGAGTGTCTGTAGGTTGCACCCCCAAACCTCATACATATAGTAGATAGTAGGGGGGAGACCAACATGGCTCCCAGTTATATATTGAATCAATATTTAGGTTCCAGAGGTTCAGTGATGAACCCTGACCTGATGGAGTTGATGTTTCAGGATGGGTCAGACACTCATTAGATAGAGACGTAGCTGCGATAGAGAAAATAGAACAGGGTGATGTGATGAAGAAATTGGAGGGATGACCACACCTCAGGGAAGGTGTCTTTTGGGATGTGACATGTGAACTTGAGTGGCGTGACGCGAGGTAGCCAGCCGTGCAGACGCCAGTGGGCGGGAGCTTGCCACAGAAGCTCCAAGTTCAGAGGCCCCAGAGTTGGCACCAGCTTTGTGTGCTAAGACCCGCTTTGTGCTTTTGCTCAGGCTGTGCATTTACCTGGCATAGCTCATGAGTCCGTCTGTCCATCTGATATATTGTCACCTGTTCTGGGAAGGCAATGTGGCGCCCTGAGATGAGCACAGGCCTCTGGGTCACATGGAGAGGCTTCACTTCCTACCTCTGTCACCAAGTTTTTGGGTGACCTTTGACAGGTTCCTTAACTTCTCAGAGCCTCAATTTTCTATCTCTGAAATAGAAATACTATCATCTTTCCTGTAGAATTGTGAGGAATACGATGATGTATATAATTGAACGCAATGCCTGGTATACAATCATGCTGAATAAGTGAAATATATACTCGTATGTGCCATCATGTGCCTGCAGGCTGATTCTGTATGCATGTGTGTATATTACATATGCACGTGTGTCTGATGCCTATGCATACATATGCCCATCATCCCTGCAGCTGATACACTCTTGAACAACAGACTCAACTAGGATTTATGAAGGAAACAAGGCAAAGGAAACAAACATTCATTAAAATCTGATCATTCTTGTTTCCTGCTTAATGCCATTTTGCTGAGCCATCTGGGAACAATTTATTGAAAACCATAATTGTGCATTAAATATTGAGATTTGTTCCGGACTCCATCTATGGAATAAACGACAGGCAGATAGATTGTGTAGTCAGCACGCCGGGCGGCCCTGCAGCTTTTGTTATCAAGACATGTTTCATCGTCTCCACAGTTGCCCAGTCTTTCATGATCCCATCAGAAAAATAAACGCTGGTTTCCATAAACACATTGTGCAGGAGAAAAGAGCACAAGTGAAGGCATCACTGTGTTTGGTGCCAGTGAAGGCAGTTCAGGGAGAGGTTGGCTGAGAAAGGTGTTTTCTCTTTACCTGGGTTGAGCTCCACGCCGGGGAAGGAGAAGCGCTGTCCAAACGGCAGAGCACTTAGCCCCGGAATTCTGACCTGCCCTGAGGAGAGGACTTACCCAGAAGGCTGGGTTTCTGGAGAGCTGGTGACTGCCTCCGGGTGCTCTGTGTGGCGGCAGTGACATCAGTGGAGGTGGAGGTGGTGGGAGAGTAGGGGCGCCAGGCTGTTGGGGTCTAAGTTTCTGGGCGGGACGGACCAGATTGCTGTCGGCCACGTGCCCAGGGTTCAGACAGTTTGTTAGCCCTGAACTAGGCTTTAAGGAAGAATGAAAGGAAGTTGTCAATGCTGAAAAGCTGGATAAAAATGGGGAGACTTTGGGGAAATGGGAACACAGAAAAGGAAACTAACAAAGGTTTTGAGTTATATTATGGTTTAATGCATCTTGAGAGAAAGTCTTAATGCCCTCTTTTTCCATGGGTGATGCCAGGGTCTTGAGGATTTCAGGACCTTGCTCCATTTCCCTGCTGGTATACCCCAGGGGGACCCGAACCTCAGCCACCGGGTCCTACTCTGGGGCATCCCGGACATCTACTGCTGAGCGGCCTCCAAGGGCAGAGTGATCTTGAAAGCCCCCGTCTTCTCTGCTGGAACCCCACCTGCCTTTTCTTGCCCTGGTTCCCTGTAAAGTTCTCCCCAAAAGCAGGCTGGTTCCGTTTCCTGGGAGTGCAACTCAAAGCCCTGACCACTGCGGGACAAGTCAGTGACCACCGAGTGGCTCCCACACAGCCCCGTACACCACCCACCCGCCCTCCCATGTGCCTCTCCTGTGTCGCCTGATCTAGTCAAGCACTTAACATCGTGCAGCTTGTCCCCCCTGAATGACCCTGTGTTTCCTTTCTTCTTGGTTTTCTTGCCTGTCCTCGCCCATCCCACCTTTCTTACCTGCCCCATCTCTCATGGAACCTTCCTTCAGTGTGGCATCAGCAAGAGGGGACTTCCAGAGTAAAGGGACGCAGGGTAGGAGGCATGGGAATTGGCACTTTTCTGGGTTCCTGTCCAATGCTTGACGTTGTCCTGCCGTGACCTTTGGCCTATAGCCCCAGGATGAGGACACGGTAACGAGCACTTCCTGTGACCTTCCTGTGCAGAGGTTGTTTGCGAAAGAGGCAGTGGTCATGGGCTGCACTCACAGTGTGCTGGACCTTCACAAGAACAGAAAGCATCTTTACATCAAAAAGTCGGGGGGCGAGGTGCCTCAATCACGTTTAATACGTTTATTTAACAAAGGATTACACACACACCTGGACACAGAAATCACTCCAGAAACTAATAAAAGTAATAAACCACAAAGTTAAGTTATTGTATTTGATGGTAGTTTTTTTGCTCTATTTTACGTTATTTATTTATTTTTGTATAATTATTAAAGAAGAGCAAATACCATGATTACACAAACTATTAGGAGTAGGGTTCCATATGGAAAAGCACCCTAAATGTGCTTAGTTTTCTGAGCACGTAGGGTGGTGAGACACCCTGGGTTCAAACCCCTCGAATTCCAACCCTGTCCCCCACCTACACGTCGGGATCTTTAACTTCCCCGTGCCTCAGTTTCCCCAGGGGAGAAGCAGAAATAATAACGGCACCTCCCTGACAATATTGCTGTAACAATCAAGAAATTAGCTTGTGTACTTAGGCATGGAAATAATTATTATCATGTTTATCACTCATTATATTTTAGGCATTCCATGTTCAACCACTAACAAGGCACATTTACATAATTAGGTCGAACACTAGCAGAGAAGAATGGGGGTAAAGCGTGAGCGTGCACACCACGTTGTGTTTTCCTCACAGAAAGAGTGAAGGGTGAAGTCGATCTGAGAAGGAGGCGCCTGCTCCAGTGGCACAGCACCTGTAGCATCATCGGAAACTGCTGCTGGCTTGTGATGTTGGCAAGGAAGCCCCTCCGCTCTCCGCTGGGGCAGGAAGGCTGCCTGGGTTCTCAGGGTCACCTGAGGCCGCCCACTCAGCTGCCCGGCCTGGCTCACGTCCCCAGGCCTGTCCCGGGAGTCACAGGACCTGTTGTCCGCCCCACGCCCTCGCGTTGGTGCTGCGCCGTCCTGCCGTCAGCCCTACTAACTCGGTGAGGAGGCTCCCGAGGACAGAACGAGTCCCAGGAGGTGCCACCAGCAGGAGGCTGTCCTGCCCTCGGGTTTACATGGTGCCACGCTCCTGCCCAAGCCACCGTGGCACGCACCCAGGGTAGGGGGATTCAAAAATAAAAATAGAGGATGCCTAGTTCGATCTGGATTTTGGATACACAACCCATTCTTCTTAAAATAGGTATGTCCCATGCAATACGGGGGATATAGTTACACTACAACAAATGACTGGGTGCTTCTCTACGATTCGGTCTTAACTGGGCATCCTGTTTGACCTGGCCACCCTCATGTACCACAGATCGGTGTGCCCGCATGAGGTGTGTGGCCACAGAGGGGAAGGGGAAAAGGCCCCCTTCAGGGAGCGGTGGCGAACTAGTTTCAGGCCAGAGTCAGCAAGTGAGAGCCCATGGGGCAAATCTGGCTCAGCTCTGGGTTTGGTAAATAAAGTTTTATTGGAACGCAGCCCTGTGTATTTGTATACAATTGCCTGTGACTGCTTTCAAACTGCAATGGTGGGCATTGAGTACTTGGGACAGAGGCTGTAGGGTCCGTAAAGCCAAAAATACGTACTCTGTGCCTTTCAGAGAGGGCATGCTGACCCTTGATGTAGGGCATCGATGGAGGACAGAGTGACAGCGACGCTTCCTGCTTTGTCCTGCCCTCTTCTGAAGCTGATCCCCTTCAAAGAGGAGGGACCGAGGTTCAAAAGGCTTGGCGTTCTCATCCAGGCTCCTTAGGACGCAAGACACAGGACGACTGTGAAGATCTCAGAGGAGCAGCTTTCAGAAATATTTAGGACATCGGGGATGGGTGCCAGCGGGACCGAGCCCGCCCTCTCCTCTCGCCGCGGCATGGCCTCGCGCCTCTGCTCCTTCCCGAGGCTCTGCTCCCTGGAGCTTCCTCTCCAAACCACTCGTGGCATCAGATGGCAGCCTGAGCCCAGACAGCGCGGATGCTGAGGCTCGGCGTGACCTTCTGCACCTCGCTGTGTCTTCTTCCCATGTGTTGATCCTAAGACAGAAGGACTATCTAATCTAGGTGCCCAGGGCTCCCAGGCCAACGGGGGCCACGGGCAGGGCAGCTGACGCTGGCGAGTGGGGTGGGTGCATTGGGCCAACTGGCTCCCTGTCCAGGAAGTCACGCAGCCTGTAAGTGACTGGGACAGTCTGCAGAGTCCAGATGCCGTGTACATCCCTCCTCACCAAGCAGAGGCCTAAATAATGGAGGCGCACCTGCCAGCAAGAAAGTTGTTGGGGAGGAAGCCTAAGTGCAAGGCAGGGTCTTTGCAATCTAGTGTTGGATCCAGCTTAACCTGAGGAGAAACAGCAGCCAGTTACAGAGGACAGATCATCGCCAAGGGCCCTGGTCCAGGAGAGGCTTCTCAGGGTCAGTTTGCAGGAGTCAGATTACTGGGACAATGGGCAGAGTGTTTAGGGCCAAGGCATGTCACCTGGGGAAAGAACCGTGTCCACTTAGTGACCACCCGGCAAGGACTGGGTCTGTTTCTCCTCAAATTGAGGGCCCCTCCTTCTCTGACCAAAAGGCCACGTAAACATGACCCGGGGAGCAGCCTGGACTCATGTCCATCCAGGAACTGCTCGGTCTTCCGGGGGCTGCCCGGCCCACAGTGGCGGCGGATTGGCCGGAGCGCCTCGCCTGCCTGGTGGAGATGGGAGCACTCCTGCTTCAGCCTGGACTCGCCTGCCTGGTGGAGATGGGAGCACTCCTGCTTCAGCCTGGACCGGACACTGCAGCAAGGGACAGGGCAGGAGGTCTACAAGGCAAAGGGAGAAACGAGCAGATGACAACGTTAGAAACAAGGGACTGCAACCCCCTTGCCCTGAACACACTGATGCCTCATTTGAGAGGAAGTGACTAAAAATGGCCATTTAATTTCCTGAAGGTTACCTGTCCTTCCTTCCTGTGTGTCCGGGTGTTCAAGCCAGAGGCCACCGGAAGAAACATTTTACCCTGATGACCACGGGCAGGTCCTACATGATACCTGAGCTTCAGGCTACATTTTTTTTCTCTTTACTTCAAATCTTTAGCCTCCACCTGAGCCATTTATAACCTGTGAAGAAAAAATTGACTTACTCTCTCATTCATTCATTTTCTTTTATCATGTATTTAGTAGCTATAGTGTTTCATACTGTTAGATTTAGTCCACTTCTCTAGGACTAAATGTGTTTTGTTGTTGTTGTTGTTTTGTTTTGTTAAATCCTTAGTCAGCAAACTGAAATCTTATCCAGAATCCCAATACGTTGAACAGATAAGAGCTAGGTCATAACCTTCAGGTAGATACAGCTTATCTGTCTGGGTTCATGTATATATGTACGTGTTTGAAAAATTTTCATAGTTTGCAGGACTCTGAAACTCTCCAAGGTGTCCAGCCATCTGTGAGGGCATGGTTAGAAATCCGCCCTCACCCCCCGCCTCCCCACACCCCTGCCCTGAGCCCCCATCCTCACCCCTCCTGCACCCTCCCTTGGGTTGGTGAGAGGACGTCCTGGTTATTTCAACTGAATCTGCAGCACTGAGCTCGCGAGGGGCGCTTGGTTGGTTTTAACAAGATTTCAGCTGAATTTCCCAGCAGCCTCAGGCACTAAGCGTGGACTGTTGGATTATCATTCCTCACCCCACCCCCATTTTTGCTGATAAAAGACTCTGAGCTGGGCAGGAGACCTTGCTATCAGCTGGCTCCCCCTGGGTCCTGGGACCATCAGGCTGGCATCTGAGAGGTTTCTGGGGGGCAGAGCCCAGCAGTGTGAGAGCAGCACCAAGAGCCCACTTTGGGCATCTCAGCTCCACTCGCTGTTTTATTCTGTCCTGAAGCCACGAATAACGACAGAATCTTGGTGACGGAGACCCTCTTGCACGAATCCCAGGTGAGGGCTCGCCCACTTTCCACGTGAGGGGTCCTCTTTGTCAACAGCCCCCACACTGGGTTGTATATCGAATCCATACCATTTCCCTATGGCTGGCAACCCTAAAGATTTGGGAAATCAGCCCCAATTCTGCTCCACATGTTTGCCCTTGTGGTATCTGAACATGGCGGTCTTGTTCTCCTGAAGACATTTTCTCTCACAGCATCACCAGTTTTTTCCATTGTTTCTCATGTATCACGGGTTTTGGACGTTTCCTGGAGGCGCCTTTTGAGCACTCTCCAGCCTGTCAGTGTCTTCCTTAACGTCTGGTGTTTGTTGCTAAACCGGGCTCTTTGGAATTGCACTTCCTGGTGCTAAAAAAGGTAACCATGGCCTTGAATTGAGACGCCAGGCTCAGGTTTTGCTGGCAAGCTTCACCAGCCCTATGCAGTCTCAACTCACGGGAACTTTGCAGTCACTAAAATACCCAAGATTCTTTACATACATGTTTTTTCAAATCCTTTCTTTTTTCATGTAGACACACTAGATGTATTTTTGAACCCAAGTATACATTTTTAAGCATTATTAAATTTCTTCTTGTGTATTTACTCCTTTTCTCCAGGTGTCAAGAGTTTTGTAAACCTCTGTTGGTCATTATATTGAGTTGAATTGTGTCCCCCAAAAAGACACCTTTAAGTCCTAAACCCTGATACTGGTGAATGCAATCTTATTCGGATATAGGATTTTGCAGATACAGTTGAGGTCACCCTGGATTAGGGTAGGCCCTAATCGAATGACCAGTATTCTTATAAGAAGAGAGAAATTTGGATGCAGAAACACAGACACAGGGAGAAGGCCATGTGATGACGGAGGCAGAGAGAGGTGTGATGTAACTCCAGGCTAAGGATAGTGGCAGCCGCCAGGAGCTAAGTAGAGGCAGGAAGGACCTCCCCCTGGAGCCTTCGGAGGGAGCACGGCCCTGCAGACACCCTGATCTTGGCCTTCTGGCTCCCAGAACTGGGAGAGACTACACTTCTGTTGTTTTCAGCTGCCCACTTGGCAATACTCTGATATGGCCGCCCCAGGAAGATAATACTGTCATGTATTACATTGAACTTTCTTCCCAGTGTTGTACCATCTATCAAGTTCACAAAATTCCAGGTTTCTTCACATGGAATCCCCTGGGGTGATCAAAATGGAAGCTACACTTGACAGGCCGGAACCCACTGCAGTTAGTCTGATGTCACAGTGACAATTAACATTGAGATCCACAGCCTGCCCGTCACGAAGACAAATGAGACCTTTCGTGTGAGTGTTGACAGTTACCCATCAGCCCTTTCTGGGGATGACACCTGAAGGCCATGATGGTCAGGTGACTGGGTGCACTGAGGTACAATGTCACTTTCCAACTCTGTGACCGGCACTGCAGAAATCTCAGGGCTGGAGAAGAACGCCTAACATGCACTGTGGAAAAAAACCCAAAGTATCTTTATAAAAACTATGTTTGAAACAAACAAAACTGTATTAGTACAATGATGCTATATGAAGTTTACAAAATCAGTGAATCACTGTCCTTTAGACAATAGAGTTATGTGATGTATATAGTGGACTCATATTTTAGAGACAGACTGGAGGCCTGGGGCTGTGGAGAACAGGTCTTCTCACTCAGACATTGTCACGAATTTCACCATATTTCACCATCCCCAGTTCTACACACTGGTGCGTAAGAGTGTGCGAAAGTGTGCTCTGTGGAACCAAGTCTCCAGTGCTTTTTAAAATATGATTTCTGTGGTTGATGAGGTTGGGAAATATCACATATTGTATTCTCCTTCTGGAGATTCATAATGCACATTACAGTTAAAAACTACAAAAAAAATACTGCAGTAAACAAACCTATTTAAACAGTGTTTAATCAGTGATTTATAAGCTTGTTGGAGGGACAGCCTCCTTTGTTATTTAATACCTGTTGCCCGCCTGTGGAATTACCTCTCAAAAGGACATTCCTTGGGAAACGCTGTGGTGCAATGTTCTCATGGATTACGACCGCCTCTTTGTTTCCAGGTTTCTCACTTTCCTTCGCGCAGCTTGGTTGCAGGTGGCTTTGGTCACTGTGGGACCACTTACGACGACGCTAGGCAACATTCCTTTGTAACTTTTGTCAATATAAACAGGCTGACTGAGCCAGAGGTCAATTATAAAACTATCATTAAAAAGCATTTTTATCAATGGTCATGATTTTAAAAAAGGACACATGATACACAGTTTGAGTTGATATTAAAATCCTGAAAGTTTGCATTCCTTTTGCAAAATACTGCATTCAGGGATCTCTGCTGATCTTCTCCACAGTGGGCTAGAAGGGAATACACAGTGCTGGGCGTGCCCACCTGCCCCACCATCCTCTCCTAAGCGCTGACTTCATGACAGATGGGAACTCTCACCTGGGCTTGTCGTTGGTACCCGTAACTCCCACCTTTCTTTCCCCCTGTGTCTGCACAGACCTCATTCTGGTGCAAAGCTGCCTGTTCAGATGAAAACATTTGCTGACTTTCCAATATTGCTCATTCTTTCTCCACCAGTGGGTGTGGATGTGACCTGGGGGATTGGGGTCGTGTGGATCAGGTGGGGGGACCCACCTTGCTGGTCATCGGGTGGAAATGGGTGCTTTGCCTCTGTCCTCGGAGTGTTGGTCAGGGGCCATGTCAGGACTGACCCAGGTTTGCAAGTGCAAAGGGAATTTTCAAAAGCAGGAAGCCTGAAAGTATAAATTGAGATCCAGGAAAGAAGATAAGGAGGGATCAGAAAATGGGACAGTGGAAGCCAGCCAAGGCTGGGAAATCCTCAAGATGGGGATTGGTGCAGAAGGGAAGTCTGAGCCATGACTTCCATGAGCCCAGCTGGGTCTGCAGGGAAGGCTGAGCATTGCGGGTAATGATGCCCGCCTTAGAGTCTGAGCTCACTTCTGCTCACACCCTGCCAGAGTCTCTCTACCTTAGTCATCCCCGGGACATCATTCAAGACATATCAGCACATCAGACAATAACCAATGCTGCTGAGGATGCGGGGAAATTGGGACCTTCAGGCACTGCTGTGGGAGTGTGGAATGGTGCAGCCACTTAGAAAACACACTGGCAATTTCTCAAATGATCAAACTCATAATCACATATGACCCAGCAATTTCACCCCGGGGTATGTACCCACGAGAAAGGAAAACACAGGTCCACACAAAAACTTGTATATTAATTTCATAGCAGCATTGCTCATCATGGCCCGAAGATGGGAAAATCCCAAATGTCCAAAAGTTGATGAATGGGTAAATAAACTACTAGTCAGCCATAAGAAGGGCTGACACACGCTTCAATTATGGATGAACCCTGGAAACATGCTAAGTGAAAGAAGCCAGTGACAAAAAACCATATACTATGTGATTCCATTTATATGATATGTCTGAATAGGCAAATCTAGAGAGACAGGAAGTAGATCAGTAGTTGCTTAGGGTGCAAGAGGATGGGACATTGATGACTGAACCATCAGAGTTTCTCTGGGGGGTGAGGCAAATGTGCTAAAATCAGCAGTGGTGGTGACGCATCGGTAATATGCTAAAAGACCATTGACTTGTATGCTTCAACTGGGTGAACTGCATGGCATGTGAATCTTAACAAAGCTGTTTGGTGAAACAAACACACGAAAACACATGTATCTACAGCATGCTCTGTAAGGGCCAGAGAGTGACAGGCCCAGGGGGTCCCACGATGAGGGCTCAGCAGTGCCACCCCCAACCTTCCTGACACTTAAACTTCTCCGCCCTTGATGTCTGTTCCACTCCATCGCACCCCTACGCACCATCATTCATGCCAAAAAAATTTTATCTCCCCACCAAGAAATTGAGGCTCTTGGTGGGTAGGGGGCTGTGTGTCTTTTACTTTTTGGGGTTCCCCAGAGCATGTAGTATGGGATAGAGCAAAAAGCCATGTGCTTGTAACTGTCAGTAGTAAATACTTGCAGAGAATGCAAATAGTTTTTATTTGTCCTTGTAAACTGCATTTTGTGTTTTTGCCAATCTAATCCTTAATTTTAAAAAATGTTCAGACATTGAATACATTTGGAAGTATGGCCAGTTCCCAAACTCTGTACTAGAAAATGGGTTATAGTTCTCTTTGCACCCTGTGCTTTTGTGGTTCTTGCCTCGTTGAATTTCATGTTTGTTTGTTTGTTTTTCTGTCCAGTCTTTTTGTCATCTCAAATTCCAAGTTATTAGTACAGCTAATGGAGTCATGGAGTACTATTCTTTGAATACGAAGGTGTCCCCGATGACTGACTGCCAGGAGGACATGCGTTGTGAGTGGTTTCTCGATCTGGAAGGATGGACTTCACTAAGTTATCCATAATTCTAGTCCGTCAGGTCATCAGGTAAGAGGATGGATGGATTGATGGATAAGTAGATGAATGGATGAATGGGTGGGTGGGTGGATGGGTAGACGGATGGATGAGTTGGTAGATAGATGGGTAGGCAGAGAGAAATTCTTACAGCTGGAAGGGATGTTGGCTTAAATGTCTTATTTCCCAGGGAAATCACATGGTCAAATAACAATCATATGGACATTAAAGTGTGACTGTCTTGGTCTGGACTCCGGCTCTGCTGCTGCTTTACTGCGACTCTTGGGAAAAGGACTCATTGTCTTTGAGAATTCATTTCTTTACCTGTAAGATCAATATAATAACAGCATTCCTCTCCTGGAGGTAATTGGCACAGTGTGTGATGTACAAGTAGGCGCTCAAAAGGGATAGCTTTTATCACTTTTATGACTGTTATTTATGGCGAGTGAGGAATTGTCCAGGGAAGTGTGAGGGAATTACCTGAGTCTCACATGGTCGGTGAGATCATGAGAAACAAGGTCTCTCTCATTCTCAGGCAGCGCCTTTCCATTTTAAAATGGTGTCTCTCTGGGTCAAGTACCTTCAATGACCAAAAACCAAGGAAAATAAAAGAGATCCAAGTGGCTAGCCACTAAGATAATAAGGATGCACCCATGTATCTAGAGTCTACAATAAGTGTCTTCATTCGTTCAACAACTGTTTTTGAATGCTCCCACATGCCAAGCATTTGCTTCCAGAGCCTCCTGAGTCAGTGGCAGGGGCTGCTCCCAGCTGCAGGGGCTCCTGGGTGTTTCCCAGGACAGGATGTGCCTCATCTCCCGGTGGTTTACGCATCTTCAGACGGAAGAGCGGGCTTTGGTTGGGGCTTCCTGGCAAGAGCACTGAGTCAAATGCAATGATCCATATTTGCTCGCAGTATAAACTGGTCTATGGAGACACCATAAGATACACCAAAAGTTTCTACCTTCCAGATATTACTATTAGCATCAAAATGATTGGTTCTAAGCCGACCATGGACTGTCTTGGAATGCTCCCAGATGCACGAGTCAGCACCCAGGCCCTCAGAACAGAGCCCTTGGCTGGGAGACAAAAGAGACGGCCACACGCATTTTTCAGTGCTTCACGAGGCCTGCGGAGTCTTACTTCTCTGCCAAAAATAGTGGAAGAACACACAACGTGGTCAAAGACACAGAAGTGGGGAAATCCCTTCATTCAGAAAAAAACATGAAGTGCTGTAGTGGGAAGAGAGGAAGATGCGGCTTGCTGAGTTTTCCTGAGGTTATTTGCTTTCAATACGTGGCTTCAGGGTTTGCCCGATTCCTCCTATCACCCACCGAACTTTGGCGACGTGCCTTGAAGATTGAGAATGAATGAGGCATTCACACAAGCTCGGGGGTTGGGGCTCCCAGCGTCATTGCCAAGGGTTCCTATATGTACGAGGCCTTCCGCTAAGGCCTCGCCTTTCCCCACCCCAGGTGCCCACACTTCTCAGGAGGATGCGCCTTAGCGCTGAGCTTCTCGAATGGAATTCAGCTTTCAACCACAATTGTTATTTTTCCTCCAGCTGAAACCTTGTATTCCTCAGGCTGGGTGGTCTACTCAGCCTACTAGCTCTAATTTTCAGAATTCATACACATTATCAGCAAAGCATAAACCAACATGTGCTTCAATTCAGGGCATAGATGTTTGTTGTGAAGAGATTATTCTTAAGGACCATTCTTCGGTTGCTGGGTAATATCTAAGATGTTTCAGAAGTAGAGGATTTACAGAAATATGTGAGCATCTATCACATATTCTATCAGCTTTTGGTGCCTTTCCCTCTTCTTGCCTCTAGGACAGCTTCATAAAACTTTCTGAATAGTCCTCCTACCAAGGAAAACAGATCCACCTGAATATATCAGTGTACCATCTCACAGTCATGGGTTTGAGGGGCTACCACAGTGATTCCTGCCTGATGGGGGTCATTTAAATTAGTGGTAGCCTTTGCAGACATACCCTCCTTCTAGATAGCACAGGGTTAGAATTCCTTGACATCTAAGATGACTTTGTGGGGTTAACTAACAAGGAACTAACAATTGCCAATTTAATGAGTTCCAACTGAGCAGGAAAGCTGTTTGCAGAGAAATTGAAGTCAGAGGGTCCCTGAAAAGAAGGAGCGAGCACCCATGAGCCTGTGGGATGGGTTCCCTGCTCAGGGTAAAATACTGCTGGAGTGTGGAGCTGCTGGAGGCTGATGGTCAGACATATAGAACCCACGGTTCCTTTATTTTGGATGGAAAAATGAAGGGCAAAATTCACAAAACTGACATCAGAAGTCTGTGTATTCTGCTTAAGTTCATTGCAGTAACTCCTGTGTCTGCTCTCAAGGAATCACGCACAGTGGGCAGCATCTCTGTGTACGCCGAGGAAACGACCATACCCACTCCCAGCTCGAGATGGAAAAGGTGGAAGATATGTTTTTCTAACTGCAGTCTGCATAGATCCTTCCATTTGCACCGGCACATAGCTGTCCTGTGCGTGAGCCACGCACGGTTTCAGGTGAGGAGGGCGGGGCCCCGGTTAAATGCACTCGAGAGACCTGACTCACACATTGGGTCTGACAGACAGGCAGACCCCAGCTCGCCTGTTGACAGTTCTCACCATCAGGCCTGAGCGCTGCGCGCAGGGTCCCGCCAGCTCCCCAGGCCGGCGTGCGGGGTGGCCGTGCCTACGAGATCTCTAGATGAGCATGCTTGCTCCTTGGCTGGAGACGGCTGATGTTTCTGTTTGTTTGGAAAACTGTTTCCACGGTTCCTTTATTAAAATCAGCTGTGTTGGGCTCTTCTAAATTATTCTTAACAGACCCAAACCTGTCAAATAATGAGTGTCATTTGAGTTGTAACATGGGGAGTTGGGCTCAAATCTTGTTTCTTGTAAAGACGCAAAGACGGGAGCAGACAAAAACCCATCTCTCCAGAGATATGATGGCAAGAGGACATCGGTCCCTACGATGGAGGAGGGGATTGGGTGAGAACTGAGTGGTCCAGGAGGAGGGGCGCGTTGGTAGATTGGTCGGCATCCGTCTGAGTACTTGGAGTCAGGTGGGGGGGGGCTCTTGGCTTTCTAGGTGAGAAACTGTGAAGCAAAGGGGTGGGACCAGCTTCCCCTAGTGACAGACGGGTCCTAGAATCCACTGGGTCTCCTTGGACCATAACACAGGGCTCCCCGGTGAAGTGAAAAATGCAGCTGAAACAAGGGGGACCCGAGTTTTCACGTCCATTTCCCTGTTCTGAGACGAGCGATGGCACAACTCAGTGGGTTCTGATAGTTACTGCAGTAATGAGGTCTCGGTTGGCTGAAAGGAAGCAGTAGCTGCTTCCCTGCTGGGTGGACAATCATCACTACTAATACAGGGTGGCTGTTGAGTGTCTTCATGTTGATGTTCTCCCTGTATCTGATACGGTCTGTCCTGGTGTGCGACCAGCTGACATGTGGCATGCTAACCGTGCCTTGCAGACTTTGGGTGGAATGCGCTGGATGCAGCATCAGAAATCCTAAATAATTGGCAACGAGTCTATAATTGGTTTCAGATGCTCCTCCCTTGGAGTTCTTTAACCTTGTTATTTGCATGGAATTCACAAAAGCAACTGTTATCCCAGGGGAAGCCCAGCTTGCAGTTGACCTCTAAGGGCCTTTTGCATTCACCTTAAAGTTAGGACCTCATCCCCTGCAGATGAGCTTCCCTTGCCTGGTTGCATGCTAGGCCTGGGCTGTCCTGGGAACTCACCATCACCCCTGTAGCCGTCCGTCAGTCTGTTCTGGGTGTCACTTTCCTTGCTGCCATGTGCTTGTTGTTTCGTTGCCTTTTCCTGCTCATCCATTTCTTGAGTCTCTTCATTAAATCAGCCCAAATTAAAATAAAATTCCTTTCAGTTCCTTCAAATCTAGAAAAAAGTCAGTTAATTCACTTTGAAAAATCTATTATTTACCAAAGTGAAAAATCGTATTATTTCTCTCTTCACTGTTTTGCCATCTTGAAATCAAATCTGCTGATACATTTTTAAGGCCAAAGTGTAAAGTACCATTACATCAAGCGATGAGGATATTAGTTTCTTTTTATTTAATGCTGTGAATGGGAATAGTGCCATCATGCTGCCTCATCTTGCTTGATTCATGGAAAGCTTCATGTTTCGCACCAGTTGCAGTCAATATCTTGGGAGCTACTGATTCTTCCGAGCAGCTGGTGTGAGGCAGGGCTGGCCTCCTGACCCTTGGTCTAGGGGAGAAGCAGCTTAGAGAGCATGCGACCACTCTAAGGGGCACGGTCCTGCATGTGGACGCTGGTGGAAACGGACGTCCTAGGGCCTTTATTTCCCATAACTCAGAGCTCCCTGGACCCACAAGCGGGGTGAGGGTCATAAGAAAGGAGCAATGCTGCTTGAATCACTCTGCAGGACCTCCACTGAGAGCCTGGCCCCTGGCAGTGGGGTGGGTGGGGGAGCTTGGGAGGTGAGCCAAGCTGCGAAAGGACATTTCCTGGATTCTGAGACCACTCTGCCCCGACATTTACACATGTTTCTGAAATCCAGGATGTAACTCCATGTATGTGGAAGAGTTTCCTTTTTCTTTCTGTTTTGGAAACTATTTGCCAGAGCCCTTTACCAAGTTAGTTATAGCCAGCATGAGCCCCTCAGGTGGCATCATGGGAACGTGGGTCCATTTGCATTCTTCCCTGACATTTCCGTGCTGGCTCTGACTGCCATTGACTTGGTCTCATATTTGATGTCTTTATGTCTAACATGAAAAGGTTGGGTTGGGTTATTTTTAGGGTCCCTTTCTAATTATCAACCACACAAGTCAACATATACTCAAGTGTGGGGATGCAGATGTGAATGTTCAGAAAGAAAGGAAGGCATGTGGAGAGCTGACAAGGCCAGGCCTTCCGGGGGTAGACGCGGGTTTACCCCGGGCAGCAGAAGGTCCCTCGAGGGAAGGGTCAGAGAGGGGAGCACGTGGAACGAGTGAGCACAGGGCTGAGTACCCTGAGGGGTAGGGGATGGGGAGGTGACAAAGGGAGGCTGAAAGGGAGAAATCGTGAAAGTGACTTTGTATCAGACAACATGTCAATAAAAATGTGGCTTTTCCTGCCCCTGTGCCATGATAATAAAATCAAAAGACAGCACTTGATTGTTTTTAAAAGGCCATTCCTTCCAAAGGTCTCAGTGTTACCCCCAAATAGTCTTTTGCTTCTTCAGTTAGGCCCCAAGGGAACTTTCCATTTCTCTTTGACAAACAGAGCCATTGAAAACTAGAGTATTATTAGGTCAAATTTCCAGCAGGCAAGGACGGAGCGCGTGGAATAGGTGCCTTCTCGCCCCTTGGGCCTGGCGGCCTCCTACGTGGAGGAACCGCTCGCTCCGAAGCTGAGCACTGCCCAGGAGGCTCGACCCCAGGGAGCAGCCTGTGAATCAACCCTCTGACATCCTGAGCGACCATCTCGGTCAGGGCCTAACGGGTCCCCTGTGTCTGGGCCCGGCGAGCTCGGCCACAGCCGAGGGCCTCATCTCCAGGCCCAAGTGCTGAAGCTGCCGTGAGAAGTACAGGCCAGCCAGGTGGGGACTGACCACCTCTCCTGTCACTGCTTTGACAGCATACTCTGTCTGCAGCGGATGGAAGAGGCATCGGGTCGCCTCAGGTCCTGGTTCCGTCCCTCAGATCACTAGCTCGGGGTGCTTGGGTGGGATCTCGGTTCTGTAGAAGGCATTGCTTTCGTCTGTTGCACTGGGGTTTAGTCAGTCCACATTGTGTTTGGTTTTCTGGAATGTTCTCTCAGCTCTAGAGAGGGAGCTTGCTGGGGGACATGCCCCAGAAGGCTCACCCAGAGGCAGAGCCACCCACCCCTTGCAGCCACCTCCCCTTAACCACCTTCTTTTAAGGCTGAGTGATGCACTAATTTGAACCCTTGGGACCCTGCAAAGAAGCACAATGTCATGATTAGGAAGCACTGGCATTAAATAATTTCCCTGGGCTTTATTTCCTGTCACAGCAGAATCCCAGTGGGCCTCCCCACCGCCCACGCCTTTTTGCTGAGTCAGCTGCTTTATATCCAATTCCAGGACCTTCCTTATCCAGGCTGAGAGCATCCCCGCCTCCTCCATCCCTCCATTGAGTCCTGGCCATTGAGTCTAAGACATTTTAAAATCATAGACACTTAAGTCTGGAAAGCATTTTGGCAGCCCCACGGGCTGAAGTGAAATGCCTTTTTCCCTGCTTTGCTAAATGGAGCCAGAGAATGGCGCAGTGCCTGGTGGTTCCCGCACAGGCACGCTGGCTCTGGGCGGGCTCCTCCAGTGACAGTGGCAGCCCGGGCTCCTGCCCTGTGGCCCCTCACCTGGAGCCAGCCTGCCACCGGATTCCCCGGGGAACATCTACTACGGGCTAGGCAGAGTGTGGAGGTAGTGAGGACCTGGGCCCCCAAACATTACTGGGGACTGCAAACCGCCTCGCATTAAGCTGGATGTGACTTACCTTTCTTCTCAGAAGGCACAGCTTGGTTCCGGCCGCCCTGTATTTCCAACAGGATTTTTACAGCCAGTGTGCTCTAGCTGTGACCTGGCGGGTGCCTGGGGGCAGGGTGACAGATTTGCCTCTTGATGGCCCCGCTGCACTAACACTGTCTACACTGAGTTCCGTGTAATGGTTTAGCGTGTGTTCAATGCAAGCCGCCCCTCATTTTCTGCACAAACTCTTTTATTGGATATTTGCATTGATTATTTTATTCCTCTGATATTTATGGACAGCACTGGTGGTGCCGCGGTGAACAGGCAGCTGTGACTGTCACAGCTCAGCTGGAGGGCAAACAGCCCCTCTCACACAGGCTGGTGTGGAGTACAATTGTGGGAAACGTCTCGGGGGAAGGAGGGCACGCTTGGAAAGCCATAATGAGGCAGGAAAGGCCTCCTGAAGAAGGGAGGTTCACATGGAGGCCTCCAGGATGGCTGGTGTCACCGGCAAGGAAAAGGAAGTCCCGGAGAGAAGCTGCGAGCGGCCCTGAGCGATGTGGTCCACGAGGGGGGAGGCGGGCCAGCGAAGGACATGAGTCTTTATCAGAACGCAGTGGGACACCTCTAACGGCCTTTAGTCCAGGTGTAGTCCATATCAGACTGGCCATGTTAGGGACACCGCGTATAGACTGGCGTGGTCCAGAGTGGAAGGGCAGAGCCATCAGGAGGCGGAAGCCCTGGTCCAGGTGAGTCAAGGTGAGGAATGGAGATGCGCCTTCAGTGGGATCCATGGCTGCCGGAGGGAGAGGGTTGGGCAGGTGAGAGGTCGAGCGGATGGGATGTGTTAGTGACCGGCAGACAGGCGTTAGCACTGGACGCCACAGCATGATCCTCTGGAAGGGAGGAGCAGGTGGGTGGGCTGAGGGAGGACTCACCTGGAGGTCTGTGTGAAGCTCCTGTGAGCCATCCAGGGAGACATCAAGCGGGCAGGTGACTATGCTAGACAATCAGAGGAGTTCACGGCTCATAGAGGGAAACCTCGTGCTCACAGGCGATGTCTGGGCCAGATGTGAGCTAAGCCTTGGAGTGGAGCTTGCAAAGGGAGGAAGAAAGGCCAGCACAGAGCCTCGGGCATCTCAGATCTTAAAGTGGGGTCTCCAAGGATGATGTGCAAGGAATCCATGTGTAAACTATAGCAGGGCCCCCTCCTGTGGGGCCCTGTGTTCCCGCCCTGTGTTAATGGCTTAAGGGTCCCACGGGTGCTATCTCGCTGAATCCACTCCCGGCCACGCGAGGTCCAGGCGCCTTCACCCCCATCTGACATCTAGAGAAACAGAGGCCGCCCAGTTAGGCGGCCTGAGTCCCTCACCACTGGCTCTCCCCCATTCAGGGCAGGGGGGCGCCAGAGACCGGAAAGACCAGGGCCCCCGGGGGGCCAGGGGCCCACGCTGAGTCGTGGCTGCCATAGGAAGGGATGCAGGTCAGCAGGCCTTTTGAGTTTCTAAGAGCATCTGGGTTTTTATGAAGTTTCCCATTTTTTAAACACTGCCAACCTGTTCACATTTTTAAAAAGCGCTTTTGGGGCCAAAAACAACTGGGGAGCCAACTTCCCACTGTGAGTTTTAAGTCTTTGATTTAAAGATTGGAAGAAAAGGAGGGGTTGTCACAGGATATGGAGAAATAGGGGTGGCCAGAGGGGTGAGGGTCCTGGGCCTGCCATGGGCTGAAAGCAAGGGCTGTGTCTGCCCAAGGAAACTGCCATTTATGGCTGACTTCTCTCCTTGCTCATGGCTCTTCCCTCGTGCCCGTTTGTGGTCCGCTGTCTGAATGTCCTGCCTGCTTCCTTCATGAGGTCCTCCATCCATTCCGCGCCCCAGAGGAGAGGAGAGCCCTGGGCACTGGTCTGCGTCACGCCCTTGCCTGGGGGTGCCCGCTGAGGCTGGGTGCTGATGAGACTTTTCAGCAAGTAGCCTGGCCCCGCAGCCCTCCTGCCACCTCCACGACGTGGGATGGACGCCTGTTTATTTTGGGTTTGATGAGTAAATCATGTGGAACAAAATCAAAAGCTCCGTTGAAGTCACCCCAGATAGCATCCGTCACTTCCCCTTAATCCATCAGGCGGGTGGGGAGAGGCACTGGATTAGTTCAATACCAATGAGTCTGTTTCTCAGAACACTAGCAAGTGAAATGAATGCATTTTCACCATGGTTTTCACGTTTGAAGGGTCAGGTTTGGAGGTCACATGTCCGGTATAATCCTTTTCTCTTTAAAAATGCACATGGATTGTGACCACTAGTCTTCAGTATTCCTATCGTGGAAATCAAGCACTCCTGTTTCTTTATGAAATGTGTCCACTGCGATATATAAAAGTGTTCACAGATGCTAAGTGAGTGGCGCTGCCTGGGCTAAGCTTCCTCTACTTGAAAAGGAACAGACTCTCTGGTAGGCTGCGATGAATCCAGTTTAATTAAATGGCATACTGCTCTGTTTATCTGCTTCAACAGATAAAGGCCGTGTACTGGGTGGATACGCTGCATCCTCCAAGAGGGCGTCTGCCGGCTACAGCCTCTTGTCCCCAGCTGTGCTTATGTGACAATGAGCAGCCCTCACCCACCTTGCTGGGCGTGAGAACTTGGATCAGGCAATGGCCTGTCCCCCCCGGCCTTGGCCTTCACTTTGAGATGGACTCCGGCACAGGGCGGATCCTGCACTTGCATAACCCTGAGTGAGTGCGCTCTCGCCTCCTCGCTCGTCCCATCTAGTCCTGGCCCTGTCTGGTCACTTGGTCATCACTAGCTAGGTTCCCCAGGTTGCTGTCCGCTAGGATACGTTGTCCTCTCACCACACTTCATCTGGAGGTCCCTGGGTTTTATGTCCTGCTCATTTTTCCTGAAACTTGCCTTGCCCTCATCCAGTCTTCCCACCAGGGGGAAACTGAGGCAGGACGGAAAGGGCCTTGGACTTGCAGTCATGAACCTGATTTGAATATTGGCCCTTCCATGTACCATGACCGGAGAGTCGCTTGACCCTCTGAGCTTCTGTTTGTGCATATTAGAAGTAAGCATAATCATATCAGTCTTATAAAGGTGTTGTGAGGATTAAGTTAATATAGGAAAAAGGGTCTAATGGATCCCTGGCAGATGACAGTACTTAATAAACGTTAGTCAAAAATCAGGTTCCTGTGAGTTGTACTTCTGACAAGCTGTAGAAGGAAACACAAGAAACCAGCGGGTAAAGAAAAACACTATCAGGGAATTGTTGACACCAAGAGGAAATAAACTGCAGACGGTGACCAAGGGCCCTTTTCCGGTGATCGAGGGCAAGTTGCTAAGGTTTGGGGCCAGGCAGCAGAGAACAAAGCTGCCAGAGAAGGAAGTCTTTGTAGGTCGAAGAGAAGCTGGGAACACTGTCAGTCCAGTGGGCTTGTGTTTTGGGTGCAAATCTGTAGGGACTCCCATGTGAAGAATTCTCTCTGCCTATCAACCCTCTGATGTGGGAGTTACGCCCAGGTACCTGGGTAACTCGAGGCCAAGGGTACTTGGTCATGTGACTGACAGTCTTTCCGTCTCACAGTCTTGAGGTTTCCCAGCCTTGAGGTCTTAGCATTTTGAGATCTTGCAACCCTGAGGTGTCTAAGCCCAGGTCTTTCCAGAGTGAGAGGTCTCAACTCTCATTCACATAAATCTTTTGAAGCCAGAGGCAAACTAACCAAAGTTGGAACCAAATTTCCACCCACTTCAAGTTCTGAATCACTTTGATTTCTCCTTTTGCTGCCAGCCAGAGAGAGAGCACTCATGGGATTAGATGTAGGCCGACCCAGATAATTCAGGATAATCTCCCTATTTAAAGGTGAGCTGATTCATCACCTTAATTATATCTGTGAAGTCCTTTTGGCCACGTAACATAACGTATTCCTGGGGGGAACACCAGGGAGCAAAGGTCATGGAGCCCAAACCCTGCCTACCACCCTTCCTGTTCCAGAACCAGTGATTAACAGAAAATAAAATCCTCTTACAATTACATCTCTCCTTCCAGTCTGAATTAGCCACGTGAAGAGGATAAGTAGGTCCAACAGTTTTCTAAGTGCTTGTCCCCTTGGCACTTTCTTCTCCCCTGACCACCCCTTAGAGAGGCAGGGAGAGCGCCTGTGGGACCAGGTTCTGGCTTGCGTGTCCCACTCAGCTCTGCAGACCCTTATCGTCTCACCCACTGATGGAGCCCACGACGCCAACATTCACTGTGTGTTTACTCTGTGCTCGCATTGTACCAGCTACTCTATGCTCGTCTTTCCATGTAACCTTCCCAACCACACGAGAGTGGCACTATTAGAAGGCGACTTGATGGTCCCCTGGTGCCACTGGAGCAGGTCCCTGTGGCCCACCAGCTCCCAGCCCGATGGCTTATGAAAGGACTCCTTCCGTCAATACGAGGTCAATTGCTCTGAGAAGCGCAGTGTTCACACTCTCCCTGCACGTTGAGAGGTGTTGGTGCCAGGGACCCGCTGGTAACCGTCTGCCTGGCTGACTGAGAATCAACATCCCTTCCTAGTGACCACGCAGGGCAGGGAGCCCAGGTCAGACCTCCTGGTCAGTGGTCTCCAGGCTTTTCTAGGTTTGGACAGGTTTCAAAACCTTTCAAACCAAGACACAGAACCCTTGGATGGGGGTGGGAAAGAGGGTGCATGAGGGAGGAGGAGATCCTCACCCGACCCCCCGCTTTCTGCAGCGGCTCAGAGGGAACTCTTGGCCTAAAAGATGGTGCCCAAGTAGAATAAAGAGACACCCTTACATGGCCTTCTCTTTCCTTTGGCCGTCCCCAAGGCCTCCTGAGCCTCTTGCAGGAAGGTCTAATTCTTGTTGATTATTAATTTATAGACCTACAGGTATTGTTTGAAGAATGATCCAAGGCAACTTACAATGACACATAGTAGAATCCAATAGGATAGGGGATAAATAGAGAAATTAGAGTGAAAGGGAAGTCATATCAGCTCCCAGAGTTCTGGACTTTGAGAGATGAGCCCAGACTGGGCTCCAAAGTTCTGGAAGCAAAAGAGTTCTGTGGTCAAATCCATTTGAGAAGCACTGTTTCATTGATCCCAGCTTTGGACACTTACAGTGCTCATCTGAACATCAAGGGAGCTGGTTCCTTGTGGTAAAGAATCCAATTAACTTGCTGTCCATCTCTCTCTCCCTCTCTCATAGTGCTTTTTATTCTGTGCTATTTCAATAACGAGATGAACTGACTGTATCAAACCTCCTTTCTCCACTCAATAACACATCACAAACATTTTGCAAGCCATTAAATAACTTTTCTTAAACGTCTTCCTTAATAATTGCATTAGTATTCCATTTCATGGTTATACTCTAATTTATGTTCCCAAATCCTACTGTAATAAGTTTAGGTTGATTCTCATTTTTTTAACCTATAAATAACCCTGGATGAACAGCTTTAGAGCTAAATCTTTGCAGACATTCATGATTGTATCCTCAGGAACTATCCTTTGTTGTGACATTTCTGGGTCAAAATGTAAATGGATTTAAAAATTCTTGATACAGATCGCCTTTGTCGAATATAATGGAAGCTTATACTTTTACTGTTTATTTTGAAATAATTTTAGATAAACAAAAGACTTGCAACAATAGTACAAGGAGCTTTTCCCCTGAATTAGTTGAGAGAGTGCCGTGGCCATCTACCCCATCGGCCACAAATGCTTTGCTGTGAGTTTCATGCAAACAAGGTCATTCTCTCCACAACCACAGAGCAGCTGCCGAAGTCAGGAAATCAAAGTTGATACATTACTCTTCTTTGATTCCCAGGCTCCTTTCAAGTTTGAGCGGTCGTTCCAAATAATATCCTGTAGAGCAAAATGATTCAACCCAGGTCATGGATTGCATTTAGTTGTCCTGTCTCTTTCAGCCTCCTTCATTCTGGAACAACTTCATCTTTCCATGAGTTCATGACCTTAGAGCTTTTGAAGATTACATTTGAGTTATCATGGTTTATCTGGTGCTTCCTCGTGATGAGATTCAGAGGATTCATATTTGGCAAGAACATCATAGACACTATGCTGTGTTCTTCTCATGGCATCCCATCAGCTGCCAGATGAGTTCGTATCATCTCATTACTGGTGAAGTTGACATTGACCACTTGGTTCAGGTGGTGTCTTCCAGGACCCTCTACTGTAAAGTTACTTTTTTCCCTTTGCAATTAATAAGCATTTTGTGAGGAGATACGTAAAATCCCACTCTCTTCAAACTTTGACCCACTAATTTTGGCATCTATTGATTGTTTGGGTTGCTACAGTAGTTGCCCAAAATGGTGATTTCCTAATTCCATCATATGATCTGCACGTATTAGTTGGCTTTCAACTTTCAGAAGGAGTTTTCTCTTTTTCCTATTGATTTTTTCATGGATTCCTATTTTACTCAGTGGGTTATAGTGCATTCACATCAGTCCTTATTTTGATGTTCAAATTGCCCCTTATTTAGTCAGGGGAGTTCCCTCTACCTGGCATCTAACTGTTCGTTATATCCCCACCTTAAGTTAAGCGCTTCTATACATTCTGTTCCACTGAGATGTTCTAGCCTCCCAGCCCTGAAGTCGGCCACTTCTCCAAGTGGCTTTGGTTCCTTTCAGTAGAGAATGGCAATTAGAAGCCAACATCTGGGTGCTAGGCATGCTCATTATTGTCGTGGTGTTGCCGCTTTATGTCAGAGCTGGACTGTATGAGTTCACAAGGATACTTCAGTTCCAGTTCAACGCCACAGAGTCCATCTTAATTTCTTCCCCATAATTGTAGCCCCCCTTCCATCATCATCTATATGTTTTCTTATTTTATTCCTCTTGCATGACCAATCTCTTGACTCTATGCCCAGCTACCCTCAAGTTTCACATGGACTATCTCCTCAACTGACTCCAGCAATAAACCCAGGATGGGTGGTGGTGTCACCCCCTGGCTGCTTCTTCCCACATGTGTTACCCCCCTCACCCTGCTGGGGCCCTGACCCTGGGCTGGGACAGACTGACACTCCCTTCCCTTGGCACGGACTGCTGCTTGACTAGGCTCCTCCTTTTAGCGATTGTACTGAATTATGCAGGAAGAAAGGAAGTAAGGAAAAAAAGTGCACTAAGATTATTCTTAATGAAGGTTGTCATGTCAATAAAGGGGGCAATGATTTTCATTGTATTTCTTATTGGTGTTTTAAAATTTTTTCTTGAATGAATATATATTAATTATGAAATAAGAAAACATACTTAATTTTGAAATATAATTAAGGTGCAAGTTAAAAGGGAAAACATGTGTCGAGGAGTGGGCAAAGGGATGTTACAAATTCAGTTTTAATAACCAAATCTGAAAAAGAGAGTAAGTAAGCCCAGAATAAATTTCTGACATCTCATTTATTAAATGATTTAAAAATACTAAATAAAATTCTCAGGAAACAAATATAGAACACTCAGCAATAAAAAGAAACAAAATATAATTAATATATTAGAAATTATGGTTTTACTCTGAGAAGGTATAGCTGATTCAGCAAATAATCTATTCCTATAATTCATCAAGTGTAGAGACCAAGGAAAAAAGCCACATGATGATCCTGATTAATGGCCAAAAGGCTTTTGATGAAGTTGAAATTAGAATTATTTCTAAAGTATGTAGTAAATTGTGACTAGAAAAATACTTTCTTAAGTAAGTAATAATATCTACCCAAAACCCACAGCCAACACTAATGAGAATGTATATAGTATTTCATCCCCAAAACCAGAAATGCGTCTACATGTCAACTATTATAGAGGCTGCCCAACTTTGGGGTGGGGAATTTTAGAAACTTTACTAAAAAGTATAAAATAAATGTGATGAATATGGAAAAGCAGGGTGAAAGTTAACTTTACTTGTGCACCATAGTGTCTATTCAGAGCGAATTAATTCAATACGGCAACCACATACAAAATATATCTATAAAATTTAACATCTCTACTGTAATTATAAAATATGACAAAATTATGCTCTATAGCAACAGAAAGCTATAATAATTTAGAAATCAACTTTTAAAGATGTTGATGTGTTATAGGAGAACTAAAAAACTTGACTGCAGAGGAAAATTACAGTCATCAAGACTCATGTGGATGACAAGTGAGTGCGATACAGTGTCATAAACCTACTCCTCTCAACTGTTTTAGTCTCCATTTTTGTGGCTATTGTTTTTTAAACTGCATTAATGCATTACTTGCTCAATTCCCATGTATTTACATGTTCGAGTAGATCCCTAATTATAATTTAAAATCAAGTTTATTGTACTATAATCTTCAAGGAGTAAAATTTACCTTTATAATTGTACAGTTGGATGACCTTGATATGCACGTAGCTGTCTGTGTAACTTCGACTGAAATCAATATGCAGAATAAGTGCACGCACTTGAATAACTTCCCTCATCCCCTTTGCAGCCAGTCCTCCCCACACCCAGCCTCTGGCTACCCCTGATTTGGTTTCTGTCCCTGTAGGCTGGCCTTTTCCAGAATATCATCCACCATGGAACCTTTTGGGTCTGGCTTCTTTCACTTGGCATCATGCTGTTGAGATTCAGCCATGTTTTTGTGCCTATTAACCATCCATTCCTTTTTACTGTTGAGTAGCATTCCATTGTGTGGATGTACCACAACTGATTTATCTGTACCCCAGTCGAGAGACAGCTGGGTTATTTCTAGTTTTTGACAATTATGCATGAAGCTGTTACAAGCATTTGTGTACAGGTTTTCATGTGAACATATGTGTTCACTTCTGTTGGGTAAATATTGAGCTGTGGGATTGCTTGGTCATACGAAGAATCTATGTGTAACTTTATTAAACATTGCATTTGGATTGCTCATTCTTGGCTGCATCTTATTTCTCTTACCTTGAGTAGCTCTTCGCAGGGCTTCTACTCACCGTTACTGTCCTTTCACATCGGTCTCCTGACATTGAATAAGAAAGGCTTCCTTCCGTAGTTCTCAACCCTGGTCTTGCCTCAGAATCATCTCTACTGTGCAGGAGCATTATTGCAGAGGCCAGGGATATTCAGTGTCTCTGAGGAGGAAAGGCTCTTTCATCTATATATTAAAAATGCTTCACATGTCGTATGGATGGTCAGTCAAGGCTGAGAACTCCTATCTGAAGTGTATCACTAAAAAACCTGCAGTCGACGGATAAGAGAAACACTAAAGATGACAGAACAAAAAAAATTAGAAAGCTTGTAGGGACGAAGCGCCTTTGCACTGTGCCTTTCACCTTTCAGAAGGGAGAGTAAGTGCACGCTGCATGGGGCGATGGATTCAGAAGCAGACGTCTGAGCGCATTGTTTAGTGTTGTAACGACAGCCCCGGGAATAGCCCAGCCCCAAATCCTTACAGGGGTCCGCTAGAGAATGTGGGATGGGGTAGAGGAGGCGGATGGGCAGAGAAAGAGGTTTGCACTCTCCATGGAACATCTTTCTGTGCTGTGTCAAATATTCTTTATCATGCCAATGTACTATTTGTATAATAATGTTAAATATGAGTTTAAAGAAAGGATACATTGCTGGTGTGAAGTGCGTGTTAGCGGGCATGCTGGCAGTGGGAGAGGGGAGCTGTTTGTAGGAATGAGTTCCCACCAGGAATGTTGGGAAGGGGTGCATTGTAGAATTCAGACAGAGAGGCTGGCCTTAGAACGGCAGGAGTCTCCCCTGAGTGGGAGGGTGAGCTGCGGGGTGGGAGTCTTCAGTGCTTTGGGCCGGTGAAGGCTCTGGGTGCTCTGAGGGGACATGGATAGGTGACTTATGGAGAAGAGGCTGGATGTGGGGGACGGGGCGACGGTCATGGAGACAGTGAGTGCTGGATGACAGCCCTGGACAGGGGCAATAAGGTTGACCAGATGGCTAAATTCTGCGGTGTCCGGATCCCCGGTCTGATCGTTTCAGAAGCTTATGTTGAAGACAATGAGTCCTAAAGGCCCCCTGTTACTGTGCTAACTAGACTGCAGCCCCTTGCAATCCCAGAGACCAGAGGTAAAGGCAATACGATTTTTTAAAACAAAGGGTTTACGTGTAGCATTGGAAGGGTAGGCCCCATTTGTCCCCTAAGGGCCGCCCCTTCCTCTGGCCCTGAGGGGATGAGGTGCAGTCTCTGCCGAGATCCCCAGGACCTGGCATCTTACCTCTGCCCTCCGTGCCATCACGGTCCTTGGTTTCCTGGCAGGTGTATAAAGACTTGCAAGATCCCAGGAGCGAACGCCTCCTTAAATTTTGCACCCTAAGTGCCACACTCACCTTACCTGAGACTTGCCCCTGATCACATGGTAAGAACCCCTGACGGAAAGAGAAAACGAGCCCCTTTCCTCTTAGTCTTCCAAACAGAACTATCATTTCAATTTAGAGATACGTAATCGAGGTTTATTTACCATGAGGAGATTGTATTATTTTACCCCTAAGTCACTTTTTCCCTCGTTTTCCATATGTTTTGGGTACTGGCAGTAAGTACAATACTTGAAAGTTTTATGAAAATGGTATAACTATCCAGATATTTTTAACCCTCTGTCGGGCAATGCAAAAGTTACGAGTCCGGGCGCAATGCATCTACTAGATGTGTGTATGACATTTATTTATTTAAATTGAAAATGAATGAAAATAATGTGTAAGCATGCTTATTATTTATTCAGAATTAAATTTTACTTTGCTACAAAGTAAAAACAATATTACATAAATTTAGTATAAAAATCAACAGAAATTCAAAACAATCTGTGAGATCAGTTGTGCCCGATGGAGGGTTAGAGGAAGTTCACACAGCAGCTTGCCCCCTCCCACATGCACTGTGGGACAGAAACCGCAACCCCAAGGACTTGGGCCCATTTTGAAGATAAACACCTTATCTTCACGGGGAGGAGGGAATAGAAGATTATTGTATGTGTTTTCCACAGAATAAAAGAAATGGAAAGCAGCATGTGAGTCCCATCTGCTGGGTTAATTGCGACAAGATCAGCTGATGTGTATGCATCAAAAACCCTAACTCCATCACTTTCTAAATTTGCTTTTGGTAAATCAGTGAAGCTTAAGAGTAAAAAAATACATATGTGTATAATTATAATACTCGCTGATTTTTAATTATTTTACAGAGTGTTTTTGTTGTTGTTGTATGCTGCCTATCAGTCCTCTTGGAAAAATTAATACCTCATCACTTTCTGAGTGAGAAGACAGCCCTGGCCGTCTGCACAATTTACGAAGCTCATGCCAGCCCCTGGGCGCCTTGTGTTATTGGAAAATGTGTCTACATTTGCGCCCCTCTTCAGAACACACGTACTTAGCTACGTGATGTTGGTGTTTCTCCTGAAATTCCAGATGTGGAATCATATTATCTGTGCTGTCATGTCCAGTAAATAACACGGTGGACTCTTTGCAGGCCACATATGGTTGCCATGTGCGGCATTCATCCTCTCAGAAGCGTGATGACAGCAGACAACACTTTGATATGGGTCGAGGTAGATTTTTTCCTTAACCACATAAGCCTTCCATTTGCCTCTTCCCTGAAGCGGTAGGTTTAGGGCCCAAGCAGACTGTTCTATGGACCTGCAGAGCCATTCCTGCGCCTCCGGATGTCAGATGGTCAGGTGAACATGTCCGTTGTCCTGCCCAGATCAGAGGCTGGGCTTCATGGTTGCGATGTAGCAGCTCAGCAAGCTGCAGTGAGTAACTTTAGCCGGGGTATGTCCGCACATCTGATGGTGATGGAGATGGCGATAGGCAGGGGAAGATGGCTGATTCTGCCCAGATCAGCTCCCTTTTTTACACAACCTCCCAGGCTATTGTAGACCTGGGGCAGGTGTCCTCCCAGCCAGGCTTTTGGCCTCTGATTCTTTCTCTGCCTCTCCAGTTCCCCCTGCGATGAGGCTCAGAAAGCCCCAGGAACATGGCTGCCCCGATGGCCAGGCCTGTGTTGCTAAAGACCTCTGTTCCCAGTGTCACTCTGAGCAAATTCTGCAAGGCGCAGTCCTGTATCTTTCGTCTTAACACCTTTGTGCCATTCCTGACAGGAGAGCTCCCAAGGAGTGGAGGCCGACTGCTCCCCATGCCCTGCGAAGCCTCACAGAGATCACCTGTAACACACAAGGAGAAGGCAGCTTGCAAGTTCAAGCACTCTGGTGTTCGTAGGGGTGCTCTCGGGTGATGGGCTGTGCTTGTGCCTTTTCTCCTTTTAATTATTCATTTTTTCAGTTACAGTTGACATTCAATGTTATTTTATATTAGTTTCAGGTGTAAGCATAGTGATTAGGCATTTATGTAATTTATGCAGCGATCCCCTCCGCCCCCCATTAAGCTAGTCCCCGCCTGGCGCTATCCATAGTTGTTGCAATGTCACTGATTATATTCTCCATGCTGTACTTCTTATTCTGTCTCTGTCTCTGTCTCTGTCTCTCTCTCTCTCTCTTTCTCTCTCTCTCTCTCTCTCTCTCTCTCTCTCTCTCTCTCTCTCACACACACACACACACACACACACACACACACTCTGTCAGAACTTTCAAATAAATATTCCCTAAATTTTCAGATTTTGTGGTTTTTGCCGTTTGTTATTTTTAAAATATGAGAAGAGAAACCAGGCTTCCTGGCCTGCCTGGCAGAGAAGCATCTGGCCTGAGGTGAGCCCCCAGCACAGGGCCGTGGGGTCTGGATGTCCCGCCCATGTGTGCCCTTCACCCCATGTCTGCAGCCTCCAGAGGCACCGTGCAAAAAGCCTCCCACTCAGAGAGCGTGGTTGTGGACTCAGAGAACCTGCTGGCACATAGTGAAAGACGAGTATTGAGAAAACCAGGGGGAAAGATAGTTCTAAAAGTTTTCCTTCCAGGAAAACACTCTCAGGTGTTTAAGGACCAGCCACAGACAAGACCAAAGCTGCAGAATTCCCCCTTGGGCCTTTATGGCCAAGTAACAGGCAGTTGGTTGAGTGTCCAGCTTAAAACTCCTAGAAGCCAAGGGGACCGCTGAGTGGTGCTGACGTTGGCTCTTTCCGGCTCGGGAAGTGCAGACACTGTCGCCAGGCCCTTTGTCACTGCTTTATTGTTCCATTAAAGACATATTGTAATTGCTGACTTTGTGAGCATAACCTAAGGTGCCACTGCCAGTCTCTGCTAAGCCACTTTTTGAACTTCCCACGGAGCCTTTCTTCTTGGATGGCCAGTGTTATTTGATCCCACCCAGATCAGCCTTTTGTTCTTAATTCCTCTTGTTTACAGTGAGTTTAATCTCTGTCATGCTTATGGTTTAGTGGGACAAATCCATCCTCCCTGTGTCTGGCCATGTGACCGCATCAGTTAGGCCTATGACAGGGGTTTTAAATGTGTCTATCTCTTGAAAGAACAGACGGTCTTCAAAGCTTTAAATCTTTCCCCATAAATGGCCTTTAAAGGGCATCAGAGACTGGAGTGATAAGGGACCACCCTGGTATAGGAAAAAATAGGTTTTGAAATGGAAAATTAGACAATTTCTCCAGTCATTGTGTGCCTGTGAAAACACTCAGGCTGGTTTTATAGTAGCTTTGCACTTAAAAAAGCAGGAGAAACCCAATCCATATGGTTCACAGGTTAAAATGGGACTTCCACGCTCTTGAGTGCTCTGTCGTGGCTATGAGCGTCCAGGTTTGTGCGTGTTTGAGGCCATCAGGGCAGGTAGCCTGTAAACTCTGTCTAGGACACTTGGGTTGATTGGCACAGGTGGAAGCCCCGTCCACTTGAAGGGTGCATCATGATGGCTGATTATCCTTTTTCCCTCTGGAAACTGGTAGTTGCTTCATGGAACCAATGTTAGAGTCCTCACCAATGGCTGCTCAGTGGAGGCCAGCTAAGAGGCGCCAGGGACACGGAAGCCATACACACAGCTCGTCACCCTCGACACACGAGGAACTCCTTGTCTTTGCTGGTCCAAAAGCAAAGCCGTCTTCACATTGGTGACTTGAATTTAACTCAGCCAATCAAGAATTTTTGAATTGTGCTAGAATTTATGTAATATAAATTCACCATTTTAACTATTTTTAAGTGTACTGTTCAGTGGCATTGAATACATTCACATTGTTGTGCAACCATCACCACTATCATCTCCAGAACCTTTCCACTTGCCCGAACCGAAACTCTGTCCTCATTAGGCCCCACCCCAGCCCCTGGCACCCACCGTCTACTCTCTGTCTCTATGAATTCATCGACTCTAGGGATCGCATACTCATGCTGTATTTGTCCTTTGTGACTTGGCTTATTTCACTTAGCACACGTCTTCAATGTTGATCCATGTTGTGGCCTGTGACAGGGTTGTCTTCCTTTTTGTGGCTGAATAAGACTCCATTGCATGTATGGACCACATTTGTTTATCCATCATCCATCGATGGATACCTATAGGCTGCTTTCACATTTTGGTCGTCGTGAATAATGCTGCAATGAACCTAGGTGTGCAAATATCTGTTCGAGCCCCTGCTTTCACTTCTCTTGGGTATGTAGCCAGATGTGGATATATGATCATTTTATGTTAAAATTCGGGGGGAATTGCCACGCTGGCTACTCCATCTTCTATGCCCGCCAACAGTGCATGAGGGTTTCAGTTTCTGCACAAGCTCACCAACAACTATTTTCTGTTGTTCGTGTTGTGTGTGTACATTTTTATAAAATAATAGCCACCTTAATGGGCATGAAGTGATCTCTCACTGCAGTTTTGATTTGCATTTCCCTAATGATTAGTGATCTTGAATATCTTCCTATGTGCTCGTTGTTTGTGTCTTTTCTTTGGAGAAATGTCCATGTAAATCTTTTGCCCATTTTTGAATTGAGTTTGTTGTGGTTGAGTTGTGGGAGTTCTTTGTAGATTCTGGATATCAGTCTCTTAACAGATGTGTGACTTGCACATATTTGCTCCCACTCTGTGGGTTGCCATGTCACTTTCTTAATGCTGCCCTTCGATCATGAGCCACTGAGTTTTAATAGCTGCTAGCCTCTGGGGGTGGGGGAACACCATAAACTCTGGGGCCCCTAGACCCCTGGCCATGCTCACCAGGAAGCAGAGAGATTTCAGTATGTGGTATTCTTGGGACAATAACAGGGAAATCGGTGGGCAGATCCTGGACTTACTTATTAATCATGCCTGCAGGCTGCCTCCCCGGCGTGGTAGAAGCCCAGCACCCACCAGGCACCTCTCCTAGCTCTGTCTGGTGAATGGACCCATGGAGCAGTGTCACAGGACTAAATGATGGCCGACAAAGTGAGCGGGCCTGGAGGTCTGTGACCTTGTGTCTGGCCATTAACCCCAGGGCTGCCTGTTGCTGCTCGCCCTCTGAGGCTATTTAATACTCACACAGACACTAGAAGCCTTGCAGGTCACGGGTTACACATGAAAGAATCCCCGTGCGGGGGAGGGAAGCCGGATCAGTGAGTAAGCCATGACTTCCAGACCCCTCCCGTCCGTTGCCTTCCCCCTCTTGAGTCCCCAACTCCTGAGCTTAACCAGCTGGCCCGATCACCCCTCCCAGCCCTGGGCCCTCTGTCCTGCGCGATGTGAGGTGGAGCTTTGGGGTCAACTCTGTTGTCCATGCAGGCACTGCTCCCCACCCCCGTGCCCCCATCCCCACTCAGCGCAGTTCTGAGACTTGGGGGGCCTTCTCTCTCCCTCTGTCTGGCCAGCGCATGTAGCCATCGGCTTGGAGCTAACTCTAGGCGCTGAGCTGAGATCTTGAATTCAGAACCCACACTCCTTCTTGGCCAGAGATTCCAGATTTGCATGTTAACGAAGAAACTTTCCCTTAGTTGCCCACCGTGTTGTGGAAAAATGGGTTTTGCCCACACAGCTCTCTAACCTGCATAGGTTTCTCTCATGTGAGGGCAGGGACAAGGCACATGGTGAGGAACAGGCAGTGACCATGGGGTGGATCTGAGTGCCATCCAGTTCCCCTGCTTAGGAGATGACCGCTGCCTGCCTTTAGAGCCAAATGACAGAGTCAGGCCACTAACCCACAGGCAAGGAGGGAGCCCCGTCTTTTTGCGAAGTGTCTCTTCCTAATGGAAGTCCAAATGTGGCCCCAGCTCTGCACCCTAAGCTACACACGCTGCCCCGCTCCCCACCCCTGTATCCCCATCATGAACAGTCTTTCTGGGATGAGGCCCCGGGCCCTCTCTCTGCTCCCACTACCCCTTAGCATGAGAAATGGTTGTGCATTTTGAAGACATTTTTTTCATCTTGGATGCGCAGAAGCTGACATGCTGTAGAGGGAGGAGGCAGAAGGAGCAGCTTCCTGGAAAGGAAAGAGCTTGACCTGCGCTCAGAGGACACGCCGTGGGTGGGGGTGGGGTGCTCAGGGCCGCGCCTCAGAAACGGATAGCAGCCAGGAGTCCAGGAGTCCAGCGGGCTCAGACCTGGGCAGTCCGTATGAGTTTGTGTCTTCATGACACGATGGGGTCCTTTCCATGCATGGGGCCATGGGTGCCGTGGGTGCAGGGGTCTTATCCATCCTGATACTACCCACTCCAAGTACAGAGGCAAATGCATAGCATGGGTTCAGGTTGGGGTGTGGGACGAAAGGGCAGGTGGGGGGCGCACAGTGGGCGGAGAAGCCTGGACTGTGGGGGGAGTCAAGCTGTGGAAGGCGGGCCCTCAGCTGTCAGTGTGAATGGTCAGCGAGCGCGGGCACAGGCAGGTGGGCTGTGGTCTCCCAGGTGCTCAGGCCCTGGAGACCCAAGGAGCTCTAGGATGGAGTGGCCCCAGGTGGCATTCAGGGGTCAGCGTGTCTAAGGGAAATTAGTGATCGCCATCAGGCGTCTACGCTGAGTTAACTGGGCCATCGTCGGGCACAAAGCACCTTTCCTCTGGGTGTTTACTGCCTCTCCAAGGGCGAGGTTACAAAGTTGGAATCACTGTCCCACCCTTTCCAGCTTCTGCTCTAGGAACCCGAAAAATGGAGCAGGAGAGATGCCCTTAGGCTCAGAGACACAAGCCCTGTGCTCCTGGGCACGTTGAACCCAGGTGTGGCCCAGGCATGCTGAGCTGGATCAGGTGTGACAGGCCCTGAAGAATGCGTCCCTACAGGGGCAGGTCTGTGCAAGGAGGAGGAATGCAGAAAATACCGTGTGCCTGGCTTGGGGAGAATTCCTGCCCTTGTCTGGAAGGGCCCTGCCTAGGTCTGGAAGTGTGGTGGAGGGGAAAGCAGCACTCTGTTCCCGGGAGGGACTGTTCCCTGTTCCTCGTCCTCTCTGAGACACACGCTTTTGAGAACAAGGGAGCCCTGAAAGACACTGTAAGTGCGAGAGAGAAATGAGGGGGACCTTCCCCAGGCTCTCCCCGCAGTGGCCAGGATGTTGGAGTAGCCAGTGGGGCATCTTCGTCCAGTGCTCAGGACTTCTGTCTCTCCCCTTGTCAGGTTCCCAGCTTCGTACATCCGTGTCAAGTTCTCTGAGCACACTGGATGACTCAGATCTATTTTCCGGGGAGCCCAGGCTCAGCCATGTGGAAACAGGTCCTGTCCACTTTCCGGGGCCATCTCTGTCCTAACCCCTGCTGGATGGGAGGCAGACACCAGTGTGAGCAGCCTGGCATCTCCCAGGCCAAGTAGGACAGGTCCCAGAGGGCCAGCAGGGGCTCAGACTCAGGAAGAACTAGCTGAGGTCTGAGCACCTCTGAACACTGTGTCTGGACAGGCTGGTGTTTGAGAGGACAAGGAAAGCAAGGCCACTGAAGCGTCTGGATTTTTCTCTTAAAAGCTCTCCCCTCTGAACAGGCATGGGTTCCCTTAGATCCAAACTGAAAAATTCCTGAGAAGTTCACTGGTGGAGCTTGGGTTAAGTGCTGGTCCCCTCGTGAATCAACTGCCCCAGGTAGTCAGAACCCCATCCCCTCGAGACCCAGGTGGAGGGGAGGGCAGGGTGGAAAGGTGCCGCTAGAGGCAGGGAGATGAGCTGGGGCCCCTGGAGAGGACGAGTCCGACGAGGTACTGGGCAGAGTCCCTTTCCTGGGTACTAAGAAGCATTGCTAGCTATTTGAAACCAGTTCAAGTGTCAAGGACTTGACAAGGTGAGTGTGATTGAGCTGCTCTCACGGAGAAAGTCACAGAAAGCAGCAACCCCAGCAATGGGCCTTCGGAGCTTCTATGGGCTCCTGGTGTGTTCTCCAGCTGCTTTGATGGGTTTGAAACGGCTGCAGAGAAAATGCAGGGTCAAGACTGCCAGCCCTTGAGCTGGGTTCTGTTTTTTGCCCTCAGACTTCTCCCCACTAACCACTGCGGTGCAGCACATGGACAGACGGTTCCAGGATGGCAGGGGAAGGCATGTGGGCACCCTGTGCCAGCCAAAGATGGGCAGGCTTCCGAGGGTGGGCTGTGACAGAGCTGTTTTCTTCCAAGAATTCTTCCCCTTCTCTGTGGGCCGCACACCATCACCTTGCCTCGAATCCACTTGTTCGCTCATTCTCTGAACAAACTTCTTGTCACGCCAGCCTGGGGCCACAATGCTCTGCAGCCACCCAGGACGGGACAGGCTGCCTGGTGAGCACACCCGGGCTCTTGATTGCCCTCCCTCCTTCGGGCTCCACGGGGGTGGCCTTCGCGGGGCCACCGGGCTGCCCTGGCAGAGTACAGACCATCCTTCTGGAAGAGCCATAGTGATGGCAGTGTCCCCAACTCAGACTTTCCCTGTCTTGTGACATCAAAATCCATGGCTGTGCTTCATAAATCTGGAGTTTGGTGGCAGCAGAGGAGGGAAAGTTGGTTCTCATTTATGTTTATGCAACTTATGATGTTATAGATCTGTGTTCTGTTATACTGACAAGTGGAAAGGGGAAACTCATGTCAACGTTTTTCTTATTAGAGATGAAATATATGCTCATTGAAGCTATTTGGAAAATACAGAAAAGTGTAAATAAGAAAATTAAAATCACTTGTGAAATTAGCTAATTGCTGTTACCATTTTGATTCATTTTTCTTCAGGATTTCATCCTTCATGTAGTTTAGAGCAGAGTTTGTAAAGCTGAAAGTGCATATCTGTCAACCGGAGACCTGGCGGAAATTCAGGGTCTGATTCAGAAGGTTTGGTTCCCGTTTGCCTGAGTTTTGGGTCATGCCATGCTGCTGGTCTGTGAACCGCACCTCTCGTTAGCGAGGGTCAGAGCCCAGGCTTGGGGCTCAAATGCTGCTTTTGTCATGCAGAAGTGCTGGGGAGCAGATTGTTTGGCCTCTCTGAGCCTCAGTTTTCTCATCTGTACAATGGGGATAGCATCTGCGGTATAGAGATTTTGTAAAGAATAAATGAGATAAAGTATGCCAGGATTCATCTGCCTGGCACATAGCAGATGCTCAATAACTTGTCACTATGGTCCCTAAGAAAGGAGATGCCTACTAAGAAGGGCTCCTGGTGACCAACTGAGCTCAAATTAAAAACAAACAAATGACAAAAAACAGAGCCTTCCAGCCATTTCTACACAGAGCCCTCTCACACAAACACTTCAAAGAGAAGCCTGTACAACTGCCTGCCTGCACTGTGTTCCTGGCATCTGAGCAGCCCTTATAAAGGAGTCCCTGCAATCCTATATCAAACAACAGGACTCAGACTTTTCCCAGCCCATCGGAGCTGCACAGCTCTATCCCCATCAGCATCTTGGCCAACCAAGAGTGGTTCCATTCTGACCAATAGGGCAGTGCTTTCTGGACCAGTCAAACTGCAAGGATTTGGAGTCCTCATTTACATGAGAACAGACCACTCAGAGCCAGGGGCGGGGACTAGTCAGCTCCCCTCTGGCTCCAGGAGTACACTCTCCCTTTCCACCAGACTGCTGTGCCTCGCACCCAAATGCAGAAGACGTCTCCCCAGAGCAGAGCAGACCAGTGCCAGGCAGAGTGGAGCCGACTGGAGGAGGAGAGTTGCCTAGCGGGAGAGGGCCTCCCCCCAGGGTCACCTCACAGCCGTGCTGTTTCCCAGCCGTGCTCCTGCATAATTGAGCTCTTTGCACTGATTAAAATTTCCTTCTTCACTGCATCTCAAATTGGGAGTTTCTGTTGGTGTTGAACTGGCACCAATGACCATCAGTTAACATCACTGAATTAAAAATAAATAAGTTATTTTCTAGAACACTGTAGTTTGTGTTTGCAGCTTACTGTCCTGCTTGCTTTCACTTGACATCATATGGGGAGACTTCTCCAATGTTAAAAGTTCTCCTAAAACATAAGCTGTGATAGCTGTATTTTAAAAGCTCCCACTGTGGTGTGGGACCATAATTTATTTGAACATGTAAGATGTAGAAATAATTGTTTACTTGTGTATTTCTTATAATCCAATAAAATCTTGTGAACGTAGCAGCTATTTTATGGGAGACGAAAGCTTTAGATTGGGAAAAAAAAAAAAAAAAAGCATGTTGTTCTCTCCCCGTCTGGTCAGCAATGGTTACAGAGTGTTTTGAGAGAACAGCTGTAGCAACTTAGGCAAGGAGTATTTCTTTAAGTTCTGAGGGCTCCTGACACCCGATGGGCTCTTGACAATAATTGTAGAAATAAGTTATATTACCAAAGGGAAGAAAAACCCAAGATTTATGAATCTAACAACAGATCTAAGTGAAATCAGGGATTTTGAGGCAAAGAGGATATTTCATGCCTTTGTTCCTAGTGATGAAGGCAATGGTTATGGAGAAGACACTGAGTGACCTTGGGAAGAATCTTGACATTTTAAGAAAGAATTTCCAACAGTTTAGGATCCTTTTGCACTTGGAGATTTCATAGTCAACAACCCATGTGCAAGGACATTTCATGAAATCTACGTTATCCCCGGAGAACGAGGTATATTTGGAATCCTCTCTGGTGTTTTATGAGGTTCCCTTCTTACTGGGATCAGGGAAGCCAGCTTTGAACGCGGTGTGTGTGCATGGCCGTGCACCCAGTGGGATACGTGTGTGAGGTCCGGACCTGCAGAACGGCCACTGAGATGAGCCACACAGACCCTCACCTGCGATGGAACAGGTTTCCTAGGACTAGGGGAGCTGCCCTTGACGGCAGCTTTGCCTATTACTGAGGATGAATGTTGATTGCTTTAGCATCTTTAAGGAGGATTTTGAAGTTTCATGAATTTTGTAGACTGGGAGTAAGAGATGGCTTGTGGCCGCCATTCATTTTCCCTCAGAAGGGCGAGTGCAGCTGTGGCGGGGCCCTTGAAAATCTTTCTGCTGAGATTCATGCCTTGCAGATGTGAATTAATCATCACCAAAGAGCTGTGGGGAGCAGCCGTTATTCCCACCAAATTCCATTATTCTCTGGCTACTATTTCTCTCCACGCAGAGGTTGCACAAACGACACCACACGGTTGTAAACGTGTTGTTCGCTGGTCGCTTTTGCATATGTCTCTCCATCACCTGCCCTCCACAGGTCTGATAAGTGCTCTAGAAACACAGACCTTTGGGCAAACCCCTAAGTCTTCCCCAGTAGAACCGTTGTGTTGGGTCGCCTTCTGTGGGATTTGTCTGGAACAGCCGTACCCAGGGAACCCAGGGAATCCTGGGTCAGGCTTGGTTCTGTTGATGCCAGCATTTCTCGGTAGATTCCTGTAAGGCTGATGACAGTTTTGACTTTTTCTTTTATCTCTTACCTTCCAAGTTGGATGAGCCTCAGAAAGGAGTTGTTTTTCAGCTCTTCGCCTCCAAAAGACTCACTACATATTCATCTGCCTGATGCTTTTTTATTTTTTATCAGTAATCATTTTAACCCTGGGCAGTGTTGCCAGGACAAATATTATTTCATTGATTTGAACATCTGTTCACATGAAATCTGATATTCAAATTCACCCCATCCTGATGTCTGATAGCTAATGTGCCCTGGGGACGGTTACACCCATGACTGTAACCAGCATAGGCTGTTTTTCACCTCTGTGGCATGTGTGCATTTCTTTGTTATTCTCTGAAGTAATGCCTGCTTGCTTTAACACATTCAAGCGCCCCCAAAGTGTAGTAACAAAGGGTGGGTTCTCCTTCTTCCTCTCTGCTCCTCCCCTCGCAGGTTCCTCCAGGGCGAGGTGTTCAGGAGGGTTTCTGCTCCCAGCAGTCATGGGCAGCTTGCCAGGACTGCAGAAATTTGACATCTCTTTTCTCTTAGAAGCAAAGCATGTTTCTTTGGTGGAGGTGATCACCAACAAACCACAGTCATGCTTTTCTGCATCTGAGGGATGAACAGGCCAAGCCAAGGGACCTTGACTGAAGCACACGTCTGTCTTGCCGAAGCAATGTCAGATGCCTGGGTCCTTTTCCAGGGGACCCTGGGAGGGCCCCTTGGAGGCCAAAGAAGGTCAGGCTGCGTGCCTGAGAGCACCTCCCAACAAAAGGGCCATCGGAGGACAGCTGTGTGGGGCAACGATTGTTTTATACAGGTCACCATGTGTCCTGGGCAAGGAGAGTGATTTATAGGCATCGTGACCCAGTCTGGTGACCTGGACATGAATGGACCCTTGTTCCATTTTGTTACTACTCAACTGGTCATCCCGCCAATCCCAGCTCTATGAAAAAGGGCAGAGCTTATCCCCATGGCAGGCCCGGAGACCTTGAGGGAACAAACCCAGGGAGGAAGGAGCCGGGTCACCAATATGCAGGGACATTTGCTCCTGGACCTGTTGGCTGTCCCTCCATCACAGAAAGACCCACGCTTACATAGCCTGAGGCTGGAAACATGGTTTTTCCAGGAGTGCTCATTCACTCAACCTATGGAAGGTTGTTTTATAAGAGGCCAGGTATAATGAGGCTGGCTTAAGAGCATCTTAAAAAGGTATGGACATGAGACATGTCACACCTAAAGAAACTGTTGACCTTTGCCTCCCTTGTGGAAGATGCTGGTCTGTGGTTTCACACACCATCTTCCTTTTTAGGACCTGCTCTGTCGTCCAAATGGGACCCAAAGCTGTCGCCCCCTAAGAACCCCTCTCCATATTTACCCAGAGGTCTGTGTGCTGAAAGGATACTGAGGCAAAGGGAAGAGCTGAAAACTTACCACATATAGTTTTAAAGTAGTGGGTTTTGGGTTTTTTAGAAATTTTATTAGGGAACAGTGTGTTTTTCCAGGAGCCATCAGCTCCAAGTCAAGTAGTTGTTTTAATCTAGTTGTGGAGGGCACAGCTCCTCAGCTCATGGGGATCGAACCAGCAACCTTGGTGTTATGAGCCTGTGCTTTAACCACCTGAGCTAACCAGCCACCGCTAAAGTCTGGGTTTTTGAAAAGTTTCATTGTGGTAAAATACACATAACACAAAATGTGTCATCTTAATGATTTTTAAGTGTCCATTTTAGTAGGGTTAAGCTCATTCACACTGCTGTACAACCAACCCCACCATCCAGCTCCAGAACTTCTTTATCTTTCCAAACTGACCCTCTGTCCCCATGAAACACTCACTCCCTGTCCCCCGTCCCCAGGCTCTGGGACCACCATTCTATTTCCTGCCTCTGTGCACTTGACTCCTCTGTGAACCCCATATAAGCGGAATCATGAAGTGCTGACATGTTTGTGACGGGCTTATTTCACTCAGACTGAGGTCCTCCAGGTTCACGCATGTCGAGGCGTGCCTCAGAATCATCTTCCTTGTTAAGGCTGAATAATATGCCATCGTGTGCATGGACCACACTTGGCTTATTGTTGATGGCACTTGTGTTGGTTCCACCTTTTGGCCCCTGTGAGTCACACTGCTATGAGCATGCATGTACAATGGTCTGTTCAAGAGCCTGCTTTCGATTCTTCAGGGTATATCCCCAGAAGTGGGATTGCTGGATCCTATGATGATTCTATTTTTACTATTTTGAAGGCTTTCCATCCTGCTTTCCTCAGAACTGCACCATTTTGCATTTCCGCTAGCAGTGCACAAGGGGTTCGATCTCTCTAAATGCCCACCAACGCTTGTTCTCTGGTTTGGGGGCATAGCAGTTCCCTAATGCTTCGTGCTATTGGACATCTTTTCATGTGCTTATTGGTAACGTACACATCTTCTCGTGAGAAATGCCTACCTTTAAGTCCTTTGCCCATGTTTAATCAGATGGCTTATTTTGTTGTTGTTGATTTGTAAGAGTTCTTTATATATTCTGGATATTAATGCCTATCAGATATATAATTTGCAACTATTTTTCCCATTGTGTCCTTTGATGCACAGAAGTGTTTAATTTTGATGTAGTGATCTACTCTTCTTTTGTTGCCTAGTGTACATTTGTACGGGGGAAAACCCCCAGAAAAACTTCTGTGGTCAAAGTAGGAAAGGGCCACACAGAAATGAGAAAGCACCTCATGGTGACACATTTCCCGGGACCTCCAGAGGTTGCTGTGGTAACTGAGAAATGGCTCGATGGTGAGGGGAAAGCATGGCTGCCTGACTCTGGGTGGGTGAGCGGCCTTCAGCTAACATTCCTGTCACACCACAAATTCCACAGGGCTCAGCAGCCACAATAGCCCTGAGCGCAGCTGTGGAGACTTACAGGAGCAAATGGCCTCTTGTTTCAAAACCACAGTCACCTGGCCCACGAGAGAGCCTGGCACTGCCTGTTGCATGTCGTTTGCACACATCTGTGCACCCTGCATGTACACACTCACACACACACACACACACACACACACACACACTCACATTCAGATGTAGGTTATCGTGTAGTCTTCGTTTCTTCTTTTGATGTAAACAGGACAAGCTCTCCTGGTCTTAATTATTGGATTTTTGAAAGCTGTATGTTCTACACTGTTTATATTATGTTTCTATCAAAACAGAAATCCTATCCGAGACTGGGGCTCTAATTCCAAAATTAGGGTTTTCGTAAGCATTCTGAGACTTAACTCTTTCTCTCTTCACACCATAGCAAAAGGGTCCTCCTGGAAACACTGTGTGCGCTGGGTTTGTCTGGCCCGGTGCTTTCTTTCTCTGTCCTCCCTCCATTCAGTCTTTTTCTCTGCCTACAGCCTCAGCCATGTGTCATGGTTCAAACCGGAGTCTCCATCTTGGACATCTCCCAGGCTGCACCCAGAATTTGAGGAGCTTAAATGCCTGAAGAGACTGGCTGGTCCACAGATGCCTCAGTCAACATCCCTGCGTGAACCTAGCATCCTTCCGTCCATCCTATGTCCTTCTCTGCCACGGATTCATATTTGTGCCTCAGGGGACTTCACTCGTGTTTGTTCTCCAGAGCCTAAAAGCTGCCACTTCGGGAAAGTCAGTGCCTTTTCTAGAAAATTCCATGCATCTCTGCTCTCTTTCATCACTATTCCTATTGCCTTAACCCAGTTTGTGGCCTCTTTCCAGGTGCGTGATCAATTTTGTTCCCTGCCTATGGTTGCTAGCCCTCCCCTGCCTCCTTTACCATCATAAACACCACCACCAACTTATGAAGCTCTGGTTTTATCATTGAACTGATTAAAATGCCCAGGGATGTTTTTTGTGTTTTTTTTTTAAATCATTTCCCAAGTAAGGCTCAAACCCCTTAGCCTGGTTGTCTATGCTCTCCTCATCCGAAAAAAAAATGAAGGCAGTAAAACACCCTCCTCCCCTCACAGGTTGCTGTGAAAATGAGCTGTGGTGATGTGACAATGAGTAAAAAGTTTGAATCAAAATGAGAAAGTCTCAGACTGCAGGGAGGGCGGGTTCCCCAGGCCACAGCCCTGAGCTCTGCTCAACCTGCTTTCCTCTGAGAGATAGGAAATCACTTTTCAGCTAATTTCAAACAAATTAGAAACCAAAAACAGGAAGGTCATTGGGGAGCATGTGAGATGACCACAGCTGTGTTTTAGCAAATCCATGGCTCAGGAAGATAGGGCGGGCGGTTTGGGAGGCGACAGTCTAGGATTCTTCAGGTAAGCCGCAAATTCAATTTAGCCAGAACCACGGTGCGTCAGCAAAGGCCTCTGAGCGGCAAAGGCGGTATCTGCGGGGTCAAGGCTCTGTTCTGCCTTCGTCCTTTGACAGAGTGCTTTAGAAACCGTACACCGGGGCGCTATTCTCTGTAGAGCAGGGGTATGGATTTTGTCTATTTAGCAAAATAGGAGTCTGAGCTGAGTGCTGCTGGGGTAATTGCTCTGAAAGGAAGGAATGATGCAATGTTTTTAATGGTTTAACCAGATTTCCTACTCTTGCGCTTTCTGTTTGATCAGTTCGCGTACAAACTTCAAAAAACTGAGCTGTGAGAAAGCTGAGCCGTTCTCATGTTCACTAAGGAATGTAGCCTTTATTCGTTCTTGTGTTAAAGCAAACACGGAGTGCAGGGGCTACCCTAGAAATAGCAAGCAGAAGGAACTGTTTACGGGGCAGTAACGTTTCTCTCATTTCCCGGGCCTCTTCCATTATTTCATCGTTTTCCAGAAGTGCCAAAGCAATTGTTTCCTGGAATCCACGTAGTTTTCGGATTCCAGGTACAAATAGCTTTTCTTAATAAGGTGGAGGCCACTACCCAGGAGCTGAAATCATTGCTGGTCAGGACAACTCCCAAAGAAACTGGGACGCTTGCACATGCCTTTTGTACCTGATGTAAGTGACTTGGAAAGAGTAATTTAAAAATTGAAAAGTTTTGCAGTGACCCATGCCTTCCACCACCCAGTTGCTATCTGTGGATATTTGGCCTCAAGTATTGTTGACGGATCTTTTGACCCTGTCATTCTGACAGCCATGCTGTCAGAGCCGGAGTTTCCCCCGAGAAGTCTGGCCAGTGGGACCCAGACTTTCCAGATAATATCTACCTCATCCATCCATTCACACGTTCACTTTACAAATATAACCTGAACATTAATTATGGACAAAGCACCAACAAATGGTGATTTTTCTTGTGGGAGTATGTGCCAATTAAGTCCAGTGTCAAATGCAACTGCTGGGCGAAGGTTATTGGACTCTTTGTTTTAAAGAAATGGATCAGGTGCGTGGGAATTAGAAGGACTGAGGCAAAAATCTGCCTGCACAGCCTGCAGAGAGTGTGGTGCGGGGGCAGCTCTCACTCGTGGAAATCGACAGTCCGACTCTCGGCCTGGGGATTGTAGAATTTGGTTCTTTACCAGACCGAGTTGACATGTGGGAGGGGCTTCCGAGGACCATTCTCTGAGTCAGCGGCTCTTTGTCTGTCATCTGCCGGGAGGGTTTCCAGAAGGAGAACAAATAGCAAATGGCCACAGCGGCTACCCTTTTAATTTAACGCCATCTGTGAGTTGAGTTTGACTAGCTAGAAACACAGGTCCTGGGTGAATTTAAAGGAGGGAGGAGCCAGGATCCCCCTCCGAAGGCATGGAGAGCCCAGAGTGGACAAACATGGTCCCTGGAGGACGCACTGCTTCTAGTGCTGAGCAGTTTGGAATCCAGCTAAGCAGGATGCGTCTGCGTTCCCTGCTGCCCACGCTGGGATCTCCCCCCATGGTGCTGCCGGGATCATCTTGTGCCTGAGTGGGTAACGAGGCCTCCAGGGTCAGCATGTCGGGGGGCTGGGTGCTCCTTGCTTTCTCTGCTAAGAGCTATAGGCAGCAGATTCCTGAGGATGTTCCATCTGGATAGAAGCCATCAATAACCCAAAAAATCTTCATACTGGGCAGTGCTATAGGGACCACCAAGTCCCACCCCCAGGTCACACGCCACTGGGGGGAGCACCAGCCTTTGAACCCAATGTCCTCTTACCCTGCACCAGAGTGGCTCCGATGGGGAGTATGGACAAGGCAGCCGCCACCCCTTCTCCAGGGAAGCAAGAATTACAGATACTCTGTTGTCTCCATCTGGAACACGCTCTGACCCAGCTGTCTTTTCTCTCCACCACCGCCCCCACCCCATCCAACCACCCCATCGCTCCCTGCCCGCACCCCATCCAACCACCCCATCGCTCCCTGTCCGTGAAGCTTCCTAACGCCCCTCCCCGTGCCCACTGTGTTCTTTGAAGTCATTATCCAATAGTAATAGTAGCCAGGGTGATTTTCACTGTAAATCAGGCCACAGCCTCTCCACCCCCTGAGCAGAGTCCCGCGCGGGTGCCCATTTCACATGGCTCCTGCCCACCTCTCTCCCCTGTTCACGCTGTTTTTTCTCTTTGGTATATGCCAAGCTCATGCTTATCTCTGAAAATTTGCACTGTTTCCTCTTTCTGGATGTTTTCTGCTCCCTTCCCATATGTTTGTGACGCTGGCTCCTTCTTCTCATGGATTCTCGGCTCACCTCTTCCAAGCAGCCTCTCCTGACCACCCAGTCTCTAAGAGCCACTCCCCAACGGCCCTGCAGTGGTTGAATCATATCACCTAGTATTATTGTCTTTATAGCAATTATCACTAACTGATTATGTTTTGTTCATGTATTTGTTTCCTTGTTTCGCTTGTTCACTTCTTACCCCCTGCAGCTCTTCATGCTCATGTGGTGGGTGTTCAGCTAATATTGGCCATGTGTATTGGTTTCCTACCGATGCTGTGACAAACTACCACCAACTTAGTGGCTTAAAGCAACAGAAATGTATTCTGTTACAGTTCTGGAGGTCAGACGTCTGCAATAGGCGGCAGGGCTGTGTTCCTTCTGGAGGGTCTTATTTCTCATCGCTTCCAGCATCTAGAGGCTGCCTATGTTCCTCGCCTCATGGCCCCTTCCTCACATCACTCCGGCCTCTGTTTCTGTCCTCATATCACCTTCTTTAACTCTGACCCTCCTACTTCCCTCTGATAAGAACCTTTGTAATTATATTGAACCAATCCAAATCACCCAGGATAATTTCTCTAAGGCCCTTAACTTAATCACGCCTACAAAGTGCCTTTTGCCATGTGAGGTCACATATTCTTAGGTTTTCTGAATTAAGACGTAGACATCTTTGGAGTACATTATTCTGTCTACCACACTAAAAAAAAGTGAAATGCATGAATGTGGGGTTTTAAAGTTGTCCCCACACTGATACTCCTCCTTTTAAGGGACGGAGCTTAATTCTTTTTCCTTTGATTGTAAGCTGGACTTAGCAGCCCTTTTCTAACAATTAGGAGATGGAGGAAGTGATGGTTGCAACTTCCTGGAGACTAGGCCTAAACTTTGAGACTAGGTCATAAAAGACATTGTGACCTCTTTCTTGCTCGCTCTCTCTCGGGTCACTGGCTCTGGGAGAAGCTAGCTGTCAGGTTGTAAGGATGCTCAAGCAGCCCTGTGGAGAGACCTGTATGATAAAGAGCTGAGGCCTCCTGCCAACAGCCATGTGACTGAGCCACCTTGGAAGTGATCCTCAGCCCAGGTCAAGCCCTTAGATGACTGCAACCCCAGCTGACACCTTGTTTGGAACCTCACGAGAGACCCTGAAGCAGAAGCATCAGCTGATCCACTGCAAAATTCCTGACCCATGGAAACTCTAACAGAATTAATATGTTCATTGTTTTAAGCCATACAGCTTTGGAGTAACTTGCTGTATTGCAATAGATAACTATGACAATAGCTATTTTAGCATCCTCCAAACAAAAGAAAACACATTATTTTGTGCTACGAGAGTCTTTGAGACTCTCTTATCCAGTCAGGGTCCCACCCCACCCCACAGGAGAAGATGAGTAAATTTGGGTCCCACTGACCACATCCTTGGCATTATGGTCTCTTTCGAACCTTCTCCAGATACCGTGGAGCTCTGGCACAACGTATATAAGTTAGCAACCTGAGAATCTGACACACAGAACAGTCCAGACAACAGTTTCATTAGTCAATTCAGTTCTGTCTTCTGGGTGTGCCACTTTCACATTTTCTTTCAACTTCCATTTCTCTTATTTCCTTTGGCTGCTGTTACTCATAGCAGTATTATCTGGTGTTTCTTGACTACCAACCAGTCTAAGTCTTCCATCTCACTATTTCCTTGACCTCTTTAACAAATTCTCAAAGTGTGCCTAATGGTCCTCTGGATGCTGCCAAGGTTCTCCTACCCATTTGTCCCCTCACATGGAGAGCCCAGGGGACATAGCTGGCTGACCATCCAAAAAAGGTCACCTTGCCTGATTCCTGCCTGGGCTCTCACTGTTGTTCACATAGGCTGGATGTTTGTATCAGTCAGGATCAGATCAACCATGTTGCAATAACAACCAAGCCCAAAATGTCAGTGGATTTGAAAACTTTGTGTTCGTTTGTTTGTTTCCCTCCCCACTCATGCTACATGTATATCACTACTGGGGTGGAAACACGAGCTCGGCTCTATCCCATGGACCCAGGCTGAGGGGGCCTCCATCTCTATATTTCCATGATTGGGAAGGCAGGAAAAAAAGGAATGTGTTGAAATAACACATTTGCTCTTAAAGCTTCTCTCTGGAAGTGATATCTGACCTTCTGATCACATTTCATTTGCCAAAGCATGCCACATGGCCACAGCTAACTTCAAAGGGGATGGAGAAATGCATTGTTAACATGTGCCTGGTAAATCAAGAATTGGAGGTATTTGATGAGTATCAGTAATGTCTGCCGCAATGCCTTTGGTCCTTGGCCTGCCTGACCCCTTTCTAAGCCCTCCGGTTCTGCAGACCATCAGATAAGATTCTTTTCATTGCAAGAGACAAAAATATAACTCAAGTTGGCATAAGAAAAAATAAATTTATTGGCTTATATGCGTGAAAGTTCCAATGGGAACAAAATCTAATTTCAGGGGGAAACTAGTTCCAGATAGTCAGGCAATGTTGTCAGCAGCTGGTGTCCATCTCTTGGCTCTGCTTTCATCTGTGTTGGTTTCATTCTCAGATAGTCTCCCAAAGATGGAAGGTCCAGGCTGCAACAACAGGCAGGCAGACTCTTGCCCAGGAATTTCAGCAAAAGTTCCTGGGCTGGGGCTAAAGTTGGCTGCCTGGTTTGGGTCATGTTCTGTACATCCCAAGTTAGGAACTCTGGCTGGGCAGTTGTGACATCTCATTGGCCAGGCTCATTTCAGAACCTTTGCCCAAGAGCCAGAGGTAGGTCAGCCTTGCATGAGTCACCTGGTCTGAAGGTGGATGAGGGGTGGTCCCAGAAAAGAAGTCAATATCGTACAACCTAAAGTGAGGGAATGGGTGTGGGCCAGATGGAAATATCAGATGTACTCCCCAGATAGTATTCATTCTAATTCCTAGGTCACAAATAACTCATATGGGCCCCACCTCTCCCACCAGCCCTATCCCTGTGGCCTCTCCACCAGAACTCAGCTCTGATTTGCTCTGGGTTGTCCGTGATCAGAGAAGCAAAATGGCCCCAACTCATCATGTCCTGGGCAGCAGGGATGAAGCCAAGAACTTGATGGTGATTTGTTTCTCATTTAGATCCAGGCAGCACACCTTTTAGGGGCATCAGGAGGAACTAGATTCAAATGTGAGCCCTGAGGTTTCTGGAAAACCAAATCTAAGAGTTTTACAAAAAACTCATGCCCCGCCTTCCCCACCCAGCATTGTAGATGGGGACAGATTAGGATGGAGTGCTGCCTAGTGTTAACCAACTACACCTACGTGGTAGTTTAGTTATTTCTGAAAAGCTTATGGTTCATGTGAAAACTCTGACATAACATTTTCTATAAAAAGAGGAAGATGAAGTGTCTCCTTCAACCACAGAGCTAGAGCTGTATCCATGGCAAGAGTTTAGAAATGGCTTTCAAGTAGATGGTTTATAGGCCTCAGGAGAGAGAGGTGATCATTTAAAGCCAGTGGGAGTTCATAAGGGCCAATCATGCAAGATTAGCTTCATTTCCTTATTTTGACAGGGTAATTGGACTCATAGAGCTGAGGCCATCTGTGGACATAATATGTCTGGATCAGAACAACATTGTTGGAAAAATTTCCCATGATGTCCTTTGGCAGCCTAAGCTGGGGGATCGTGCTGGACTGGTAACGGATTAATGGCTGTCCTGAAACGGGGCTGATTGCTCTCAAATTAGTGGGCAGCACCGGGCTTTCCACAAGACTCTGCCATTTATCCTCTATTGTGAAACATTTCTGTTCATAATTTAGATGACATTAATGGCATACTGGGTATTATTATTACTAATATTAATGGAAATAGTGACAACAGCAACCACACCTGCTGTGAACAGCTATTGAGCGCTTGCTGGGTCCCAGGCACTGTGCCCAAGGCTTTACATGGATTACGTCACTAATGCCCCATAATCCAGTGAGATGGGGCTGTTATTTTCCCATTTTACCAAGGAAACAAAGGCTGGCAATGGGCGAGAAGTGATTTCAGAAAAGACAGCTTAGCCCATCTAACCCTAAGCATTTTACATGTCCATGCCCAAGGCGGGGTGTGAGGTGGGTATTTTTTGGGGGGTGCAGTCAACTTGGTTCCATTTCCAAGAGGTTCCATCTCGGGGGTGGGGGGGTCCTCAGCAGCTGCAGTTTCACTGCAGAAGTCCTGCTCACATCAGCCTTCCCTTGCAGGCTACTATCTTGATCCTGGGAAGAGTCTGCCTGGTTTTTGAAGGGCCCCAACCATACACTAAGGGGAAAAGTGACAATCCAGGCCTTAGGAAGGGGGTGGGCAAATGATAAGCAAGTGTCAGGGACCCTTACAAGGGGTGAGACTCAGGGCAGCACGCCATCCCAGCAAGGGTACTGGGTGCAGGCAAAGAAGTCCTGGGGACATGAGTGGAGAAGCCTAAGTGGACATGGGCACTGGGACCCCCGTGGGAGGGCACCTAAGGATGCCATTGTTCAAGTTGGCAGAAGTGTGGGGACCAGGAAGGCTAAAAATAGCATGGGACCAGATGGCATTACCCATACCAAAGCTGAGATGCAAATTTGGCTCTCATGGGCCTGGTAACCAAAGCAAAAATAGAAACATGAAACTGCTATCAGATTTCCATGTTCATGAAGAGAAAACAAATGAGGCCCTCAGGGAAATAAATTTTTTCCCTGGGGTGTGCATGTGCGCATGTGTGTGCGTGTGTAATGCCATTTCTCATATCGAGCTTCTTAAGTGATGTGATACACCATGCCCTCAATAACTCAACTCAAGGCTCTTTCTTTATGTCATCACTTCATGCATGTGGAGAGTTTGATGGCAAAGTGCAACTCCATGACAGAGAACAAAAAAATACAGACTATACTTTATGTGGAAAATTCTAGAACCCATGGAGGACTGAATGGACTCCGTGTCCTTCAAACTTTTCTCAGTGGGAGCTTGGATAAGAGTTGCTCTGTAGATGGATGGTTGCCTTTGGAAAGTGTACCAAACCTGGGTCTTTGGTGTTATTGGTTGAGGTCACACTCAATTACCTCAGACAGCTTATCAGGTGGTCACATGGCAGGCCTGTTTTGGGGAACTGAGACCCCCAAACCCAAAGTCTCCACTAGAAGTAAGCTGAGGGGGATCAGGAACACATTAAGAACTAATGGGTTCCCCAAAGTTCTACGTATTCCATATAGAACACTGGAGAAATTAGTGTAGCTGGGAACTTTTTATGGTAAAAGAATTGTGGCCAAAAGGGAAAAAAATCTCAGTCATATTCCCTTGGAACATCAGTTTTGATTCCATATACTTTCTCAGTGAAACCAGTGAAACAAAATTATTGCAGAACATACCCGTAAATTGCCCCATGTCATGACATTTCTGGGAGCACATCTGCTGGAATAAGTTTAGTCTGAGAGGAGCTGATATCTCACTCTAATCTCTGGTAATAATTAACCAAAAGGATTGGTTTGGGCACTGAGATTATTCCTTGCTTGGACAATAAAACCATGCGGAACCACTGAAGAGCAACAAGGTCTAAGCTTTCCCAGGCAGGAAGGCGGCAGCAGCACTCCTAACAGCCATTTCAATAGTAAGGGTGGAGGGTGTGCACGCAAATCCTGTTTTATTCCACTGGGAACTGCTGTTTGATTTGCCGAGAGACCTGATCACTCAGAGGTGTTTAAATTCCGATCCAAAGTAAGCACGAATCCTGGAATCCATTGGGACGCATGCTGGCTTATCCTGCAGCCTGGGCAGGTAGTCAGTCAAAAGCTGGGGACAGGTCGCTGAGCATGATGACACTTTATTGTGTACTACAAATTCTTTAAAAGGGGTTAATGAGTACAGCCAGGCTGAGTTAGGACTTCCTGAGTTAGAACAGCCTTGTCGGAGACCCTGCAGCCTTGACCGTTGGTCTTGTTGTGAGTTTCACCTTGCTGTCTTTGGGGCCGATCTTTGCTTTCAAAGCATTAATTACCTTGTGTAACATTCACCCCATCGTTGTCTTTAACAGTTATTCTTTATTCATTCTTCTTCCTTTCATGTGTCCTTGGAAAACAATGAACAATCTCAGTCTTTTCATAGCGAATAATTGGCCATGATTTTTGGAAAAAGCAGGTTTTGTGCCAAATTTAGATGCTCACATGACTTTTATCATGCCTGGATGGGGGCAGCTGTGTGTGCTGCAAGATTCTCTAGAAGCTGAATGTGCAGGTCTAGCTGAGGGGACCCACAGGGATAACTGCAGCTCATTTTGAATACTGCTCCTACTTGCTACAGAGTTGGAGTCCTAACCAAGTCCTCTTCACTCCCTCAGCTCAGACCTTGGCAAAACAGTCCCTGCATGCTCCACCCAGCACGCCTGTCCTCAGGACCCAGGACCAGGTGGAAGAAACGGTGCCGATGGCGAGGTACTGGTGCCTGGAGCCCAGGGCGGGCTCTGCCTGCATGCATCATGTCCAGTTCTCACAACGCTCTGCAGACTAAGTTATGAGTTGAATTGTGACTCTCACAGGGGCATGTTGGAGTCACCAATCCCAGCACCTCAGAAGGTGGCCTTATTTGGAAATAGGGTCTTTCTAGAGATAAAAATCAAGTTCAAATGAGGTCATTAGGGTGGGCCTAATCCCATATGACTGGTGTCCTAAGAAATAGGGGAATTTGGACATAGAGGCAGACACGCACAGGGGCAGGGCTGGGTGGAGAGCCACCAGGAGAATGCCAGGTAAAGACTCGAGTGATGTTGCCACATGCCAAGGAATTCCTTCCAGCTGCTGGAAGAGGCCGGGAAGGATCTTTCCCCTGCAGATTTCAGGGGGAGCGAGACCCTGGCAAGACCTTAATTTTGGACTTCGAGTCTCCAGAGCTGTGAGATCATGAATTCTGTTGTTCTAAGCCATCTAGTTGGTGGTATTTTGTTACAGCAACACCAGGACATGAACACACTCAGCAGTGTCATTATTTCCATGTTATAGTGGCGGAGACCCAGGGGAAGGAATGTCCCCAAGCTCATATGGCTGCTATTGCGGAATGCATTTAAGTACGAAGTTATCTTTAAGTTTCTTGGTATCTTCCTCCTAGGGGACCAGAGATGTTACCTGCTGATGACAGCCATGCTGATCCCAGCAGCCCTGCTTTTGGAGGCTGGTGGTCATAAACGTGGCTGGCATTCCATGTGCTTTACTCTGCTGCCCACAAGTTGCTTGCTTTCTTCATGTTTCACTCCTTATTTTGTGCGCAAACTTGGATACTGTGAACAGGTAGAATGGACATGATTATAAGCGATGAAACCCCCCTTACCCCCCAGGGATTTTGGCCCCCAATATCAACAGATATACAAGAAATGGATGCACTTAACACTCACCTTGGAGGACTTCGCAAGAGCCGGCAGGTGTGGCACTTGGAGACGTGAGGAAGAGCCCCTTAGCAGGCACAGGGAATAAGGCAGCCAGGTGGGCTGCAGGAATAGGAGGGAATCAACAACTGGCTCTGAGTACAAGACTTGCAAAAGCAGGGCCACATGTCAGCACCATTCGCCTTAGCGCCCAGAAAAGCCTGGGTCCAGGTCCTCAGTGAAAGCCTGGATTCCAGGCAGCAGGGAGGGCGCCGCGGAAGAGCTCAGCTATGCGCCAGGCGGCGGAGCGTGTTCCTGCCCCGCATTGCGTTTCCGGCACTTCCTTGATCGCGGTAACCATCTGCATATTACAGGCACTCTTAATCCATATTTCAGTAATTGTAACCATAGATCACAGACCTCCATTCACATGGCACACAAGATAAGAGATGAAGAAACTGCTGTATGCATGCAAATCAAAACTGCTAGTATTCTTGAATATAATGATGGTAGAAAAAAATGTGAATTTCCAGATGTGTTAGAGAGAGATTTTCAAGACGTACAGTCGCTCCATAACACATTCTGATGAATTTTTCAGAGATGAAATATGCCTTTGATTAAGGAAGGTTTTTTTGCCCTCTTTTTGATAAGTCCTGTGTGCATTGGGGTCCTCATTTAGTTGTGATGTCGTTTGCAAAATGAAAGGGTAAAACCTTCACTTTGATTTATGATCATGGTTATTAATTTCTGATGCAGCTTTTTGGTTTGGATTATTTGGGGGTGGAGGGATTTGGCAATGTATACGAGAAGCCTGGGAGATTTACTGGCATAAACATCACAGCAGAGGTCTAGCTGTAAATAACGGAACTTCTAAAAAGAAGTATTAAATCCCACATTAGCAGTAGGGACAGGAAGACGGTTAAACGTGTAAAAAATAAGTTGACACAGACTGGAGACACGTTTTCTTGTTTTCCGTAAGACCCGTGATTATAAGCCCATGTCTCTAGGACCGCCCTGGATGCTGGTGCCACCAGGAGGCTGAGGGCATCCCTGTGGTTAGTGTTGCTAATGACCAGGGTTCATAGGATATAACCTTGATGGGTTACTTTCTATAACCTTTCATAAAAATGGACTGGCTTTATCAAAATTCCAACTTTGGGTGCATGCTGAAATCATAACAGTTTTCGGCAGAGTGTGTTAGGTAATGGCCTTTTCGTGGCTTGGGCACAAGCAGTTTCAAGGTGGGAGGAGAATGCCAAGCCAGCCTGGCATGAGGGTGTTCAGACCTGGCGGACGTCAGGGGTTAGGGGATGCTGGGTGCCCAGTACAGCACGGGGAGGGCCGGCTGTCTGCTCACAGGCCCACTCTTCTCAGGATGGGTCAGGCTGATGGCCATGGCCATGGAGTTTACCTCGCCCGGGGTCTCTGGGCAGAACTTGGGATGGAGTCAGCCTTTCAAAGAAGGTCGACTGGAGCTCCCAGCACGCTCAAAGAACAGGTCTAATCTCAGGGATGGGTCTGACTGGTGGTATGGGGATATGCTTAATAGTAATAGATGGGACCCGGAAGCTCGAGGTGAGACCCAGGCCTAGTCAGATGGTGGGGCACACGGGAGCGGCTGGGGGAGGTGAGGGAGAGAAGGCCGTCAGGTTGGCGCTCTCTGCTTGCCTCATTCAGGATGTGAGATTTCCACAAACTCCAGAGGCTGAGGGGGCTCCGAGAGTGAGACGAGAGGCTTACCTGTGCTTAGGTACACAGGCCAGCGTCCCCTCTGCCTTGGGGCTTATAAAAATGCCAGTAGTGCTGTCACAGCCAAATGGCAGGAACTGGAGCATGCAAGTTACAGCTGTCGAATGTGCTGATGTCTCCACACTATGAACCTGGACAGAGCCTCTCGGTTAGCTTCACCCCATCGCCTAAGTTCACCCTTCCGGGGATGAATGGGGAACAAACTCCCAGGGCCCTTCTTGGGGCTTTTGGGGAACCAGGTGGCCTCTCTTCTCCCCGCCTGGCACTTGGCACTGGCCAGCTAGAGGATTTTGCCCCCTCTGCTCAGCCAGATGGGAAAAGCACCCTTGCTTGGTGTTGTTTATCTGAGATTTTCCAGAAAAGCAGCATGTGGGATTGTCTTATATTGGTGCCTGGGGGGAAGGGAACAGGAGGCCATAACAGCCTGAGGAGCTCCAGAAACTCCGTCCAGTGTATGTGGGGAGAGAGGTCTGAGAACGCAGGGCTGCTTTGAACGAGCTAAGAACATGAGAAGAACCTCCAGGAGTCCATCCAACCGGGAGGTGGCTTGCGCAGCTGCCCGGGGCCTCATCTTTACCCGCTGACTCTCTTCTAAGGGCCTGGCCGTAAGGGTGGAGCCCTGCTCTGGCCGGTTCTATGTCGCCAGCCTTAGCCTGCTGACTAATCCCATGCCTGGTTGACCCATCTGAGAGGTGAGGTTCTGGTTTGTGGTTCTCCCTGCAAAGTTGGCCCATAAAAGTACCTCTGTCAAGCTGAGGAATAGATCTGTTTCCTCTGAAATGCTAATATGAACTTGATCTTCAAAAAGAAAGAAAAATTTAGGAGCAAGGAAATAAACTTTCAACCACTTCAAGCAACTAATCATAAAATTATAGTCTACTTCCCTCCAACCCCCCACCTATATAAATTAAATCAAATGCAACAACTGGCTACAAGTATCATTTAGGCAAATCAGATCTTTAATGAGTTTTTCAAATGAGCAGATGAGTCATAGCAATCATAATCCAGTCGAAATCGTCAAACAAGAGTACAATGGCCGAAAAGCTAAAGCTGTTGACTTTCAGTCGTTTTATACTAAGACATGAGAAAACAAACATGTTTAGGGGATTGTTTGGTTTTGTCTTAAGTCTGAGGCATATTTAGTTTCTTTGCAGTAATTAAGATTTGTAGTAATTGAGGTTTTAGAAACATGAATCCTTCAAAATGTTTTGTTGGCAATACGGGGAAAGGGGTCCTTGTTGAACGGGGAAAGGGGTCCTTGTTGACAAGCCTGATGAGGGAGGCTTGTGGCTGTGGCACACTCTGTCCTGAGGCTCGCTCACGGCCTTGTGAAGCCTCCAGGACCGTCTTCAGGGTACTTCCCCAACACAAGCACACACACGGCAGGCTGGACAAGCGGCGAGTGCAGAGGGAAGCTTCAGGACAGGCTAGCCGTGGCGAAGCTTGGTGCAAGGGCGCCCTGTTCTGGCCTCCTGCTGCTGGTCACACCTTCCCGACGGCCTGTGCATGTGCTAGGCCTCCCGTCCATGTTCTCATGTCCACACCCACGGGCGCTTGGGCAGGGGCAAGGGCAGGGAGAACGGCCCCTTTTCCCCTGAGCTCCATCCTGCAGGGTCAGACGTTCCTCCCCTCTGATCAGGAGGTGCTGACGTCCTCTCTCCAGATGTGCCCCCATCTGTGCCCGGACACTTCCTGTGTTCTCTCTCTGGAGGCTGACGAGGCTTCACTCTCCACCTGCTTTTTCACCATCAATGCAAAGCCCCGCTAGTCCGGGGAACTGCTTCCCACGTGGCTGGGGGCCCCCAGAAGCTGACCTCTGCGCATGCCCACTGGATCTGAGCCTTGCGATCCTGCTGCCGATAAAGGCCTGGTCTTGTTAGCGCCTGTCAGAGACACGTGCGCGGAGCACCCAAAGCAGATTCGACTTGGCAGCATGTGCTTTGTTCCCGAGGATGGTTTAAATACACGGAGGGCGGGAACTTGTGCCAAACCACAAGATGAATCAGCTCTTTCTGATGAAAGCATCGGACTTTTCTTCTCAAGAACATGCGAGCAGGTGATGGAAACATGTAATGAACTTGGTGGCTTTTGAGATGTCGGATTTGACAAGGGAGCTGCATCGAACAGCTTGTCAAGGGCCTTTTGAGGTGCCGCCTCTGAGAACAGCTGTCTCACTCTTTTCTTTCTCTGTGACATCAACAGGGCCCTCCAGTTACAACAGACCGTGATGCATGTCTGGAATGGAATGGAATATAATTAGGGGAAGTTGTTGGTGCAGACACAGCGCAGAGGAGGTAAACCCCAATGAGAGTCAGAGGTGCAGGGTAGGTAAGGCACAGGTGGGAACTGGGCAGGGCCGGGCTCGCTGCCCACAGAGCACTGTGGTCAAGGCCCTTCCCCTTTGGGCTGAATAAGCCCGAGGAGGACAGGGCAAGGGAGCCCCTGGGTAAGCCCAGACTCCAGGTTGCCCCCTGTGACCCCAGCTAGGGCAGGTCCTGGGGCCCGAGATGGACACAGCCCAAGGGATGGACACAGCGCAGGCACAGAGCAGAGCCAGCGTTGGCTTTAGGTGTTAGTCCTTTTAGGTAACTCCCTTTTCTTTCTTCTTTCTTTCTTGCTTCCTTGCTTTCTTTCTTTCACTTTTTTATACTTAAAATTTCCACAAATGACTTTGCTCAGCTTGAAAACTCAATCAATATTAAAACGAAACCACAGATCACGAACAACCCTTGGAGGCCAGGCCTTGGACCTCGCTGGGCAGATGAGTAGGCGTAGAGGAATTTCAGAGTCTGTGGATGCTAGTGGATGGTATGTCATGGGAGTTGGGTCTCCTTGGAGTAACCCAGACTCCAAGCCCACGAGGGCGTGCCCATGTTTTAAAGGCTCCACTTCTGAGCCTTGCCTGTGACATCTCCCCTTTTACACAGATGCCAGGAAAAAGTGGTCAGACATAAAGAACCTACCTTCCATAAGGAGCTGTTTTGTCTCATTCTTGCCTTGTAAAATCATAGAGACAGATGAGGTCCTGGAGTGCCTGATTACCTACTTCAACTATTTCATGTTACAAATGAGACTCCACAGAAATATTAACCAGAGTCCTTCAAATTAAAAGAGGATTTGGATGGGGCGAAAGCATTTCCTTTGTTTACAGTAAGCTTCTTTACATCCATCACTTCCACACTCATTCATTTTGCCATTTTCATGAGCAAGACAGTGTAATATTTCATCGGGAAATAACATGTATCTATTCATGCGCAGTCATTAGAAATTAAACTGCAAATGGGATTCCCCAAATTAATTTGGTTTAGGCTTAAATAGAGAAAAGGCCCCTCTGAGCTTCATTTTTCACTGTGGAAGAGATCCCACTGATTCTCTGCGCCCTGGAGCAGTGAACCGAAGGGGCAGGGAGCGGCCGCTGCTGAGGCCCTGGGTTTGGGGTCCCTGAGCAGGATTGGGGGATCAAAAAGGAAACAAGCTACTCACTCGGGTGAGGAGCCAGTGTTAAAACAAACAGAGGAAGCAGAGCGATGGGCAGGGGTGCATGGGGTCAAGGTTGAAGGGTCAGCAGTGCATGGATGCAGGTGTCACGGGTCAGCACCCACTTCCTCTGAGCTTTGATGAAATCCTGCTTTGTTGGCAGCCTTATTAGTCTGTGAAATGGAGGTCTGCAGAGGAGGGGTCATGTCCTAGGAAGTTGAGATGCCCACAGCTGGGACCAGACCCAGTTTACCACCTCCATTGTGGCTTGAGCTCCTGTGAGGGACTTTTCTAAGCAGGTTTTGGTGGACCTCTTTCTACTGAGAATGTAAGAGTTCTGGGGGGAGCTGATAGGCCCCAGGTTCCTCAAAATAGAGTCTCATTTCCTGGAAGCGATGCTCTCTGCAGCCAGGGGCCGACAGTGTACAGGAGGCACTGTCCCACTGAGAGGCTGACAATTCAGACAGCTCAGGCCTGACAGGGGCACACACGCAGGTTTGATGGGTCCAGGCCAGGGTGACTGTCACAGAGCGATTGGTTTCTAGAACTTAGCTTTCTGGGGTCTGGGTTTGCTCCGCAGCTTTCAGCTCAGCGGATGGTCTCTAGCTTCTAGAACTGTGGCGAGCTTTTCTGATTATGAATTTTTATGAAGTGCTATTTTCAAAGCTTCACTCTAAAAATAATGGGTTTGGAATGGGTCAGAACAACTCTAAATATTTCAGCATTGCCCGGCATCTCTGTTTTAACTTTTGCCCACTCAGGCTGAAACTGCGTAAGATTTATTAATCTGGTAAAAGAATGTCCTGGTGTTAAAATCTCTAAAGAAAACAATAATTAAAAATAGCATTAATTTGCACAAGTTAATCATTATGCCATAAAGCACTGCAGAAGAATAAAATGATCTCATCAAGGCAGCCTGAGGATTTTATGATTGGAAGGACCATGGTTTTCCACAGTGATTTTCCAAAATGCATGTCCTGCTATGTCACATCTCTCCTCTCTGAATTGTCTCAATAGTTTAGGCCCTTGGCCCAAGGCCCGTTGTGAAACTTACAACTTATGAAAAATTGAAAGCATGTAAGGTAGGAAGGACAATATAAAGGTCTGCTCTTCCTAGTTCCTTAACTACCACAGATTAGCTATGAAAATTTTTTTTAAAGTTCTGGTTTTGCTTTCTGACAAATTAGCACATTTTATTGCCTTTCAGTGCATGCACACTATGACTTTTCTCTCCACATCTATATCTTTGACTCTCAATTTAACTCAAAGACATAGAGGCTGAACATGGGAAAAACACTCATCACTCCAGCTTACTCTTCTGTTGTTTAATTTTAATAAGCAGTGTGGATATCTGTGAGGGTAAACGCAAGATTCATTCCTAGAGACTCCATTGTAAATGTTGTCTGAGGTCTTAAAGTCCTTGGAGAACCAAGCTAGAATAAGTTGAACTTTTTCAAAGTTGATTTTGGCCAGTGGCAACCAAAAAGGACAATTCTCTTTCCAATATCGAATGCAATGTATCAAATGAAAGCCATTTGTGTCAGAATAATTTCATTTAAGATTAACTGTATAGTGGTATGCTCCTTTAGTTAGGAAAAAAGTGAATATTTATAGCATGCTGTATTATGCAACCCTGGGTTTATGGTCTTCTTTTGTTATTGAGTGTGCGTGTGCGTGTGTGTGTGTGTGTGTGTGTGTGTGTCTTTTTTACCTATACCTATCACTACTACTGACTCTAAATTCTTTCATACCATAGAAAGGAATTGGGAAAGAAATGTGTATTAATTCCCTGTGGCTGCTATAACAAATGACCACAAACTGAATGGCATAAGATAATAGAAATTTGTTCTCTCACACATTTGGAGCCTGGAAGTCAGGGATCAAAGTATTGCAAGGCCACACTCCCTCTGAAAGCCCTGGGGAGGACCCTCCCCTGCTCTCTTCCAGCTCCTGGTGGTTACTGGCCATCCTTGGCCATCCTTGGCCATCTTTGGCCTGCTTTGGTCTTCCTTGGCCATCCTTGGCCATCTTCGGCCTGCTTTGGTCTTCCTTGGCCATCCTTGGCCATCTTCGGCCTGCCTTGGTCTTCCTTGGCCATCCTTGGCCATCTTTGGCCTGCCTTGGTCTTCCTTGGCCATCCTTGACCATCCTTGGCCTGCCTTGGTTCTAGTCTCTGCCTCCATCATCACATGATCTTCTTCTCTGTGACTGTCTCTCCTCTGTATCTCTGTGTCCAAACTTCCCCTTTTTATAAGGACATCAGTCACTGGATTGGGGTCCACCTTAATCCAGTATGATTTCATCTTAATTTGATTACATTTGCAAAGACTCTATTTCCAAATAAAGTCACCTTCATAGATGCAGGGGTTTGGGACTTGAACATATCTTTGGTGGGGATACATTTCAACTCAGAACAAAAGGACAAGCATAGAACTAAAGGATGGCTAAATGCGGGACAAGATATCAAAAAACAAGTAAGCAAACCTATGAACAAAATTGTTGGACCAGACACTGGAAATAACAGCCCAGGGTTTCAGTGTGTGTGTCCAGTGGCCAGAGCTAGTCCTGTGTCCACTGAATCCCATGGCTGGGAAATGTAGGGACACACATGAAGCGGACATCTTGACAGAGTCCAAACCTTTGCTCTATGTAATAATAAAACACATTTCTTTTTTTTTTAATTTATTTTTTTTTATTTTTTAATTAGTTTTATTTTTAATTAGTTTTTTTATTTTTTAATTAGTTACAATACAGTGCAATAGTTATACATTTTACCCCTCAAAGTGACAACCCCCCACCCCCAATTAACCACCCCACTCCCCCCCCATATCATATATATCTATTACTCTTCCTCTGACTCTCTTCCACAGTATAATCCACATCCCGTGACTATCTATATATATATTCAATTACAGTAGGTATACCACCTCCGCTTTAGTAATACAGTGCAGTGATCAAACCTCTACTCCATCCATGAAATGGTCTCCCTAACAAGACCTATGATCATCTGACATTCCACAGAATATTTACAACATTATTAATTATATTCCCCAAACTGTTTTTCCTATCCCAGTGGCAATATTGTAGTTGCCTATTTTTGCTGTGTAATCCCTTCCCCTTCTCCCTCATCCCCATTCCCCTCCCAATTAGCAACACTGATTTTTCCTCTATATCTATGAGACAGTTTCTGTTTACTTTGCTCATTCATACAGTTTTTCAGATTCCACATATGAGTGAGATCATATGGTATTTGGACCTAGAGACTATTATGTTGAGTGAAATAAGTCAGTCAGAGAAAACACATTTCTTATATTGCTCTCATTTTATCCTGTCTATGGAGGGATGGATAACAAATGAATAGAACATGAAAGTAAAAGTACCTTTGTGTTGAATCCTCCCAAGTGTCATAATGTGTTTAATTCTGTAATTTTTCCCCCTTGTTAGGTGCACAGGACATCATGATAAGTAGGTACAATTCCTGATTTCAAGGAACGTTTTAGTCTAGAGGTGGAAAACAGTCAAGAAAGCTAGAAGTGTGATAAGAACTTTACTACATGGATGTAGAAGACTTTCTAAGTAGGAGAAGCTGCAAACAGCTTTCTAGGAAAATGCCTGATGTTTGTGATGGGGCTTATCAGGTGATTCCAAACAGATGTGATGCACCCAAAAAAGTCGCAGTTATTCAACCCTAGGCCTATCTCCTCACTCAGGTCATCCTTTCCTCTCCCTCCTCTGGTTTAAAAATGGCTCATTGACTTACTTTGAAGCAGAGTCTGGAAGTTGCTTCCTTGGGTTCCTTCTGGGATCAAGCCACATGTAGTTGTTTGGATTCATCTTCTTAACTTAAAAGGGCATCTGAGAAAAGAGAATTACCCTGTGAACCTGTCCTATCTTGTAACAACTACACAGAGAGACACTGTGCTTCCTTTGTCCCTTCTAGCTCTGAAAATGGAATTCCAGGTTTCCCCATGGCCAACATAATTATTTATGTAATGAGGTAAAAGCAAATGAAAAACCTGGATTCCCCTTAAGGAACTGCCCTCCTTGAAAGGTTATTGTCAGGATTAAATGAAAGAACTTAGATCCATGTATGGATGGCCAGGTTGTATCGGATGTTGGCTATTATCAGGGAAGGTGTTGGGGTGAGGAGACACTGTGGGTGTGGGGTTGAAGTGTCATACGATGGGGACACTGCCCTGTGTGGTGGGAAGAGGAGTAGAGACAAGAGAGAGTAGGGGAAGAAGAACCAGTGAGGGGTGAGGGGGAGCTGGAAGGGGAGAGCCCGTGAGACTTCATGGGTTTGGGGTAACTGAGTAACATTTCAGAATGTCGGTGTGTTGAAATCATGTAATTTCTTCCTCCATGTCATGTCTCATTTTCCACCCAACTCATCCATCAGTAAAAACTGTACTACACCTATGGATATTTTGGGTAAATGTGTCTATACTTTTAAATTAGTATTGCCTTATTTATTTTTATATGCATGTATGTTTATATGTATTTATAAAGGAAGTACTTATTTCTGTTGTTTAATTTTGAGGAAGACTTTGGGTTTCACAGGCCATGACATTGGAATGTTTGAGTTAATTATTCCCAGATCTCATTGGGGTGACTGGGAAATTATGTTTTGGTTAGATTTGTGTTTCCATGTGAGTATGTTGCTAAACTGATAAGTTCCTGAGAATGGGGACAATGCACAACTTATGTGACACTTCACCAAAGCCTCAGGATTTTGGGGTGGCTCTCAGTGTGCTGAGATGGCTGTGCTGCTGTTTCGGTGACTGGACCGAATTTTAGAAGACCCGGCGAGGCCTACTCCCGGCTCTGACATGACCTTCGTTTGTCTCCCAAATCAAAGGGTCAGTGTTTCATGTTAAGATAGTAAGTACTCCAGGAAAAAAAATAAAAATAAAAAATAAAACAGTAAAAATTTTGACACGGACCTGAGACACTCTAGTCCACCATTATGTCAAAGGGCTGCTGGGATGTGTTATCAATCACAGGTGAAGAGTCGACATGCCAATTGAAGAACGAATGGGAAATCGGTTTTCTTATGGTCAACTATGATACTTACACTCAGGTTGCATGTTGTTTTACTTTAGAAAACATCAATTTTAACTTACGCAAATCCTACAGGTTCATCACAAAATGGGAAAAGAAAAAAATCAGAAAATAGAGGCAAGCAAAGAGAAGACAGTGAAACATCTCCTCAACGTCCTAGGGCTCAGGGCAGCCATTGTTATCATTTTTGGGAACAAGCGTCCAGATTGTGTTCTAGGCATGTGTGCGATTCTTCACCACAGTCAGATTTCAATGCACACACTGTGTGTGATCTTCTTTCTTCCCTGGATGGTGACAGCTGGTAGAAAGCCATTGGTAATGGCTGCAGAGTGTCCCATCAAATGGATGGGCCACAACCACCCTGCAAATGCTGAGTTGCTGCACGCTCACGTTGGGTACAGGGTTCCATATTTTTAATGCCCTAATTAAAATGGCGTTGGTGGCTAACAAATTGAACACATCCTTCACCCTGTATTTTTAAAAAAATGCCAAGGAGCAAAAGCTTAGAGGTAAATGACATGCGCATTTTAAAGCTTTTGGTATGAGTTGCTAAATAGTCTGCCTGAAAAGCTGCACTAATTTTTATTTTCATCAGCAGTATCAGGGTGGGGAAGGGAAGAGTAGCTTCCTATTGTGCGAATTTGCTGTTCCTCATGTACCAGTAAGTTTACATTTTTTTCATATAATCATTATCTATTAATACTTTATATGAATTGCCTACTCAAGGTGTTTTTAAATGTTTCAATTAGCATTTTTATAGTTTGTGTTTAAAGTTTTTTAAAAAAAATTCTGCCCTTATTATTCACATCCTACCTCAAAAAATTTGAACAAAACTTGTATTTTTTAAGATTCAAAAAAATAAAAATAGAATTAAAAAATAAAAATCGACCAAATTAACATAAAAGAAGAGACGTACAAAACAAGCAAACATACACAGCATACATTATATAGTTACTGTAATGGAAAAATGCTTTTAGATCTGAACTTTCCAAAGGACATTGCAAAAAGGAAAATACTCTTTTCTTTGGGAAAGAGAGCATATCATTTCTTCAGATAAGAAGAAATTAATTATTCTATTACAATTTAAAGGAACTTATCATGAGAACTTATAAAACAAGTTTTGGAAATCATTGCTGAAAATGTCTTCATACAAGAATATTAGACCCCTAATAGTTACAGGCAAATAATTCTATAGTTTCATATATGTGTGGAAACAATGACAAAAAGCCTATATATAGTCCATTGCTTCCTGGAATGTGGGAGTTTAGAGATTACTTAAACATAACAAACAACAGAAAAGGTATTGACAACAATAAAATCACCAACTTCCAATTTTCTCATATAAAGATAGTAATTAGAAAAAATTAAGCAGTAATAATTTATTATAATTTCATTAGTGAAAACCTTTTATCACTTCACACCCATAAAATCCACCAGAAAGCAGTTAAAATTGCACATATGTGAATATTCTCGTCCCTTCTGTTTTCATTTAGTGACAGTTTCATCAAACCTTTTTTGTTGGCTGGTACCAAGCCATGGACAGGTGTTTGGGAAATACTCTGACTCCGGAAACTGAGGCCAAGAAACCATAAACACATTGCCCAGGATCACCCAGATAACTGCTTAGCAAAGCTGGGGGGAGAATTCCAGACTCCTCATTTCTGTCCCTCAAAGCAAGAATCCTCAGATTGCAAGGGGATCAGCAAATAATCAAAAACATGAACTTTGATGCAAAATGGCTGATGAGATAAGGAGGGTGCCTGCCTTCTGTGCAAACAGATTCGGCGTTCAGGCTCCCATAGGCTGGGAAATGACGTCCCAGAGTACAGCGAGAGCTGCAGATGTGGTGGGCAGTCGTGGCAGCAGCGCCTGAGTGGTCCTGGGAGGCGCCAGGGGCCTGGAGGTAGAAACTGGGGGTTCAGGGGCAGCTGGAGCACAGGCACCGATAAGGCCCCGGGAAGCACCATCTCTCTGCTGTGTTCCCAGCATTGACTTGGGCGCGCCCGGCTCCACGGTGTCACGGCGCATGTGGTCCTCAGCTGTGTGATGGTTGCAGCTGCTCAGGAGCCTTACACGCCCGTGGTCTCCCCACTCTGCAGCGTTCCAGCATAAGAGGGCGGCACTCCCCATGGTCTCAGGGCCCCACGGTGGTTGTGGTGCCCTGGGTGAGGCCTGCCAACCCTGGGGTGGTGCCTGCTGGCAGGGCTCATGTCCCCACCCAGAGCAGAGCCCAGATTTCCCACTCCTTCTCCTCCCTAAAGCCTCATCCCTCCTTTGTTTGTTGTTTTGAAAATCCATCCTATCATTGGCAGCATCAGGGTAATCCATCCTACCATTTCGTCCCGTGGGGCAAACTGTCATGCCACCTGCCCGTTAGGACAGCCCTTCCTGCTACCCACACCTGTCTTGGATTTGGGGGCTCAGGCCCCTTTGACTTAACTGTGCAGGGCTAGGGGGCCCCAAGTCCTGGGAGACAAAGCTGCGGCCAACCACTCTGGGGAAGGGTTGATCCGCCCATCCACTCCCAGGAAGCTAAGTTCCCACGGCCAACTGCTTAGTTGGTGGTTCTATCCAGTTGCGACACTTTCCCTGGAAATGAAATTGTCCTCTTAGACTTTCATTTCTTTGGCTGTGTCAGTGGGTTTTAGGGAAGAGAGAAGAGTTACCCCCCTACAGGGCTGCATTACTACAGGGGGTCACATTTCAAAGCTCCCTGCAGACAGGCCTTGCTGAATGGTGGCACGGAGCCTTAGGGTGGAGACATGGATCAAGGGGCTGGCAGGAAACAAAACTCCTGCCGGGAAGGATAAAGAGTAAAAATATATTTCAGCCATTTAGAGATAAATTATTTAAAAAACAAACAAACCGAAATAATGCATTTTTGGTATTTCTCCATGAGTTTGCTTTATTTATTTGCAATGGCTGTTGCTTAATTCTTCAAATGGGAAGCAGATGAGAAGCAGGACAATTACAGCCATGGGGCAGGCTCTCTCCAGCCCTGGGCAGAGGGGCTCAGCAGATAAAACCCCAGTCTCAGCCCACAGTGGTGAAGCATTCCGGCAGAGAGCCACAGGGTCTGGATAAAGCCGGGGTAAGGAATTTTAATAAACAAATGCTCCTGGTTAAAATGCTGATACTAAATATACCACAAGAAAAGTCGAAGTCTAGCAAACACAATGTAAGAATTATTTTTCTACAGCAGAAAAGAACCTTGGAGGATGACTAACTGAATCATGGAATTTTTCAGAGGAAGCTCCAAGTAGGAAGGTTTCCTGAGAAAATGTGAGTGAAGGCAGAGTTTCTGGCATAAATAAGGACTCCAAACAAATGCCAGCTTCTCTTCCCTTATTTAAAACCCTGTTCCCGTTTGGGTTGGGTGAGGAGCGCTGGCCACTTCTCCGCATTCATGAATAACCGAGCAGGATTTGCCATGACCTCATCTGCATATAAGCACTGCTTTCTTAGATGGCGGTTAGAGATGCTGAGAAAGGTTTGTTTTTTTTCTTTTTTAATTCTTTTATTGTGAAATAAACATTTTTTTAAAAATTAGCTTCAGGTGTACAACACAGTGCAATAGTTATACTTTTTACCCCTCAAGGTGACAACCCTCCTCCCCCAATTCGCCACCCACTTACCCCCCATATCATACATATCTATTACAATTCCTCTGACTCCCTTCCACAGTATACTCCACATCCTGTGACTATCTATATATTCAGTTACAGTTGGCATACAATATTATACAACATCAGTTTCAGGAATACAGTGCAGAGAAAGGTTTTAAAAAGGTTTGTTTCTTTAAAGTACTTTCACACCTCCCCCTATCAAAATCTTGATCCACTCAATGTAGTTGGTAAGAACTTGTCCTAAAGTTAGAATTTACATTGGCCAACACTCATCTGAATTATTCTATCTCCTGAAGTGGTAATTCCTAAATTAATGAAGTCTTTTTTTTTTTTTTAAAGCTAGATACCCCACTTCTTGGGATTGATGGATAATTAACAATCAGTGATTGGAGCCAAGAGGCGTTGTGAGTGAAGCCATTCCCAGCCTCCCTGTTTTTTCTAGCCCTGAACTGGAAACAACCTGATGTCCAACCAGGGGTTCCTGTGATCTGCATGTGGCCCTGGAGGAAACGAGAGAGAAGTGTGTCCCTGTAGCCAGTGCTCAGGCTCCTCACAGCCTGACAAGCAAGAAGACGCAGCCCTGGCCAGGATGCATGGCTTGGCAAGGTCAGTGTGAGCTGCATTCCTCTCTCACGTGTCCCTCTGGTGGGTGCTGTTATGCAGTGAACAACCTGCACAACCATACCTGGAAACCCTGTGCAATAGCAGGTTAGACACAAGTAGCAGGGTAAATTCAGGGGATGGAATTTATGCGGTTCTGAAGAACCAGGTTGTAGGCAGAGGTTTATTGATAAAGGCCATGCTTGCAAGATAACATTGAGATAACAGTGCCTGAAACTAATAGTAATAATAAAATGATAACATCGCAATAGAAAGCAGCTGACTGCTAACAGTGTGAAGTGTAAACACAAGCTTTAACTCTCCTCATCTCTAGGAGATGAGATGGCAGATGCATGTTCCTTAGTAATTTCATACCTTATTTTTCTTCATGTGTAACTTTTGTGATTCAGAAATTACAGTCCATTCTTCTTATTATTCCCAGTGGTCACTTTCTATTAAGTCCTGCCAGACGGTGAGCCATTGCTCCCAGGAGGATAGAGGGTGAGGTTCCTGTGAGCTCCTGGTGACAACAAGCCCATTGATCCGTCACCCGGTCTTGTGTGTGTTCCTGTTTAAGGACACACCTTATTTACTATATGTGTCCTTATAAATGACAAATCACATGCACGATTTCTTTATATTATAATGATGCACTAGCTGAAAACGGGTTACCACGTCCATGACCTGGGGAATGTGGCTGTACATCTCTTTAGCTTTTTGCCTCATGACAAAGCTTTTTCCACTACATAAAAACAAAACAAAACAAAACAAAAACCAATCAGCATGTCCCGAATCCACAAATTTAGCTGCTTGTCCGCAGCTTCCTGCTGCACGACAGACACGACGGCAGCAGGCTCCGCAGAGGCCGCACTCGCAGACACGCGGGTTTCCTCTTCCTTTCTCTCGCTGCGCCGCGCCGTCCGTGCACCTCAGCGTGGGCCCCACGGCCGACAGCACTGCCACGCAGGCCTAAGCGAAGCTCTTCCCACACGAGCTTTCTCCGTGAGGCACATCACAGCCGCCTGCTCTCAGGTACTACGCTTCAGCACGACGCTTGGGGCCACTGTATGCAGCAAAATCACCAACAAAAGACACAAAAATACAAAGACATGTGGCACGAAATGGCACGAAGTGAAAAGGACACTTGTTTCCACTAGGAAACAAGGAGGCAGCGTGTCGCCTCGCTCGACCTCACCTGGCGATGTGTGCTTCGACGGCTCCGTCTCTGCTGCTCTCCACATGTCTGCACTTGACCGTGGAAGGATGTGAGTGGTGAGGTAGGAGTCACTAAATAAATGTTAGCGAGACGGTGAATTCGCAAATGTGGAGTCTGTGAATAAAGGGAATCAGTGGTGATTAGAAACGAAGAGACGAGGTTTTTTTCCTTGTATCTGTGGTATGTACAAGTGAAGTCATTTTGATTACATTTCTGATCTTCTCGATAAATCATGTGGATCTAAATTCACTAAATTGCCATTTTCTGAACGCAGGGCTAGCTTGCTGTCCACTAGGGAATCACAACCCATAAAATTTAATGACGTTTAATATGTTTTATGTTAGAGGGCAGTAATTTTCAATCAAAATCATTATGCCTAGGTTTTATTTTTCTGCGTGGAATTTTATGCATAAAGCGCTGAATTGAACCAAGATGTGCTGAAACCCAAGTGCAGCCCTGGTGACAGAGGGGCCTTTGGCTTGAAGGGCAGGGTGGCTTTGGGGGAGTTTCACACTTGGGGGGATCCTATTTCACTTCCCTTGGCTACAACCCCACCCAGCACCTGGGAAAATAGAACCCCTCCACCCATCGCAGCCCCGCCTGCCAGCAGGGCTTCAGAAAGCGCTTTAATTTAATTAACAGAAGACAGCATCAATAAACATGAGCTCAGAGAGGCTGTCACCTAGCCCAGGGCTGTAGGCCTGAGCTGCTGGGAACGCACGCACGCTCTGTGCTGGCAGAGCGCCCTCACTTGCCTGGCCCCCTGGAAGCCTCCACCATCCCCTGAAAAGCAGAGACCTTTGCTGTCTCCAGCCTGCTCTCTGTTGTGCCATAAGTGCCAGTCACCACCTCCGTTGCAAGGAGAATCAGTGCCCACGGCACGCTGCCCGGGCCATGTGGGGCAGGACAGAAGGGAGAAGATGGCAGCAGGCACAGCAAGCCTCCTCCCTGGGACTTCTCCCACCGTCCATTAAGGCTGGGCTGACAAATGGGGAATCTCCAGCAAGCTCCGTAAGTATGAAAAGGAAGGCATTCATAACAAAATTTGTGAACAAGATGGTTCCTGCAGATCCTGTGTGAACTGTGACAAGAATCATGGCGGCCATAGTTGATGGGGTTTAATGCGGACAGGAAGGAGAGGTTTCACCAGGTTATCTGCTCCAGCGGGGAGAGCGAAGTCTCGGCATTAACGTCGGGTCTGTCCCGCATTGGCCAACGGAAGCACGGAGAAATGTTTTCTTATGAAAAGGTCAAAATAGAGACTAGCGCACCCGTATCACAGAGGTGCTGCCATCTATCCAGGGCGTGTAAGAGGAAGTGGTTTGAGAACAAGGTGCTGCATTCACATGAAGGCTTATTACCGTCACAGTGAATTCTGTGCAGGGAACCTGGAAGTGAGTCTTGCAGCCTCATGATTGCTTCTTAACAGCAATTGCAGCACCATTCCCTTTAACAGCTGACATTGGCACACACGAGTGATTGTAATATATGAGAAAGACATTATAAGAAAAGCCACAAAGAGCTGTAGCAACTGTGTTTCTGTGCCTAGTAAAACAGCATTAATGTGTGATTCCTTTGGCCCTCATAGACACCAAAGCGTTACAGAGGCTACACTGCGGTTTCCAGTAAGATCGTGTGTTCCAGAAATAACAAGGAAAATCGATTTGACACATTGGTACATGGTGGAAATGTAACTTCAGCAACTTGGCATGTGTGGGGTGGCTGGGCACGTTGTCAAATGTCACTTTTCGTCTGATGCAGGAAGAGCAAAGTCTTCCTAAGCCGTGCTGCGCTGGTGGCCTGTGTGGCTGGATGTTGCCAGGAGGCCCAGGCACCCAGACCAGCTGCCCGATGCAGGATGGTAGTGAGCTGGCTGGTGTAAGGAAGGGACCACGTGTTCTGGAAGGACATTCCCATCTGGTCTGAGGACAGGGTTAGTTTGTCTGCCTGCGTATCCTTTTCCTTCTACCTCCAAATTTCATGAAGACACCAAAATGATTTTGAGGTGATTGATTCACTAAGGAGTAAATTAAATATAGAGAATATGTAAAATGTGCCATATATTTTTATGCATTAGCATGTGCATACACCCACCTCTTCTCTGTGAGACAGGGCTTTGCATCTTTCTCACTTGTCCATTGTCTGCAGGATGCAATGGCCGTGCTAGAAGGGAACTTGTCTGTCGTGTTCACTGCCGGAGCCCCCACGCAGGTGCTATGAACTGAATGTCTGTGTCCCCTCAGGTCCATAGGTTGACCCAATCCCCAATGTGATGGCGGTGGTAGGAGGCGGAGCCAGTGGGAATGATCGAACCAGGAGGGTGCAGCCCTCGTGAAGGGCGCGAGTGCCCTTATAAAAGGACCCGAGAGCTCCGTTGCCCCTTCAGCCATGTGAGGACGGAGAGAGAAGGCGGCTGTCTATGAACCAGGAGGCAGGCCCTTACAGGACACTGCAGCTGGGTGCCTTATCCCGACTCCCAGCCTGCTCCTGGTGCGAGCTCCTTCTCAGCTTGCAGATGGCCGCCTTCCCGCTGTGTCCTCAGGGGGGGCAGAAAGGGAGCTCTGGGGTCCCTAGTGAATTAGGGCCCACCCATATGACCTCATTTAACTTTTGTCACCTCCTCATAGGACCTGTCTCCAAATATAGTCACATTGGCAGTTAGGGCTCCCACATATGAATTTGGGGGTGGGGGAGGACACCAACATTCAGCCTATAACATTCTGGCCCTCGCCTCCCCAGATTCATGTCCTTTTCACATGTAAGTATGTTCGTTCCATCTCAGAAGTCTTGACTGGTTCCAGCATCAACTGTAAAAAATCCAGTCTCATGGAAATCCCATCTAAACCAGAGGCTACCCAGGGCCGTGGCCCCACTTGGCAGCCATAGGCTACCAACGGCTGATGTTGCCCTGACTGTGGTTGAAATCGCAGCTTCCGTCTCTCATCAGAGGTGGCCCCGCTGGTGTGTGACAGCGCAGCGCGCCGCTGTCTGCGCGTCTCTTTCCTGCTCAGCTCTTCCCGTTAGACCAGCTGATATGAGAGCGTGTAGTCCCCAGAAAGAAGCCCAGCAGGAGGCAGAAGGACCCCGAAGTCACATAACTTGATACCTTGAGCATCATCAAGTCAAGAAATGACTTTCAGAGAAAGTTGGCTCCCCCGGGGATGCCCAGTTCCTGATGTAAGCAGAGTCAGAACCCAAACCTAGCTCACCCATGCCCCGGAACCTAGGGCCCTTACCCTCTCACCACCCGCTGGAAGGCGTTCACCCTCGCGGACGGAGGCTCGGGCAGCATGGGCGTCCTCAGAAATGACCCAGCGCTGCCCGGGGACGTGAGTTGCTGTGCATGCTGCTGAAGCCGCAAGCTGCAGCCTGCAGTGCACCGTCAGCTGTGGAGGTCAGAGCTCCAAAGAATACCTTGGAGAAAAGCATGACCTAATTTATTGAGCTTAGAAATCATTGGCGGTGGATGCTGAGAGAGAAACTGAAGTATGTTAGGCCTAGGGAAAACTGCCGACTTGGGGGAAATCATGTAAGTAATTTAACAGCTGCATCTGGACTAGAGTTGGCTTTTGTCATTCAGACCGCACCACGGGCATCTACCATGCAGGACCAGGAGTCTTAGATGTCAGGGGAGCCCCGACTCTTTGTGGAAGGCATTTGTGGTTTAGTGGCAGGAAGCTGTGGTATTGACACTGGCTGGAAGTTAAGAATGAAATAGGCAGAGAGAGTGACGCGTAAATATGAGCCTTCAGGGCAGCGGTCCCCGGGAGGCAAAGTGAGGGCACAGTGGGGCTGTGGCCTAGGTGACATCCAGGTGACTCTGGAGTGTCCACTCGGTATCTTGGGGGCGTCCAGGTGGCCGTGGGGCAGCGAAGGGGGCTGGGAGTTATCAGCATATACACGCATGGCGGGATGGCACAGGGTTAACAATTCCTGTGTTTGTCACACACATAACTCAGGCCTGGAATTTTCCATTTAGACTGGGGCATTCATCTGGCGTTGCCCCAACTAGGAAGAGAATTATGAACAGAGAAACCAGGGGATGAATTTATGAACTTTTTGGCTTCAAATTAAAGAACAGGGGGAGTGGTCTGGGTGTGCAGCGGAATTATTGCAAGGCCTCTTTCCCCTTTCCTCCCCGAAGAGCCCCTATTGACGAGGTGCCGAGGGGAAATGAGCTGGAGGAGAAGCGAGAGGGTCACAGACCCGCCGAAGGGGCCGAGGCCCCCCTGGCCCTCTTCTGGCCGAGCGCCTGCAGCGCTGGGCGGTCAGAAGGATCCAGCTCCATCGGCGGACCCCAGGCTACAGTCACCCCGTGCCTTCCTTCCCGAGGGGGGCTGGGTGCACAGCAGGCCTCGGAGAGAAGCCAGGAGGCCACAGGGCACCAGGAAGCAGACGAGCCTGTGGGGACCCCCAGAGGCCCTTGCTCACCACGGGGATGTGGAAGGGTCCTACTGTGGCCCAAAGGTGCTTGGAGATCATCTAAGAGTGAGCTGGCAAGCCTGTATTGCCTACCTGAGGCTGGGTTAGGAAATGCTTACAGGGCACACGACAGCGGATGCCAGCACTAAAGGACTAATGACCCCTTACGACCAGTTGGAGGGTCATATTCAGTGGGTGACAACAGGTGACCATTGCTGACGATGATGAGACAAGTGGAAGCCACGTGGACAGATATTGGCCCAGAATGAAAGCTTGGTCCCTGACGCTAGGAGGATGTGCAGGTGTCCACTGAACCCAGGTATAACCTGGAAGAAGGGGGGGCCATCCTGAATTTGGCTGAGCTTAATCCTGAGATTACCAAGACGTCACCGCATCTGGTGGCTCGATTTCGTTTCCTGACACCTCATGTGGCAGTGGGGGCGCAACATGTGAAGCCCAGCTGCGAGGCAATGTTTGTGCACCTGAGTTAGTGCCTTGTGAGATTAGAATGCACTGCAAGTGACTGATGGATCCAAAGAGTGAGTGAGCTCCTCCCCGCCCCAACATTCTTGCCTGGTGTCAGACACTTGTCGCCTGCGTGAGTTAGCACACGGAGCCCTCCCTGAGGTCGGCCTATACTCTCCGTTGTGGAGGCGAGGAAGTGAGGCGTGGAGAGTTCACCAGCTGGGGTGAGGCCACTCAGACAGTCAGGGCAGAGTTGGTTCCACCTGGGCCTGCTTCCCGGCGGGGGCTGTGGCTTCAGCCTCTCATTGTACCACATGTGGGGACAGGACAGGGGACAGCTGAGTATGGAATCCCTGCAAATACCAGCACTTAAGGGAGAAGGGAGGAGAAATAGGCTTCAGAGATGACGCTGGAGAGAAAGATGGCTGAGAAGCTGAGGGAGACAGAAATGGGTGTTAGCTGTGCTCATGTCCCTGAGGTGTCACCCAAGTCACAGCGTTCACTGTATTTGATGAACAGACTTCATTGGTGACCACAGCAGGAATTTTAGAGGAATAGTGGGGACCAAAGAGAGGTTGTGGTGGGCTGAAGCATGAATGGGGCCGAGAAAGTTGAGATAGCATACAGATGACTTTTTACAGAACGTTTTAGTGAAATCAGATAGATGGGCAGAGAGTTTTCTTTCATTTTTAGATTAGAAGGTATTTGAACATACAGTTTTGTTTAGGCAAACCAATCAGTAGACAGGAAGAAAACAATGATAAAGGGGAAAGGCAATGACTGACAAACTCAGGAAGGAAAAGGCTCTTTGCATGGTAGGCAGCCTTCCAGTTGGCCCTAACGAGTCTTGTCTCCTGCTGTTCACACCTCCCACCCTAGGTAGGGCTGACCTGGGTAACCGAGGGACATTAGGGCACTGATGGACTGTCACTCTTGAGGCTGAGTCGTAGGAGTCATTGTGGCTTCCACTTTGCTCACTCTGGGGTCAGTGCCTTGGGAAGCCAGCTGCCATGCTGTGAGGTCACTCAAGCAGCCTCCTGGAGAGGTCTCCTGCTGCCCTCCCTGGGAGGGGACATCTTGGAGGTGGATCCTCCAACCCCAGGGGACCTTTAGATGACTTTAACCCCAGCTGACAACTTGACTCAGGAAAGATCCTGTGCCGGAACCCCTATCTGCTAAGTGTTTCCTGAGTTTCTGAGCTTTATGAGGCAATATAATATATGTTCACTGTTGTTCTATGCCCCTTAGGTTTGGACTACCCTGGCATGCAGTAATAGATAACCAATGCAATGTAGATGAATGTAGATAGAATCCAGGTGGTGACAATGCTAGGGAAACTGAGGCTCTTTGTGCCTGAGGATTTCCGGTGTTTCTGGGAAGTAGAAGGCAAGCCCGTCTGCTGGGTTTTGTATGATGGAGGTGGGGTGGGGAGGTTTGCAGCTGATGGAAGAGATTCAATACAACCATTAGGATGAAGGAAAGAGGAGTCGGGAAGGTCAGACACTCTATGTGCATTGCTGTCATTCAGGCCTGGTAATGACATTCGGGGACGCACAGCTCCCTGTCTCAGGGAGTAGACATGTGCTATCTGATCATTTCTGGGTGCAGGAGGCAAGGTGTCAGGATGGAAGTGTGCAGGTAACTCAGGGGGGCTATTGGTGGAAGAATGGGAAAGTGAGAATGCAGGGGGTTGGACGATGGATGGCGGGGAGACAAGTGGAAGTAGGGGCTGCCTCATCTTTCAAGACGTTTGAGAGGAAATAACCTCGATGGGGAGATTGAAGAACCCTTTTCTGTGCTTTTTTTCCCTTTAAATTTCCTTCTTTGTGTCTTCCTCTCCCCTTCCTCTTTCCCTCCCTCCCTCCCTTCCTTCTTTCTCTTAAAGATAGGAGATATTTAAACATGCTTATTAGTTTAGGGAAAGAAGCCAGTACACAGTATATTAAGGAAGAGGCTTAAGATAAAAGCAAAAAACAGGTGTGTACTTTAGATCAGAGGGCAGATGTCATCAGAGCCTCCTTATCTTCAGAGGGCTCATTGATTCAGTCATGGCGGAGTGTCTACTGGCTGGCACCCCTGTGCAGGGGGCTGGGCGTGCAGAAGTGGATACACACAGCATCCCTGCCCTAATCCCGAACTTAGTGAAAGCAATGGACGCATGTCTGCACAAACGCATCCCCACGATGTGTGAGGTGTGCCACGGAGGCAATGGGCTGGTGCAGGACCAGGAGAAGCAGGGACACCTGGCCCGGATGGCGTGGTTGGGAGGCGCGAGCAGCCCTCGCTGAGCCCAGGCCTCCACGGCAGGACAATTCAAGTCCCTGCTGAGGGCACCTCCCCAATTCTCACCTTCTCACTTGTCGGTAACTACAGGCTACAGCTTCCTCCTGCACGTCACAAAGGGGAACTTTAGGATCTCTCCACTTCCATCTCCCAGGAAGGAGGAAAACGCCTTTTTATTAAGCTTCCGTAGTACAAAACTATCAAGCAACATCCTTGGGTGCCATGAGTAGTTGCAGTTTTTTCTCAAATGCCAATATGTTCTCAGCTTTGTTGCAAGGCATCTGTACCTGTCTGGTTGCCTACACCATTTAAAAAAAAAAAAATCCTTATCTCCCTAAAGAGGGTCCCTGCTGGACAAGCACAACCTCTCAGGGGCATTTGTCGCCACCCAACAACAGGTTGGATTGGAAAGGAACACCTTTAATCAGCTCTGTACACAGACGGTTCTGGATTAAAAGGAAGAAGACCGGCTGCACTGACGGTGAGAACCTGTTAATAACCCTCTGTGAATTAGATCTCAGCCCTCTGATCTTTCGCATTAGGGCGCCAGGAAATGAAGGCCCTGCGGGCATCCCGCCTCTCGCCTGGGATAGCAAACGGAGGACCAAGAAAATCCTGGAGGTGGACGCCTGTGCAAATGATGGGGGATGTTGGCGGGAGTGGGGAGGGGGCAGCCTAGGCTCGTTACATGTGCTCCTGAATTTCAAAAGTGATAGATACTAATGGCATCAACTTGAATGTTTCACCCAGGAAAACTGTTTCTTCTTAATTTTGATGGGAGGATCTTTGAGCAACACGTCTACACTGGGTAGGAACACCACTCCCCAGCCCCCCGTGTGCCTCTTAGTTAAGACGACACCGGAAAAAAGCAAGGTTGTAATTTACTAGAAGGATATTTTTTTTCTAATCTGTTTGTATGAATGGCTAGTTTCTCTCTTGAATATCGGGAAATAAAATGCCATTTAACAATGTGGACATAGGATGCACTCTAACAATAGGCAGTCTGTTCTGGCTGCCAAAAGTATTTGTTTCCTAGAAAGTATATGAAGATGAAACAAAGCCGCTTGTATTTAACAATAGATTGAAGAGTTTCTTTGAAATACCAGCCAGCCTGGTGTCACGACTGTCTCTGCTGCTTTATTCTGAACTTGTTTCTTTCCGGGAAGGGAGCGATCTGCCTTTGAAGGAATGCTGCCTCTCCTGGATGCAATATGCAAAAAAGCTGCTCTCCGGATGTGTCTGATGAAGGAGAAAATAATTAGAGAACCAGTCCTGCCTACGGGCACTTAGCAATATGGGGGCTCCCTTCCCAAGGTGGTGATTCCCTCTCTCAAAGTCAATATCCCGATCAGGTGTCTGGATTAGACCCACGCCTGCAGAGAGGATAGTATTTGCTCCAGTAATTAAACTTGGTTTCAAAGCATCCACAAATGCCACTGTTGACAGTCATAAGGAAATGAGGTGAGGCAGGTGGTGTCCCTTGTCCAGGTGGCTTTTGTTGATGCAGGACTTTTGTAACCTGATAATTAAGCCAGGCCAACGGAGGGCCTGGCTGTTCCCTGGCCTGGCCCCGTGCTGTCCTGGCCACCTGGCCCTCCCCTCTCAGCCTGCACCTGTCTGAATCTCCCCGGCTCTTCAAGATCCAGTTCCGGCTGGACCCAGACGATCGGATGTCATTTACACGGCGGTTGACGCTAGTGGCCCCCCCTTGTGAAACACCCCCTTCACTTTCTGTAATGCATTCGTTTGGTGTTGCTCCCCCACTTCATGGATGTTTAAAATAGTTTATCTAAGTGATTCATTTATTTAGAAGGTACTTTGGACAGAGATTTTTATCAATACTCACATATTTTTATTTTATCAACTGACTGATTTTTGTTTATAATTGATTGGCCTAAAGTTTAGTTGGGTATGGTTCAAGCTGAAGACCTAGGTTGATTTATTTTTTTAACCAAGGAGCCTGGTCGCCTGGTGGCTTCTGGCACCCAGCTCCCCCAGTTTCTGCTGGGCTGGGGCACGCTCTCCGCTGATATCGGGTTCTCATTCACACTAAAGTCTGTTTTGAATCTCGTCTGTGCCACGATCAGTCTCCCTCTACTTGAATCAGTTCCACGGGATTTTAACTACTCTGCCTCCAACCAGCTCCATCCACCTAGCTGACGGGAACTTCTTCCCCGGGTTTGGAAAATGAGTGATTTATGTTCTCCAGCCCCACAGCTTAATTAATTTTGCAGCTTAGCGAGTGAGTTCTGTGTGCGTTCCAGGCAGGGCTGCTCTAGTTCCTCCGGGGGACCCTCCCTTCCAGGGTCTCTGACTTCCCCTTCCTGCCTCCCTAATAACTTCCTCTCCATCCTTCAAACCCTGGTGGGCTGAGGTGCCCTGCCCCCCACCCCCCACTTTTCATTTTCTTTGGCTCTCCTGGTATTCCCCGGCCCCGTGGCTTTGGCAGACCCACCGATATCTACACCTGATACCATGACCTGAGGACCCGTAGGTCAGCCTGTCACGATGCGCTCCCCTCCTGCCTGGCATTCCTTCTGCGGGCCTCACATCCAGCCTCACGGAGGCAGGCACGCGAACCCGCCAACATGATTCCCGACTGTATCTCCGTTCTCACCTTTCCTTTGTGGTCCCTGCCAGCGCCCGACTCCATCATTCAATTACTGTTTCTTGGATGGTCTCCTCCCCTGTCGTTTCTCAGTTGACAGTTCCATTTTGTACTTGCTGACAGTCACCACTCGTCCACAGCTCCCAGGCCCTGCCTGGAAGCCACAGCTTCAGAAGTGGGACACTAGATTTTCAGCACAGTTACTTGTGGAGCCCAGATGTTGTCAAACACACACACACACACACACACCATACACATGCAACCAAACAAGTTTCATGAAACAACGTAAAACAATAGTTCTCCTTAACTCGTGCAACGTTCCCTGATATCTCTATTCTATTAATCAGCCATGCCACACATAGTTTCTAAAACTCTTGCTTAAAGGTCATCTGAGATAGACCCCCTCATATGGCAGAAGTGGCGTATCACAACCAGGCTCTATGTTACTGGTCCTTTAGCATCATCTCTTCCTCGTGCAGACTTACACTCCAGCCACCATGGAACATGGCACTCCTTCCAGAAATGCGATGCATGGTAGCCATTCAACTCCCTGTCCTGAGCATATACCTGCCCCTCCCATCCAGCCCCTCCCATCAAGGGTTCCTCCTGGAAACCCCTGTCAGCGTTCTCCAAGATCCCAGCAGAGTCTTCCCTACTGCCCTGACCCCTAGCGTCCCCAAATGCCATCTCCATTAATAACCTAAAACTTGTTTTTTTTTAATTAAAATAATGCATAATCTAATATTTTTCAAAGTATAATTCCAAAACATCAGTCATTGTGATATAATAAAGAATACATCTCGGCCTTGTCCCATCCCTGGCGTCCCAAACCCTTGGAATTTCCTGAGTAATTGGCATGTCTTTGTTATTCACAAAGAGCACCTTTTGACCATATCTGAATTTATGCTAATGCGGTGGAACCTTAGATCTTTTCAAGGGAGGAGCTGTCCATACCAGAAAGACCAAGCCTGTGATTAGAGGCTTTTTCCTCTGGGAAGCAAAGGGGTCTAGAGTAATACATATTTTGTATGTTATATGTATTATATACCATATTCTTCCAATAAAGTAAGCTAGAGAAAAGGACAGGTTATTAAGAAAATCATAAGGAAGAGAAAACTCATTTACACTGCTGCATGTATTTACTGATATTGTAAGTTCACAGTTTGTTTTACACTACTTGGTTCATCACTGAGTGTTTCAAATTGCCTATCAAAAAAAATCCGCAAAGAAGTGGACCCTACAGTTCAAGCCCTGTTGTTCAGGGGTCAGCTATATAGCTGTTTGCTGAGTTGTTCTAGCAAACTATCGAATATGAGGTAGGAATTGTGGGAACCCCCAAATTCATAGCCAGGTTGGACAGAAGTCAGTATCCTCGGGCTCCCATATATGGCTGGCATCTGAAATGAGGGCAGTCTTGTAGGAAACTTGCCTTTTAACTTATGGGATCTGATGCCAACTGTGGGTAGTAGTGTCAGAATTGAATTGTGGGAGACACAGTTGGTGTCAGAGAATTGGTTTCAGAAATTATACATTATACATTATACATTAATGTAGCTTCTAGATCTTGTAGATTGGATAGTCTGGGCCCAGGAATCCTCATTTTTAAGGCATGTCCTAGTGATACTTATACGTATGAAAGTTCAAGAGCCAATGTCGTACCTACACATTAAAGCAGATTTGTAAAATATAAACAAGTAGAATGAAATGAAATGTAAATCACTCCTAATCCCACCACAAAAAACATCTCGGTATGTTTCTTTCACCTTTCCCCCAAAATCTCTTTTATTATGGATTTGATCATACTGTATATTTAGGTTTGTGTTCTGCTTTTCCATTTAAATTCTATGAGACATATTTTCCTTGTTGTAATATATTCTTCTAAAATATAAGTCACCACTGTTGCAAAAAAGTGTGTTTCCTAACCATCATGTCTCTTCTGGGGGACATTTACAATATTGTCATGTGTCATGATTATGAATTATATTGTGATGACAATCTCTCTCTGAAACCTTTCTCGTATTTGATTTCACTACTTTAGGATTCCCAGAAGTTTGGCTATTTGGTATGTCACTACAGATGGTGCTGAGCTCTGTATCAGTCGCATCCACTGGTAACATATGGGGCCGGGTTTCCATACCTTCTCTGGCAATGGTGTTTATTTTTATAAGCTTTGTTAACTTGATAGGTCAAATGGTATGTAATTGTTTTAATTGTATGTATTCCATGCTTAATGCTGTGGGAAATTTCCCCAAGTGTTTGTTTACTAATTGTATTTCCTTTTGGGGATCCTTGGTGCGTGACCCCCACCCCTTAGTCTCTCATTGGTGGTTGGCTGTCAAATTAACCGTCTGCATGCGTGTTTACTGCAATTACACTTTTTTTACCCATTTACTTCAAGATCCTGGTTATAGTTTTAACATATTTGCATTAAAAATTTTACCTAGTCAAAGTCTGACAACTTTTTCCTTTGTGATTTCTTTTATTGCTTCAGTTTAAAACCTCGTCTTTCTCTCTTTGATGACTGATGTTTGCTTTCCTGTAGTATTGCTGCTTTCTAAAAATCAGATGGTTAAGAATGTCCTTCCTAAATCCATTTAAGGATGCATTTTGGTGTATGGTATGAAGTAATCTAATAAATTATATTTTTTGAGTGTTATTGTTCCAAAACCATTTATTCAAGGATGTTTCCCCTTCTCTCTGATGTTTTCTGGGAAAGCTGCTTTTATGGTCCCGGTCACTTTGCAGGACAGCTGCCTGCTCACAGCATGGCCACAGACAGGGCTTGGTCGCGGTCAGCTCTGTTTCCCTGGAGCCGAGGGAAGCGCCCAGGCCTTCTAGGGATGGGAGTTCCTGGGTGGGAGTTAAAAAGCACAAATATGTGGGAAGTGGTTCTTCCAGGAGGCCATGACTGCTGGGTCCTGGGGAGACATCCTGATCTTAGAACTTCATGACTTCATGAATTAATTATTCATATTTATTCATTGATTTACATTTTGGCACAGAAGACTTTTCCCCCAGGAGAATCTCAGTCCGCTGGCATGACTTGCTTTTAAGCTGTTATTTTTACATTGTTTATGTGAAATGGATGCATATTTTTAGACGTCCTCTTTTGCCACAAATGGAAGAAAATGCTGAGGTCTTGAAGACTGACCCCTTTTCTGTTTCGATTCTGTCTGTGGGTGAGCAGCACACGCTTTCTAAGCACCGAGGCCCCAGCCTGGACTCGGAGCCTTCCTGCCAGTGCTCCCTTCTCTGCTGTTTGCTTTGTGTCACACGGTATCCTGTCCCTCTCCCACTGGAGACCAGGTCGCTTACCCTCACTCATACTTGCCCTTTGACTCGTGAGATTCCCAGGCTTTTATGGGCAGGGTCAGGTTTTCCATCTTATTTCCTAAGACTAGAAATACAAAGAGACCCCTGCATCTGTCCCAGAGCCTGGCCAGCTGTTTCATGGGGAGACTCTAAAGGCTGGCGGCCCGGAAAGACTGCAGGTTTTGGTCCTTCTCTGCCCATTCATGGGCTCCCGCCAGGCCCTTCGCCTGCTCCCTGGCCCCACCGCCAATGGCGGCTCATAACTCCAGGCTCCCCAGCGGGGCAGGGTCTGGGCCGAGGCGAGAGAGAGACCTCAGCCCTCACTCTCAGGGTGTTCTGAGAGCACAGTCTGATATAAACGTGCCAAGTTTCATTTGCACGTTGTCTGCTACGCCCTGAAGATGCTTCCTCATCTCCATGGATATCACCGAAGGCTTTAGTCAAGCCTCTCCTACCCCTCAGCTCAACCTGACTCCACCACATGGTAAGTTTTCCCAGGCTGAGCATTGAGGACCCCCCCACACCACTCCCAGGGCCCTGAATCTGAGTTTTGAAGGTGAGAGGAAAGTGCATTTTGAAAAAACGTGTTCTGTGTTTCATGTTTGGATAATGAAGTAACTAGCAAATTGTTTTGGTAAGTGAAATTCCAGGAGCCAAGCTTGTGAACAGCACCCCGACACAGGTGGGGGGCACCCTGTGCAGCACCCCAGGGTTCTGAGCGCTGGAGAGCTGGGGCAGCATACAGCTTCTGTGTTCATCAGGAGAGGACATGGTTGTACAGGCAGAGAATCATGACCCTAGCTAATCTCCCTGTCTCCGTGGCTCTGTTCATTCACGTGATCATTAATTCAGCGCATGTGGCTCAGTGCCGGTGATATTCCAGAAACTTCTAGGATTAGGAACACAGATTAATAAGTCAAGTCCATGGTCAGCTGCAGACACATTGCAATGTGATGTGTGCTGGGTCTGCAGAGATGCTGGGGGGATAGGTCTGGAAGTTTCCTGGTGAGTAACCACCCAAGCCAGGCCTGGAATGATGGGGGTGTTAGCAGGTGGGAGAAGGAAGTGAAAGGGGCTTCCCAGGAAGTTCTGAAGATCCCGAGCCAAGGGAGAGTCGGGTCCAGGACAGAGAAGGGACATCTGTCACTTGTTCAGGGCAGAGGTGGCTGGGGAGACACCAGCTCTGGCCAGCTCTGCCGAGGAGCCTTGAGTCCCGAAATCTCTTTATTGGCATTGTCCTTACTTTTGTTTTTGTTGTTTCTGCCAGGGAAGTGCTCCAGAGATGGGAAGTCAGGGCCCGGGGCAGATGCTCCAGAAACAACCTTCAGTCTTTTACTTGAGGACTTGAATTTCATCTCTTCTGCTGGGAACATGGGATGAAGTCAGAAGATCAGGGGGATCTATTGTGAGTGAAATGTCATGGAATTTCAGGTGGAAGACAGCCATGGGTGCGTAGGGGACAGAAGCGACCAAAGGGTGCATATCAGGATTTCTTACCCTCGTTTGTATGACCCATAACTGCACTTAGATTTTCACTTGTAATTTCATTGCCATGAATGGGCAATTTACTCCCTGCCCCGGGCCTCATTTTTTTGGTCTGTAAAATAGAAGTGAATGGCCAGACGATGTGCACGAGTCCCGCCAACCTTCTGCTGCTGCCACATGTGCAGCTGGAAGCCGCTGGGAGAACTCCAGCCCACTACTTCTCCCCACGCTGCCAGCACCGCGAATCCGCGAGCCAGTGGGCTTGGCAAATGCTTCCTTCCTCCCCAACAAGCCCCACCCCCAGGGCTCAGTGCTTCCAGAGAGGGACCCCATAGCCTTCCCCTGCCAGCACTCCAAACAAGTGCAGCCACTTCCCCACCGATGTCAAACTCAGAGTCAGGGCCAATCTTGTTGCCCCATTCTCATCTCAAAGGAATGTGACCAAGGACAGTTTCGCAGGAATTAAGCCTCTCATTGCGGAACAAGAGGTAAAAAGTTCACAAACTCAGCTGCATGGAACATCCTGTTTGGCACTATGGGGAATCACCAGATTTCGGAACATGTTTCTGGTCCTGACCCTCCTTCAGGGACTGATGTCACCCTTTCTGGACTCCGGCCATGAAATGCCAGGAGAGGGTCCATTGCACAGAAATTCTGCCACCTTCTCAGAGGGATACCTGAGAGGAAGAACACCAATCTCGCCTAACCCAAAAACAAAAGAAAACAACAACAAAAGACCAAACAGAAGCACATTGCTCCATAAAAACGCCCTGGAAACAGGACATTTCAGGACTCCCTGGATTTCGACATAAGAGATGCCAGGATGTGCAAATGAACCTCTGCCTCCCTGGAGAGGAAGGCAGCGTGGCACAGGGCAAACACTCAGGCTCCTCGGGACACCCTTTCCGACGTCCAGACAGGCCGAATGCTTCTCCAGGCCTTTCCCTGATTGCTGATCACCCAGCGAGTGCAATGCAGGCAAGGTTTTCCCCCTCGCATCGGCAGGCCTGCGTTTCTGGCCCAGCATGGAATTTCCCACTTTTGCTGTATGGTGACTACGTGACAGGGAACGTGGTTTGACCTGTTGTAATGTATTTTCTTTTACCAGAAGTTTAGTGGACATTTTTTGAAACCTTTCCTCCTGCCCGCTGAATCAAAGGAGGTAGCAGGCATGGCAGAGGCCTTCTTGTCACCTGGCTGGCGATAAGGCTTGGAAATCTGAGAAAATATGACATTCACTCATTCGTTCATCCATTCATTCAAGCAGCACGCATTTCCAGGGTAGCTGCCATGTGCCAGACCTCGTATCCTCCATGCCTGACCCCCACCCCCAGCCACTCCACTGCCTCTGGCTTGATTTTGCTCTCCCAGTGCCTGGGCCCGTTTGTTTGCATGTACTAGTGCACGTGAGCAAGTGCTTGTGGAGTGAATGCGCTTTGAATGGAGGAAGGATGTCCAGCACTCTCATGATGGCCACAGGATCCTGCCTCAGCTCCATCACGTGTCCAGCCACGGGGACAGGACAGCCGCCCAGGAGGCCTCCTGAGAGCCCGGATTGTGAAGCACATGCTCTTGCTGTGTGTCCCCGGGAGCTTGGACAGGGCCCCTTGGGTTGGTGGCAGCCTCGGAACACCAGCCTACAGACCTTTCCAAGTCTCTCGCCAACAGCGGGCTTGGTCTCAGACTTCAGGCTCTGCTCTAAGTAGCCACGGTCCTGGGATACTGATCCTTTCTGCTCTCCTTGAGCAGCCAACTTATAATCCATTCCTCTTCCCCCTCTGTGTGTTCACCTCTGCCCTCCACTCCCACACCGGTACTCTGCTGGCTGTCCTGGGGCACCTGGCCCGTTTCTGGGGCTCCAGGGCGTTCCGCACCATGCTGGCTGCTCCGTCCCAGACCTGTGCCTCCTCGCCCCTCCCGAAGGCCTGACCAGGCTCTCCTGGTGATGAGCTCAGCTACCCGCTGCCTTTGGTGTGCTATTCAAGGTCCTGCCCTTGTCCTCAGCCCCTCCTGCATCGGTGCAGTGTCTTGCACATGGCAGGACCAAGAGAAGTGTGCTCCTCGGAATTCTTGACGAACTAGCTTCCCCCATCCGTGTGAGTTTAGTACAAGGTAGACAGAGAACTTGCAACAATAAGAATGCTTTTACAAATGCTTTTAACTTGATTTGGAGATTTTTAAGCCTCTCTATTGAGCGACAACTGACACAACAAACTGCACATTATTGGCAGTGCCCAATTTGATAGAAGTTGACATTTTCATTCACCTGCGAAGCCATCGCCACACTTGACACGGAGAATGTATCATGGCTTCTGAGGGGTCTTCCCAGGCCTTCCTCCCCGCCCTCTTCACCTGTGCCTGTCTGTCTCCCATCCCTAGGCAAGCGCTCATCCTATTTCTATCACTACAGATGACTTGCACTATTCTGTAGAACTGTAGGCAAATGCGATCCCATGGTACGGACTGGTTTTTGTCTTGCCCTGTTGTCACAGCGTCATCACTTTGAGGTTCATCTATGCTGCTGTGTTTGTCGGTGTCTCTTTCCTTTCTACTGCCGAGTGGTGTCCTGTTGTACAGATGTTACACAATTCTCTGTTACCCATTCTCCTGTGGATGGCCCTGGGTGCTTTCTGGCTTTAGGCTGCCACAACTAGTGCTGCCTTGTGTGCCATCTGTGTGCACGTCTTTGCATAGGCATTGCTGTTTCCTCTCTCGGGTAAATACCTAGGAGTGCCATGACTGAATCAAACTCAGGTGTATGTTTAAGAAACTGTTGGACTATTTTCCAGAGTGGTTGAGCTGCATGCACATTCCCACCAGACTTCGAGTCGCTTCCCAGTTTGCAGATGTTCCTGGCTGAGTTCACAGATTCGTGGCATTTCAAAGGCTGACGCTGAGGAAATTCCACAGGGACTGAGATTTCTCTGGGGCTCTGAACTGTCTGGGATTGGAAGTCTGTGTAATATCCCAGCGAGGACAGCCAACTTCACAGGCCGTGCCAGGCTGTTGGCCATGGCGGTGGGACCCTTTCTGCATCCTGGCGTTCTCTGTGGGAGCTCTCTGCTTTACCCTAGCTGACCAGGGTATGGGAAGGGCCCCTGGGGAAGTCACGCGCTCTGTCTGCATTAGACTGCACTGGTTTCTCTCATGTTGCCCAAGCCACTGTCAAGGTTAGACTGGTGCGTGTGGGGCTGCAATCAGAGCCTGGTAAATGGACAAGTGTCAGTTGTACCTCAACTGTTTCTTTGAACAAGAAACAATATTGTTCGGGTTTCCATGGTGTTTTTTTCTAACACTTGAAATGATGGTGTTTTAGCTTCTTAGTATGTTTTGATTTCAAAAGGCCCAAGAAAACCAGATCATGAGAGAAGCTAAGGATTTATAAGGAGACTATAGATGGGCTTTACACTATGAACACTAAGATGGGGCACGCAGGGCCTCAGGTATTCTCTGGGGACCTGCTTTGTGCCCAGGTGCTGCACTAAATGCCACGGACAAGCGCAGCCATGTGGAGAAGAGACAGGCAGAGAGTCAGCAACACCACTGACCCTGGGCGCCCAGGAAAGGGGTTAGCTTTGAGGTGTTTCAAAAGAATGAAAGACTTGCCAGATTTGGGGAGACGCTGGAGAGCTTTTGGGGGTTGCAGAATTTCAATGCTGGAGAGCTATAAGATTTGTAGGATTTCATGAGCTTAGATAGTGGGGGTGGGGAGGAAGGTTTGAGTTGGGACAACGAGGAGGGAATTATAAGTTGAGGGAAAAGCCTGAGCAATCTCTTGGAGGCAGATCAGCCCTCTAGTTTGTTGGGAAGTAAGTTTAAGAAGGGGAGGCTAGAAGAACACTGGACATATTGCTGAGGCTCTTCACTAACCAGGAGAAAGATCTGTGCTTCTGAAAGCAGCAGGCAGCAGGGAGAGTGGGATGATGATTTGGCCTGGCCTCACTCGAGAAGGACTGCACTGGCCTCGCATGGAGGGCCTGGGAGGCGGTTAGGAGGCACCAGGGGAAGACCAGGTGGGAGGTCCTGAGAGTGCAACAGGTGGCCGGCGTGGTGGGGAGTGAAGGAGGGGTGTGCGTGAGAGGAGACCAAGAGGGCGACTGGCAGACTTGGAAAGCAATTGGATTTAGAGATAGAGAGGGAGAGGCTTTAAGGTTGTGAGAGGGATAATGGCAGATGGTGGGGCCGGTGGGGCCGGTGGGGTCGTCCATTGTAACATGACAAGTAGAGGCAGGAGAAAGATCAGGATGGGGGAGAAATGATAGTAACTCCGCTGCCCTGAACTGACTCCAGCTGCCGGCTACCATTCCAGTCTCCACTAACAACCCTACCTGGTGGGCACTAGTAACAGGCTCATTACCCGGCATAGGAAGCTGAGCTGGAACTACTTTTATCGTCGTACTCAGATTGTAAATGAGGACACCAAGGATAAAATCTTTAAGAGACTCACTCACGTACATGTATGTTTGATGGTTAAAGACATAATGTGCTGTCTTTTGATGCCAAATCTCACACATATTGGCTTAGAATGAGAAGGTGAATGACATCATGTAGAAAAGGGGAGAAGTGAATAGTCACGTTACTAGTTAAGGTGACACTAGCCGCCTGACTTAAGTGTCAGTGGAGAGCAGCTGTCCCTGGTCAGCAGCTGTCCCTGGTCAGGGAGGTCTGACCATCCAGTGACCCTGGCCAACTCTGGTGCTGCCATCTTCAGCATGTGCTTTCCGAGGCCACCTTGGGTGTTAATATCTTAGAAAGGCCAAACCAGTCCCAGATTTTTTTTCACTTACATTCTCATATCTATTTAAAAAAAATGTTTTTTATTATTTTATGATTTCAACTTAAAAGAATCTATCTTTAACCCAGCTGGAATATATTTGGCCCATCAGCTGAGATAAGGATCTAAACTAAACAGTTAACCAATTTCATCACCATGTTAAATAATTCATCCTTTTGACAATTATTTGGTAAGAGGAGAAATTAGCACCCTCTTACTTGGGTGATCTGATAGCTGTCTGCAGATATGTCACTGTTTCTGCGGTAGTTGGAGGATCAGACAGGCTGTGTGTGGCCCCAGAGCGCTTGGAGCAGTAGGTAGGAGGCGCAGTAAAGCCAATGCATTCACCAGGAGGCACCAGGGCGATTGCCTGGAATTGAATCGGTCACCCTTGGCAAGGGTCACTCCCATTCCAGAATTCACCTAAGAGACTCCCCTGGCCATCTGGGGAGGACAGTTGTATCGAAGGCCTCCAATACCCTGGCCATTTTTGAGAGCCTCTGATCCTGTCAGTCTTGGGCACACCAGGACGCAGGAAATTCCCTTTCCATAACTTGGTGTTAGAGATGGAGCAACCCAGGGCTGGCGATGCTGCATAAATCCAAACAAGCAGACCTTTCTGACAGGGTCACACACAGGCAGTGACATAATGACCCCTAAGTGCTTCTGATTCGCAGCGGGCACCCTAACCAGGCCAGCCCTGTGTGAGAGCGAAGCAGAGAGGACCAGTAGCAGGCAGGCACTCTCATGAAAAGGGACTGGAGTGTCTGGGAAACTATTTGCTCTGTTTATTTTGGGCTAGAAAAATTGCATCTTATTTGTGTGCAGTTGTTTAGAGACAGAGGAAAATTAGGAAGTCTAAACTTAACAAACACTAAATATATCGTTGTTCCGACAAAAACTATGAGAGTCATTTTCCCACCTGGTAGAAAAGGACAAGAAAGCAGGCCCCAGTGTCCCCCAGGCAAAGGAATGGCACCGTGCTTTCCCTTGGGAATCATTTCTGGGACAAAGCTTGGCATTCGGGCCGCTCATCCAATCTGGTCAGCTATCCTGTCTATGTAAAGGCCATGACCCTGGGCCCTGACAAGCTGAGGAAGATGAGGAAAATGCCCTTAGTTGGTGTTCTCAGCAGAATCTAAGTGGGTCCAGCTGATGCTGCTTTGAGAAAGAAAAGCAGCCCAGGCCTGGCCTTCCCCCCGTCCATCTGTCAGGGCCAGGGGCTGGCTCTGAGCCTTCAGCATGGCCTGTGTGTCCGTGGGCACTGCTGTCTATGTCCAGCACAGAAATAAGGGATGAGTGCCGGGACACTTGAAGAGTCGCACGAGCCGGATGGTTCACACTATCTACACTGGGGGACAGGCAGCGGATGTGTGTGGGGGGGAGGCGGGGACCAGGAGACAGGAACCTGCTCTGGAGGTCTGCCCTAACGTAGCTGGTCATTTCGTGTTCCTCAATCATGGCAAATGCTGCCCTCGGCACATCCCAGGGTCGGGCATGGAACGTAGGGGTTAAGAAGATGGACCCGGGCGTGAGCCTGCATCCCAGCTCATTGCTCACTCACCAGGAGTGACGTGGGCAGGCGGCTTAGCCTCTCTGAGCCCCCACTTCCAATCCCCTCATCTGTGCAATGGGGATGGTAACAGCAGCTCCCTCACAGGCCCACTGGGAGGATGAAACGGCTCATGTTTCTGACAGGCGCACACTCCCACGCACGTGTGTGTGTGTGTGTGTGTGTGTGTCTGTGTGTGTGTTGCATGGCAGCATTGATTCAAAGCATGCGCCAGGTGACGAAGACAGAATCCCTGCTCTCAGGAACCTCCCGTTGTCTTTAGGGAGTGACCTTACCTTTCCTGTCCTGAGGGAGAGTAGAGACATCAGGATAAATCCCTCACTCTCCCTGGCTTCAGTGCTCCAGAAAAGATAGGCACAAATCCACAGTTTATGCTTTCCTGAATTTTTCTCTTGTTTTCTTCCCCTTTGACTAATATTCGGGAGGAATTAGGTGTTGAGGTCAGACCCTAAAACAAACGACATTGGTGCGTTTGGCTGAAAGAGGGAGGAAGAGGAGCCCTGGGCAGACTGAGCAGGCGCTGTGCGTGTGAGTGTGCATGTGTGTGTTATGTGTGTGCTTGTGTGTATGTGAGTGTGTTATGTATGTGTGCCATGTATGCATGTGTGTTATGTGCATGTGTGTGTGGGTGTGTGTTTTCAACACTATGGCATGGGTTTAGCCCTTGACCAGAGCCCTCACATCTAGAAGGAATGAGATTTTCTATCTTTCTAGGCAGGAAAAGCAGACTAGCATTTATTTATCTCCCTCTAGACTTTCTGAGATGGATTCTCAGTGACTTTAGAAATTACGTTTCAGTTTGCATAACAGCCAAAAGAAATATGCAGGTGTCAAACACCGGAAAGAAAGCCTGCCTTGGTGGCCTGTGTGACGCAGTCTATTGTCCCAGACACTTTGTCCTGGTCTCAGCCCTGTTGCGGCAGAAGTATTCTTGCTTGGGTCCAATTTCCATTCCGTTTCTGCCTTCTTTCTCCATCTGGCTGCCCCTGAACTTGGCCGTTTGATTCTGGTCCTTTCACTCTCATGACCTCAGCTCCCTGGTAAGGACGCTGGCTGGAACCCCTTCTAGTGCTGCCAGATATACACAATACAATCAGTAACATTTGAATTTCAGATACTGGGACATGTTTATACTAAAAAGTTGTTCGTGTTTATCTGAAGTTCAAGTTTAGCTGGCATCCTATATTTTTACTTGCTCAATCTGGCAGCCCCTTCTTTGCTTTGAGCTGCTTTGGAGAGTAGACCAGTCCTCGCCAACGCCCAGGACACAGCCCCAACCCCAGGGAGGGGTGGGCCTCCCTCCACCTCAGCCCACTGCCCCTTTGTCCTTTTCCGCGTGATCAGTAGAAGGACTGGCCAGCTTACGAGGTGGCAGTGAGGACAGCTTTGCTTGGAATGAACACTGGGTCTGTCCCCAGGGTTCACCTTCCGTCGGCATCAGCTCAGCCGTGGCTCTTGCCATCAGGCCGACATGTGCTTTGGTTATGAATGCCTGAGGTTTCACATGAACAGATGGGTTTCAGGGGCCTGCATGGCCCATGAGTCAGGATACCCTCAGTAGCGGGAGCTTTCCAGATATTTCTTCTTCAGACATTAAGCCAGGTTCCCATCTTGCAGGCAAGAGTCCTCCAAGACACGAGATGCTCCCACAGAGCCGTGCACCGGCGAGATCTGCCCATAGAGAGCAAGACGCTCCTGTGGGGACACGACCCATGAAGGCTATAAGGCCCAACAAAAGAGGAGAGAATAGACTTCTCCTTGGGACCACAAGTTACCCACAGAGCAATCGGACATCGACCCAAGCTCCTGAAATTCGGGTCAGCGGGAGGGAGAGAAGCAGATGCGATAAGCACAAATCATAAATGGGGAGCGGAGTTGTCAGCTCAGTGACACCTGCTGTGATGTCTCAGAAATCAGCCTGGCAAGAGGCCGCTATATGCCTGTTTTCCTGACATCGTTCCATTCAGACCCACGTGAAACGCAGAGCTGAGGCCAGACACGGGGAAGCGGGGCCCACGAGGGAGGGGCTGTATCAGAGCCACGTAAGTTTTCTTGATGACCAAGGAGGACGCGCTCACACCACTCCCTGCCCTGGGCCTAATCACAAGCGGGCTTATTTCTGCTGGGAGGAGAAAAGTGGGCCTGGCAAGGCTCGTGTATGTTCACAGGGGGCAGGTGGGGCAGGTGGGTTCAGGACGTCCCTGTTCTAATACCAGGATTCCCAAAAGGGGGAAAGGAGGGGCCAAGCTCTTATCCATTGAAGCTAAGTAAGGTCTTTATTCATCAGGTTAACAGTTTTTATAGGAGAAACTAAAGCTAGAATCACTTTTATGATTAAAGGGAGGACTCCCTGTTCAGTCAGGGGTGGTGGCTCAGGACAATGGGTCCTGCCATGTTGCTTCCACATTAGTCACTTTTTCATAGAGTTTTCCATGGAAAAGATCTGCAGTCTGCCTGTTGGGGCACACCTCAGTACCACACCTGGGGCTTTCGAGTGTCCCGGGAGTGTGACTGCCTCATGAGCCCGTCATATGCCAAAGACCCAGTGGCAACAGAGAGGGAGAGGTTTTCTCCAGTGCCAGGTCCACTGTCATCTCCAAAGGGAACTCAAGCCTTCCACGGAGGCAGGTCTCCAGGACACACCCCCTCCCCCCCACCCCGCCATGCAACCTGGGGTAGATCCAGGGGAAATCCCTCAATTGAGGGGAGCCGCTATCTGGACAATATCACTGTCCCCGTTCATTCTTTAATCCAGGACCAGGAACGCGTTTGTCTCTGCTAAATTTAGGGAATTGGACTCAGAAACCATCCTGAACTTCCTGTTTTTGTTTCTGGCATTCAGAGCCACACGGCCCTTGGGGGCCATCGGCCAGGTCAGTGAGCGAGGATCCCGGCACTGTGTTTGGAGAGACCCCCATTTCAACCATATGAAATGGAGCTATAGCGCCTCTTTCTTGGCTTTGCTTCAGGCTTGAACAAGGTAATTTGTGACTAATGCCCAGCCCTGGGGCATTCAGTAACTACCAGGAGCTATTAGAACCCAAAGAGACAAAGGGCATCCGCTCCGGACTGGGGAGGAGAGAAGAGGGGACTTCGGGCTCCACAGGCTGGAGACTGGCAGTAGAGAGAGAAGGTGAGAGTGGGGACAGGGAGGCCCATTAATAGGACGGTACCTTAGAACGCGGCAGGCCCTGTGGCCGTAGCATCAGCGCCCCCTAGGGTTGGTCTGGTTCCAGAGGCTGGAATGGCCTTTACATTGGCTGTTCCCCATACTTGGAAAGCCCTTGACCCAGATTTCTACAAAGGTTGGCAACTATTGTCTTTCAGAGAACAGCTGAGCAGTCACCTGTGCTGGGACTGTCATGGCGCCTCCATCATCTGACTGGCTTTCCCCTGCTCCTGCCCAGGATGCTGACGGTGTGGGCTGCACTTAAAACTGCATCCAGGACTTAGCTTATTAGATACAGTAAGATGAGAAGCACAGAGGCAATGCCTTGAAAGACAAGGAGAGGCCACGCAAAGCCACACGGGGAAGCACCCGGGTCAGTCAGGAGGCAACGAGAGTGAGGGGAGAGAAAGGGCGGAGCCTCCATGCTGCTTCTTTGGGAAGGAATGAAGGAGGCAGGGCAGACAAGCTGAGCAGGCTTAGGATTGGAAAGCCGGAAAAGCTTCAGTGGGCCCGGGGCTGCGGGGCGGTGGTCTCTGGTTGTTTGGTACCTGAGCTTGGGGTGATTTAAGGTGGAGGAAGATTGGTTTGATGTGTGAGGGCTGGACAAAGGACGTGATTGGGGCTGTGGACTCAGGGTTAGTTGGTTGGCAGAAGAAAAGCATGTCTTCAGGCAAGTTGTTGGCTGTCTCTAGGAATTAGCTCATCCTGGTGTGTGTGTGTCCCTTCCAGGGTCCATAAAGCCTCAAGACATAAAAGCATCACAAAATATATCCATCATGAATACAGGCTGCAACCTTGGGCTCTGGTGCCCTCTGCCTTTGCTGGGGGTCGAGGATGGGTGGGAGGGCGCGCTGCAGGAGGCAGGAGGGAGAGAACATAATTAGGGTATTCGCTCACATGTCCCCTCCCTGGCAGGCTGTCCCTTGACTGATGTCACTCACTGCTCCTTGCAGGGCAGCCCCTCTGCCGACTTTCTCCTTGGTTTTGTTAGCCGTCTGTTCCCTCATTGTTTTCTGGGTTACTGCACCATTCCTTATGAGCCCAATACTACTCCCACACTTGTGGGGGAAATATTTAAAAAACCCTCTTTGAATTATCGTAATTAGAGTGTGCCTTCTGTTTCCTGTTGGGACTCTTACTAATGGTCCCAGAAGCAGACCCCTTTGTCCTCACCGTAGACTCTGGCTTTGGATCAGTCGTTGATCGGTGAGCACCATGGTACCCTTCTCGCTGGTGACATGATTAATGCACGACATGTGGTGGAATCACGATGATTATAGTATCATCACGGTATCATCAGTGTGTGCGCCCGACGCAGTGCAGGTGAAGGGAAACACTGGGAGATGGAGTGGCTGCGGCATTTAGTCACTATGGCAACAGTACCGATTACAAAGATTATGGAGTAATCTGGCTTCTCCCACCACCTGCTGAGCATGCAGAGAGAAAGGGAAATTAACACGATGAATATGCAATTAGGAACATGTGGACAGAGCCATGAATCCTCTTCTGTGGTCTCGGCACAGACACAGGGCAGATCCTAGTCCAGGCACTGGTGACAAGGGTTGCAAAGTAAAACACCAATCAGAAACGCAACCAACAGATCTCACTAAGGTGAGGGTGATGGGAGGGGGCCAAGCATGTGGAGTGGGGATGGTTAGGCACACCCACGTTTCCCTAAGCCTCCCTTGTCAACACGCATAGTCCCTTTGTTAGAAAAGCAGTACTAATAGCAGCCTGACTATCCTAATGTTGGAGTCCCATCTATTTCCTATTTCCTCCTGGGACTCTGCCTGTTACCTTTGCGAGACCAGTGTCCTCATCACCCAACTGTAGCCGAGTCCTCCCCTCACCAGGTTATTCCCCACCAACTCACTGTTGTTTTTCACTGTCTCAGCTGCCATAACAAAATGCCAGGTAGTGGCGGCCTTGACAATAGGAATTTATTGCCTCACAATCCTGGAGGCTGGAAGTTCAAAATCAAGGTGCTGTCAGGGTTGGTTTCTGATGAGGCCTCTCTCCTTGGCTTGCAGACCTTCTCCCTGTGTCCTCACATGATGTCTTCTCTGTGCCACATACAGAGAGGCCTCTGGTGTCTTCCTCTTTGATCCACCCTATAAGGTTGGGACCCCATCCTTATGACCTCATTTAACCTGAGTCACCTCCCAAAGGGCCCAGCTCCAAATTCTGTAACCTTGGGGGTTAGGGCTGGAGTTGGGGGGACACCATTCAGTCTGTAACAACTGCTTAAGAAAAATTATCCAGAGGTGGTCAGTATTTTTCATATTTCATGTTTGGGGTCTGTGTCTTTTACTGAGACAGCATCTGAGCATCCTCTGGACAGTGCACTCGCTGTCCTGTCTCTGCGCCTGGAGCAAGGCTGGGCAGAACAGGTTCTCATAAATATTATTGGGGAAAGGAATGGATAAACACACTGCGTATAAATATTGTAGCTATACTCCGTGCAGGACACTACAAACTCCTCCAAAGGCCCTTGATGCGTGTTTCAGCATTACCGGGAGGAAGCAGCCATGTTTTTTATCATGGAGTGACACGAGAAAAGTAATTCGGAGAATCAATATGGCAGCAACATGAAGCTGGACTAGAGGGGAATAAAAGAGGTGGCTGAGTCCACTGGGAGACTGTCAAGCGAAACCAAATGGGTGGCGTGGAGGACTTAGACTTCCACCTACGTCAGAGGTGAGAAAGGGGGGCACATCTGAGAGATATACAAGGGAAGAATTGAAAGAAGGTAAGGTTTGATTGGCAGTAATGCAGAGAGAGAGAGAGAGAGAGAGAGAGAGAGAGAGAGAGAGAGAGAGAAGCAGAGAGCTGCAGACAGCTCCGTGAATGGGCCTGGATATCTAGTGAGGCGCAGGCCGGGGGGGGACAGGGGCAGTAGAGAAGGCATGCATTGGCCAGCACCTGGACACTGCCCTGCCCTCCTTTTGGTCTTCCCTCTGATTCCAGCCGTGGCTGTGGTGAACAGTTGGGTGTAGACTTTGATCAGCATTGTACTGGTAGCAGCACCTCAAGAGTCCTCATGTGGGGTACCTGTGGAAGGCTGGTTGGCATTCACCCATGGCACCTCTGGAGTTTAGGAGAGTTGATATCTCATAGGTCAGTCCTCAGCCACAAGCATGTGAGTTGGTGGATACATGCTTCTCCCTCTTGTTTCTTGGACAATCCTGAGATGTTGAATTCTCTCCTCATGAGGTCCCATTGGAGTGGGCCAGCTTCAGAGCACATTTTAGAGCATGTTACGTTGACCGTGTCGGCTTTTCCTCCTTCCCTGCCGACTCCCTCACTCCTCTGCCTGGCTGGTCTCCAGCATACCTGCGCACAACCCTTCTCTAAAGTATTTCCGGTGGGGGAAGGGGCCATGCCAAGACAGGTCCTTATTGCTGGGACATCATGCTGCTGGTTTGTGACACAAAGAGTCTGGTATAATCCTGGGCACATGTCGGCTTCCTGGGCAGGTCGACTGGAATGTGCAGTGAGGATGTGGGCTGAACATCACACATCCAGAAACAAGAACCACTGGCAGGACTGGTGCATCACCTAACGGACAGTGTAAGGAAGAGAGGACCAGAGTGCTAGGAACTCAGTCATGAGAGAGAGTACTGGGACTGATTCACCTCAGCCTGCATTCGCTAGGCATCCACCACGGACCAGGCTGTGCCGGGAAGCAAGTGTACACAGGTAAGAGGGATGTGGTTTCTGAGCTCTTGGGGCTTGCAGTCTAGAGGAGGAGGCAGACACAAACAGATGGCAGCCCTCAGGGTGACGAGTCTACTACCAGAGGTCCACGAGTGACATGATGGAGAATGTTATCACCAGGTCCTCAGAGACCAAAGTCTTCTCCTGAGAGAAGTCTCCCTGACCCCTCACAACCAGAAATGGCCTCCCTGTCCTCTGAAGTCCAGTTGTATTCTAGGTTTGACCTTCTCTTTGGTATCATCCACATAGTGTCCTCTGCTATTTGCTTCCTTGTCACTGGTGCTCATCTCACCTCCCCAATAGCAAGCTCCTTGGTTCCTGGGTCAGGTCGTAAGCATTTGCCGATTCTCTGTATCTCCCCACCACCTGACCTTCACCCTACCTCAGACAAAATCTCCCGCATAGAAGAATTCAGGGGATCATTGTATAGTTTATTGATAAATGGACCAGGCGAGAGTGAAGAGGGAGAGGAGGAAGCAAAGAGCACAGAGATGAGGTGATCAGAGGCTGAAGAGGAACGAGACCGGGGAGCTCCACCACAATGGCTTACCAAGGAGGTGGTCAGGAGAGAGGGACTAGGGAGGGACCGTGTCTGATGCTTCAGATGGCAAAGGGGATGTACGTGGAGAAAAGGCCAAGGGATTAGAGAGAAAGGAGGTCATGTATGGGAACCGAGAGTGTGATGCCAGCAGGATGGAGAGCTTGACATAGATTTCATGGGGTGGATGACATGACGGAAGTCAAGACAGATAACATAGGCTTTTTTTCTTTTTTAGCTTCATCCACATCTAGATCCATAAATTCTCATGGTTTTGCTTTAAGTTGCTGTCCTGAATCTTTCCTTCCATCCTTAGATCATCTCACCCATACTCTGTACATGCTTATGACTACTGTCTCCGCACTCCACCGACTCACATTCCTGACCTTTGACCTGCACGGACAACTGCCTCTTGGACAGCTACACTTGGGTACTTCACAGGGACTTCAGAGTTCACATGGCCAAGGTGACACTGGCTGTCGCTTCCTCTGGGGAGCCTTCCATGATTCCCCTCCCAAGGTAGACATTAATTCCCTACCTTATGTTGCACCCACCATAAGGCCTTTTCACCTATTCACTGGGGAGGGGTCCATCTCCCATGTGTGACCATGAGCAGACCAAGGCAAGAGCTTGTTTTGGTCTCTGCAGTGTTCCCACACCCAGCACTGTGCCTGGTGCACAGTCCAGACGCCTTAAATGATGGCTCAGTGAAAATAATGTGCAGCATTGTAGTGAGTAGGAAAAGAGAAATAGAATATCAGTTTCAGGGGTCAGGTAGGTCAGCACTGTTTTTTTTCAGTAAGCGTAGACCTCTGTAGAAGTAAAGGGTAAGTAAGAACGGCCCACAAAGACGGCGTGACCCTGGGGGCAGAGAGGACCACTGGGGAAGTACGGTGTCTGGGGAGGAGGGAGGTGGCAGCATAAGGCAGGAGGCAGAGAAGGAAAGGGTTGCTTCAGCCGAGTGGGAAGAGCCTGTCCTGAGGGACTGGTACCGACAGGCGGAGCTGAGATGACGGTGGCTTCTGTGCACCGGCCTGACGTTCTCTGTCTAGCAGGATGCCTGCTGGTGCTATGGAGGAGGGCATAGCCGGGGGCTGAATTGGGGACTTCATCCAGCATTTTGAAATGACGCCATAGAATGCGGTTGGGAGCAGAAGTTTATCACTGTCTGGTGGCAGAAAATGATCCGTCGTGTCTCGTTTCATTGCACAAAAGTGTAGACACCCATGTTTTTTTAGCTCAGCCTATGTGAGTCTTCTCATAAGGTGTCTCCTTCATTCAGACTCTGTCTACCATGTACTCTGACCCCAATGCTATGTATGCACGTGACGTCACAATAGCCCTATGAGCTGATCACACCCATTCTTATTGTGTATCCCATTCTATGGAGGATGGTCTCCAGGTCTCAGTTCATGAGCCACACCTTGACCTGTAATTTCCACCTAATGGCGTGGATGGGCCTCCCAAGCATCAATGAGCCAATCACACCAACTTAGCTGTGCTTCCTCCAGTGAAAACAGACATGGAAACAAACTGACCTCTTTGGAAGAACATTCTGAGCCCCAGATCATCCCCCTGCTTTCTGATTGCCCAGGTCAGCCATTCCGGCCATTGGTTATAATCCATTTAAGCTGCTCATCTATTGTATTGCTCTGCATTCATTTTGTGTCTGATCGTTCCCGTGAGAGAATAGGCTCCCTGTGTGCTGCGACCCTGCCTGCCAACTGAGGACGATAAAACCTGTGAATCCAAACAAATACTCCGCGCTTGATCAATCTGAAGATGGGCTGAAACAATAAAGCAACCCCACTTTAGGAATGGTTGACAGGCAGGCACGAAAGTAACAGGTTGCTGTCTCTTTGCTTTCAGTCATTTGTAGCTGGTCCAAATGACATTAGGTTCAAACTAGAAGTCAGATTGAGCTGACACTAAAAAACTAGTTAGAATGTCATGTTTATCTTTTGAGCATTGTGGAGACAGCCTCCCTCAAAAATAGTCACCCATGAAATAAAATATATCTGCTAACTCCACCCGAAAAATCTAAAGGAAGGGAGTACTTGTGAGTGTGTTGGTGTTGGGGGTGGATGTTAATGACCTGGAAATGAATAATGAGAGGGTCAGCTCAGGGGAGGTCTGGCCATCTCCGTGGTGACATCTCAAGTGACCCAGGGGTCGGGGAAGGTCACACTTAAGCCCAGTAGAGCAGGCTTGCCAAGGTCTCTGGGAATAGATCAACGGGAGCCAAGAGCACAGGAAACCAGCCGGGGTACAGCCCAGGGAGCGAGCAGCTGCCCAAACCTCGAGAATCCCCTGACCTCTTTCCATTTCTTTCCATGGGAATCTGGGTTTGCTTGGGAATTTGCTTCCACGTAGCATCTTAGCCCTGGCCGGCTTGCTGAACAGACTCAGGCACCAGTACACACCTGGCACGTTTCCATGCTTCTCTCCTTGAAAGTAGTTGGGCTGTTCCAGTTGGTGGCATCCCCAGCATCTCATGGCATCTGCTCCTGCCAAGTCCATCCTGTGTTTGTAATGGACAGGACGATCGGCGTGGACGGCTGGGCCTGTTTTCATGACAACTACACCTTGCCGGGGGGGGGGGGTAGATAATTGAGAGCTTATGCTGCGGGAGGCGCTTTGCCTTACATTTGTTATTTTATTTAATATTCACAACGAGGTGACATTGGTGTGACTATCCCTACTTCAAAGATGGGGAAACTAGATCGGGGAGTTGAAGGACTTGCCCAAAGCAACCCAGGCAGAATGTGGCAGAGCTGGGGTCAAGCTCAGGTGTGTCTTAGTCCAAAGGCTGTGCCGTCTCCACGACAGGTGTCACTGCTCCGTTTCTGACGCTGATAATCCCATTCCTAGAAAACTGTCACACCCCAGAGATCTGCACCTCCTTGTCCTTGTGCATAGGTCCTCCCAGACCCGAGCTCCTGGTCACCTTGGCACCTGAGCCCTACCGCTGGGTCTGGCACATCATGAGGACAGCAGGCTGTGAGGGTGACATTCTCAGGCACACACCAACCTGGTCGGCAGGGCAGGAGGGGACCCAGACAGCCAGTGTTATTTTCCAGTATCTAGGCCCATGCCTTGTAGCCTTGTGGTCTAACCAACAGACAGACCGAGCCAGGTGAAGACACAGAGGTGGGTGGGACTCGGAGGAATGATCAGTCGTCTAGACAGTGGTGCCCCTTGGGCAGCGACCTGGCAGGTGTCTGTGGCTGGCTCCACAGTGGCTCGGGCCCCTTCCCACCTTTCCACCACATCTTCGTCTCCAGCCAGCATCACTTTTATGGCTCCCAGGTGTGCAGGGTGAGCCTGGCTGTCCCCTCTCTTCCCCAGGTACTGGCTTCCTCTGCTCATTGGTCTGCCTCTGGGCTCAGGCCAGTCACTTTGGACCCCTTCAAGAGCAGGCTTTAAACAAAGCACGCTCAGAGAGAGGGAAATTCCAGACCTCAAACTGAAAAATGCCTCCGGAAAGAGCACTAAACGCAACCAGGAAAAATACAGGAAATGGACTCTCTGCAGTGTTATGGGCCAGCAGGGGTGTTGATGACAGGCTGCTCCAGGAGTCCCAATGGGGCGGGCTTGCTCCCCGTGAGGTCCCCCAGCTGCAGGAGCAAAGCCCACCTCTCTCTTAGACAGATGAGAGGAGCACACGCCAGCAGGAGTCTGTAATTACAGCCTCCTGAGGCCCGCCTGCTAGGCCCTTCTGACAAAGGTGCACCCTGTCCCACGGCCATTCTTCCGACCATGCTGAGCCTCTAAGAACCACACACTGCAGCTTCTCTGATCTGCTCTGTGTTAATCCAAAGGGGCAGACGACTGCCACCGTGAACCAGCTGTCACCTGGCCGGAGCCCATCAGCCCCACTAAGCGCAGGTCTCTAAAGCCAGAACCAACCCAGTTCAGATCTTGGTTCTACACTTATCAGAACAGGCCGCCGCCAGGCTTGGCCCAGACTGCAGCTTGCTGACCACTGTTCTAACCTGAAAAAGGAGGATCATGAAGGTGCACATGTCACACAGGAGTGCTGAGAACATGTGAGACGCCGGCAGGACCTGGCAGACAGCCGTGCTGAGCATCGCCTAGGATGATGCTGGGCATTCGAGCACTGGTCCTGGGCCCAGCTGAGTCCTGCCTTTATTTACCTGTAGGGTGCAGGACTCTGACCCTGCGAGCTGTGCCTCTGTAACATTGGATGGGTAGATAAGTTTAGTCTTTGTGGTTTAGTCCAGGAAGTTTAGTCTAGGCAGTCAGGCTCATTCAAATGAGCAAATGATTCCTAAACACTTTTTCCGAGAGGGAAAGAGGTTGGGGGAGGAGGGTAGGTCCTGTCCGCCCCACCTCTAAGTATTTCTAGACTCTGTCCCATCTCTAGCCCTGAGGCTGCTGCCCCTCATCTTACCCACTTTCATGTCTCCTCCTGAGGCCACCAGGGTGACCTTTATCCAACGCAAGTCTAGTTATGTCACTCTTCTAAGATACTGAATGGCTTCTGCAAACTTCCATAACCTTCTTTAGCTCTTAAGCTCCTAACTGGAGGCCAAATGGGCTGGAAGGGTGCACACCAGGCCATCAGCTGGTTATCTCTGTGGGAGCCTCAGGCGGAGACAAAACGGGAGTTACACTTCTTACTTTATATGCATCTGTATTTCCTGAGTTTCTAAATTATGCTAGATTTTTTTTTATTGCTGTGTACCGATTGCCCCAAACCCGAGTGGCTCCAGACAATAAGCTTTCATTACCCGACAGTCTCAGCGTGGCTTAGCTGAGAGGCTTTGACTCAAGGACGCAGCCGGTCATGGGAAGACCGGACGGGCTGCATGACCCGGGTCCAAGCTCACGTCCAGGCCCGTCGGCAACCTCACCTCCTTTCTGACTGGGCTGGATCTCAGCCCCTTGGCTCCTGGGTCTCCCCCTAGGGCTGCTTAGGTGTCTTTGTCACATGGCCACTGGCCTCCTCCACGGTGGGCCATCCAAAACAGAGGGGGGCAAGCTGCATTGCATCTAGTGACCCCGGAACTCATGTGTGGTCCCTTCTTCCATATTGTCTTCAGTAGAAGTGCAGCCACGTTCCAGGGGCAGAGGGGCTAAGCTGCACCTCTTGAAGGAAGGCGTGTCAGAGAATTCATGGGCGTGTTTTAACATCACACATGTACGTGTGTTCCTTTGCAGCATGCATACCTGTGTGTGGAAAGTCCTTGGCCTGACGCCAGGCCGGCCGGCCTCCTTCCTGGCCGAGCTGCCCTGTGTGCTCAATGCACGGTTCGGAACAGCACTCCTCTCTTCCCAGAACTCCAGTTTTTATCTGTAAAGGGAGAATGAGGAGAACTAATTCTGAGAAATGCTACAGTCAAGGAAATCGTGATTGGGGTAGATGCTTAATAAAATGTGTCCGATTGTTACTATTTGGGGCAGGCTGGGTCCCTGCCAGTCTCTGCTCCTGCCACCCCCCGGGGCACCTTGGACCCCAGCCACACGGCAGGGCTCCTCATCCTGCCTGCTCTGTGCTGCCTCAGGCCTGGGCTCACACATTTTCTCTGCCTGGATGGCCCTGACGCTTTTATAATCATTCCCATTGCTATTAATAATCAAAACCACTAGTCTGTATGCTCCCGCAAAAGAATTTAAACACCAAAAGAGCTTACATTTTCAATAGTACTGGTACAGAAAACCGAAACAAAAGGGGGCAACTTCCTGTTTCCGGTTCCTGAGGGATAGTTTTCAATGGAGACACACTGGCCAGCTCAGAGGAGGTGCCCTCAGCTCTGAGATGCTCAGATGGCCCCGACGCCCTCTCAGTTCCTTACCTGGAAGTGGACTGTCTTGAAGATTAGCTCTAGTGACACCTGGCAAATCTGCAAACAATGCTCTTTGTTGTTCTCAGTCTCTCAGGTCCACCAAGTGTAAAGATGTATATGGAACCACTCGGGTAAAACCAGCTGGTCCTGAGCCACTGGGGAAGAAAGAGAAAAAACAGTGCTGACTCTCAGAAGCAGAAACCCATCGAATTCCTTTGCATGTCTGTGTGATGCCAAAGGACAGAGGTGCGAGGCTGGGATTCTGCCACCAGTTCCAGCCGGTGAGTTCTCCACACCCCCGAGTGATCCGGGGACACCAGCTGGGTGTCTTAGACCTCACCTCAGTTCTGGCATCACCTACCAGAAATAGCATCTGGTCTCTCGGGTTCAGGGCTCAGTGCCTCAGGCTGCCTCCCTCCACACCCCTGCTACTGACCAGGGCCACCAGATCAGAGGTTCCCACACTCAGCTTTGATTAATTAGCCTGAGCGGCTCATAGAACTCAGGGGAAAATGTACTTACTACGTCACTGGTTTGTTATAAAAAGATATAATTCAGGAATGGTCAGATGGAAGAGATGCGCAGGGCAAAGTGTGGGGAAGAGGCGGAGCTTCTGTGCCCTCTCTGGGTGCCCACCCTCCCAGCACCTCCATGTGCTCCCCAACCCCAAAGTTCTTGGAACCTCGTCATTTGGGGGTTTTGTGGAAGCTCCATCACACAGGACCAATTGATTAGATCATTGGCCATTGGTGATGGAACTCAACCTCGAGCCAGTCTCCTGCTCCCAGGAGGTCAGGAGGTGGGACTGAAAGTTCCAACCCTCTAATCACCAAGCTGGTTCCCCTGGCAACCAGCTTCCAAGTGATCTGGAGGCTTTCCAAAAGTCACCTCATTAACATAATAAAAAACATCTTGATCACTGTCTCATCATTTAGGAAAATCCAAGGGCTTTAGGAGCTCCGCCCCCTGCCCCTTCAGGACAAAGATCAAATATGTATTTCTTATTGTAAATCACAATATCACAAATATGAGAATCCCCTTGCAACTCATTCTATATTACAGCCTTATAATTTCAACATGATTTAAAATTTTCCATTAAGCCCTTCCCATCCAGACTAACAGTTTAAGGGGCTGGCATGAGGGACCCTTTTATTTGGACAGAGTTTCTTTTACTTGATTATAACACATAATTTGTTATAGTTTCATACCACGTTTCACTTTAAGAAATACATATTTTTTGCCTAAAGATACATTTTCCACATACTTATTTCTGTGGTAATTTTCTTGTTTTTATTCCCTTCTCATGGTTTCTAGAGGTAAAAATCTGCCAATGATTGTGTCCCGGAAGGGCAGCCCTCAGAAAGCTCCCTCCAGGTACCCCTGTCATGGTAGAGCAACTTGCCACCCAGTATTTGTATCAAACAAGCAGGAGCTCCACCAGGGATCAGACCCAAGGGTGGAGAGCAGTGCTCCTGGCGGGCTTCTGTCTCTGGAGGCTGCTTCCTCCTCCCTTGGGAAGATGACCAAGGTCATCTGACACTTTCATCGCAATGTGTGTTGTACCCTTGACCGTGAACATGGGACCTGTCCAGCAAAGGATTCTTTGTAGCTCTGCATGGACTTTCAGCTGTGTCTTTTGCATAATGTATTCTTTCTTCAGGGATTGGGCAAAGCTGAGGGAAAACCAATAATCACGTCATTACACGGCAGCCTTTACAGCCCAAGTCCTGCAGGCAAACCCTGTTCGTCCCTAAACCCATGCAAGGGGCAGAGCTTGGTGCCATTCTGAGACATCTGGAGGCCTCCTTGCTGGGACCTGTGGACAAAGAGGTTGGGGAGGCTTCTTATGGAAGACTGGAGGGCAGGCGTTTTGCCAGGTATCAAAATTTCAGAAGACTCCCCCTTTTCATTAAAGCATGGGCCCTCAAGAACCAGCAGTCTTCTCTGTGGCACCCTCCAACCAGGACCCTCATCAGGAGTACAGATCTCTCTAGAGACCCGAGTTAGAGGCGAAGACTCTGGTGCACGCAGGGCCGAGCAATAGGGCTCTCTCCTCTCTATCACTTGGTTATACAGGATAGTCTGATAGGGACCTTCTGAAATTTTGGCAAGGTGTGTACAGAGGGTTGTAGCCTATTGCAAACCCAAGTAAGCTTCAAGTCAAGGGAACAGTGGGACAACCTCCACGTGCTGGATATTCTCAGTCCTTGCCACATGTTGCTGCAAGTCCCCAAAAAGCCATATAGTCTCTTACTCTGTTTTATCTCCCAGTTTTGTTAAAAATAAATATCATGATTGGCTGGGCAAAGCCAGGATACCAGAAGGTTTCAACGGGATTATCAGCTCCAGTGTCATGGTGATGCGAGACCACATTTACAGTCAGTCAGGAAGAGCTCTGGTCTTGATTGGAAATGTCTTCCATGAGCAAAGGAGGAGATGGAGGTGACAAGTTTGCTCTATGTTTTCACCGAGGCCAGTGTGCATACCACAGTTATGAGTTAGGGTATCTCCCCCCGACCATCCCAAGCTAATAGTAGATGCAACACAGTATCTTGGAGTCCCCAGCATGTATTGAATGTCCTGTAGAGTGGCCCTGAAGCAAACTTTGGGCAGTGTCCATCTGGTCGCCCCAGATTTTTGACTCAGAGAAACTCTCAGCATGGTATGCACACGTAGATGGATAAGTGGTGCACAGATAAGTAATTACAAGTTAAAGCTTAGAGGCGGGTTCACATGAAAGGATATGAGGCTTGAACAAAAAGCCAAGGTTTCAAAACTCACAAGAGACTAGAAATGAAGCCAGAATCTATGTTCCAATGTAGGAAACAGATGGGGAACACAACCGGGTCATGGCAGAAGTACTTAGTCCAAGGGTCTACGACAGAGTAGAGTCCCAGGGGCTAAGCTCAGAGCAACTAGAACGGGAGTGGGTTCTGATGACACCCTTCAGTTGACATGTCATAGGTTCTCAGAGTTTGGAAGGCCCTTTCAGGTGATTGAGTTCCCTCCCAGTTCCACACATTCTCCCTCACCCCCAATCTCAGGAGCCAGGACAGCCCACCCATGGCTGTGGGCTGCCTCCTACTCTGGTTTAAATGCCCCTTTCAGGTGCAGCCAGATCAGAACTGGCAGCCTCTGTTATTCTGCAGTCAGTCTTCATTCACTAGGTCAGTCATTCCGGCATCTGCAGGACTTTTCAGAGGACGATGCCAACAGGGGTCCAGGGCCCCTCTCTGAGTCATCTGGCTCTGACATTCCAAATCCATCTTTACCTTGGATTCACTCAAGCATAGAGTCACCAAGAATTGTCCAAGGGGCATTGTGGGTTGGCAGGGCATGAGCCGAAATATTCAGAACTTCAAATCCATTATTAAAACCAGCAAGCTCTTTCCATTTTTACAAGCTCTTGCTGACACAAATCATCATCTGATGCGGAAATGATGGCTGCCCTGCACTGCCATCCATATTTGCTGAGCTGCTGGAGAGGGCGAGGAAGGGAATCAAAGAGCCTGAGGGTCTAAGGGCATTGTATAGCTGAGCGCTGCGGTGCACATGTGGCTGATTAAAATTCTCCTTCCCAGCAGAAGCCAATTCCATGGTTGGAATCCATGGTTCCACTGTCTGGCAACACTGAACCAAGTTCATCTCTAAGTTTCTGCTTCCATGGTCTCCTTCCCTTATTGCCTGAAATCTGGACCCTCTATCTGGGCTAATGACTGACTTTCTGTGTATGTGAACCTGGTGGCTGACCTTGCCACATAGAGAAGGCCATGGACCACTCAGGGGCACTAAACAGAGCTTCCTCTGGCCCTTCTGGGATCCAGCCCCCAGAAATCTCCCCCAGGTCTCAGGTATTCTATATGATGCCTGGCCTGATCTCATGACCATTTCCTCCTCGATGTTTTCATTTTACAGAACAGAATTTGCATGTGAGCAGGAATCTGCCTGCACTTGAGAGGTTCCTTAAAGGACTACTAGGATGATCTCACCTTGAAGAAAGGTCAAATGAGCGTCATGCTAAATACATTCAAGGTAGGGGTTGAGGTCATTTGTTTCCAAATATACTATCAGTGATAATTTGCTACTGGCCAAGAGGACCTGGCTCTACCCAAGATTTTAACTTCCAGCATTTATCACAGGCCATTCCTGTAAACAAATAAAGCAGTGTTGTCAGTAGAAGGTGGATCCTGTTTCCCCAGGTGAGTCTGAGGGAGGTGTCTGCTGTGGGTCAAGAGAAGAAAGGCCACAGAGCTGGCCCCACTGGCCCCACTGTGGTGGACGGGAATGGACTGGGAGGGGTTCCAGTAAAGGACAGAGTTCCAGTCACAGACAGCGTGCCACATGTGACACTATGTCCATGGATCTTTAGATGAGCCCTGAGACCCAGCCCAGCCTCCCTGACATCTCCTTGGACTAGAACTTGGCAGAGGCTCAAGGCCTTGGTCAAACAAGGGTCCAGATGGAGCCTGAGCCATGCATCTGGTCCAGCGGCATTAGTCACCAAAGGAGATGCTGGATGGGCAATTGGTGCCACTGTCTTCAACCAGCATAGTTCTCAATCAGCTTCTCCCCGTTCTCTTTTTTATTTTTTTATTTTTTTAAGCTGAGCCATCCTGACACCTGTTGGCAGCTCAGCAGCAGCTCAGCTCAGGCTGGGCATCGAACTGCTGTTGCTCAGAGCTCAGCTCCCATTTGAGTGGGCTCTTAACCAACTAAGCCACTCGGCCAGGCCTTCCCCCTTCTCTTTTAAATGCCTATAGTCATTTGCTCAATTTGATCGGACTCTAACAGAAAGTTAGGGAGAATTAAGGATGATGTCTGATTTCTCTAACTAGCAAAGAAGCCACCTGCAGCAACCCCCGATAACTGGGCATGTCTTTTGGACTTCCCGTGGCCCATCAGCAGTTTCCATGTCCACCCTGGTCCTATGTACTGAGTCTCTGTCCTGGGACTAGACCCAGATCTTGACATCTTCCCTAAGGCTTTGTCCACACCTGAAAGCTGAGACACCTACCGTCATCTCCTGGGCATTCAAGGCCTCCAGGATCTTGGATCTTTCTATGAGACGGGCTGCCTAGCCAGCTGGGTCCCAGGCCACTGTATCTATAATACAGGTACCAACAGTAACAGAGACTGTCACATTTATCATGTGCTTCTATTACTGGTCCAAAACTGTGTGCCCAACACTTTGAAAGGACAAAACTCAAAATATCAGAGTTTGGGGTGAAAAAAGATTTATTGATGGAGGAAACACCAAATGGGAAGATAGGGGTACCTAGTTGGTCCTCAAATCCATCTTACCGAAACAGAGTCCAGGCTTCTTTTATGTGAAGGGAAGGGCACTCAAGCCCAAAGCAGAATTCCTCTAATGATTAGCACGTCTGCGTGCCGGACTGGGCAGGAGCCCTTAGCCGAAGGCCCTGGGCACAGCCCGGGTGAGAGAGACCTAACACCCCTGGTGCACCACAGCTTCGCACACCTTAACTCCTTTCATCTTCACCAAGGCCTCTGAGGTAAGCAATAGGTTTATTTCTGTTTGATAGGTAGGGAAGGGCAGAGGTAACACTGATTCATCAGCTCCTCTATGCCCCTTACTGTGTTCAGTACCCTGCATATATTATCTCACTCTACCCTCACATTAGCTCTGGGAGATAGGTGCTTATTTCACAGATGGGAACACCGGAAGCTTGGAAGAGGGGAGGTAACTTGTGGGGGGCCTCAGGGTTTATTAGCACTAGAGGCAGAGGACTCAACCCCAGGCAGTCTGACTCCAAGCCCCCACCTTAGCCATCCCAAAACCCAGGTGGGTCAGTTTCTGCTGACGGCGCCCCAGCTCCCCAAACCGGCCTGACGGCTCCACCCGCTGTGCTCTCTGAGATGACCCTGGTGTCCTGCGACTAGAAGGAGATCTATCTCCTGGACTGTTAGGACACCTGGCGGCAATGCCTTCCGTGGTTGAGGGCTGGGATGTGGGGCTCAGCGTGGATGAGCTCCCTGCTTTCTGAGGGGTGCTTGGCTGGTTCTTGCCCCAGGAAGCCTTGGCAAATAGGTGTGTTGGAAATGGTGGTTAAGCCCAGTCTGTAGCAGTGGTGAGGGGGGCAGAGTGGCAAGAGAGAATTTTTACATAATAGCAACCATATGTCCCAGAAGAGTGGGAATGGTTTTTCCCTGGAAACTGCTTCAGGAAATTAGCCTCAACCCCTGATTAAGTTAAACTAAATGTGTCAGAAAGGCAGATGAAGTGAAAATGGGCCTTGGAGCATCACGTGGTGTCTGACATTCCCGACCACTAACCATATTCGCTTGACGGAGATGCTGTATGTAGACAAAGAAAACGTCGGAGTGTCTTGGGGGAAACGAAATCCTTCAAAGATCAGGTTGTTCATTTCTCATACAGCTCTCTAGGTAGCCTTGACATTCAATCTCAGACGAACTGAATTATTACAAAGAAAAATTCATGTGGAAAAGAATGCGCATTATTTATGGGCTTTTGGTCTTAATTTAAGTACTGTGGTATACAGTGTGAAAACGCCGATCTGCCCGCCTTAGAGAAGCATTATACCATGACTTGTTTCCAGCATAATTTTCAACACTCACTAATAACTGTAATTTGTGCCTTTAAAAATCCCCCTACCCATGAGACCTTGACCTTGAAATGAATAACAATGACCATATTGACTCCAGTGCCCCCGTCATGTGACTGCTACATACAATTCCAATTTCCTGAGCATTTCTTTGTCGATTGGCATCAGATAATGGGCACTTAAAGGGAAGCCATTTCCCCTTCATTTTCGTACCTCATTGTACCAATTAGTGTGGAATGACACCACTTGAACTTTACTTATGATCAGTGTCAAGAAAAAATTGGCCACCTCTTGTGCCTTCTCTCCCCTCTTTTCCTCTTCCTTCCGAACTGTAGACTTGGGATTGAGCAATTCCTAAGAACCTTTTATTACAGGCCAGTAAAAGGCTTTATTACCAGAGAAGACAAAAGCAATTCTGAAGAATTTGATAGCTGGGACTCAAAGCGCACTGTCAAATATCGACATCAGAGGCGAAGTGTTCTGGGGCAACGGAGAATCGTGACCTGGGATTGCAAAAAGAAAGCTTTGAACCTTGAATTGTGAAGATGGGGTGACTTTTGTTTCTCGAAGGCTCGGAGGAAGTCTGAGCAGGCACGTCATCACAGGCACGCCATGTGTAATGGACCTTCATTGGGGCCAAATTAAGCTTTGCGGAAAGCCCTCCCTTAAAATGGCAGAGGAAGGCATCTGCCTTTGGGCTCTACTTTTTCTGTCTTTTGTCTCGGAGGCCAGAGATGATTTAGGAAGTGCTGCTGATCGTCGTCAATTGGCAGCTGTTGGCAGTGCGCTTCTGCGACTCTGAGGTTGTCGTGAGTTTTCATTTCCGTTGATGCTTCCCTGACTCCAGGACTCTGTTCCCTGCACTCAGGACCCGCTCCAACGAAGGAAGACTGCTCTCTCCTACACCAACAGCCATCCTGAAAGCCGAGGACTTCACGGATCTGTCATTTTCCATGGGCTCTGTGTCTGAATTGTTAGGCAACAAAAGAGTCCCCTCTTTTGTGACTTCTATCTTTGAGTTGCATCTTGAATCTCTCTGTTATCTCCTTGGGATAAAGAATAAGTTCTTACACTTGAGTTCTGGCATGCACTTATACATGAAAGCTGAACTATCAAAACAGCCATGCCAAATGCAAACAAGCCTTACGCTCTTTCCAGGATAAATACTGGAAAGAGACTCACCGGCGAATCCAAATGTTCTGCCTTCCAGCTCACCCCAAGCTCATTCAGTTTCCACTTACTGATAATTTTTGTTGCGAATTAATGTATACAGACAATTATTTGCTCTCTAGAAATGACTTAAAATTTGACGATAGGTGACATGTTTTGTTTTTGCAAGAATCAGTATTTTGACGATTTTAAACAAAAATGTCACATTTCCTAACCCTCCTCCACAATCCAAGTAACTTCCAGATTACAGCATTTATGGTCACAAACATTTCAGAGTTAAACAGTCACATCTAAATTGGCACTAATTCTAAACAGCCTGGACATTCTTATTTAATGCCCTTGAAAGAAAATTGATGTCTGAGGGTCGAGTCCCTGCACACTGCCTGAGGTGACGATCCAGCGCTGGCTGAGGTGTCACTCGAGTCCGCACTGCATTGAGCAGTCTTGCTCGCTTCCCACTGTCCCCTCCTCTCACTGCCTGCTCATCCGCTCGGGCCTGGTAGAGTCCCTCATGGTTGAACAGTGATTTATTGCTTAGAGGGTAGTCGCATAGACCTACTTCTTGTCTTTTCTACCAAGAAGTTTCTGACTCCAATTTTGTACAGGAAGAAACCAAAGCTCCGGGAAAAATTGGTGTCTTGCCCAAGCTCACACAACTAATAAGAAGAAGAGACGGGGCCAGCGTCCACACCCATGTGTCCATCTGGTTCCTTCCGGCCACGCAGGGCTGGGGTGGAACACGAGGCCCTTTGTAGTGAGACTACTTCTTGTACCTTTGAAGCCCTCGCAGAACCTTGTTGAATAGATGCTTAGTTAAGTGCTATTAGATGGCTGTAAGGTATTGAGAAGATATACAAGAGAATATCATAACTTTGTTAAGCAAGAGAAGTACTGAAGACGCCTAGAGTTAGAAAAACCAACAGAAGTAACCCTGAGCCCCCAGACCTTCCTGGCTCTCACCGTGAGAAAAGCTTGTTGAAAAGATGTGCGTGGATCTTTAAACTTAGTTTACTTAAATATGCAAGAGCATTGAACTCTAACTGTTCAAAATTAATGTCTAAAGCATGACCTAAGTACCAGAAATCTAAGTCCATTTTTCAATTTCTGTTCACCAAAGAATGAGAAAACAATGATTTATAATTGTCCAACAACATTCTTTGTTTCAAACTAAAAAGGCCTCAGTTTTCTTTTTTACTTATAAAATGAGGACAAACATAGTTACCTCATTTATCTTGTTTTCCAAATATTCAACCATTTTGTTAGCCCCTCTACAAGCTAGTTTTACAACAGTGCTCTTCAATTTTGGAGGCTAACACTGGACATGGTTTTATAACGAGGACCCAATACATGCCAAATATCATTTCACATTGTCTTCCTGTTAATATAGGATGATTCTTTCCTCTCTCTTTCCATAACATCATTCCATTGTTGACTCAGACTTCATCAGTGGTCAGGAACTAGCTCTAAATCTTTCTCAGGGATAAGTATATTTGACGTGTTCATCTCTTGATCCTTAATTACTGTTCTAGTAATTCATACGATGCTCATCCCCCTATTGCATTGCTTCCTGTTTGCAGTACAGCCACCACAGAACAGCCTTGACAAAGCCATTTCCTTTTTCTTCTGACATTTACACCCATGTTGCTCCAGGCAGAATATGCAAGGAGTAGCTGTGGCAGGTGTGGCGAGCCTGGTGTGGCCAGGAAGCTCAGAGCGGTTGTCGGAGGGCTTAGGAAAACACCCTGCCGCTGGCATCAGCAGCACAGGGGAGTGGAGCAAGGCTGACTGTTTCACTGACTTATCCTGGCTTCTGGTTTGTCTCCTTTTCCAGGTCACTTCCTGCTAGAGCAGGAAGTCCTGAATAGTTCTGCGTAAGTGGGACTTTCCTAGTGGGATACACGTCTTTCCTCTAAAAGCTTTCAGTTTCCTGTAATGTGAGCTGGCAAATTTAATACTGTGTATCTTGGATGGTGGGAGCAAATAAGTCTATCTGGCCAGAATAGAACGCACACTTATCCATGCTATGCTTTGCCATATTTTTCATATGTTCATTTGTTCATTCATTCATTCATTCATTCATTCATCCATTCACTCCTGCAACGTACTTTTGGAACTCTTACTATGTGTAAAGTGTTATGCCAGGTTCTGTGCGCGCAGAGTCCTGCCTAAGAAGCCCATGGCAGTGGGTTTCCAGCAAACTCTGCCAAGGCCCTCCGCCTGCCCTGGCAGGGGCAGTACGTATGTGCATCTGAACAGAGGTCCACATGGAATCCAGTATCTGGGCTGTGCTGCCAAGGCAGGAGTGCAGGTTGGCAAGGAAGACACGAAGTTATAGCAAATTGGGCGTGAACCTGGGAGCCATTAAGGCCTAACTATGTCGTTTG